>CM066032.1:1641480818-1642720009 GCA_033557465.1 Ichthyophis bannanicus
CTCTGCAACTCATCTGTCAGCACTTCCCCCAGTTATTGGTCTTTGCAGATGTACTTTTTCTTATCAGTAAACTTTTAAAAACATGTATTTTCTGTATTTTATTTCCATCTTTCAATACTGCAGTTCTGCTTACCTAAGCTAATTCAATTACTTCTAACTGAGTTCTATCTTACAATAGCAGCATATTGGGGGATGTGCAATCCTATATGCCTCTCCACAGGCCTCATTTGCAGGTCAAGCTAGCCATGCTGGCCTGCTTATGTTCGGACACTGTGGGTCACAGGCCTGCACCTGCCACATTCCCCCTTTGATTAATCTCACCCTATTACTTAATAAGGTGTGAGAATTAAATCACTTTCTGAAGAATCACATCCTGATTAAAGGATTTCTACCAGGATTAGCTGTATATAAAACCATGATTTTTGTTGCGGTCTTCCGCTCTACTGTACTATCAATAGTGTTATGAATGGAACGCATACAACATGGGATTAAACATGGTAATAAGAAAATAACTGCAACAAGGATTAGTACCAATACGATGAAAGTCTTAAATCCTCCCACCCATGAAAAGAGGTTAGCAAACCAATTAGGAACTTCAATGAGTGCCAAGTCTGCACTGGCACATAAGCATGTCTTTGCATATCTTTTAGCAATTTCTTCAACTACTTGACCTTTATCATCTATTTTCAAACAGCAATTGGTTAAGTTCAGTTTACCACATACTCCTCCTTCAGCTGCTAACAAATAATCAAGTGCTAAGCGGTTCTGATATATCGCAGTGCGCATCTGTGTACTTTGTCTAGCTAAAAGTGTAAGTGCATGACTAGTCTCATTAGTTATTATCTCAACTACTGCTTGTAAGCGAATAATACGATTAATCATATAGACTGGGGTCCGATAACCATACATACCATCATCATTCCAAGTGGCAGGTCCATAATACTCAATAATTCTTTCTGGTGGCCAATCATCACCTTGCCACTTCTCCCACTTACCTATCTGTAAGGCTTCTCTTTTCTGTCTCAATGCTCTTTTGTGTCTGTGAGTAGTGTATACAGGGTATCCTAATTGTTCTCCATGTTCAGTGTTTAACAGGAAGAAAGAAGGTCTGATGGTCCCTAAGACACATGCTCCTCCCCAGTGTGGCGGGAGTTGTGCATATGCTCGGTTTCCACAGATCCAATATAGGCCAGGTGGGGCTTGCCAGGCTTGGACTTTGGCAAGGTCAGTCCAGGCAAGTTCAGTTTGGCAAGGTCAGTCCAGGCAAGTTCAGGAAATCTGGCTAATGGGTTAGGAGGTTCAGGATGTCTAATTCCTGACCACCAAGCTGTCTTTTTGGTCGTGGCATTATAGTACTTCTGGCTAAGACAGACCAGCTGTCCTACCTTTTGGGTGAACTGGGGTCCAGTTCTGGCATAGCAAAGACGTCCAACGATTGAGTGCGCTAACACCCATTCACTGGTAGTCTTGTGTACTTCAGTCTGGTTGTAAGTCATAGAATAATTTAATTCTTGGGCTTCCCATGGCCATTGATCTCCCATTTGGGTTCCACCACAGAAATAACAATCTGAGATCTTAAGACTAGATACTACTGCTCAGGCTAATTCTAGAAATAAATTCTGTGAGGGGTGAGGGATCTCAAACTTATTTACATGCATGGCTTCATAAAAAGTATTATGAATATGATATTTAGATGACTTGTGGGCTTGGGTATTCAATCTGATATACACAATGGTCCCTGGATCTATTGCTCCTCCAGCAATACGTAAACCAAACTTGTATCCTTGTTTCCATGCATGGGGATTATGTATACGCAAGTGTAAGGGGTTGCAAGCATCTTTCTGACATTTATCATTTGTGGTTGGCTTGGTTAGAGTAGCCATCCGTTTATCTATTTTCTCATCAGTTATACCAGTGTTCCAGGTAGCATAAAAAAAACATCCCCAATACGGTCAATAGTAGTCTGCTGCAGGGGCAGTACTATAGCCTTGAACCTATATACCTGTACACTTTCTCCATCCCGTGGCACCTTCTGGACACAAATACTTATGGTCATTTCGATACGCTATCTCCCATGTACCACAGGTGGAATAACTATCTCTATTAATAGCATTACATGCATCAAAATTCAAAACAGCAGGTTTAGTAATGTCCTTAAGTGGTGACGTAGCAGCTAATATAGGTCCATCTGCATCCTTCCATCTTATTTCCAACGTGTAATAGGATGGATTTTGATGCGGATTATAGCATGCTTTAATTTTCCCATGAGTGCAAACATTCAGTTCAGTGGTGTTATAGATGCACCGGGTTACTGTCCCCTTGCAGGTATAGTAAGAATGATAAAGCAAAGTCTGAGTTACTTTCAGTCCAGTTCTAGTAGAAGTAATGCAGGCAGTGCATGGAGGTAAAGCATGAGTCTGTTCAAAACCTCCAAAGAAGGCAACTAAAGCAAAGCAAAAGTAAAGATGCATGTCGATGTTGATTGGAGTTCTTCTGAATCCTCAGCTTGCTGATCTTGATCACGACGGTCTTTTATTCTTCGTCCCGTCTGCTAATGAAGCAATTTAACGAGTGCTGAGTGTTGATTGAAGATCCTCAAGTTGTCCATCACACCTCAACCAACTTGGCAAGTTAGTTGGTTTCTGAAGTATGGTTCAATATAGTATCAAAGTAGTGCGCAAAATCGCACGCAGATTGGGTTCGTTGAAACAAAGCTGTTGCTGTATGGAAAACAGCAATCCTCTTCGAAAGACTTGGCTGCTGCAAAAGCACTTGTGATGAAGTGTCTAAGCTGCTGGTTGCCGTCTCAAAGTAACTCGCAAGGGTGCATCAAGATGCTGTTCTGCTGTCCACTGCTCAGGTTCAGGATCAGCGGCGGGCTTGACTCTGCTGTGGTTGATCCAGGCGTCGATCTCGGCTACCTTTACTGCAGTTGGGGTAGACAGGATGACGGTGTACGGTCCCTTCCAATGGGGTTCCAACGGTGTCCTCTTCCAATCTTTGATCCACACCGAGGTACCAGGCTGGTAGGGATGCAAGGGTTCCGTCAAGTTGATAGGCAATTGGTCTTGGATCCACGTATGGAGAGTCTGCAGAACAAAACTAAAAGCTAGGAGTTCTTGTCTGGTTATTTCTGAACCAATTTGGGCTAGACTTCCTTTGATTCCCTGCACTATTGGTGGGGGTTTACCATACAAAACTTCAAAAGGGGAAAATCCTGTTGACTTTACAGGAGCTGAGCGTATTCTGAGTAAAGCTATGGGGAGCACTTGGGGCCATTTCCAAGTGTGTCTCCTGACAAAGCTTGGACATTTGGGCTTTCAAGGTACGATTCATTCGCTCAACTTTCCCTGAACTCTGGGGTCTGTATGCAGTGTGGAGTTTCCATTGTATCTGCAAGGCTTTTGCTAACTGCTGAGTAACTTGGGAGACAAATGAGGGTCCATTGTCTGACCCTATTATTGCTGGGATTCCAAATCTGGGGACAATCTCTCTCATTAAGACTTTGGTAACTTCTCGGGCTTTCTCAGTTCTGGTTGGGAATGCTTCTACCCACCCAGAGAAAGTACAAAAACTAATACTAATAGGTAATGGTACCCATTGGCTTTTGGCATTTCGGTGAAATCAACTTGGAGGTTGTGCATGGGGGTCACACCTCTTGACTGAAACTCGGGGTGCTGTAATAAGGCCTTGCTTTGGCATTATTCTTGGCACAAGTTTGACATTGTCGTGCTACTGAAGCTGATATGGTTGTCATCAGAGGGATGTAGAAATGTGGTCTGAGTGCTTTTTCCATGGCACTTTTTCCATAGTGGGTAGCTTCGTGGAAAGCTTTGACAAAGGCTGGTCCTAACAATTCAGGAATTACTATTCTTCCCGGAGGTTGACTGCCTCATCTGGTGGCAGCTCAATCCATCCGTCTTTCAGTACTCCATTTTCTCTGTTACAGTAGTAATCCATTTCTTTGGTGGTATATCGTGGTGTCCATAAATTCAAGGGTACTGGAAACAATGCTGCTTGCATTGGCATAGCTTGTGGGGCAATTTGTCCTGTCATAGCTGCTTGTCGTGCTGAGGCATCTGCAAATCTATTTCCTCGGGCAACTTCTCCTTTTCCTGCTTGATGTCCTCTACAATGCATGACAGCTACACGTGTTGGGGCCCATACTGCATCAAGTAACATCAATATTTCGGGACCATATTTGACTGATTTTCCTCCGGATGTGATGAGTCCTCTTTCTTTATAGAGAGCTCCATGGGCATGCAAGGTAGTGAAGGCATATTTGGAATCCGTATAGACATTCAGCACAAGTTTTTCTCCTAACAGCAATGCTCTGGTAAGTGCTATCAATTCGGCTTTCTGGGCTGATGTGCCTGAGGCTAGGGCTGATGATTCAACTACTTCATGTTGAGTGACGACTGCATATCCGGCACAGCGTCGTCCATCAAGGATGAGACTGCTCCCATCAACATAATAGATTTGGTCAGGATTGTCTATGGGCACATCTGTCAAGTCAGGTCGGCTGGAGAACACAGTCTCCATGACTTCGATACAGTCATGTTCTGGGAGTTCTTCACTGATGGGTATCAAGGTGGCTGGATTCAGGGCATGGCTCACTTCAAGTTGTATCTGTGGGTTTTCACATAACATGCTCTGGTACTTCAACATTCGGGAATTGGTGAGCCAATAATTTGCTTTCTGTTCCATAAGGGCAAGGACTGCATGTGGCACAGTGACTCGTATATTCTGTCCTAGTGTGAGTTTGTCTGCTTCACTCACTAGTAGCGCTGTAGCTGCAACTGCTCTCAAGCAAGGTGGCCATCCTTTGGCCACAGGGTCCAATTGTTTCGATAGGTAGGCTACAGGTCGCTCCCAATTTCCCAATTTCTGAGTCAACATGCCTAAGGCGTTTCCCTGTGCTTCATGTACAAACAAGTGGAAAGGTTTGTGGACATCTGGTAGTCCAAGTGCTGGTGATGACATCAATTCTTCTTTTAACTTCTGGAAGGCTGTATCCTGCTCAAGTCCCCACTCCAGCGGTGACTTTTCTTCTCCTTTCGTGGCTTCATACAGTGGTTTGGCAATTTGGGCAAAGTTGGGTATCCAGATTCGGCAGTATCCTGCTGCACCCAGAAAGGCTCTGACTTGCTTTCTGGTTGTTGGAGTTGGAATTCTACATACTGCTTCTTTTCTTTCTCTGCCTAATCTTCTGCTTCCTTGGGTGATACGAAAACCCAAGTATTTCACTTCTTTTTGGCATAGCTGTGCTTTGGCTCTGGAAACTTTGTATCCAGCTTCATCTAGTAACTGCAAGAGATCTTTGGTGGCTAGTATACATTCACCTTCTGATACGGCAGCTATCAACAGATCATCCACGTATTGGAGAAGCACTCTCTTTCCCGGGGCTACTGGATAGCTTGAAAGGTCTTGATTCAGTGCAGCACTAAAGATGGTAGGTGAATTCTTGAATCCTTGGGGTAATCTTGTCCAGGTAAGTTGGCCCCCTCTTCCAGAGATGGGGTCCTGCCATTCGAATGCAAACAATATTTGGCTTACAGGGGCTAATCTTATGCAAAAGAATGCATCTTTCAAATCCAGTACAGTGAAATGGGTAGCTTCAGCAGGTATTAGTCCTAGGAGGGTGTAAGGATTGGGTACGACTGGATGTATGGTCTCAGCTGCAATCATTTACTCTTCTCAAATCTTGCACTGGGCGATAATCATCTGTCCCAGGTTTCTTTACTGGCAAAAGTGGAGTGTTCCATGGGGATTGACATACTTTTAGTAGGCCATACTCAAGCAATCTTTGTAGGTGGCGATGAATGCCTTCAATTGCGGCTCTTGGGAGTGGGTACTGTTTGACGTGCACTGGTGTAGCACTAGGCTTGAGGGTTACAATTACTGGAGCTATATGCTTGGCTAGGCCTGGGGGACTGCCTTCTGCCCATACTCCAGGTGGTGCATCGATGTTCTTTATAGTTTGTTCAAAATAGGTATCTTGAATGAGTCATCAACGTAATACCTCCATTCTTCTTCTCGAGGAACTGTCAGCAGCATTACTCCTGCTGGTTTGGTTTGGGGATTTACCGTCATTTGCATTTCTCCTTGTTCAGAGAAAGATATCTGTGCTTGAAGCTTGGCTAACATATCTCGTCCCAGTAGTGGCACTGGACATTCGGGCATGTAAAGGAATTGATGAGTTACTTGCTGTCCTCCTAGACTGCATATTCGGTTTTGAAGAAAAGACTTTGTAGCTTTGGCACCAGTTGCTCCTATGATGGTGACTGCTTTTGTAGTGAATGGGGCTATCTTTTTGTCTATTACTGAATGTTGTGCTCCAGTATCAACCATAAAGTCCATAATTTGGTCTCCTATTTGTATTCCGACCATAGGCTCCTGGAGACCTAAAGCAAACTTGGAACCCGGTCTGTCCTAATCCACGTCATTCTCGTCATGGGCTGGTGTGGCCAATGCTTGAATGGCTCCTCCTCTCTCTCGCTGGAATTGTTCTCGATTGGCTCCTCCTCGGCTTCGGGGATAGCTTTGTCTTTCTTCTCGCCACTGATGGCTGCTGTCGTCATCATGCTGGGCGTCTTCGAGTTGCGGGCACGTATCTCTCCAATGTCCTTCCTCTCTGCAATAGGCGCATTGGTTCACGCCTAGTCTCTGGGTCCGGCCTCCGCCTTGACCCCGCCCTCTTCCTCTACTCCTTCGACTAGGGACACCTCCCCTTTTCTGTTCCACTATGGCCGCAGCCAAAAAATCAGCTTTCTTCTTCATCTTTCTATCACATTCTCTCTGTCTTTCAGTATCACGATTCACATACACCTTATGAGCGACTTCCAATAACTGTGTTGCATTCATGCCCGCAAACCCTTCTAACTTCTGTAATTTGCGTCTAATGTCTGGTTGAGACTGGTTTACAAAAGCAGAATTCACCATACATAAACTTCCTGGTGCCTCGGGATCATAGGGAGTATACATTCTGTATGCTTCAGTTAATCTCTCATAAAAATCTGCTGGGCTCTCATCTATCCCTTGGATAACTCCTGCAACTTTGGAAAGGTTCATAGCTTTTTGGCCCCCCCTTCTCAGGCCTTGTAAGAAGCCTTGGCGAAAACGGGCTAGGGCTGTGGATCCTTCATCTGTATTTGGATCCCATTGGGGGTCTTCATTCGGGAATTCTCTCTGAGCTGCTTCCCGACGGTCTATTATATTCTGCCCCTGTGCCGGAGCTACAGGGTTCTCTGCCATCCATTCAATAGCTGCTTTTCTAATTCTTGCTCGCTCTTCTGTCGTGAATAGGGTGGTCAGGAGCTGACGGCAATCTGGCCAAGTGGGTTGGTGAGTTTCCATAATACTAGTTACTAATTCTGTCAGCTCCTGGGGCTTACTAGTATAGGAGGCGTAATGCGACCTCCAATTTAATAAATCAGTTGTAGAGAAAGGGATATACACATAAGTTAGGGGTCCCGCTACCACTTCATCATTATCATTCTTTACGGGCACTCCCGGGACTTGCCGTAAGGGAAACAGTTTGGCTGCCATAGGTGTCTTTTGGGATCTAAGGGTTATCGTCGTTGCCTTTGCAGGAGTCACTTTCTTTTTCTCAACAGGTTTTGCTTTGGGTTTCTCTCTCACTGGCGTGCTAGTGCTAGCGCTAGCTTTCTCAATTATTTCTACATTGTCCTCCTCATCTGGGGGATTCTCTCTTTCTCCTTCTTCTATCTCCACTTCTGACTCGCTTTTTATGTCCTCCTCTTCTTTTTCCACTAGTTCTTCCTCTTTTTCTCCTCCGGGAGGGGGATCAGGGGTTGGGTCCCGCCTCGGCTCTGGCCGTCTCTGGGGTTCTGGGGCAGGACGCCGGGCTACTCTTACTGGACCTGGGGTTCGGGGCTGCCTGAGAATTATTTCTGGGGAATCAGGATCTGCCAGGATGGGCTTCTTTCTAGCTTTCTTATCCTGCTCTTTCATTCTAGGCTGTTCCGTTTTCTGTCTAGAATCTGTTTTAGCTAACATTATTCTGCACTGTTCCTCATAACAGCGCTGCGCCCAGGAGGGCGGATCTTCACAAATACTTAACCAAGAATCTATATAGGGGTACTGATCGGGGTGCGCTATCCGCACTCTACGGTGTATTGACTGAATAATCTCTACATTGAACGTTCCCTCTCGGGGCCAGATGGTTTCTAGATCGGGCCACTCCCTAGTACACAAAATCTGCAAACGGGCTGCTGTCATTTTAATACCATAATCTCCTGAATATCCCTCTTTAAAATGTGCGATCATACATTCTAATGGAGTGTTTCTAGTAGACCCCGCCCCTCCCATTTCGATGTGTGCGCGCAACAACAGACAGAAGGGAAAAGGAGGGCGGACCGTGGGTAAGGGTTCCTCACGGCCCTGGAAACGTATAAGGAGTACAAATAACAAGACAAGACGACAATCGCTTCCCCCTTTTTGCGACCTGAACGCGGTCGCCCGGTCAGGAAATGCGCTACTCAGGGGTCCGCCTTCACTTGGTCCGTGCTGCCAGACCTCTCATTCACACTTCGTTCACACATTCATGCTAGCAACGTATCCCAGAATGCATTCGTTTCTATCTATTCTGACTAGTCTTTTCCAATTTCCCAATTACAAAAGGATGGGGGTTTCACCCGGCGAATTCCCATGCGGGGTTACTCGGCCCTTCCTTGAGAGTTGATCATGCTCTCTTATAAATTCCCAATATCTCGAGATTACAAATTCCAAAGTTCCAAGTTCCAATGGCAGTACTGCGCTTTCTATTTCTGTCTAGACCCAAAATCAAAACTATACTCACCGGATCCAGTCCTCAAACTTCCCAAGCAGGCGCATGAGTTGGACCTCGGACTCCCCTCACTCGGGTTCGAGGCGTTGACTCCAGCCGGGCTCGTCACCCGCCAAGGTCCGACCAGCTCCCTCCGATACAAGGGACCGGTGGCGCCAGGGAGCAGCCCTCGTCGGAAGGGCGCGATCCCGGCAGGACCAAGCCTATAGAGGCGGAAAGTCGTGGTATATTGCCCTATATACACTTTGATTCCACAACTTCCCGGCCAACGCACCAAGGAATATGTAGCAGCAAAGCGCAGACAAACCAATGATACCAGGAGTCTGTTCAGAAGGTCCAAATCATTTATTTGTGCACAAGTCTCGAACCAGTCAAATTCAAAATGGCTGAGCAAAGTTTTCAAGCATTACAACAACTTTTATAGACTTCTGTTCCATTCTAGGTATAGAAAAACATTTCATTGGTCCCGGTAACCTCCCGTACCTCCCGTACCTCTTCTATTGGTCCCGGTACTGATAAGTTTATCCAATTATGTCCCTCCAGTGGGCATGACACCTGTATACCCCCCTTCTAGTCCCAATTACAATGGTCAGTTCATCAACTTGTTACTTTCACACTCTCAAGGCCATAGAACCAATTTGTACGTGCAGAGGAGCTGGGCTCTGCAACTCATCTGTCAGCACTCCCAATTATTTCTTTGCAGATGTACTTTTTCTTATCAGTAACTTTTAAACATGTATTTTCTGTATTTTTCCATCTTTCAATACTGCAGTTCTGCTTACCTAAGCTAATTCAATACTTCTACTGAGTTCTATCTTACAATAGCAGCATATTGGGGGATGTGCAATCCTATATGCCTCTCCACAGGCCTCATTTGCAGGTCAAGCTAGCCATGCTGGCCTGCTTATGTTCGGACACTGTGGGTCACAGGCCTGCACCTGCCACAACATGGTTAGTGCCACTAAATATGCCTAGATGCCAACATTGATGCTAACCTGTTAGCACTGAGGTGTTCCAGAGGTGGCAAAGGCTGGCCTAACTTTCACCACGGAAGCTAACTGGGCAGTGGCTGAATATTGCTGCTTTCAACCCGGATATTCAATACTAGGACAGGATATGACCCGGTTTGACTATCTGAATTTAAATCTCAGCGGCAGCGGTTAGTCGATTTCGAATGACTAGCGACCACCACTGAATATCTCTCCCTAAGGTTTTAAACTCCAGAGTATATATTGTCCCCACTGGGTAAGCAACAGAATAATAAAACAAATATCCAGTATCTTTATAGTCCATGTAGCAGAATTAACGATAGTAATAGTCTCTGCTGCTCCTTTTGGGAAGGAGCAAATGAAAACAGTTGAAAGAGCAGAAAAACATCTAGCAGCAGTGTTTTTGTTGATGCTTTGTTTTTTTGGACAAATTTCTTCTCAGTACTGCAAACAGCAGTGGGGGCAGTTGTGGTGTTCTCAGGGGGTCCTCAATGGCAGCAGCAGCAGCTGGAGAGCGAAGAGAAACCAGGAAAAAGAAGACTGCCATAGCTCGGCGACTGTCTCTGATGACATCATCAAACGGTCCTCTTTTTATGACACACAAAGGTATATTTGATGGGCCTTTATTGATGATGTCAGCAGAGACAACACTGGAACTACAGTGTCAGCAGGCCAGTAACTATATTATTTTGTTTTATATGATCCAAATGATGTGTAAACTGGATACAAAATTTCTGTGGGATGGAATTAGCCTGTAAGCCCCTATTATTACTACTACTACTAAACATTTGTATAGTGCTATAAGGCATATGCATCACTGTAAACAGTGATGCAAATTCTACCCAAATAGACTCCCCACAATGCGGGGGGGGGGAGGGGGGAGGGGGGCAGGCTGGAAGAGGGCTCACATGGCAACATGGCAACTCACTTTTATTTGTTTTCTGTGCTGCCTTTGTTCCAAGCCCTGCTGTTAGCTCCTGGGCCGAAGTCTCACGACAAGAGCCGCACCACAAGATCGGCCCAGGAGGAACACCTCTGAGCCTGGAACAGAAGCAGCACATCAAACAAATGCAGGTAAGCTTGCTGCGTGAGGCTGCCACTGCTGGAGCAGAGGGACAACAATGGGAGGATCATGCCACCCCCACCAGAGGGGGGGGCGACAATGGGGGAGTCACCACAGGGGAGGGGGCGACAATAAGGGATCCCTCAGCAAAATTTTTCTTGGGTCCTCCACTAGAACGTTTGCCACTGATTGTACATGTTCAAGTAAGAAACAGTCCCTGCTTGTCACACCTTATAATCTATAGCTCACCTTCCAAAAACGCCTCGAGACCCATCGGTTCTCGGAACACAATAATCCCCCCTCACACATCCCTTTCACCCTCCACCACATTGCTCATTGCTGTACATAAGTTGTTTCAAAAAATGTATATAATTTACTGTTACTGCAAATACATTTTGTTCACTGTTTCAATGTAATAACTTGCTGCCCTTGTTATATGTACACCGCTTTGACCTGGTGGAAAGCAATATACCCCCCCCCCCCCAAAAAAAAAAAACAGTTAAATAAATAAATAAACAATCAAAGACCATAGAACTAGGGACAAAGGGAAATCTAGGGATTTGGCAAGCTACAGATAGGTGATGAGGGGATCAGGATCCAAAAGCAGCCTCGAAGATGTGGGTTTTTAGCCCCACCCCTGATCCAGCTAAAAGTATATGTGGTATACCATAGAATATATATAAATCTTCTAGTAGGACAGACAGATACAAGTGACCATCCAGTTGCCCTATGTTGGCACAGGAAGATTTTGGTATTTATTGAACAGTGGTGTTAGACAGAATTTAGGGATCCTGTCAAATTTCCTAGCAACCCTAGCAGTCTGTCAAAGGAAGCGATAGTAGTGTGGCATGCGGTGGGAAGGGGTTTTCTTTAAAATATAGGCCAGACAGCAGTTCAGGGAAAACTAAGGCAGTCTTTATTCTATCCCAGCTTGTTAAACCTCCACAAGCTGATTCTCCCGGCCCTTCCTCCAGCCCCAGTTAACGTTCCTTTCTCAGAATGCCTTAGCGCGGTTTGTCTTGGAAGGACTTCTGACTCCACGGGCTTCTTCCCCTCCTGCAGCCTGCTGGGTTCTTAACCTCTCCCTCTGAGCCACACCCTCCCAGCCCTGAACTCTGGGCTGCAGACTCTTTTAAAAGGGACTGTTGATAATCCCTTTGGAGAGGGATAGGTAGCATTCTATAGACCCCATCACACACCCTCCCCTTCTTCTCAACCATGTCCCATTGAATGCCTGCCTCACCCAGGACCCCCACCTGGGAAAGGAAGTCTGCATTCAGGTGAGTCTGACCAGTCCTATGGTGCACCCAAAACTGGCAGGGTTGGAGACTCAAAAACAATTGCCTAATACAGCTGTTGGACTCCTTATGTTGGGCCAGCCACTAGAGGGGTTGGTGGTCCGTTACTAGAGTAAACGATGGCTGAGCAGGTAGTATTTGAAGGTCTCAAGTACCCACTTGATAGCCAGGGCTTCTTTCTCGATCACCGCATAATGCTGTTCCCGAGGAAGTAGTTTCCCGTTGATGATAGGGTTGGGAAGATATGAATATTTCTCCCTCTTCACCCTCTAGAGTACCCTTGGCTACTCTGCATAATAAATCTCCCTTTAGCACAAAATAGGGAAAGGTTTTTACAGGGGATGCTCCATTACCTACTGGAACCCCATTTCCCTCTAAAACCCACTCTCTGGCATTTTTAAGGGACTCATCCTCTTGCTGGGCCCTCCTGAAGCTCCTTGGGTCTTTTTCCAGCCCCCACTCTGGGAAGAGGACAATTGTACTTAGGTCACTACGTCTGAGTTCTGCGCTATCCCCAGGGGTTTCTTCCCTGGGCTGTCCCTCCCTGGATCCCTCCCCCCTCCCCCAGATCCCTACCCCATAGCTGTATGCAGATTCTGTTGGTAGCATAACTTTTCCCAGCAATGCCAACTCTGGGACTTAGGAGGCTTGGGATTCTCGACATATAGATCCAGTTATTCCAGAGAGAAAATCTCTGGGAAATCTTCCTGGTCCAACTTAGTGGAGTTATCAGTTAGTCAGACCCATATCACTCTGATGTTTGGGTAGTCTCGACTGATCACCACTGTATATGGGAGCCAGGGCAGCACCATGACCTCAAAAGTGGCTTGCCCTGCCAGAGTCTTGAGTGAAACCTGTGCCATTGGATACTGGCTCTGGTCTCCATGCACACAGGCCAATATTATTGTCTTTGCATAGACAATTTGAAATTGAGTTACCATTTCCCAGCCAATGAGGGTCTGTACACTTCCAGAGTCTATCAAGGCCTGGAGGTGGTCCCCTCAAGCTCCACTGGAATTACAAAGTTCTGTGCCCCTGGGTAGAGAGTGTCCACAAAAGCGCAGATGTGAGGCGTGGTTAGGATAACATCCATGGTTCCTCTGTACCCAGGGGGCATCCCTGAGCAAAGTGTCCCCGGGCCCCACACCTAACATAGGTGAAGGAGTCATGGCTGGGGCTATGCCGTCACCTAGGAGGTGACTTTGGGAGTCGGAACATGGGAGCCAATATCTATTCCTGCTTCCCCTTCTGTCTTGTGCTAACGGGTGACTTCTTCCCCTTCTTACTGTTCTCTTCAGTCACCGTTGAGCTTCACGATACCCCTTGGCTATTTCCAGTGCACTCTCCAGTATAAGCTTGGGGTGCTGACGTACCCACTGTTTCATTGGGGTAATCAAGTCCTCCAAAAACTGCTCCAATAGCACAACCCTGGCTACCTCCAGCCTCTACCTCAGTTGCAGCAACTTCCATGCAAGCTTCTACAATCTGCAGAGAAACCTCTGAGAACTCTCTTTTATCTGGAGCCCCCCTTTCTGAATCACTGGTGATAGGCTTCTGGTGTACAGCCTGCTTGTTCCAATATGGTGGCCTTAACAGCTGCATATGTAGCTCACCCATCAGGGTTGGCATCCTAGAATGCTGCCTGATTGCTACCCATCAGCAGATTCCCCTTTAAGTAATCCATGTTGCCTCCAGCCCTCTCAGTCATACGGGCAGTTCATTCAAAGTTTCCCAAAAAGTGATCAGGTTCATCTTCTGCTATCATTTTCAGTAACGCTTGCGCAGGAGGGCAGAGTGACAGTCTCTGTAGGGCTTGAGTCAACTGGGCCAGGGAACTCCTCTGTAATTCCCCTTGTGCATGAATAAGATTTTGTAGCTACTGCTGACATTGTTGTTGCTATTGCTGCTGCTGCTGCCCTTCTAGCAGGGCGTGTTGAAACTGCTGTTTACATTTTTGCTGTTGCTGCTGATACTGTTGCTGTTGCTGCTGACCTTCTGACAGAATCTGGAGGAGTCGCTTCATCCTGACTTGTCACTGTTCTCTTGCAACATTACCACAGCTTCTTCTGCAGCTAAGTTAACCTTGCAGCATTCCAGCTCCAACAAACTTTTAGCAGCCTCTAATGGCCAAAACAAAGCCTTCCTGTCTGGCACTGACTAGACCTTCTTCAAGCTCCCTAACTAGGGCACGGCTAACCCCCTTAGTCCATACAAACAACAAAGAAATTCCTGACCTGCTGTAGAAACCCAGCCCTCAGTCATGTGGTTAGAGTAAACCCTACCACTGCCACCATTTGTGGTAGTGTGGCATGCAGTGGGAAGAGATTTTCTTTAAAACACAGGCCAGACAGCAGTTCAGGGAAATCAAAAGCAATTTTTATTCTGTCCCAGCTTGTTAAACCTCCACAAAGCAAAACCTAGAACAAACAGCAGTTCAGGGAAAACAAAGCTGTTGACCCCAGAGATGGCAAAGGGCACAGGGGAATGCCCCTGGAGGACCAGTGCTCTACACGACAGCCCAGTTCACCTGGTGTTAATACCGGCCCTGTGTCTAGATATACATCACAGGTATATTATGGGCAAGATTCTAACCTAATATTACCCATTTTATGTTTATGGAAAAATATTTTAAATTTGAATTCCATATTTTCCACATGGACTCCTTACTTTGACTCTATGAAGGTAATTTTATAAGTTGCACCTAAGAACATAAGAATATAAGAAATGCCATATTGGGTCAGACCAAGGTCCATCAAGCCCAGCATCCAGTTTCCAACAATGGCCAATCCAGGTCACAAGCACCTGGCAGGTTCCCAAAAAAGCACAGAGTTTCCACAATGCTTGTCTCAGGGCAAGCAGTGTATTTCCTGGGTCTTCTTCAATAATGGTTTAAGGATTTTTTCTCCAGGAACTTGTCCAAACCTTTTTTTAGACACAGTTACACATAGGTAAATGCGTATTCTAACGCATGTATTTCACATTTATTTTATAAAGTGAAATATACTTATACTTTGCTTTATAAAACAGGGGCATTACTGGTCGTAAACTTACTCCAAACTTACTCCAGCCCTAGGGTTGCTGTAAATGCCTATGACTAGATTTGTAGTGAATGCTAGTAAGTTGTAGGTTTGTAAACACAGATGTGCAGATTTGTGCTCAGCCTAAGCTCCACTCCAGCTCTGCCCTTTGTCACGCCCACACCGAAAGTACATGCCATTGGCTTGATACATGTACTTACAGAATAGTAACAGTCCAAAGTATGCACAGAAAGACCAATCCATGTGTGCAAGTCATTGAAAATAAATGACTACTGTGCGTTGATGGCATGTAACTTTTTTTTGTTTGTTTTAAGTGCCGTCAAGTCAATGCAGACTCCTGGTGACAATGCATAGAAGTAGATTGCCAGGCCTTTTCTTTCGAGGCAATGGAAGTTAAGTTGCCCAAGATCACAAGGAGTGCTAGTGGGAATGGAACCTTGATCTCTTGGGTACTAGGTTACTCCTCTGCTCCTCCTCTATGCCCCCTCATGCATAAGCAAAAATATAGAAAATAAGCAAACAAATGTATGTGTATGGATGGAGAGACAAACAAAGGGGCGAACTGACCCTCAACAACAGGCAGTATTGCCTTATGTAAAACATACCTAAAAAGAGTGACACTGCCATTTAAACAATGGTGAAAACACCAGAAACTCTATTAATGCCCAAGATACAGCAAAAAACCCCTGATGATTAGGGGAAGCAAAGCTCAAGACCTAAACTTCCAAAACGACAGATGGGAATCTTTAAATTAAAAAAAACATCTTTATTGGTGAACCCCAGATAGGCAAAAGCAGAAGAGAATGTCATAAATTGAAAGTCACTAAATCCACAAAACACAGATTTCTATGTCCTCAGCTTGAAGCACTCTTCTAGTAAGTCTTCTTATCGCATTTTCCTCTTGGTCCTAGTTTGAGCATCTTGATTTTCTGTCTCTGCAAGAAGTGCAATGACCTACATCTTTAAATAACTGATATCTCAAAATGGCACTACCGGTGTATAGTGTGCAGGATATTATTATAAATACAAGAAATCACAGAGAGGAAGAAAGGCACCTATATTTGGAAAAACTTGGAGAAGCTAGCAAAGTAGTCAGGAAAGCAAAGATTCAAAAAGAGGAGGAAATAGCCAATGCAATAAAAGGGGGGGGGGGGCAGGAATAAGACATTTTTCAGATATGTTAGTGAGAACAGGAAGGGAAAAAGTGGTATTGTCAGACTCAAGGGTGAAAAGGAGGAATAAGTAGAAGCTGATGAAAATAAAGCAGAATTGCTTAACAAATATCTGAGTTCACAGATGAAGAACCAGAAGCAGGACCTCAGAAAATGCCCACAAACAGAAACAGAAGTGAGGGGCATCTTCAACAATTTTCAGAAGACTGTGTTTGTGAGAAGCTGGCTAAACAGGAATTCCAGAATGTTCTCCTATGTGGACCTAGAGGGTACATTTATATATCTTGCAGACACCTCAGCAACATGCCTTCTAGGTCTATAATGAGGAGCATTCTGCAGTCTCCACTCTTTAGTAAAAACCCAGAAAATATGATGTAATGGGGATAACTTTCTCTCTCACTCATCAGATACAAATTGGAAGAAACTATAAAAGAGTCTGGCAAGCGAGTGCCCAGAGTCTTCCTTCCATAAAGAGTCTTGGATGTAAGGAAGGCCTGATTGAGTCAACAGTTGGGGCACAGAATAACCTTGGTACTGCAGCATGTGTGACCTACATGGCCCCATCTAAAGAATACTGGTCATTCCGAGCCAGTTAGGTATGATCATGCTACAACAGGTGAGAAAGGAATATACAGACATATGAGGTCTGTAGAAAGGACAGAATGTAGCTGCAGAGGAACGGGAATATCAAGAGAGAGATAACCATTTCTTTCTGTGGGGATGGAGGATAAAAAGTACACACTTCTAAAATGTATAAGAAGGGACCTGACATCCAGGTGCATCTCCATTTGCCCCTGAGATCTCAAGCATTTTATTCAAGTACCAGTAACTATCCAAAGGGAGAGCTTCAGCGAAAGAGGAGAAAGAAGAGGGTGCAAACTTGTGAATCACAAGGAGAGGAGAATAAGAATTCAGACCAGGTGATACTGAATCAAATAACACCGCCCACATTCACAGCATACAAGTGTCCCTGAACCCACAAACGGGGAGGCGGAATACTAGTTCTCACCCAATCAGACCTAAGGCTTAAGACGTCAACCTCCAAAAGCTCTGAACACTGTGACATCATTAGCACAGAAAATAAGTATCTATCCATCTGCCTGATCTACCGACCCCCCAACGCCCTAACAGAGGACACATCCAACATTCTAGATATGATATATGCAGCTAACTCCCCTCACAAGACTCTTATTGTTCTAGGAAACCTGAATCTCACATCTGCATCCACAACACTTGAAAAGCCTTTTCACAAAGCAATGGAATCCATTCACCTCAAGCAAGTCCTCACGGATCCATCCCATCGCCCTGGCTCTACACCAGATCGCATATTCGTGCCAACTAACACCCTAGATCATGGTCTCATGACACCACATAAAACCATACCAATACCATGGTCAGATCACCATGCTATATTATAAGAGCTCCACCACAATACCCAACAGACATCTCAGAGAACTGAAAAGCCAACCAGACGCTTCAAAACTTTCAACAAATAGCATTTCCTCAAAGACAACATGCAGTCCCTACCCCAAGACTTCACCGACCTGGACGAGACTGTCAATGCATGGAATATCACCATCCTTGCCGCATCTCAACTCCCACCTCGAGAGAGCTCACACCACAACAAAAACAGGCCTAGATCTACACCATGGTATTCTAACACAATAAGAGAATCCAAGAGGAAGCTATGTCAACTGGAACGCCGCTGGAGACGTAACAAATTAGAAACTACATTGAAGCAATACCAGGAGATGCAAAAAGAATACAATAATCTAATAAACAAACATAAACAACAATACCACACAAACCTTGTTCTAAAAGCCTATAACAAACCCAAAGAGCTCTTTAATATCGTTCGCACTCTCACGAATGACCCGACCATGAAGGATGAAAGCAAGATTTACCCTCAAACCTTTGCTGATTTTCTAATATCCAAGAACACTCCCAATCACACCACACCCCAAAAGAACACCTCTCTCATGGACACACCACCTATAGATGCTAGCTCCACTACTATAAATCAATGGAAGAACTGCAGCATTCCATCAACCAAACAAATAGCACAAACTATCACCGCCCTAAACACCACCACTTCTCCATCGGACCCCTGCCCAGTGACTTGGATTAAATCCACCAAAGAAGACCTTAGCACATACATTCAAAAGACAGCAAGCACCTCTCTCAATCAGGGCCACATGCCTAAAGCACTCAAGCAATCTACTATCTGCCCTATTTGTAAAACCACCTCAACTAATAATACTGATCCTTCAGCCTACCGCCCAATATCTAGACTCCCATTCCTGGCAAAAATAACCAAAAAGATTGTTCAGAGAGAGCTTCAAGACCATATCAACAAATATGCCCCATTGAATCCCCACCAGCACGGATTCTGCCCAAACCATGGTGTGGAGACACGTATTTATTTTATTTATTTATTTATTTAACTGTATTTATATCCCGCTTTTCACCGGGTCAAAGCGGTGGGACATATAACAGGGGGGGGGGGGGGATCAATAGTGGGGGGGGCCCATCACCGGGGGCTCAACAGTGATGATTTTGGGATGAACATAGAGACTGACAGGATAACTGACAGGATAACACAGGATAACTGAAAGGATAACATAGAGACTGACAGGATAGCACAGTTATTGGTCTGGGGTTCTTGAAGAGAAATAGGGGGGATTCCTATTCAGAGATGTTCTTGGAATAGGACGGTTTTTAGCTGCTTTTTGAATGATGGGAGATCAGAATGATGGGAGACACTTCTCACACATCTATTTGATAACTTACTCAAAGGAATAGACAAGATAAAGAAGGGCTTCTTACTAATTTTTATTAACATATCATCTGCCTTGGAAACAGTATCCCATCAGATCCTACTGAAGTGCCTAATGAAGATTGACCTCCAAGACACCACCATCAAATGGTTTCAATCATACCTCGAAGACAAACAACTGAGAGTAACATCCGGTAACCTCACCTCAACACCCTTCCCCACAACTCAAGGCTCCTCACTATCTGCTCTCCTCTTCAATATTTACTTTCAGCCTATATGCTAAATATTTAATAAATACAAGATACCATATATGCTGATGACATCATGGCATATACCCCAATCCATCTGGATGCCCCAGACTATTTATTTAACCAGTTTTCTATACTGCCTTATCCTTCAATCAAATTGGTGGGCAATGGAGGATTAAGTGGCTTGCCCAAGTCCACAAGGAGTGCCTATAGGACTAGGAACCCAAGTTCCTCTGGTCTGAGATTGCTGTCCCCAGGTGGGACTTGAACCTCTGGTTCTTGGTACATTGTTCTAACCACTAGGCCACTTCTCCCCACTATACCACTATAATCAACCAGCATACAAGAAATGATGACCTGGCTTACTAACAACAACTTGAACATCAACATAAAAAAATCTGACGTGATCATCATTACACGGGAATCCACATTCACCCCTCCTACCTCTATCAACATCTCAAATATACCGATCACAATAAGAGATGAAGTTTGGTACCTTGGAGTGATACTAGACAAACAACTTACCCTCCAAGCGCATTTCAATAAGACGTCCAAGACAACCTTCTTCAAACTAGCATTACTCTGAAAACTAAAACGTCTCCTCAATAAAGAACTCTTCCGTACAGTATTTATTTATTTATTTTATTTATTTAACAGGTTTTATATACCGACTTTCTACAATTCAAGACGGTTTACAAGGAACATAACAGACAGTATATTTCAACTGAATACATTGTAACAATAAGGATCACAGTATAAATGATTAACAAGAAACTTACTCCTTGCGGAGACTTAAGAACTATTTACATGGAGGCCTAAAGGGCTATTTACATGGAGAATTATATAGGAGGTTAGAGGGAGCTATGTAAGTATGGAAAAGTGTTCCTGGAAGAGATGAGTTTTCAATTTCTTGCGGAATTCAGAGTGATTGGGACAGTTCTGTAGTTCATATGCTAAGGCATTCCAGATAGAGGGGGCGTAAAGGGAGACTGCACAATTACAGGTAGTTTGGCTACATGTTCTCTTAGATGTTGGGATGGATAGAAGGTTTTTGGTGATGGTGCGGCGTGTTCTACTGTTATTGGAATTGGATAGGAGCGAGGAGAGGCAAGGAGCTGACTCATTGGAAATGATTTTGTGAATGAGAGTGATTGATTTGAATTTAGCTCTGGACTGAATGGGGAGCCAGTGTAGATTGTAGAGGATTGGTGTTATGTGTGAGCGTCTGGGGTTATTTGTGATGAGCCAAGCTATTGTGTTCTGTGCCATTTGGATGGGATGTAGGCTGTTCTTAGGAAGGCCATGATATATGAGATTGCAGTAGTCAAGGGTTGGGATGGTGAGGGCCTGGCAGACAGTGCGAAAGGAGTCTGGGTTTAGGAGAGGTTGGAGGTTCCGAAGGGTACGTACATAACATAAGAACATAAGATATGCCATACTGGGTCAGACCAAGGTCCATCAAGCCCAGTATTCTGTTTCCAACAGTGGCCAATCTAGGTCATATGTACCTAGCAGTTTCCCCAAGGGACACAGGTTCCACAATGCTTGTATTGGGTCAAGCATTGATATCCTGGGTCCCTTCTTAATAATGGTTTATGGACCTTTCCTCCAGGAACTTGTCCAAACCTTTTTTAAACCCAGCTACATTAACAGCCTTTACTACATCCTCTGGTAACAAATTCCAGAGTTTGATTACATGTTGAGTGAAAAATATTTTCTTTTATTAGTCTTAAATAGTTTACCCTGTAGCTTCATTGCATGTCCCCTAGTCTTTCTATATTCTGAAAAGGTAAACAATCGATCTACGTTTACCCGTTCCACTCCGTTCATTAATTTATAGACTTCTATCATATCTCCCCTCAGCTGTCTCTTTTCCAGGTTAAAGAGCCCTAACCTTTTTAGCCTTTCTTCATAGGAGTATCCTTCCATCCCCTTTACCATTTTGGTGGCTCTTCTTTGAACCTTTTCTAAAATCGCTATATCCTTTTTAAGATACGGCGACCAGAATTGCACACAATATTCAAGGTGCGGTCTCACCATGGAACGAAATAGAGGCATTATAATATCTTTTGTTTTATTTTCCATTCCTTTCCTTATCATACCTAGCATTCTATTTGCTCTCTTGGCCGCTGCTGCACATTGGGCTGAGGGTTTTAACATGGTATCCACAATGACGCCTAAATCTTTTTCCTGGGTGGTGGTTCCTAATGTGGAACCTTGCATCGTGTAACCATAGTTTGGGTTGTTCTTCCCTAGGTGCATAACCTTGCACTTGTCCACATTAAATTTCATCTGCCATTTTGATGCCCAGTCTTCCAATTTATCAAGATCCTCTTGCAATTTTCCACAATCCTCTTGGGTTTTAACAACTTTAAATAGTTTTGTGTCATCTGCAAATTTGATAACCTCACTCGTTATTCCACTTTCCAGGTCATTTATGAATATGTCAAAAAGCAGCGGACCCAGCACAGATCCCTGGGGTACACCACTATTCACCTTTCTCCATTAGGAAAATTGGCCATTTAGCCCTACCCTCTGCTTTCTATCTTTTAACCAGTTCCTGATGCACAATAGTACACTGCCTCCTATCCCATGACTCTTTAGGTTTGCCAAAAGTCTCTCATGAGGGACCTTGTCAAAGGCTTTCTGAAAGTCCAGATACACAATATCAACCGACTCACCTTTGTCCACCTGATTATTCACTCCTTCAAAAAAACATAACAGATTAGTAAGACAAGATCTTCCTTGTCTAAAGCCATGTTGTCTCTCCCATTAGGTCATGACTATCTACATGCTGAGTAATTTTATTCTTTATGATGGTTTCTACCATTTTTCCCGGTACTGATGTCAGGCTCACCGGTCTGTAGTTTCCCGGATCACCCCTGGAAACTTTTTAAAAAATTGGTGTTACATTGGCGATCCTCCAATCTTCAGGTATTAGAGATGATTTTAATGATAGTTCACAGATTACTAATAGCAGGTCTGCAATCTTGTATTTCAGTTCTTTCAACACCCTTGGATGTATACCATCTGGCCCAGGTGATTTGCTACTCTTCAGTTTATCTAATAGTTGTAAGACATCTTCCCGATGTATCGATATTTCCTTCAATTCTTCCGCACCTTTAAATACCACTTCAGTCATGGGTAACATCCCTACATCTTCCTCAGTAAAGACTGAAGCAAAGAATTCATTCAGTCTCTCCGCTATCGCCTTGTCGCCTCTTAGTGCTCCTTTAACCCCTTTATCATCTAATGGACCAACTGACTCTCTCACAGGTTTTTTGCTACGAATGTACTTGAAAAGGTCTTTACTTCGCGTTTTTGCTTCCACAGCAAGCTTCTTCTCAAATTCTCCCTTTGCCTGCCTTATCAATGCCTTTCATTTGACTTGCAAGTGCTTGTGCTGTTTCCAGGTTTCGTCGTTTGGCTCTTTTTTCCATTTCCTGAAAGATGCTTTTTTGGCAACAACAGCCTCTCTGACTTCACCTTTAAACCATGCTGGCAGTTTTTTGGACTTCCTTCCACTTTTCTTAAAGCGTGGAATACAGCTGGTCTGGTCTTCCAAGATAGTATTTTTCAACAACAGCCAAGCCTGATGTACGTCTTTAACCTTTGCAACTGCTCCTTTTAGTTTTTTCTTAACTGTTTTCCTCATTTTATCATAGTCTCCCTTTCGAAAGTTAAAAGGTAGTACTGTGGATTTCTTTACTATCCCTCCTCCACTAATTAAATCAAAGGCGATCATGCTATGATCACTATTGCCAAGTGGTCCCAACAACCTTATCTCTTGCACTAGATCTGGTGTTCCACTAAGGACTAGGTCTAATATGGCTTCCCCTCTGGTCGGTTCATGAACCAGCTGCTCCAAGAAGCAGTCATTTATTTCATCTAGGAACTTTATCTCTCTAGCATGTCCTGCAGTGACACTGACCCAGTAGATACTGGGGTAGTTGAAATCACCCATTATTATTACTGTGCTGTAACATTTGTTAGCTTCCTTGATTTCTTTGAGCATTTCATCATCCATTTGGTCATTCTGGCCAGGTGCTCGATAGTACACCCCCACTACCATTGCCTTCCCCCTTTTACATGGAATTTCAATCCATATAGATTCTACAGCAGATTTTGTTTCCTGCAAAACTTTAATCCTTTCTGACTCAATGCCCTCTCTAACATAGAGAGCAACCCCTCCACCAATTTGATCAGCTCTATCATTACTATATAGTTTGTACCCAGGTATCACAGTGTCCCACTGGTTGTCCTCCTTCCACCATGTCTCTGATATTCCAATTATATCTAACCTTTCACTTAGTGCTATATATTCTAACTCTCCCATCTTATTTTTTAGACTTCTAGCATTTGCATACAAGCATTTTAGAGAATGTATTTTATTCATATTAATTTGGCTATTGTTAGACATGGGTAATTTAGGATCTTTAAGCTCTGTCTGCTCCATACTTGAGGGCATTTGGGCTACTTTACTCTTTTGTGGAACCTCTCTGCTTTTGGTAGTATCCTTCAAAGATACATTCTTCCGAACCATCCGCTGTTGGGCAACTGTCGGCTTTCCCCTAATATCTAGTTTAAAAGCTGCTCTATCTCCTTTTTAAAGGTTAATGCCAGCGCCTGGTAGTTTTGCATATATTGTAGTTTTGCATATGGGGTAGTTTTGCATATATACTGTCATGGTGTAGATTGGTCAGAACCTATGGAGATAGGTACTACTGAGGATAATAGATCTGACACTGACAGCTCAGAGCAGCACATGGCCCAGAGTTGCTATAGGCAACATATACAAACTGCGTCACAAGGTGTGAGAGCACGCCCAAGCAGCAAGCTAACTCACAGTTCATTAGATAATGAAGGGCAGCTGGGAGGGGGCGGAGCCCAGGCAAACACCGGGACACACGCAGATAAAATTCACTCACCGGAGGTTAGTGAGGAGAGAGACCACCAGGGAATTACAGAACAGTTGGTAACTGGAGGAGACCAGCAGAGAGTCGTGGTATCGAGAGAACAGCTGATAACTGGAGGACGGGAGGAAGTTGGAGACCCGGTAGAACCAGGGTAGCTGAGAGAACCATGGGAGACTGCTTTAGAGAGCAGTGCACAGCCAAACAAAAGTTCAGTGAAGTTTACCACGAAGGTGACAGAGGAGATATTCCAGTAACCAGGCTTAGGAAAGCCGAGGAGAACAGCCTTCCCAGCAACAGGTACCAGAAGGGAAAGAGCTTCTGTCCTGAAGGCAATTTTATGCTTAAAGGAAAGCTGAGAGGTAAAGGCAGTAAGACGCTTCCGTCATGGCAGAACTCTGCTAACTTTTCTGTACTGAGAAACTCCGAGCAAAGGGAGCTTGAAGGTAGGCTTATTGCTTCTAATATAAGAGAAACGTGAAAATCAAGAACCCTATTGGATTAAATGAAAGACCAAACCAACTAAAAATCCAACATAAACAGAGAAATCCCCTTATGGCTGAACAACTAATTTTGTCGGAGCTTGTCAGCCCAGTGCCCGGGAACCATTCCACAGACACCACTGTGACCACTCACTTTATTTTAATCAGTTTTTATCAATTTTTTAAAAATTGTGCAAAAGTGAAAAAGTAAGTCCATCAACTTAGCTTGTTACGCAGAGCACTGTCAGAGTGCCATTAGCAAGTAGGTAGACGACATGGCCCACGTTTCGGGTTATATTAAATTCAAACCCTGCTTCAGGTCCCGCTCCTCGGCAAATGGCGAAGCTAAGTTGATGGACTTACTTTTTCACTTTTGCACAATTTTTAAAAAATTGATAAAAACTGATTAAAATAAAGTGAGTGGTCACAGTGGTGTCTGTGGAATGGTTCCCGGGCACTGGGCTGACAAGCTCCGACAAAATTAGTTGTTCAGCCATAAGGGGATTTCTCTGTTTATGTTGGATTTTTAGTTTGTTTGGTCTAATATAAGAGAAACAGAATGTACAGATTTTCCCTGCACCTATCAAGAGTTGTGTGGCTCTCAAAAGAGAAACTCAAGAGAATGTGGTAGCTTCCCATTCCACTCACACTCAGAGAGGAGGAGGGGAACTCTCTTAGCCGTGAAGAGAGACTGTTCAATAATAGCATTAATTACAATCCAAAAGAGAATCATTCAGAAGAGGAATGTGAAGAAATGCAGTTTGCTTGCTATGAGGAACCAGCCTCTGATAGTTGTATGGATTGTACACTCATTATTTCTGATGAAATCACTTCTTTATGTTAAAGAGGCTGTTGGAAGTTTTTCTAAAGAAACAGAAGTGAAGAAACTTACCTGTGTATGAAAAAGACTGTTTGAGTTACCTTTTTTCCTCTGTAAAGCTGAAGATAAGCAATATTTTTGGTTCCTGTTGTTCCTTTATTTTGAACCAGACGTATGGTCCTTTTGTCTTTGTTTCTATGGCTTTGGAAATCTGCCCGGAAGGGGAATAAAAAAATCCTGTCTTAAGCCTTACCATTCGACTACAACTCAATTCTTTACTTAGCTTGCGGGACTGCAACTCACAGAGGGCATTGCAATGCCTTTTTGTACCATCCCCTTGCTAGTTAAGAAGAGGCCCCAGTGAAAAACCCACGCTTTAGTCTTTGGGGACCTTCACCGGGTGACAATACGTAGTTTTGCATATATTGTGTTAGAGGGTTTTTTATCTGTTCATGGAATGTAAGGTTCTGATCAAGGATAAGACCAAGATATTTCACTTGATTTTTAATGGTGTGGGTGATATCTCCAAGAGTAAGGGTTGTAGGTGGGGTATAGGAAGCGTTGGTGAATACTTGAGGGGCTTCAGTTTTAGATTGGTTAATTATGAGGTTGTGATTTGAAAGCCAAGTCTTCAGGTTTGCGATGCATTCAATTAGGTTTGAAAAATTAGGGTTTGTTAAATTGAAAGGGGTGAAACACATAATGTTGTCTGCGTATAACTGGTAATAAATTCCATAATTTTGAAAAATCTTGCAAACTGGTTGAAGGAATATGTTAAATAGTAGCGCAGATAAACTGGATCCTTGGGCAACTCCTGTTTTTGGATAAATGGGAGGGATATGTTATTCCCTATACGGACCTGTTGAGTTCTGTTTTCTAGGTAAGAGTGGAACCATTTTAGTGTTGTATCCCTCAGTCCTATTTCATAGAGCCTATCTAGAAGTTGGTGGCGAGGAAGGGAATCAAAATCTGAGGATAAATCGAGAAATATAAGGAGGCATCCTTGGGTGGGATTCTGGGAAGTAGGTAGAGTGAATCTAAGAGAGAAGCTAGGAGGGTTTCCATTCCATGATTCTTTTTGAAGCCATGTTGGAGTAGGTCAAGGGGAGAGTGCTCATCTATGAAATTCTGAAGTTGATTTTGGACTAGTTTTTCAGTTATCTTAGCAGTATGCCAGGCCATCATTACACCTGTGCTGGACTACTGTAATCTCCTCTTCCAAGGTTTACCCAAACAATCCACTCGACCCCTTCAACTATTGCAGAACACTGCTGCCTGTATTATTACTGGCGCTTCACAACAAGACCATATAACTCCCATCCTACATGATCTGCACTGGCTACCAATCTCTTCACGGGCAAAATATAAATCGACACTCACCATCTTCAAGATTAAAAATAACATGTCAACAGGAATACTACAAGAGCTCATTGGCACCAAAGCAAATAAAAGACCTGACAGGAACAGCACCAAAAACACCATAGAAACTCCTAGTCTGTTCACAAAAACCAATAAATCCATATCTATGAGAGCTTTCTCTCTTGCTGCCCCCACTATTTGGAATGCACTCCCTGAAAAGCTAAGATTCACAACTAACATAAAAGATTTTACTTAAAACCTCCCTATTCATTGAACAATTCAATGAAGACCCCCAACCACACTAATCATTACATGGCACCAGGCACTCTCCACTCCACACACCGATTTGCACAAGTTATGATATCTGTACCATTCATCCTCCTATCACTCTTGTTACGATGTATATAAATTGAGTTTCAGAACTCCCTTCTGACCCCTCCCCTTCGTTCTACATAGAAAGTCTTCTGAGACTGTTCAAGTTTTGAAGTTTTGAAGTTACTGTTTACAATTGAAAGTTCTATGTAAAAGTTGAAGTTAATGTAAACCGCCTTGGTTAAATGAAAAGGCGGTATAGAAAAGTTGTTAAATAAATAAATAAATAAAAAAAGATGAGTATCAAAGATATCTAAGACTCAGACTTTGATCCAGTACTGATTGATATGTTGTTTTCTCTAGTGGTTTTGACTGATGCAGTGCTTGTAGATACTTTATTTTTATGGATCACTTAAAGGTATTTTACTTAAAAATACTTTTTGTCTATTTTGTCTTGTGCTTCTTTTTTTAAAATAAATTCCAGTTTAGGCCCTGAGCTCAATCTTCTCCTGTCCACCAGGAATGTTAACATTTTTTTTAGGTGCTCTGTTTGCTGTTGTTGATATTGTTTCTCCATTTTAAGGTAACAGGTACCCTATACATTTCTTTTTTGCAGTCACTCTGGAGTTACCATTCCCTTAGAGAGCAGTCAACTGGCTATCTATCTATATATGTATGTATATACAATACATACTAGCTGAGCTATCCAGCTTTGCTCTGGAAAACCAGTGTCTTTTTAAAAATGTATTTGGCTCACACCTTTCTGGTAGTAGTTTGAAGTGAGTTACATTCAGATACAGTTGTTATTTCCCATCCTCAGAGGGCATACAATCTAAGGGGACCTTTTTACTAACATGTGTTAGGATTTTGCACTAAATGCACAATTGATGAAAAAAATGAACATATGTTAAGTGAAAAGTCTCCATGGTAACTATCAGGTGGGTGGCCTGTGTGTTCCTAGCAGTTACCATTATGCGATAACTGCAACATTGACAGTTAGCATGCACATCTGAAACATTTGCTTCTTAAGATCAAGGAACACATCTTAAAATGGGCCTTAACATAAAGAAGACAAAGAACCTGATATTTGGCAAAACCAATCAGTTCATCGCAGATCGAGAAGAAATTGAAATAGTAAACAACTTTAACCTGCTTGGATCAATAAAAAAATGACAAGCAGTCAAGAAATCTGACGACACATTGCTCTTGGCAGAATGGTTATGAAGGACATAGACAAAATTCTCAAAAGCAGAGATGTCTCTCTACATACAAAAATTCGACTTGTCCAAGCCATGGGATTTTCAGTAATATTATAGGGATGTGAAAGTTGGACAGTAAAAGAGATCGACAGGTTAAGATGTTCTATGTAAAAATTAAGATGTTCTATGTAAAACAAACTTAGCTTTGTTAATTGTTGTTAATTGTACACCGCATCTGATCTCTGGAAGATGCGGTATAAAAATGAGTGTTAAATAAATAAATAAATAAGAAAACTGATGCCTTTGAATTATGGTGCTGCGAAGAATACTGTGTATACCATGGACTGAACATAAGAACATAAGATATGCCATACTGGGTCAGACCAAGGTCCATCAAGCCCAGTATCCTGTTTCCAACATTGGCGAATCTAGGTCATAAGTACTGTCAGACGGCTGCCTAGGGTGAGAACTTACACAATCTTGACGATGCATATATTCATATGATTCTTGCAAGGTATTGTGGGTATTGTAGTTCATTCACTCCCAAACACAGCTGATGACAATAATTGAGTTGTGAAACGAGTGGTAAGGCCAATAAAATACTTCTTTTATTGATGGGGTTTAATTCACCCAGCACATGTATGCTTGATAGCCATATAAATGAGGTTACTTGCTTGCAGTGTTTAAATGGATAACAAAAAGTCATAAAGCAAATCAGAAAAACAACCTTCAGCTTGTCAGGCAATTAGCTAATGTTTTCTTAGCAAATAATTACCAAATACAAAGGCACAAAGAAATAAATAAACTTTGCTTGTTAGGTTAACTTCTGCTTATTTTCCACGCAGATCTCAGCAGTGATTCTCCCTTGCTCACACACACAATCAGGTGCAGCTTTAATTACTATCAATTGACCAGCTGTAAGCCTTTAGCTGGCTGGCTGCTACTGTGTGAACCCAAATCCTGCTTTAAGAGCTGTTTGCAGTGGAAATAAAGAACAAAGTTAGGTTTCTTTGTGATGGCTGATGTGTTTGCTCACAGAAAGCTAGCAATAGCATTTAGATAGAGAACAGTCCATGTAAACTGTACTTTCATCTGCTGTATCTCCCCCTTCATCAATCAGCATAGGGTCACTATCATACATTGGCACAGATGAGTCTTTCATTAAGGCACTATCATGAGAATGCTTATTCCCTTGCTGCCATTCTCTATTATAGATTGGGTCTGGATCAGTGTTCATACCTGAGCCTCTCCTGCTATCATTATTCCTCTCTGTATAGCCTGGCCAGTATGTAATCCAATTCTGATGTCCAGCCTTCCAATCTTGATCCCTGGACACTGGATCTCCTCTCACATACCTTCTGGCCTTGGTCTGAAAGTCCCTTCCACATGCAGTCTTATCTCTTCCAGGTAGCCACTGGTGATTCCTATCTCTGCCACTCCATTCCTCTGGCTGAATCCAGTCCAATGGACTCTGCTGGCTTTTGGAATACCTCCCAGTATGGGTACTGCCTTGGAATCTCCCAGACCTTCCAATGGCCTTTCTTCTCTTCCTTCCAGAGAGTTTCCTTCTCTCTCTATCTGCTTGGCTTGGCTTCTGTTTCTCCAGGTGATACTGGTGCTTGAGCTTGTAGCCGTTGCTGTCTCTGTCTCTGTATCTCTTCCTCCCTCTGTAGCAGTTGCTGAAGCTCTTTCTCAAGCTGTTCTTTGAAGAATAAGCTCTATTCTTATCCTGTTCTAATGTGTGCTGCTCCCTAACACAGCGCAGCTGTGTTGAATCAGGCCCTGCCCTTTGAGATGAGTGCTTAGGGATTACCTCATAGCTCTCTTGATTGCACACACATTTTCTCACTTCAGCCCCTCTCATGGCTGCTGGAAACCTGGTGCATTCTGGGACTGGTAGTCTTTTATGTGAAAACTCTGTTTTCTTGCTTCTACCAGAACTGACAGGTTACTTGTTCAGAGTCACATCATCTTTTTATAGCTCCTACCTGAGCTATGATAAGCTTCCTTATCACAGTACCTAGCAGTTTCCCCAAAAGACACAGGTTCCACAATGCTTGTACTGGATCAAGCAGTGATATCCTGGGTCCCTTTTAATAATGGTTTATGGATCTTTCCTCCAGGAATTGTCCAAACCTTTTTTAAACCCAGTTACACTAACAGCTTTTACTACATCCTCTGGTAACAAATTCCAAAGTTTGATTACATGCTGAGTGAAAAAATATTATCTCTTATTAGTCTTAAATAGGTTACCCTGTAGCTTCATTGCATGTCCCCTAGTCTTTCTGTATTCTGATGATGTAAACAATCGATCCACGTTTACCTGTTCCAGTCCATTTATTAATTTATAGACCTCTATCATATATCCCCTCAGCCGTCTCTTTTCCAGATTGAAGAGCTCTAACATTTCTAGCCTCTTTTCATAGGGGTATCCTTCTATCCCCTTTACCATTTTGGTGGCTCTTCTCTGTACCTTTTCTATTAATGCTATATCTTTTTAAGATATGTCGACCAGAATTGCACACAATATTCAAGGTGCGGTCGCACCATGGAACGATATAGAGGTATTATAATATCCTTTGTTTTATTTTCCATTCCTTTCCTTATGATACCTAGCATTCTATTTGCTCTCTTGGACACTGCTGCACACTGGGCAGAGGGTTTTAACATATTATCCATGATGACGCCTAAATCTTTTTCCTGGGTGGTGGTTCCTTATGTGGAACCTTCATCATGTAACCATAGTTTTTGTTGTTCTTTCCTAGGTGCATAACTTTGGACTTGTCCACATTAAATTTCATCTGCCATTTGGATGCCCAGTCTTCCAATTTATCAAGATCCTCTTGCAATTTTCCACAATCTTCATGGGTTTTAACAACTTTAAATAGTTTTGTGTCATCTGCAAATTTGATAACCTCACTTGTTATTCCCTTTTCTGGATCATTTATGAATATGTCAAAAAGCAACAGACCCAGCACAGATCCCTGGGGTACTCCACTATTCACCTTTCTCCATTGGGAAAATTGGCCATTTAGCACTAGCCTCTGCTTTCTATCTTTTAACCAGTTCCTGATCCACAATAGTACACTGCCTCCTATCCCATGACTTTTTAGTTTTGACAAAGGTTTCTGATGAGGGACCTTGTCAAAGACTTTCTAGGTACACTATATCAACTGACTCACCTTTGTCTATCTGTTTATTCACACCTTCAAGAAAACATAACAGATTAGTAAAACTGCCTGAAGAACAAACCGGTTTCCCTGCCGCCTGATCAAGCCTGGTCAGCCAGTGCCAGGATTGGGTGGTGGGGACCTACCTGCCTCTGGTCCCAGCTTCTGTGTGTGTGTGTGTGGGGAGGGGGTTCCGGCCTGATCACCTGGTCAAAGCTGCTCAATCCACCTTCAAAGTGGGATAAGCAGCACATTCCCCCTGACCCCACAGGATGCACAGAACCGTGACCTGAATTGGCCCTGAACATTCTGCCACTTGGCCCACTCTCACTCCGCCTCAGTCTGCCCCCTCCCACCTCTCCCCAACTCTCCCCATACTGCTGCTCTAGCTGTGCAGGGAGAGTTGGAGGGGGAATATGTTCAGCAAGTTGCCTCTCAGAATCGGGCCCATAATTATTGGGCCCGATATTCAGCGGTGGTGGCTTGCTGATTGTGGTAGTCTGGTGTGTGGGGTTTTCTGTTAAACACCAAACAGACAGCAGCTCAGGGAAAACAAAACTTGTTTTTATTCAGACCCAGTTTGTTTACCTTTACACAGCTGGTCTCCTTGCCCTTCTTCCAGCCCAGTTAAAGTTCCTTCCTTGCCCAGTTAAGTTTCCTACCTTTGTACAGCTTGCCTGGAAGGGACTTCTGGCTCTATGGGCCTCTCTCCCTCCTGCAGTCTGCTGGGCTTTTAACCTCTTCTTGTTAGACATATCCTCCCAACCCTGAACTCCGGGCTGCAGGTTCTCTTAAAGATACCTGTTGATAATCCTTCTGGAGAGGGATGGGCAACACTCTGTAGACCTCATCACACCGATCTAATGCTGATAGACTCAGCCGCTGAACTCTAAACCCAGATATTCAAGGTTGGGGCCTTATTCAAGCCCCAGCATTGAATATCTGGGTTGACCGGATTGGCGGGAAGCTAACAGTTAGCATTGGAGTATGCAGCAGCGGCACTTGTGGATATTCAGCAGCGTTAATCATGAATATCCTTCTTAGTGGCATTTACATGATTTGCAGGTCTGCAAGCTGTGTAAATGTCTTTGAATATTAGGCACATTTTCTTTTAGATTTAGGAATGAACACGTGCAACTTTCTTTTCACTTCCAGCCCTTGAGCAGGCTATATAAAGTCAGTCACGAAGAAAACAATGAATCTCTAGGCTAACACCTGCTACTTTAAATAATTGTCTTTCAGCTTTAGTCATGGAGAGCTCAAGAGAGAGTGAGCTTGTATTTTTTCTCAAAAAGAAAGAATCATAGTTTGGCGCCTCTAGCTCAAAGAAAACTGAACATTTTGTGTCAGAAAGCAGACCAGGGCTTTCATTTGGGTATGAAGGTATTTTCCTGCCAAGCTAGGTTGCAGAGATTCAGGGCCCGATATTTGGCAGATGAGGCTATTGTGATTATAGCGCCTAGGCATATCCTCTGAACACAAAACCCAGATATTCTATGCTGGGGCCATATCTGGCCACCGCCATTGAATATCCGGATCAGCTGCACAGCCCCGGAAGCAAACCAGGCAGAGGTTAGCTCCTGTGGGTCAAGATAGGCCAGCTTTTCCCATCCTTTTCTTTACTCATGGTTTGCTAGCCAGGCTCAGTATCGCTGCTGATTGGTTAATGATGGTACCTCCCTCGGAATGCTCCAATGCTAAGCGGTTAGCATCGGGGCTTATAGCGGCGGTACCCAGGAACATTCAGCTGAATATCCTGCCTTTGAACATCGGGCCCTCAATGTCTAAATGCATAAAAAACAAAGAAACTTTTTATATATATTTAGATAAATAGATATATACAATCCATACATACCACCAACATGTTTTTATATATACAGTATATATAAATGTATGTATCGTATATATATATAAAATCGATCTATATTTAAGGTTTAGAAGTGCCATATTTTGTACTTTCCACTGTCTTTTGTGTCTCTGTGAAATACTAAACCATACTTTGTGATACTATTATTACATAGTAACAGTAAATGACAGTGTATAAAGACCATCCCTGGCTGTGAGGTTGCTGAGCTTCAGGTTAATTTTGGTTTAGGGTACACCTTTTTCAAAAGCAGTTCAAGGGGAATTACAGTTAGGTACTTCACTATCCCCAGTGAGCTTATACATCTTCATACCTGAGGTAATATAGGATTTGGTGAGTTGAACAATTTCACAAGGAGCAACAGTGAAATTTGCACACTGACTTCTGTGAGTCTTCATACTCTACTCTAACCATAAGGCTACTCCTTTATACAAGTGTAATTTAGGATTATATGTAGTTTATGTTCAGCATTGCTTTATTAAAAGAACAGAATAACATATTTTCCACAATGAATATCACTAATTTAACTTTTGAGCATTTTTTTCATCCTAAAGAGAGGGGATCAAGATTGCTCTGAAAAGGGTAACTGGCCATATTTTTCAATTTGCTAAACATAGGGTGAGGTGAGAGGGACCCTACGAACATAAATAATAATTTGACTGGAGTACAAATTTTTGGAAGTGAAACACACTATCATCTAACTTTTAGGAATAGAGATGTTGGGAAACATAACAATCTACAAGGTTCCCACAGTATGTCTGTAGAACAGAAACACCTGTTTGAATCTCCAGAATGACTCTGATGCCAGACTTCATTCCCCAGGGAGTCTGTGTTTCATCAATGTTGTCCTCAGTCATAGCATTCTCACTCATTTCCATTGAGGCTACTGACCTGCTGTTGGGGAGGCATGGGAAAGATTTGGTCAATGACATAGACAAAAAGTCATTTAAACATGATAAGGTAAATAAACGCCAGAATAATTGGGACCTAGGGAAAACTCATAAAAATTATCTCCCTAAATTAAATCATTCCCTTTAATCGGGAGACATGCAATATCTTAATGATCAGATGCTTTTTTGGTTACTCTTCAGCAATTCACTCTTATATTATTGAACTCATTTTACTGGTAATGCAGTAGAAGTGGGCCAGAAATCAAAAACACTTATACATTTAATGGCGGCTGATAAATGTGTAAGTGCCCACCATGGGGGTCATTTTAGAAGCCCTATTCGTTCCTTGGAGTCTGAAAATGGGCTTAGAGACATCTCCAGAGGTATTTTAGAAGCACGAGGTCATCCGAGTCTGAACGGGAGCATGAAGGAGGCATTTCCAGTAACCTGGACATCCCAGTTTGATCACAGAAGCATCATGGATGTCCAGTGCCTCTTTTAAACCCAGCTATACTAGCAGCCCCGGAAATATATTTCAGAGTTTGATTACATGTTGAGCGTGAGTACATCAGAATTCCTAACATATGGAGCAAAAAGAGCCCTGGCTTGGGTAGAGGAATAAGGAGCCCTTAAAGGAGAAGAGTTGAGAGAAAAAGAATTTTTATTTTTTGTCTTTCCAGTTATGCTTGTGAGGGTAGCAGTCTTTTATCTACTTTTAGTCACCCAGTAAAGATTTTTGGGTCAAAATTCAGTGACACTTAACTGGATAGCAACACCTGCTCTCTGGATAACTATTACTGCCCAGGATATTCAGAGGCGGCTATATATAGTGCTGTTCAGTCTCCCTTCAGATGACCTTGGCACTGTTTTGATAGTGTTAGGGTGGTCTGTGGGTAGAGGAGGGGAGGAGCATCAAATTATCTGGAAAAGAAAGGATAGTCGGTACTATTATCCAAATAGCTGTCCAGATAAATTAGGCCAACAAGCAGGATCTCTTAAGCTACCTAGACAGATATCCAGATAGTGGCACCGACCATCCTATCTGGATATCAGCACTGAATATTCAGAATTCTTTTTAGCAATGGTGGTCAGTGTCTTAAAAAAATGCTGACCTGTTTATTTTTATATGTACTGTTAATCATGAACTGAAACAGACCTCATTTGGATGAGTGAGGAATGCTTGCAGAAATGCACAGAGAGAGAGCGAGAGAGAGAGAGAGAGAGAGAGAGAGACTGTTTTTATGTAAAGCATCCCACCAATATAGGGTCTTGAACTGAGTCTTCCTTTACTTCACCATCAAGGTCTCCAAAGATAATGAGATCAGTGTTCTTCTCAAGAACTGCAGCCCTTTGATACCGCCTGTAAGGAAAAGCCCCATGGGGTCCACTGTTCTTATTTACAGAATCCAATTAGGACACACTCTGTGCTGGACTAGTGGAGGCCTAGTGTAGATGTGTCTACCTCCCTGGAAAGTGGAAGGTAAATATTCACCTCAGTACTCGATCTCTGGGGACTCAGAAGCAGGCTTTCTCTGCCCTCTAGGACTGCCTCATTCATTCAAATGAGGTGTGGTCCAGTCCAGATTTTGGCTGTATATTCAGCACCTGGCTGTTGCCACTTTAATTTGAACTGGATATTCAGCACCAGAACTCATCCAGAGTCTGGCGCTGAATTTCTGGTTTCACTGGACAGAGCTATCTGGTTAGCGGTTAAATATTGCTGCTAACCAGACATCTGCTGGGATTGCTCCCACTCTGCCCACAGACCGTCCTGGTTTTAACAGGGTGTCTCTTCTATGATCTATGGCAGTATACAGCAGCACTGTATGGACAGTGTTGCTGAATATTGGGATCGCCATGGTTTATGCGGTTAGCAGGTCCTGCTAGCCTGCTAAATCCTTTTGAATATGCCCCAAACATCTTTACTAGTTCAAACCTGTTGACCGTGGCACCCTGGCAACATTTTTAGCTTGTGTCCTTAGGATGCTTACATTTTCTTGTGCAGATTGTTTTCAGTATTCACTGTGACTACTTTCTCCTCTCTATACAAAAGCAGAAATGCAGAGTAATCTCAAGACACAGAAGTGTCTTACTGTTTTCTCAGCAAAAGTGACTGCATGTGTATGTTCCCTGACACTACTATATATAGTTTGTAACACTATAAAATCTTGTTTCAACCCTCAGGTGATCTGTTTCTTTCAAAAGCTTCTATGATATTTAAAAGATAAGGGGGGCTATATTCCAAGCGATGAATGCGATTAGCAGATCTGCTAACCACGTTAATTGTGATGAGTTGGTTATTCAGCAGCACTAATGTGGTTAGTGCCACTGAATATCCCCGAGTGCTGCTACTGGATGCCTCCATGCTAGCCAGCTGGCATTGGGGTGTTCCAGGGAGCAGGGCGGAGGCAGCATCCAGCCAATGAAAGGCTCGCCTAACTTTCACCACCATACGTAACTAGGCAGCAGCTAAATATTGCCATTGCCCAGTTAGCCAGATATGACCCCAGCATTGAATATCTGGGTTTAAAGTTCAGCAGCCATGGCTAGCCACTTTACAAGGGTTAGTCGCCACCGCTGACTATCATCCCCCAGGAGCAGAATATGAGAACCCACTGTATGTATTAGTAAAGCAAACAAGAAGCTCTGCAATTAAGGATATCACCAGATAATTTTTAATGTGGGAGAGGTTTCATATATATGTGGTCAATGCTAACAATCTGAAAAATGCACACTTAGGGATCCTTTTACTAAACAGCGGCAAGTCACTGCGGGGTTAACACACCCCTAGCAGTAGTCTTGTGGTACTACCACTCAGGATTAATACCTTAAGAGTTGTACTGTGAGACTGACTAGGATTGAAAGCTGCCATTTAAGAACCCAGAGCAGCTTCACTAGACACCAAGGGATCTCAGGGTAAGTCCCAGGGTGGATTAGGTGGGTGGGGGCATGATCAGTGAGGAGATCCTAATTGAGGAGATTACTCTTGTGGGGGCCTTCTTTGGAGGGTACCTCTTGTTCAGGGGTTGAGAACCAGAAAAGGGGGGGGGGCAGTTTGGGGGTTACTGTGCATATGGCATATAGCTTTCTAGGGGTGAGGATTCTGAAAGAGGGGGGAGAAACTATTGGCATGAAGCTATTTGTGTGCAGGTTGGGGAATCAGACTAGAAGGTTATATGCTTTAGCTTGGAATTAGATGGGGGGGGAGACCGATTGAGAAGAAGCAGAAAGTACTATGAACCCCTATAAACTACCTTATTCAGGATGTAGGATCAGGAGAGTCATGTTAAAAGGTTCATTTGTAATTTGCACATCTGAAGACATGTACATGTACATGGACATCAACATCACTGACTTGTCTCTGTAACCATTCCACAAATGATGTTCACAGATGTTTCCTTGTGCAGGGAGGTCCAAGTAGGCACAGCAGTGTGGCAAAGGCATGTCAGGGGAGTGGCAAGGTACTTAAACATTCCATTTCTATCTCAGAAACACGTCAATGTCTATATCTGTTCCAGGAACAAATAGGCATCAGGAAAGTTCTTCCTTTCACTTTAAAGCATCTAAAGAATTATATTGCTAGTCTTAGATCACAAGGGCCCACAGCAAGATTTGAAGCCTGGCCACTCTGCTCTTAAGCTACTACTCAAACAATTATTATCAGACATTTTGGTTCTGAGATGCTATCCTGGGAGTCTATATAGACATTTGATACATGTGCATACCTGGCACGTCCACATGTCTGAAATCATGCCTGAACTTGCTCATACCTACTTTTATTTTCAGACATTCTGGCTTTGACGTCCCAGATTAACACTTATTTAAATATTTAACAGTATTTATATACAACCTTTTCCTTAAATCAAGGTGGTTTACATTGAACTCAATTGTTTACATTGTAACAATACGGTTTACATTCAACTCAGTAACTTGCATACATTTTAACATCATAGTATGAGGAAAGGATAAATGTGCCTCCAGGGGGATATCAACCTATATCTAGTGGCAGAAATTAAAATTAAGGGCCCCCAAACAAAACATCTGAAAGGGCCCCCATCTACTACTACTACTATTAATCATTTATATAGTGCTACAAGGCATACGCAGCGCTGGACAAATAAATATAGAAGACCTTCTCTTTCAATCTAACCAAGACAACACAATACAAGAGAAACAAGGGGCTCAAATAGGGAAAGGAGACACAAGGGGAACAAGGGATTAGGATCCAAAAGCGGCCTCAAAGAGGTAAGCCTTTAGCATGGATTTGAAGAGGGAGAGAGATGAGACTTCATCAGCATAAAAATGATACTGAAAGCTATGGGAAGAGGTGAAGGCTCCAAGGGACTGGGTATAGAGAGAAAAGGAAAGGGCCCAGAACAGACCTTTAGGGTACAACAACTGAGAGAGGGATGGCAGTAGAGGAGGAACCACCAGAACAAACACTAGATAGATAAGAAGAGAATCAAGAGCCCCTAAAACAAAGAGAGATTAATGTGTCGAGGAGGAGGAGTTGGTCAACAGTATCAAAAGCAGCAGAAATGTCAAGAAGAATGAGAACTGAGTAAAGGCCTTTGGACTTAGCCAGGAACAAGTCACTGGAGACTTTGACAAGAGCTGTTTCAGTAGAACGAAAGGGATGAAAACAGACTGAAGTGGATCAAGGAGGGCTTGAGAGGACAGAAATTCAAGGCAGCAGCAGAGAACTGCATGTTCAAGAAGCTTGGAAATGAATGGGAGAGGGGAGATGGGTTAATAACACAGGTACACTAAAAAAAATTTTTTTAAACTGCCTCTAATGTTTCGATTGATTTTTATGTTTTTTGGTGCGCTGAATCCAAATCTGGTAACCAATTTGCTCCATCACGTACAGATTTTTTGCTACATTGGGTTAGCAGTTTGAGGTGAACGTTTCAGATTGAGTGCGATCGAGATAAAAGTTTCTTGGATGAATTCTTTATACTAATTGTTTAGTAGTTATTCAAATAAGAATAAAGAAAATTGTAACAAGGCAGCACATAAGAATAGAGTAATGTCAACAAAACACACTGTGATGGTAGCAAACTTGTCTGCACTTAAAACAGCCACATACATGTGCACAAACATTGAGCATATAAGAGCGAGGTTAGACACAAAGCAAAGCAAAGAAATGTGCAAAAAATGTTGTACAGGTATGTATGTAAGAATAGAAAACGCAAACCGCACCATTGCAATACATGAAGACAAACACCCGATGGTGTGAAAATAAAATTCTAATAAATGAGATCCGACACTGTGGTAATAACGAGCAAATTTTTATTTCAAAGTTTAGTAAAAACACGATATTTGTCAACACAGTTTAGATTTTAAAGTCATTCTTGGGTCAATCAATCTCCTGGTGGGCCCGTTTCTTCTTCCCCCGAATGCTTCTCTTGGTGTGCTGCTTGGCGTATTTTTCATCTGGGGTTTCCCGCAGCAGCAACCAGCAGAAATCAGCCATCATAGTGGTGTTCCATCTTCCTTGGTACCTTCTCTCTGCATCCTTGATGTCCTGGTGAAACCTTTCACCTTGTTCTTCACTGTACGCCCCCAAGTTTTCGGGAAAGTAGTTCACATGGGAGTGCAAGAAATGGACTTTCAGGCTCATGTTACAGCCTTGTTCTTTGAAGGCATTGAGCATCCTGGCAACAATATCCTTATAGTTCTCATCCCGCCTGTTCCCCAAGAATTTGAGAGCAACATCCTTGAAGGAATCCCAGGCTTCTTTTTCCTTCTCAGACATCGTTTCAGCGAATGCTCCATCTGAAATGAGTTTCCTTATATCAGGGCCAACAAACACTCCTTCCTTTAGCTTTGCTTCAGAAAGTCGGGGGAACTTTGAGCAAAGGTACCGAAAGCACTCACCATCTTTTGGAAGGGACTTGATGAATTGCTTAATGAGACCCAACTTAATGTGGAGAGGTGGTAATAGAATTTTATCACGAGGTACCAAGCTCTCATGAAGAACATTTTTCTCACCGGGTCTCAAATACTCCCGAATTGGCCAGTCTTTTTTCCCCCAGTGTAGGTCGCGGGCCCGGCTATCCCACAAGCAAAGGAAGCAGGGATATTTGGTGAAACTGGATTGCTGCCCTAATAGCATGGATAGAATTTTAAAGTCTCCACAAATCATCCACTTATGCTCATCATAACGAATCTTCTGAAGAATCAGGGCCAAATTCTCGTATTTTTCTTGGAGAGTAACAGAGTGAGCAATAGGAACTGAAGCGAATGTGTTGCCATTATGAAGAAGAACACCTTTTATGCTGTCTTTTGACGAATCAATGAACAGCCGCCATTCAGCAGGATCATACTTGAGTTTAAACTTTTCCATCACTCCGTATATATCGTTGCAAAATACCAAATCTTCCTCTTTGCTGAAATACTTCAAAAATTGTGTCTCGCGGTTGCGGTACCAATAAAAAGTTGTTCCTGGTGACAATAGATTTTTCTGTTTAAGCCGAGAACCTAGCAGTTGGGCAGCATCTTTTGGGAGTCCTAAATCCCGGACTAAATCATTCAATTCAGCTTGAGAGAAAAGTTCAGGTTTCGGATCTGGTTCAGTTTCAAACTCGGAAGTACTGGACTCATCGGGAAAAGCCATCTGATGAATCTCATCATGATCAGAACCGTCCACACAAATATGATCCAAAGATTTTGGTGGTTCAGGCACAGGTACTTCGTTGCTATGAGGCATAGGCCTAATTGCTGAGGGAAGGTTGGGGTAACTTATTACGTTCTTAATTTTTAAGTTGTATCCCTTCACAATGCAAGAGCAAAAATAGCAGTCACTGCTGTGGTCTCTTTGTTCACGCCACATCATAGGTATTCCGAAACGAAATGCTTGTTTTTTACCTTTCATCCATAAGCGTAGATCTTCCTCACATGTCTTGCACACTTTGTGAGGAGCCCACGGTTTGTCTTGATCGCCTAACTTCAAACCGAAATAGGCGAAATATACTTTTTTAATAAATGCAGAAATGTTCCTCTGCCGCTTTTTCACGGTATATTCCCCACAAATAAAACAAAAACTGTCCGGAGAGTTGACGCAACCTCTGGCTCTGTGAGCCATCACAAATACACAGCACTGCAAACTACAACTGTAGTGAACCACTTCGGAATAAAGCTGGATTACGACTGAGCAAACAAAAGGTAATAATGAACTTGCAAGAAACTGAAATTTGACAGGAACGTTCATGTCGCAACCACCGTGTTTGAGCGAGCGAACGAGGCGAGGCGAACAGGAAAGAACATGCGCAGCGCGAGTACTGGATTTAGCCCCCCGCCTCCCAATTGTCCTGTTAATGTATAAAATGAATACAAAACACTCTAAAATATCATGAGGGAGTGTTTCTAGTTAGTTAACCATTACAACCTCTATTTTGGGCCAAGAAAATAAACTGCAGTCGGCTAAAAAGAAATTATGTGAACATTCCTTATATGGGTAAGAAATCTAAATTTGCAAGAAAACGTGACGTGATGGAACATTTTGGCTATTTTTCCTGGATTCAGCACCCCAAAATCTATAGGAATCAGTTGCAAAACTGGAGGCAGTTTTTTGGTAGTGTACCTGTGTAATTAGGACAAATAGGGTCAACTGAAGGTTTTTTGAGTGGTGGAGGGGTCACAGCATGCTTGAAGGCTGCAGGGATGGTTGCAGTGGAGAGTGAAAGGTTGAGAATAGGTGAGATGGAAGTGATGATGGAGGAGGAGATGGAGTTAAGGAGATGGGTGGGGATAGGATCAGAAGAACAGGTAGTGAATTTAGATGAGGAAAGAAGTAGAGAGATTTCCTCTTTGGGGATTTTAGAAAATAATGAAAGAGTGGTAGAGGTTGATGGGAAAAGTTGGTATTGGAGAAGGGGATGAAGGAGTGGAGATTTAGAGGAGAATTGAAAAGTAATCTTCATAGCAGGGGAAAATCTACTTCAGAAGATATGTGAGTAACTATCAATGTGCCTCCTCTTTCTTTTGGAGCCCTTGCACTGCAGGGGAAGCTTCAGTAGAATTTACATAACTGCCTATGTCATAATGCAGAGATTATGAGTTACCATGCACATGGCAGTAAGACTTAGCTCTACCAACGCCCTCAGCATTTTGCTGCTGCCTGGTCTGCTTTCTTGATTCCAAATAAGAAAGAAACAGAAAACAAAAAGCGATAATTAAAAATGAAAAAAAAAGATCTTCCTCCTCCCTTTGCCTCCAAATTTTGTATAATTTGGATGGCAACCCCCAACAGTATTGTCCAAAATAGGAATAATTGCTTATGCTCACTGACTTTAAAGAAAGCAAAATAACTTGGAAAATGAAATGAATGGGCAAACAAAATGAAATTTGTTTTCCTTCTTCATCCTTACTGATGTGGTATTCCCTGCTTCTGCATCTCTCTTAAGCGGCACCTCTGGAGTTAGGGCATGCTCCAGATCTCCTTTCCCAGGACAACGGGGCGCTATTGCACCCGAATCCCCAGTCCCTGCACCTCACATCCTGGTTGCTGAAGGCTTAGACCTCCAGGATCTCAACCTGTCCCAGCAGGTAAAAGATATCCTTCAGGCTTCTAGGAAACTTTCCCTAAGAAGATCTTATGCCTTTAAGTGGAAACGTTTTTCTATCTGGTGCTCCAAGAAGGGATTAAACCCCCTGATCATACCTTTAGAATCAATACTAGAGTATCTCCTTCACTTATCGAATTCTGGGTTAAAGACCAATTCGGTGAGAGTCCATCTTAGTGCAATTGCAGCTTCTTATAAGCCTCTAAATGGACAACCAATTTCCTCTCATCCACTCCTATCAAGATTTATGAGAGGCTTTTTATTAACTAAACCTCCCATCAAGCCACCACCGGTGGCATGGGATCTAAATCTAGTTCTCGGGCAGCTCATGAAGCCGCCTTTTGAGCCTTTAGCCACTGCAGCCCTTAAGTTTTTGACCTGGAAGGTCATCTTCTTAATTGCAATCACCTCTGCCCATCGCATCAGTGAATTGCAAGCTTTAGTGGCTGATCCTCCTTATGCTAGGTTTCATCATGATAAGGTTGTTCTTCGAACTCACCCACATTTTATGCCAAAAGTGGTTTCACCTTTTCATTTAAATCAATCAATTTACCTTCCTGTATTTTTTCCGAGGCCTCATGCCTCTAATGCAGAAAGGAACCTTCATACTTTGGATTGCAAAAGGGCCTTGGCCTTTTACATACAAAGAACACAGCAATATAGAAAGTCCTCACAACTTTTTATAGCTTTTGACCCTAGTCATTTGGGACTTCCAGTCTCCAAAAGAACTTTATCTAAATGGATTGCCCAATGCATATCCTTTACTTATGAGAGTAAGGGTCTTCCTCTTCGGGACCATGTCACAGCTCATAATGTGAGAGCCATGGCAGCTTCTATGACTAATCTCCACTCTGAGTCTATCGATGACATTTGTCGAGCAGTCACCTGGGCTTCGGTACACACCTTCACAGCACACTACACAGCAAGTAAAACACTAACGGGACTTAACAAAAATCAACATGCACGCAACACTGTTTCTCCCACTCAGCCTCCTCATCACACAACTCCTGCCACCAACCACACACTTCCACTACCCACACTCAAGCTCACCATGGCACCCACCAACCACTTGGACATACATAGAACCACAGTACACGCATAATGATACACACAGAACATCAGGGACAAAAAGACAAACCAAACACAAATCAAACTCCCACACTAGCTCAAAGGAAGCACATGAAACAACAAACTCCTCAAAGCAGACAACAATTGAGCTCATAAACACAGAGGATCTCTAAAGGTAAAAAGTGGACTGTTGTAGTTGTTGTTATGGAAGGACAGACTAGATAGGCCATGTGGTCTTTTTCTGTCATCATGTTTCTATGTTTCTATGTTTCTATAAACGCCAGATCCATATGCAACAAGATACACACAATTGCAGACCACATAGAAGACCAGCAGCCTGACATACTTTGCATCACAGAGACATGGCTCAATCCCACCGACAATGTACTACTCAATCAACTGGTGCCAGACAAATACACAGCATACAACTACCCACGCACCCACAAGCGTGGAGGAGGAGTCTTGATAATTGCAAAAACGGACCTAAGGTTCAAAGCTCAGAGTTTCACTGACACACAACAATGTAACACAATCAGCATTGAGAATAAACACGTTGCAATCTGCCTAACCTACAGAGCACCCAGAGCCTCACCTGACGAACTAGCCTCAACGCTCGAAGCAGTCTGCGCTATCACCGCATCTAACAAAACCACGCTGCTGCTAGGAGACTTCAACCTCAAGTCCACCAACACCAAAGATGCATAAGCTTTCCTTTAGGCAATGACTTCACTTCAGTTCACCCAAATAGTCGATGCCCCAATGCACAGACACAGATCATCCCCAGATCTCATCTTTGCATCCAATTACCTAACCTCGAGAGGTATAATATCAACACCCACCATCACCCCAGTTCCACGGTCAGACCACTACATAATTGAGATAAAGATACAACTACAAAAAGACAAGTTAAACGAACACTCAGACAACACACCCGCACAAAGACGATTCAAGAATTTTGACAGGGACACGTTCCTACAGGACACGATACAACATCTGACCATAGAAACAGATGACCTGGAGGCTCAAATCACCAACTGGAACAGCACTCTATCTAACGCCGCCAAAGCAACTGATGCTAGACCCAAGAAACACCGTCACAACAAGATACAACACAAACCATGGTACTCAAAAACCATACGACAAGAAAAGAGGGAACTCAGAAAGATAGAACGGAGATGGAGAAAGACCAAGACATCGGAAAACCAGCAACTATACCTAACAAAGCAAAAACAATACAATGAACACATCAACCAATCAAAATAGAGAATACCATACAAACATGATAAATACCTCCATCAACAAACCCAGAGAGCTATTCGAAATCGTGAAAATCCTCACAAAAGAGCAAAGGACAGAAGATGAAGTACAAATAGACCCGCAAAAATTTGCTGACCACATCAAGGAAAGATTTCACTCAGCAGAGTGAACAAGACCCAGCGCACCCACCAGGTCTAACTCACACCCTAAGACCTGGGACACATTCTCCTCACCTTCAACGGAGCAGCTATCCATCATCATCTCCACAATCAATACATGCACTGCCCCTACAGACCCTTGCCCAGTGTCATGGGTCAAAGCCACCAAATCAAACTTCATCCACATCATACACAGCATAGTGAACAACTCCCTCACTCAAGGACTCATGCCGAATCAACTAAAGCTCGCCACAGTAAGACCGATCCCAAAGAAAACAACTCTCGACAAGAACAACCCAGCAGCATACCGACCAATATCCAGCATACCCTTTCTGGCAAAAATCATCGAAAAAACAGTACAACAACAACTAGAAGAACACATTGACAACCATGCACCACTGGATGACAACCAACACGGCTTTCGCCCCAACCATGGAGTCGAAACATTACTGATTTACCTCTTCGACAGCATCCTACGAACCATAAACAACATCAAGAATGGAATCATAATGATCTTCATTGACATCTCTTCAGAATTTGACACAGTAGATCACAAAACTCTCTTGGAAAGACTAAAAAACATTGGGCTTGTGATAAGGAAGCTTATCATAGCTCAGGTAGGAGCTATAGAAAAGATGATGTGACTCTGAACAAGCAACCTGTCAGTTCTGGTAGAAGCAAGAAAACAGAGTTTTCACATAAAAGACTACCAGTCCCAGAATGCACCAGGTTTCCAGCAGCCATGAGAGGGGCTGAAGTGAGAAAATGTGTGTGCAATCAAGAGAGCTATGAGGTAATCCCTAAGCACTCATCTCAAAGGGCAGGGCCTGATTCAAGACAGCTGCGCTGTGTTAGGGAGCAGCACACATTAGAACAGGATAAGAATAGAGCTTATTCTTCAGATAACAGCTTCAAGAACAGCTACAGAAAGAGCTTGAGGGAGAGCTTTAGCAACGGCTACAAGCTCCAGCCCAGCTACAGATTCAAGCACCAGTATCACTTGGAGAAACAGAAGCCAAGCCAAGCGGATAGAGAGAGAAGGAAACTCTCTGGAAGGAAGAGAAGAAAGGCCATTGGAAGGTCTGGGAGATTCCAAGGCAGTACCCATACTGGGAGGTATTCCAAATGCCAGCAGAGTCCATTGGACTGGATTCAGCCAGAGGAATGGAGTGGCAGAGATAGGAATCACCAGTGGCTACCTTGAAGAGAGAAGACTGCATGTGGAAGGGACTTTCAGACCAAGACCATAAGGTATGTGAGAGGAGATCCAGTGTCCAGGGATCAAGATTGGAAGGCTGGAATTGGATTACATATTGGCCAGGCTATACAAAGAGGAATAATGATAGCAGGAGAGGCTCAGGTATGAACACTGATCCAGACTCTATCTATAATAGAGAATGGCAGCAAGGGAATAAGCATTCTCATGATAGTGCCTTAATGAAAGACTCGTCTGTGCCAATGTATGATAGTGACCCTATGCTGATTGATGAAGGGGGAGATACAGCAGATGAAATTATTACTTACATGGACTGTTCTCTATCTAATTGTTATTGCTAGCTTTCTGTGAGCAAACACATCAGCCATCACAAAGAAACCTAACTTTGTTCTTTATTTCCACTGCAAACAGCTCTTAAAGCAGGATTTGGGTTCACACAGTAGCAGCCAGCCAGCTAAAGGCTTTCAGCTGGTCAATTGATAGTAATTAAAGCTGCACCTGATTGTGTGTGTGAGCAAGGGAAAATCACTGCTGGATCTGAGTGAAAAATAAGCAGAAGTTAACCTAACTAGCAAAGTTTATTCATTTCTTTGTGCATTTGTATTTGGTAATTATTTGCTAAGAAAACATTAGCTAATTGCCTGACAAGCTGAAGGTTGTTTTCTGGTTTACTTTGTGACTTTTTGTTATCCCTTTAAACACTGCAAGCAAGTAACCTCATTTATATTGCTATCAAGCATACATGTGCTGGGTGAATTAAACCCCATCAATAAAAGAAGTATTTTATTGGCCTTACCACCGGTTTCACAACTCAATTATTGTCATCAGCTGTGTTTGGGAGTGAATGAACTACAATACCCACAATACCTTGCAAGAATCATATGAATATATGCATCGTCAAGACTGTGTAAGTTCTCACCCTAGGCAGCCGTCTGACAGGCTACATGGACCCACCTTAAAATGGTTCCACTCATACCTAACCAACAGGCGGATACAGGTAAAGGTAGGCCACAACACCTCTCGACCCATAAAAGTCCTCCAAGGAGTACCACAAGGATCCGCACTCTCAGCACTACTGTTTAACATCTACATCCAGCCAATATGCGACATCCTGAAAAAGAACAGCATTCAATATACTATATGCAGATGACATCATGATATACACACCTATCTCAGTTCACGACCCGGACTACTCTAAAATAACAAACTGCCTCACACAAATGACAAGATGGTGTCAAAACAACAACCTCGCAATCAACTACAGCAAGACTGAGGCACTAATCATCACTCGTAACCCAGACTTCATCCACCCACCAGACATCAAGATACAAAATACAACCATACCAATAAAATCGGAAGTAAAATACCTCGGAGTGACTCTGGACAATGAACTGAACCTCAAGACACACGTAAGCAAAACAATCAAAAATGCATACTACAGAATGAGAATCATCAGAAGACTGAAACCCCTCCTCGCCACTGAGCACTTCCGTACTGTATGCCAAGCACTAATAACCCCCTTACTGGACTTCTGCAACCCAATCTACCTTGAACTAGCAAAACAAACACTCAAACTACTACAACTAGCACAAAACACCGCAGCCCGCATAATATCTGGATCAACAAGACATGAACACATTACACCTATTCTGAAAGACTTACACTGGCTCCCAATCAGTTCACACATCAAATACAAAACAATCATAAACATATTTAAGATCAAACAACACACTTCAGCTAACAGCCTGCACACCCTCGTACAACCAGACACCAGCACACGCCCAAGAAGAAAAGGAACCTCCAACCAAGTCAGCACCCCAAGAGACTTCAGAAACACACACAAGGACACCACAGAAAGAGCGCTCTCCCTGGCTGCACCTACAATCTGGAGCAACCTCCCAGACGATCTGAGATCAACGACAGACCTCAAATACTTTCGCAAACAGCTGAAGACAACGCTGTTCATAGAACACTATGGACATGTCACATGATCTAACTACCAGGAACAACCAACATACCTCCAGCACATGATGTTTCTTAACACTAAATGTATAAAAGAATGTACTATAAAACACGATGTATCATAGCGCACAATGTACATAGCTCAACATAATCAAACACACAACACAACATACACACAAGTCATGATATATCCTTCACTGCATGAAAAACACTATCACCCCTTTTGATTGTTTGCTGTGAAACTGCCTTGATTGTAAGAAAAAGCGGTAAAGAAATACAGTTAAATAAATAAATAAATAAATAAATACTGCCTAGACAAAGCCTCCCGTCGGGATGCCTTCTTTGGCCAAGCTGTTCTTCGAAATCTCTTCCAGACCTAATTCAACTCCTTCCCACTGACCCTGGTTGGATGCCAGAGATCCATGGGAGGAAGGATTCTCACCTTCGACGGTGACACCTTCCTGGGGCTATCTACCTGGCATCTTCAGCTAGGGAGTCCCCATATGTGAGGACTACATTCCTGCTTGTTCCTGGAGATAGCGTAGTTACTCACCTGTAACAGGTGATATCCGGGAACAGCAGGAATTTAGTCCTCACAACCCACCCACCTCCCCTAGGAGTTCTCTCTCTCTCTCTCTCTTTGTCTCTTTCCTCTCTCCCTCTATCCTTTCACTCAGCTACAAACTTAACTGAAGAGGGACAGTTGGAAAGGCGGGAAGGCAGCACGCATGTGCTGAGGGATGCTCCCAAAAGCGTTCCTATTGGATGCTGGGGAGCGTTGCCGCGCAGGCTCTGTCGGTACCGACGATACCCATATGTGAGGACTAAATTCCTGCTGTTCCCAGAGATCACCTGTGAGTAACTATGCTTTCCAGGAGATCACAGGTGAGTAACTATGCTTTCCAGGTCATTTATGAATATGTCAAAAAGCAGCAGATCCAGCACAGATCCCTGCAGTACTCCACTATTCACTTTTTTCCATTGGGAAAATTGGCCATTTAGCTCTACCCTCTGCTTTCTATCTTTTAACCAGTTCTTGATCCACAATAATACACTGCCTCCTATCCCATGACTTTTTAGTTTTGCCAAAAGTCTCTGATGAGGGACCTTGTCAAAGGCTTTCTGAAAGTCCAGATACACTGTATCAACCGACTCACCTTTGTCTACCTGTTTATTCACACCTTCAAAAAAACATAACAGATTATTAAGACAAGATCTTCTTTGTCTAAAGCCACATTGGTTGTCTCCCATTAAGCCATGACTATCTACATGTTGAGTAATTTTGTTCTTTATGATGGTTTCTACCATTTTTCCCGGTACTGACGTAAGGCTCACCGGACTGTAGTTTCCCTGATCACCCCTGGAAACCTTTTTAAAAATTGGCGTTACATTGGCGATCCTCCAATCTTTAGGTATTATAGATGATTTTAATGATAGTTCACAGATTACTAATAGCAGGTCTGTAATCTCATATTTCATTTCTTTCAACACCCTTATATGTATACAATCCGGTCCAAGTAATTTGCTATTCTTCAGTTTATCAAATAGTTGTAATACATCTTCCCGGTGTATTGATATTTCTATCAATTCTTCTTCAGTATCACCTTTAAATACCACTTCAGTCATGGTTAACATCACTACATCTTCCTCAGTAAATACCGAAGCAAAGGATTTATTCAGTCTCTCTGCTATAGCCTTGTACCCTCTTACTGCCCCTTTTACCCCTCTATCATCTAATGGTCCAACTGACTCAGACATTTTTTTGCTACGAATGCACTTGAAAAAGTCTTTATTATGCGTTTTTGCTTCCACAGCAAGTTTCTTCTCAAATTCTCTCTTTGCCTGCCTTATCAGTTCCTTGCATTTAACTTGCCAGTGCTTGTGCTGTTTCCTGTTTTCGTCATTTGGCTCTTTTTTCCATTTCCTGAAAGATGCATTTTGGGAAACAACAGTCTCTCTGACCTCACCTTTAAACCATGCTGGCAATTTTTTGGACTTCCTTCTGCTTTTCTTAAAACATGAAATATAGCTGGTCTGGGCTTCCAAGATAATATTTTTAAACAACACCCAAGCTTGATGTAACTCTTTAACCTTTGCAACTGCTCCTTTTAGTTTTTTCTTAACTATTTTCCTCATTTTATCATATTCTCCCTTTTGAAAGTTAAAATGTAGTACTGTGGATTTTCCTACCATGCCTACCATGGGAGTGGAGGAGTGGCCTAGTGGTGGGGGCAAGGTATTTCAGGCTGGAAGGTCAGGTGTTTAAATCCCACTAGAGGACAGCAACCTTGGGCCAGAAAGACTGGTGTTTCTAGTCCCACAGGTGCTCTTTGTGGTCTTGGGCAAGCCACTTAACCCTTCATAGCCCATGTTCCCTGTAAAATAGTTATCTCCAAGTTATAATGCCCTGTTCAATGTAATTTCAGTTTGTTCAAGCCACACTGATGCAGAATAGCATGGTATATAAGAGAATGTAAATAAATAAATAATAAATAAATAAATACCTCCTCCATTAATTACATCAAACACAGTCATGCTATGATCACTATTGTCAAGTGGCCCCAATATCCTTATCTCTTGCACCAGATCTTCTGTTCCACTAAGGACTAAGTCCAGTATGGCTTCCCCTCTCTTATATCTGAACAAATAGGGATGACCTACATGGAGCGGTGGGTAAACCCCTAAACAAAGGCACGTGGAGAGGTAACCTGCACAGAGCGGCAAGTGCACCTACTCTTGTCGCCTTGCTGGGCAGACTACAGTAGATGGACCATGCTGGTCTTTATCTGCCGTCATATACTATGTTACTATGGGTTATAATTTGGTGTTATAAACTGTGCTGTGGTTCTCATTCTTTCTTTTAGTTACTAGGTGTGCGGACATCTTTTATTTCCTCCACATTATCTAATTGGCTTTTTGATTTGGTTCAGTCCCTGACTGGAGTTTTAACAAGACCACCCCCTGGCTTCTGGGGGTGTGTGTGTGTGTGGGGGGGGTACCATCTCATCCCTCACATTAGGCAGCAGATTGCCTTGAGCCACTCCTGGGTCTATATGAACTCAGATTTTATTTTTCTAGCGCAGAGTTTTTTAGCATTGGGCAAAAGGAGGCGGTTTTCAGCTCTTTTGGCATGTAGCCTTGTGTTGGGTCTAGATACAATTACATCACCAACTGATCCCTTCCCAGTTAAAAATATCACGAGAAGAAATGACACCCATAATTCTCAAAATAATACACTTCTCTTTATTTTGAGAATTATGGGTGTCATTTCTTCTCGCTATATTTTTAACCAGCTTACTGGGCAGTGATCATTTGGTGATGTGTGTTTTATTCAGTCCCATCATGATTTTTTGCAGTTGATCTGCAGAGATTAGTGAGAAGGATTCCCGGGTAGCTGCTATAGTGATGTTGTGCTGATACTCAGGGGCTAATGTGTTGCCATCCTTTATTTTGCTCATTTAGTAGTTGGCTATTGTTTGTGGACTGATTGTAGCGAGTGAATCATCTTGATTGGGGGGGTCTAATAAGTGATCTAATCTAGGGAGGAGTGGTCTAGTGGTTAGGACAAGGTACTTCAGGCCAGAGGGCTGGGGGTTCAAGTCCCACCTGGGGACAGCAATCTCAGGCCAGAGGGACTGGTATTTCTAGTCCTATAGGCACTCCTTGTGGTCTTGGGCAAGCCACTTAACCCTCCATTGCCCATGTTCCCTGTACGTATTAGCGTATGTGTCTCATATCCCCTCGTGTTAAATGTATCCCCTAATTGACCGCTTTGACCCAGTGAAAAGCAGGATATAAATAAATAAATCTCATAATAGCTCTCTCTATTTATTTTAGAAGTTCATTATGAGTTTTATATGATATTCTCTCTTACTCTTATTGATTCTTTCCCAGTGTTCTTGTAGTTTGGTCATGAATTTGATCTGGTTGTCTGGTTGTCTAGATGAGGAAAGAAGATAAACCTTGGGTATTGGACAAGTTATATCCAATATCACCTGGAATAGTAGAAAATAAAAACAAGAAGAAAAATAAAAGCCAATATACATAGAGTCATGGTAATGTTTCTGGAAATGTCAGTCGGTACTATTTATTTTAAATTTAAATTTATTAAAGTTTTCCAAATACAGAAAGAAAAGGATTTACATCCAAAAACATCTGTAACAATCCAGCCATTACAAGGAAAAAAGGATAGACGGTAAAATAATTACAAATAAGTTTTACAAAGGAAAAAAAAAGAGCTAACCAGCACCTCTATATCAATAAGGTGGGAGATAGAAGCAAAAAAAAATAAAGATAACAATAGAAGAAAATACCAATAACAGTACATCAGAACTTTTAATCTAAATGCCCATTTAAATCCCCACCCAATGACTGAAGTATCCTTAATCTGTTCTTGAGAACATATAAATCCCTCCAAATGTTCAGGATCAGATAAAACATATTTTTTACCCGAACATTTCAGGATACATTTTCTCTGGTATTTTAAAAAGAAAGTCATATAAAGGCAGTAACCCTTGTTTTCAATAGCAAAAATTTCCTCCAGACTTGCTGAGTTCTAGGAGAAACATCTGGAAATACATTTATAAGATGACCATAGAAAGGAATAATTCTTTTTTTTTTTTTTTAAATCTTTTTATTGATTTTCACTCAGTCGTGGAGAGCATACAAAAAACACAACATAATCCAACACTGGATTCTTGCAAACCTTGACTGAGGCTACTTAAACATTGAAGTTCCTATCTAACCCTTAATGCCCCCTACCCTCCCACCCCCCCACCCCATCCTCCCTGTCCCCTGGGTGCCATATATTACTACTAAGTCTGAGCCGCATCCTAATTGAACACGCCCCTAGTTGGGCTTAGGTAGCTACACTTGGGAAAGACAGACGTAATCATTGAGCGCTTTCCATTTGGTTAGCCCGGATGGCCCCCTTGCCACCCCCCTTCTGGGCATTTGCTCAAATTTACTACAGTTGCACAAGTGATTCCACCAACTCTGCCAGGACAAATCGTAGGTGTGATTCCAATGAAGAACTATCAGGTAAAGGGCAACCCCGATCATGAAATCTAATAGGAAGCAGTGTTTCTTCTGCAGAGAGGGGATGCAGGAAGCCGATCGTAGACCTATGATACCCCAAGTGAGAGGTTCCAGAAAATCTAAGATCCTTTGAATCCGCTCCCACACTTGCCCCCAGAAATATTGCACACAGGAACAATGGTATACAATATGGGAAAGTATACCCCGTTGCTTATGACATGACCAACACTGGTCAGTTACTCCCTGACCCCACTTGGCAACTTTGACCGGGGTGAGGTAAGCTCTATGAGCCATGAGAAATAAAGCCTGGGTGATAGAGGCCGATTTGGAAACCCTCACTTGCTTTACCCAGAACTGCTCCCACTGCTGCTGCGACAACGTCACTCCTGTGTCATGCTCCCACACTTTTTGAAGACCAACCCCATCATAATGTTGAGAAGGAGCCAGCAGCTTGTAAAAATATGAGGCCCTGCTGGAAACGGCTGTGATATCACTTAGAAGCTCATCTTCCCCTAGGGCACAGAGGTCTGACAGAACTTTAGTTATACAATGCCGAACTTGCAACCATTGAAAGTAGGAGGAGTCTGGCAGGTTATATTCCTGTTGCAATTGAGAAAAACTCTTCCATTTCCCCCTCACGAGCAGTTGACCAACCGTCCAGATATCTTTGGAGTACCATTGCTTCCAAGCGAAAGATTTCCGCTGTATCTTAAGGAGAGAATTGTGCCATAAAGGCCACTGACTTGTTAAGATGTTCGCATTATCCACCGAGCCCCGTAGGGCCGCAAATGCTTTTTGGGTGTCCGTAATTATTACTGAGAAGTCTCTGCCTCCCGGCAGCGCCATATAGGGCAGGAGCTTTAGGGGGAAGGGAGCCATAAGCGCCTTTTCTATTTCCAGCCACACTGGCAATTGCTGTCCAGAATCCAGCAGCAGCCATTGCGCACCTTGTTTCAACAAAAAAGCTGTGTGATACTGCTTGAAATCTGGAAATTTTACTCCCCCCTGCTCTCTACCGAGCTTTAGTTTTTTGAGAGCAATTCTGGGGTTCTTGCCATTCCACAAGAAAGTCACTAGCAGCCTTTCTAACTGCTGATAGACTTGCGGCTGCATAATGCATGGCGTCATTTCAAGCGTATAATTGACCTTTGGGGCTATCATCATTTTAATTGTTTCCATCCTCCCCCACCATGACAAATTCAAGGGAGACCATTTAGTAGTCAAAAGGCGGGTTTTCTCTATAAGGTCTTTTGCGTTATATTGCACCGCTTCTTCTAGCGGGTATCCATAATATGCCCCTAAGTACTTAAACATCTTTGGTTCCCATATAAATGGGAACTGCTCCATATCCGTTTTATGAGTTGCCGCATTCAAGGGAAAGGCAATCGACTTTCCCCAATTGATTTTGTATCCGGACAACTGCGAGTACTGCCCAATTTGCTCCAGAATCACTGCTACCGACTCCAGGGTGGTGAAGAGAAGAAGGTCGTCAGCGTACGCCGACAGCTTCACTGGCCGGCCCGCGATCGTTACTCCTGTAATCTGCGAGTGCTGTCGGAGAAGAAGCAAAAGGGGCTCAAGAGCTAGGTTAAATAGTAACGGTGAAAGGGGACAGCCTTGACGAGTGCCCCGGCTCAACAGGATTCCCTTGGATTGTGTTGCGTTCACCTTAATATGAGCCAAAGGTCGGGAGTACATGACCTCCAGCAATCTGACAAAACCTTCGCCCACTCCAAACCATCGAAGAGCAGCGAAAATAAAGGACCATTCCAGCCTGTCAAAGGCCTTTTCCGCATCCAGAGATATCCCCACAAGGGGTCCAGCTGTCTTCTCCCCATTTGCCAGGACATGACATAGGAGACGAGCGTTGTCCGCTGTGGATCTGCCACCTGTAAAGCCACATTGATCAGGGTGTATCAAACTAGGAATTATCGCCGATAACCGGCTGGCTAGGATCGTGGCAAAGATCTTGTAGTCGACATTCAATAGGGAAATTGGACGATAATTGCTGACCAGCTGGGGATCTCTACCTTTCTTTTCCAGCACGATCACACTTGCAGCAGCAAAATTCCCCACCCGAGGAGCATCTTTTAGTAGAGCCAAGAAGTATTCTTGCAAATGTGGGGCAAGCTCTTTAGCGAAGGCTTTATAAAATTCTGCAGGAAGGCCATCTGGACCAGCCGCTTTGCCTACAGCCAGCGCCTGGATAGCTTTATGGATTTCCATCAGAGAGATTGGGGCGTCCAGTAGCTCCACCGCCCCCATATCCAGCACCGACCTTTGCACTCCGTCCACGAGTTTACCAAAAGCTGTCGCAGAGGTCTGACCCTCTGTTAAATACAGCTGCGCATAGTAGGAGCCGAAGGCGTCCGCAATCTCCTCATCCTTAGTCAACAGCTCCTGGCTGGAAGCATCCCGCAGTGCCGCTACTCGACCCGCTTCCTTCTGTTCCTTCAAAGCATTGGCTAATATGCGGCCCGCCTTGTTACCTTCCCAGTAATAAACTCCTTTCTGAGCTTGGACATTCCTCGATACTTCATCCGTGATCGTCTGGTTATAGCAGAACCGCAATCTCTGAAGACGTAACAATATACTTGGGTCTGAACGTTGTGTTCTGAGACGCTCGCCGGCTTTAATCTGCCGCTCCAAATCCACTAAACGTTGCTTACGTTGTCTAGCCAGATGGATCGCATAGCTCGTGATGGTGGCTCTGATGGAGGCTTTGCAGCCTTCCCACCAGGCCCAACCGGCTGTATCTTGAGAGACGTTAAATCGAAAATACTCTTCTAGGGCACCTTGGACACTAGATCGGAATTCCTCGACCCCCAAGAGAGATCTATCGAAGGACCACTGCAAGGATTTGTCACTAGGCTTGGCATCTTGCAGATCTAGATAGATAGCAGCATGGTCCGAAATGTGCATTTCCTGAATGCCAGTCTCTATACTATTCGGTACCAGTGCTTTGGAGATAAGGAAAAAATCTATACGCGATGATGACAGGTGAGGGTTAGAGAAGAAGGTAAACTCCTGGTCTTTCGGATGTTGTAACCTCCAGATGTTTACCAGCCCCCTTTCTTCCATCAGCATGTGTACCACCATTTGCGAACGGGAGGGCTTACCACCCTTAGGGGGAGACTTATAAACCAGGGGGTCCAGAACCAGATTAAAGTCACCTCCAAGGATGATCGGTTCTCCGTTTCCACCAAGCGATTCTTGAGCCAGGGCACGAAAAAATTCAGGGTGCTCAGTATTGGGTGCATATATGTTAATCACTATAAACTCCAGCTTCCCCACCTTAAAGGCGGCTCTGGCCCACCTACCCTGTTTGTCCGAAGTAGTCAGCGAAATGGTTGGCTGGAGGGACGATTTGACCAAAATGGCTACTCCATTCCATTTGTTAACAGCAGCGGAAAATGCCACCAGTGTGAACGGCTTAATATTTAGCTTAAGCGATTCAGACTGGCACAGATGTGTTTCTTGCAGAAGCAGTATGTCAGCCTTTTCTTGTTTCGCATAGTGGATAATTTTCTTTCTTTTAATGGGGCTGTTTATTCCCTTGACATTCAAGGAAAGTATTCTAACCGCGCCCCGTACTAGTTATTACATATAAGACCACTGGGGTCGACCAGAATCTCACAGCTTTTCTTAAACAACCGCTACCCTCCGTCCCCCCAAGATAGGCACCTTGTATCCACCACCCTTCCGGCTCAGACAGTATATAGCTTACTTTCCCCGTAGGCCCCAGAGGACAGAAAACCCTCCCCCATATAACTGGTGAGCCCAGTGGGAACAGTGACGACACAGAGGGACCCACCAATATGAAGATCATATTCCATTTCCTAAGAAGCCGCTATGCAGGCCTCCTGAGCTCTTACAGTTATGGCACACATCCTGCTTCCCAACACAATTATAGCCGCTTAGGCAATGTGCTAGCCACAGGGTTCTAGGACACATATCCCAACGGCTAGTACCCACAGCAAATACTAATAAACTTAAACAGTACACACAGTATCAACAATCAACTACTGAATCAGGTAATCAACAGCTGCATTCAGACCGGCATGGCCTGTATCCACTCAACAGCACCTTAGCATACCAGTCCTGGTATCAAGCAAGTACTGCTTCAGCGCATATGCAGGCTCTCGTGTTCTTCCAAAAACTGCCTGAGTGCCTCCGGTTCTTCAAACGTTTTAGTCTGATTATGAAGCGTCACTCTCATACGTGCTGGATAGAGTAGACCAAATCTTGCTTGGAGGTGTTGCAGGCGCGGTCTCAAGGAAAGAAAACTCCGTCTCCTATCCGCGGTTACCTTTGCAAAGTCCGGAAAAAAATATATTTTGCAAGTGTCTAATGCCACGTTGGGACGCGAGCGTGCTGCCTCAACAATCTGAGCAACTTGTTGAAAACAAAGAGCTCTCAGGATGATGGGCCGCGGCCTTTTATTTCCAGGCTGTATTTGGGAGGGCACGCGGTGAGCCCGATCGATCTCAAAGGGGTAGTCAAAGGTAAGGTGCAGGAGCTCCGGAATCATTTTACTCAGAAATCCAACCAGATCTCTACCTTCGGCGCCCTCAGGAACCCCAACAATTCTCAGGTTATTGCGCCTCGCTCTATTGTTCCCCTCTTCCACCTCCTTCTGTAGGGCCCGGATCCGTCTGGCCTGTATGTCTAATTCTTTTAGTCTCTCATCATGGACTGCCAGCGCCTGCTCCACTTTGTCCTGTCTCAAAGATAAGGCATCCAAGCTGGTCCATAGTGCCGCGGTATCTTCTCTCACCAATGCTAACGCTTCACCATTGGCCCTGACTTGTTCCCCAATCCCACGCACTTCGATCAGAAGCTCGTGCAGAGCCTCTGGGTGTTCTAAGCGCGCCGCCATCTTTTGCGGTGATGGGGGTTCAGTTTTGGAGCACTTAACGCCAGGATTCTGCCCCGTATTAAAGTCAATTTTAGTTGGCTTTGCAGCAGACATCTCCGAGCAGCTTCCGACACTGTATGCAGTTTCCAAAATTTTTCTTGGCCAAAATTAAACCGGATTACTAGGCAGGTCCCTCCGGAGCTCTCACTCTAGCCGTCTCTCCTGCTCGGCATCAGGCTCCGCCCCCCAGGAATAATTCTTTTTTTTGAAAACTAAAGACAAAATCAAATTCTTTTCAGAGATACTCTGAAAGGTGACCACCATCGTCCTTCTGTGCGTGGTCTCCTCCATCGAGGTTTCAAGAATAGCTGTAAGGCTTAATTCATTAGAAGAACCTCTATTCCTTGAGAGATTCTTAATAGAACCAATAACATAAAAAACATGGCACACACAGTAGATTGGACATGATTTGGGGAGGTGGTAAATGGGCGTCAAAAATACAGGAGGTTGGAATAGGGGAGATTACATGGACAGATCATGCCCCTGTAAATGTGCTTTTCAATATAGGGGTAGAGGAGGAAGGGCTTAAATTTTTGAAACTAAATGATTCACTGCTGGACGATGAGAGTAATGTGGGGGAGATACGAGAAGATATTAAAGAGTACCTGGCCTTCAATGAAACAGGAGAGGATAAACTGCATACGGTATGGGATGGCTTGAAGGCTGTCATCCGGGGATAATTCATAAAAATAGCAGCAAGACATAAGAAGGAAAAGCAGAGAGTGGAAGGGGAATTGTTAGGGAAAATACAGCAACTGGAGGCCCAACATCAAAAGACCAAGGATAACAAAGTAATGGCTAAATTGATAAAAGTGAGAGCAGAGCTCAGCAAGCAGAGGGGACAGGAAATTGCATTTCAGCTTAGTGTATTAAAGCAAAAATATTTCAAAGGAGGGAATAAAGTAGGGAGGCTATTGGCCAGTAGGATGAGAGCACACCGGCAAGCAGCTCATATTGATGGAATTCGGGATTCCAAGGGGAAGATGGTACACGGCACGAAAGAGATTAGTCAGGTGTTTCGGGAATATTATAGGAAGCTCTATCAAAGTGAGCTGCAACAGGGATTGGAGGAGATAAAGACGTATTTGCAGGCGTGTGGGTTGGCTAAGGTCGATCCGGAGGATAGAGAGAAATTAGGGTAAGCGATAACGGAAGGGGAGGTGAAGGTCGCCATTCAGTCTTTGAAGTTGGGGAAGGCCCCGGGATTAGATGGGTACACAGCACAGTTTTATAAGAAAATGATAGAACAGATTACACCAATCCTGACGAGGGTATTGAATAGGGTGCTGGAGGGGGAAGGGATTTTGCAGACAATGGGGGAACTGGGTATTACAGTGTTACCGAAACCAGGTAGGGACAAAGCAGTGTGCGGATCATATAGGCCCATTTCCTTGATAAATTTGGATGCTAAAATATTTGCGAATATATTGGCTAATCGGATTCAAGAGATCCTGCCAAAGATCATCCATAGAGATCAGACGGGGTTTGTAAAGGGGAGGCAAGGATGCAACAATATCAGGAAGGTGATGAATATAGCATGGCACCTTCAGGGTACTGGGGAGCAGGCGATGCTGGTTACGGTGGATGCAGAAAAGGCGTTTGATTGAGTTGAATGGCCGTTTAGGTTCCAGGTCTTGGAGGAGATGGGCTTTGGGGACAAATACATAGCATGGATAAAGGCACTATATGAGCAACTGAGGGCGTGGATTAGAATAAATGGGGGATATTCTGAGCAGTTTAATTTGGGGAGGGGGACACGACAGGGGTGTCCCCTTTCACCACTCTTGTTTGCATTAACAATTGAACCCTTGGCAGAAGTGGTAAGGAAGGATGGGGACGTCAAAGGAGTAGTTGTAGGGGGGAGTGAGGAGAAAATGGAGCTGTTTGCAAATGATGTGATATTTTCACTAACACAGCCTCTAACTACATTGCCAGTATTGATGAGACTTATTAAGGGGTTTAGCGGGGTAGCGAGGTATAAAATAATTTCTAGCAAAACTAAAGTTCTTGGGTATAATCTAGAAGGGGGTCTAGAGGAAAGACTGAAGGCACATTTTAATTTTAAATGGGTAAGGCAGCAGTTTCAGTATTTGGGTATACAGCTGGGGAAACAGCTAACTAAGATTAAGCAGTGGAATTATCGGGCATTGACGGAATCCATCAGGGTGGAATTAGGGAGGTGGGGGGGGGGGATAAGTTTGTCCTGGTTAGGCCGTATAGCTGCAGTGAAAATGAATGTCTTGCCGAGATTGTTGTTTATGTTTACCTCCTTGCCATGTAGGGTATCCAAGAAGGAGATAGGGAGGATGCAGTATATGATTATGCAGTTTATCTGGGAAGGGAAGCGCCCCAAGTTGGCAAGGGAGACGTTATATCAAGTGAGGGAAGAAGGGGGGTTGGCGGTGCCATGTTTTCTAAAATATTTCGAAGCGGCACAATTGAGGGCAATGTTTGCATGGAGGGAGGGGGCAGAAGTTTTAAACTGGGTACAAATGGAGGCGGGGGGGGGGGGAAGAGCAGAAGGAGCAAAGAATTTGGTACCCGGGTGGGTGGAGAGAGGGTGCGGGGCAGGAAAATCCATTTAGGGAGCTCATGTTCCAGGTGTGGAAAAAATGGAAGGGGTTTCTATTGGGGGGGAGGGGGGAGTATTCCCGGTATACACTTATCAGTGCGGTGGGGGATAGGGGGTTGGGGGTGGATGCTAGGGTGTTACAGGGGTGGAGAGAGAAAGGGCTAGAGTGGTTAGGACAATGGATGCGGAACGGTAGGGGAATTAAAACATTTGAGGAGTTACAGCAAGAATATAAGTTAGAGACAAAAGATCAGTATGCATATATACAAATGTGGTATTTTTTGAACGCTAGGGAGGTGAAAGAGGATATGGACTGTCAGCTTACGAAATTAGAGGAGATGATGGGGAAACAGTGGACACAAAAAGGGGTAATTTCAAAGATTTATAAAATGCTATTACAAAAGGGGAGGGGGAAGGGGAGATGGAGGCAGTGGTGGGAAGAGGATATCCCAGGAGCTTGGGATAACGGGCGGTGAGTGGACATATATGTGCGCACTTATCAGTTGGCTAGGGGAACTCCAATGCTAGAAAATAGCTTGAAGCTGAGGTACAGGATGTATTGGACACCAGTAAAGATCCAGGCAATCTTCCCTGAGAGTTCAAGTGAGTGCTGGAGGAAGTGTGGAGTGTGAGGGGATCTTGTGCATATGATGTGGCAGTGCCCAAAAGTGCAGGAGTATTGGGGGAAGGTAGGAAAACTATGGGAGGAAATCATGGGAGTACCAACAGAACTAATGCCCGCAATGGTAATGCTTAATGAGGAGGTGGTGGAGGGGGAGGGAGATCGGGGAATGTTTATAAGGTATGGCATTCTGGCATCCCGTATGAGTCTTTTACGATGATGGAAGAGTGTGGAGGTACCTCCAATGAAGGAGGTGGTGTGTAAGTTAGAACAGTTGTGGGGTTTATATGCGATTGCAGAGCTCTGCAGACATAAGGTCAGTAAATATAAAAAGGTGTGGCAGTGATATGAGAGTTGGAGAGGGAAGGGAGTGGAGCAAGTATGTGGGGTTTTAGAGGGATTGGAGGGGGAGAGATGAGGGGAAGAGATGAGGGGTCGAAAGGGGGATAGAGGAGGGTTACATGGGGGATGGGGGAGGGGGAGGGAGAGGGAGAGAAGGGGGATGGGGTAGACTGGGGAGGGAGAGGGAAGAGGGGGGTGAGAGGGATAGGGGAGTAAAGGAATAGTAAGGCAAACTTGGACAAATGTCTATTGTGCTACAAGCTGTGGAACAGTGAATATAACTGAAATGTATCTAGCATGGGGGGAAGTAGGGTGGGGTTAAAAGTTGATGTTGATGTGATGTTGCTGTTTGTATTAGGATATATGATTTGAAAGGGAGGAGGGGGTTGGAGTGAGCGTGGGTATATATCTGTTAAAAGTGAAACATTGGCCTGTAACTGTTGCACTATTGGAATGTAAAAGTTTGAAAATAATAATAAAAATTATAAATTAAAAAAACCCCTGCAAGCTGTTACAATAACTCACTCAAAGTTGGTACAGGTTAATTGGCTCCTCTGTTGACTCTGAAAGGGCTACAAAGGGGCGTTCCCCTTTGGCCACGCCCCTTCAGGCACCAAACCATGGGTATGTGAGCACAGGCCATGTACCACAGCTCACAAGCTGGTTTTTAACATGGCAGGCGGCGGGAAGGCTCCTCCCAGCCCCTAGAACTCAACGGGGTGCTTGCCTCGGTAACTCCTTAACTAGTTCTGCTGCTTCCTCTCTGGTTTAGCACAGCTCACAGGTTGGTTTTTAAATCCTCTCGGTGTTAGCTGATGACATCTTGGGGAAACGGCAATTGGCAAGAAGGCTCCTCTCAGCCTGTAGATCTCAATTGGGGTTCTTCTTCAGTAACTCAGTAAGTAGTTATGCTGCTTCCCCTCCATTTTAGCATGGCTCACAAGCTGCTTTTTAAATCCTCCCACACACACTAGGTAAAAAACAAAAACTCCATGAGCCGTAAAACAAAGTTCACCAAGCTCAAGAATTAATAGGAAGCAACAAATGGTGATCTTCTATTAAGAAGTGTACCCCATAATCCACAAATAATTTTTTTGTCGGACCTGAATTCCCCACACCGAAGTTACCAACAGTGAAACAGCGGTTAAGAGAAAAAGTGTCCTTTTTACTCAAAAAGCAGTAGGAGACACGTCAACTGCCGGCAAATTTACCCGGTCAGAACGCCATCCACTTATCTGCAATTTTGGTGAAAACTGCTGGGACAGGTGATGTAGACACACAACGCCATGCGTTTTTGTTGGGTGATGATAAACTAAACCTGAAGCAGGGTGTGGAAAGAGATATACCCGAAACGCAGGACTGTGTCTTGTGTCTACATCACCTGTTCCAGCAGTTTTCGCCAAAATTGCAGATAAGTGGATGGCATTCTGAGGTCATGGGTTTGATCCCACAGTGGTGTTCTTTAATAAGGCTGTCTGAGGCTTTTCCTTTTAATTTACATCTGTGCTGCCAGCAAGAACACTCTTACAGTGCCGTAACCTAAGCTGCCTCATAAGGCGCCCTATAAGGCACCCTATTATGCGCCCTATAGGGCACATTATAAGGTGCCTTGGCGGACAGGGCACTTTATAATGTGCACTATGGAGCGGCTTATACGGCACAAAGTAGGGAAGGCAGACTCGCCATTTTCTCTGCCGTTGGCAATCAAATACTTGAAATAGAACCTTGCATCCTTGAAAAAAATGACACCGCTCTCACCTCACTTACACCCCATGCGGTAATACTAGCCGAGCTGCAGAGCCTTCATGGTTTAATGCAAACAAACCTAGAGAGCACTGGAAAAATTTGTGTAGAGCTTTTCAATGTGATATGAGGAGCGACTTGGTGTGACTGAGAATCGTGTGTGTGTGCTGTTGAAGCATGAGTAGCTGACTTGGAAAAGTGACTGCACAATGTGGGTCTACTACAAAAAGATTTGGTGAACTGTATCTTCAGAAACAACGTTCATATTCTTGGGCTCTCAGAAAGTTCAGAGGGGACCAATATACTGAAATTCCTGGAATCTAATGTCTCTGCCTGGTTGGGCCTGGTCTTCTCCTCCACACTGGAGCTGGAGCTCACTCATTGTGTGCCTTCACGGTCACCCCTGAATCAAACCTACCCACAGGCCAGTGGTGACCAAAGCACTCCAGTATCAAGAGGTTCTGCAAATATTGCAAGCTGCAAGGGAAAAAAGGACTATAACTGTTGCTCTGCACAGAATCCTTATAGTTCCTGACCTGGCTAGGGCTATGGCACGTAAAAACAAGCAATTTCTGGATCTAAGACCATGACTTAAAGCAGCGGGGGTGTTGTACGGCCTTTTCTGTCCCACTCATATGCAGGTGACTCTGAATAATACAACCAAAACGTTTGATGATCCTGCGTTGCTGCTTGACCTTTTGAATGAGCGAAAGCACACTGGGCATTCTGAAATGAGTGTGGAATGACTGAGGGTGACTTTAATATGGCTTTGCGTTGTCTCATGCTAAGTGCTCCATCCTTATTCTGAGTTTTTTAATCACTCTGACCAGCGTGCAAGCTTCTTCTTGTCTATTCTTGGCCCATAGGTGGGCTCATACTAGCTTCCAACTGTGGCTGCGAGGACTCATATTGTTACGTACTGCTGTTGGCAGTTGTCCCCATTTCTGGGCGACTAGTTAGTTATGTCTGGTTTTGTGCATGGGTGTTTAAGGGTGCATGATTGGATATAATGGCTGCATGGTGACATATGTGCATGTGCAGAGCTTATGAATGGAGCAAATGCTATCTGTTGTACTATCATCATGGCTAATGTGAAGGATTTACATGTTGTTTCATTAAATGTCAATGGACTGGGTCACCCCATTAACCCGTTTTGGACCAGCGTATGTTTTACATACATATGGTTTCCATACTTACTACTCAACTGTTTACTAATTAATGGTTATAAATTCAAAGGAACTATGTTTAGCTATTATCGTTATGTCAAAAAGTGTTATATAAGGATTTTTTTTATCTGAGATCTGGTTAGTTTAATAGGTATTCAAAGTTTGCTGATTTTGACGGTACTGGCGGCTCAACATAAAAAGATCACAAAAAATAGTAAGTAGCTTATAATGCTGTAATAGCTACTATTTTGCAAATAAAAGTATTTGTAGACTTTAGAAAATAGGTTTAGATAACTGTAAATTACTTAGGGGCATGTTTACTAAAGTGCGGTAAACGTGACTAACGCGCGTTATATGACGTTAACGACCGTAAGTGCCGTATAACGCGCGTACCGACGCGCTAACGACCGTTAACGTCATACTATGCGCGTTAACCGTAGTTAACGATCGTAAAGCTCCGCGGCGCGTTAAAACAGCGCAGAAGGTGGAGAGTGGGCGGGGAGAAGGGGTCAATGGGCGGAGAGTGGGCGGGGAGAGGCACCCCTCATACTAACGCGCTGAATTTCAGAGCTCAATTTCAACGCGAATGAAAACCTGTCGTTAAAAGGCATTTAAAGGGAAGAGAAACCATTTCCGTCAGCAATGTACAGAAAAACCGGGGAAACCCACAAAACGTGAGCAGTGTGATACATGTGCACAGAACAATATTTCACATAAAACGTTAAAAATGACCACAAGAAACATTTTAAAAAGCATAATTCAGCTGGGAAACAGTGATAGCAATGGGCAACAAGGAACAACACTCCCTGGAAAGCACAAAAATAAAAAGAAATGATGTGTGGAAGGGTCTATGCTCCGCAGACCCTTTCAAAGAGCATTACATTGTAATGGAGCTGTCCTGGGCGTGTGGTGTAATGTTTTCCAATGATATCATTGTTGCCCAGCTTGGTTATGGGTGTGTGCCCCTTTTTGAGGTCTTTTCTGAGGTTTATGTACACCTTTGTCTGCATAAGGTAAATGAGGCCACAGTAAACCTGTTGCAGAGCAGGGTTTCTGGCTCGTCAGGCCGGTTTAACTAACTCCAGGGAGTCTCTGTGGCCACAATGTGGTGCAACAGACACAGCCAGTGCCTGTAAGACCAGAGGGTCACAGGTTCAAATCCCAGCTGGGGCTCTTGCCAACCCAGTCACCATAGTTTTACCCACCACTAAACAGTGATAGTACAGACACTCCTTTATTGCAGAGAACATACACATGGCCTATAGTTTACCACACCAAACACAGACACCAGAAACAGGCACATTACCTAAAGCAGAGTCCCGCAAATGCAGTCCTGGAGGGCCCCACACCATTCCGGCTTCATGCTGCCTCTAATAAAGATGCCTGTGCTGCATAGCTATGCACCACCCCCATGGTATGCAGATGTAGCTCATGCATATTTATGAGGGACAGCATGAAAACCCGAACAGTGTTTGGAACACCAGGACTGGAGTTGGGGAACTCTGCCGTAAAGCAGCAGCCAACAGGGCCACACACCCACCCACAGGCCCCATTGGCCAATGCCTCCTGGAGAAGCAAGACATTGGGCCCTGCCTGTATCTCCCAATACTAGAAGTTGCATACCTTAGCAATGCCACCCTACACCTGGGTATATGGTACACAGCTATCAAACGTTCCCTATGATAACTGGCAGATATCAATTCCTACGTTAAGCACAGTTTGCTCATTGAGCTCCACCATAACAATCATTCTGATGTCTGCGGTGTTTGCTGCAGGTCTGGTCTCTGACAGTGTTCACCACCCTGGGGAGTGACCCCCCAATAGCCTTGTGTACCATATCCATGACTGGTGTGGTGGGTATGGCTGCTGACCACCTCTATAGTAGCACAATGCTGGCATAGGTGTGGGGGTGGCTGTCTGTCTATCCAGTGTGTGGTGGCTGCAAACACCTTCCACAGCCCACAATGCCAGCAATGTTGCCAGTATTGGGCTGCCAATGTGCATAATGAGGAGCAAGGTATCATGGGTATAGGCCGGACAGGGTGGCCTGGCCAGGGTGCATCTGCACAGGGCATAGGGCAGTGACAGGCACATTGTAGTGCCCGGCCACCACCTACACAGACAGGGTGACCTCAGTATATCCTGCTGAGAGATCACTATCACCCTGACTGTGCAGTGACCACAGCATGGCTAGGCACTCCTATAGTGCTATCTAATATTTCTCTCATGTGATAAATATGGGTTTCCTTTTGGGGCCCAGTCACTGATGTATCTGCTTGCTGTGTATGCTGACATCCCAGTTCTGGGTGCAGGCCTCTCCACTGGGCACTAGCAGACTGTTTGCAGCTGGTAGGTGTTGTGATGGAGTGGCTTGCAGGGTGCAGTGGCTGATGGCTTGCACCAGGGGAATATCAGATAGTGGTGGGGTGCAGCATACCATATCCAGGCCTAATGTCTGTCTGCTGTTGTGTTATGGCTGTGTACAGAGCTGCATTGACTGCCCTGTGGGGTGTCTGTCCCTTAGCAGGACTAGGGTTAATGTTCCCCTCTACTGCCACCTTTGCAGGGAGGTAGACTGTGGGTCTTTTGATGGGAGACCCTGTTTGCCACCCTCAGCCCTGGGGGAGGGGGTGGTGGTGCATGGGGGCTACACCTGACTGAAACAGACAAAGATGTCCAAGGTGGTCCTGCAGAACCTACCTATCTCACACAGTAACACAGCTTTGGACCTGTGCCATTGCCGGTGCTGTGGACCTGGTGCTGGGCACCTCACTGACCCTCAGGGTGAGCACAGTACCCGCACAATGTGACGGTGTGTAGCTACTCTGTGCCAGTACAACACACGGTCAGTACCCCCTATCAGGCCGAGGTGCTGGGGGGGTGCACATGGTCAGTTCTCCCTACCAGGCCGTGGTGCTGTGGGGGTGCATTCCCCATGGTGTGTATCCGTGGACAGCTGATTTGCATGTGCAGTGCATCATGGGTGTGACTGGTCCAATCCAACCCTGTGAAACTCCAGCAGCTGCTCACAGGCTCTGATAAACCATAGGCCATCACACGTACATCTGTTAGCATAATGCATAGGTGCAGGACACCCTACAAAGTCTGTAATATCAGATGCCCACACTGGTAAAAACACACGTATCCACGCACGTAAACAAACACGTACCCACGCACGTACCGACGCACAATTGTACGCGCGCAGCTACGCACGTACCAATGCACGCAACCTCGCACGTATCAACTTACGTGGCTAAGCACACTCTGAGGGTGTTTTTCTGACACCAATACTCAGCGTAACGAAAAACATGCCTCCTCTTTCTCTCTGTAATGTGCAGGGTGATACCTGGGGCAGCCTTCTGTGTTAGGCACACTGGGGACTCGAACCCATGCTGCCTGTAACAGCGGTCAGTACCGTAACCATTGTGCTACAGCTCTGTTTCAGTGCTTTGTGTCTGTACGTCTTCTTACGATTAACGCGCAGTAATGCGGCACGGCGCACGGTAACGCTCGTTACTTTTTCTAACGCGCGGTAGTGTTAACGATGTACCTCCCATGTCATTTGGGGTTTCTTTTACTACCGCGGCTCCTAACGCGAATTGCACTAACGCAGTTTAGTAAACATACCCCTTAGTGTCAGAGTTATTGGTGTGTATATCGGCCTTGTATGTTTTTCATACACTGGACTAATATGTTGTCAAAACTAATTGCTGTCAAGCATTCTGTTCTAGGTGTTTCAATGGTGCAATATCGACGCACTGCATCAGAAGTGTTTTCACGTGTATCATATTCCACTGTCAGAATGGACTGTTGACCAACTATATTATATCATAATAAAGTGTTTTAAATGAAAACTGCAGTTTCAATAGTATCATACAGTATGTTTATGTCAATGAATATTGGAACTGAATCCTATCTTTTCTGAAGACGGACAATATACTATATTGGACAAGTGTATGAAAAACATACTCTATGTGAAACTTTTATTTTCTGCAAAGTTTTAATATTTTTTATTATTGCCGGTATTTCATAGTTGTTTGAGTGTAACAAATCTAATAAATCATCCAGAACAGAGAAAGAATATGTGAGCTGTACAAAACGGGTTAAGAGAACTAAAGTTTTGCAATACTTGAGAAGGTTGAAGGCGGATATATGTTTACTGCAAGAAATGCATCTGTCTGCTGGGGAATTCATGAAGCTGCAGCAAGGCTGGGTGGGCAAGTGTGTATTCTCTGTAGTGGTGGGAAGGAAGAATGGGGTGGCTATATTGGTGAGCACAGGGCTATGCGGGTAGCAACAAAAATCACTGCTACCCATGTAGCTCCTTCCTTCACACCTACTCTGTCCCAGAATGCCCCTAACACACCCCGATGCTATGTAGATAGCATCTGGGCGCGTTAGGGACTTAGCCAGGATTTTCGAAGGGCACTATCTGTGTAGGTGCCCTTCGAAAATCCCTATTAAGGCCTTTACATGGGTAACTAAGGAAGTTACCCGTGTAAAGGCCTTCAAATTTTGGGCCCATTCTTTTACTCGGCGTCTCACACCTCTTGAATTGATTCACAAATTGATTTTTTTTTTATTGGTTAACAAAGGGTTGGTTTCTTATGTGACCACATCGAAGATTCATAATATTTTAATTTATGATTATGTGGCAGTCTCTGTTTAGGTTAGTGGGGTATGGCATAGGGGTAGGAATCCCTTATGCAGATTGAATCTGGTACTACTGGAGGACCTGGGATTTGCTCCTCTTTTTCAATCTGCCATATTGGATTTTTTTGTGCACAATATCTAACTGTAAATAGTTTACCCTGTTTCTTCCAAGTTCTTAAACCCCTGTTACTTGTAAAATGCACTACAGTTACCCTGTATGTTTATGCTCTGTTCCATGTAAACCGTGCTGATGTTAATAGTGCGGTATATAAGAAATGTTAAATAAATATCAAAGAGAGCCTCCTGCTGGAGTTCATAAGGTATAACATGTATAGGTGGTGTGTCAAGATGTGCTTGAAAATTCTTCTTTATCAAGCCTGTAGCACCCAGCACAATGGAAAATATTTCTGAATCTTTCTGCTACATTTTCTTGATCTCTAACTGCATTTCTTGGTATTTCAGAATCTTCTGCCTCTCCAAGCAATTCACCGAGTAGTAGTAGTCGCTTGGAACTGACAACTCTATTATCAATGCCACTCTGGTGTTTTTCTCCTTAACCACTATATCCAGCTTCCTCACATTAAGTTTTTTATCAGCTGTTAATGTGTGGGGTGCTCTTAAAGCTGTATTGAGAGGCCAGATTATCAGATTTCTGCCGCTCAGAGGAAGCACATTGAGGTTGCAATTAAACCATTAAATCATTATTAAAGGGGAACTGGAATATACACTCCTTGCCCCAAATACAAGCATTATGGAACCTGTGTCTTTTGGGGAAACTGCTAGGAATTTGTGACCTAGATTGGCCACTGTTAGAAACAGGATACTGGGCTTGATTGACCTTGGTCTGACCCAGTATGGCATATCTTATGCTCTTATGTTCTTAACTGGGCAAAAGTTGCAGATAGTGGAACTGGAGTGGCACGATATATCAGCTCCCTCTAGTGCTATGCTCATTAAATTGCAGAGATTAAAATTCCGCTATAACTTTCAGAGAATGCCTCAAGTATGCTTTTTCAGCATAAGGCTACATATTATGAAACTGGTAATTGGTCAGGTCGACTCCTTGCCCAATACTTGAAGGGCAGATTGGACAGGGCAGAGTGGACATGAGAAGGATGGCAGCCTTGCATGATGCTCAGGGATGTGTGGTGGCTTTGGAGCCTGAGATTGGTAGGGTTTTTCAGGATTTCTATGCCTTCCTTTACAAACTGAAGACTGCAAGGAATCTGTATTTGAATGTTTATTTAGCTCTGTACATCTCCCTCAACTGTCGGATGTGGACAGGGAGACACTTATGCTTCTATCTCAGAAGCTGAGATCCTGAAGGCCATCCAGTCTCTCTCCTTGGTCAAATCTCTAGGTCTGGATGGCTATCTGGTTGAGCTAGTATGTTTACTCCTCTACTAAAACAATGCTTTGAGGCTTTGAATGTCAACCCCATGGCAGTTGCTGTCTTCTCTGAGGCTGTGATTATTGTGCCTGAGAAGCATGGGATGGATGCTTGTAAGCACCAAAACTATTATCCCATCTTGCTGCTTAATGCGGACTATAAAATTTATACAAAAGTTTTGGCAGCGTGATTGGAAAACATCAATAATCTCATATACCCTGACCACCTTTGTCAAGGGGCATTTGAGCTCTGATAAAACATGATTACTTTGTCAGGTGATACATTGGGCTCAGACCTCCCTGGATTCCATTCTGTCTCTCTCTCTGTGGATGCTGAAAAGGCATTCAACAGGACTGAGTGAAAGTACTTATTCTATGCACTAGAGTACTTTGGTTTTCCCCCATCCTATATTAAGGATACTGCCAGGTATACCTCGGAACGTATCAAAAGTGACTTCATGGCTCTGGGACAGAGGGTGAAGCAGTTAGGTGCACAGGTGGTGTTCTCTTCAATCCTCCCTGTTGAGGTTAAAGGCCAAGGCAGAGAGGCTTGCATCCTGGAGATGAATGCATGGCTGCGTGGATGGTGTCATCGAGGGCGTTTTGGTTTCCTAGACCATGGGATGCTGTTCCAAGGGTTGCAGAGCAGAGATGGCATCCATCTGCCCAAGAAAGGTAAACACATCTTCGGTAGTAGACTGGCTAATCTACTGAAGAGGGCTTTAAACTAGATTCATTGGGGATGGGTGAAGAAAGCCCCCAGGTAGGTGAAAGCACCCAGGTAGGTGATACATTAAATAACTTTATGGAAAAGGGTAACAGGGGTAACATATGGAGAGCAGTGTGTATAAATACCCGTAGCATGGGAAATAAGATCCCTGATATTGAAGCTTTGGTGGGAGTGACGGACTTGGATTTAGTGGCAGTTACAGAAACATGGTTCACAGAAAACCATGATTGGGATGTAACTATACCTGGCTATACTTAATTCACAAAGGACAGGGTAGGAAGAAGGGGAGGAGGAGTGGCACTATATGTAAAAATTACTAATAAAGATTTGGAATTACAGAGCTTAAAAGGGAGAGAGGAGGCATTGTGGGTTAAACTAGAAAGAGGGAAAGAGAAATCTATTTGCATTGGTGTGATATACAGATCTCCCTCACAAGAGGAAGAGGTGGACAGAGAGTTAATTGAAGATATACGCAGCATTGCTAGGAAAAGGGAAGTGCTACTGATAGGAGATTTCACATTCCTGCTGCAGTATCATCTAGAAGTAAGGAAATCCTAGATTCTCTACAGGGAGAACTATTCAGGCAATTGGTAACAGACCCCACACGTGAAGGGGCCATACTGGACTTGGTGCTTACCAATGGTGAAAGTGTTTCTGATGTTGTAGTGGGAGATCATTTTGCATCCAGTGATCACCAGATAGTGTGGTTCAGTATTAGGAGTACTAAATACCTAAACGGCCAAATTTTGTGAATGATAAATACAACTCAATCAATAAGAACTCATTCAACAATTAACCTATGTATCACAAATGAACATCTGTTTGAGTGTCTTTCCACAAGCCTCAGAAAACAACCCACAAAGCACAACAATATCAAAGAATATTGAATAATCTCTTGAGTGTGTGCAGGGGTGTATCACATCAACGGCTTAGGAGTTATGAAGACCTGATGGAACCATTTATAATTCATCAAATATAATAAAAACATTGCCTTCCTCCTAACAATGGAGGTTCAGGCAAGCTGAAACATGATATGTTTTATATATAAAAAAGAAATGACAAAAAAAGGAATAACAGCATAAAAACAACAACAATGAAAATTTATGAAGACCGAGACTATTCAATATTGCTCAAGAGCTCAAGAGCTAAGTACTTTTTTATTATATTTGGTGAATTATAAATGGTTCCATCAGGTCTTCATAATTCCTAAGCCGTTGATGTGATACACCCCTACACACACTCAAGAGATTATTCAATATTCTTTGATATTGTGGTGCTTTGTGGGTTGTTTTCTGAGGCTTGTGGAAAGACACTCAAACAGATGTTCATTTGTGATACATAGGTTAATTGTTGAATGAGTTCTTATTGATTGAGTGGTTCAGTATTAGGACTAGGGCTGTTAGAATCCATTCAAAGGTGAGGATCTTAGACTTTAGGAAGACTAACTTTGCGAAGAAGGGCCAATACCTCAGGGAGTCGTTAGTGGGATGGTAACAGCTGGGGGATGTAGAAAAACAGTGAGCAAAACTGAAAGGGGATATTTTAAGGGCAACCAACCTTTTTGTTAAAATGGTAAATAAAGATAAAAAGAAAAAGAGACCGCTATGGTTTTCGAAAGAAGTAGCTGAAAAAGTGAAGAAAAAGAGGGAGGCCTTCAAGAAATACAAGAGATTACATAGAGAGGAAGACAGGCATCTGTATTTGGAAAAACTTAGAGAAGCTAGCAAAGTAGTCAAGAAGGCAAAGATTCAAATGGAAGAGGAAATAGCTAATGCAATAAAATGGGGGGATAAGACATTTTTCAGATATATTAGTGAGAAGAGGAAGGGCAAAAGTGGTATTGTCAGACTGAAGGGTGCAGGGGGGGTATATGTAGAAGCTGATAAGGATAAAGCGGAATTGCTTAACAAATATTTTTGTTCTGTGTTCACAGATGAAGAACCAGGAGCAGGACCTCAGAAAACACCCACAAAAAGGAACAGAAGCGAGGGACATCTTGAACAATTTTCTGAAGACTGTGTTCGGGGGAAACTAGCTCAACTTAAAGTAGACAAAGCGATGGGACCGGATGGGATACACTCTAGAATACTGAGGGAACTTGGGGAATTTCTAGCAGCTCCACTGACTGACCTTTTCAATGCCTCATTGGAGTCGGGAGTGGAGCCAAAGGACTGGAGAGAGGCTCATGTGGTGCCTTTACACAAAAGCAGAAGTAAGGATGTGGTTGAAAACTACAGGCCAGTTAGTTTAACTTCAGTGGTGAGTAAATTATTGGAAATGGTGCTGAAAGAGAAAATAGTGATGTTTCTGGAGTCCAGCGGATTACAGGATCCGAGGCAGCATGGATTCACCAGAGGCAGGTCTTGTCAGACAAATCTAATTGATTTCTTTGACTGGGTGACCAGGGAGTTGGACCGAGGGAGAGCCCTAGATGTGGTGTATTTAGATTTCAGTAAAGCCTTTGACACTGTTCCTCACAGGTGACTTATAAACAAACTGATCACCCTAGGGATGGACCCTAAAGTTACTGCTTGGGTTAGAAATTGGTTGGGTGGGAGGCGACAAAGAGTACAAGTAAATGGAGCTCACTCTGAGGAGAAGGATGCTACCAGTGTTGTGCCCCAGGGATCTGTCCTTGGTCCGATTCTTTTTAACATCTTTGTTAGTGATATAGCGGAAGGGCTGTTGGGTAAGGTTTGCCTCTTTGCGGATGATACGAAAATCTGCAATAGAGTAGACACCCAGGAAGGTGTAGATAACACGAGGAGGGATATAGCTAAGCTTGAAGAATGGTCTAGAATTTGGCAGCTGGGATTTAATGTTAAAAAATGTAAGGTCATGCATTTGGGCTGCAGCAATCCAAGGGAGCAATATAGTATAGGGGGTGAAGTACTTTTGTCCACTAAAGACGAGCAGGACCTAGGCGTTGTTGTTTCTGATGATCTTAAAGTAGCTAAACAGGTAGAAAAGGCAACGGCAAAAGCTAAAAGGATGCTTGGGTGCATACGGAGAGGAATGGCTAGCAGAAAAAAGGAGGTGATAATCTCTCTGTATAAGTCTTTGGTGCGATGCAATTCTGGAGACCGCACCTTCAAAAGGATGTGAACAGGATGGAGTCGGTACAGAGGGTGGCTACTAAAATGATTAGTCATCTTCATTATAAAGCATATGAGGACAGACTGAAGGATCTTAATATGTACACCTTAGAGGAAAGGTGGGATAGAGGTGATATGATTGAGATGTTATATACCTCCGTGGCATAAATGTTCAGGGAGAGAGCCTCTTTCAATTGAAAGCAAGTTCTGCTACGAGGGAACATGGGATGAGGGTGAAGGGAGATAGATTCAGGAGTGATATGCGGAAATATTTCTTTATGGAAAGAGTAGTGGATCCGTGGAATAGTCTCCCAGTAGAGGTGGTAGAGATGAGGACAGTAACTGAATTCAAAAAAGCATGGGACAAACACAGAGGATCTCTAAAGGTAAAAAGGGGACTGTTGTAGTTATTGATATGGAAGGACAAACTAGATAGGCCATATGGTCTTTTTCTATCATCATATTTCTATGTTTCTATGTTTCTAAGTCACTGCACATTCTATACTAGGTGCCCAAAGCACACATTAATGTGAATAGGGTGCTTTCCCCCTTTTTTTTATCTCCAGTACAGTATCCAGCAAGGGTGTCCTCTTTCCCCATAACTTTTTAAAATGCTCTTGAGTCTCTGTTGCATGCATGAATAAACAGGTGGACAAAGGTGAGTCGGTTGATATTGTGTATCTGGACTTTCAGAAAGCCTTTGACAAGGTCCCTCATCAGAGACTTTTGGCAAAACTAAAGAGTCATGGGATAGGAGGCAGTGTACTATTGTGGATCAGGAACTGGTTAAAAGATAGAAAGCAGAGGGTAGGGCTAAATGGCCAATTTTCCCAATGGAGAAAGGTGAATAGTGGTGTACCCCAGGGATCTGTGCTGGGTCCGCTGCTTTTTGACATATTCATAAATGACCTGGAAAGTGGAATAACGAGTGAGGTTATCAAATTTGCAGACGACAGAAAACTATTTAAAGTTGTTAAAACCCAAGAGGATTGTGAAAAATTGCAAGAGGATCTTGATAAATTGGAAGACTGGGCATCAAAATGGCAGATGAAATTTAATGTGGACAAGTGCAAGGTTATGCACCTAGGGAAGAACAACCCAAACTATGGTTACACGATGCAAGGTTCCACATTAGGAACCACCACCCAGGAAAAAGATTTAGGCGTCATTGTGGATACCATGTTAAAACCCTCGGCCCAGTGTGCAGCGGCGGCCAAGAGAGCAAATAGAATGCTAGGTATGATAAGGAAAGGAATGGAAAATAAAACAAAAGATATTATAATGCCTCTATATCGTTCCATGGTGAGACCGCACCTTGAATATTGTGTGCAATTCTGGTCACCGTATCTTAAAAAGGATATAGCGATGTTAGTTAAGGTACAGAGAAGAGCCACCAAAATGGTAAAGGGGATGGAAGGATACTCCTATGAAGAAAGGCTAAAAAGGTTAGGGCTCTTTAACCTGGAGAAGAGACGGCTGAGGGGAGATATGATAGAAGTCTATAAATTAATGAACGGAGTGGAACGGGTAAACGTAGATCGATTGTTTACCTTATCAGAATATAGAAAGACTAGGGGACATGCAATGAAGCTACAGGGTAAACTATTTAAGACTAATAAAAGAAAATATTTTTTCACTCAACGTGTAATCAAACTCTGGAATTTGTTACCGGAGGATGTAGTAAAGGCTGTTAGTGTAGCTGGGTTTAAAAAAGGTTTGGACAAGTTCCTGGAGGAAAGGTCCATAAACCATTATTAAGAAGTGACCGAAGATATCAATGCTTGACCCAGTACAAGCATTGTGGAACTTGTGTCTCTTGGGGAAACTGCTAGGTACATATGACCTAGATTGGCCACTGTTGGAAACAGAATACTGGGCATGATGGACCTTGGTCTGACCCAGTATGGCATATCTTATGTTCTTATGTTCTTATTCACCAAGACAGTGATATCGCAGGTCTTGTTGTGGAGGGAGTGGAGGTATAGGTATCTGTATATGTAGATTACCTTTTGTTATATCTTTCCAAGTCTCAGACATCATTGCCAGCTCTGCTCGGGTTGTCCAAGACTTCTCTGCAATAACGAGCTATAAGATCAACTATGAAAAAGCCAAGATTTTGTCTCTTAATCTTTACTGCACTAGGGACTGTGTGCGAGTGTTTTCCTTTCAGTGGGCATTCAAATCCCTTATGCATTTACGGATCAAGTTTGGAAGGAACCTAGCCAACCTCTTGGAGCATAATTTGGATAAAATCTCTTGTAAAATTCATGAAAGGATTAGTAGGTGGTCCACTCTGGCTCTGTCTTGGTGGGGTCGGCTTGAATCCATCAAGATGGTACTTACACCTCAGATCATCTACCTGCTTGCTACTACCTCTTTCTATTCCATCCACCTTTTTTGTATCTCTTGAGTGTTGTCTAGTGAAATTCCTGTGGAGGAATAAGCCTCCTCGGATTAGCCTCTCTAAAATTGAAAAAGCCAGAGGAGGCAGGGGAGTACAGTTTCCAGATTTATGGCTTTATTATCAGGCTTTTCTGTTGAGACAAGGGGCTGCATGGTTTCAAGATCCTACTAGTTATTATTATTATTATTATTAAAGACTTATAAAGCACCCTAACATACGAAGCACTGTACAAACATAGAAGAGAGACAGTCCCTGCTCATCAGAGCTCACAATCTAATAAGACAGAAAACAAAATAAGTTACATAATACAAATAACAAAAATTTACAGGACAAAGTAAGCAAATGTTGATAGAGAGATCAAGATGTGGAGGAGTGGCCTAGTGGTTGGGGCAAGGTACTTCAGGCTGGAAGGTTGGGGTTCAAATCCCACTAGAGGACAGCAACCTTGGGCCAGAAGGACTGGGGTTTCTAGCCCCACAGGTGCTCCTCGTGGTCATGGGCAAGCCACTTAACCCTCCATAGCCCATGTTCCCTGTAAAATAGTTATCTCCAAGTTATAATGCCCTGTTCAGTGTAATTTCAGTTTGTTCAATTTAAACCACACTGATGCAGAATAGCACGGTATATAAGAGAATGTAAATAAAGATAGGATAAGACAGGAATGGAAAGCAATAGTGAAGAGATGGGATTTTAGTCTGCACTTGAAAATGGCCAGGGAGGACGCCTGGCACACAGAGTTAGGAAGATTATTCCAAGCAAAGGGTGATGCCAGTTGGAAGGAGCGAAGTCTGGAATTAGCAGTATGAGTAAAGGGCACAGATAAATGAAGACTATTAGAAGAGTGAAGCAACTGAGAGGGGGTGTAAGGAGAGATGAGAGATGAAAGGTACTGGGGGGCAGAAGAGTGAATACATTTATAGGTCAGGAGGAGAAGTTTAAATTGAATATGGAGACGGATGGGAAGCCAATGAAGCGACATGAGGAGAGGAGTGATGTGGGAAAAACGAGACTGGCGAAAAATGAGTCGAGCAGCAGAATGTTGAATTGACTGAAGAGGAAAGAGGTGGCTTGCAGGGAGGCCGGCAAGGGGAACGTTACAATAATCAAGACGGGAGGTGATTAAGGAGTGGACAATCAATTTAGTGGTGTCAACAGAAAAGAAGGGGCAAACTTTGGAAATATTGTATAGAAAGAAATGACAAGTTTTAGCAATGACCTGGATATGTGAAGAGAAAGAGAGAGAGGAATCGAAGATAACACCAAGGTTACATGTTGAAGAAACAGTGAGGAGTACAGAGTTATCAACAGAGAGAGAGAAAGGGGAAAGAGGAGGGGAAGCATTTGGGGGAAAGATAAGAAGCTCAGTTTTGGCCATGTTCAGTTTTAAGCGGCGGTGGGACATCCAGGCAACAATATCAGAGAGGCAGAGTGAGATCTTAGACTGGATATCAAGAGAGATAACAGGTGCAGAAAGCTAGATTTGAGAGTCATCAGCATAGAGATGATAGTGAAAGCCATGGGAAGATATAAGGGTGCCAAGGGATTGGGTATAGAGAGAGAAGAGGAGAGGACCTAAGACAGAACCCTGAGGAACTCCTACAGGTAGTGGGGTTGAAGAGGAGGAGGAGCCATTGAAGTACACACTGCAAAAAGTGATGGGATAGACAGGAAGAGAACCAAGATAGTACTGAGTCTTTGAATCCAAGTGAGGATAGGGTGATAAGAAGAAGGTTATGGTCAACAGTGTCGAAGGCAGCAGAGAGATCAAGAAGAATGAGGACAGAGTAAAAGCCTTTGGACTTTGCCAAGAACAAATCATTCGAGACCTTAGTAAGAGCAGTTTCAGTGGAGTGTAGGGGACAGAAGCTAGATTGTAAAGGATCCAAGAGAGTATGAGAGGAGAGGAAATCAAGACAATGGTGATAGACTGCACACTCAAGTAGTTTAGAGACGAAAGGAAGGAGAGAGATGGGATGATAGTTAGAAGGACAAGTGGGATCAAGTGAAGGTTTTTTGAGGAGGGGTGTAACCACAGCATGCTTGAAAATAGAAGGGAAGGTTGCAATGGAGAGAGTTCTGACCCTAAATGGCTTATTCTGGAACATCAGCTGGCAGCGGCTCAAGCTATTATGTGGTGTCCTGGCATAGCTCTTCCTTGCCACTTGCGTGATAAACCCTGCATTACTGCAGCTCATAGGGCCCTGGGTTTTTTGGATGCTTCCTTGCCTGTGCACTGGAATGCTTTGCTGTTGTGCCCACTGTGGTGGAACACTAACTTTCCTCTTGTTGCAAACCTGCTAATTAGAAGGTTTGGCAGGGCAGAGGCATTTGATCCTTGGGTGATGTGCTCGATAGGGACCATCTGCTGATCTGCTGTCTTTTGCGGCTTTATCTGACATGTTCCATTTGCCTGCCTTGCAATTCTTTGCATGGTTTCAACTCTCATACTGCCTCAAGGCCAGTGGGCTATGCTTTCCTTCCTTGGCTGAGAAGCCTGACTTGCTAATCTTGTGTGTATTTTTAGGGGAGGCGAGACATGTGGCTTCCAAATTTTATCAAAAGCTGTGTGATTTGAGGTGCAAGAAAGAGAGAGGGATGGAGGAGGCTTGGGAACATAATGTGGAGATTCTCCAGACTCTATGTCCTGGCCATATTTTCTGGCACAGTTCATCCTTCACTTTGAAGTTGGCTGATGGTTTGCAATCCTTGTTTTTCCTGGCCCATCGAGACCTCTGGACGCATGTGCTTCTTCACCAAGCCGGCTTCTCTCAGATTATTTGCTGGCCGTGTACCAGTGTCCCTGGCACCCTTCAGCATACGTTGTTCTCCTGCCCTCACTTCTGGTGGAACTCAGTTTGCCTTGCTTACAAATATGAAGCTATGCTGGCTAGTAGATCATGCCACACTATACGGTTCAGGCAAAAATGGCAATTGGTGGGTTTTGCTGCAATCCTAATTTCTCATATCTTTGTATGCATATTACATATCATTATCGTTAATGGTCATATGTATATTTGTAGTTCATGCACAAGGTTGTATGTTTGTTTTCTATTATTTTTTCCATTGTTTTTTTATCTTTTTCTCTGTGTAATGTCTGATTCTTAAATAAACGCAGACTAAAATAAAACATTGTCTCATTGATGCCGATGAATATTGACCCAGTGATGTCTTCCAATAATTATGGGTGTTTGTATTGAGATTTTTCTTTCCCTTTGGTTTTCTAGTTAGCAACAGCTCTCTGGTTTGTCAAGATGTATGGTCTGTTTCATTAAGCTGCATACTAAAAATATTTTAGCATGAACATGCTAAATCTTTCTTACATATTTGCTGAAAGTACATTTAGCTTTCAATTCACAAAGGTGCAAAGAGTATAATCATTAAAATTCTTTTACAAAATTCCAGTATGCATGTCACGTTAGCCCACTTGAATTTAGAGGCTCAGTTTTTTTAGAATATCAGACTGTAGGAATATAAATTTAGGTACTCAGCCATAGTTAGTATTCAAAGGACCCTATATCCCATCCTAAAAAAAAGAGCCCCTAAATTGATGCACCTAAATTAGACACCTAAACCTGTCCACTATTTTTAGACAAATTTAGGAGCTGAGGTTTTCAGCAGAAAATTAACCTAAATTTATGATCCAAAACGTTGTGCTCTAAATGTGACCATCACATTTGCAAAAAAAGGTTTAGTGTACCCAAACTAAAATATTTTTAGCAAGCAGTTTAATGAATCAGAATGAAGACTAGGAGGAAATAAGACTGAATACCATATACCAGTGGCAATGACGCAAGACACAAGTATAGCAAAGGGAAGAATGACAAGATCTTGGAATGCATTCTAAATTACAGAATCTTGTTTGATAAAGATTCAACATGGGAATCTTCTGTAACCGGGGATCCATACCAGGCGCTCTCCCTCAACTCCCCAAAACTCCAAGGCCCCCAACCTGCACTTTTCCCCACAAACTGCACCAACACACATTGTTTGGACAAAACACCAGGTCGCAGCTTTATTGCCCAATAACAATTAACATTTTACAACCAAACAACTTACCCAACAATTTACCCCCCCCTACCCTGGCAGAGCGATACATCACCAGCCGTGCTATTAGCAAGGTGACCTCGCTTCCACCCCTGGTCCGGTCACCCACCGGTCCAGCTCGAACCACCCCTGCTCAACTTCACCATATCACTAGCAAAAGTAAGCTCAGGGTTCTCCGGGTCGTGGGCACCCTTCCCCCGCCCCAAGTAGCTTATGTCTCCGGACCCCGGAAACCTCCGGGATCCCGCCACCCCCATCTCCTCCCCCTCCCAGCTGTGACACCCCTGAAAATCCCCCCAACCGACCCTCAACCCTAAGGGTGGGAGGGCGGGACGCTGCCGGCTCCCCCTCCTCGACCATGTGCTCAGCGTGCGCCCGCGCCGCCGAGCACATGGCCTGTCCTCCCACCCGATTGGCTGCTGGCTCGCTCCAGACACCAGCAGCCAATCGGTTTAAAAGATGCCAGCCTCCGTGCCATCCCCCCCCTCCCCGATACCCTCTTGAGGCCGGGACCCGCGCCCGATGGAACCGCCGGTTACCGGCATCCGCCGGGACCGTGCCCGCGGCCTTCCTATTCTGAAAAAGCACACACTGCGGTGCATGTTTACTAAGCCCCATGCTAGTAACAGATTACTAGCATGGAGCACCGTGCTACATACAGGGAAGCAGGGCCATCCATCCCTCTGAATTTAATGCAGCTCGCCATGTTAAATCCGCCATGAGGAGCAACTACTGCCACCCATTGTGCTGGCGGTCGTTGCTCACCACCAAGCACCAGTAATGCAGGCTTTGAAGTCCTGCTTTAGTGGCACTGCGGGAACATCCACATCCCACCCAGTTGTCACCCATACACATGTGCTGATAACATGCATTTAGCCTATACTACCCAGGTAGAGTCCTTTAGTAAACACGTCCCATATATATACACTACCATTCTTGGACTGCACAACAGTTACAAGAGCTCAATTTTCAGCGGACATAATGATCAAATAAATTAAATGCCAGCTGTGGCATTTAACTTAATTCATAGAGATAGCACTATCCATAGAGATCACAGAGCTGAACAACAATATAAATTTCCCAAAATTCGTAGTGCTCCGGCTGCTCTCAAGGAAGCTCCCGAATGGGTGATCCTTGAGATTCATCCCTTCTGGGATCATTCATCTGGGTGTGATTCACCCCCCAGAGCAGATCTAGATTAAATGTTTACCCCTTAATGAGATCGGTAAGGGGTGGGGTACATTGGGTCTTGATCATCCAGGCAGGCAGACAGTGGCATCCAGGAATTCAGAAGGAGAAAAGTCCTGTGGGCTCTTACAGCTTTCCACTCCTGCTTCTGGTGTTTCTTCACCTTAAAGAATAGCTCAGTTGAATGTCAGCTTCTTGAAGGTGACATCAGAGAGGACAGCTAAATGTGCTGGCAAGCAGACCAGTAGGCAAGTGGCATCCATTTGATGGAGCCCTGATTCACCTATGTTTGGTTAGTCCAAATGTCTGTGTAAACTTAGACTCAAAAACTTCGGGGTATGTGTACTAAAACTTTATATACCGCCCTTCCGAGGGACATCAGATTGGTTTACACTAAAATAAAAATAAAATACAACATTTAGAAGAAGAAAGCAAACTCCAATAAAAAAACAGACAACGGGGTCTAGAGGGGATGGGGAAGGGACGGGGGGGGGGGGGTGGTATGCACTAGAGGGTGGGGAAACAGGCAAGAAAAGAGGAGGGGTGGGCAAGGTTAGGGCCGGTCAGGGCAGGAGGTCAAAGGCTTTACGGAAGAGATGGGTCTTAAGCTCGGCCTTGAATCTGGGAAATGAAGGTTCTAATCGGAGGTCTGGAATAGACTATTCCATGGGAAGGGCTGAGAAAGTAAAATGGCTTTTGATTCTCTGGCTGCTCCAGGCCTTCTGAGTGCAACAGCGAGAAACAAAAAGCTTAAGAATAGCACCAAAAACAACAGCAAATTTAAATATTGATACCAAGGCTGCACCTCTGAGATACTACAGAAAAACAACCTGATTTTCAGATGCAAGAAATGTGCTTGACTATATGCTTTTTATTTAGTCTATCTCAAAATGAAAGCGTCAAGTTATATGTTTTGACAACTTTCCATTTATTTGCATACATTGTGAAAGTGTGCAAGATGGTTCTCCTGCTTGAAGCAATATTCTATCCTACCCCTGCCTTGTCTTTAATACAATCTCTTAACTTTGTGGTCATCTGTCTAAATCTATCCTAAGCAAGCAAACTTAAATTTTTACAAAATACAGTTCTTTGTCACCTCATCAGGTAGGCTATTTTAGGCATCTGCTACTCTCAGCGAAGTAAATCTTCATAATTCCTTTAAGCTTCCCTTCTCTCTTGATATCATGATCCCTTTCCCCTTTGAGAGTTAGGTTTCTTAATTGGCTTCTCTGAAAATTTACAAGGACTGAGTTCCTAAATTTATCCTAAAAATATCATTAAACTCCTAAATTTTGGGGCCCAAAAGGTAGAGGTGGATTTAGGTGGAAAAAAATCATTAGTATTTAGCATTGATTTCCAGCACTAAGTACCTAAAAGAGTCTTATAAATCTAGGCAAATTATTGGGCAGGCCAAAATTTAGGAGCATAATTATAAAGCGCCTAAATGCTGGTGAATTTACAGCAGAAGATGTAGGCTTCTGTTTGACTGAAAATAGGGGCCAGATTTAGGAACCTAACCTAGGGACCTATAGAGGTCATTTTAGAAGTATCTCCATGCATAAACAGTGACATTTACACAGAGATTAAATACACATGCACATGGCAATTTTAGAAAGTTGCTGTTTTTGTATATTGCTGTCTGGGATGTAGAGATTCCATGTAGGCATAGTTTAGGACTGGTTTGTGTGGGCTGCAAAAATGTGTTTGCATTTCCCTTTTTACAATGGGAACACATATATACCTTAAGAAATATATTCATCAGCGTTTGAACCTGCTCTAAGGCACAAGCAAATGATGATTCTTTTGGACCTGTATTGTTTTAGTAACCCTTTTCTGAACTGCTTATATCCTTTCAATGTACCTACAATGGTATGGCCTCCAGAAATAAATGCATTATGCAAGTGAAGGATCAAGCAAATTTTACAATACGACCTGAACGTATTAGATCTCAGAAGATAAGGAGGTACAAGGCAGGGAAGTGCCAAGATAGGAGATTTTAAAGAAAGACCAGAAATAGAATGAATTTAGGAAATACAAGAGAATATCACTAGTATCCTAACCAAGATCCATTTCTCCTGCTTATGATACCTCTGCCTTTTTCTTCTGCTTTTTCCTATTTAACAGCTTCTAGTTTGTGTTCTTTAACTAAGTGGCTAATGCGTCTAAAAAATGGTAAGAGATGAATCTTTGCATGTCAGTTGCATGATTTTAAATATGATAGTGAAATTGGTCAATTAGCTCCTGTTGAAGAATTTACATTTTACCACTATGTATAGTGAAAATCGAGCCTAAATTCTTAGATATAAATCAAAATCTTATTACAAATGAAACTTTGCACAATAACAAGCATGTTTTTATAAAATAAAGTTCATAAATGTACTTAGAAGAAACAGAGGAGTAATTATGTCTGCAATCAGGGGCGGCCCAAGGGGGGTGCGGGGCCATGTGCGGAGACTCGGTGCGGGGCCTCATTTGCATAAGGGTCCTCATTTGCATAAATATTTGCATAATGTTACCATACACGAACTTTTAGTAAACATGCCTCTTAATGAGTGTATGAATAAAGAAAGACTAAAAGACTTCTACATTACTATAATCCAGTGCCAACCGCCAGACACATTAGGAACTACTACAAACACTGCCCATTTAGAACCCATAGCAAACCCGCCGTATCCTAACAGCACTACCAGGACTCATAAAGCACCATACCCTAACTATCAAAAGGAAATGCTGCAAATATTAAACCAATACATTTCAGAGAACAACAATACATGACCTACTGGGGAAAGAGAACAAGTGGCAATGTCAAATAGGAATTACATAAACAGAATACCTCAGCTCAGTTACACATGAACAGAACATAAACCATCACCAAACAAGGAATCACAATTTAGAAACAGGAAGACAATAATTAAACTGGGAATCCCAAAAGCCAAACTTGGAATGTACAACACTGTAGAAATAAAACTATACATTAATTTGCTCTTGTACTAAACAAAGCGCAGACGTTAATGATGCACATTTCCCAGAGCTGACATATTCCAATTAATAAATTCAAAATAAAGAGATATTTTTCTACCTTTTGTGCATTTTTTTTCAGCTGCAATTGCTCCAGCCACTTTCTTCTGGTTTCTTCGTGTCTTCCGCTAATTCTTCATCGTCTGCTGTCCATTTGTCTTTTCTTCTCTCTTCTAGTTTTTTTCCATTCTCTCTCTACATCTGCTTTAACATACTAATCTTTCTCCTTTTCCTCTTTCCTCATTCCTATTTCATCCACTCAAATTTTACCCCTCCATCCTCAATCCCCACTTACTCTCCCAATATCCGGACAATTGTAGATTTGTCTTCCCTCCCACACAAAATATTTTTTCCCTCTCCATTTCACTCTCCCAGCTCCATCCCATTCTAATCCTCCCCCAACATCAGCTCCATTCTAGTTCCAGTCCCACCCAGCATCCGCTCCCTTCTAGTCCCCGCATCAGCCCATTTCCAGTCCTAGCCCCCCATAAGCCCATTTCCAGTCCTAGCTCCCCCATCTATTTGCAGTCCCATCCAAGTCCCTCCATCAGCTCATTTCCAATCCCAGCCCCCCATGAGCCTATTTCTAGTCCTTTCCTAGCCCCACCATCAGCCCATGTCAAATCCTAGCTCCCCTCCACTCAGCCCATTTCCAATCCAAGCCCCCCATGAGCCTACTTCCAGTTCTAGCCCCTTCATGAGTCCATTTCAATCCAAACCCCCACCACAGCCCATTTCCAATCTTAGCACCCCCCAACAGCCAATTTTCAGTCCTATTCTAGCCCCTCCATCAGCCCATTTCCTGTCCTAGCCCCCCCCTCACCCATTTCCAGTCCTAGCTCCCTCCCCCTCACAACCCATTTCCATTCCAAACCCCCGTCCCCATCAGCTATTTGCAGTTCAAGCCCTCCTTCCACTCAGCCCATTTCCAGTCCTAGCCTCCTCATAGCCCATTACTAGTCCTAACCCCCCATCAGCCCATTACGTCCTAACCCCCCATCACCCTATTTCCAGTCCTAGCCCCCCATCAGCCTATTTCCAGTCTTAGCCCCCCTCCCATAGCCAATTACCAGTCCTACCCCCCCATCAGCCCATTTCCAGTCTTAGCCCCCCATAGCCCATTACCAGTCCTAACCCCCCCATCACCCTATTTCCAGTCCTAGCCCCCCCATCAGCCTATTTCCAGTCTTAGCCCCCCCCATAGCCAATTACCAGTCCTACCCCCCCCATCAGCCCACTTCCAGTCTTAGCCTCCCCCCCCCATGGCCCATTACCAGTCCTAACCCCCCCCCATGGCCCATTACCAGTCTTAACCCTCCCCCCCATCAGCCCATTACCAGTCCTAACCCCCCCCCCGGCCCATTACCAGTCCTAACCCCCCATGGCCCATTACAAGACCTAACCCCCCCCCCATCAGCCCACTTCCAGTCTTAGCCCCCCCATAGCCCATTACCAGTCCTAACCCCCCCCATCAGCCCATTTCCAGTCCTACCCCCCCCATGGCCCATTACCAGTCCTAACCACCCCCCCCATCAGCCCACTTCCAGTCTTAGCCCCCCCATAGCCCATTACCAGTCCTAACCCCCCCATCAGCCCATTTCCAGTCCTACCCCCCCACTTCCAGCCTTAGCCCCCTCCCCATAGTCAATTACCAGTCCTACCCCCCCATCAGCCCATTTCCAGTCTTAGCCCCCCCATCAGCCCATTTCCAGTCCTACCCCCCACTTCCAGCCTTAGCCCCCTCCCCATAGTCCATTACCTGTCCTAACACCCCCCATCAGCCCACTTAGCCCCCCCATAGCCCATTACCAGTCCTAACCCCCCCCCATCAACCCATTACCAGTCCTAGCCTCCCCCCCCCATGGCCCATTACCAGTCCTAACCCCCCCAGCCCACTTAGCCCCCCCCAGCCCACTTAGCCCCCCCCCATGGCCCATTACCAGTCCTAGCCTCCACCACCCATGGCCCATTACCAGTCCTAACCCCCCCCATCAGCCCACTTAGCCCCCCCCCATAGCCTTTACCAGTCCTAACCCCCCCCCCATCAGCCCACTTCCAGTCTTAGCCTCCCCCCATGGCCCATTACCAGTCCTAACCACCACCCCCCCCCTGGCCCATTACCAGTCCTAACCAGCCCCCCCGGCCCATTACCCGGCCTCACCCCCCCCCCCCATCCGCCCCCTTCCAGTTTAGCCTCCCCTCCCATAGCCCATTACCAGTCCTAACCACCCCCCCCCCGATCATTCCAAATTAAAATAAAAAAAAAACCAAACTGGCTGCTTCTGCCGCGGCAGCATCAAGAGCTCTGCCGCGGGGCCCCCCCCTGCCCGGCAGAGCCTCCGTGCATCCTCAGCAGCTTTCTTCATGTCCAAAACGCAGGCTTCTTTCAGAGCCGCGAGAGTTTCTTTTCTCGCGGCTCTCTTAATCCCGCGGGGCTGATGGGAAATCCCATCACCCTCGGCGGGATTAACAGAGCCGCGAGAAAGGAAACTCTCGTGGCTCTGAAAGAAGCCCGCGTTTTGGACATGAAGAAAGCTGCTGAGGATGCACGGAGGCTCTGCCGGGCAGGGGGGGGCCCCGCGGCAGAGCTCTTGATGCTGCCGCGGCAGAGCTCTTGCTGCTGCCGCGGCAGAAGCAGCCGGTTTGTTTTTTTTTTTTAAAACTTGGGATGCTGAAGAATGTTTTTTGCGCGGGGCCCCCTGAAACGCGGGGCCCTGTGCAAAAAACATTCTTGCTCAATGGACGGGCCGGCCCTGTCTGCAATTTAACTTTCATTAAGAACATTTGTAAGTACATTCTAGCAAGTTTTGTTCTCATTCAGTGGCTTCATGACTCTTCCTGATCTGTTTCTTGTACTGAAGCAATGGAATATCCCTTGTCACTGTCCAGCAGTAGTCTGCAAGCATTGATGGACTCCATTTACCCTGATACCTCTTTTCCATGGCTGCAATGTCTTGGTGAAATCGTTCTCCATGTTCATCACTTACTGCTCCGTAATGTGGGAAAAAATCTAGATGAGAGTGTAGAAAATGAATCTTTAAGGACATGTTGCAACCAAGGTTTTTGTATGCCTTGAAAAGATCTTGAACAATCTCTTGGTAATTATTTGCTTTGTTGTTTCCAAGAAAATTTTGTGTCACTGATTCAAATGCTATCCATGCAGCCTTTTCCTTTCCACGCAATAAAAAAAGAAATTTGTCATCTTGAAGAAGTGCGCGAATCTGAGGGCCAACAAAAACTCCTTCCTTAACTTTGGCATCACTCAGTCTAGGAAATTTACCACTAAGATACCTGAAAACAGGTTTGGTTTTATCCATCGCCTTGACAAAGTTTTTTATTAGTCCCAACTTGATGTGCAAGGAAGGCATCAAAATCTTGTTGCTGTCTACAAGTGCTGGAAACAGAACATTTTTGCTTCCAGGATCCAGTGACTGACGGAGTGGTCAGTCCCTTTTGAAAAAATGACAATCTCTAGCATGACTATCTCATTCACACAGAAAGCAGCAGTACTTGATGTATCCACCCTGAAGACCAAGCAAGAGGGTGACCACTTTGAAATCACCACAGATTGACCATAGATGTTGATCATAGTTTATACATTTCAAAGTTGTTTCATATTGTCATATGTCTCTTTCATAAAAGCTGCATGGCCAATAGGAATTGATGGTAGCAAGTTGCCATTATGCAGCAATACAGCTTTAAGACTTGCTTTGGATGAATCAATGAAGCACCTCCAATCATCTGCATTGTAATTGATATTGAGAGCTGCCATTAAACCTTTTATGTTATTGCATGCAAGATCACCTTCTTTGAAAAAGAATGACACCAAGTCTTTCTGACGGACCCAGAAAAAAGAAATTCAAACGTCACCAGCCAGAAGATTCCACTGCTGTAGTCTGGACCCAAAAGCTCAGCTTTATTCTTCGGGAGATCCAAATCCCTGACAAGGTCGTTCAATTCACCTTGTGTTATGAGGTGTGGCTCATTAGCAGTGGCCAGAAGAAACTCTGGGTCACATGAGGTTGACGGTTCATGACTACAAACTTCTTCCTCTTTCTCACTTGATTCTAATGATAATGATTCTGACATTTTGGGAATCGGCAACCCTTCTCCATGAGGCACTGGGCGTATTGCAGATGGAATGTTTGGCTATTGTACAGTCCACTTACTCTTTCTGGATATGCCTTTCTGAACTGGAGGAACCATGCAGAAGTAGCAATTGCTGACGTGATCTGTGGGCTCTCTCCAGATCATTGGAACTGCAAAAGGCATTGATTGCCTTTTCCCATTCATCCATTGCCTGAGATTTGTTGCACATGTATTGCAGCATATGTGTGGCACCCAGCTCTTATCCCGATCTCCTATTCTGCAGCCAAAATATAAGTTGTAGGCTTTCTTAACCGCCACAGTCATATTCCATTTTTGTGATGTAAAAGTCACTTCACCACAAATGTAGCAGAAATTATCTGCAGTATTAACACAAATATGATGCATCACCGAATACGCTGTGATTGACCTATCGGCATAAAATAATGCAAAATAATTAATTTTTAATTTTTCTGTGACTAATCTACCTTAAGATTTATACTGTCAGGTGATGCAAATTTAAATACTGATTGCATCATCTGGTTTTGGACAGATATTTCTATTGGTTGCAAGTAGAGATTACGCAATCTCACACAAATGTTGCATAATACACAGTTAATGGTCCCTAATGACTAATTAATAGCATATATCTTAGCAACTAGACCTAATCAGCCATTTTCATTATGATTTCTGTGTTCAGCAGCCTTAAATTAGTTTAGAACAGTTGCTTTCGTGTCCGAAGCATTTTGGCTGTTGAACAGTGTTATTCTTTCAGTTTTTTTCAAACATTCCTTTTTCTCTGTGTCCCTTGATGTATCTATCCTGATGCAGAATTGTGTATCATCTGCAAACATGTTACATTGTTTTGTTCCTGTAGTAGTAGATTGTCAAATTGGTATCATTTAGCCCTGAAAGATCAAACATCATATGCAATAAGAACATCCATGAAAATAATGGAGAGGCCTAGGTTCTGCCACTTTTTGTCCTCTTTTACCCTGACTTTTATCTGGCTCTTGCTATTTTGGACCCTACCGGGTTAATTTCTAGATAAGTGCCACTGAAAAGATATTCATCAGCACTATACAGACAATGCCGCTGACTATGCCAATAGACTGTGTCAACACTATAGAGATAATGCCAGGAAGGTCTCTGGGAAGAATGGAGGCGGAGTCAGGAATTATCTGTTTGGAGCCCGATTCTGAAAGGGGTACATCTGGGCCATCAGAACGGCCCTGAGCAGGACGAACCCGTTAGGACTCGATTCTGTACCGCAGGAACAAGGTGTTCCCATGGCATACAGAATCGGGCCCAAGGATGGCTCGGCATGCCCCTGAATGCCTGCAGGGACATCCTCCCCACAGGCCCCATTGGCTCCCATGGCGCTAACCCTCCTCTTCCCCACCATCCAACCCATGGCTGGCCAGCTGGAGCCTGGATCAGGCAACGGTGACCTCCCTGCACCTGTCCCTGCCCGGGGGGGGGGGGGAGGGGTTTCCGGCCCCAATCACACCATTTGTGCTGCTTATTTCATCTTTGAGGTAGAATAAGCAGCACGTCCCCCATGACCCCACAGGACATACAGGGCAGTGACTGGAATCAGCCCTGTACATCCTGCCTCCTCAGCCTGCTCCTGCTTTGCCCAGACTCCACTCCCTCCTGCCCCCCCACCGGCTCTCCCCATCCTGCTGCTCTACCTGTGTGGGGAGAGCCAGAGGAGGAATAGGGGCAGGATGGCTTGTGGGGCTGCATATCCCCCGCAGGTCTCTTCTCAGAGTCGGTCCATAGTGACCACTATATGGCACCACTATACAGTTAACTATCTAGATAACTTAGATCAGGAAAAATCTGTTCTAATGGCTATCTGGATAGCCTATCTATAAAATGGCACAGAATATCACTGTTATATGGAGAGCTCCGGCATTGGCCACATTAACTAAATAATCCATGCCAGCCATAATCTGGATGCCGGCACTGAAAATCCAGTTAATTTGAGCCATGGCAGCCATCATTTAAAGAAATGCTGACACCACAGTTCAATATTGGTCTGATTTTTTTTAATACATACCCATATACTCTCCTTATCCCTCAGTAGTTGTATGTGTTTTTAGATGGCAATTTTGAAAGTCATTTCTGTGGATAAAACAATGTTTTACCAATGGAAAGGGTATTTTGAAAAGCTGATTACCCCATATGCAGATACAATTGTATTCTTACTGCCATTACACATGTCCTTTTACTTGCAACAGGGGGAAGCATTCCTGGGAGTGGGGCTGGGATGAAATGGAAATATGCACATGCGTCTGAACTTTCAAAATTATGTGTACATTTTTACTCTGAGGAAGTATCCATACAATAAGTAGGTGCAGATGTATGTAGGTAATTTTTCCTTTGGAAATTTTCAAAGTGAAAATATTTGTGCACTTTTACTTTGAAAATGGGAGCAGAGTTCTTTAGTAAAATGGGTAGTAAAATGAAGACAATAAAGTGAAGAAGTAGCCTAGTGAATAGAGTAGCAGTCTAATACTCATAAGTTCAGGGTTGGTTCCCACTGGTAAACAGTTATGGTCAACATTTTTTGGCACCCTTGCAGTTCAACCCCTTAATATTTAATATCTCCTAAAAAAAGAAGTGGCCAGTGAAATGGCTTTAGGCTATATATATATGCATGCATATTTGACATATAAAAGAATCAAATAAAACAAGACCGATTAACAAAGGAAATGGTATAAAAACTGGGACATTACCACAACATTATTATTGGCACCCTTATAAACAATTTTAATCAGTTTGAACAGAAGAACCACATTCACACTGAGGTAAAATTAGATGCACCTGTGATAAATTGGTGGTATTCATATGACTTGAATCAACCAATGAATGATGTCTCTAATGTTTAAAACGGCCATATTCATTCCCTGTTTTATTTTCACTGGTGAAGACAAGAGAGATGCCTGAGACTGTCAGAAAAGCCATTATCACCAAACATTAAACTTCAAAGGGGTACAAGGCCATCTTCAAAGACCTTGGGATTCCTGTGTCTACAGTTTGAATGCTATTAAGAAGGCTCATGGAACTGTCAAGGACCTCCCAGGATGTGGTGGGAAGAAGAATATTAATCCAAGAAGTCTTTGAAGGTTAGTGCGCACTGTTGGAAAAACACCATGTACAACATCCAAAGAGCTTAAGGCTGACTTGGAGCAATCTGGAGTGGTGGCTTCAACCCGCACCATACACTGCACACTAAACAAAGAAGAACTTCATGGGAGAAGGCCAAGGAGGACCCCACTGCTCAATGACAGGCATAAAAAGGCACACATCATCTTTGCCCAAACCCACCTTGAGAAACCACAATCCTTCTGGGAAAATGTTCTGTGGACAGATGAAAGCAAACTTGAGCTCTTTGGCAATACAGACTAGCAGTACATTTACAGGTGAAGAAGGGAATCTTAGAAAGAAAACAACACCCTTCTTACAGTTAAGTATGGTGGAGGTTCCATAATGTTATGGGGCTGTTTTGCTGCCTTAGGAACTGGAAGCCTGGAAAGGATTAAAGGAATCATGAAGTCAGAAGACTACCATGGGTATTTTGGAGCAAAATGGGCTACCTAGTGTCAGAAAGCTGTTTGGGTTGAAGGTCATGTGGTTCTCCAGAAGGACAATAACCCAAAACATACATCCAAAAGTACAAAAGAATGGTTAAAAAGGAACAAATGGATTGTTTTAAAATAGCCAGCAATGGTTTCTGATCTCAGTCCAATCAAGAAACTTTGGAAAGAGCTGAAATCTGTCATTGGTAAAAGGAATTGGGGAAATATTCATGAGATGGAACAAATCGCAATTGAAGAGTGGGAGAAACTACCAGCAGACAGATGTACGAAACATTGATGGCTACAAGAAACATTTGGAGGCTGTCATCACTACCAAAGGCTTGTGCAACCAAATATTAGTGAAGGGTGCCATTAATCCTGTCCAGGTCATGTTTTGTTTTGTTTTCTCAGAAATTACTATGTCTAAATTGCACAGACATCTTTTATTGTTGTTGTATACCTTTGAACATACTATTAAAATATTATGATGACATTCAGTTGGAATATTCCAATTATTTCTCAAGATATTGTACATAACGTACCCGATTATCATTAAGGTAGGCTATGTGCCATGTAATGTGCCGCAGCAACCGAAATGAAAATCAGGGTCATGCTGCATAGGCCGGCTGGCTAAGCAGGTAGCAGCGATTTTCGATACTGCCCATTTAGCCCCAGCGCCTTAAAGATAGGCATGGGTTTTCCCATGTACCTGCCTTCGAAAATCAGACCCAGCATACTTAAAATGCAAGGGTGCCAATTATGCAAGGTAATGCAAGGGTAATGCAAGGGTGCCAATTATGTTGACCACAACTGTACTTTATGACCTTGGGCAAGTCACTTTATCCTCCCTTGCCTCGGAAGAAAAGGCCTGCCAATCTACTTCTAGCCATACCTTGCAAAGAAAAACCTGGGGCTGCTGGGTCACCAGGAGTCAGCATTGACTTGATGGCAATTAAAAAAAAAAGTTCTCTTCAAGATCAAGAATATGTATCACATGAAGTCTTTAAAACAGATTAGCACAAAAGTTCTATTTGCAGCATGCATTTTACCTCCTAGAGAACATAATTCTGTCATTGTTTCTTTGTTGCTACAACCTTCAAACCCTACTGAATGACTGAAAAAGATGATTTTATGTTATTGCAGACCAAAGGCTAAATTTTCAATGTTATAATAGAATAATCCTGGCCAGAGATATGCCAAATATTTTTAATTTTATTTATGGTGTTGTATTAATAAAATCTAAAGGAAATATATGGAATTTGTCTACTAGACATTTAAAGTACTTTAAAATAGTCTTTACACATTCCTTTGTTATTACCAACAGACATGAACATAAAAACAAATACCATATTGTTCTTTTGCTAGAACATACTGTATCTTAAAATAAATAAACTGTACTTTAAAGCACTAACAAAATCCCATAGTTTGATTTTGTGATTCTACAGTAAAATAAACTGCAAGACGAATGAAAATATTTTACACATCATTAAAGAGATCCACAAAAAAAACATGAAGTTAGTGACATCTAGTCTTGATTCTCTTCCTTCATCTATGTTTGAAAACCTCTCATGTATTCTCACCCATTCTTTTTTTTTTTTTTTTTAATTTTCAAAACCTCTTTATTAAGGTAATATAAAGGTAATACAAAGCAATAGAACGATATACATTGAGACAATATACATTGAAACAATATACATTTCAAATTAATATCATACAATATTTATAACTCCCAGCCCACAATATGGAGTGTGAAAATAAAAGAATTAATAACAAGAAGAAGAAAACATCCCGATATGGAGCGAAAAAACAAAACAGACTCTTTTATACTTAGCTAGAGCCCCCAATAACAAAATTACACTTTAACCAAGCCTTGCAAAAAGGTTCCCAATTGAAGTGAATCATAGAAAATGTAAGATTTACTTTGATACATAACAACGCATTTACATGGATATTTTAATACAAAAGTGGCTCCTAAAGCCAAGACACGAGGTCTAAGCACAAGAAAAGCTCTCCGTTTCAGTTGCATGGTACGGCAAACGTCAGGAAATATCTGAATCGATTGGCCAAAAAACTTTTCACGGCGATGTTTGAAATAAGAACGTAACACTAATTCTTTATCTCTCTCTAATGAAAAGGTAACAAGTAAAGTGGCACGAGAGGAAATTTCCTCAGTAGAGGTTTCTAAAAATTCAGAGAATTTGCCAAACTAGGCACATTTAAATGATCCATTCCTCCTTGATCACTATCACCTCCCCCAGCCACCAAATCAGAAGCAGGGGATTTTCTGACTCCAACCGGCAAATAATAAAGTTTAGATAGAACTATAGTATCGGGGTCAGATAATCTCAACACTTCCTTAATATATTTGAAAAACAATATACTGGGTGAGAGGTAATGTGTCTTGGGGAAATTCAATAAACGAAGATTCTTTACTCGTAAAGCATTTTCAAACATTTCATCATGACGATGCAATACCAAAGAATCCTGGACTGCAGATGCCAAAACACTCTGTATAGAGGAAACTGAACCCTCCAGCTTAGCTTTAGAGTGCTCCAAATCAGTCAATCAAGCATGACAATTAGATAAAGCAGTCACTGTATCATGAGTAAATTTAGAGAGCTGCACTAAAGAAGAATTTAAAGATAACTCAGTCCGGGAAACAACTTGCCATATGTCCTGTAGAGAAACTTCCATCGGCGGTTTAGGAGCCTCAGCAGCAGAGGAAAAATCAAAAGGAGAAGGCAAAGCAATAGTTAGAGAGTTTACCTTTAAGAAGGCTTCTGGAAGCAAAGCACAATCAGATACAGGATCTACCCCGACTCTACAGGGAGAGCCTGCCACCAGCGGTAACGGCTCTATGCTGGTTGGAGTCATAACCCTACGCGGTTGTGGAGACAGGTCCTCGGAGCACAAACTTGCTGACATGGAGGACTCCGAAACAGACTGAGCAGCAAGGGAGGACACCAGGGATGTCACATGACTATCCATGGGTCCTACAACCTTAACAGTCTTACTGGACGATGTTGGTAGAGAGACAGCTTTCTTCTTTCGTTTCCCGATACAGCACAGGTAAGTTGAATAAAACAAACCAAACCTCTGTGGATTCCGACCTGCTCCGAAGTGCTCCGAAGGGGCGCCAAAGGGGCAGGACTTGCCCCTTTGGACACGCCCCTTCGGAGCACGTGCCCACGGACATGCGCCCGCGGTGCGCGTGCCGCGGTGGGGGCTGAGTTCTTAAAGCCCACAGTACTCACGTGGCCTCTGGACACCCTGGGAGAGCACCAATCCGCTCCAATCAGGAAATAATGATGAAAAGCACACACTCAGAGTGCCGCGGTGGGGGCTGAGTTCTTAAAACCCACAGTGCTCACGTGGCCTCTGGACGCCCCGGGAGAGCACCAATCCGCTCCAATCAGGAAATAATGATGAAAAGCACACACTCAGAGTGCCGCGGTGGGGGCTGAGTTCTTAAAGCCCACAGTGCTCACGTGGCCTCTGGACGCCCCGGGAGCACCAATCCGCTCCAATCAGGAAATAATGATGAAAAGCACACACCATTCTCACCCATTCTTTGTTCTATGGTCATCACTAGTTTATCAATATCAACAGTTGCAGTGCTCTGAAAGCAAATAGAATCCACCCAGTACCTAAAAAACATGATTTGGATGCATCAGATCTCACTAATTTTCATCCCATATCTAAACTCTCATTAAGCTTACCCCAATGAATATGCAGGAGGTAAATTTGCATATAATGGATCTCTGCTATATGCAAATATATTTCATACATATTCATTGTGGCAATCCTGAAACCGACTGACTAAGATGGTCATTTTACGTAAAAGGTTTAGTTGTGATTTGGACATCTGAAGATATGCATGGTGCTAAAATGCTATCCTGGAGACATCTATATAGACATTTGATACTCATGCATATCAGGCACATCCACATTTGTAAAATCATGCCTGAACTTGCATGTGCCTGCTTTTTTTTCCAGACGTTCTAGGTTTGACATCCCAGATTGCACTTGGACATTCCATTGTGAAATGTGCCTCTAAGGGGTATGTTTACTAAACCATCTTAATATTGCAGCGGTGGTATTATCGCGTGATATAACGCAGCGGCGGCGTTAAGGCATACTAACGCTGTGAAATCCGGGTCTGAAGGGTGGAGTAAGGCTTCCCAGAGGGCGGAGAGAAGGGGTCAATGGGCGGAGAGTGGGAGGGGAGGGGCTCCAGGCACACTAACGCTGTGGAATCAGGGTCTGAACACTAACGCCAGTGAAACCCTCACGTTAAGGCACATTAGCAGGAAAGAGAAACCATTTCAGTCAGCAATGTGCAGCAAAGGCAGGGAAACCCAGAAAAGTGATAGTTGTGATACATGTGCAGGGAACAAAGAAGCAAATAAACATATAAAAGGACCAGAACCACATCTAAAAGCCCAATAACCAAGCTGGCCAAAAGTTATATTAATGATAAACATAAAGGAACACCACTGACAAAGCTCAAAAAATAAGATATCATGTTTGGAAGGGTCTATTCTCTGTCCCTCTACAAAGTGAATGATCCCACATTGAAATAGTGCTGATCAGGGTTTTTTCACGTCTATATTGGGCAGGTTTGTTATGGCGTGCACATGTGCAGTAACAGCAGAGTGGGCACATAGGAAAAGGCAACTGTACTGATGCGTAAATGGGATATAGAGGGCTGAAGGCGGCACAAGCTGTGGTCCAGCTGGGGCACAGTGCATGTTAGGCAGATGCCTAGGTGGCACATAGGAATGCTGAAACTGTAAAGCAAGACAACAACTGATGAGGGTTCAACATGGGCACGAGTGTGTGTCCCACAGTGTCACAGGTGAGATTACCCAGCAGGTACCCCCAAGGGCACATTGGCAGGCGGTGTGTGTGTGTGTGTGTGGGGGGGGAAGCACGCATGTCCATGTAGGCACCCCTACCCGAGAACCCAAACCATAGGCAGCTGCCTACCGGCATACTGGATGGCCTGGGACTGCACACCCCCAGCACCACCGGCATAATGGCATGGCAGTATGGTGACGGAGGGGTGCTGGTGGCGGAGGGGGCAGTGGCATCTTCCCACAACAGAACATGGCCTAGCCCCCTTCTGGTGGGTTCCATGCACTGCAACAGACAGGGTCTGTCTGACGAACAGTCATTGTATCCCCAGGGAATGAGCTGTCCCTGTGGCAACAGTGTGGTTCAGTACAAGCTGCCAGTGTGTTCATGAGCAGAAGGTCACAAGTTCAAGTCCCAGCTGTGGCTCCTGCCAACCCAGTCCCTATATTTTACCCAGTACTAAACCATGGTAATAAAGATGGAACCTTTATTGCAGATAACATAAACATGCCTGAAACACCTATATTTTACCCTACAGAGCACAGACATGTGCAATACATAGAGCAGAGTTTCCCAACTGCAGTCCTGGAGGGCCAAACACCATTCAGGTTTCATGCTGTCTCTAATAAATATGCCTGTGCTGCATTTGTATGTGCCGCCCCCATGGTATGCAAATGTATTCATGCATATTCATTACGGACAGCATGAAAACTCGAACAGTGTTTTGCCCACCAGGACCGGAGTTGGGAATCTCTGCCCTAGGCCAGCGGCCAACAGGGGCAGAAACACCAACACCCACAGGCTCCACTATCCAAAGTCTCATAGAGAGTCAGGCTGTTGGGCCCTGCGTGCAGCAGCATCTCCCAATACTAGCACAGGCATACCTTAGCAATGCCGCCCTAAATCTAGGAATATGTTACACATATATCAAAAGGTTGCTATGATTAATGGCAGATAGCAATTCCTGTACATCTGGAAAGAAGCAAAAAATTGTGGATGCTCTTCAAGATGCATTATTTAGACAAATGGTGATGGAACCAACCAGGGAAAGCTCAACGCTGGATGTAGTGCTCACATACGGTGATAGTGTGTCAAATGTCTGCGTGAGTGCCCCTGTGAGCAACAGCGACCATCACACGGTGTGGTTTGAGATAAAAGCCATGGTACAGGCCAATCATAGCAAGCTCAAAGTCCTAAACTTCAAATACACTGACTTCAATAAAATGGCAGAGTACTTAAAGGAGGAGATGACAGGGTGGAAGGAGATAAATGAAGTGGAATTGCAATGGGCTAAACTAAAGGAGGCAATAAAAGGTGCAACCAATAAATATGTAAGAAAAGTAAATAAAAACAAGAGGAGAAGGAAACCTATTTGGTTTTCCAAAGAGGTGGCTGCTCAAATAAAGGCAAAAAACCGCAGCCAGGGAACATCCACCCGCCCCCCCGGAGTTCCTGCCCAATCCTGGTAGTGGGAGCCAGCAGGCCAACCCCATTTAAGCGGCGTCCCTTGCCTCAGAAGGGAGCCGCAGCCGGGGAACATTCACCCGCCCCCCCGGAGCTCCTGCCCAATCCGGGCAGTGGGAGCCAGCAGGCCAACCCCATTTAAGCAGCGTCCCTTGCCTCAGAAGGGAGTCGCAGCCGGGGAACATCCACCCGCCCCCCCGGAGCTCCTGCCCAATCTGGGCAGTGGGAGCCAGCAGGCCAACCCCATTTAAGCGGCGTCCCTTGCCTCAGAAGGGAGCCGCAGCCGGGGAACATCCACCCGCCCCCCCGGAGCTCCTGCCCAATCCGGGCAGTGGGAGCCAGCAGGCCAACCCCATTTAAGCGGCGTCCCTTGCCTCAGAAGGGAGCCGCAGCCGGGGAACATCCACCCGCCCCCCCGGAGCTCCTGCCCAATCCGGGCAGTGGGAGCCAGCAGGCCAACCCCATTTAAGCGGCGTCCCTTGCCTCAGAAGGGAGCCGCAGCCGGGGAACATCCACCCGCCCCCCCAGAGCTCCTGCCCAATCCGGGCAGTGGGAGCCAGCAGGCCAACCCCATTTAAGCGGCGTCCCTTGCCTCAGAAGGGAGCCACAGCCGGGGAACATCCACCCGCCCCCCCGGAGCTCCTACCCAATCCGGGCAGTGGGAGCCAGCAGGCCAACCCCATTTAAGCGGCGTCCCTTGCGGGCGCGCCCGCGCCTGAGGGCCTCGCCAGAGGGCCCTTTAGCGTGGCCCTTAGGCGCGGCACTAAAGGCGCAACCACCAGACAAAAAGCAAACCACAGAAAGCCACCACAGCAAAGAGCTCCACAAGACAAACACCGCTAAACCAGAAGATCAAAGACTCCGACAGATCCACAGAAAAGAGTCTACGCAACTCCAGAAACCCAGGTACTTTGGTACACCATGCCACCCTTCCTAACCCCCATCTACTTGCTCACACCCATCCTAACACTATACCCCCACCCAACCACACTCATCAATCCTCCCAACGTAGACACACTACCCTGCACAACCCCCTCTGCACAAACGCCATACCCTCACACATCCACTCACATTGACCTCCCATACACAAGCACCACAGCACCACAACCCGCAAACATCTGCGGCACCACACACACACATGCACACCACACTCCACCCCATACCACCAATCCCAAAAGCCACCTACACCTCTCCATTTCACTCATAAACGCACGCTCTGCACGGAACAAACACCACATACTCCACGACCTGATCATAACTGAGAAGATCGACATCCTATGTATGACAGAAACCTGGCTGACAGAAACCGACACGGTAATAATGAACCAACTGACACCAACCGGATACAGCCTCCATCACTGTTCCCGAACGCACGCAAAAGGCGGAGGCGTAGCCGTCATCGCAAAAGACATCCTCCACCTACGGACACATGCCGCTGAAACCTCCAATGAAGCAGACATCCTCACCCTCACTAACAAACACATCACAATATGCCTGGTCTACAGAACACCCGCCGCAAACTCCGACCTTCCAAGGATACTACACCTCATCTCCGAAAGCATTGACCCGGCAAAAGAATCAATTATCCTGGGAGACTTCAATCTCTCATCCCTCCAAGGCACACAAACAGAAACATTCCTTAACGCCATGACTGCAATGGACCTGACACAAATCATAAACGAATCAATGCACGAAAAAGGAAACACACTGGACCTCATATTTCTGAACTCCCAAACAGCCTCCTCATGCAACAGTCCAACAATCTCACCAGTACCATGGTCAGACCACTACATCATCCACCTCTCTCACGCATACCAACCAAACACAAGCAGAGGAAACCCACAACACACACGGAGATTCAAAGCCTTCAGCAAAGAAGACTTCCTGACGCTAACCCTACCTAACCTACTTACGAACTCCAACAATCTTGATGACCTCATAAACAACTGGAACACCACAATTTCCTCAGCATCCAGCGCAACTATAAACAAAACCAGCAACAAACCCATCTCCTCAAAGGCCCGCTGGTTCACCCCTGACCTCCGCAAACTAAAAACAAAACTCAGAAGAGCAGAAAGAAAATGGAGGAAAACCAAAAACGAAATGGACAAAAAGCAGTACCTCCATGAACTCACTAACTACCAGTCCGAGACCGACAATGCGAAGAGAAACTACCACACCAAAATCATCACGACAGCTGTAAACAAACCTCGAGAACTCTTCCAAATTGCCAAAAAACTGACAAAGGCACCGACCACTTCCGATCAACTCCCAGATATCCCCTCGGATCTTCTGGCCCGACAATACAAACAATTCCAACAACCCCAACAACCCCACCTCTGTGCTACGACCGCAAAGACAAATCCTTGCACCACAATAAACACAGACTGGAGTACATTCAATGAAACCTCAAAAGAAGAGATATCTTCCACCATCTCCTGTCTGAACACTACAACCTCCCCGCTAGACCCCTGTCCTACGGAATGGATAAAGAAAACAAAGGAAGACCTAAGTGCTCCATTAACCCACATCATAAACGAATCCTTTAAACAAGGATACATACCAGACGCCCTCAAGACATCAATCATTCGACCAACAATAAAAAAGAACAACCTGGACCCACTAGACCCCACCTCCTACAGACCAGTTGCAAGCCTCCCCCTTGCCACCAAGATAATAGAAAAGATAGTCCAACGTCAGCTTCAAGATCATCTGGACACCAACGACATACTTGACCCGCAGCAACACGGATTCCGGCCACTACATGGAGTTGAGACCCTCATAACCATTCTAATGAACACCCTCATCATTGGAACCCAAGAGAAACAATCTGGATACATCCTGATCTTTCTAGATATATCAGCGGCCTTTGACACAATCTCCCACGAAATCCTCTTAAGCAGACTCCAATCAATTGGAATCAAAGACACTGTACTCCAATGGTTCAGATCCTATTTAACCAACAGACAGCAACGGATTCGCACCCTCTCCACTCTCCACGACCTCGACCCCCTACCAGCAACATCAAGGAGTACCCCAAGGGTCCACCCTATCAGCCATGCTGTTCAATATATACCTCCGTCCACTATGCTCAATCATACGCACCCACAACATCAACTTCCACATATACGCTGACGACATAATGCTCTACGCACCGATTACAACCACCAATCCAAAAAACGACCAGCTATCAGCCTGCTTCAACGACGTAGCCAACTGGCTACAGGAGAACAATTTATCCATCAACATAAAGAAAACCGAAGCCCTTATAGTAACAAAAGAACCTGACTTCAAACCTCCTACCCACCTCAACATGGGAACCACACAAATCCAAATCCAACCCCAAATAAGGTATCTAGGCGTTATCATTGACCAGGCCCTCACCTTTAAACAACAAGTCAACAAAACCGCTGGGACAATATTCCACAAAGCTAAGAATGTTCAACGTCTCCGACCTCTCCTAGAACCTCACGACTTCAGGACAGTAATGCAAGCGGTAACACTCCCCCATCTGGATTTCTGCAACATAATCTACCATGGACTACCCGCCTCACACACCAACCCCCTCCGAACTGCCTTAAATACCACAGCAAGGATTATTCAGAATGCAAAAAAACGGGATCACATCACTCCAATCCTAAGAGACCTCCACTTCCTTCCAATTCCAGCAAGAGTCAAGTACAAAGCTATCCTACCCATCCACAAGACTATCCACCAAACACGGAACACCTCACTCCACCACCTTCTACCTCGCCCATCTCACAACAGATCAACCAGACAATCCTCCAATAACTCCATTGTCGTCCCCCACAAAAGAACCAAATCCACACAACGGACCTGCAACAGAGCCTTCGAACTTTATGCCCCATCCCTCTGGAACTCTCTACCAAACCACATCAGAAACAACGCTGACATCACATCATTCAAGAAACAGCTGAAAACAATCCTATTCCGTGAACATCTCTGAACAAAATTGCCACCCTATCCGCATGATCTAATACCTAGATTCAGCAGAAATGTACATGTCTATGTCCACCCAAATCATTAATTGTTGCCCTTGGTGATGGTCCCCCCTGCAAAATATTACCCCCCCCCCCTTATGTTATATGTTACACCGCTTTGACCCGGTGAAAAGCGGTATATAAATGCAGTTAAATAAATAATAAATAAATAAAAAACACAACCTTCACAAAATTCAAAAGCTTGCAAACAGAAGAACACAGAAATGAATACAGGATCCAACTCAAAGAGTCTAAAAGAGTAATAAGGATAGCAAAATCAAAGGCAGAGGAAAAGATGGCTAAAGATGTTAAAGGTGGCAACAAAACTTTCTTCAGGTATATACAGGAAAGGAAGAAGATCAGAGTTGGAATTGCAGGACTCAAAAGTGCTGGGAAAGGCCTCGTGGAAAGTGATACTGAAAAAGCGAAATTGCTAAACAAATACTTCTGCTCTGTTTTTACTAAAGAAGATCCTGGAGATGGACCAGCTGTGACTCCCAAATATAAAAATGGGAATGAAGTAGATACCACATCATTCACAGAAGACGAGGTGTTAGAACAACTTGCTAAACTGAAAGTGGACAAAGCCATGGGACCGGATGGGATACACCCCAGGATACTGAAAGAGCTCAGAGAGGTTCTTGCAGGACCGTTAAAGGATGTCTTCAACAGATCCTTGGAAACGGGAGAGGTTCCTCAGGACTGGAGAATGGCTGATGTTGTACCTCTACACAAAAGTAGTGACAGGGAAGAAGTGTCAAACTACAGGCCCGTGAGCCTTATCTCGGTGGCGGGAAAAGTAATGGAGGCGCTCCTGAAAGAGCGAATAGTGAACTTTCTCAAAACCAACAGGTTGCAAGATCCGAGGCAACATGGTTTTACCGAAGGACCGTCTTGCCAAACAAATCTGATTGAGTTCTTTGACTGGATGACCAAGGAACTAGATCAGGGGCATGCGATGGATGTCATCTACCTGGATTTCAGCAAAGCCTTTGATACTGTTCCTCATAGGAGGCTTGTCAGCAAACTCAGTAGCTTGGGGATGGGTCCCAAGATGGTAAACTGGATTAGAAATTGGTTCACTGACAGACGACAGAAGGTGATTGTACATGGAGCTCACTCGGATGAGAGAAAGGTGATTAGCGGGGTGCCCCAGGGTATGGTCCTGGGCCCGGCACTGTTCAATGTATTTGTGAGTGATATTGCTGAAGGACTGAATGGAAAAGTCTGTCTTTTTGCAGACAACACAAAAATTTGCAACAGAGTGGACTCCCTCGAGGGAGTGGCTAACATGAGGAAAGATCTATAAAAGCTGGTAGACTGGTCTAATACTTGGCAACTACGATTTAATGCGAAAAAGTGCAGTGCCATGCACTTGGGTAGCAGAAATCCAAGGGAAATGTACGTGATAGGGGGCGAGAGGTTGGTATGCACGGTTCAGGAGAAAGACCTTGGTGTGATTATCTCTGATGATCTCAAGGTGGCAAAACAGTGCGACAAGGCGGTGGCAAAAGCCAGGAGAATGATGGGCTGCATACAAAGAGGGATTACCAGCAGAAAGGAAGAGGTACTTATGCCACTGTATAAGTCACTGGTGAGGCCTCATTTAGAATACTGTGTTCAGTTTTGGAGACCGTATCTTGCAAAAGATGTAAAAAGATTGGAAACGGTTCAGAGGAAAGTGACCAAAATGATTTGGAGCCTGCATCAGAAGCCTTATGAGAAGAGACTTGAAAACCTAAATATGTACACTTTGGAGGAGAGGAGGGACAGGGGAGATATGATTCAGACCTTTAAATAGTTAAAGAGAAATGATGAACAAACAAACCTCTTCCAAAGACGGGGAAACTGTAAAACTAGAGGGCATAACATGAAGCTGCAAGGTGGTAAATTGAAGGGCAATGTCAGGAAATATTTTTTCACTGAAAGGGTGGTGGATGCTTGGAATGCCCTCCCGATGGAAGTGGTGGGGGCAAACACGGTGACGGAATTCAAAAAGGCATGGGACAAACACAGTGGATCCCTTTACAGGAATAGGATAAAAACAAAATAAACGGTACCATCTAACTTCTGAACCATATAACATCTCAACAAATATATAACGTCTCAACAAATAGGGGTGCCCTACCTGGAGTGGTGGGTTTACCCCTAAACAAAGACATTGGGAGGGGTAGCCTGCACAGAGCGACAAGTGCACCTACTCTTGCCATCTTCATGGGCAAACTAGATGGACCATGCTGGTCTTTATCTGCCGTCATTTACTATGTTACTATGTAAGTTAAGCACAATTTGCTGATAGAGCTGCATCATAGCAACCTTTCTGATATCTGTGGCGTGTGTTTCAGTTTTGGTTTCTGACAGTGTTTACCACCCCGGGGAGTGACCCCAACAGTACTGTGTACCATAGCCATGCCTGCACTGTGCCCAGGACTGGTGTGGTGGCCAGGGCTGCCAAAAGCCTCTATATTTGCACAATGCTGGCATAGGTGTGGGAGTGTGTGTCTGTCTATCCAGTGTGTTGTGCCTCCCTGTACCTTACTCAGCCCACACTGCTTGCACTGTTTCCAGTTTTAGCCTGCCAATGTGCATAATGAGGAGCAAGGTACTGTGGGTATAGCCTGGACAGGGTGGCCTGGGCAGGATGTATCTGCACAGGGCATAGGGCAATGGCTGGGACATTGTAGTGCCCGGCCAGCACCTGCTGGGAGGCCACTTTCACCCTGACTGAGCAGTGACCATGGCATGGCTATGTTCCCCCATAGTGCTATATAGTATTTCTCTCAAGAGATATTTATGGGTTCTCTTTTCTGGGGCCCAATCACTGACTTATCTGCTTGGTGTGTGTGCTCACATCCCAGTTTTGGGTGCACACATCTCCTCCAGGAACATGCACTATGGACTAGCTAGCAGACTTTCTGCAGTTAGAATGTTTATGGCTGGAACACCTTGCAGGGTGCAGCGGCTGGAGACTCACTGTGCTCTCTGCTGGAGAATGTCAGATAGTGGTGGGGGGCAGCTGAGCATTTCCAGGCCTACTGTCTGTCTGCCATTGCCTTATGGACTGGGGTTGATGGTCCCCTCTACTGCCACCATTGCAGGGATGTAGAAAGTGGATCTGTTGGTGGGAGATCCTTTCCCCCACCCTGAGCCCCAGAGGGTGGGTTGGGTGGTGCTACGTAATCCACCTATGGGTCCAAACACCCCCTTTACTTAAATCATGTGATCATGGCACCCACACAGTATATGCACTATTCTGAGTGCCTCATAGTCCACAAGGGCTAGATGTGATTGGGAAATATAGATGGACACAGGTGTACCCTAGGTGTGTCTGCAAGGACTACCTATCACACACTGGCACTGATGGCGACCTGCAGCATAACCTATCTTAGCTAAGTCAGGTGCTGCGGACCTGGTGCTGGGTGCCCCACCTCGCCCTCAGGGTGAGCACAGTACCCCCACCATGTGTTGGTCTGTAGCTACTCTGTGCCAGTAACACACACGGTCAGTTCCCCCTACCAGGCCGAGGTGCTGTGGGGGTACATAACCCATCTTGTGATCATCTGTAGACTGCTGATCTACATGTGCAGTGCATCATGGGTATGGGTGGGTTAACCCTATCCTGGTAACCACAGCAGACAGTTTGTGTGGTGACCTGCAGTCCTTCTGTAGCCAGCCAGGGATTTGTTAGTAGCTATAGAGATGTAGCCCAATGGTTACTTCACTGACTGTGAAGGCAGATGTCATGGGTTTGATCCCACATTGGTGTTATTTGATAGGGCTGTCTGAGGCATTTCCTTTTTTAATTTAAATTAATGCTGCCAGCAAAAACAACCTCATAGTGCTGTAACCTTAAGGTGCCTCATAAGGCGCCCTATAAAGCGCCTTATAAGGCGCCCTATAGGGAACATTATAAGGTGCCTTGGCGGACAGTGCACTTCATAATGTGCCCTCTGGAGTGCCTTATAGGGCGCCTTATGTGGCACCTTAGGTTACGGCACTGTGAGGGTGTGTTTGCTGGCAGCAGTAATTTAAATTTAAAAAGAAAATGCCTCTGACAGCACTGATTTAAAGTAAAGGGTAATGCATCAGACAGCCTTACTCATTAAGCCCACTGGGAGATCAAACTCACAACCCCATTTCATCAGTCAATGTATTAACCATTATGCTACACCTCTGTTGCTGTGTTACTAGGTCAGCACGCCTAATTAAAGCTAACGCACGTTAACATGCCATGGCTCCCTCTATTGTGCGCTAACAGACTTTATTGCGTGATAACCTGAAATGCTACCTTAAGACCGGAACGCCCACTACCTTATATGACATTCATCACAGTAAGACTGCAACTAATGCCGGTAACATTAAGGGGCATGTTTACTAAACATTCCTAACGTGCGGGGCCGCGGTAGTGTGCCTGTGCCATATAAGGAGTGGGCGGGTCAGGCAGAAAAAAGAAAAAAAACGGGAGTAAGCGATCGCACATTTGCACGGCGCGCTAATGTGCGCCGTGCAAAATAGTGTGTGGGAAGGCTAAGTGGCGCCCTGATATGCGCACACAAAGGAGCAGAGTCATAGTACAATGGTTAAGACACTGACAGCTGGTGCAGCTGCCATGGGTTCAATTCCCCATTGTGTGCAACAAAAAGGGCTGGCTGAGGCATTAATTTTAATGGGTAAAGGTGCTTTAGGAGGCATATTAATTTTGGGCGGCATAAGGCAGTGCGCTGATGCCCAAGCACAGGACCAGAGCCACAGCACAATGATTAAGACACTGACCAATGGTGCAGGGATCAGGGGTTCAATCCCCCACAGTGCCCAATGAAGAAGGCTCACTGAGGCAGTGCATATTATGGGGATGAGTGCTGTAGGGGGCAATTTATTTTTATTTCAGTTATCACTACTAGCAAACGCACTCACAAAGCATGTTAACATAAGGCGGCCCATAAGGCACATGTTAAAGTTCACTGTCCGCCAAGGCACCCTAGAATGTCCCCTATAGGGCACCATATATGTTGCATCACAGGATAATGTATAGTGCACCTTATATGGACAGCAACCATAAGGTGCCCTATAGGGCGCCCTATAAAGCACCCTCAGAGGCACCTGATGGGTACAGTACACTGAGGGTGTGTTTGATGGCAGCAACATATGTACATTAAATCTAAAAAAAGCTTTGGACAACCCTATCAAATAACCCCTGTGGGCTTGAACCCATTACCTCTGGCTCTACAGGCAGTGAAGTAACCATTGGGCTACAGCTATATAGTTGCCAGCAAGCCCCTGGCTGGCTGCAGAGAGCCTGCATGTCACCACACAGACAGTCTGCTGTGGTAACCAGGATAGGGTTAGGCCACCCATACCCATGATGCACTGCACATGCAAATCAGCTGTCCACAGATGAACACAAGATGGGGAATGCACCCCAACAGCTCCCCGGCCTGGTAGGGGGACGTGTCCGTGTGCACCCACACAGCACCTTGGCCAGGTAGGAGGTACTGACCGGGTGTTTAACTGGCACAGAGTAGCTACACACAGTCACATTGTGCGGGAACTGTGCTCACCCTGAGTGTGCGATGAGGCGCCCTGGACCAGGTCCACAGCACCCTCCATGGCTGAGAGAGACCATGGCAGAGCTCCAAATCAGTCATAATCCGTCAGATAGGTAGTTTCTGCAGGAACACCTTGGATGTCTCAGTCAGGGGACCACCCCCCCCCCCGAGGGCGGCAAACAGGGTCTCCCATCAACAGATTCCTTCCCCCCCACAATGTTGGCAGTAGAGTGGACCATCAACCCCAGTCCTGTTGGGGAACAGACACCCTACAGGGCAGTCCAAGCAGCCCCACACACACCCAAACCACAATATCAGACAGACAGTAGGCCTGGATATGCTAAGATGCACCCCACCACCATCTGATATTCCCCTGCATCAAGCCATCAGCCACTGCACAGCACTCCAGCAGGGCACATACCAGCTGTGAACAGTCTGCTGTTTAGTCCTGCTGGAAATGCATGCACCCACAACTGGGATGGCAACACACACAAGCAGATACATCAGTGACTAGGCCCCAACAGGTGACCCATATATATCACATGAGGGAAATGCTATGAAGCACTATGGGGGTGCCTAGCCATGCTGCCGTCACTGCACAGTCAGGGTGGAGTGAAAGCCCAGCAGCACATACAGAGGTCACCCTGTCTGTGGAGGTGGTGGACGGCCACTACAATGTCCCTGCCAGTGCCCTATGCGCTGTGCAGATGCATCCTGGCCAGCCCACCCTGTCTGAGCTATACCCATGGTACCTTGCTGCTCATTATGCACATCATCAGGCCAAAACTGGCAACAGTGCTGGCAGTGTGGGCTGTGGACAGTGTTTGCAGCCAACACACACTGTATAGACAGACACACACTCCCACACGTATGCCAGCATTGTGCTACTATAGAGGGGTTCAGAACCCTTGCCCACCACACCAGTCCTGGGCACAGTACAGGCATGGGTATGGTATGCAGTACGGTTGGGGGTCACTCCCCAGGGTGGTAAACACTGTCAGGGGCCAGACCTGACGCACACACCGCAGACATCAGATAGATTGTTATGATGGAGCTCAAAGAGCAGACTGTGCGTAACGTAGGGATATCTATCTGCCAGTACTCATAGCAAACGTTTGAGAGCTGTGTACCATATACCCAGGTGTAGGGTGACATTGCTAAGGTATGCAAGTGCTGGTATTGGGTGCTGCACGCAGGGCCCAATGTCCTGCCTCTCCAGGAGGCATTGGCCAATGGGGCCTGTGGGTGTGGGTGTGTCTGCCCCTGTTGGCTGCTGCTGTACGGCAGAGGTTCCCAAATCCAGTCCAGGTTTGCAATACACTGGTTGGGGTTTCCTGCTGTCCCTCATGAATATGCATGAGCTACATCTACATGCCATGGGGGTGGTGCATAGATATACAGCACAGTTATTTGTATGTGTGGCAGCATGGAACCCGAATGGTGTGTGGTCCTCCAGGACTGCATTTGTGAGACTCTGCTCTAGGTAATGCAGGGTCATGGTGTCTGTGCTTGGTGGTGTAAAAGATGGCGTATGACCAATGCGTATGTCCCCAGCAATAAAGGATTGCCCTTACTAACATGGTTTAGTTGTGGGGTAAATATGTGGACAGGATTGGTAGTAGCCCCAGCTGGGCTTTGAACCTGTGACCTTTTGTTCCTGCACACACTGTCTGTGTGCACTGCACCACTGTGTTGCCACAGGTGTGCTGAATTTCTTGGGAAGTCCATGACTGTACATCCGACAGGGCCTATGTTGCAGTGGACGTGCCAGCCTGCACATGGCTCGGCCACTGTCTTCTGTGGCTAGCAGCCACTGCCCCCTCCACCACCTGTACCCTACCGCCAACATGCTGGCATGTCCGTATCTTGGAAAAGCATATGACCTGATTGCGTTGTGGCACTCCAGGACTGCATTTGGGGGACTCGGCTGTCGGTAATGCCCATTGTTATGGTGTGTGTGCGGTGTTGGGTACACAATGGGTGTGTGAACCATGCTTATGTTCTCTGCAATAAAGGAGTGTCTGTACTATCTCTGTTTAGTGGTGGGTAAAATATGGGGACTGGGTTAGCAGGAGCCCCAGCTTGGATTTGAACCTGTGACCCTCTGGTCCTAGAGGTACTGCCTCTGTCTGCTGCACCACATTGTGGCCACAGTGATAGTGCAGTCCCTGGGGGTGGAAAACCTGACCAACAGAGTCAGAAACCCTGCTCTGCACATTTGTACTGTGGGCTCCGTCACCATGTCTGGTGACATAAGTGCAAATACACCCCTCAACCGACCACGAACAACTGGGGATACATGTAACCAAGCTGGGCAACAGTGATATTGAGGGAGGAGTAGCCTAGTGGTTGGGGCAAGGTACTTCAGGCGGAAGGTTGGAGGTTCAAATCCCACTAGAGGACAGCAACCTTGGGCCGGAAGGACTGGGGTTTCTAGTCCCACAGATGCTCCTTGTGGTCTTGGGCAAGCCACTTAACCCTCCATTGCCCATGTTCCCTGTAAGTATTAGTGTATGTGTCTTGTATCCCCGTGTATTAAATGTATCCCCCAATTGTGTTGTGACCACTTTGATTGAAGGATAAGGCGGTATACAAAACTGTCTAAATAAATAAATAAATAAATAAAATTAATGGGCAACCATAGCAAACACTCCCAGGAAGGCACTGAAAAAAGGAAATGGTTTTTGGAAGGGTAGCCCCTTCCAACCTTCATTTCATTTTTTTTTAGCTTTCCTGGGTGTGTTTCTTATGTTTGCCCATTATTATCGGGGTTCCCCAGCTGCCTTCCTATTTTTAATATTTTTGTTTGGGTCTTTTTCTATCTTTATTTGCACTTTTGTTCTGTGCACATGTATCACACTGCTCACGTTTTGCAGGTTTCCCCGGTTTCCCTGTACATTGCTGACGCGAAATGGTTTCTCTTCCCTTTAAATGCCCTCTACCGTGAGTGTTTCATTCGCGCTATTTTTAACCTGTGAATTCGGCCCCGATCATGTGCGGGGAGCCTCTCCCTCCCCTTCCCCGCCCATTGACCCCGTCTCTCCGCCCCTCGGGAGCCTTCCTCCGCCCTCAGAATGCCTTTCCACGCCTCTATCGGACATTTGCGGGCTGGGTACTTGTGCGGGGTGCGTTGGTGCGGCGCGCAATTGTGCGGGGCCCACGCGCACTTTTGCGGGGCGTTTAAGAGCGTTTCTGAGCGTTTGAGTGCCGCGTTTCCGTGCGCTATTGTGCGGCACGCAATTGTGCGGCTTTTAGTAAACATACCCCTAAGACGGTTTAGTAAACATGTGCCTAAGTGTGCTTTTAGGATATATATATATTTTTTTTAATTTAAGCTGTATTTATATCCTGCTTTTCACCGGGTCAAAGCGGTCAATTGGGAGATACATTTAACACGAGGGGATATGACACATATGCGCTAATACTTACAGGGAACATGGGCAATGGAGGGTTAAGTGGCTTGCCCAAGACCACAAGGAGTGCCTATAGGACTAGAAATCCCAGTCCCTCCAGCCTGAGATTGCTGTCCCCAGGTGGAACTTGAACCCCTGGCCCTCCGGCCTGAAGTACCTTGTCCTAACCACTAGGGCACTCCTCCCCCTAGGAGGAGTGGCCTAGTGGTTAGGACAGGATTTAAAAGTACTGATCTGTAGATTCCTAACCCAATGGTTTCCCTAATGCTCTGAAATTGCCTTTTTTCCTGTCTACCTGCCTAGATTTTTGCCTGCTCCTATTCATCCTTGTTCTCTCAGATTCTTACTTTCTGTCTTTATCCAGATGGGTGAACATAGTAACACAGTAACATAGTAGTTGACGGCAGATAAAGACCAGCATGGTCCATCCAGTCTGCCCAGCAAGATGGCAAGAGTAGGTGCACCTGTCGCTCCGCGCAGGCCACCCCTCCCCATATCCTTGTTCAGGGGTAAACCCACCACTCCATGTGGAACATCCCTATTTGTTGAGACGTTATATGGTTCAGAAGTTAGACGGTACCGTTTATTTTGTTTTTTTCCTATTTCTGTAAAGGGATCCTCTGTGTTTGTCCCATGCCTTTTTGAATTCCGTCACCGTGTTCGCCCCTACCACTTCCATCGGGAGGGCATTCCAAGCATCCACCACCCTTTCAGTGAAAAAATATTTCCTGACATTGCCTTTCAATTTACCCCCTTGCAGTTTCATGTTATGACCTCTAGTTTTACAGGTTCCCTCTTGGATTTTAATTTGATCTTGCACCTGTTTATTTGTTTTTGACCTTCCAGGATCCATAGGCAACAGAATGAGATGTACCACCAGCATCAGCATCCTCTGTCCTTGAGGTTCAAAGAAGACAAGTTCTTTGAAGTCACTGCACTGCTGAGGTGTTAGTGTTTTTAATTAGTGTGTTTGGGAATCAGGTTATTGAGTGTTGTATAAACATTTGCTTACCTTGCAAGCATTGACATTACTAGAGGGTATCTTCTTTAAGCAAGGTAATTCTGTGGCTCTTAACACTCTCTGCCTTTAGGTTCAAAGAGGAAGACAAGCCTTTGAAGTCACTGCACTTCTGGGTATTAGATACTGCTAGGTATCCCTCTGAGCATATCAAGAGTGACTTCACAGCTCTGGGAGACAGAGTGAAGCAGATGGGTGAGTAGGTGATGCTCTCCTCAATCCTCCCTGTTGAAGATAAAACTGAGACAGAGAAGCTTGCATCCTGGAGATGAATGCATGGCTACTGTACACCACTGTACTCTCATAAACCGTCTTGCTTCCATAGGTATAACAGGGACCCCTCTAAAATGGTTCACATCATACATATCAAATAGAATGCAACAGGTCCAATTCAACGATGAAAAAGCTGAAGCTTTCCCCCAAACCCAAGGCATCCCTCAAGGCTCAGCACTATCCTCCCTCCTATTCAATTTATACATAAAACCTGTTTGCGAAATCTTTCAGAAGCACAAGATCAGCTATCACATCTATGCAGACGATCTAATGCTTTATACTCAACTTGACATGAACCAACCGAGCTACACCCAGCTGGAAGAATGCCTCAACTTGCTCCAAACCTGGTTGCACCAAAACAACATGTCCATAAACCACAAAAAAACAGAGGTGATGTTCATTTCCAAGAAAATGGACTTCATCCCGCCCTCCACAGTCACCCTTAACAACAATGTCTATCACACTAAGCCCAAAATAAAATATCTAGGGGTACTACTGGATAGCAACCTAAGGATGGACAAACACCTCCAGTGAACAAACCGAGCCATATTCCACAAATTGAAAGTTCTGCAACCACTCCGTAACATCATTGATCAAGCCGACTTCAGAACAGTGGCTCAAGCTCTCATCATTCCCCACCTTGACTACTGCAACACCATTCTACAAGGCCTTCCAAAGAACACCCTAAATATCTTGCAAATGGCCCAAAATGTTGCTGCCAGAATCATCATGAAAAAAGGCGTCACTGAGCACATTACTCCAATACTAATTGAGCTGCATTGGCTCCCCATTACTGCCCGTATCATATACAAAATACTTGTTACCACATTTAAACTCGTTCATAACATTGCCCCATCATACCTCACCAATCTAATCACCATCCAACCACCCAACAGGAGCAGAAGAACCGTAAATCTCAACACTCTCTGCGTCCCAAACAGCATAAGAACTGTCAAAGCAGAAACGAGCAACAGAGCATTCTCGTACGCAGCGCCACTTCACTGGAACCAGCTCCCTCACGAGCTACAATTAACAAGCAACTTGAAAGACTTTAGAAAAAACCTCAAAACACACCTTTTTCAGTCTCATTACAACCTGAACTAATCAGGATATTGTGTGACCTCTTACTACAATCTTGGCACAAAAATGGTTCCAACCGTATGACAAAGGCAACTACAATTATGATCTGTAATATTGTGTATATGTATATATGTAAGCACACCACACGCATCTAATCACATGTATATGTATATATGTAAGCACACCCACACCCACTCAATCAAATGTAAATTCCAATGACCTGTTTGCTGTGTTGTGTGCGAATCCTTTCAATCAAAATGTATTTCATGCAAATTACTGTACTGTACAGTCCATCCTGATCTGTAAAGTAAACCGCTGCTGATCGTAGGAAGTAGCGGTATACAAATGTATACTAAATAAAATAAATAAATAAATGGCTACATGAATGTTGTTATCTAGAGCATTTAGGTATCCTGGTCCATGGGATGATTTTCCAAGGGCTGCAGAGAAGAGATGGTATCCACCTATCCAAGAAGGGTCAAAGTGTCTTCTGCAGCAGACTGCCTAACCTACTAAAAAGGACTTTAAAGTAGATTTGTTGGGGATAGGTAAAGAAATCCCCCCTGTAAGTAAAATCCCTTAGGTAAGTAGAACATGAAATACCTCTGTAGAAATGGAAAAAAGAGGCAACATCTGGAAAGCGGTGTGTATAGGAAATAAGATTCTAGATCTTGAGGCATTAATAGAAGAGGCTGACTTGGATTTAGTGGCAGTCATGGAGACATGGTTCACAGAAAACCATGACTGGGATATAATTATACCAGATTACAATTTATTCAGGAGGAACAGGGTAGGAAGAACGGGAGGAGGAGGAGCACTATACTGTATGCAAAAAATAATATTAAAAATGCAGAATTCCAGAGCTTACAAGGAAAGGAGGATCCACTGTGGGTTAAACTGGAAAGAGCATCCATTTACATTAGTGTGATATACAGACCTCCTTCACAGACCGAAGTGGACAGCGATTTAAGTGAAAACATTTATAGTATTGGTATGAAAGGAGAAATGCTACTGATAGGTGATTTTAATATTCTGGATATCCCTATTGCAGCGTCATCTAAATGTAAGGAGATTGTGGATTCTCTACAAAAATAACTTTTCTGGCAACTAGTAACAGAACCCATATGTGAGGAGGCAATACTTGCCTGTGCTTACTAATGGGGGAGTGTTTCTGATATTATAGTGGGTGATCATTTCACACCCAGTGATCACCAGATGTTGTGATTCACTATTAGGACAAGGGCTGAGATAGTTCATTCAAAAGTGAAGGTCTTTAGACTTTAGAAAAACTAAGGGGCTTGTTTACAAAGCCGCGGTAGTGGTTCACGATCGCAATCGCAGCCGCGGCCCCATTGAAATCAATGGGGCCGCGGCTCCGATTACGATCGCAAACCGCTACCGCGGCTTTGTAAACAAGCCCCTAACTTTATTAAGATGGGGCAATAGGAAGTCATTAGCTACATGGGAACAACTGAGAGATAAAAAAAGCAGTGGGAAAAACTTAAAGGGGATATTTTAAGGGCAACAAACCTTTTTTAGGAAAGTAAATATAGTATAAATGGAAAAGAAGGCCCATTATGGTTCTCGAAAGAAGTAGTTGAAAGGGCAAGGAAAAAGAGGTTGGTCTTCATAAAATACAAGAGATCACAGAAAGAGGAAGTCAAGCATCAATATTTAAAAATGTTCAAAGAAACTAGGAAAGTAGTTAGGAAAGAAAAGATACAAATGGAAGAAAAAAATAACAAATGCATTAAAATGGGGGCATATTTTAGTGAGACGAGGACATGCATAAGTGGTATTTCCAGATTCAAGGGTGATGGGAAGGAATATTAGATTGTAAATTCTGATGAGCAGGGATTGTGTCTTACATCTTTATGTACAACGTTGTGTACACCTTGTAATGATTACACAGGTACACTACCAAAAAACTGCCTCCAGTTTTGCAACTGATTCCTATAGATTTTGGGGTGCTGAATCCAGGAAAAATAGCCAAAATGTTCCATCACGTCACGTTTTCTTGCAAAATTAGATTTCTTACCCATATAAGGAATGTTCACATAATTTCTTTTTAGCCGACTGCAGTTTATTTTCTTGGCCCAAAATAGAGGTTGTAATGGTTAACTAACTAGAAACACTCCCTCATGATATTTTAGAGTGTTTTGTATTAATTTTATACATTAACAGGACAATTGGGAGGCGGGGGGCTAAATCCAGTACTCGCGCTGGCGCATGTTCTTTCCTGTTCGCCTCGCCTCGTTCGCTCGCTCAAACACGGTGGTTGCGACATGAACGTTCCTGTCAAATTTCAGTTTCTTGCAAGTTCATTATTACCTTTTGTTTGCTCAGTCGTAATCCAGCTTTATTCCGAAGTGGTTCACTACAGTTGTAGTTTGCAGTGCTGTGTATTTGTGATGGCTCACAGAGCCAGAGGTTGCGTCAACTCTCCGGACAGTTTTTGTTTTATTTGTGGTGAATATACCGTGAAAAAGCGGCAGAGGAACATTTCTGCATTTATTAAAAAAGTATATTTTGCCTATTTCGGTTTGAAGTTAGGCGATCAAGACAAACCGTGGGCTCCTCACAAAGTTTGCAAGACATGTGAGGAAGATCTACGCTTATGGATGAAAGGTAAAAAACAAGCATTTCGTTTCGGAATACCTATGATGTGGCGTGAACAAAGAGACCACAGCAGTGACTGCTATTTTTGCTCTTGCATTGTGAAGGGATACAACTTAAAAAATAAGAACGTAATAAGTTACCCCAACCTTCCCTCAGCAATTAGGCCTATGCCTCATAGCAACGAAGTACCTGTGCCTGAACCACCAAAATCTTTGGATCATATTTGTGTGGACGGTTCTGATCATGATGAGACTCATCAGATGGCTTTTCCCGATGAGTCCAGTACTTCCGAGTTTGAAACTGAACCAGATTCGAAACCTGAACTTTTCTCTCAAGCTGAATTGAATGATTTAGTCTGGGATTTAGGACTCCCAAAAGATGCTGCCCAACTGCTAGGTTCTCGGCTTAAACAGAAAAATCTATTGTCACCAGGAACAACTTTTTATTGGTACCGCAATCGTGAGACACAATTTTTGAAGTATTTCAGCAAAGAGAAAGATTTGGTATTTTGCAACGATATATACGGAATGATGGAAAAGTTTAAACTCAAGTATGATCCTGCTGAATGGCGGCTGTTCATTGATTCATCAAAAGACAGCATAAAAGGTGTTCTTCTTCATAATGGCAACACATTCACTTCAGTTCCTATTGCTCACTCTGTTATTCTCCAAGAAAAATACGAGAATTTGGCCCTGATTCTTCAGAAGATTCGTTATGATGAGCATAAGTGGATGATTTGTGGAGACTTTAAAATTCTATCCATGCTATTAGGGCAGCAATCCGGTTTCACCAAATATCCCTGCTTCCTTTGCTTGTGGGATAGCCGGGCCCGCAACCTACACTGGGGGAAAAAAGACTGGCCAATTCGGGAGTATTTGAGACCCGGTGAGAAAAATGTTCTTCATGAGAGCTTGGTACCTCGTGATAAAATTCTATTACCACCTATCCACATTAAGTTGGGTCTCATTAAGCAATTCATCAAGTCCCTTCCAAAAGATGGTGAGTGCTTTCGGTACCTTTGCTCAAAGTTCCCCCGACTTTCTGAAGCAAAGCTAAAGGAAGGAGTGTTTGTTGGCCCTGATATAAGGAAACTCATTTCAGATGGAGCATTCGCTGAAACGATGTCTGAGAAGGAAAAAGAAGCCTGGGATTCCTTCAAGGATGTTGTTCTCAAATTCTTGGGGAACAGGCGGGATGAGAACTATAAGGATATTGTTGCCAGGATGCTCAATGCCTTCAAAGAACAAGGCTGTAACATGAGCCTGAAAGTCCATTTCTTGCACTCCCATGTGAACTACTTTCCCGAAAACTTGGGGGCGTACAGTGAAGAACAAGGTGAAAGGTTTCACCAGGACATCAAGGACGCAGAGAGAAGGTACCAAGGAAGATGGAACACCACTATGATGGCTGATTTCTGCTGGTTGCTGCTGCGGGAAACCCCAGATGAAAAATACGCCAAGCAGCACACCAAGAGAAGCATTCGGGGGAAGAAGAAACGGGCCCACCAGGAGATTGATTGACCCAAGAATGACTTTAAAATCTAAACTGTGTTGACAAATATCGTGTTTTTTAATAAACTTTGAAATAAAAATTTGCTAGTTATTACCACAGTGTCAGATCTCATTTATTAGAATTTTATTTTCACACCATCGGGTGTTTGTCTTCATGTATTGCAATGGTGCGGTTTGCGTTTTCTATTCTTACATACATACCTGTACAACATTTTTTGCACATTTCTTTGCTTTGCTTTGTGTCTAACCTCGCTCTTATATGCTCAATGTTTGTGCACATGTATGTGGCTGTTTTAAGTGCAGACAATTTTGCTACCATCACAGTGTGTTTTGTTGACATTACTCTATTCTTATGTGCTGCCTTGTTACAATTTTCTTTATTCTTATTTGAATAACTATTAAACAATTAGTATAAAGAATTCATCCAAGAAACTTTTATCTCGATCGCACTCAATCTGAAACGTTCACCTCATACTGCTAACCCAATGTAGCAAAAACTCTGTACGTGATGGAGCAAATTGGTTACCAGATTTGGATTCAGCGCACCAAAAAACGTAAAAATCAATTGAAACATTAGAGGCAGTTTAAAAAAAATTTTTTTTAGTGTACCTGTGTTATTATTATTAAGAGTAGTATCAGAAGATGATGAGTATAAAGCAGAATGTTTAACAAATATTTCTGTTCTATGTTCACAGATGAATGGCCAGGAGCAGGACCTCATAAAATAACGACAAATAGGAGCAAAAGTTGGGTGGATCTTGAATGATTTTCTGAAGACTTTATTCAGGAGGAGCTAGCTAAACTTAAAGTAGACAAAGCTATGGGGCCAGAAGGGCCCCTAAGAGTTTTGAAGGAACTTAGGGAAGTTCTGTTGGCTCCATTGTCTGACCTTTTTGATCCCAGAGGACTGAAGAAGGGTGCATGTGATCTCTCTACACAAAAGCAGAAGCAAGGATGAGGTTGGGAACTACAGACCAGTTAATTCTAACTCTGTGATAATCAAATTAATAGAAATGTGACTAAAACAGAAGATAGTGAGGTTTCTGAAATCCAATGGATTGCAGGATCTGAGGCAGTATAGTTTTACTTAGGCAGTAACCGCAGGAGCGCGGACTCTCCGCTCCTCAAATTCCCCAAACTTAGCCCTTCACTTTTCCCCTCATGCTTGGGTCCCTTACCCCCCCCCCCGACCCCCATTCCCAAAGAGGTACAAAAACATAACGACAAACTGGCATTTTTGCATTAGCTACCAACACCCGTAATCGGACCACCTTATCCCACGGAAGCCGAACCATCATGTCTGTGGAATCCAACTCTATCCCTTAGAATGTCAAACGCCTCGTGGGCCCCTCCGTCTTCCCATCCGCAAGCGGCACGCCCAACTCCGCTGACAAAGCCATAAACCATCGACCAATGATTGGCAATCATCAGACTGATCACTCCCCACAAACAAGAAATCGTCCAAATAGTGAACTACAGTAGCACAACCGACCTCCTGCACTAATGCCCAATTCAAAAAGGTGCTAAACTTTTCAAAGTATGCACAGGACACCGAACAACCCATCGGCATGCACTTATCAAAATAAAATTGGTCCCTAAAACGAAAACCCAACAACGGGAAACTATCCGGGTGCACAGGCAGTAGTCTGAAAGCTGACTCTATGTCGACCTTCACCAACCATGCCCCGCACCCCGCACGCCTCACCAATTGCACTGCTCTATCAAAAGACGCATAACGTACCGCACACTTATCCCGCGGTATTTGTTCATTCACCGACTCCTCTACTGGGAAGGACAGGTTATGAATTAGTCTAAACTTCCCAGGTTCTTTCTTTGGAATAATCCCCAAAGGAGAAACCACTAAATTCGGGAATGGCTTCTTGGGGAAGGGACCTGCTACACGCCCAAACTCCAACTCCGATCGCAACTTTTCCCCCATAATTGCCGCTAACTGTCGTACGGACGGGGCATTGCGCGACAACCTGCCGCTTACCTCCCCAACCACCAGAATGACAAAACCCTCCCGAAACCCTTTGTCTAATATAACCCTGTCTCCCCTCTTCGGATAGCCAGCCAACCTACACCGCAACTCCAGTACCCTAATTGGGGTAGGGGCCAAACTGTGTAATTCCTTACTTCGGCACCGGCCCTCCTGGGGGGGTGGGGGCCTTCTTGCCGCACTTAGCAGCTGGAATGCCCCCCTCCCCGCAACTTGAGCATGCGTGCAGAAACTTGCAGTCAGGAAAGGGATACAAGGCTTTATTAAATCTCCAGCACACATCCCCCGAGCCCCCTGCCACCCCTTTCTGTTGCAACCCGGCTCCATAAGTCCGAAAGGAACGACCCCCACCCCCTGGAGCAGCGCCCCCTAATCTCCCACCCCCTGGTCCCCCTGCCCCCACCTTCGCCGACATCTGAGTTAGCCATAAGTTAATGTCCTGGGATCCCCAGGACAGAAATCGATTCTCCTCCATCTTATCTCTAAACCGCTCATTGTAGTTCAACCACGACCAGCCCTCATGCGTTTGCGCAGCCTCTAAAATAGCATCCGCGTATGCCCGCAGCATACCGTATTGCTCCGGATGATAGTGTCTGCACACACTCGCCAAACGCAAAAAAGAGCGCGTCCAATTCACTACATTTCGGGAGACCTTCTTCACTCTACCAGCCTTTTCATCCTCCTTCCTTTTCCTCTTACTATCTCCTGAACGTCTCCTCCCCTCCAATAATCGAAAAATGTCAATATACCGACGCTTCCTAATCTTCTGACGTAATTTTTTGGGGACCCCCTCCCATAATTCTGCATAAGTCGCCAAAGAAGGGGCTCCCCCTACCCGCTGATCCATCACCCTGCCACCGCTAACTACCACCGGCCCCACGTCACCTGCACTCGAAGAAGAGGACGATGACCAGCTGGAAGAGGATGAGGAAGAATCCGACCCACGTCGCCGTTTTCCTCCCCGCTTATGTTTTCAATGCCGTTTTCCTTTACTTTTTGATGACCCCTCTCCCTCCCCCGATGCAATCTCTTGCGCAGTGGAGGACTCACCTGGGGCCGCATGCCTTGCCACACCCTCAACTGCCTCGGCCGTCGGAATACTGCTCTCCTCCGCCATCTGCTGCTGTTCAGAAGGTCGCGAGCTTGCTCCATCTCCGCCCTGCTCCTGATAAGCCTCAGGTTGGCCTTCATCCCTGCAGCCTGTTCTTCCCAGCACTGCAGAGCTTGATCCCTGCACCTGCATCTGTGGAGACAAAGAAGGAAAAACAGGGGGGGGGAACCAGCGCAGGCCACGCTGGCCGCCAAGCCCCAAGCCATTCGGTGCCTGATGACCCCTCCCCCCTTCAAGCCCAATGATCCCAAGCACTAAAGCCCCCTGCGGGCCATGCCCCTCCATGCTCCCCGCATCCAGCATATGACATGTGTGGACCTACCCCCACCCCGCTGTCATAACTGGTACCTGGGAGACCCCTATTCCCCATTCCCCCAGGGCCCATAGGAACCCCTTCGCCCCTAGCTACCCTCCACTCTCCAGGACCAGCTTCATCACCCCTCACACCGCCCCTCTGTGCACTCAAAGCCTTTCCCCTCTGTTCCCCCCTCTTCTTCGCCCGCGAGCGGGACCCCCTTGCAGATTCACCCAAACTCTCATCCACAATTGCTGTCAAAGCCCCCCCCCAGTCCCAGGCGAGGAAGGAACCCCTCCATGACCAAGCCGCCCCCCCCGTGCGCCTCTGACACTCCTTCCCACCTTCACACCTCTCACCTGCATCCCAAGATCTCCCACCTCACGTCCCCCCCTGGGCATGCCATCCTCCCCCGCCCCCACACCCATAGACCTCCTCCCTGTTTGCCTCATCTGCCTCCCAGATAAGCCCCTAAACCTCCCCGGCGCTTTGCCTTGCTGCTTCCCGCGAGCCGGCATTGAAGCAGCTGCCGTCCGCCCACCTGCAACAGAAATGTCAAGCACACTTGCCTGCTCGCCTTGCCGCCTTACACGTGGAGACCACGCGCTGCGCTCCAATTCACCGGGAACCCGCAATTCTGCTCTGTGATCCTCCGCAGTGCCAAGGAAGCCACCGCCACCAATCCCCGCTCCCCGCAGACAGCGAGCCAAGGTCCGCCGACAACGATCCCGACGCCCCGGAGACAACGATCCTGGCTCCCCGCCTAATCTCACAAAGATCCCGTCTCCGCTCTGCTCGCCCAGGGCCCCGGACTCAACTGCCCTCTCGCTTTTCCCTCCTATCGCTCATTGGCTCCCCGTGTTCACGTGGTATAGGAGCCAATGAGTTTGAAGGATGCCGGCTCATTCCCCGGCAACCCCCTCCCCCCCTGCACGCTTTCATCGCGCACCGCACCGCACGGTTACCCGCGACCGGCATGGACTCCGCCACGCGACCTTTATTGTCTTGTTAGACAAATCACATTAACTTCTTTGACTGGATTTATTTGTTTATATAGCAACTTTCTTATACCGCTGTATCTACAAGTCACAGCGTTGCACAGATAACAGGTAACATAGGTATAACGTTTTACATATAACATGATGAGAACTTGAACAAAGGTATAACTTTTGATGACCTGTGAACAATAAGTAATAGTGGCATAACTACAACCTTAGGTGACAGTATTGCAGTTTATAGAAGGAAAGGATCAGGCTTAAGAGACAAGAATGTGGGGTGAAGCATGAGGATGAGCTAACGTAATTGGATTAGAGAGATCGAGGAGATGAGAGAATACAAAGATCATGTATCTTATCTGTGTTACGATCTAGGAGTGCAGCTAGGTTTCAGAGCCAAAATATTCAGTGAAGACGTGAGTTTTCAGCCTGCGACGGAATCCATTTATGGTTGTTTAAGTTATGTCCAAAGGGATGTTTTTCAGCTAAAAGGAACACTTTTCAGATACTTGTTAATTGCTATACGTGCCAAGAAGCAGGTCTAAAGATAGATGTGATGCCGGAAGTCCATGACATTTCTGTGATTAGGTGGGGACATCCTGGTTCCTGGGAATGCCTTAACCATGCCTCCAGGTTCCTGGGAACACCCTGGCCATGCCCCCATTCAGATTCTAACATCCTTACCCTGGGGACGTCCCACAGCTGGCAGGGCTTCTAAAATTACCCCCAATAAGTTCTATGGACTTCAGAGAATGCCATCTTTGGTACAAGGCAAATTTATTTATTTTATTTATTTATTTGTAGTCTCTTTTATACCGCGCTATTCGACATCAGTGCGGTTTACAATGAACATAAGAGTTGCACATCTCAATTTCGTGATTTGTGCTTACAGTGAAACAGGTATAATAACTTGGGTATACATTAAACAGGAAAATTAAACTTGGGTATGCATTAAGCAGGTATAACAGGTAAAATAGGGTATAAATAACCAGTCCCTTAACAAGGAGACACGATGAATAAATACAGTCTACTTTATGCAACAATATAATGAGTTATGCTGCACTGCATACGTTTCTCATGGTGGTTGGAGGGGAAGGTGTGATTGCGAGTGATCAGTCTGGGAATGTGACGTGCATGAGTTTCAGTTTGTATCTATATCCACATGGTATCACAAAATTGAAAAGATGTGTTGATGATATTCAAAAGGTTTATGCTTCTAACTTTGAGAGTTAGACTCCTAAGAAGGCCTCTGAAAATTTACTAGGGCTGATTGCCTACACTTATGTTCAGAATTTCACTAAACTGCTACAGTTGAAATATAATGTGTGCCTTCATCTCCTACAGTTAAGAGTCTAAAAGGTGGGTGACATCAGGGACGGATATAGATGGGGAAGAAAAGCTAGGTTAACACTGATTTTCAGCACCAGGCTACCATAATTCTAGACAAATGAATGTCAAGTCTTAATTTAGAAGAATAGGGCCCGGTAGCCATGCCTGCTGACCCCTAACCCCAGATATTCAATGCTGGGGTCATATGCGGCCCTGGCATTGAATATCCAGGGTTTGCCGCACATGGCAGAAGCCACATTAGCTAAACAGACAGCAGCGATATTGCATGCTTCCCAGTTAGCTCCTGTGCCTTAAAGATAGGTGAGGATTTTCCTCGCCTATCTTTTAGATGCAGGACACTAACCAGGCAGCATGCAATGTCATTGCTGCCCTGTTATAGATCATCTCCACCTCTGTTCCTCCCTGGAACACCTCCAACATGCCCTAATGTTAAGCGGTTAGCATCGGGGTGTGTAGGGGAGATAATCGTGAATATCCCTCTCAATGGCAGTTACACAGTGTGCAGATCCATAACCCATTTAACTGTCCTTCGAATATCGGGTCCATAATTTTTAAGGTCTTAAATAAAGGTGAATTTTCAGTAAAGAAAAAATCCTTTATGGTCAATATTAAAACACCGCAGTCATTTCTTTTGTAAACATCGGTCATGGCATTTAAATAAAATGCATAACGAGAGGCAGTATTAGCGAAGGATCACCTAACATAGAGTGAAGTGTACCTCTGCTAATGTACCATGTACTAAGGGAGAGGGTCCCATGTTAACTGCCAAGGAAATGCTTTCCACACCCCTGTCAGTTAACACAGTGGTGTTGCACCTATGTCTGTGCCATATTGTTGGTGCATTAGGTGCAATACCCTATTGCCTATTAGTTAAAGGAATCCCATACAATGGTCAGTATTGCTTATTATCTGAAGACAGTATATTCAGTCCGTTATCTAGATAACTCTCTGGATAAATTTAAGACAGCCTTAAACACTATTCACACCTTATTCTAACGAGCATTTGATTAATAAGAACTTTGAGTAATTAAGCTGTGGATAAAAATTTACTGCTTTTGACTTTTCAGATGTTAATTAGAAATTCTATGGATTTTGTAACTGGAGCAGGTTCCACTGAGGATACCCTTCTCCCCACCACCATATGTAATCAAGTAACCACACAAACAGGAAGCAAATCTGAATTGGAGAAATGGTCGTGATTATCTCCAGGAACAAGCAGGAATGAGTCTTCACATATGGGTATCATTGGTACCGACGGAGCCTGCGCGGGAACGCTCCCCAGCGTCCAAAAGGAAAGCTTTTGGGAGCATCCCACAGCGCCTGCGCTCTGCCTTCCCGCCTTTCCTAACCGCCTCTCTCCAGTTCTTCTTTTCCGCGGAGCCAGCAGGTCATGTTCCTGTCACCGCTGAAGAATGTTTTTATTTTATTTTATTTCTTTGGTCGCGCGTCTGCCTTCTCGACGCTGGACCGGTACCGCCGGTCTTTTCTTTCTTTATTCTAAAAAAAAAAAAACAAACCTACTATTTTCTCTCACTTCCGTGCATTTTCTTCTTTGGCCTTAGGCCTAGGACATTTTTCCTCATGGAAAAGCCCGCTTCTGGGTTAAAAAAATGCACGAAGTGCAGTGGCACTATTTCTGTCACTGACACCCATGAATGGTGTCTAAAATGTTTAGGTCCTGACCACTCCATTGCGGATTGTGAGTCCTGCTCCATGATGTCTAAAAGAGGTCTACAGAATCGAGCAGCTAAGCTCAGTACTCTGTTTCCCTCGGATGCAGCTTCGGTTGCATCGACGTCTTCCAGGGCTTCTTCTTCCTCACATGGATCTCAGGTAACCAAACTTAAATCCAGCCGGTCCTCGAAGGGTAGATCTCCCTCCAAGTATCGAGATGCCTCTGGGCTTGCCCTCGAGGAATCTGCACCGGCAAAATTACCCCGGTAGGAGGCTCCGGCTTCCAAAGCTTTATCTTTGGGGTCACAGGTTGACATCGATGGCTCGGCCTCGACCGATCACCTGTTGCCATGTTCTGGGGTACCGGTGGTTCCCACTGGTACCAACATCCAGACATTGGTTGCGTCAATGGATCAGAATATCCTGACCATGCAGCGTGCCATAACGGCATTCATACAAGCTGTGACACCTTCGGTACCGCAACAAACTCCGTTGCCAGTACCGACTCCTGCACCGGTACCGATTGCATTGACATCCGCTTCGGGGTCGACTGCAGCGGTACACTGTTCGGTGACTCCCATCGGTACCGAATCGGTACCGATCACTCCCGATGTCGATACCACCCGGTATGCATATCGGGCTCTGCAGGAGCATCCAGACAGGCGATACTTCGATTCCTCTGAAGACTCTGATGAATCAGAGGTCTCTGTCGAAGCATCGGTGATTCATCCTCAGGAGCCCTCTTCTCCAAAAAGGAGAATGTCTCCTCCAGAGGACTTGTCTTTTCAAGACTTCATTAGGGAAGTGGCCAGGGGTCTTTCCATCTCAGTGGCCCCTGAGACAGAGCCTAGAGCAAAAAAATTAGATATTTTACAATATCCTAAGGCTCCTAAAGAGGCAGCCACTTTACCAATACATGAGATTCTTTATGATCACATGTTGGGCATATGGGAGACTCCTCTCACCACTTCCCCTCATTCTCGCAGGTTGAACACCATGTATCGTGTTCCTCCTTGTCCTGGCTTTCATAAGACTCAGCTCCCTCACCACTCCATTGTGGTGGAGTCTGCCATGAAGAAGATAAAGAGTACAAAAAGGCACTCTTCTGCTCCTCCAGGAAGAGAATGCAGAACCTTAGATGCCTTTGGCAGGAGAATTTTCCAGGCCAGTATGCTTGTTGCCAGAATCAACTCCTATAGTCTCTATATGGGGATGTTTCTAAAAGAAGTTACAGATCACCTGCAAACTTTATCTCCTTTCATTTCAGAAGATAAAAGGGAAGAGTTCCTCACCTGGCTCAAACATGCCCAGGATATTTCCAAGTTTTCCAACCGTGCAGCCTTTGACTCTTTTGAAGGTGCCAGCAGAGCCTCGGCCATTGCCATAGGTGCACGCAGAGTTGCTTGGTTACAAGCTTCTGATTTGGAACCTTGGGTTCAAGATGGACTAGGAAACCTTCCTTGTACAGGTGAAAACCTTTTTGGCAAAGATTGGCAAGCAAAGGCCACCCAAATGGATGCTGAAAATTCTGCTTTAGATAGACTTTCAAAGTCTACTTCTGCTCCTTTTAAGAAAAGGTTGTTCAAAAAAGTTTTTTTTCCCAAAAAAGGGAGATATTATTCTGCTTATGGTCAGCAGTCATCTACTGCAGGTCGTTTTGCTACAAAGAGACAGCAACAACCAAAACAGGCCAAGCCTAAGGCTGCTAGGACTGCTACGGCCCAACAGCCTCAGCCTCCTCAGGGCCTTTGACTTACAACTAGAGAGCTTAGCCTTTCTGGCTCTAGAACATCCAGAGCTTCTCACCATTCCAGGAAGGTTGGTTTACTTTGCTCCCAGATGGGAACAAATCACAGCAGAGCAATGGACCCTCTCCATCATAAGGGAGGGGTACAAGCTTCATTTCTTAAACCTTCCTCCTCACACCATGGTGAGACAGTTCAATTCTCAGACATCTCTCCTCGACCTTCTGGGTCAAGAGATTACTACCCTTCTTGCCCAAGGGGCAATAGAAGAAGTACCCCTTCTTCAACAGGACTCAGGGTTCTACTCCCCCTACTTTCTTATCCCAAAGAAAACAGGGGGCTACAGACCCATATTAGATCTCAGAGAATTGAACAAGTTTCTATGCAAGGAGAAATTCTAGATGATTTCTCTCGGTACTCTCCTTCCATACCTTCAGAGTCAGGATTGGCTTTGCTCTCTAGACCTCAAGGATGCGTACACCCATGTCCTCATCCATCCAACACACAGAAGGTTCCTTCGGTTCCTTTATCAAGGGAAGCACTACCAATACAGAGTGCTTCCTTTCGGTCTGGCCTCTGCACCAAGGGTGTTCACAAAATGCATGGCAGTAGTAGCTGCATTTCTACGCACTCTAGGGATATTCGTATTCCCATATCTGGATTACTGGCTCATCCGAGCTCCATCCCAGTCAGAGGCCCAGATTTCTCTAACCTGCACCAGCCGTATCCTTCAGTATCTGGGACTTGTAATAAACTTTCCAAAATCCCATCTCACCCCTACTCAGTCTCTAGAGTTCATAGGGGCCTTACTGGATACTACAACTGCAAGGGCCTATCTTCCCCAGGCCCGTTGCCTGCGCTTGGTGCAGTTAGCCTCACAAATTCAGTTAAAATCCCATTTAACTGCTCGAGAGATGTTACAACTGTTGGGCCACATGGCATCCACTGTGCATGTGGTTCCTTACGCTCGCCTTCACATGAGGGCAGCTCAGTGGACTCTATCCACCCAATGGACCCAGGCATCAGGTTGCCTGTCAGACAAAATAGCAACCTCCAGTCGCCTCTTTTGGTCCCTCCACTGGTGGAAGTCCACTCAAAATCTGTTGCTGAGGTTCCCCTTTCAACAGGAGTTACTCCAAGCAACCCTTACAACAGATGCCTCTCCAAGGGGCTGGGGAGCTCATCTTCAAGATCTCTCCACTCAAGGCATCTGGTCTCTAGAGGAGACATCTCTACATATCAACCTCTTGGAGCTAAGAGCAATTTTTCTAGCTCTCAGAGTCTTCCACACCCTGCTCAGCTAGAAGACAGTCCTTATCCACACGGACAACCAAGTAGCCATGTTCTACGTGAACAAGCAGGGCGGGACTGGCTCTCTGTCACTTTGCAACAAAGCTCTGAGATTGTGGGCATTCGCCAGAGAGCATCAAATTCATCTCATGGCAGTGTGTCTTCCAGGGGTTCAAAACTCTTGGGCAGACAGACTCAGTCGAGTTCTGCTTCCACACGAATGGTCCCTCCATGGGGACCAGATAGCCAGGATCTTACGAATTTGGGGAACCTCGGACATAGACCTCTTTGCAAGTCCGTGGAATGCCAAACTTCCCCGGTTCTGTTCCAGGATTCCGTGTCAGGGAGTTCAGGCCAGGGATGCCTTCCTCCTTCATTGGGGGCAAGACTTCCTCTATGCCTTTCCACCCATTCCCCTAATTCCCAAGACACTCTTCAAACTTCAGAGAGACAAGGGGTCTATGATCCTCATAGCACCACATTGGCCACGCCAAGTGTGGTACCCTCTACTTCTGCATCTCTCCCAAGCTCCCTCCCTGGACTTGGGATCTGTTCCAGACCTCCTGTCCCAGGAGGAGGGAACGTTGTGGCATCCAAATCCCCAGTCTCTTCACCTCAGAGCCTGGTTGCTGAAGGCCTAGACCTTCACGATTTGCATATTTCTCAGCAAGTGAAGGATATCCTTTATGCTTTCAGAAAGCCTTCCACTAGACGTTCCTATGCTTTTAAATGGAAAAGGTTTACCATTTGGTGTGCAGAGAGGGGTCTTAACCCTCTTGCAATACCTCTGAATTCTTTACTAGAGTATTTGCTGCATTTATCTCATGCAGGCCTTAAAACAAATTCAGTAAGAGTCCATTTGAGTGCTATTGCAGCATCCCTTAAACCTCTCAATGGATAGCCTATTTCCTCTCATCCTCTTATAGCAAGATTCATGAGAGGCCTTCTTTTGACTAAACCTCCCATCAGACCACCTCCAGTGGCATGGGACTTGAATCTGGTTCTTGGCCAGCTTATGCAGCCACCTTTTGAACCCTTAGCCACTACCTCCTTGAAATTTCTTTCCTGAAAGGTTATTTTTCTCATTGCAGTCACTTCAGCTCGCCGCATCAGTGAGCTGCAAGCCTTGGTGGCTAATCCTCCTTATACAAGGTTCCATCATGACAAGGTAGTCCTCAGGACTAATCCACACTTTATGCCTAAAGTGGTCTCACCTTTTCATCTGAACCAGGAGGTTTATTTACCTGTCTTTTTTCTAGGACCTCATGCTTCAAGTGCAGAGAGAAATCTTCATACCCTGGATTGTAAAAGAGCTCTTGCTTTTTACTTGCAAAGGACACAGCAACATAGAAAGTCCTCTCAACTCTTTGTTGCTTTTGATCCCTCTCATTTAGGACTTCCAGTCTCTAAGAGAACTCTGTCCAATTGGATTGCTCAGTGTATTTCTTTCACCTACCAGGGTAAGAACCTTTCTCTGGAGGGCCATGTCACAGCTCACAATGTGAGGGCCATGGCAGCCTCTATGGCTCATCTAAATTCTGTGTCCATCGACCAGATCTGTCGAGCAGCCACCTGGGCCTCGGTTCATACCTTCACAGCCCATTACTGCTTGGACAAGGACTCCCGCCGGGATGCCTTGTTTGGTCAGGCTGTTCTCAAACACCTGTTCCATACCTAACCAACTCCTACCCTCCATCCCTGTCTGGATGCCTGAGATTCATGGGTGGAGGTAGAGCCCTTCACAGGGACTCACAACCTGGGTGATCTCCCAGGCATCTCTAGCTGTGGAGTCCCCATATGTGAAGACTCATTCCTGCTTGTTCCTGGAGATAGCACAGTTACTTACCTGTAACAGGTGATCTCTGGGAACAGCAGGAATAAGTCTTCACAACCCTCCCACCTCCCCTAGGAGTTGTATCTCTCTATCTTTCTTTCCTTTCCTCACTCTTTCTTTGTCTCAGCTTTAAAACTCGAACTTGAGAGAGGTGGTTAGGAAAGGCGGGAAGGCAGCGCGCAGGCGCTGTGGGATGCTCCCTAAAGCTAACTAACTATGGGGTATGTTTACTAAACCGTCTAAACGTAGCAGCGGCGATGTTATCGCTCAATACGTAATGTTATCGCATGACAACGTCACGTATTGCGCGATAACGTCAGCAGCGGCATTAAGGCACACTACCGCTGTGAAACCCGGCTCTGAAGGGTGGAGTAAGGCCTCCCAGAGGGCGGAGATAGGGGTCAATGGGCGGAGAGTGGGCGGGGAGAGCTCCAAGCACACTGACACTGTGAAATCAGGGTCTGAACACTAACTCCAGTGAAACCCTCGCGTTAGAGGCACATTTGCAGGAGAGAGAAACCATATCAGTCAGCAATGTACAGCAAAGGCAGGGAAACCCAGAAAAGTGATAGTAGTGATACATGTGCAGGAACCAAAAAGGAAAATAAACATAGAAAATGACCAGAACCACATCTGAAATCCCAATAATAAAGCTGGCCAATAGGGATATTAATGATAAACATAAAGCAACACTACTGACAAAGCGTAAAAAGGAAGATATCATGTTTGGTAGGGTCTATGCTCTGTCCCCCTACAAAGTGAATGATCCCACATTGAAATAGCGGTGAACCGGGTTTTTCTCGTTTATACTGGGCAGGTTTGTTAGAGTGTGCACATGTGCAGCAACAGCAGAGTGGGCACGTAGGAAAGGGCAACTGTACTGATGCTGTAAATGGGATACAGGGGGCTGCAGGCAGCACATGCTGTGGTGCAGCTGGAGCACATTGTGGACTAGGCAGATACCTAGGTGGCACATAGGAATGCCAAAACTGTAAAGCAGCAAGACAGCAACTGACGAGGGACCAACATGGGCACAAGTGTGTGTCCCACAGTGTCACAGAGGATATTACCCAGCAGGTACCCCCAAGGGCACATAACATTGGCAGGCGGTGCTGGGGGGAAGCGCGCATGCCCATGTAGGCACCCCTACCTGATAACCCACACCATAGGCAGCTGCCTACTGGGACATGGGATAGCCTGGGACTGCTCACCCCCAGCACCACCGGCATGTCAGCATGGTGGCGGAAGGGTGCTGGTGGTGGAGGGAGCAGTGGCATCTGCCCACAGCAGACCACAGCCAAGACCCGTTTAGGTGGGTGCCATGCACTGCAACAGACAAGGTCTGTATGACGAACAGTCATGGTATCCCCAGGGAAATGGTCAAAAGGTCAAAAGTTCAAGTCCCAGCTGTGACTCCTACCAACCTTGTCCCCATATTTTACCCAGTACTAAACCATGGAAATAAAGATGGAACCTTTATTGCAGATAAATTAAACATGCCTGAAATGCCTATATTTTACCCTACAGAGCACAGACACCATAAACATGTGCAATCCCTAGAGCAGAGTTTCCCAACTGCAGTCCTGGAGGGCCAAACACCATTCAGGTTTCATGCTGTCCCTAATAAATATGCCTGTGCTGCATTTGTATGCATCACCCCCATTGTATGCAAATATATCTCATTCATATTCATTAGGGACAGCATGAAAACCTGAACAGTGTTTGGCCCACCAGGACTGGAGTTGGGAACCTCTGCCCTAGAGCAGCGGCCAACAGGGGCATAAACACCCACACCCACATGCTCCACTATCCAAAGCCTCATGGAGAGTCAGGCTGTTGGGCCCTGCGCGGAGGCAGCATCTGCAATTCTGGCACCTGCATACCTTAGCAATGCTGTCCTAAACTTGGGAACACGTTCCACATATATCAAAAGGTTGCTATGATTAATGTCAGCTAACAAACCCTAAGTTAAACACGATTTGTTGATAGAGATTCATCATAGCAACCTTTCTGATATCTGTAGAGTGTGTTTTAGTTATTGCTTCTGACAGTGTTTACCACCCTGGGGAGTGACCCCAACAGTATTGCATAACATAGCAATGCCCGCACTGTGCCCAGGACTGGTGTGGCGGCCGGGGCTGCCGCAAACCTCCATATTTGCACAATGCTGGCATAGGTGTGGGAGTGTGTGTATATCTACCCAGTGTGCTGTGGCTGCCTACACCTTACTGAGCCCACACTGCTTGAACTGTTTCCAGTTTTAGCATGCCAATGTGCATAATGAGGAGCATTGTACTGTGGGTATGGCCCAGACAGGGTGGCCTGGGCAGGATGCATCTGCACAGGGTATAGGGCAATGGCTGGGACATTGTAGTGCCCGACCACCACCTGCATGGACAGGGTGGCCACAGCATGTCATGCTGGGAGGTCACTCTCACCCTGACTGAGCAGTGACCACGGCTTGGCTAGGTTCCCCCATAGTGCTATGTAGCATTTCTCTCAAGTGATATTTATGGGTTCTCTTTTTTGGGGGGTTAATCCCTGACATACCTGCTTGGTGTGTGTGTGCTCACATCCCATTTTTGGGTGCACACAGTTCCTCCAGGAGCATGCACTATGTACTAGCTAGCAGACTGTCTGCAGTTAGCATGTGTATGACTGGAACACCTTGCAGGGTGCAGCGGGTGGAGACTGATTGTGCTCTCTGCTGGTGAATGTCAGATAGTGGTTGGGGCAGCTGACCTTCTCCAGCATTCTGCCTGTTTGCCATTCCTTTATGTGATGCGTACAGATCTGCATCAACTGCCCTGTAGGGTGCCTGTTCCCCACCAGGACTGGGGTTGATGGTCCTCTCTACTGCCACCATTGCAGAGATGTACCCAAAAAACAAAGGAGTGGCAGGTTCACACACAACACCTTTATTGTACAATCAATAGGTGGCCAAAACCCAACACAGGACCGTGTTTCGTGTTGCACTTCGTCAGGGGTGTATTTAAAATACATTAAAAAGAATGCAAACACATAAAGTAAAAATGTTCAACACAAAAGGAAACCAAAGGAATGAGGAGGACAAATGATCAAAATATCCAGCATAAAAAGAATTAAAAAGTGTATAAAGAGGAAACCAAGGAAATGAGAAGGACACATGGGAAGCAGGAGTGTTTGCATTCTTTTTAATGTATTTTAAATACATGTATATTTATTTAATGAGACTCTTTTCTGATTAACTATGTTCATGGTATAGCATATTGATGTATTTATTAATATGTTGATTTTCAACTTTTTAGTTTTATAATATGTGATGATGTTTTAGCCTTCTTATATACATGTTTTAATTATTCATGTTTATATATTTATCTATCTATGGTTTTAAATGTTTTTTTAGTGTGCCCTTACAACCCCTGACGAAGTGCAACATGAAACATGGTCCTGTGTTGGGTTTTGGCCACCTATTGATTGTACAATAAAGGTGTTGTGTGTGAACCTGCCACTCCTTTGTTTTTTGGGTACGTTTCTGTTGAGTGTGGCTGTTGCTGTTTTTTTGTTGGTTCACCATTGCAGAGATGTACAATGTGGATCTGTTGGTGGGAGATCCTGTCCCCCCACCCTGAGCCACAGAGGGCGGGTTGGGTGGTGCTACATAATCCGCTTTTGGGTCCAAACACCCTCCTTCGCCTATAACATTTGACCATGATGCCCACACAGGATATGCACTATTCTGGGTGCATCATAGTCCACAAGGGCTAGGCGTGACTGGGAAATACAGATGGTCACAGGTGTATCCTATGTGTGTCTGCAAGGACTACCTATAACACACTGGCACTGATGGGGACCTGCAGCCGTGCTAGGTGCTGGGAGCCCCACCTCACCCTCAGGGTGAGCACAGGACCCACACAATGTCACAGTCTGTAGCTACTCTATGCCAGTAACACACACGGTCAGTTCCCCCTACCAGGCCTAGTTGCTGTGTGGGTGCATACCCCATTATGTGATCAGCCGTAGACTGCTGATCTGCATGTACAGTGCATCATAGGTACGGGTGAGTTTACTCTATCCTGGTAACCATAGCAGACAGTTTGTGTGGTGACCTGCAGTCTTTCTGTAGTCAGCCAGCAGTGTTGGGATAGCTATAGAGATGTAGCCTACTGGTTACTTCAATGACTGTGGCGGCAGAGGTTATGGGTTTGATCCCACAGTGGTGTTATTTAGGAATGCTGTCTGAGGCTTTTCCTTTTCATTTCAAACAGTGCTGCCAGCAGAAACACACTCACAGTGTTGTTGCCTAAGGTGCCTCATAAGCGCCCTATACAGCACCCTATAGGGCACATTATAGGGTACCTTGGCAGACAGGGCATGTTATAATGTGACCTATGGGGCACCTTATAGGGCGCCTTATGAGGCACCTTAGGTTACGGCACTGTGAGGGTGTTTCTGCTGGCAGCACTGATTTAAAATAAAAGAAAATGCCTCAGACAGTCTTTTTAGAATACACCACTGTAGGATCAAACCCATGATCTCTGCCTCCACAGTCATTGCAGTAATCAGTGGGCTACATCTTTATAGCTTCTAACACTGCACTGGCATGTACTTAGGGTTACCGCGCATTAACGTTTCACGGCGCCCACTATCGCACAACACAGATTCTTGCTACCTTAGGACTGGAACACCCACTCCTTATATGGCATTCTTCACATTATCTCTGCAACTAGCGCCGGTAACATTAAGACTGTTTAGTAAACATACCCCTATGAGTTGTCCATGGCACTTCTCCACTTGTGCCGTTTATCTAATATTTGGAACATAGTTCTCAGAAAGAGGGGTTGATATAACAAAATTTTCCAACTTGTGAGCAGTAAAGTTTTACTGATTGGTTACTCTTGCATGATCTAAGACTGAATTTATGCAAGTCAGAAATGTTATGAGTAGGTAAATAAAAACTGTGCTTGGCAGAGGAAATCCAGATCTTAGATGAGTCCTTATCATGGACCACACAGATCAGAGATTTAAATATTCAACTGCATTCAGACTTGACTTTAAGACCTTAGCCATGTTCCGCGCCCAACTTAAAACCTTCCTATTCCTAGAACATTTTGGACAAAATGAGCTAACTCCAAATGTTGACCCAATACAGCCAAAAACCCACTCTTGAAATTTTCCCAACCTCAACATACAGTGCCTCATCACTCGCACTAGATGCTACTCCTCCCTCTTAACCCTTCATGAACATTTTCTATATTTATTCCTAAGACTTCTGTATTCACCAAAATTATAAATAGTTAAAATTGGTAAGAATCATGTAAATATGATTGATTGATTATATACATTCACTTGTTAAATTGTTAAAATGTTCAATGTCTTTCAGTTGTTTAGTATGTTAACCGCTATGATTACCTGAAATGGTAGTATAAAAATCATTCAAATAAAAAGATTAATGAATAAATGAAAGCACTTACATGTACATCCTTTTCTAAATTGCAAGTTATCTTGCAATTAAGGCTTTATTTATTCAAGGATGACATAACTACTTTGACCCATTCATCTTCATTATTACGAATTGACTATTGTAATGTAATAAACGCAAGGTTACTGTTGAAGGTGTGGAAATGTTTACAATTTATCTAGAATTCAGCTGCTAGGATTATAGAATTGAAAGTGTAAAATTATGTATATCCAGTATAAGAGCAATTAGATTGGTTACCCGCAGAGTAAAGGATTACACTCATGGTTATTGTTTTTAAGGTTTTGAACAATCTGGGGCCCAATTATCTTCAGGATAAACCACAACTATATATGCTAGTGCACCATCTCAATTCAAAGAATAAGGAACTAATTCCAGTTAGATCAGAGGCCTGTCTAGAGTGGATGAGAGTGAGGGCATTCTCAGGCATTGTCCCTGTATGGTAGAACACCTGACTAGACAATATCCATCTATGAAAGGACTATCTCCAGTTCCACAACCTCCTGTTTAGACAGAGTTATTCTGAACTAGGCTGACTATTGTAGATCAATGTATTTGGTATGTTCTGCTGCTTTAAAGTGTTTTGTAATGAGAGTCAGTAGGAATCAAACCATATTAGTCTGCATAGGAGGACTAAGGTGAGGATGATGACTTGTATCGTGTTCTTGTATTTTGTTGTGAATTGTCTTAGGTTTTATCAAGATAAGGTGATATTTAAATTTAAATTAATAAAAAATGAGCTAGTCCATGCTTCTACTTTAGCTGTGATCTACTCACATGTCTTTTATCATCAGTCCTAATGCAATTATCCTAAAAGAAATAATGAAAAATAAAAGGAAATATTTCATTCATTCATTCATCTCATGGTTGGACTGATAAAATGGTGGAACACGATGACTCCAAATTGCTTAAGAACTTCCATAAGAAATGTAAATATGAATAGGGAAAGAAGCTAAGAAGAGGAACGTGATTTTCTAGGGAAAGTAAAGCAGTAGGCCAGGAGGAATGCACAAAGAATATTGAAGTCTTGATAAATGGTGCTGCTGCAGCTCACAAGTTTCAAAGAAGTGCTAAAGCGTTTTTTTTGTGTGTCTGTTACTATGTATAATATGTCCAATATATGTGTGAACATTTGTACTGTGCAGTTAAAATTAGGACGAGATTGCTTGTCACTTCCAATGGTGTCATTTTCAAGCAGTGGTACAAACCACTCTAACCATCATTATGTACTCATTCTGTATGCCTTGTGAAGGCTGCATTTGTTTATCTCTGTAATATTTCTAAGATCTCCTGAGAAGTACTTTGGAGTCTTTATTGATAGTCATTAATGGAATGACAGCTGGCAAAAGGGTTACTCCTCAGAGACCTTTACACCTGAAAATAAACCACTGCTTGCCATTTCCATTATATATTATTTGTAGAGAATGTGCCTTTGTTTTTTTCACCTTGGTTTCCCCCTGAAAGATAATAAACCTAGCCTGTGCTTTGGAATGTGTTCATGCCTGGATTATATGAGAAAATTAGAATACTTGGCTTCTCTTTGTTATTAACATTTGTAAACACAATTCCACCTGAAATCTTGTTCTACACTTATATGACAAGACTAGTAGAACTCTGATGTGCCTCCTATGACAGCTGACACCTCCTGGGGGACGTCAACTAATTTTTAAATCTGTGAAAGTTTATTTAGTCTGTAACCGGAGCAGGTCGGACTCAATGCTCCGTCCCGCACATCTGACCCACTTCTACCCCCTCCCCCGATGCCAAAAACACTCAAGACACCAACTTTGGTAAAACACGCCTGGTCGCAGTTTTATTGAACATGAAACAGCATAACATCAACCATAAATAACCATGATTTCCATACCCAGCGGAAGGATGCCTCACCAGCCATGGCCATAGCAAGGTGGGCCCGCCTCCGCTTTTCCAGCTTCTCTCCCCCCTTGGCCCCCGGCTTCACCATATAATTAGCAAAAGCAGGCCCCGGGGTTCTCCGGGTCGGGGGTACCCCACCCCCGTCCCAAGTTTATCCAAGGCTCCGGACCCCGGAAACCTCCGGGATCCCGCCTCCACCCCAACTGCGACACCCCTATTCCCCAACCTTAACCCAGGGGCGGGAGGGTGGGACGCCCCTCAAAGAGCCAGAGACGAACTGGCCCCGTCCTCCGGCTCCTCGCTGCAGCTACGTCGCCCTCATACCATCATTGGCTCTCCACGCGCAACGCGCTGCAGAGAGCCAATGAATTTAAAAGATGCAGGCCAGCACCTGCCTCTCCATCCGGCCCCTCCCCCCCCCACTCAGCACCGCTGCCCGGGCCCAGTATCTTGCAGAGCCGGTCCGGTTACCAGCGGCCGGCCTGGGAAGTTGCCTGCGTGGCCTTCCATTAACCAGAGCAGGTCGGACTCGATGCTTTGTCCCGCACATCTGACCCACTTCTACCCCCTCCCCCGATGCCAAAAACACTCAAGACACCAACTTTGGTAAAACACGCCTGGTCGCAGCTTTACTGAACATGAAACAGCATAACATCAACCATAAATAACCATGATTTCCATACCCAGCGGAAGGATGCCTCACCAGCCATGGCCATAGCAAGGTGAGCCCGCCTCCACTTTTCCAGCTTCTCTCCCCCCTTGGCCCCGTCTTCGCCATATAATTAGCAAAAGCCAGCCCGGGGGTTCTCCGGGTCGGGGGTACCCCACCCCCGTCCCAAGTTTATCCAAGGCTCCGGACCCCGGAAACCTCCGGGATCCCGCCATCGGCGCGGGCGACCTCACCGTTCACACGCCGCCCCCCAAAAGCTGCGACCAGCGAGCGTCTCTTAAGACTACCCACTCCAGCGCCTCCTGCCAGTCATTTAACAATAAATCCAAACCCACTGGAGATTAGATGCACCCCATCATTCCCGTACAATCCCGCACAACCAACCTCCATCCAGGAATGCATCACCTGGTACCCCCTATGAGCACAGACCCAGCGGCCAATCTGCCGGTTAATTTTTGTTAAACCCCGAGACCAGCGTCTCTTGTCGTGACAACTGGGCCGCTGTATAATGTCCGACCACATCAGTATCACTCCCGGAAACAACTGCAGCACCTCCTCCAGGTCTTTTTGTACTGCTCGGATGAGTTGCCTGCAGGTCCAGACTGCCAAGTCATTGCCCCCCAAGTGTAGCAACAGCAGATCTGGCGCAGTCTGTAATCGCTTATGGTGCCGGAGAAAAGGGAGCAACTGTGTCCAGCGTAGGCCGCGCTCACCCAGCCATAGTATCGACACCACTTCAGGATCCAGGCCCAGATTGGCCCTTGCAGGCCACACAGTCGCTCGCCGCCCTGCCCAATACACAAAAGAATGGCCGATCAGCCAACAGCCATGTGGACCATGCCTACTATCTGCAAAAGAAAGAACAGAATTAGCCCCCCCCCCCGAACTCTGCCAAAGCACCTTTGCAAGCGGACCTACCCTTTAAAGGCTCCCGAGCACCAACGCCCAATGCGTTGAACCTCCGTGTCTGACAAACCCGCCATCGCTGCACTTGTCGCAGCCCCAGTGCGGAACGAGTGTGCCGTGAACTGATGCGGCACCTCCCCTATGTGCCGAAGAGCCATCCTCAGGACAGCGGTCGCCTGGAAATGCGTGAGCAACTGCGCATCCTCATGAATAAAAAACATATCCTCCCCATCAGGGCAGAGGCGCAAATAGTCCCGCAACGCCAACACCGCACAGGACTGAACCCCCACAATCTCACGCAGCACCACCCAACAACCATGACCCTGCTGGTCAGTCTTGGAGCGAGCCAAGAACACCCTCGCTGAGCCCTTGTCCACCAGTACATGCTGCCGCCGCAATGCCCCACCTGTCCCCGACTTCCCAGAGTTCGCTACCAACTCGCCGATACGAAATGCTCCAAAAAATGCCAGGCAAAAAAATGCCTTGAATAATGCCGCTTCGTACGCTGACGCGGCCACCATCGGGAGCGCCGCACACAGCCGAACTAACAAGCCGTGTGTGATCGGCCGACGGGAGTCCCTAGGTGCTGGACTCATTCTGCCCCACCCTGCATCAACCTCCTTGTCAAAAACCCACCCCCTACCGTGATCCACCCTGCCGCCTTCGCAAAGAAGGCAAACCCAGCTAAATGCGAATGGACCGCCGCCTTAGACCAACCCCGCTCCTTGGCTGCCACTACATAATTTGCCAGCATCCAATCCGATGCCGCTTCTGGCTGCCACCCATGCTCCAGCAAAAATTCCTCCACCTTGTCATATCCACGCTGGTAAACCGACCAGGTTCTTCCCGCCACAGAGGCGCGCAGCAAAGTCAGCATTTCCACAGGCCAATCTGCCATAAGTGATCTGGTACCCGCAGACCTAGCTCCTCGGCTCCTGGTGCCAGCCTCCAGAACCTGTCCCACTGTAAATGAGACAGAGCATCCGCGATTTCGTTAGTGCAACCCGGAATATGCCGCTCTTTGATCCCCACATTCAGCCTCAAACACGCTAGCACCACCTCCCTCATTAAGTCAGCCACTGGCACACATCTCAGACTGTAATTTATTTATTTATTTATTTTATTTATTTACATTCTCTTATATACCGCGCTATTCTGCATCAGTGCGGTTTACATTGAACAAATTGAAATTACATTGAACAGGGCATTATAACTTGGAGATAACTATTTTACAGGGAACATGGGCTATGGAGGGTTAAGTGGCTTGCCCAAGACCACAAGGAGCACCTGTGGGACTAGAAACCCCAGTCCTTCCAGCCCAAGGTTGCTGTCCTCTAGTGGGATTTGAACCCCCAACCTTACGGCCTGAAGTACCTTGCCCCAACCACTAGGCCACTCCTCCACTCAAAGGGTACTATGGTGGTGCGACAACGTGGCAGTGGTGTATGTAATGGTTGATTACATACACCACTGCCACGTTGTCGCACCACCATAGTACCCTTCGATTGCGCAAGCGCTTGGTCCTCAACTCCAGAGCAACCCGTATCGGGAACAACTCCAGAAATGCAATGTTAGTGACCAATCCCGCTTCCTGCCACCGCTGTGGCCATCGGTCGGCACACCAAGCCCCCGCAAAATAAATGCCTAACCCCGCTCCACCCGCTGCATCCGAGAACAGCTGCAAGTCCCCTGAAGACACCTCAGCCTCCGCTAACACCGCTGTCCCGTTGAAGTCCTGCAGAAAAATGTCCCAAATCTGCAAATCCTCCTTCATTCCCTTGGACACCCTTATCCTATGATGCGGTTTTCTCACCCCTGCCGTTGCCCCTGCTAGCCTTCGCAGAAACACCCTACCCATTGGGATGATGTGACATGCAAAATTCAATGCACCTATCAATGACTGCAACTCCCGTAAATTCAGTTTCTGAGAAACCAACGCATTGGACGCGAGCACTCGCAGCTTAGTCACTTTCCCCTCCGGAAGCCACGCCATCATCGCCACTGAATCCAATTCTATACCAAGAAAAGTCAGTCGCTTCGTTGGACCTTCTGTTTTCTCCTCAGCTAAAACGGCACACCCAAGCCCTTAGCTAGATCCATAAATCCGCCCAATAGCCGCTCACACTCCCCTGACTGCTCTGCTCCCACAAATAGAAAGTGGTCCAGATAATGCACGACATTCCCAAAACCCACGTCCCGAACCAACGCCCAATGCAAGAAGGAACTAAATTTCTCAAAATAGGCACATGACACTGAGCATCCCATGGGCATGCACTTGTCAAAATAAAATCGTCCCTCAAAACTAAAACCCAGTAATGGAAAACTACTTGGGTGCACCGGCAAGAGACGAAAGGCTGACTCAATATCAACCTTCGCCATCCATGCCCCCTCCCCTGCTGTCCTCACCAATTGTACCACCTGGTCAAAAGACGCATATCTAACCGTACAACTATCACGCGGGATATGATCGTTAACCGATGTTCCCTTGGGGAAAGACAGATTATGAATCAATCTAAATTTCCCTGTTTCCTTCTTGGGTATGATACCTAATGGGGATACTACCAAATTCGTGAATGGCTTTTCCTCAAAGGGGCCCACGACCCTCCCCAATTTCACTTCCTTTAACAATTTCTCAGGAGCAATTGACGCCCAACATCGAACCGAAGGCAAATTCCACGCCCTACCCGCTCCCACTGTCCCCACCACTGGGACAATGAAGCCCTCCCGAAACCCTTTTAACAAAACCTCCTTATCCCCCCACTTCGGATAATGCTGCAGCCTAGCCCCTAACGCCTCTAACCTTATCGGGGTATTGGCCATACTGAGAGAAGACCCGCTACTTAGGGGAGGGCCCTCCAAGCTTGGCAGGCCCTTTTTTGATGCCTTTCATCGCCGCATGCCCTCCTCCACAACTTGAACAGGCATGCCGGAATTTGCAGTCAGGAAAGGGACAGGAAGTCTTACTGAACCACCAGCACACGTCCCCCGATCCAGCAACTCCAATTTTTGGCTGAACCACAGGTCCTGGCGGACAAAAGGACTGCCCCAACCCCCCAGGAATTCCCCCACTCAGTTTCCCACCCATACCCTCCACCCTCGGTTTCACGAACATCTGCGTAAGCCACAGATTAATATCCTGCACGCCCCACGACAAAAAACAATTCTCCTCCATTTTGTCTCGGAACTTCTCGTCGTAGTTCAACCACGACCAACCTTCATGCGTTTGAGCGGCTTCCAGGATAGAATTCACGTAAGCCAACAGCATGCCATACTGCTCCGGGTAGTGATGCCCCCAAACACTCGCCAGATGCAAAAAGGCTCTCGTCCAGTTGACAATATTCCTCGACACTATCTTAACCCGTCCGGCCTTTTCGTCTTCCTTCCTCTTTCTCTTACTATCTCCGGACCGCCTACGTCCTTCAAGCAATCGGAATATGTCAATATAACGCCTTTTCTTAATCTTGCGCCGCAACTTTCTCGGCACACCTTCCCATAATTCCGCATACACCACTAATGACGGAGCACGGCCCTTGACGCTGTCCCCCCTCCCTCCATGCTACCCACCTCCTGCCTATCCCCGCCCTTATCCGACATGAACGACGATTCCAGCGACGAAGAAGACGAAGAAAATGAGTCAGAATCATGTCGATGCCGACAAGTGTGCTTGCGTTTCTTCCTCCTCTTCCCACCCACTTCGCTCCCTTTCGCCCCCCCTAGCAGTTCCCTCCTGAGCCTCACCTGCGGCCACTGAGTCCGTTAATCGCTCCGCAGCTGGCACCGCTTCCCCCGAGCTGGCCACCAAGCCTTGCTGCTCTGGTCCCCTTTGGCCTCCGTTGCCCGGTATCGCCGCATACAGAAACATCACCGGCCCCCTGAGGAGACAAAACAGAGAAAACCTGGGGAGGGGCCGCTGCCGGCCAGGCTGGTTACCAAGCCCCCAGCCACTCCGAGCCTGAAGACCCTTGACCCCCCCCAGCCAATGCTGCCAGGACCCCACCCCCGCACCTGCCGCAAAATGCTCCCCCCATGCCCTACTGCCCTCCCCCTCCCCTGGGGACCGCCAGGCCACCAAAAAGGCATCATCTCTGCACCCGTCACCCCCCGCCCCCCAAAACCCCAGTCTCACTCACTAACGCAGGACCCCCACCCTGCTGACCCAAGGCCCCCCACAGACCCTGAGCCCCTTCCTCACCCGCACTGCCAGCCGACCCAGAGGGCCGCTCTTGCCTGCCCCCCCTTTCACCCCCTGCCTCAGCACCCCCCAACCCAGCCGGCTGGAAATCGGATCCCACACTCTGAGGCCCCCCTCTCCCCTGAGCACTTGCCCGCTGCACTCTTCCTCCTCGCCCCCCCCTCCTTACAGACAACCCGGCCCTCTGTGCCCTTCTCACCGACTCCCTTGTTCCCCTTCCCCTAGAAAGCCCCCTTGCCTCCCTGGGCTGTCCTGCATCCCCCCTCCCTCTGTCAGCCCTCGGCCTGCCGCCCTGTTGCCTTGCTGACCAGAGGCCCCTGCAGCCCTCCCAGATGCCCTTCCCCTCCCCCGCAGCCCCCCCTTTGCCATAGCCACAGAGAAAATTGCCAGTGACACACACAATCGCCTGCACGGACTCGGCCACGATGCCGGAGAACTCTGGACTCCGCGTGCCACTGAGCACTGAGCCGACACCAGCCACGTGCTGTCGCTTCTCCCTCTGCCGAGAACTGAGGCTCCACCAGCCACGTGGCGCAGATCTTCCCTCCGCTGCTGGTGGCCCCACACCACGAGGTCAGCAGAACTCCTCCGAAGCCTAGCACGAACGCCGACTCCGATCGAGGCACCGGACCATGCACCGCTCGCACCCACCGCTCAAAGAGCCAGAGACGAACTGGCCCCATCCTCCGGCTCCTCGCTGCAGCTACGTTGCCCTCATCCCTTCATTGGCTCTCCATGCGCAACGCGCTGCAGAGAGCCAATGAATTTAAAAGATGCAGGCCAGTACCCGCCTCTCCATCCGCCACCCCCCCCCACTCAGCGCCGCGGCCCGGGCCCCGCATCTTGCCGAGCCGGCCCGGTTACCAGCGGCCGGCCTGGGACGTTGCCTGCACGGCCTTCCATTTCTCATCTGACTCTTGTTTATTCCTTTAGCCAATGAAATTTAGAGCAACCTGTGAAGAAATGACTGCGCACATTCTCTTTGCTCTCGTCTATCAAAAGCACCCAACAAAACTGTCCTAGCCTAACATTTTATTTTCTAATGAAAGTTAGATATCAAGTCACAGGAAACAGAACAAACATTTTTGAACCTGCCTTTATACACATATAATTTTCTTTACCCTTTGATTTATTGCAGTATTTAATTAATCATCCGATTTCTGCTCTTTTGTTTTTATTTTCCCTCTGATTTGTGCCGTCATTATTGCCAGCATACAGACTGTGATTCTGATTTTAATTGCCTTAACAATGCATTTATTCATTCCATGGCGGCCTTGCTTCACAAATTAAGGAAATCTGTCAACCTCTCATTCCACTTCCTTTACTGTTTCACAAAGCTCTTTCTTAAACTGCTTAACTCTGTAGGGGTCTTCACCATTTGAATGCACTTATATGTTGGATTATATTCTTAAACCACCAGTGATGGATTTCCTTTCCTTTTCTTTATAGAAACCTGACAAATGAGCTCGTTGTGTGACTTCCTACAAGTCTGCTGTACTTGGAATGTGTATAAGTGAGGGGCAGTTTTTCCTGTGTTGTACAATAGCAGCAGTCAGGAGACCATTGTGGGTTCAACATTCTATTTTTAAAAAATCACATATACCACTGCCAAGTATCTTTACTTTAACTATAAGATATGATAATTTTTAATAGTGAAAATCATTGTGTGTACTTTTAAATGGGTAAACTATTCAAAACCAATTTTAACTGTTGCAAATGAGGGTACAAATCCATTGCTTTTGAACTGAAGGGTCCACAGTTGTGTTTTACCATTATCAACTCTGCCAGCAATACAGATATCTCATGTATCTAATATGCACAAAATAATAAGCATCAAGTTGCTTACATTGTATTTGCTTGTGTCCTGAAATAATGCCATAAATTGTTCTGAATGCTAAAAGTACCTTATCAAGGAGTAAACGATGTCAAAGACAGAAAAGGAATGAACTGCTGGGCCCTGACTCTTGGCAGTAAGCATGAGCTGAAAGTACATATTTATCACTATGCATAAAAAAAAGCATGCACTCCAGTTTGATAGATGATAGAAAGAAACACTTGTGCCAAAATACTCATGAATAGAAAGAACTATGATAGATATAGCAGTACAATGGCATGGCTCCCAAGGTCAAGGCGCCAGATGTGAGATATATGATGAAACGGAGAGCACTGTAAGGAAAGACCAACATGTCAACTGTTTATTGACTACAAAGTGATGAAGCTGGAATACATTGATTGGTTTTTAGACACTGAAACATAGATGTGAGAACTTCTGGGGCTATACATTTGAAGATGGGTTATTTGCTACAATCTGAGGTGGGCCATTTCTAATGGAACATTTATGATGTTTTTCAAATACAGCCTAAGCTCTGAGCTGTGTTCATTTCTTTATTTAGTGTTTTATATACCACAACTAAAGAGAATTTAGCAGTGGTGTTCAGTTAAACTCTGCCAAAAGGAAATATCATATGTAAACAGAACAACAGAACAATAAAACAATAGCCAAAGCAGGTAAAAAAAATAAACATACAACAGCAATAAAAAATGTAAAATCCCTATAAAACTCTTCAAATAGGAAAGAAAGGTTAAATAGCTAAACTTTAGTACATTTATGAAAATCCACATAATCCAACAGTGCATGAACTTTACCTGGCATAATGTTTCAAAGGACTGCTACTATACAAAACAAATTTCTCTTACTAGTTTCCATTAAGTGGATGTACTTTAGAACTTGAACGATTTAAAAGCAGCTCCTTCAAGGTTTACAAAGATCTGGGACATGCTGCTTTAACCATTTTTGAAGATACTCAGGACCATAATCATGTAAAATCCTAAAAAGCTATAAAATGGACAACCAGAATGCTCCTTCTCCCCACTCCCACAGGTTTTCTAGTTTACCAATCCATTCTAGTCCTACCTCCCTTCCACTTGCATCATATAAACTTGACAGCAAAATAACATTTGGGAATAATAGCCATAGGTTTGATAAATTTAAATACGTATATACATTTTATTTAATTACACATTAGAAACAGGATGCCAGAGATCTGATTCACTCTGCCAGATTTGTTTTATTTATTTAAAACAAGTATAACCCATAGTTATCTAAACTTCTAGGTGGGATACAACAGAATATCATAAACATTCACAAAAACATACAATACAAATAAATCCATTTTTCATTGAGTATTTATAACAATAGGCTACCTAACATATCTGCTAACTAAATACCACATCACTCAGCAAAGGCCGCAGTAAAACAATACGTTTTTAGCTTATACATGTAATAGATGAGTACAATTTTTTAATTCAGATGGTAAATAATTCTGTAATTGGGAGACAGCAATAGGTATTGCATGAGCAAGAACCTTAGTCAAAAAAAGCCTCATGTAAATAAGGAACAATCAAAAAGACTCACTGGCTGACCACAGGCCACATCCAGCTGCATAACATTGCAACACTGAAATAATATAATGTGGAGCTTCTCTGCCTAAAGCTTGAAAGGCCATTACCAAAACCTTAATCTTACTCTCCACAAAAATGGAAGCCAGTGGAAAGATGACAGTATGGCAGTTATATGCTCGCAATGATTTACCCCTGCTGACAAATGGGCTGCTGCATTTTGAACAATCTGTAAAGCTCGAATGGAGCTTGTAGCTGACCCTAAATAAAGGTCATTACAGCAATTGAGATGCATCAGCACCAAAGCCTGCAAAACTGTATGAAAATCCTTGTAGCCCAAGAAGGGTTTAAGGTGACAAATTAACTTCAGTTTGAAAAAAGCCAGCCTAACTACAGAATCTATCTGTGACTTCAAAGTTAGTCTTGAATCTAACAAAACATCTAAACTGCAAACATGATCATTTCCTTGAACTGACACACCATTCAAGACAATATTCTCTGGCTTTAGCTCTACAGAAGACTGAGAATAGCAAAATCTCGGTTTTACCAACATTTAATACCATCCTAGTGTAAAACATCCAATCCTTCATTACCACAATTGTAAACTGAACTAATTGAACAGCTGTAGAAAGATCAATGGGTATAAGAAGTTGGATATCATCAGCATAAACAATGTAATGCAAATCAAATCCTACTAAGATTTTACACAAAGACTCTAGATACAAATTAAATAATACAGCAGACAGGGTGGATCCCTGCAGGACACCAGTTTTTATGACATACCAGGAAGAGCAGTCATCTTTATGCCTTACCTGCTGCTATTCAACAAAAAGGACCAAAACCAAGCAAATACCTTTCCCAAAACTTAAATAGTGGCCAACTGATATAAAAAATATCATTCTCTAAGGTATCAAAAGCTGCTATCACATCAAGCAGAATTAAAACGAGGTAAGCTCCGTGATCAAAATCCCTTAAAACAATCTCTAAACAAGACAACAACAAAGACTCTGTTCTATGTTTGGGTTCACACCCAAACTGAAAAGAATCCAAAACCTGCTTATATTATCAGCACACCATGCCATTGCTAGCAATACACTTGCTGTTTATTTAGTCTGCATAGGAGGCCTTCATCATGGATCCAGTCCCACCTTGACTTGCCTGTCAAGAACCTGACCAATCTTCACATTTGCACTATTGTGCTAAGCCTACTTACTGATAACTAACTATCATGAGCCCAACATGATGCCACACCTAATACTGCTAGGAAGTACCATCAAAGCATCCTTTGCCTCCCAGGGACAGAAACCTGTTGGATGCATGTCCACTCTTTATTAATTTTCAGAATATCTCTACACTTTGTGATCAAATACAGTGGGGATCAGCACTCTGCATTTCAAAGTCCAAGGATGATAGATGTGCTTCCACTTTGAGATAATGACATGTACCACGGAGGACTCATTCTTTAAGAAGTTGCTGCTGCAGCATTGAGAACTTTCCCATCTGCATTTATCCAGCCCCCTCATCAAGCTTCCTGATCCATACGCATAACAAAAAGGTGGATGGATATCATGATTCCAAGGGAGAAAAGCTGACCTGCTATTTCAGGCCACTTTTCCCCTAGTCCATCAGCCCCTCGGTCTCATTCTTGTTGTTCTCCCACAGACCTGTTTACTCAGAAAAAAGACAGCAAGGGTGGAGGACGTATTAATCAGGCTACATAAACTGGAGCCTGGATTATTTTCTGTTCAGGACAGGATTACGGCATTGGCAAACAAGGCATGTTACTAGGACCAAAATGTTTACTCAAAGATTCCCAAGGCAGATTCTTATCCTGTTAAGTCAGTTGTTGGAAGAAAGGAGGGGGAGAGACAAAAGTCATCACTGTTTTAAATAAATCATCTATTGTCTCTACTGCCTATGGATTACCCTCCAGTTGGCAGGAGGAGTTGGTGAGTAGCACTCCTTATCTGCTATGTCCTCTTCGGTTTGTTTTCCTCTGCATTCAGAAAGCCAGAATAATGCTTGGATGCATAGGGAGAGGAATGGCCAGCAGAAGAAAGGAGGTGATAGTGCCTAGATATGAATCTCTGGTGCAATATCATTTGGAGTATTGTGTGCAATTCTGGAGACAACACCTTGAAAAGGATATAAACAGGATGGAGTCAGTGCAGAGGGTGGCTACTAAAATGGTCAGTAGTCTTCATTTTAAACCATATGGGGTCAGACTTAAAGAATCTAATATGTATACATTAGAGGAAAGGAGGGATAGAGAAGATAAGATAGAGATGTTTAAATACCTCTGTGGCATAAGTACACAAGAGGAGAGTCTCTTTCGATTGAAAGTAAGCTCTGCAACAAGGGGGCATAGGATGAGGGTGAAAGGGGATAGACTCAGAAGTAATATGTGGAAATATTTATTTATTTATTACAAATTTCTATACCACGATTTCCAAAGATCAATTGTGGTTTACAAATAACAACAATTTGAATAGTACATAAACAGATACATACTCATATACATGGAACAGTGGAAAACTATGTACATTAAAATAAGGTCCATTAAGCTAAATGCATGATAATAATAACAGACATGCAAGTGAACTAACATTAACTATTTACAACTCTATGTGTGGTGGGATGGAGAGTCCTGGGTTATGTTTGGGAGAGAGAAGGGGTTGTTGCTGGTGTATTGTGTTGCTCATGAATGCTAAAATGGAGGGTAAATAGATGGGTTTTGAGATCCTTTCTGGATGTTTGTAGGTCACTTATTTCTTTACAGAAAGAGTGGTAGATGCGTGGAATAGTCTCCCAGTGGAGGTAATGGAGACAACAGGGGCGGCTCAAGGCAGTCTGCTGCCTAAGGTGAAGAATGAGTTGACCCTCCCCCCCCCAACACACACCTTAGAGGGGGCGTGGCTTTTTCAGAAATCCAATCAGAGATTGAACCAAACCAAAAAAGCTGATTAGATTATATGGAGGAAATGCAAGGCATTTGCACACAGGGCCGTAACGAGCTGCCATCGCGCACTGTGCGACTTGCAGCTCAGGTGCACGCTCCCCTTTCCCCCCATACCTCCGTCCAGCGCTGCCTGCTCTTTCCCTTCTGCCACCGCCCTCTGTTTTTTTCAAGACGGCGCCGGCAACTGGGAAAGAGCAGGCAACACTGAACAGAGGTAATGGAGAGGAGGGAGGGGGGGCATGCACCCGATCTGAAAGGCGCTGGCACTTTAAGCAGATCTGTCCCTCCCTGCTCTGACATCGTGTCGGAGGAGGGAGGGATTGGACCTACTTAAAGTTCTGCGAAAAGGCTTGGAGGGTGCATTTCGGCTGCCTGCTATTGTCCTGCCAGCGGCGGCAGGGCAACAGCAGACAGTCAAAATGCTCCCTCCAAGCCTTTGTGTCCTGTGCGGCTGCTGCACTGCTTGCACAGGGCTAAGTACGGTCCTGTTTGCACACCAAGGAACTAAAAGACAGCAAGAATCGACAGCATAGTTTATAAAACTTAATTATAACTCATTTTTATTTTGTTGTTATAAACTGTGTTATGGTTCTTGATTTTTCTTTTTCAACATATATTTTGCATCCACAGTAGGTGCAGAGAAGAACCAGGGCATTCACCCACAGAACTCAATATTTAAAAAAAAAATCTGATTCTGATAATCTCACTAACAATGACAGCAACCATTATTCTCCAGTACCATTCATATTGTGAACTAATACAAAACCCTACAACAAAGAGCAAACCTACCATACCATACCATTTCAACACAAACTTCCAAAACTCACATAAGAGCCCGTCCAAAAAAAGTGTCACTGTAAATGCTACAATGGGCCCTGGAACATCCATACACCTATTTGAAAAGCTGAAAAAGTCAAATTACTACAGTACAGTATAGATCTTCATGTACAAACTCCATGTTAACAGAACACCTGACCTCAGTCACGCGCTCACAACATCGACTCTCACCAAGTACAGAAGAAGTAACCACAATCTAAAATAAAAATAAAAATATGTAGACAAAATTTAAACTGAAACTCCAAGAAGCCACAGTCCACATGCAGTGCAACATCAGATAAATAAGAGAGGCAGTTTCCCAATACAGTATAAAATATAAAGATAACACAAAGTCCAATCACTAAAATTAAATAAAATCATTTTTTCTACCTTTTTTTTCTGACCATTTTATTCTCTGATCATGCTGGTCCCGATCGGAGGCTTCTGCTTTCCTGTCTTCTCTTAGCTCTCTTTCTGTGGTCTATGGTCCATCTGCCATTTCTTGTCTTTTTTTTTGTTGTTTTCTTCACTTCCTTCCATCAGCCCATTTCCAGTTCCAGTAACCCTCCCCAGTATCAGCCCCCTTTCCAGTCCTTCCCTCCCAGTACCTTCCAATGTTAGCCGCCTTGCATTCCAATAACTGCCACTGGTGTCCATTCCCTTCCAGTCCCCATCCTTCCCCACTGGCCATCCCAGGTATCAGCTCACGTCCACTCTCAGCGCCACCCTCCCAGTCAGCTCCCTTCCAGTCACCCTACCCTCTGTCCATCCCCCTTCCAGTGCCATTCACATATCAGCTCCCTTCCAGCCTCCTCCCCATTACCCAGTCACCTAATACTCCCATCCCTGTGTCAGCTCCCTTCCATTCCCCCTTCAGTACATCCCAGGTGTCAGCTCCTTTCCAGCCCCCTCCTTCCCCCATGTCAGCTCCATTCCTGCCCCCTCCTTCCCCTGGCAGGTCCTCTCAGTATCCGCTCCCTTCCAGTCCTATTCTACCATCCCCCTGCATCAGCCCATTTGTAGCCCTAGCCCCTAGTTTTCTTCCAGGGCCAGCAGCACCCTCCTCGGCTCCCCCATTAGCCCATTTCCAGTCCCAGCCCATTTCCAGTCCTATCCCCCTTATCAGCCCACACCAGTCCTAGCCCGCCAATCAGCCCATTACCAGTCCTAGTTCATTTCCAGTGCTAGCCCCCATCAGCCCATTACCAGTCCTAACCTCCCACAATGAGTCAATTTCCAGTCCTAGCACCCCAATCAGCCAATTTCCTGTACGAGCCCCCCTAATCAGCCCAATTCCAGGCCTAACCCCACCAATGATCCCATTAGCAGTCCTAGCCCCCCTCCCGATCATCCCATTTCCAGTTCTAACCCCCTCCCAATCAGCTTATTTCCAGTTCTAACTTCCTCATCAGCCCATTTCCAGTCCTAACCCCCTGATAGCCAATTAACAGTCCTAGCCCCCTCCCAATCAGCCCATATCCAGTTCTAACCCCCCATCAGCCCATTTCCAGTCCTAGCCCCCTCGATAGCCCATTAGCAATCCTAACACCCCTCCCGATCAGCCCATTTCCAGTTCTAACCCCCCATCAACCCATTTCCAGTCCTAGCCCCCCCATAGCCCATTAGCAGTACTAGACCCCCTCCCGATCAGCCCATTTCCAGTTCTAACCCCCCACCAGTCCCTCCCCCCATCTGGCCATTGCTATGTCCTGTGCTAACCCCACCCACCAGCCCAGCTCCAGACCTTCTTTAGGGAACTGGAACTGGAAAAAAAACCCTGCTGCAAACGCTGCTGCCACTGCCACTGCAGCGGCAGCATGAAGTGCCCTGTGGCAGCTGCCTCCCCGGAAGAGCCCTCACAAACCTCCCCCCCCCCCACACCGGCTCAGCTTTGCAGATTCGCGCGAAGAGAGAGTGTTTCCCTTTTGGGCTCTGTTAAAGCTGAGTCCGCGGCGCTGATGGGAAACAGGAAATACTGTTAAAGCCATATGGCCTTTTTCTGCTGACATGTTTCTATATTTCTGTTCGCGTCAGTTTTGAAATTTATTTATATTATGTTGGGAGGCCCAAGGCATTTGTTTGCCTAGGAACTTCTAAAGGGTTAATCCTACTCTGTTTCTGTTAATATGATTTGATTTTGTAGTTAGTGAAATAAAAAGAGTATTACTGTAGTCACAGAGTCTCAGATCAGACATCCAACCCAGAAGTTATTTTAATGAGTTGCAAGTGATGATGGCTTTATTTATGCATGTGTGTATATAAGGGGATGTATTCTACAAGCTCCAATGAAAGAAAGGGTGAGGAAGCACAGTATGCTTTGAGGCTCTATTTTTTGTGTGAACTATTATGCAATCTAATATGAATGGATTCACATTTTCTAATGCCATGTGTCATATTTCATATGCCTTATACCATACTGGGTCAGACCAAGGTCCATCAAGCTCATTATCCTGTTTCCAACAGTGGCCAATCTAGGTCACAAGTACCTAACAGTTTCCTCAAAAGACACAGGTTCCAAAATGCTTGTACTGGGGCAAGCAGTGGATATTCTGGGTCCACTTTAATAATGGTTTATGGACCTTTCCTCCAGGAACTTGTCCAAACCTTTTTTAAACCTGGCTGCACTAACAGCTTTTACTACATCCTCCGGCAGCAAATTCCAAAGTTTGATTACATGTTGAGTGAAAAAATATTTTCTCTTATTTTCTCTACCAGCATCAGATCTGTGAAAGCAAGTACTAGTCGCAGGGCATTCTCATTCTCTGCGCCAACTATCTGGAATCAACTACCATTCGAGCTGCGATCAATCAAGGACATTACTGCTTTCCGGAAGGAACTAAAAACTCATCTATTCAAAAGTCACTACAATCAGCTGTGACTCTCAGTACAATATAGATGAAGCAAAGCAATCAATTAATCATGCTCTGTTGAACTGCTATATGTATAAATGTAAAAAATGTAAATATGTGTAGTCCAATCTCCAAGACACTAATCCTGTGTGCTGTGCCTTACCCCCAAATCTATGTATATATTTGCCCCACTTTTCTGTCTTGATTTGACAACTCCCAAAGATGTAATCAAACCGCTGCTGATCGCTGGAAGTGGTGGTATACAAGTGTGTACTAAATAAATAGTCTTTCTATATTTTGATGGCATAAACAATCGATTTACGTTTACCTGTTCCACTCCATTCATTAATTTATAGACCTCTATCATATCTTCAGGAATTAACTGAACTAATCATGATGTTTCTACATGAGCCCACTGAATATTGGGATAGTGGTATTGAATATGGGATTGCTGGGGTTTAGACGGTTAGCAGGTCTGCTCACTGGCTTAACCATTTTTCTGTTGGCGTGCATTATTAAGAAGTAGGACCCATTGCATAAAATGGGACCTGTGGTAAAATAATGCAAATTAGGGGTAAAATAGCATATGTTAGAGGTGGTGCAGTTTAGTAACTAAGATTCTAATTGGCTGGTTGATTAACCAAATGCGCTCTGGAGAATATCAACCCTTTAATTGTTTATCTGCATCATGGTGTTCAGCATAGACCCTTTTTTGGCATCCTTTTTGCACTTCATTGGTGTAACACCATCTAATGAAAATTCTTGGTGCAGAATTTAGAACTGATCACAAATGTCACTGTGCTGGGGAGGAACTGGGTGTCATGGTACATGTACATACTAATGACAGAGAAGAGTATTGGAGGGAGGTTCTGGTAGCCAAATGTAGGTTTTTAGGTAGAAAATTGGAATCCAGGACCTCCTTTTTCCATGAGTTAGACAGAGCTCTGTAATCTCCATTTGCATCAAAATGGCAGATGAAATTTAATGTGGACAAGTGCAAAGTTATGCACCTAGGGAAGAACAACCCAAACATGTTAAAACCCTCGGCCCAGTGTGCAGCGGCGGCCAAGAGAGCAAATAGAATGCTAGGTATCATAAGGAAAGGAATGGAAAATAAAACAAAGGATATTATAATGTCTCTGTATCGCACCTTGAATATTGTGCACAATTCTGGTCGCCATATCTTAAAAAGGATATAGCATTATTAGAAAAGGTTCAGAGAAGAGCCACCAAAATGGTAAAGGGGATGGAAGGATACCCCTATGAAGAAAGGCTACAAAGGTTAGGGCTCTTTATTTATTTATTATTTATTATTTATTACAGTTTCTTATATACCGCGCTATTTAGAATCAGCGCGGTTTACATCATAACAAAACGACCATAACGACAAACTGTCAGGTTTTACATTGAACAGGAGTACAAACTTGGATAACTGGGTTAACTATATACATAAACTATCTACACTGCAGTGTGAGGGCATTTCTAGATTGGGTCATTTCTTGGAAAAGAGATGGCTGAGGGGAGATATGATAGAAGTCTATAAATTAATGAATGGAGTGGAACGGGTAAATGTATATCGATTGTTTACAAATGAGAATTTAGGGGACATGCAATGAAGCTACAGGGTAAACTATTTAAGACTAATAAAAAAAATATTTTTTCACTCAACGTGTAATCAAACTCTGGAATTTGTTAATGGAGGATGTAGTAAAGGCTGTTAGTGTAGCTGGGTTTAAAAAAGGTTTGGACAAGTTCCTGGAGGAAAGGTCCATAAACCATTATTAAGAAGGGACCCAGGATATCAATGTTTGACCCAATACAAGCATTGTGGAACCTTTGTCTTTTGGGGAAACTGCTAGGTATGACCTAGATTGGCCACTGTTGGAAACAGGATACTGGGCTTGATGGACCTTGGTCTGACCCAGTATTGCATATCTTATGTTCTTCTGTTATTTATTGTTCTTATGTAGATGGTGCAGGGAGCATGAATTTAGATTTGTTAGGAACCAGGCAACATTCTGGGGAGGAGGGATCTTTTCCAAAAAGATGGATCCTCACCACATCCAGGGTGGAACTAAGCAGCTGGCACTAGCCTTTAAAAAGTAGATAGAACAGCTTTTAATCTACAACTTGGGAGAAAGCTGAGAGTTGCTCAGGAGCACATGACGCAGAGTAAGGCACTCTCAAGAAATAGTGGTCAAATGCAGAAGTTGGAAAATCCCGATAGCTTATAATAAAAGATAACGTAATCTAGAAGTATTTACATGAAAAATCAGATGGGAGAAGTAGAATGTATAGCAGTAAATGAATAGTTAGATATACAGTAATAGGTGTCTCTGGGACCTGGTGGAAGGAGGACAATCAGTGGAATACTGTAATACTAAGGTACAAATTATATTGAAATGACAGCATGGCTCAAACTAGTGGAGGGTAGTGCTATATATGTTAAGGATGGCATAGAGTCAGAAAAGATTCAATTTCTGCATGAAACTAAATCCAATGTAGAATCTTAATGCATAGAAATTTCATGTGCGATGGGGAGAAGCATACTGATGGGATGATGTTACTTTGCACCTCGACAGGATGAAGAGATAGAAAGTGAAATGTTAGAAATTAGGAAAGTCAGCTGATTTGGTAACCAAATAACAATGCTATAAATAACTTCTTCATGTAGCAGTTGGTCCAGGATCTAACAAGAAGGGAAAGCATTCCAGGACTAGTTCTTACAGGTACACAGGACTTGATGCAAGCAGTAATGGCAGTGGAGCTGCTAAGCAACAATGATCACAATGGAAGCAAAATCAAAATTGCTGGAATAAAGACACCGAAAAATATCTATCACTGTACTCTTTAATTTTAAAAAAAGATATTATGATAAAATGAGAAAGTTTGTTAGAAAAAAAAACAAAAAAGAGCAAGTGCCAGTATCAAAGGTCTATATGAAGTGTGGACATTATTTTTAAAAGACCATTTTGGAAGCCCAGATAAAATCTATTCCACACATAAAAAAAGTAAAGAATGCCAAATAATGGCAGTGTGGTTTAATGATAAGATGGAAGAGATATGAAAGCCAAAATAGCATCTTTCAGAAAATGGAAAGCAGACGCTAATGAAGAAAACAGAGATGAGTACAAACACTGTCAAGTTAGATGTAAAAACATACAGTTCAAGAGTGACTTTGAAAAAAATTTTGTTGAAGAATTTGTTCTTTATAATGGCTTCTATCATTATGCCAGGCACTGACATCAGGTTCATTGACCTTAGTTTCCTGGATCATCCTTCAAACCCATTTAAAAAATTGGCATTATATTGCAAATTATTAATAGTCAGTCTGAAATTTCATTTTTGAGTTCTTTCAGCACCCTGGGATGTATACCACCTGGTTCAGGTGATTAGCTACTCTTTTTTTGTCAAATTGCCTTTTTATATCTTCCAGGTTCACCGAGATTTGTTGAATTCTTCCAGTTCATCCTCTTTAAATAATATTTCTGGTATGGATAACTCCTCTACATCTTCTTTAGTAAAGACTGAAGCACAGAATTCATTTAGTCTGTCTGCTATGACCTTGTTGTTCCTTTTATCTCTCTATCATCTAATGGCCCAACTTACTTCCTCACAGGCCTTTTGCTTTGAATATATATATATCACACTGTTTTTATTATGGGATTTTGTTTCCACAGCAAGCTTCTTTTCAAATTCTTTCTTCCTGCCTTATTAATAACACAGGTACACTACCAAAAAACTGCCTCCAGTTTTGCAACTGATTCCTATAGATTTTGGGGTGCTGAATCCAGGAAAAATAGCCAAAATTTTCCATCACGTCACGTTTTCTTGCAAAATTAGATTTCTTACCCATATAAGGAATGTTCACATAATTTCTTTTTAGCCGACTGCAGTTTATTTTCTTGGCCCAAAATAGAGGTTGTAATGGTTAACTAACTACAAACACTCCCTCATGATATTTTAGAGTGTTTTGTATTCATTTTATACATTAACAGGACAATTGGGAGGCGGGGGGCTAAATCCAGTACTCGCGCTGGCGCATGTTCTTTCCTCTTCGCCTCACCTCGTTCGCTCGCTCAAACATGGTGGTTGCGACATGAACGTTCCTGTCAAATTTCAGTTTCTTGCAAGTTCATTATTACCTTTTGTTTGCTCAGTCGTAATCCAGCTTTATTCCGAAGTGGTTCACTACAGTTGTAGTTTGCAGTGCTGTGTATTTGTGATGGCTCACAGAGCCAGAGGTTGCGTCAACTCTCTGGACAGTTTTTGTTTTATTTGTGGGGAATATACCGTGAAAAAGCGGCAGAGGAACATTTCTGCATTTATTAAAAAAGTATATTTCGCCTATTTCGGTTTGAAGTTAGGCGATCAAGACAAACCGTGGGCTCCTCACAAAGTGTGCAAGACATGTGAGGAAGATCTACGCTTATGGATGAAAGGTAAAAAACAAGCATTTCGTTTCGGAATACCTATGATGTGCGTGAACAAAGAGACCACAGCAGTGACTGCTATTTTTGCTCTTGCATTGTGAAGGGATGCAACTTAAAAAATAAGAACGTAATAAGTTACCCCAACCTTCCCTCAGCAATTAGGCCTATGCCTCATAGCAACGAAGTACCTGTGCCTGAACCACCAAAATCTTTGGATCATATTTGTGTGGACGGTTCTGATCATGATGAGACTCATCAGATGGCTTTTCCCGATGAGTCCAGTACTTCCGAGTTTGAAACTGAACCAGATCCGAAACCTGAACTTTTCTCTCAAGCTGAATTGAATGATTTAGTCCGGGATTTAGGACTCCCAAAAGATGCTGCCCAACTGCTAGGTTCTCGGCTTAAACAGAAAAATCTATTGTCACCAGGAACAACTTTTTATTGGTACCGCAACCGCGAGACACAATTTTTGAAGTATTTCAGCAAAGAGGAAGATTTGGTATTTTGCAACGATATATACGGAGTGATGGAAAAGTTTAAACTCAAGTATGATCCTGCTGAATGGCGGCTGTTCATTGATTCGTCAAAAGACAGCATAAAAGGTGTTCTTCTTCATAATGGCAACACATTCGCTTCAGTTCCTATTGCTCACTCTGTTATTCTCCAAGAAAAATACGAGAATTTGGCCCTGATTCTTCAGAAGATTCGTTATGATGAGCATAAGTGGATGATTTGTGGAGACTTTAAAATTCTATCCATGCTATTAGGGCAGCAATCAGGTTTCACCAAATATCCCTGCTTCCTTTGCTTGTGGGATAGCCGGGCCCGCGACCTACACTGGGGGAAAAAAGACTGGCCAATTCGGGAGTATTTGAGACCCGGTGAGAAAAATGTTCTTCATGAGAGCTTGGTACCTCGTGATAAAATTCTATTACCACCTATCCACATTAAGTTGGGTCTCATGAAGCAATTCATCAAGTCCCTTCCAAAAGATGGTGAGTGCTTTCGGTACCTTTGCTCAAAGTTCCCCCGACTTTCTGAAGCAAAGCTAAAGGAAGGAGTGTTTGTTGGCCCTGATATAAGGAAACTCATTTCAGATGGAGCATTCGCTGAAACGATGTCTGAGAAGGAAAAAGAAGCCTGTGATTCCTTCAGGGATGTTGTTCTCAAATTCTTGGGGAACAGGCGGGATGAGAACTATAAGGATATTGTTGCCAGGATGCTCAATGCCTTCAAAGAACAAGGCTGTAACATGAGCCTGAAAGTCCATTTCTTGCACTCCCATGTGAACTACTTTCCCGAAAACTTGGGGGCGTACAGTGAAGAACAAGGTGAAAGGTTTCACCAGGACATCAAGGACGCAGAGAGAAGGTACCAAGGAAGATGGAACACCACTATGATGGCTGATTTCTGCTGGTTGCTGCTGCGGGAAACCCCAGATGAAAAATACGCCAAGCAGCGCACCAAGAGAAGCATTCAGGGGAAGAAGAAACGGGCCCACCAGGAGATTGATTGACCCAAGAATGACTTTAAAATCTAAACTGTGTTGACAAATATCGTGTTTTTACTAAACTTTGAAATAAAAATTTGCTAGTTATTACCACAGTGTCAGATCTCATTTATTAGAATTTTATTTTCACACCATCGGGTGTTTGTCTTCATGTATTGCAATGGTGCGGTTTGCGTTTTCTATTCTTACATACATACCTGTACAACATTTTTTGCACATTTCTTTGCTTTGCTTTGTGTCTAACCTCGCTCTTATATGCTCAATGTTTGTGCACATGTATGTGGCTGTTTTAAGTGCAGACAATTTTGCTACCATCACAGTGTGTTTTGTTGACATTACTATATTCTTATGTGCTGCCTTGTTACAATTTTCTTTATTCTTATTTGAATAACTACTAAACAATTAGTATAAAGAATTCATCCAAGAAACTTTTATCTCGATCGCACTCAATCTGAAACGTTCACCTCAAACTGCTATCCCAATGTAGCAAAAAATCTGTACGTGATGGAGCAAATTGGTTACCAGATTTGGATTCAGCGCACCAAAAAACATAAAAATCAATCGAAACATTAGAGGCAGTTTAAAAAAATTTTTTTTTAGTGTACCTGTGTAATTTGAACTTAACTTGCCAGTGCTTATGCTGTTTCCTGTTTTCCTTATTTAGAAACATTTGGAAACTTTTTTTTTACTATAACAACCTCTCTCACCTCACCTTTAAACAATGCCTATCGTCATTTAGCTTTCCTTCTTCCATATTTTTGCAGGATGCAGGATTGAGCCCTGAGATGGCCTGGTATGCCTCTGCATACACATAGGGATGTTCTCCCTGCATGCCTTTCTGACTCCCACAGTGCCGACTCCCTGGTACACCACCACCCAACCCTAGGCAGGGCAGCCGGCACCTGGATTGGGTGGAAGAGACCTACCTGCCACCTGTCCTGGCCTTGGGGTGGAGGTTCCAACCCCAATCACTGCCGATCACCACAGTCCCAGTACATCCACCCCGACCCACAGGACGCACAGGGCTGGGACCTGAATCATCCCTGTATGTCCTGCTGCCTTGGCCTGCCCCTGCTCCACCCTCACTCCGTCCCCTTTTGCCCCCACCAGCTCCCCCTGTACTGCTGCTCTGGCCATCCATGGAGAGTCTGTGGGGGAATATGGGCAGGATGGCATGCTGAATTGGACCATTAACCTTTGCAGCACATCCTTTTGTTTTTTCCCTAACCATTTCCTCATTTTATCACAGTCTCCCATGCAGTCCTCTTTCCATTTATTAAAATCAAATTTGATCTTATTATGATCACTATTACCAAGTGGCCCAAACACCATTATGTCTCACACCAGATCCTGCGTTCCACTAAGGATTACATGTAAAATAGCTCCCTCTCATGTCAGTTCCTGAACCAGTTGCTCCATGAAGTAATCATTTCATCAAGAAACTTTACCTTCCTAGCATGTTCTGATGCAACACTGGAGTAATTGAAATCACCCATTATTACCGTGTTGCCAATTCTGCTAGCTTCCCTAATTTTTTTTAGCATTTCATCTGTGTGTTCATTTTGGCCAGGCGGACAGTAGTACACCACCACAGCTATTCCCTACTTCTTCTTGAATGTAATTTCTCTCCATAAAGATACTAAAGTACATTTTGTTTCCTGAAAAATGTTTATCCTGTTTGACTCAATGCCCTTATTAACATATAGCGCCACCTTTCCATCAATTTGATCTACCCCGTCATTGTGAAATAATTTGTACCTTTTATCACAATGTCCCATTGATTATCCTCCTTCTACCAGGTCTCTGAGAGGCCAGCTATATCTACTTCTCCATTCAGTGTTATATATTCTAACTCCAACATCACTTTTTTTTATTTCTAGCATTTATATACAGGTATTTCAAAGTATGATTTTTATTTTTATTGACAACCTAGTTATCAGTTGACAAGGATAATTTGGAATCTTTCAACTCCCTGCTTTTTTGCTTAAAGGCCCCTAGACTGCTTTTACCATTATTGATAATCCTCCATCAGGATACTCTAACCTCCTTGTTTTGGTAGTATCCTTCAAAGATACATTATTATGAACTATTTGTTCCTGGGTGACTGTCGACTTCCTCCATTATCTAGTTTAAAAGTTGTCTTATCTCCTTTTAAAAAGTTAGTGCTAGCAGCCTTGTTCTATCCTGGTCAAGGTAGAGCCCATCCTTTTGGAAAAGGCCCCCCTCTTCCCCAAAATGTTTCCTAATTCCTAACAAATCTAAAGCCCTCTTCTGTGCACTTTTCATCCATACATTGAGACTCCAGAGCTCTGTCTGCCTCTTGGGTCCTGCCTGTGGAACTGGAAGCTTTTATGAGAATGTTACCCTGGAGGTCCTGAATTACAACTTTCTACCTAAAACTATAAATTTGGCTTCCACAACCTCTCTCCCACCTTTTATATCATTGGTACCCACATGTACAAAGAGAGTGGGCTCCTTCTTGGCACTGACTAGAATCTTATCTAGGTGATGCATGAGGACTGCTACCTTTGCACCAGGCTAGCAAGTGACCAAATGATCCTCATATCCACCAGCTGCCCAGTTATTTACATGCCTAATGATCAAATCACTTACTAAAATGGTCTTCCTAACCTTTTCCTCCTGGTCAGAAGCCCATAGAGACACATACTTGGTGTGAGACGATTTTATATCCCCTAGAGGACAGGTCCTGGCTACAGGATCATTTCCTGATACACCAAGGTTATGCTTTCCTTCCAAGACAGCACTGGTTGCCAGATTGGAGGTGGAACCTTTCTATTTTATCCCTATGGGTCTCCTCTCTCTATATATATACACACACACACCTTTCTGTCTGCCTCAGCTCCTCTACTACTGCTACTACTACTGAGAATTTGTATAGAGCTACAAGACATATGCAGCACGGCACAGACACATGTAAAGATGGTCCCTGCTCATCAGAGCTTAGAATCTATTTGACAGACAACATAGTAGCTGTAGACATGGGATACATCTAGGGCAAATGGTAAGGAAACACAAAGGAGACTAGGGGGCATGTTTACTAAAAACCGCTATTTTGCGCAGCGCAAAATAGCACACTAAAAGCAGCACTTAAGTGCTCTTAAGCGCCACGCAAACGTGCGTCGAACCCCCACACACGTGCGCGTCACACTAACGAGCCCCGCACAAGTACGGGCCCGTAAGTGTCCGATAGAGGCGTGGAAAGGCCTACGGAGGGCGGAGGAAGGCCCCGGAGGGGCGGAGAGACAGGGTTAATGGGCGGGGAAGGGGAGGGGAGAGGCCCCTCGCACAGTTGCGGGGCCGAATTTCCATTGCAAAAATAGCGCGAGTGAACCACTCGCGGTAGAGGGGATTTAAAGGGAAGAGAAACCATTTCCGTCAGCAATGTACAGCAAAACCGAGGAAACCTGCAAAACGTGAGCAGTGCGATACATGTGCACAGCACAAAAGTGCAATTAAAAATAGAAAATGACCACCACAAAAATATTAAAAATAGTAATTCAGGGGGGGGCGGAGCCTGATGTCCAGCGGGTAGGACGCTTTGCGTTGAAGCTCCCGAGAGGCCTACTCAGAATCCTGACTTAATACCTATATAAATTTACTATTTCGCTCCGAGCTGACCGGGGCACCTCGGGGGGGATGGCGGCCCACAAACCAGCGCGCTTGGACTTCGGGTCTCCTTCTTCTTCTCACGGAAAACGCTCCAAAACAGAGGTATCCTCCCCGCAGAAGATGGTTCCATTTCGTGAAAACCCCGCAATGCACCTGGAGATTTTGGAGGAAATACGCGGCGTGAAGGAATTGGTGCAGTCTAATGGAGAAGCGCTTCGAGCCATGCGAGAAGACTTTGGAGTGCTCCAAGACCGACTTGAAGGTCTTTCATTACGGCAGGACAATATGGCGGGGGTCCTCGACTCGCACGAGGTGCGCTTGGGCAAACTGGACGAGGCTGAGCGCCAGATACAGCATCTTCAAAAGGAGTTGGAAGATAGCAATAATCGCGCCCGTCGCAACAATGTGAGGCTCCTCGGAATGCCGGAGGGGGTGGAAGCAGGAGATATAAGAGAATTCTTGCTCAAAACTCTTCCCTCCTTGCTGAAGATCACTTTTCACAGAGAACTGGAAATCGATCGAGCACACCGTGTTCCTGCCCGCATGGCGCTCAACCGCACGACCCCCCGGCCTATTATCTTTAGCTTGCTACGATATCAACAAGTGGAACAAATTTTACATGCTGCCCGAGCGAATCATCATTTGGAATATGAAGGTCGTAAGGTCTCCTTCTTTCCTGATTTGGCAAAGCCTACCGTTGACCGTCGGAAGAAACTCCTTGCTCTTCGCCCTCGACTTCAACAGCTACAGGCTCGCTTTGGCCTGTTGTATCCAGCGAAGCTCCGAGTGACTCTCCACAACCAGACCAGGACGTTCGAGGATCCTGATCTATTATCAACATTTTTGGACTCCAAAGAAGCAGAACAGATGCGCTAATCCCAAATCTTGGACTCTTATCTGCCGGCTCTGTCCGCCATTTTGAAGGGCCCGATGCGGCGGTCACAGCCCAGCACAGAAATAGCCTGGACTTTCTTTCTTTCTCTGTATGACTTTTGTCTTTGGTCTCCTATCCCTTCATGATGTGTGCCTCGGTCGGATTCGGAGCACGCACAGTCCTACAGGTTATATGTTTTTTCAATTTCGGCCTTCTCTGGGGTTTCTCCCCGCAGACACATGGTCGCCAGTAATTTTGGGGTTTTGCTTCTCCTCTACCGTACTGCGGTTTTCTTTGTTAATGTGGGGCGCTTCATTGTATTATATTAGCTTATTTTTCCTATGTCATGTGTACAGCCAGATACAGTCAGTTTGAGGGACACAGTGAAATTATGTGTGCTATCATGCTCAGAATTTTAACTTTTCTGAATGGCCTCATGTAAAATCTTATTATTCATCGTCAAAGGCATTGCTGGTCCACTCAGCAGAAAGAAAATCCTTAGCTATCTTAGCCACGAGCACGTTGATTAGGTGTTTCTTCAGGAAACGCATTACACTCTGCTGAAACACTGAAACTCAATGCTAGGCCTCACATGGTAGCTGCCTATTCTCCCACCGTTTCCAAATGGTACGGGATAGCCATCCTGGTTAAGAAGTCTTTGCACGCTACTGTACCTGATATTAGCGCTGACATGGAGGGTAGATGGGCCCGTGTACACCTTGAGGTTGGAGATAGTGAATTCACGTGTATTTGCACTATGTCCCGAATGTGGACAACCCTGCTTACCATGCAAGTTTTGCGCAGTTGGCCTCGGCCTCCGCCAATGCTCCATTAATACTTGGTGGCGATTTTACTCAAGTGTTCCCTCAATCTTTTCTTCTCAAACAAGGTGCTTGTTGGTTGGAAGCTCCAGTACCGAGCAGACCTGTGTGGCTAGATATAGTAGCGGGCCTTTGCTCACCGATTCCTCTTACCTTACTCCCTGGTATGACTCTCCCATTAGACTCCCACTATCCACCAATGTTTTTCGACACTTTAGGTGCCTTTAATACTCCTATGCAACCTTTCGACTCCCGACTCTGGTCAGTGCAACTTCAGCATTGCATTCGGAGCACTAGAGTACTCCCGCCATCGGCACTCTCTGCATAAGGTTGATTGGAAACTTCCGATCTCTCGGTAGTTCACCGGGTGTAGCATCCAATTTTACTAAACCTTATGTAATGCTATCACTAGAGATACCTCTATAGCGCAGAAAGTATGGGAGAGAGAATTGCATGTGACTTTAACCTCGGAGCAATGGAGCCTTATCTGGAGCAGAGGGACACGGGTTCCCGACCCGCCTCACTCACTCAGACCCTCTTCTTTCTAGCCCACCTGTGTTTTTACACTCCTCACAGTTTAGACAAATGGAACACTACTCAGGGTAATGGTTGCTGGACACGTCCTGTGGCCATTGGTTTATTACTTCATTTCATGTTATGCATGAATATCCCGCACTACAGTATAACTGGCGTTGGGTCTGGGGTCGTATTTAGTCTATATTGCACTCTCAGGAGTCCCTTTCTTGGAGGATAGTGGGACTTCGCCCAGTTGCGGGGATCCCCTCTCTCCCAAGAAATGGCTTATCTCCTTTTGAACTTTATGCTTGGCATTGCTGTTTCCCTCATTAAGTAATACTGGGAAATTAGTTCCCATCTGAGCCTCATTGAATGGTGGAATCATGCCTGTCTCTACAGTAAATATGAACAAATACCTCGTCTGTGCGCTTCCTCCGTTCAGACTCCTTCTCATTGGTCTTAATGGAAGATGTTCAATGAATATGTACATTTTGCTAAATGCTCTCATCTGACTGTCTAACTTTGTATCTATCTCTGTCTCATGATCATGCTGTATTGTGGATACTTTTTTGATCGTTTGATGTATAATCACTGTTAATTGGAAGCGCTCACATGCTGATACAAACGGGTAGAGAAGAAGCACCGGGGTGGGGGGTAATGGGTTTACTTTTCCTTATTGTATACTTGTTTTGTCTCTTTTGGTGTGTTGTTTCTTTTGTTTGTTGCAAAATGAAAATAAAAGTTTCAAAAAAAAAAAAAATAGTAATTCAGTTGGGGAACAGTTATAGTGATGGGCAAAACTAGAAAACACACCCAGGAAAGCTAAAAAAAAAATGATTTATGGAAAGGTGTACGGAGCGGAGACTCGTCCAAAAAACATTTCCCTTTTTCTGGAGCTGTCCTGGGAGTGTTTTCCATGTTTGCCCATTAATATCACTGTAGCCTAGCTTGGTTATATTTTATCCCCCTTTTCCCGTGGTCATCTGTGGGCTTTACTTGCACGTTTGTCACCAGACAGGGTGAAGGAGCCCACAGTAGAAATGCACACAGCAGGCTTTGCGACTCCATCCTGCCATGTTACTATCTCCAGGGACTGCACTGTCCCTGTGGTCACAGTGTGGTGCAGCAGACAGAGCCAGTACCTCTAGGGCCAGAGGTTCAAATCCCAGCTGGGGCACCTTCCAACCCTGGCCATATATTTTACCCACCACTGAACAACGATAGCACACACACCCCTGTCTTGCAGGGAACATAGGCATGGGGAGATCACCCATATTTTACCCAACACCACACACACCACAACAATGGGCAATACCTACAGCCAAGTCGCCCAAATGCAGTCCCATGCTGACACATTGCAATCAGGTCATCTGCTTTCTCTGAGAGAAGCTCATGCCAGCATGTTGGCGGACGAGTACATGTGGTGCAGGGGGCAGTGGCCGCTAGCCACGGAAGACAGAGGCCTAGCCATGTGCAGGCTGCCACAGTCCACAGCAACAGACAGGCCCTGCCGGATCCACAGTCATGGACTATCCAGGGAATTCAGCCAAGCTGTGGCTACATGGTGGTGCAGTGCATACAGACAGTGCATGCAAGAACAGAAGGTCACAGGTTCATAGACCAGCTGGGGCTACCACCAATCCTGCCCACATATTTTCCCCACAAATAAACAGTGACAATAAGGACACACCCTTCGTGACGAGGACATATGCAATGTTAATACATCTATCTTTTACCCCACTGATCACAGACACCATGAACAGGGGCAGAACCTACAGCAGAATCCCCCAAATGCAGTCCTGGTGGGCCACACACCAGTCAGATTCCATGCTGCCACTCATACAAATGCCTGTGCTGTATATCTATGCACCACCCCCACGGCATGTAGATGTAGCTCATGCATATTCATGAGGGACAGCAGGAAGACCCGAACAGTGTGATGCAAAACTGGACCGGATTTGGGAAGCGCTGCCGTAAAGCAGCAGCCAACAGGGGCAGACACACCCACACCCACAGGCCCCATTGGCCAATGTCTCCTGTAGAGGCAGAACATTGGACCCTGCGTGCATCTCCCAATACTAGCACCTGCATACCTTAGCAATGTCACCCTACACCTGAGGTTCACAGCTCTGAAACGTTTGCTAAGAGTACAGGCTGATAGATATTTTATTTATTATTTATTTATTTACATTCTCTTATATACCGCACTATTCAGCATCAGTGCGGTTTACATGGAACAGAAACGCTCAGTACAGTTAACATGTATGAGTTTACAGATAACAGGGCAAGTAACTTAGATATCCCTACGTTACGCACATACTGCTAGTTGACCCCATCCGAACAATCTGTTTGGTGTCTGCGGGGCATGCTCCAGGCCTGGCCTCTGATGGTGTTCACCACCCTGGGGAGTGACCCCCAGCAGTACTGCGTACCATATCCATGCCTGTGCCGTGCCCAGGACCGGTGTGGTGGGCAAGGCTAATCACCCCCTCAATAGTAGCACAATGCTGGCATAGGTGTGGGAGTGTGTGTCTGTCTATACAGTGTGTGTTGGCTGCAAACACCTTCCCCAACCCACACTGCCAGCACTACTGCCAGTATTGGCCTGCCAATGTGCATAATGAGCAGCAAGGTACCATGGGTATAGGTCAGACATGGTGGGCTGGCCAGGATGCATCAGCACAGGGCATAGGGCACTGGCTGTGACATTGTAGTGCCCGGCCACCACCTACACAGACAGGGTGACCTCCATATGTGCTGCTGGGGGAGCACTCTCACCCTGAGTGTGCAGTGATGACAGCATGGCTAGGCACACCCATAGTGCTGTATTGTGTTTCTCTCTTGTGATATATATGGGTTACCTGTTGGGGCCTCCACACAGAACTCTCTGCTTGTGTGTGCTGCCACCCCAGTTTTGGGTGCATGCATTTCCATCAGGGCTAACCAGCAGACTGTTCACAGCTGGTATGTGTCTTGATGGAGTGCCTTGCAGGGTGCAGCGGCTGATGGCTTGCTGCAGGAGAATATCAGATAGTGCTGGGGTGCATCATTGGATATCCAGGCCTAAAGTCTGTCTGATATTGTGTTATGGATGTGTGTGGAGCTGCTTGGACTGTCCTGTAGGGTGTCTGTTCCCCAGCAGGACTGGGGTTTGATGGTCCACTCTACTGCCGTGGGGGCTCTGTTTGTCACCCTGGGGGGGGGGGTCGGTCTATGGGGGTTTCCACTAACTGAGACAGACAGAGATATCCAAGATGTTTCTGCAGCACCTTCCTATCTCACAGGTTAGTACTGTTTTGGAGCTCTGTCATGGCCTCATTCAGCCATGGCTGGTGTTGTGGATCTGGTCTTGGGCGCCACATCACAGCCTCAGGGTGAGCACAGTACCCGCACAATGTGACGGTGTGTAGCTACTCTTTGCTGGTAGTCCACCCGCTCAGGACCCCCTACAAGGCCGAGGTGCTGTGTGGGTGCACACGGACAATTCCCCCTACCAGGCCGGGTAGCTGTTGGGGTGCATTCCCCATCTTGTGTGCATCTGTGGTAAGCTGATTTGCATGTGCAGTGCATCATGGGTACGGGTGGCCTAACCCTATCTTGTTTGCAACAGCAGACTGTCTGTGAGGTGACGTGCAGGCTCTCTGCAGCCAGCCAGGGGCTTGTTGACAGCTCTAGGGCTGTAGCCCAATGGTTATGTCACTACCTTTGCAGCCAGAGGTCATGGTTCAAGTCCACTGTGGGGATCTGTGATAGGGTTGTCCAGAGCATTATCTTTGTTTACTGTACATATTTTTATGACAAAAAACACACCCTTGGCATACTGTACCCATAAGGTGCCTCTGAGGGTGCTCTTTAGGGCGCCCTATAGGCCACCTTATGGGTGCCATCCATATTGGGTGCACTATTCATTGTCCTGTGTCGCAACATACATGGGGCCCTATAGGGGACATTCTAGGGTGCCTTGGCGGACAGTGCACTGTAACATGTGCCTTACGGGCATCCGTATGTTAACACACTGTGAGAGCGGGTTTACTAGTAGTGGGAAATAAAATAAACCTTGAAGGCCTCCTACAGCACTCCTCACCATAATACATACTGCCCCAGCCAGCCTTGTTCACTGGGCACTGTGAGGGGTTGAACCCCTGACACCTGCCCCATTGGTCAGTGTCTTCACCATTGTGCTGTGGCTCTGTTCCTGTGTTTGAGCAGCAGCGCGCAGCCTTGTAGCCATCGGCGCACCGTCTTGTGGCGCACAAAAGTAACAGCGTGACGCCTTCTGCCGCGTAACATTAACAGCGTGCCGCCTTATGCTGCCCAACATGGGCATGCCTCCTAAAATAATGCCTCAGCCAGCTGTCTTCAATGGGCACTGTAGGGAATTGAACCCATGATGCCTGCACAAGTGGTCAGTGTCTTAACCATTGTGCTATGGCTCTATTCCTGTTATTTGCACATCAGCGCGCCACTTATCCCTCCCACTATTGGGTTGCCCCCTCACACATCAGCGCGCCGCCTTCTGCCCACCGGCTCGCCGCCTTCTGTTGCCCGATTTTATCAGCGCGCCACCCTCTACCGCCCAACCTTAACAGCGCGCCGCCATCTGCCGCCCACAATGAACAGTGCGCCGCCTCATGCCGTATAAAAAAAAAGTGCGCCTCCTTCTGCCGCCCATAAGCAGTATGCCTCTTACAGCACTTTTGCCCATAAAAGTTGATGCCTCAGCTGGTCTTTTTCATTGAGTGCAATAGGGGTTTGAACCCCTGGCCCCTGCACCATAGGTCAGTGTTTTCACCGTTGTACTACGGCTCTGTTGTTTGGTTATGCAGCAGCGCCCCACTTAGCCTTTCCACGCGATAATGTGGGCCCCGCACATTAGCGCGACGCACACACGTACGGTCCGGTTTTTTCCTTTTTTCTGCCTGGCCCGCCCACTCCTTATATGGCACCAGCACACTAACGGGAACCCGCACAGCAACGGTGTTTAGTAAACATGCCCCTAGGTGAGTCAAAATATGAAAGCGGCAGCAAAGACGTGAATTTTCAGCCTGGATTTGAAATGGCCCAGAGAGGGTGCCTGATGTACAGACTCAGGTAGTTTGTTCCAGGCATAAGGCACAGGAATGTGAAAGGAGCGAAGTCTGGAGTTGGTAATAGAAGAGAAAGTCACATATAGAAGTGATTTGCCAGAAGAGCAGAGTTTCTTCTAGGTCTGCTACTCTAGCCTCCAGAAATCCAACTCGTTCTAAGAGTCAAGAGCTCTTTACACCAAGTGCATACATATGACTTCTCACTGAATGGGAAATAATTATGCATGTGGCACTCAATGCAAAAGACTCGTTAGCCCCATCTCACTGCTATACTGCTGTCCACACCTTTGCCTAAGTGAATTTAGTTGTTAAGAATTGCTAAAGGAGTAGGGATACCTAAACTAATATAAAGGCCTTAAGAATTATTTGATATGCTTTATGTTATTTTGTGTTTGCTTCCCAAGGAAATTCTAATAATCTGTTAAGGGTTAATCACTTGCTAATGAAAATACACTGTGGTGTCAAATTTTATTGAGTGGTTCAAAATGGCCTGTTGTTTCTTTATTTCATGAAAGGACTTAGAATTTTTCTTATAATGGCTTCTAAAGCTAATTTAAAGGGATGTTTTTGTGTGTGTGTGTGTGGGGGGGGGGACATATTGTGGGGGTTGGCACAATATGTGGAATGTTACTTTGGCTTTCACCCCTTCATACCAAGTTACTCCCTCCCCCCCCTGATTCCCACTACTAGAATATTTCTATCTAGAGATACCACTGGAGAACATGGAATGGAAGAAAGAGAGTGCTACATTCCAACACCCTCATCCTTATGACATACCCCATACACCCTCCAGATACACCATTCCACACACCCCTGTTCCAGAGACACTTTCACTCATCCTTCCTTCTCCAACACAATCCCCTCACATACTCACAATCCCTTCCCCCACACACATCTACAGACACAGAAACACCTAAACCAGTGGTTCTCAACCCAGTCCTCTGGCATCCCCAGGCCAGTCGGGTTTTCAGGATATCCAAAATGAATATGCATGAGATAGATCTGCATGCACTGCTTTCACTGTATGCATATTCATTGTGGATATCCTGAAAACCCAACTGGACTAGGGGATTAGAGGACTGGGTTGAGAATCACTGACCTAAACCCTCCCCACAAGGAAAAGAAACTTCATTCCCCAAGTCTTGATGAGTAAGTATCTTTATATGGTAACTACATTTCATAAGATTTATATCAATTTCAGCAAGGAAAAGAAAGAATACAACATGTGCAAGCACATTTTAGGAAGCCATCCAGGTGATGCAGGGGCATGCAAATCAAAATATATTGCATGCTATGTCAATCTTAGAATATATGCCATGAATGTGCACAAACATTCTAAAACTAACACTTCCTTGTCTGCAAAGATACATGTGCATGCTGTTGTGGGGAGGCCTGCTCCTCCACCATTGTGCAGACCTTCCCATGCTGCAGCAAGAAGGGTCTCGGAGAGGATCTGCATGGCCCTAGTGAGGTGAGATCACCATTTTACACCTAAAGACACAACTTACAGGCAGACACCCTGCTGAAAAACACCCATTCTGTGCCACGAATAGAGGGGATGAACATCCCAATGGGACGTCCATCACCGCTATTCATGCCTTCCCCTGCTGGTGTCTAACCTCCCCGCCAGTTGTATGGGGAAGTTAGATGGGGGCAGGGAAGGGGCGGCTCGGGGGCAGAGTCTGGGCGGTCGTTGGCCCTGGATGTACAGTGTCAATTCTAATGTTGGCCCTGTACATCCAGGGCCGGCGACATACGCGGGGAAGTGATTCCGCCTCCGAGGTGTGTTTTTTTTTTAATGCGGGGGTACAGATGGGGCAGTAGGGGCCAGAAGACATTCCCCGCGGTCCGACCCAGGCCACTATATGTATCAGAGTGGTTTACAGATATATATGCTAACAGGCACTTTTTATTCCCTCATCCCCAAAGAGCTTACAATCTAAGCATACCTGAGGCAATGGAGGGTTAAGTGGGGGAAAAAGGGTAATCTGTGTATTTTAGAATTCATTGTGTTTGCTGAGTCAGTCAGATCTTAGTACTACCAGAGAGCTTTTCATTTAAAATAGAGTAAATAGTTACTGAAGTAACTTTGTTTCTAGAGAGCTTTTTTATTTAAATCAAATCTGAGCATAGCTTAGCATACAAGAAGAATAAATAGTGTCTGAGTACAAAGAACTAAACTTATTTCTAGTGACCTTTACAAAGAGGCCTTTCAGTTAGGAAGCAAAAGATCTGTGATGTTGTCTTATGTAGGTGTTAAAGGCAAGTGACAGATCAAAGGGACAATTTGAAAGGCCCCCTCTATCAAACCAAGTGATGTGTGAATCACCCAGGAGATTGGTAAAACCATACCTTAGAAGCACAGGTCATTGAACCGTGTAGCAAGCCAGCTTGTAGGTCTTCTTTCCCTCCCTCACTCCCTGACTCCCACCCACCCCTGGGATAATCTTAGCTTTATAGACTCTTAAACCAAGATTCCACATTAGGAGCCACCATCCAGGAAAAGGATTAAAGGGGGAAGGTACAAATCATCACTTTCAGGTGCGGTTGGCTATCCTTATCAGGAAGACATTTATTAAGGACCTGAGATTGAGCTGCACAAAGTCCATTTAACATATAAGGTATAGTTGCATTAGTAAAAGTATTCCCTGCAAACCTAAGTAAGTAAACAAATTTAATAGCTGAACAAAACCTTAAAACTAAAATGCAGACAGAAGTCCAGCAGCAAGTTGGGTATTTTCCAGTCTTTTGCACTGAGTGCACATGTATGATTTTTTCCCAGTTGGTGAGGGGTCTTATGTGTACTCTAGGTGCAAGAAGCTCTTTGCTTTCATGGAATGAGTCCGATCTCTGGAGACTAGAGTAACAGACTTGGAGGACATAAGGAAGATAGAGAAGTATATAGACGAGACTTACAGGGACGTAATACTGAAGTCCCACCTCCAGTCTGGCAACCTCCCCATGGAGGAGAGAGGTCACGTGACAGGAGACCATCACCCTAGTGTGGAAGGAAGTGATCCTGTAGCTAGGACCTGTCCTCCAGGTGATGTAAAACCCTCTTGCACTGAGGAGATTTCCCCAGGGCCAAATGTCCATGAGGGGAGGGATAGGACAGCCATTATAGATGGTGATTCAATCATTAGGCATGTAAATAGGTAGGTGGCTGGTGGACATGAGGATGGCCTGGTAAAATGCCAGCCTTGTGCGAAGGTAGCAGTCCTCACGCGCCATCTAGATAAGGTATTAGCGCTGGGGAGGAGTCTGCTATCTTCATACATGTTGGTACCAATGACATAGGAAAGTGTGGCAGGGAGGATCTGGAGGCCAAATTTAGGCTTTTAGGTAGGAAGTTGAAATCCAGAACTTCTAGGGTTGCATTCTCAGTAATGCTTCCCATTCCACGCGCAGGACCCAAAAGACAGGTACAGCTCCGGAGTCTCAATGCATGGATGAGACGATGGTGTAAAGAAGAGGATTTTGTATTTGTTAGGAACTGGGCAACATTCTGTGGAAAGGGGGTGCTTTTCCGAATGGATGTGCTCCACCTTAACCAGGATGGAATCGGGCTGCTGGCATCAACCTTTAAAAAGGAGACAGAGCAGCTTTTAAATTAGATAATTGGGGAAAGCCGACATTCGCCCAAGAGTGTATGGTTTGGAACGATGCATCTGTGAAGGATACTAACAAATGATTGAAAGGGCATATCAAGAGAGGTTCCAATAAAGACAAAAATAACCCAAATGCTCTTGCGTACAGAGCAGACAGAGTTTAAAGATTCCAAATTACCGCTGCCTACCGATAATCAGATTAATATGAATAAAATACAATTTCTAAAATGTTTGTATGCAAATGCTAGAATTCTAAAAAATAAGATGGGAGAGTTAGAATATATAGCACTAAATGAAAGGTTAGATATGATTGGTATCTCAGAGACCTTGTGGAAGCAGGATAACCAGTGAGACACTGTGATACCTGGGTACAAATTATATTGCATGATAGAGCAGATCAAATTGGTGGTGGGCAGTACAGTGCCTACCCTTGTACGAGTAGTGCAGCCACACAGGGTGTAAAGGCTTAGGATGGGCATTTTGGTTGCCTGCTGTTGCCCTGCCGCCACCATATTTTGTTCTCTCAGCAGCAGCGCTGGCAGCAGAGGAGACCTGACTAAATTTTTAAAACCTAAAACCACGTGATTCTTTCTGCAGATCTAGTCCCTTCCTCCTCTAACGCGATGTCAGAGCAGGGAGGGATCAGATCTGCTTAAAGTTAGGTCTGCTCTGCTGCTGCCAGTGACTTGCACATCAGGCGTGCTGCCCCCTCACCCATACTTCTCTCCAGCTGCTGCATGTTCTTGCCCTGCTGCCAGCTCCGCTGTAGAGAAAAAAGAGGGTGGCAACAGCAAGTTAAGAGCAGGCAGCAGCTGGATGGAGGTATGGGTGGGCACACCCGATGTGCAAGTCGCACAGGGCATGATTCTGGCTTGGTATGGCCCTGGTGGTGGGATTACACTCTATCTTAGAAAGGGCATCACACAGGATAAAAGCATTGCAGGAAACAAAATACACAGTAGAATCTCTATGGATTGAAATTCCGTGTAAAAAGGGGAAAACAATGGCAATGGGAGTGTTCTACCGACCGACCGCCTGACCAGAATGATGATGAAATGTTCAAAGAAATCAGGGAAGCTAACAAAAGTTACAATGCAGTATTACTGCAGGAATGGAGGAGTGGCCTAGTGGTTGGGGCAAGGTACCTCAGGCCCGAAGGTCAGGGGTTCAAATCCCACTAGAAGACAGTAACCTTGGGTTGGAAGGACTGGGGTTTCTAGTCCCACAGGTGCTCCTTGTGGTCTTGGGCAAGCCACTTAACCCTACATTGCCCATGTTCCCTGTAAAATATTTATCTCCAAGTTATAATGCCCTATTCAATGTAATTTAAGTTTGTTCAATGTAAACCACCTTGATATCATGAAAGGCAGTATATAAGAAATGATAAATAAATAATAATGGGTGATTTCAATTACTCCAGTATTAACTGGGTCAGTGTCATGGTAGGACATGCTAGGGAAATAGTTTCTAGATGAGATAAATGATCTTGGAGCAGCTGGTTCATGAATTGACAAGAGGGGAAGCCATTTTGGACCTGGGTCCTTAGTGGTAGACAAGATCTGGTGCAAGAGATAAGGCAATAGTGATCATAGTATGATTGCATTTGATTTCATAAATGGATGAAGGATTTCAAGGAAATCAACAGTATGCTTTTTAACTTTCAAAAGGGAGACTATGATAATGAGGAAAGCAGTTAAGAAATAACTAAAAGGCGCAGTAGCAAAGGTCAAAGATTTACATCAAGCATCGGCATTATTTAAAAATACTATCTTGGAAGCCCAGGCCAGCTGTATTTCATGCATTAAGAAAAGTGGAAGGAAGTCCAAAAAACTGCCAGCATGATTAAAAGGTGAGGTCAGAAAGGCTGTTGTTGCTAAAAAAGCAACTTTCAGGAAATGGAAAAAGGAGCCAAATGATGAAAACTGGAAACAACATAAGCACTGGCAAGTTAGATGCAAGACACTGATAAGGCATACAAAGACAGAATTTGAGAAGAAGCTTGTTGTGGAACCAAAATACATAATAAAGATTTTTTCAAGTACATTCATAGCAAAATATCTGTAAGAGAGTCAATTGGACCATTAGATGATAGAGAGGTAAGAGGGGCACTAAGAGGAGCAAGGCCATAGCGGCCAACCTTGGGCCGGAAGGACTGGGGTTTCTAGTCCCACAGGTGCTTCTTGTGACCTTGGGCAAGCCACTTGACCCTCCATTGCCTCAGGTACAAAAACATAGATTGTGAGCCCTTCGGGGACAAGGGAAAAATATATATATACAGTACCTAAATGTACACCGCTTTGAGTGGTAGAAAAGCAGTATATAAGCCTTGTTAAATAAATAAATAAAATAGCGGAGAGACTGAATGAATTCTTTGCTTCAGTCTTTACTGAAGAACATTTAGGGAAGTTACCCATGGCTGAAATGGTATTTGAAGGTGATAAATGATAAATCAGAAGAATTGAAAGAAATATCCATAAGCCAGGAAGATATATTACAACTATTTGATAAACTATTTGATAATAGTAGCAAATCACCTAAACTGGATGGTATACATCCGAGGATGTTGAAAGAACTGAAATATGAGATTGCAGATCTACTATTATTAATCTGTGAACTATTATTAAAATAATCTGTAGTATCTGAAAAGTGGTGAGTGGCCAATGTAACTTCAATTTTTTAAAAGGGTTCCAAGGGGCGATCCGGGAAACTACAGGCTGGTGAGCCTGACATCAGACCCAGGCAAAATGGTAAAAACCATTGTAAATAACAAAATTACTGAAGATGTATATAGTCATGGTTTGGATTTTGGAGAAGTTAAAAAGTAATGGGATAGGAGGCAGTGTATAATTGTGGATCAGGAACTGGTTAAAAGATAGAAAACAGAGGGAGGAGCTTAATGGACAATTTTCCCAATGGAGAAAAGTGAATAATGGAGCAACCCAGGGATCTGTGCTGGGTCTGCTGCTTTTTTTTTTTTTATTGTTTTTTATTGTTTTTTAAACATTTTATAATACAGAATTGATCACTTCGTACATTTACTAACAGTAACACACTGTAGAGAAAATACAAACAAGAAGCAGGATACATAGCTACAAATACAACTTCTTACAAGAACTAAGAACGGGTGGGCAACCCAATCCTGACGTGTGTCGAGCTATCTATAACGTTGCGAACACTCCGTGGCTTCCTGTCAAGATAGTTGCGAAATTATCTTTCAGCATATTAAGGAGGGGGGGGGAGGAGGGAGGCTATGGGGTGCGTAGCTTCAAGTATTTGTTGACAGGCTCCCATTTGTCAAGCATCTTGATGAGGCCGGGCGTTTTGACCACATATAGTTCCTCATAGGTCTTATGCTGACACACTAGATTCCACCAATAGTCACTATGCACTTTATCAAGGCTTTTCCAGTTAAGCAATATGACTTTGATGGCTATACTGAGCAGGACATCTAGGAGGCGGTTGTCTGGCTTTCCAAGTGCGAGCTCTTCGGACGCAGACTTATATATAATTATGTGATAGGAAACGGGGACTACAAAACCAAAAATCTGGGATATTCGTTTCATCACACTTTTCCAGTAGCCTTGAAGATATGTGCAATAATACAACATGTGAGGTAGTGTCCCCATTTCTGTCTTACAAGACCAGCAGACATTACCAGCCTGCGTTGCCCATTTCATTATCTTGACGGGAGTCAGATACGCCCGGTGTGCGAGAAAGAACATTGATTGTGTGAGTGACGCCGCTCTGGTCACTCGCGTGAGGGCCCAAAAGGTATCCCAACCGTCCGGTGGGATATGGTGTCCTGCCTCTCTTAGCCAGGCTGATTGCACCCCTTCGCAGGACTTGTTTGAGCCGGTCCTAAACAAAGCTAGGAATTTCGAAATGACTCGGGGCTCCATTTGAATTTCAGAGAATTTTTGAAATAAGGGCCATCCGGGTCTCAGAAGCAAGGGAGAGATGCCCGCTTTGCTCAGACAGTACCGAAGTTGACACCATTGAAAGTAACAGACGCGTGGTAGTCCGAACTCGTTAACCAGCATTTCAAAAGTTTTGAACGAGTGTCCCTGCGTTAGGTGTCCTAAGACCGTGATACCACAGCTCATCCACTTTTTCCATAAAAAGGGTTTCCCTCCTATGACGATACCAGGATTCAGCCACAGCGGCGTTTCCAGTGCAAAGTCGTCACCTCCTTCAATACACGATGCCACAAGCCGGCATGCCTGCTGTGTCGCCGTAATTATGGCATTTTGTCGTGAGCTAAGGGTGCCAATCATCATGTCCATTTCCGGTAAATCGTTCAGAGCTTCTTCCACTAGCCGCCAGCGAGGAAAATCTTTGCAGTCCCCGGTTGCTACCCATTGCACGCTTTGCTTTAACAGGGCAGAAAGATGTAGCCATTCAACATCAGGAAACTGCACCCCTCCTTTCTCTTTGGGTAACTTGAGTTTCCACGCTGCTATCCTGGGGACTTTCGCGTTCCAGAGGAAAGTTACTAGCATACTGTTGATTTTTGTGTAAAAGCCACGAGGGAAAAGTATGGGGACCATACCAAGGATGTAACTGAGTTTGGGGACTAGTACCATCTTAATCGTCTCCAGTCTCCCCCACCAGGTGAGATTTAGAGGGGACCAAGCCTTTGCACAAGAACTGACTATTTCCTTACAGTTTTCAGCTGCTCGTAGCACAGTATCAGACATCGTACATCCATAATCCACCCCAAGATATTTAAAGGACGATTGTGCAAACTGAAAGGGGTAAGCGGCAAACATGTCTGATTTCACTACAGCGTTTAGGGGAACAATCGTCGTTTTGTTCCGATTGATCTTGTAGCCCGATACCATCGAATAGTTATCAATCAGGGTTAAGGCCGCAGGCAGCGAGGCGGGTTGTAGGAACAAAATTAGGTCGTCAGCGTAAGCGGATAGCTTGCAGGGACCATCAGCAAGGGTTATCCCTTCAATCCGGTCTGACTGTCGAATGAGAAGTAGGAGTGGCTCCAAGGCTAAATTGAAAAGTAACGGGGAGAGAGGGCACCCCTGTCTGGTACCTCTTTGGAGCGTAAAAGCATCGGATATATCGGAGTTTGCTGCTATCCGAGCAGTGGGATTGGCATATAAGAGCGCAATCCTCTTTAGAAAAGGTTCTTTGATCCCATACCATTTAAGAGCATGAAACAGGAAGGACCATTCCAGCCTGTCAAATGCCTTCTCGGCGTCGAGTGATAAACCTATCAAGGGCTCCGAAGTCTTTTCTGCCTCAAGGAGCACATGAGCCAGCAGCCTTCCATTGTCAGAGGTGGACCGGCCAGCCATGAAACCGCATTGGTCTATGTGTATTAACGAGCTAAGAACTTTGCCAAGCCGATTCGCAAGCATCTTAGCATAAATTTTGTAGTCAGCATTGAGAAGTGAGATTGGTCTGTAATTCTCTACTTTCTGCACATCACGGCCCGGCTTTGGGTGTATAACGACAGTCGCCTCTGCGAAGGTTCCGACGTCTGGAGATTCTGAGGACAATCCGCTGTAATATGTATATAGCATGGGTACTAGACGTTGCTGGTAGGTTTGATAAAACTCGAGGGGAAGTCCATCAGGACCGGAAGCCTTCCCTTTAGCCAATTGACTGAGCGCTTGCTGTATTTCTCGAGTAGTGAAATCCTCATCCAGCATCTGTACTTGAGTATCTGACAGCTTGGGGCCCACAATATCCGCAACAAATTCTTGAAACCTTGCTTCATCACATGTCACTTCAGAGCTGTACAGCTGTCCATAAAATTCTTTACAGCGGTGGAGGATTTGGTCACTTTGCAGTAGGAGACTACCGTCCTCTTTCTGTAGTGCAGCAATGTGGGTTAGGCTTCTCTTAGCTTTCAAGAATTTCGATAGGAGCGATCCCGCTCGGTTGTGCTCATGGTAGTAGGTACTCTGTTGCAACCCAATACATGCTTGAGCTCGCGCAGAGAGTATACTGTTATATTTGCCTCGAAGTTTCTGAAGCCTTATTAAGATCATGGAGTCTGTCCTCTTCGCCAATAGGCGCTCTCCCGCTTTTATCTGGTCCTCTAAGTCTTGTTGTTCCTTCTGTTGGGCTTTGTTCTTTTGAATGGAGTAGGTGGTGATATGTGCCCTAATGGTTGCCTTAAAGCCCTCCCACCAGGCCCAGGATGAGGTGTCATTAGGGTTATTAAGCTGATCGTATGTGTCAATTTCTCTATTTATGTAGGCCACAAAGTCAGGATCAGATAACAGGGCTTTATCAAAGGTCCACCGACGGGGCGTCTGACACTTCTGCCCGGGGTCCAAAACTAGCAGGACAGCTGAATGATCAGAGACTGTTCCCGCTGCTATTTCCGAGGTCACGATTCGTTTAACCATCCCACTTGTGACTAGGAAGTAGTCAATTCTCGTCTGAGTGGCATGTGGCAAAGAATAGAAAGTATATTCTCTAGCAGTGGGGTGTAGGAGGCGCCAGGCGTCATTGAGGCGCAGTTCCTTTATAATGCTCTGCAGTACTGCATGGGATTTCACTTTATCTATTGGCCGATAGGGACTCCTATCTATCAGGGGATCTAGAATCAAGTTGAAGTCCCCACCTAACACCACTTCAGTGTGGGAGGTGTCTACTAAAGCCTTGGCTACGGTCCTATAGAAGGAGGGTTCATCTTTAGTTGGAGCATATATATTCATTAGTGTATAGGGTGTCTGTGCGATGTCCAGAGTGGCTCTTACCCATCTACCCTCCGTATCAATTTTCGTTTCCTTGACTGTCGCTGGCAAGGATTTCCTCAGCAGTATCAGCACTCCTCCTCGCCGCTTGATTGAGGGTGCTGCAGCAAGCACTCGGTAATATGCTGAGACTACTTTTAGGGACTCATGCGCAGATAAGTGAGTTTCCTGGAGATATACTATGTCTGCATGTTTTTGTTGGCAGTAAGCAAGGATTTTTTTACGCTTTACTGGGTTGGTTATTCCCTTTACATTCAGGGTAAGTAATGTTAGTTTACCCATCATGCAAGATATGTAGAGTGACGCAGGATATGATAGCTTTATGATATAGCCCTTTGGGGGATTCTAACAGCGACCGCAACACACTCGATTGGATTGCCCGTTTAAAACATGTAAACCTAACAACTAAACATCTGTTGGTGAAGAACCATGCCATCTTAGCAGAATTTCCTCTTAACCGCGCCCAACATTGCCTAAGATATCTGGGTGTTTGATTAGAGTCGCACCCTCTAAATTATAACACAGTGCAGCAGTTCTAGCTAGCATCTAGTTTATGACAAAGCAGTAGAGAACACACATTATTGTAATATTATCAGCCTAAATCTGAGGTTATATTGAGCCTTGAGCATAGCTTCCCTGCATAAGTTATTGTTGGAAGTACATCGTATGCAGTCTTTCGGTCTGTGCCCAAGGCAGTCTCTGTTACCATCATTAAACATATATTAAACAGACAAACTCATCTTTAGCGTCAGCCAGTCTCCATTTCCCTGCTTTCTTGCAAGAAGGCTCTTAGGGTTCCCGCATCGGTGAAGTTCCTTGTGGAGTTGTTCAACGTGACCCGCATTGTGCTGGGGTAATAAAGGCCATAGCGCGCCTGTAGCTTTTGTAATAGCGGCCTACACGCAAGTAGCTCTTTCCTGCGGTCCATTGTGGGTTTACTAAGGTCCGGAAAGAAGGAGATCTTCTGTCCCTGTATTTTGAGCAGTGTATCTTTCCTCGACGCTTGAAGTATTTGGATCACTTGTGGGTAGCGTAGAACTCTCATTATCATGGGCCTCGGGCGCCTGCTGGATTCGGTGCTATGCATTGGCACACGATGCGCTCGCTCGAGCTCAAAGGTCTGGGCAAAAGAGATCTGAAGTATTTCTGGGATCATTTTTCAAGGTAGGCTATCGCATTGGACCCTTCCGCTCCTTCAGGAAGGCCTACTAGGCGAACGTTGTTCCGTCGCGAGCGATTATTTTGATCTTCCAGTTGAGTTTCTATTAGCTTAACACGTTTTGTTAAGGATCCCATACCCTCAAGCATGGCGCCATGTTTTTGCACTGCTCCCTCCGTTACGGTCAAACGAATGTTCAGGTCCTGCATTCGACCTTTTACTTCGTTTAAGTCTTCCTGAATCGCTGCGAGGGAGGAGGTATTAGCGACGATGAGTTCTTTCACATTTCTTAATTCTAAGAGGACTTCTTTTATACCCTCTCCGGTCATCTCCTTGCTAGCCGCCATTTTTTGTGGGGAGCTGAGCTCGGGCTTCAATCTCTTCGGCGCTGAACCAGCACTTTGCGGGAACTCCAGTCGCGCCGGTTTTAATGCTGACATCGCTTATTATACAAACTAGCTTAGCATCCACCTTTTAGGGGCGATATTTTGATTTTATAAGCTCAGGATCCTGTATCGGCAACGGGAGCTCTGCGACTACACGTCCATTCTGCTCCGCGGCTGGCTCCACCCCGGGTCTGCTGCTTTTTAACATATTCGTAAATGACCTGAAATGGGAATAACGAGTGAAGTAGTCAAATTTGCAAATGACACAAAATTATTCAAAGTTGTTAAAACCCAAGAGGATTGTGAAAAATTGCAAGAGGAGCTTGATAAATTGGAAGACTGGACGTTCAAATGGCAGATAAAATTTATTATGGGCAAGTGAAAAGTTATGCACCTAGGAATGAACAACCCAAACAATGGTTATACGATGCAAGATTCCACATTAGGAGCCACCATCCAGGAAAAAGATTTAGGCATCATCATGGATAACACATTGAAACCCTCTGTCCAGTGTGCAGTGGTGGCCAAGAAGGGAAATAGAATGCTAGGAAACATAAGGAAAGGAATGGAGAATAAAACCAAGGATATTATAATGCCTCTATAATGTTCCATGGTGCTTTGAATATTCTGTGCAATTCTGATCACTGTATTTTAAAAAGGATATAGTGTTATTAGAAAAGGTTCAGAGAAGAGCCACTAAAATGGCAAAGGGATGGAAGCATACCCCTATGAAGAAAGGCTAAAAAGGTTAGGGCTCTTCATCCTGGAAAAAGAGATGGCTGAGGGGAGATATGATGGATGTCTATAAATTAATGAATAGAGTGGAACAGCTAAACATAGGTTGATTCTTTATGTCACCATAAAGTAGAAAGACTAGGGGACATGCAATGAAGCTACAGTGTAACCCATTTAAGATTAATAAGAGAAAATATTTTTTCACACAGCGGGTAATCAAACTCTGGAATTTGTTACCGGAGGATGTGGTAAAGGCTGTTAGTGTAGCTGGGTTTAAAAAAGGTTTGGGCAAGTTCCCGGAGGAAAGGTCCATAAACCATTATTAAAGAGGGCACAGGTAATACAAGCATTATGGAACCTATGTGTCGTTTTAGGAAACTGTTAGGTACTTGTGACCTAGGTTGGCCACTGTTGGAAACAGGATACTGGGCTTGATGGAACTTGACCCAGTATGGCATTTCTTATGCTCTCATGTTGTTATGACATGTTGTGCCACTGAGCACTAGACACTGCCACAGCAACCAGGACAGATGCTCAAATGGTGCATGCAGTAGAGAGCTCTTCATAATTGCTGGCATATATTGAAGAGAGAGCTCAAGGTATGGTCAACATGACATAGTATCCCCAAACATATGGAGCACTGGTGGGGTGGGTGGGGACAGCCTTATCGTTTGTTATGCGTTCTGCCCACAATTTGGGCCAACAAACAGAGCATTTTGCCATCATGCCCTTCTGAAACATGGCTTTATTGGCTGTTATACAGCACATTGCTGGGGTTCATACACGTTCACCCTGCAGAAGTCTGGCAACTGCTTGGAGGTGTGGTGATATATAAATATGAAAAAGTGAAAAAATCAAGTATGCACCAATCACAATTTTGAGAGCACACTGAGGATTTGGATGACGCTTCCATTTGCACTTGAAACTGGGTCTCTTGTGGACTTGAAACGTGCACATCGTGCGGTTGCTTTATCTTTTGGCATCAAGTTGGCATCACATTTCACTGCTGACCTCCAAAAGCTAAGTGCTCTTTATTTTAATGAGTCTGAACCATATACTTGATTAAAATGGACATGTCCAGCTTTTGAGGTTGAGCAAATCACTCTACTGATGGCATGCCCAACACAAATTAATAATTTTTGAGATTGGCGCATACTTGATGATTTTTTCACTTTTGAGTTAGGACCCAGGATAATTGAAAGGCCGCAGGCCCCCCGTCCACGCGGCCGACGGTAACCGGGGGGGGCGGCGGCTCGTTCATGCCCATGCGCTTCGTGGCGTGTGAGGTCGCCAGGAGGAGAGCGGCGGCTGTCATCCCCATTGGCTCCCGCTGGCGTTTTTGAATGGGCGGGAGCCAATGGGAAGATGGGACCTCGGGCGGGGGGGGGGGAGGTAGTGCGGGGACTCGGCGTCCTTCTGCCTCTTTGTTTGCCGAGGTGAGAGGAGCCGGACGTGTGGTGGGACAGAGGGACCCTTCCTGAATTTAAACATTTAAAATAATAATTTAAAATAATAAACCTAAATTAGTTTCCTGGCTCTGCTGCTGGCTGCTGTCTGTGCAGCGTGGGGGTGGCCGGTGTTTTCACGGGAGCCGGTCAGCCGCGGATGAGTGGGACAGCATCTTGGCAGCGGTGAGGCTGTTGGCTGCAGGGACGGGCTGGTGTCAGCTGCTATCCAGGCCTGAGCAGAGTCGGCGGTGCCAGCGGTGAGTTGAAGGGGGGGGGGGGGCTGGTTGGCTGTGTTAGTGCGGGACTTAATTTAAAAAAAAAAAAAACACAACAAAAACCTAATTGAATTAAATATTCACATTTGGGAAGGCACCTTAAGCCTTTGGGTTAGTGATGTCAGGCAGGGGAAAAAGAGGGGGCCCAAGAAGGGGAAAAGGGTCGGGCAAGGGCATAGATAGTGGCGCTGGGGTATGTGGGACTAATTCTTTAGGGCCTGATGGGCTTCAAGCATCTGTGGGAAGAGGGGTGTCCGGGCCTGGCAGGGAGCTTCCTGGGTCACTCGCTGTGGGCTCCAGGGGGCGGGGGTGGGCCAGGGCCGAGCTCCTAGCCGTAGCAGAACACCTAGACGGGGCTCTCGCTCTCCAAGGGGTTTAGGACGCGGGGAGCAGGTGCTGCGGGGGGATTCGGGTGTCCCAGTAGTTCGAGGGAGGCAAGGCAGGTCTAGGGGCCTGGAAGGTGGTCCCTCAGGGCCGGGGAGGCTCATGGGTATGTGGGAGCCTCGGGGGGCGGTATGGTTCCTGCGGGGGGCGGGGAGGGGGAACGTCAGCACGGGGGTGGTGCTGGGTTTGTGCCTCCCAACCCGGGGGATTTAGGGGGTGCTATGGGGGGTGGTTATTCGCCAGCTTGGGAACACTGGCAGGGAGGGGGTCAAGGCTCTTCCCGTGCGGAGTGGCTAGGGGCGTGGCAATCTCCGTGGGCTCTGGCGGGTGTCCCTTCGCCTTTTCCTGTTTTTTCTCCACATGTACCTAGCGGCGGCCCCTACGGGGGGCATCCTTGGATGGGTGCTTCCAGACAGAGGGACAGATTGACGGTGAGCATTGATGGGACTCCCTTGCCTGGCAGATCGGTGGGAGGAACAGAAGTTTCGACGATGCTGCGACCGGAGCCGAGCGCGGAGTCGATGCGACAGGAGACTGGCGTGTCTACCGAGGTGGCGTCAATGGCTGCAGGTGAGTTGGATGCTGGCGCTGCACTGCGGGACGCTGGCGCGGCGGTAGAAAGTGATATTCGGTCGGCCGCTCGGGGTAAGAAGCAGGCTAAAAAGCGTAGGAGGCATTCGTGTCATCGGCGTCGGTGTTCTCGATCTTCCTCGTCCTCAACCACTGAGTCTTCGTCGAGTTCATTATCAGAGGAACGGGAACGTGGTCGGGACGTCAGGGGGGAAGCGGGTGTGGCAGGGCAGGTTGGAGCGGCGCCTACGGTGGTGGCTTTCTCTGAGTTGTGGGAGGGAGTGCCAAAAAATCTGCGGCGGAAAATTCAGAAGCGTCGCTATTTGGATATTTTCCGATTACTGGAAGGTCGTAAGCGGTCAGGGGACAGTCGGCGGAAGCGTAAGGCAGACGAGAAGGCTGGTAGGGTCCGGAGAGTGGCGTGGAATGTCGTGAATTGGACGCGGGCCTTCTTACGATTGGCTAGTGTGTGGGGGCATTGGCATCCGGAGCAGTATGGTATGCTTCTGGCTTACGCAGATTCCTTCTTAGAGGCATCTCAGACTCATGAGGGTTGGGCTTGGCTCAACTATGATGAGAAATTTTGTGATAAGATGGAAGAGAATCAAATGCTGTCCTGGGGAACGCAAGACATCAATCTTTGGCTGACGCAGATGGCGATCAGACCGGCAGGTGGAGGTTCGAGCGTGACCAGAGGCGGGCTGTCGGTTCCCTCGAGTGTGGGCCGGCCCTTTCGATCAGGCATGCCCCCAGGGGGGCAGAGGACTACAGGGGGGGGGGAACTGGGGACTTGTGCTGGCGGTTCAACAAGTCCACCTGCCCCTTTCCGGATTGTAAATTCCGGCACGCTTGCTCCATCTGTAATGAGGGTCACTCCGCACTCAAATGTGTCAAAAAGAGTGTCGGGAGAGCCCCGGTTCTGCCACGCAAGTGAGAGGGGTTTGTGGAGCTTGGCGCCCACTCCGGTTGAAGTTGGTGTTTTAAGTCCGTGGCTTAAGAGGTACCCTAAGAAAAATGTCGGCGTCATTTTAGAGACGGGGTTTAGGGAGGGGTTTCGAATCCCTGTGGTGGGCAGGGTAGCGGCGCGACAGGCCCGGAATTCGCCTTCCGTTCGGCGCTTTGCGCAGGTGGTGCAGGAGAAATTGGCCAGCGAGATTGCCTTGGGCAGAGTAGCGGGCCCTTTTAGGGATTGGCCTTTTGCTGAATTCGTGGTATCTCTGTTGGGTATCATTCCGAAGAAGGAGCCTGGGAAGTATCGCTTAATACATAATCTTTCCTTCCCCATTGGTTCCTCAATCAACGATCACATTCCTAAGGAATTGTGCGCAGTTCGTTATGCCTCCTTTGATGAGGCAGTGGAGCTGGTGCGGGTGTGCGGGCCTGGGTGCTTACTGGCAAAGGTGGATATTGAATCGGCCTTCCGTTTGTTACAAGTGCACCCATCAGCTTTTCATTTGTTGGGGTTTTGCTTTGAAGACACATCTTACTTTGACAAGTGCATGCCTATGGGTTGTTCGATTTCCTGTGCTTATTTCTAAAAGTTTAGCTCGTTTCTACATTGGGCATTTGTTGACTGGGTGGGGTGTGCCTCGGTGGTGCATTACCTATTCGACTTTCTCTTTGTTGGTGCCGCGCAAACGGGGCAGTGCATGGCGTTGTTGGAGGGTTTTGTGCAGTTGGCCCGGGTGTGGGGTGTTCCTTTAGCTGCTAGTAAGACTGCGGGCCCGTCGACTACCCTTACCTTTTTGGGTGTTGAGTTGGATTCCATAGCAATGGTAGCCCGGCTGCCGCAAGAGAAGGTCTCGAAGCTGCGGGTGTTGGTGGCGAATGCGTTGGTTTCCCGCAAGCTGACATTGCGGGAAATGCAGTCTTTGTTAGGTTCACTTACTTTTGCTTGCAGAGTCATCCCTATGGGGAGAGTCTTCTTGCGGAGGCTGGCCGCTGCTACCGCCGGCATTGCTAAGCCCCACCATCGGATCAGGTTGTCCAGCAGCATGCGGGCAGACTTGGGGATATGGGATGCGTTTCTCAGTGACTTTAATGGTACTATGGTCTTGCGAGCCCGGGAGATGACTTCTGTGGATTTGCAATTGTATACGGATGCAGCTGGTGGTTCGGGCTTGGGTATTTACTTTGGGGGTTCTTGGTGCGCGGCGGGTTGGCCGCAGTCCTGGCGGGACGGCGGGCTTACGAAGAATATTACATTTCTGCAGTTGTTCCCCATTATGGTGGTGCTGTCGTTATGGTCTGATAAGCTGCAGAATCGTACCATGCATTGGTGGTGCGACAACGAAGCAGTGGTGTCTGTGATCAACAATTGTTCCCCGAGATGCAGACCTGTAGCCGATCTGATGCGGCATGTGGTTCTCGCGTGTTTGCAGTTGAATGTTGTGATTAAGGCTCGTCACATTTCAGGGAGTCATAACAAGATTGCTGATGCTCTTTCCCATTTTAAGTGGGAGCTGTTTCGGACCTTGGCGCCCGATGCGGACGAGGAGGGGACATCGGTCCCGGAGCACTTATGGCGGATTGGCCTCGGGACATGATGGAACTGCTGAGGAACTCAGTTTCATCGGCAACTTGGGTAGCGTATGAACGGGGCTGCTGCAGTGTGGGGTCCTTCTTGGCGCTGCAGGGATGGCAGTGTGGTCCAGCCTCTGATCAGCTGTTGGGTCAGTATGTGTCGGTGGCGAAGGCTGCGGGGCTGTCGCGGGCTACCGTCCGTCGGAATTTAGCGGGATTCTCCTTTTTTGCGCGGGCCGTAGGGTGGGGGGCGGCGGGCGGGTTTTTTTTTTTTTTTTTTTAAACGTTTATTTTCATTTTGCAACAAACAAAAGAAACAACACACCAAAGGAGACAAAACAAGTATACAATAAAGAAAAGTAAACCCAATTACCCCCCACCCCCACGCTTCTTCTCTAGCTGATTATGTCAGCATGTGAACGCTTCCAAACAACAGTGATTATACATCAAAACAATCAAAAGAGTATCTGCGATACAGAATAATCATGGGACAAAGATATATACAAATTTAGACAGTCAGATGAGAGCATTGAGCAGAATGTACATAGTCATTGAGCATCTTCCATTTAGACCGATGATGAGGAGTCTGAATGGGGGAAGCAAACATACGAGGTATTTGTTCATATTTACTGTAGAGACAGACATGATTCCACCATTCATTGGGGCTCAGATGAGAGCTATTTTTCCAGTATTTCGTAATTAGGGAAATAGCAATACCAAGCATAAAGTCCAAAAGGAAGTAAGCCGTTTTTGGAAGAGAGGGGATCCCCGCAGCTGAGCGAAGTCCCACTATCCTCCAAGAAAGGGGCTCTTGAAAGTGCAAAATAGACTGGATACGACCCCAGACCCGACGCCAGTAATACTGTAGTGCGGGACATTCATACATAACATGAGGTAGTGAACCAATGGCCGCATGACATGTCCAACAACTATTGCCCTGAGTAGTGTTCCATTTGGCTAATCTGTCAGGAGTGTAAAAACACCGGTGGGCTAGAAAGAAGAGTGTCTGAGTGAGTGAGGCGGATCGGGAGACCCGTGTCACTCTACTCCAGACAAGGCTCCATTGCTCCGGGGTCAAAGTCACATGCAATTCTCTCTCCCATGCTTTCTGCGCTATAGGGGTATCTCTAGTTATAGCATTACATAAGGTTTTGTAAAAATTGGATGCTACACCCGGTGAACTACCGATAGATCGGATAGTCTCCAACCAACCTTGTGTAGGGGAGGCCGATGGCGGGAGCACCTTAGCACTCCGAAGGCAATGCTGAAGTTGCACCAACTGAAAGTAGTGTTTCGCTGGGAGACCAAATTCAATTTGCAATTCACTAAAAGTTTTCCAGCGACCTTCATGGAACAACTGACTAGGAATCCAAATGCCCCTAGTGTACCAGGGGCTCCACGCCATCGGCTTATTTTGTATTCGAAATCGAGTATTGTACCAAAGTGGGAGCTTGTCTAACGGACAGAGTCGGGAGTCTAAAGATTGCATAAGATTATTAAAGGCACCTAAGGTGTCTAAAAGCATTGGTGGAAAGTGGGAGTCTGATGGGAGAGTCATACCAGGGAGAAAAGTAAGAGGAATCGGTTTGCAAAGGTCCTCTTCTATGTCTAGCCACACAGGTCTACTCGGTACTTACTGGATCTTCCAGCCAACGAGCGCCTTGTTTGAGAAGAAAAGATTGATGATACTTCAGGAAATCAGGGAATCTGACACCCCCATTTTCCTTATCTGCTTGCAGCTTATGTTTCGCTATCCTAGGTGTCTTGTTTTGCCACAAGTATCTAGTCAGAAGGCCCTCTATATCTTTATATATACGTCGAGGTAAGAGACAGGGCAACATTTCTAAGATATAATTCACTTTCGGAACAATCATCATTTTTATGGTTTCTAATCGACCCCACCAGGTAAGTGTTAAAGGAGTCCAGCGGTGAGTAAGCGCCCGGACTTTAGAGGTTAAGTCTTTGGCATTGAAGGAGATAGTGTCTTCCAAAGGAGAACAATAGTGAACCCCAAGGTATTTGACCATGCGAGGTTGCCATAAAAAGGGGAAGGGTTGCATATCTGCCTGATGAAGCAAAGGATTTAATGGAAAGGCTACCGATTTGGTCCAATTTATCTTATAACCGGACAGTTGTGAGTATTTACCAATTTGCTCTAGGACAGCCGGTACTGAGTCTATAGAGACAAAAAGCATAAGGTCATCAGCATACGCTGAAATTTTGATTTCCCTATGGGTGAAGGGGACTCCATGAATCTCCTCCGATTGCCGGATTAGTAAAGCCAAGGGTTCGAGTGCAAGATCAAAGAGAAGTGGAGACAGTGGGCATCCCTGGCGAGTGCCGCGTTGAAGGGGAAAAGGCTGAGACTTTAAAGCATTGGCACATATACTGGCTGTAGGCTGTGCGTACATGGTGCGAAGACAACGGAGAAAACCTTCCCCGAATCCGTACCAGCGGAGGACTGCAAACAGGAAGGGCCACTCTAAGCGATCAAAGGCCTTCTCAGCATCAAGTGAGAGACCAACAAATGGGCGATCAAGATTAACTGCGGTAGTCAGTACATGGCATAGAGTCCGAGCATTGTCAGCAGTTGATCTACCAGGAATAAAACCGCATTGATCTGGGTGTATTAAGGTAGGCATCCTATCAGAGAGCCGGGTAGAGAGAATGGTGGTAAATATTTTATAGTCCGCGTTTAGGAGGGAAATTGGACGATAATTAGCTGTTAGTTGCGGGTCTCTCCCCTCTTTCTCAAAAACTACTACATTTGCCATTGAAAAGGACCCAGAAGGAGAACCCTCCTCGGCCAGAGCAGAAAAATAAAGTTTCAAAACTGGAGCTAAGTCAGCGTGAAAGGTTTTGTAGAATTCAGCAGGGAGACCGTCTGGGCCTGCGGCTCGACCTGAGGCACATTTCTTGATAGCAGAATGAATTTCTGAGACAGTAAATGGTGTGTCCAAGGCCACTCTATCTTCATCAGATAGGGTCGGTCTTTGTACCCCTGAAAGTAAGCGTTCAAATACATCTGGCTCAAAATCACATTCAGATTGATAAAGCCGAGTATAAAAATCACGAAAGAGTTCTAAGATTTCGGTATCTTTAGTGACCAAGCCCCCCCCCCCCCGACGGATTACGGAGGGCGGTAACACGCTTGGCTTCTTTTTGACCTTTTAGGGCATTTGCTAATAATTTGCCAGCACGATTATTTTCCCGATAATATAGCCCTTGTTGTGATTCAATATTTTTAACAGCAGCAGTGTACAAAAGCTGATTGTATTGAAAACGCAAGCGTTGTAAACGGAGTAAAATACATGGGTCAGTACGGGACGTGAGAAGACGCTCCCCAGCTTGTATCTGCTGCTCTAGAATCAGTAAATGCTGCTTTCTTTGTTTCCCCTGCCGAATTTGATAGCTAGTTATAGTTGCGCGGATAGATGCTTTAAAACCCTCCCACCAAGCCCAGCTCGCTGTGTCATGGGGTGAGTTAAAATGAAAATAATCTTGGATAGCGGCCTTTATATCAACCTGAAAATCTTTTTGACCCAGTAAGGATCTATCAAAAAACCAAGCTCGGGGAGAATCGTCCCGCGCAGTGACATGTAATGATAAAGATATGGCAGCATGATCTGAAATATGGAGAGGATGAGTCCTAGTCGTGTCTACTTGAGAAATCATTGCTTTGGAAATGAGAAAGAAATCTATTCTAGATTGGGAGTGATGGGGGGCAGAAAAGAAAGTGAACTCTAAGTCGGAGGGGTGAAGCAGCCTCCATATATCTACCAGCGCAAGATCTTGCATCAGAGCTGTAAGGGTAGCAAGACTCTTGGGTGGACTACTCGTTCTAGGCGGCTGTCTATCTATCAGAGGGTCTAACACTTGATTAAAATCACCACCAAGTATTAATGGAGTATTGGCAGAGGCCTGTGCCAACTGCGCAATACTTGCATAGTAAGCAGGGTTGTCCACATTCGGGGCATAAATGCAAATACATGTAAATTCACTATCTCCAACCTTAAGATGTACTCGGGCCCATCTACCCTCCTTGTCAGCGCTAGTATCAATTACAGTAGCTTGCAAAGATTTCTTAACCAGAATGGCTACCCCGCACCGTTTGGAAACGGCGGGAGAATAGGCAGCCACCATGTAAGGCTTAACATTGAGTTTCAGTGTTTCAGCAGAGTTTAAGTGCGTTTCCTGAAGAAACGCTAAATCAGCATGCTCATGGCTAAGATAGCTAAGGATTTTCTTTCTTTTGATTGGACTATTAATGCCCTTTACGTTGAGTGATAAGATTTTACATAAGGCCATTCAGACAAGTTAAAAATTCTGAGCATGATAGCGCACATAATTTCACAATGTCCCTCATATTGACTGTATCTGGCTGTACATATGGCATAAAAGAAAATAAGCTTAGATAATACAATGAAGCGCCCCACATTAAAAAAGAAAAACCGCAGCGCGGTAGAGAAGAAGCAGAACCCCAAAAATTACTGGCGACCATGTGTCTGCGGGGAGAAGCCCCAGAGAAGGTCGAAATTGAAAAAACACATAACCTGTAGGACTGTGCGTGCTCCGAATCCGACCGAGGCACACATCATGGAGGGATAGGAGACCAAAAAACAAAAGGTCATAGAAAGAAAGAAAGAAAGTCCAGGTAGTCTCTGTGCTTGACTATGACCGCCGCATCGGGCCCTTCAAAATGGCGGACAGAGCCGGCAAATAAAAGTCCAAGTCGTTGGATTAGCGCATCTGCTCTGCTTCTTTGGAGTCTAAAAATGTTGATAGTAGATCAGGATCTTCGAATGTCCTGGTTTGGTTGTGGAGAGTCACTCGGAGCTTCGCGGGATACAACAGGCCAAAGCGAGCCTGTAGCTGTTGAAGTCGAGGGCGAAAAGCAAGGAGTTTCTTCCGTCGGTCAACGGTAGGCTTTGCCAAATCAGGGAAGAAGGAGACTTTGTGACCTTCAAATTCCAAATGATGGTTCGCCCGAGCAGCATTTAAAATTTGTTCCACTTGTTGATATCGTAGCAAGCGAAAGATAATAGGCCGGGGGGTCGTTCGGTTGAGCGCCATGTGGGTAGGAACACGGTGTGCACGATCGATTTCCAGTTCTTTATGAAAGGTGATCTTCAGCAAGGAGGGAAGAGTTTTGAGCAGGAATTCTCTCATATCTCCCGCTTCCACCCCCTCCGGTATTCCAATGAGCCTCACATTGTTGCGACGGGCTCGATTATTGCTATCTTCTAACTCCTTTTGAAGATTCTGTATCTGGCGCTCAGCCTTGTCCAGTATGCCCAAGCGCACCGCATGCGAGTCGAGGACCCCCGCCATATTGTCCTGCCGTAGTGAGAGACTTTCAAGTCGGTCCTGGAGCACTCCAAAGTCTTCTCGCATGGCTCTAAGCGCTTCTCCATTGGACTGCACCAATTCCTTCACGCCGCGTATTTCCTCTAAAATCTCCAGGTGCATTTCGGGGTTTTCCCGAAATGGAACCATCTTCTGTGGGGAGGACACCTCTGTTTTGGAGCGTTTTCCGTGAGAAGAAGAAGGAGACCCGAAGTCCAAGCGCGCTGGTTTATGGGCCGCCATCCCCCCCGAGGTACCCCGGTCAGCCCGGAGCGAAATAGTAAGTTTGTATAGGTATTAAGTCAGGATTCTAAGTAGGCCTCTCGGGAGCTTCAGCGCGAAGCGTCTTACCCGCTGGACATCAGGCTCCGCCCCTCCCGGGCGGGTTTTTTTTAATGTGTAGACTTCTGCAAGGTTGGGAGCGGGCCTCTCCTTCGCCTCGGGATTGGCGGCACCCTATTACGCACGACTTGCTGCGACGTTTGTGTGGCGCATTGCCTCGGGTGGTTTCATCCTCCTATGAAGGGGTGCTTTTTCAGGCTGTTTTTTCGCTAGCCTTTTTCGGCGCGTTTTGAGTGGGGGAATTAGTGGCGGAATCGGGTCAGATTTGCCATGGGAGAGAGGTTCAAGTACATCAAGTGCGATGGACTAGGGGCGGGGTTCAGATACTCCTTGCCCGTTCCAAGACGGATCAGGCGGGGAGAGGCACGTGGGTGGAATTGGCCACGGTACGGGGTTCCCCCTCTTGCCCGGTTGCCCGACTAAAAGAGTATTTTTGCGTAAGCCCTGATACCCCCGGTAGTCTTTTTATACATCAGGATGCGCGGGTGCTTACGCGTTTCCAGTTTTCGGCGGTGCTGCGGTTGTCGTTACGCTGTATCAGCGAGGATCCGGGGGCGTTCACTCCTCACTCCTTCCGGATTGGGGTAGCGACTAGTGCTGCAGCGGCGGGTCTGCCGGAGCAGGAGATTCGTTGGATCGGGAGATGGAGGTTGCGGGCCTTCCGCAGTTACGTGCGTTTGTAGGGGCGGTGGGGGGGGGGGTCACTAACATTATTTTATCCTTTCTGTTGCAGGAAAAGGGCAAGGCTCGTGTTGCTGTTGGGCGATTGGCCACTCCTATGTGTACTGGCCTGGTCGGAGAGCAGCGGCGAGGCCTATAGGACTGAACCTGGGACTTACGGAGCTGGCGGTAAACGTCACATAGCTGGGTGAGCGCGGACTGCGGTGGATCCAGCTCTTGCCTTTGCTTTGGCACCACCAGCACTCGAGAGGCGAGCCAGACATCTTGCTGCTACACTTAGGAGGCAACGATCTGGTTTCATGGACTTGCTGACAGTTGATTCGAGCCGTGCAGAGGGACTTGGGGGTGGTGTTGGGGATGTTTCCAGGCATTATTTTGGTTTGGTCGGATATCATTCCAAGGCCGGCCTGCTGGGCTCAGCGAAGGTGGTCACGGGGGGTGACTAAGATTAACCGTCAAATCGGTCGATGGGTGGGGGAGCAGGGAGGCTGGCAGATCCTTCACTCTTGGGTTGATGTAGCGTGCCCTGGCCTCTATAGGCCGGATGGGGTACATTTGTCCCCGATTGGGTTGGGTTTACTCCTTAACGATTGGCAGGAGGCCTTGGAAGGTATTAGGTTGCGGACGGGGGCTGGTCGCAGTTTACCTTTTGGGGGCGGCTCAGGCCATGGCTGACTTGAGCCGGTGGCGGGATCCCAGAGGTTTCCAGGGTCCGGAGCCGGAGGCAAGCATGAGGGCGGGGGTGGGGTACCCCCGTCCCGGTTAATCCCTCAGGTTTTTGCTAATAATATGGCGAAGCCGGAAGAAGGAGGGCGTTGAAAATTTGTTGGGCCTGTGCCCGGGGAAGCGGAAGCGGCGTCACCTTGCTACTAACATGGCTGGTGAGGGCTCACTCTGCTTTGGGGGTGGGGGGGGGGAGTTATAATGCGCTAAGTTGTATTGGTTGGTTTGTTATAAGAAAAAGGTTATTAAAGCTGCGACCAGTTAAGACCAAGAAGTGTCATGTGTTTTTGTTCTGAATATTGTGGTTTTGAGGGTAAGTTATTGAGGTGGGGGGAGGGGCGAGAGGCGACATGTCCGCTTTACCCGGTTATTGAAAGGCCGCGGGCCCCCCGTCCACGCGGCTGCCGGTAACCGGGGGGGTGGCGGCTCGTTTGCGCCCATGCTCTTCGCGGCGTGTGAGGTCGCCAGGAGGAGAGCGGCGGCTGTCATCCCCATTGGCTCCCGCTGGCATTTTTTGAATGGGCGGGAGCCAATGGGAAGATGGGACCTCGGGCGGAGGGGGGGGGAGGTAGTGCGGGGACTTTGCGTCCTTCTGCCTCTTCGTTTGCCGAGGCGAGAGGAGCCGGACGCCCGCCCTCCCACCCTTGCTGAGGGACGCGAGGGGTTTTTTTTTTGGGGGGGGGTGTTGGGTTGTTGCAGCTGGGGGGGGGAAGTGGTTGGTGGGATCCCGGAGGTTTCCGGGGTCCGGAGCCGGAGGCAAGCATGAGGGCGGGGGTGGGGTACCCCCGACCCGGTTAATCCCTCAGGTTTTTGCTAATAATATGGCGAAGCCGGAAGAGGGAGGGCGTTGAAAATTTGTTGGGCCTGTGCCCGGGGAAGCGGAAGCGGCGTCACCTTGTTACTAACATGGCTGGTGAGGGCTCGCTCTGCTTTGGGGGTGGGGGGGGAGTTATAATGCGCTAAGTTGTATTGGTTGGTTTGTTATAAGAAAAAGGTTATTAAAGCTGCGACCAGTTAAGACCAAGAGGTGTCATGTGTTTTTGTGCTGAATATTGTGGTTTTGAGGGTAAGTTATTGAGGTGGGGGGAGGGGCGAGAGGCGATATGTCCGCCTTACCCGGTTACAGGGTTTGAGGCCTATCCCCACTTTTGTGAGACTTTGGAAGGTTTTACTGTGCAGTTTAATGTATGTAACACTCTTTATGAATGTTTATGTTTATGTTTATTAGCTTTCTAGACCGCCCTTCAATAGTAGGCAGAGCGGTTTACAATTAAAATAAATTCGTTGTACAGCAAGTAGAGAGCTGGAAGCAGAAAAAGAAGTTACAATTTTTCATGAAAGAGAGAGGAGAGAAAGGTAAGGAGACAGAAACATGAGGAGGGGTAGACAGCAAGGGAGAGGGGAGGCTAAGGGAGAGGTAAGTTGAAGGCGAGGGAAAAGAGGTAGGTCTTCAGGGCTTGTTTAAAGGTGGTGTGATGGGGCTCACCTCCTTCTGACCTTGGGCAGGTCACCTAACCCTCCTTTTCCTTAGCTGACTTCAGATTCCCAGAAAGGTACATAGGTTCTACAATGCTTCTCCTGTGGTAAGCAGTGGATTTCCTAGATCCCAATGGTTTATAGACTTTTCCTCCAGGAACTGGTATAAAATTTTTTTAAACTCAGGTAAAATAATAGCTTTTACTACACCCTCCAGTAACGAATACCAATCTGATTCCGCATTGAGTGAAAAAATATTTTCTCTTTTTTACTCTTAAATGGGTTACCTTGTAGCTTCATTGCATGTTCCTTGGTCTTTCCACTTTTTGATGCAGTAAACAGCCGATCTATGTTTACCTGTTATACTCCATTCATTAATTTATAGACCTCTACCATATCTCCACCCAGCTGTCTCTTTCCAAAGTGAAGAGCCCTAAGCTTTTAAGCCTTTCCTCAAAGGGGTATCCTTCCATTCCCTTTACCAATCTGATGGCTCTTCTCTGTACCTTTTCTAATTCCGCTATATCCTTTATGAGATATGGCGACCAGAATTATACACAATATTCAAGGTGCAGTTGCACCATGGAATGATACAGAGGCATTATAATATGCTTAGTTTTATTCTCCATTCCTTTCCTTATGATTTCTAGTATTGTATTTGCTGGGCAGAGGGTGTCAAAGTATTATCCATGAAGATGCCTAAATTTTTTTCCTGGATCGTGGTTCCTAATGTGGAACCTTGCATTTTGTAACCATGGTTGGGTTATTCTTTCCTAGGTGCATAACTTTCTACTTGTCCACATTAAATTTCATCTGCCATTTGGACATACCTGTACAGTCTTTCAGTTTATCAATGTTCTCTTGCGGTTTTTCACAATCCTCTTGGGTTTTAACAACTTTGAATAATTTTGTTTCATCTGCAAATCTGATCACTTCATTCATAATTCCCATTTCCAGGTCATTTATGAATATGTTAAAAAGCAGCGGACCCAGCACAGATCCCTGGGGTACTCTACTATTAACCTTTCTCCATCAAGAAAATTGGCCATTTAGCCCTACTCTCTGCTTTCTATCTTTAACCAGTTGCTGATCCACAATAGTACAGTGCCTTCTATCCCATGACTTTTTAATTTCACCAAAGGTCTCTCATGAGAGACCTTGTCAAAGGCTTTCTGAAAATCCAGATACACTATATCAACCAGCTCACCTTTGTCTACCTGTTTATTCACACCTTCAAAAATATATAACAGATTAGTAAGATAAGACCTTCCTTGGCAAAATCCATCTTGGCTTTCTCCCATGACACTATCAGGCATGTTTACTAAAGTCCGTTGCTGTGCGGGTCCCCGTTAGTGTGCTGGTGCCATATAAGGAGTGGGCGGGCCAGGCAGAAAAAGGAAAAAAACGGACCGTAGGTTTGTGAGTCGCGCTAATGTGCGGGTCCCACATTAGCGCGTGAGAAGGCTAAGTGGGGCGCTGCTGCACAACCAAACAACAAAGCTGTAGTACAACGGTGAAGACATTGACCTATGGTGCAGGGTCCAGGGGTTCAAACCCCCATTGCACCCAACAAAAAAGACCAGCTGAGGCATCAAATTTTATGGGCAAAAGTGGTGTAGGAGGCATATTGATTATGGGCGGCAGAAGGCGGCGCACCTATTTTTTTAAATGGCATGAGACGGCGCACTGTTTATTGTGGGCGGCAGAGGGCGGCGCGCTGTTAAGGTTGGGCGGCAGAGGGCAGCGCACTGATAAAATTGGTCAACAGAAGGCGGCGAGCCGGTGGGCAGAAGGCGGCGCGCTGATGTGTGAGGGGGCAGCCCAATAGTGGGAGGGATAAGTGGCGCGCTGATGTGCAAATAGCAGGAATGGAGCCATAGGACAATGGTTAAGACACTGACCACCCATGCAGACATCATGGGTTCAATTCCCCCCAGTGCCCATTGAAGACAGCTGGCTGAGGCAGTATTTTAAGGGGCATGCCCATGTTGGGCGCTGTTAATGTTACGCGCCAGAAGGCGGTGCGCTGTTAATTGTAATTTTGTGCGCCACAAGACGGCGCGCCAATGGCTACAAGGCTGCGCGCTGCTGCTCAAACACAGGAACAGAGCCACAGCACAATGGTGAAGACACTGAGCAATGGTGCAGGGGCCATGTGTTCAATCCCTCACAAAGCCCAGAGAAAAAGGCTAGCTGAGGCAGTATGTTTTATGTTGGGGAGAGCTGTAGGAGGCTCTATAATTTTAGTTTTATGATAACTACTAGCAAACGCACTCTCACAGCATATTAATATAGGGCCGCCCATAAGGCACATGTTACAGTGCACCGTCTGCCAAGGCACCCTAGAATGTCCCCTATAGGGCAGCATGTATGTTGCGACACAGGATAATGTATGGTGCACCCTATATGGATGGCAACCATACAGTGCCCTATAGGGCGCCCCATAAAGCACCCTCAGAGGCACCTTATGGGTACAGTACACTGAGGGTGCTATTGCTGACATCAACATATGTACAGTAAACTAAAAAAATATGCTTTGAACACCTGTCTCACAGAACCCCAATGTGGGTTTGAACTCATCACCTCTGGCTGCACAGGCAGTGACCTAACCATAGCTGTATGGAAGCCCCTGGCTGGCTGCAGATAGCCTGCACGTCATCTCACAGATAGTATGCCAGGGTAAACAGGATAGGGTTAGGCCACACGTACCCATGATGCACTGCACATGCAAATTAGCTGTCCACAGATGGACACAAGATGGGAAATGCACCCCCACAGCACCTCGGCCCTGTTGGGGGACGTTACCGGGTGCACCCACACAGCAACTCGGCCTGGTAGGGGGCACTGACCGGGTGTTTTACTGGCACAAAGTAGCTACACAACGTTACATCGTGCGGGTTCTGGCCTCACCCTGAGTGTACAATGAGGCGCCCAGGACCAGGTCTACAACACTTTCCATGGCTGATGGAGGCCAAGCGGGAGTTCCAAAGCAGTGTTAATGTGTAAGATAGCTAGTTTCTGCACAAACACCATGGATATCCCAGTCAGGCACAGCTGCAGCCACGCCCCCCCCCCCCCCGGGCTGCCCCCAGAGACAAACATGGTCCCCCATCAAGAGATCCACACTCTACCTCCCTGCAAAGGTGGCAGTAGAGGGCAACATCAACCCCAGTCCTGCTGAGGAACACCCCCCACACACAGCCATAACACAATAACAGACAAACATATGACCAGGTATGGTAGGTTGCACCCCACCACCAGGTATCCCCCTGCAGCAAGCCAACTGCACCCTGCAAGCCATTCCAGCAAACCACATACCATCTACAAACAGTCTGCTGGTTAGTCCATAGTGCATGTTCCCAGTGGAGACACATGCACACAGAACTGGGCTGCCAGCATACACAACAAGCAGATAACTCAGTGACTGGGCCCCAAATAGATACCCATATGTATCACATGAGAGAAAGACTGTACAGCACTATGGGGGTGCCTAGCCATGCTGTGGTCACTGCACAGTCAGGGTGAGCGTGATCTCCCAGAAGGACATGCTTTGGCCACCCTGTCTGTGTAGGTGGTGGCCGGACACTACAGTGTCCCTGCCAGTGCCCTATGCCCGGTGCAGATGCATCCTGCCCAGGCCACCCTGTCCTGGCTATACCCATGGTACCGTGCACCTCATTATGCACATTGGCAGTGTGGGCTGTGGAAGGGGCTTGCTGCCAACACCCACGGTATAGACAAACACACACTTCCACACCTATGCCATCATGGTGCTACTATTGAGAAGGTAATCAGCCTTGCCCACCAAGACCGCTCCTGAGCACGGCAAGGCATGGATATGGTAGGCAGTACAGCTGGTGGCCACTCCCCAGGGTGGTAAACAGCGTCAGAGGCCAGGCCTGGAGCACGCACCGCAAACACCTAACAGATTGTTCGGATGGGGTCAACTAGCAGTATGTGTGGAACTAGCAAACATCTCAGAGCTGTGTATCATATACCTCAGGTGTAGGGTGACATTGGTAGGACATGCAGGGTTCAATGGTTTGCCTCTCCAGGAGACATTGGTCAATGAGGCCTGTGGGTGTGGGTGTGGGTGTGTCTGCCCCTGATGGCTGCTGCTTTACGGCACAGATTCCCAACTCCAGTCCAGGTTTGCATCACACTGTTCTGGTTTTCCTGCTGTCCCTCATGGATATGCATGAGCTACATCTACATACCATGGGTGTGGTGCATAGATATACAGCACAGGCATTTGTATGAGTGCCATCATGGGACCTGACTGGTGTGTGCCCCACCAGGACTGCATTGTGTGATTCTGCTCTGGGTACTGGCCCTGTTCATGGTGTGTGTGCTCAGTGGGGTAAAGATAGACGTATTGCCATTGCATATGTCCTCCCCAGGAAAGGTGTGCCCTTACTATCACTGTTTAATTGGGGGAAAAAGATTAGCGGTTGCCCCAGTTGGGCTTTGAACCTGTGACCCTCTGCTCTTGTATACAGTGTCTGTGTGCACTGCACCACCGTGTATCCACAGATTGGGTGATTTCCCTGGAATGTCCATGACTGTGGATCCGGTAGGGCCTGTGTTGCAGTGGACTGTGCCAGCCTGCACATGACTGGGCCTCTGTCTTCTGTGGCTAGCAGCCACTGCCCCCTGCACCACATGTCCTCGTCCGCCAACATGCTGGCATGAGCTTCTCTCAGAAAAAGCAGATGACCTGATTGCAATGTGGCAGTACGGGACTGCATTTGGGTGACTTGGCTGTAGGTAATGTCCATTGTTGTGGTGTGTGTGCGCGTTGTTGGGTAAAATATGGGTGCTCTCCCCATGCTTATGTTCCCTGCAATACAGGGGTGTCTGCGCTATCTGTGTTCAGTGGTGGGTAAAATATAGGGATTGGGCTGGCACGTACCCCAGCTGGGCTTTGAACCTCTGACCCTCTGGTTCTAGAGGTACTGACTCTGTCTGCTGCACCACACTATGGCCACAGAAACAGTGCAGCCCCTGGAGGTAGTAAGCTTAGCAGAATGGAGTCACAAACCCTGCTCTATGCAATTTTACTGTGGGCATATGCACCCTGTCTGGTGACAAACGTGCACATAAACCCCGGAAATGGCTACGGGAAATGGGGGACAAGATATCACCGCGCTGGGCAACAGTGATATTAATGGGCAACCATACCAAACACTCCCAGGAAAGCTCCAAACAAAGGAAATGTTTTTTGGAAGAGACTCGGCTCCGTAAACCCTTCAAAAGTTCATTTCTTTTTTCTGGAGCTTTTATGGGTGTTTTCTGTATTTGCCCATCACTATAACTGTTCCCCAGCTGAATTACTGTTTTTAATAGTTCTGTTGTGGTCATTTTCTATTTGTATTTGCACTTTTGTGCTGTGCACATGTATCACACTGCTCACGTTTTGCTGGTTTCCCCGGTTTTCCTGTACATTGCTGACGGAAATGGTTTCTCTTCCCTTTAAATGCTTTCTACCGCGAGTGTTTCACTCGCGGTAGTTTTTACATGCAAATTCGGGCCCGATACTGTGCGGGGAGCCTCTCCCCTCCCACTCTCCACCCATTGACCCCGTCCCTCCGCCCCTCCGGAGCCTTCCTCCGCCCTCCTTTCGCCGTTCCACGCCTCTATCGGAAATTTGCGGGCCGCACTTGTACGGGGCCCGTTAGTGAGCCGCGTACCTGTGCGGGGGTGACACGCACATGTGTGGGGCGTTTAAACGCATTTCTGCGCGTTTCAGTGCCGCGTTGCCGTGCGCTATTTTGCGGGGCGCTATTTTGCGGACTTTAGTAAACATGCCCCTATGTTCTGTAATTCTATTCTTTATAAATGTTTCTATCATTTTGCCCAGTACTGATATCAGGCTCACTGGTCTGCAGTTTCCTGGATAACCCCTAGAACCTTTTTAAAAAATTGGCATTACATTGGCCATTCTCCAAGCTTCAGGTACTACAAATGATTTTAATGATATTTCACAGATTACTAATAGTAGGTCTGCAATCTCATATTTCAGTTTTTTCAGCACCCACAGATGTATACCATATGGTCGAGGAAATCTGCTACTCTTTAATTTATAAAGTAGTTGTAATATATCTTCCTGGTTTATCACAATTTGTTCTTTTAGCACCCTAGGATATATGCTATTCAGTCCAGGTGATTTGTTTCAATTCTTCCTATACATCACTTTTATATCTTTTTCAGTAAAGACCAAAGCAAAGAATTCATTCAGTTTCTCCGCTATGGCCTTGTCCTCTATTAGCGCCCCTTTTATACCTCTATCATCTAATAGTCCAACTGACTGTCTCACGGGTTTTTCGCTATGAATGTACTTGAAAAAGGTTTTATTGTGAATTTTTGCTTCCATGGAAGCTTTTTTTTTGCAAATTCTTTCTTTGTCTGCCTTATCAGTGCCTTGATTGCTTATGCTGTTTCCTGTTTTTGGCATTTACTACTTTTTCCATTTCCTGAAAGATGTTTTGTTTTTTGGCTACTATAGATTCTCTGACCTTACCTATATACCATGCTGGTAGGTTTTGGCCTTCCTTTCACCTTTCTTAAAGCATGGAATACATGTGTTCTGGGCTTCCAAAAAAATATTTTTAAACAACGCCCATGCTTGATGTTAACCTTTAATCTTTGCAGCTCCTCGTTTAATTTTGTCTTAACTATTTTGCTCATTTTATCATAGTCTTCCTTTTGAAAGTTAAAAGGTAATACTTTGGATTTCCTTGCCATCCTCCCCCCATTTATTAAATCAAATGCGGTCATACCTTGATCACTATTGCTCCGAACTCTCTTACCTCTTTCACCAGATTCTGTGTTCCAGTAAGGACCTGCTCCAAAATAATTTCCCATCTTGTTGGTTCATGAACCAGCTGCTCCAAGAAGCAGTTATTTATTTAATTTAGAAACTTCCTATCTCCCTAGCATGTCCTGCTGTGACATTGATCCATTATTACTGTGTTGTAACTTTTGTTTGCTTTCCTGATTTCTCTTAACATTTCATCATCCATCAGTTCATTCTCTCCGGGCAGATGGTGGTACACCTCCCCTGCCATAGCCTTCCACTTTTTACATGGAATTTCTATCCATAGACATCTTACAGTGTGTTTTGTTTCTTTCAAAACTTTTATCAAGTGTGACTCTAACTTAGGGATATGTTTACTAAACCGTCTTAACGTGCGCTCTCCCACGTTATCACACGATAAGGCACCTTATCGCGTGATAATGGCGCCTTATCGTGCGATAATGGCGCCTTAGCGCGCGTTAACGCACGCTAAGGCGCAAACGAGTGCTGAAGGCGGAGAAAGGCTCCCCAGGGGTGGAGAGAGAGGGTCAATGGGCGGAGAGTGGGAGGGGAGAGGCTCCCTGCACACTAACGCTGTGAAATCCGAGGCTGAAAACTAACGCCAGTGAAACCCTGGCGTTAGAGCTGATTTATCTAGGAGTCACATTTGACTGTGACCTAAAGATGGAAAAACACCTCTGAAAGACCAACAGAGCAGTTTTCCACAAGCTTAGAGTGCTCCAACCCATTCGGAATATTATTGATCCCCAAGACTTCAGAACAGTGGCCCAAGCACTCATCATGCCACATTTTGACTACTGCAACGCCATCCTACAAGGTTTACCTAAAAAAAACCTAAACATATTACAAATGGCACAAAATGTAGCTGCCAGGGTCATAATGAAGAAAAATCTAAGTGACCACATCACACCAGTACTAATTCAATTACACTGGCTACCCATAACAGCTCGCACAAAATACAAAATACTAACAACCACCTTCAAACTCATCCACAACTTAGCACCTTCCTTCCTCAACAACCTAGTAAGATTGCAACCTCCTACCCGAAACAGAAGAACCCACAATTCCAACATCCTTCACACTCCAACAGATATAAGATCTGCCAAAGCTAACACCAGCCACAGGGCTTTCTCATATGCGGCGCCAACACTGTGGAACCAACTCCCACCAGAACTACGAGCTAGCAATGACCTTCTAGACTTCAGAAAGAAACTCAAAACGCACATTTTCCAATCACATTTCAACCTGAACTAAATCCACAGATGGAGAAGCCCCTGACCACTGTGTCCAAGAAGATTATCCTGTATATATGTATTTATGTATATATGTAAATGAACTCCCCCATAGCTAAGAAGTGTTAACTCTGTATGATGTGCTTTTCTGACAATCTGTATGTAAACAAAATTTGTACCTGCCTTGATTCAGCAGTTTCACAATAGTAATCCTACACGCTTCTGATCGCTGGAAGGAGCGGGCTACAAATGCTTGCTAAATAAATAAATAAATTTAAAGGGAAAAGAAACCATTTCCGTCAGCAATGTACAGCAAAACCAGGGAAACCTACAAAAAAGTGATAAGTGTGATACATGTACACGGAACAAAAGGGCAAAGAAACAGTGAAAATGACCAGAAGAAAATGTAAAAAAAACACAACCAAGCTGGGCAATAGTGATATCAATGGGAAACATCAAAAAACACCCCCAAGAAAGCTCCAAAAAAAAAATATGAATTTTGGAAGGGTCTATGCTCTGTCCCCATAAAAGGTGAATGAGCCCACAGTGAAATTGCGCTGATCAGGGTTTTCCTCTCCATTGGACAGGTTTCCTATGGTGTGCACATGTTCCACAACAGCAGGGCGGGCATGTTGGAATGGGCAACTGGACAGATGCTGGAAAAGGGGACACAGAGGGCTGCAGGCGGCACATGCTGTGGTGCAGCTGGGGCACAGTGCGGACTAGGGTAATGCCTAGCTGGCCTATAGGAATGCTGAAACAGTAGAGCAGCCAGTCAGCAACTGCTGAGGGCCCAACATGGGCAAGAGTGTGCTTCCCATGGTGTCACAGGGAATAGTACCCAGCAGGTACCCCCAATGGCACGGAACATTGGCAGGCGGTGCTGGGGGAAAGCGTGGACAGCTATTCAGGCACCCCTACCCCAGAACCCGCACCATAGGCAGCCGCCTACCCGCACACTGGATGGCCTGAGACTGCGCAGCACCAGCACCACCAGCAGAAGGGCATGTCAGCATGGTGGCAGAGGGGTACTGGTGGTGGAGGGGGCAGTGGCAGCTGCCCAGAGCAGACCATGGCCTAGCCCTGTTTAGGTGGGTGCCGTGCACTGCAACAGACAGGCTCTGTCTGACAAACGGTCATGGTATCTCCAGGGAATGCACTATCTCTGTAGCAACATGGTGGTGCAGTGAACACAGCCAGTGTGTTCAGGAGCAGAAGGTCACAGGTTCACATCCCAGCTGTGGTTCCTACCAACCCAGTCCCCATATTTTACCCACTACTAAAACGTGCTAATACAGACAGAACCTTTATTGCAGATAACAGAAACATGCCCAATAAACCTACATTTTACCCTACAGAGCACAGACACCATAAACATGCACATTACCTAGAGCAGAGTCTCCCAAATGCAGTCCTGGAGGGCCAAACACCATTCAGGTTCCATGCTGCCTCTAATAAACACGGCTGTGCTGGATGTCTATGCACCACCCCCATGGTATGCAGATGTATCTCATGCATATTCATTAGGGACAGCATGAAAACCCAAACAGTGTTTGGCCCACCAGGACTGGAGTTGGGAACCTCTGCCCTAGAGCAGCGGCCAACAGGGGCAGACACACCCTCACCCACAGGCTCCATTATCCAAAGCCTCCTGGAGAGGCAGGATGTTGGGCCCTGCATGCATCTCCAAATACTAGCACTTGCATACCTTAGCAATGCCACCCTAAACCTGGGAATATTGTACACACCTATCAAACGGTTGCTATGATTACTGGCAGATAGCAATTCCTAAGTTAAGCACAATTTGCTGATTGAGCTGCATCATAGCAACCTTTCTGCTGTCTGTGGAGTGTGCTTCAGGTCTGATGTCTGACAGTGTTTACCACCCTGGGGAGTGACCCCAACAGTATTGCATACCATAGCCATGCCTGCACTGTGCCCAGGACTGGTGCGGTGGCCAGGGCTGCCAAGAGCCTCTATATTTGCACAATGCTGGCATAGGTGTGGGAGCATGTGTTTGTCTATCCAGTGTGTGGTGTCTGCCAACACCTTCCTCAGCCCACACTGTTGCCAGTGTAAGCCTGCCAATGTGCATAATGAGGAGCAAGGTACCATGGGTATAGCCCGGACAGGGTGGCCTGGCCAGGATGCATCTGCACAGGGCATAGGGCAATGGCTCGAACATTGTAGTGCCTGACAACCACCTGCACGGACAGGGTGGCCACAGCATGTCCTGCTGGGAGGTCACTCTCACCCTGACTGAGCAGTGACCACGGCATGGCTAGGTTCCCCCATAGTGCTATATAGTGTCACTGATTTATCTGCTTGGTGTGTATGTTGACATCCCAGTTCTGGGTGCATGCATCTTCTCCAGAAACATTTACTATGGACTAGCTAGCAGACTGTCTGCAGCTAGTATGTGTCTGGATGGAATGTCTTGCAGGGTGCAGCAGCTGGAGGCTTGCTGCTGGAGAATGTCAGATAGTGGTGGGGGGCAGCTGAGCATTTCCAGGCCTTCTGTCTCCCTTGCCTTATGGATGTGTACAGATCTGCATTGCCTGTCCTGTATGGTGTCTGTTCCCCAGCAGGACGGGGGGTGATGGTCCTCTCTACTGCCATCATTGCGGGGAGGTAGAGTGTGGCTCTGTTGGTGGGAGATCCTGCTTCCCACCCTGTGTCACAGAAAGTGGGTTGGGTGGTGGTACATAATCCACCTATGGGTCCAAATATCTCCCCCCCCTTTCACCTACATCATGTGACCATGGTACCAACACAGGATATGCACTATTTTGGGTGCATCATAGCCCATAAGGGCTAGACATGACTGAGAAATACAGATGTGTCTGCAAGAACTACCTATCACACACACTAGCACTGATGGGGACCTGCAGCATAGCCTATTTCAGCCATGAAAGGTGCTGTGGACCTGGTGGTGGGTGCCCCACCTCACCCTCAGGGTGAGCACAGTACCCGCACAATGTGATGGTCTGTAGCTACTCTGTGCCAGTAACATACACGGTCAGTACCCCTACCAGGCTGAGGTGCTGTGGGGGTGCACACGGTCAGTTCCCCCTACCAGGCCGAGGTGCTGTGGGGGTGCATACCCCATCTTGTGATCATCTGTAGACTGCTGATTTGCATGTGCAGTGCATCATGGGTACGGGTGGGTAAACCCTATCCTGGTAACCACAGCAGACTGTTTGTGTGGTGACATGCAGTCCTTCTATAGCCAGCCAGGGGCTTGTTAATAGCTGTAGCCCACTGGTTACTTCACTGCCTGTGGAGCCAGAGGTCATGGGCTCAAACCCACAGTGGGGTTATTTGATAGGGCTATCCAGAGCATTGTCAATTTTTAATGTACATTAGTGCTGCCAGCAAAAACACCCTCAGAGTACTGTAACCATATGGTGCCTCAGAAGGCGCTTTATAGCCCTATAAAGCACCTTCTGAGGCACCTTATGGTTACAGTCCATATAAGGTGCCTTATAAGTTGTCCTATGGAGCGCCTTATAGGGTGTCCTATAGGGGACATTATAGGGTGCCGTGGCAGACAGTGCACTTTATAATGTGCCCTATGGAGTGCCTTATAGGGTGCCTTATGTGGCACCTTAGGTTATGGCACGTGAGGGTGTGTTTGCTGGCAGCAATAATTAAAATACAAATAAAATGCCTCAAGAAACAATACTTACATGTCAAAGCTGATGCCTCAGCCAGCCTTATGCATTAGGCACACTGGGGAAACAAACTCATGACCCCTGTATTATCAGTCAGTGTATTAACCATTGTACTACACCTCTGTTTCTCTGTTTGCATGTCTGGGCGCCTACTTAAGATTACCACGCGTTAACACGCTTAGCGGCACTTAGCCCGTTAATGTGCGCAGCAGCGCGCGTTATCGCACGATAATCCCGTTTTGCTACTTTAAAACTGAAACGCCCACTCCTTTTATGCCAGCCTGCACACTATCGCCGGGCGCACATTAAGACGGTTTAGTAAACATACCCCTTAGAGTGCAAATCCTCTAACAATTTGATCTACCCTATCATTGCGATATATTTTGTACCCAGGAATTATGATATCCCATTAATTGTCCTCCTTCTTCCAGGTCTCTGAGATGCCAATTATGTCTAACCTTTCATTTAGTGCTATGCTACCATCATATTTTTTAGATTCCTAGCTTTTACATACAGTCATTTTAGAGGATGTATTTTGTTCATATTAACAATCTGATTATCAGTTGGCAAGTGTAATTTGGAATCTTTCAGCTGGGTTAGCGTTATTGAAACTTCCCAAACAGGATACCCTAACTTCCCTCTTTTGTTAGCATCCTTCAAGAGTGCATCCTTCTGAACCAGGTACCCTTAGGCATCTGTCAGCTTTCCCTATTATCCAATTTAAAAGCTGCTCTATCTCCTTTGTATGGGTTAATGCCAGCTGCCTGGATCGACCCTGATTAAGGTGAGTCCATCCTTTCAGAAAATTCCTTCCCCAGAATGTTACCCAGTTCCTAACAATTCCAACTCTCTTCCTTGCACCATTGTCTCATCCATGCATTGAGACTCCAGAGCTCTGTCTGTGTTTTGGGTCCTGAATGTGGAACAGGAAGCAACAACTATCCAGAGGGTCACCATGAGTCGACACTGACTCGACGGCACTTAACAACAACAACAACCCTGGAAGTTCTGGATTTCAATGTCCTACCTAAAAGCCTAAATTTGGCCTCCAGAATCTCCCTCCAACATTTTCCTACAGTGGTGTGCAAAAGACTGGAATCACTTGTGGAGGGAGGAGTGGTCTAGTGGTTAGGACAAGGTACTTCAGGCCAGAGGGCCAGGGGTTCAAGTCCCACCTGGGACAGCAATCTCAGGCCAGAGGGACTGGGATTTCTAGTCCGGTAGGTACTCCTTGTGGTCTTGGGCAAGCCACCTAACCCTCCATTGCCCATGTTCCCTGTAAGTATTAGTGTATGTGTCTCATATCCCCTTGTGTTAAATGTATCCCCCAATTGACCACTTTGACCTGGTGAAAAGCAGGATATAAATACAGCTAAAATAAATAAACTTGTAAATTTGATGTTTTTTTAAACTTCGTGACCTTATATCTTAATTTCTTTTTCCTCCCAATGGCTTTTTCTGTGTATCTCATGATAAGTGATAGATTTGGCTATAAGGGCCAACTTTTAGTATTGGTTTGGCCCTTATTTTCTGAGTTTCTTCCCCATAGTTGTCCTGTTGATAGATTTTCTGTGAAAAATCGCACAATGTACATCGTTGGCCAACGATATATTATTGTAAGTATGCTTTAAAATATTATGGATGCACGCCAGGTTTCCTTCAAATTAATGTATGTGGCCTTGAAAAAGGCCATTTTTATGTGTCAGTGATGGCTCAGTATTTGATGGGCCACCCTTTGTTCTTGATCACCTGACTGCACCTTGTCGGCATTGAATGAACCAGTCTGACAAGGTGATCGTTGGTGACAATGCGTTTCCAAGCTGCAATGAGTGACTCAATCAGCTCACGCTTTGATGTTGGATGCCTCTTGGATATTTCCAAGGCCAACTTGTGCCACAGGTTCTCGAATGGATTCAGATCTGGCGACTGGGCAGGCCAGTCCATTGACTTGATATTGTTCTGCTGCTTACAGCTGATCACCTGTCTGGAGTAATGGCAGGGTGCATTGTCATCTTGGAACAGGAACTGGCCAGGAAACAGCTGGTGTGCTGATGGCACCATGCACTTTTGCAGTATGGTGATGTACTTGGCCCCGTTGACCATTCCATCGACGATGTGAAGACGTCCAACGCCACTGGCAGCTATGCAGCCCCAGTCCATGACCTTCAAAGGATGCTTCACAGTGAGATTGAGACACTCAGGCTTGAATTCCTCTCCAGAAAATCTCCTCACATAGGTGTGGGCCTGGTTACCAAACAGGCAGAAGGTGCTTTCATCGCTGAATAGCACATTTCCCACATTTCAGTTGACCAGGTTGAGTGCTTTCTCGCCCACATGATCCGGTTGCGCCTTTGTATGTCAGTCATCAGTGGCTTATTCCATGCTTTGCAGCCCCGGAGACCAAACTGCAGGCACCGGTGATGAACTGTTGTTGAGCTGACACTGACCTCACTCTTGTCTGACCACTCTCGAAGTAGCTGAGGAGAGGTCAACTTGCGATTAGTCAGTGAAATGCGTCATAGTGCGCAGTCCTGGCGTGATGTTGATGCACGTGGATGACCTGAATGAGGCTTGTCCACCACTGAACCCATTTCTTTCTTCTTCTGTACAATCTTAACAACAGCACTCTGACTGAAGCCAACTTTCCTGGCTATCTGATGGCTTGAAAATCCTTCCTCGCTCATAAAGGACACACGAACATGCTCCTCCAATGTCAGGGTCAGAGTCATCTTCATGGTTGATCCAGAAAGCATATGAAATTCAAAAATTCCATGTGTTTTTATTGCTGCACTGTTGGCTAGATATCTGCATTGTGATTGGTTAGTGAAACCAGCCTCCTGATTGGTCAGAAATAACGTGTGCATATTGGATAATCTCGATCCAGTTTTGACGCAGGATCCACAAAAATCACCGTAGCTATCTCCCAGTCTCTGTAAAGTATTTAAATTGGAAGCAAGGAATGCAAAAAAGTCTATTCTAATAGACAAATGTATCCCTTTTAACATGGTAGAAAGATGAATATGCTGGGCTAATGCAAAATTTAAAAAAACGTTAGAAAGTATGAAAACGCAAAACTCGCAAGTGATTCCAGACTTTTGCACACCACTATATGTCATTGGCATCAACATGACCAAGACAGCGAGTTCCTCCCCAACACTATCTAAAACCTTGTATAGGTGGTGCATGAGGTCCACTACCTTTGCACCAGGCAAGCAAGCAGGCATATTACCAGGCAATTCTCATGTCCACCAGCCACTCAACTATCTACATGCCTAGTGATTGAATCACCAACTATAACAGCCCTACTAACCCTTCCACGTTGGGCACATGGACCTGAAGAAACCACCTTGGTGTGAGAGGGTTTTACATCACATGGTCCTAGCTACAGAATCACTTCTTGCCACACCAAGGTAATGCTCTCCTTTCAAGTGACCTCTCTCCTCCATGGCAACAGTGAGGCTGGCAGACTGGAAGTGGAACTTCAATACTACATCCTTGTAGGTCTCATTTATATACCTCTCAGTCTTCCTTAGCTCTTCCAAGTCAGCTGCTCTAGTTTCTAGAGATTGGACTCATTCCTTGAGAGCAAAGAGCTCCTTGCACCTAGTGTACACATAAGACCCCTTACTAACTGGGAGAAAATCATACATGTAATACTTAATGCAAAAGACCCATCTCACTGCTAGACTGCTGTTTGTATCTTCATTTTAAGAATTTGTTTAGATATTTAAGTTGTTTACTTACTTACAGTTGCTACAAATACTCTTACCAACACAAATATATTGAATAAGTATAAGGGACTTTGTTCATATCAAGATGAATTAATTTCAGGGCCTTAATTAATCTATTCCTGATGAGGATAACCAGCTGAACCTGAAAGTAAATTTGATCCCCTCTTTTCCTTTAATAGGTTTAAGAGCCTGGAAATCTAAGATTATGCCTGAGATGGTGAGAATCAAGGTGGGTGGAAGAGAAAGAAACACTTAGTAAAAGCTGGTTTGCTACACAGTGACCTGACCTGTGCTTCTAAGGTAATCTGTTAATTTTCTGGGTGATTCATACAGCCCTTGGTTTGATAGAGGGAGCCTTTCAAATTGCCCCTTTGATTTGTCACTTGGCTTTAACACTCATTTAAAACAATTAGACAGGTCTCTTGCCTCCTAACTGGAAGGCCTCTTTGTAAAAGTCTCTAGAAACAATTTCTTTCTGTCTACTCAAAGAATATTTATCCTATTCTACCTTCTATACTAAGCTATACTCTGATTTGATTTTAATAAAAAGCTCTCTGATGGTACTAAGCCCTGACTGACTTTAAATTTAGATGAAAGCTCTCTGGTGGTACCATGACTGACTTAACAAAAACACTGAATTCTAAAATACACAGATTTATCAGTTTTAACTCAAACAATATTTTTTTTCACAAGATTTAGAGAATTTCCCAGCAGGTAAATACTTACAAGGGCAGATTTCTTTCCAGCAGTAGCAGTCCCTTTTTGTAGTCCTTCAAGTCAAATATGTAAAAGGTATTGAAGTATGAAAGTTTCCATTCTTTAGCTTAGATAAGCATTCCAACAAATAGAAGGAACGAGTGAGATTTCTCCAGTATAACTGTAAGCCACCTCGAACATGAACTTTTCCTAGGCAAGGAAGGAAGCAATAACATTTGCGAAAGAGGAGAACAACCTCTTTAAAGAATCAGATCAATAAACAAGGAAAAAAGTGATAAATATACAAATACAGAGAGAAATACAAGGTGTCATGTTCATCAAAATGTGACATAGAAATGGCTGAAGAGGAGTGAACTAAAGCCTAAGGATGAGAGATTGATAGTTGTAGTACAGGACACTGGGCAATGTACAGAAAGGTTCACAGCAAGCATAAAAAAATAGTAAAATATCTAAATGCAGATACTGTTTAAGATAGAACTAAAAATGTAGTGGAGGAGTCACCTGTTTGGTTAGAGCAGCATGCTGAGAGCCAGGGAAGCCACTGTTCAAATACCACTGACACTTCTTGTGGCCTTGGTCAAATCAGTTAACCCTCCATTGTTTGATATCCAGGACCAAAGAAACAGCTAGCATGCATTTGTGCAACTCACCTTGAACTACTATACAAAATGAATGAGCGAAATCCAAATAAAAAAGCTAATAAATCTTGCTATTGGGGTGATATGCTGATGTCAGAATATGGTTCATCTACTGGCAACTGCTTAAATACGATAACATCTCTGTAACCAGATAAATATTGGGATTGTGACTTTTAGGAAAATTGTGGAAAATGACAAGGTTGTGATTTCCTGAGACATTCCAATTCCAGCTGAAGAAGTTAATTGCAAATAAAAAGAGATATAGGTGTAAAGGAGTCAAATGCACGTGCAACACTGTTAATATTGTAGAAGCATCATTATTAAATGACTATGATGCATAATGCATGGACAGGCAGGAGATCTTAAGTATCAAAAAAAGCAGTCAGAGACCAAGAACATATGGTAGGAATACAGAAGTATTTCCAGTTATTTTGGATGCACCTGGGCTGATCAAAAAGAATTTACATGTGCACTTGATAAAGTTGTCTATACATATTACATCCTTTGAATTCCAGAAGGAAGCTCTCTTTGACACAATGCAAGTATTAATGCAAGAACTAGATTGAGATCATGACCAACTCTGCTTTGGATTTAGATATGGATTTTAGATGTATTATTTCCCTTTTTGAAATCTGAGCTCAAGGTGAGTTACATTTAGATACATAAGTTATCTCCCTTCCCAAGTGGCTTGTAATCTAAGTTGCATATGAGGCAACTCAGGATGAAGTGGGTTGCCCAAGATCACAAGAAATGTCAGTGGGGGAACTCTCCATATTTGTCAGATTGTTTCACTGATCTACATAACATATGCTGCGCTATAGAATTAAAGGCATTTTTTAGAAATAGTCAAAGAAATTAAAAATAACTAACTAAAAAGTATTAATTGCATAAATGTCCATCTTTTTTGCCATAGCAAACTCAGATTATCTCCATTTCTAACATTGCCTTAACAAGGATCATAATAAGTTAAATAGAGCCCACCTGTGTTCACTCACAGTAGTTGAACTGATCTGAATGTGCCTGAATGAAGAATTATTGTAAACTGTTTGAAATGAATCTGAAGCAAAGGTCTAAACATACAAATATGGAGCTGCTGAAAGAACTTGGGAATAGTTATTCAAATGTAAAGACTGAGGATAGATATAAAAAGATGCAATGCGTTTGAATATCCCTTTTTGGAATTTCAGGTTTATTATTGTAAAGTGGAAACGGATTGGCACCACTAAAACACTGCGTCAATCAGGCTGTTCCTCCAGAGTAAATAGCCATGGGTTAAGGAAACTGCTGAGGAAGGCAAACATAAGATCTATGATTACTTTAATGGAACTACAAAGGTTGCTGGTTGAGTCTGGGGAAATGCTGTCTGTTCAGCAGTTTCAAGATTACTCCACAAACATGGCTAGATTGAAAGCAGAGGAAAAGCAAAGAGCAACTGCAATCAAAGCAAAACAGATTATGAAAACCACATAATACCAAAGAGTCACCAGAATATTATTTTAACTGCAGGGAGAGCAGGAACATACTTACAAAATGTAGATGCTTACTGGAACATACATACTTAGAAAGTTTCATATTTAAACCTGGGAGTAGGGATGGGGTCAAAAGTGACCCCATTGCAAGTTTCACAACACGTATCTCGGAACCTAGTTGTTCAAGAATGCAATCTTTTTATGACTTTTCACATGTCAATATTCTCTTTATATTGCACCATGAGAGGAATAATTTTCATCCGCTAGGTGACGCTAGTGATGATTTGCAGCACAGAGTACCAGTGGGGTCATTTTTTACCCCAGTTGCTTACGTCTGGTTTGGATCGTGATACAATTTGCAGTTTTGTGGATTTTTTGATCTGACAAAGGTATTTATCATTAATTATGTATCATTTATTTTTTGTACTCTTATTTTATGAAAATTGCACATTTTCTGTAATTGATATCATACGTTCTCTCATTATTTCCAATGAAATCTAAAGGCTTTCAGCTCGTTCATCACGATTATTGTACACCTATAGTAAAACTGCTTTGCGTTTTATTCAACTTTATCTTTGTTTATTTATTTTAGGTTATTGTTTATGATGTCAAAACGAAAGTATTCAGCTGCCCAAGTAAGAGAAATATTGCAACAAGATGCTGACAGTGACAGCTCTGAGTCGTCTGATGATGCAGCATATTCAGCAAGCGAAGAAGTATATCAGCCAAGTTCAGGCGATAAATCTGATGATGACAGTCATGATTCAGATGGCGACAGCAGTTGGTCGCCAAGTGAATGTGAGACTGATGTTGCGCCGGTAACATCGCCTGCAGCAAAGAGTCAAGTTACAGGTCGAGGCAAAGGTCGAGGCTGTGCTGGATGGGGAAGAAGGCAGGAGTCCTCGGTGTCAGTATAATCTGTGAGGAATCTTAGTTGTGGTCATAGAGGAGCTAAGAGGTCATCTACTATAAGCACAAATGTTGCCATTGAAGCCTATGTATCTAAGGATGCCACATCATGGAACAGGAAACCTGTAAAGCAAGCTGCTGGAAGATATGCCAGAGCTAATGTCATGCCGTACAACAAGGTCCTACAAGGTATGCTGTACGAAATGTTGATGGTCCTCTCGCAGCATTCCACTTGTTCATGAGGAAGAACTTATTGAATGAAATCATGATGTGGACGAGCAAACAAGGAAGACACATTTATGACGACACCTGGAAAGATTTGACAGATGGAGAATTTCAACATTTTCTTGGACTTCTGATCCTCTCAGGCGTGTACAAGTCACGAAATGAATCCATAGTTCAGTTGTGGAACCTTGAAGATGGTCGTTCTATTTTCGGCAAAAATATGGCCCGTAACCGTTTTCAGCAAATTTCTTGTGCTCTCAGATTTGATGATGCAACCAACAGACATGAACAACGAGGCGTGGATAAGCTTGCTCCAATCAGACACGTTTTTGATACCTGGGAAGCAACTCTAAGTGACGCCTTTGTTCCTGGTGAAAATGTTATCGTGGATGAACAACTGCTTACATTTCGTGGCCGTGTTCCGTTCAGACAATATATTCCCAGCAAACCTGGGAAATATGGCATAAAGCTATGGATGTTGTGTGACAGTTCAATGTCATATGTTCTGCGTCTTCAAGTATATACAGGAAGGGAACTCTGACAAAACAGGGAACAGAAGCAGAGTGAAAGGGTTGTGCTGCAACTCACTGAAGGATTGATGCGATCTGGCAGAAATGTTACTGTTGACAATTTCTTCTGCAGTTTATCCCTGTCACGGAAATTGCTAGAAAAACAAATGACACTTTTGGGGACAATTCAAAAGAACAGAAAAGAATTACCTCCAGAATTTGTAACAGCAAAGGGCCGAGAGGTATTCACTTTACTGTTTGCCTTTCGCAATGATGCCACTCTGGTTTCCTATTGCCCGAAGAAAGGAAGAGTGGTTGTTCTTCTGAGTAGTTTGCATGATCAAGAAGAAGTAGATAACACACGTCCAGACAAAAAAATACGCATGATCTTGGTCTATAATTCTAGTAAAGGTGGAGTAGATAACGGCAGATCAAATGTTGCGCACGTGTACCACAAAACGAATGACAAGATGCTGGCCAGTGACAATCTTCTACAACATGTTGGACATCAGTGCTTTGAACACCTTCATTGTTTGGATGTCACTAAATCCAGAATGGCAGTCCAAGTCAAAGCACAGACATTGTCTATTCCTCTTGGAATTAGGAAAGCAGCTGCTTCAGAGTAATTGCAGCGAGACTTCTTCCAGCATTGAAGAAGCCACTGATGCTGTTTGCAATGTCGGGATCCCAAAGAAAAGGGCAAGGTGTCACTGCTGTTCCAGAGAAAAAGACAAGAAAAGCAACATAGTTTGCACCTCCTACAAGTGCAATGTTTGCAAAGAACATTCAGAAATTGTCTGTGTCTCATGCAAATGACTATAGTACTTTACTGTGTTCATCAAGTGCATGCAAAAACTGCTTTCATGGCAACTCTTCTTCATGTAATTTTATGATAAAGCATTAAATTTCAAAACATTTAACCTTCATATAATAAATAATTAATTTGGAATAATATTTTGTCTGTTTAGTTTAAAATGTTCATGGTTAACAATTAAAATTTGTCATGGGGTCATTTATGACTCCAACGGTATTCAGTGTTTGCAAAAAATCTCGGTAATTCCAGGGTTAAAGTATGAGCCCAATTATACATTTTTACAAGATTGGGGGGGGGGGGGGGGCATTGCTGGAATTAAGATTTTAATGCTCATAGGAAAAACCAGATGTCAGATTCCCGCAATCAGGGAAGGGGTATCAGAGATCTCAAAAAGACTGGAGAGCCAGAAGAGGAGCAGAGGATGGCCATAATGTCAGTGGTGCCCCTTTGAAGCAGCACATGCATATAGTCCTAACAGTAAGTGGGAGAGGCGCCTTCTTTGGCCTGGGTATTTGACGCCTTCAAAATTTGGTGCCCAAGGACGGTGCCTATATTTTCTATCCCTAAATCCAGGCCAGTGGAGGAGCGGAATTGGGATGATCATGATTTTTTTTGGGGGGGGGGGGAGGCAAAAGGTAAAGGTTTGTTTAGGGTGTCCAATACCCTTAAACTAGCCTTGCTTGTATGGTAAAAAGGAAGCAACTGTAGGAAAAAAACAATATGATGTTCTACATAGCATTTGCAAAGAAACACTTGAGTGACACTGAATTCATGTGGGAGAAAGTTTTGGTCTCAGTGCTAATTAATATGTGTTACATTTATTTATTTATTTATTTTATTTAACAGTATTTTTAAACCGCCTTATCTTATTAATCAAGGTGGTATCACAGCAAACAATCGAGTAAAGTGAGTGTGTTAAACATGCAGTGAGGGTGAAATTTAGTTGAGTGTGTGTTGTATTGTGTGCTAGATTGGGTTGAGCTATGTACAAGGTGTGTTTGTATTGTGTGCTAGAAGGTTTGAGCTATGTACAATGTGGGCTATATACAGTGGTGCTAAAAAACATTTTCTATACATACAGTGTTTAGGCGGTATCTTGTGCTGTTATACATTCTCTTAGGTTATGTGATGTGTCCATAGTGTTCTATGAACAGCATGGTTTTTAGCTGTTTTCTAAAGTCTTTGAGGTCTGTAGTTGCCCTCAAGTCGTCCGGTAGTTTGTTCCATATTGTTGGAGCAGCCATGGAGAGCGCTCTGTCTGTTGTGTCTTTGCGTGTGTGTTTGAATTCACTTGGGGTGCTGACTCGGTTGTGTGTTTGTTTTCTTCTAGGACGTGTGCTGGTGTCTGGTTGTATGAGGGTGTGCAGGCTGTTGGCTGATGTGTGCTGATTTATCTTAAATAGGTTTATGATAGTTTTGTATCTGATGCGTGCACCGATTGGGAGCCAGTGTAAGTCCTTTAAGGTAGGTGTGATGTGGTCCTGTCTTGCAGTACCGGATATTATTCGTGCTGCAGTGTTTTGTGCCAGCTGGAGTGGTTTGAGGGCTTGTTTCGGTAGTCCAAGGTATATCGGATTGCAGAAGTCCAGTATTGGGGTAATCAGTGCTTGACAGACGGTACGAAAGTGTTCTGGGGCGAGGAGTGGTTTCAGCCTCCTGATGATTCGCATCTTGTAGTAGACTTTTTGGATTGTTTTGTCTATGTGTGGCTTGAGGTTTAGTCTATTGTCCAGAGTAACTCCGAGGTATCTCACTTCTGATCTTATTGGTATAGTAGTGTTTTGTATCTTGATATTTGGCGGGTGTATGAAGCTTTGGTTCCGAGTGATGATTAAAGCTTCGGTCTTGTTGTAGTTTATTGCGAGGTTGTTGTTTTGACACCAACTCGTCATTTGGGTAAGGCAGTCTGTTATCTTAGAGAAGTCCGGGTTGTCGATTGATATCGGGGTGTATATCATGATGTCGTCTGCATATATTGTGTATTGAATGTTGTTCTCTTTCATGATGTTGCATATTGGTTGGATGTAGATGTTAAATAGGAGTGCTGAGAGTGCAGAACCTTGAGGTACTCCTTGACGGACATTTATGGGTCGGGAGGTGTTGTGTCCCACCTTGACCTGTAGCTGTCTTTCGGTTAGGTATGAGTGGAACCATTTCAATGTGATACCGTGTATACCAGTGTTCTTTAGTCTTTCCAGGAGCGTGTTGTGGTCCACTGTGTCGAAGGCTGAGGAGATGTCGATGAAGATCATTATGATTCCATTCCTGGTGTTGTCAATTATTCTTAGGATGCTGTCGAAGAGGTAGATCAGAAGCGTTACATACATAGGCTGCATTACATACAAGAAACGCAGCCTATCACCCTGCTACGACCATCCTTACAGGAAAACCTGGTGGATAAGAATAATGTTGTGGGGTACTTTACAGTTTCAGGGATAGATGTCTGTGGATGTTTTTATTGAGATCATGCTTTTCATGTATTACAGTATGTCTTTTTTGTTATCAGCAGATGGACTTTACCTCTTTTCCACCTCATGTCTCCTCTTTCTCTTATCCCTTCCAGTTTTTTTCTTTTCTAAAGTGTTTCTATCTTACCATGTACTCTCAGGTTCTACTCCTAATTCTTGTTATGTTACTCGATGCACATAAATTCATTAACTAATTGTAAAAGAGAAAATAATTCAAAGTTTTAGGACAGTGCAACTCTAACTTTAGCTCATTCACAATTTTCTTCTACAGTATAATGTTTCACCAAACATTTGACACATTATGTACCATGTGTAGATGTCTTCACCTCCTTAAAGAACAACTCAATATTTGCTTTCTTAAACTAACAAATCCCATATGTCTCTTCCTGGGGAAGAGCAGATATTTTTCTGCAATAGTACAAGGCTGAAACTTGAAGGATGCTCTAACATGTTGTTCTGGTTACTGCAGCTATGGTCAAAATACTGGAGACATGTTAAGTCCAGATAAAGAAAAGTTGCACAGAAGTTGATGCACTCTGGAAGGCTTGCGCATACATTTAGTGAAGAGCAACTGTTAAGCAAGTTTTCTCAAATACCTCCTGTTGGGGGAAAAAAGATACTTGGCTGCTATTTAGCTGGTTTTTCAATTTGCAAAAATATCGCCGCGCCTCAGGGCAGGGTCCCGAGGCCGGTTTTGTAACCGGGTTCCCGGGGCCCAGCTAACCCTTGCGGCAGCAGTGTGCAGGGAGGCGGGGGGTGGGGGGAGCGAGGGCACGCAGTAGATGCCGGCACCAGCTCCCACGTAGGAGACGTCGGGCCAAGATGATTGGAGCTGGTGCCGGTTGTGGGTGTGTCCGCAGGGTGCGAGGGAGATCGCCGGCGTGTGATCTCCCTCTTTTGTGCCTGATCGCCTCAGGAAAAGGTGTGTGCCCAGGGGGGGGTCTTAATTTTCTTTAATTCCTCCATGTGTTTGCCGCTCCGTTTTGGGGGAAAAGGGGGTTTGATCTCGTGTGCTTGCAGTTCGGCAGTGGGAGGGTCGGAGTTTAGTGCAGGGACGGCAAGCGGTGCAGAAGTGTGGGCATTGGGCCTCCAACACTTGGGCTGGGGCCTAGTGTTTGGGCGGCAGTCGGACACCTGTGCAGGCGAGCAGGGACACATCTGGGTGGGTAAAAAGCTGTAATTTCCCTGCATGATTGACGGTTGAGGGCTGGGAAGACCAGGGGAAGGTTACATTAAAAAAAAAAAAAAAAAGATTTGTGTGAGGCGTTCAATTAGATAAATTGGAATTAATAGTACACCTGCCTCTGAGACAAAAAAGAAAAAAGGAATTAACTAGCTAAATGAAATTAGGGATAACTGAGAGGGTTCTGAGGGTTCCTGCTCTTGTTTGGGGGCACCATGGCTCGTCGGTATGCCAAGAAAGCAGCCAAGAAAGGGGCAGGGGCTGCTGGGGCAGCTGCCAGGGGGCAAGGAGCAGGATGGCTTGTGCACTTGGTGGGATGTCAGAGGGGGGCTGGTGTCAGGGGGGGTGGGGTGGGGTGTCAGAGGGGGGTTCGGTGGCAGCTAGGGCATCTTGGGGTACCCGTCGGGGGCGTGGTAGGGGGAAGGCCAAGGGGGCAGGTTCCAGTGGCAGCTCGGGTGGGGCGGTGCGTGTTAGTTTTGGTATGGCCCCTTTGGAGGGAGCTGGGGGCGGGGTGCCTGGCCCCCTGTCACTGGCGGTAGGTGTTGACAAGTCAAGTGGGGCAGTGGCTGGGCCCGGCGCTGAGGGTCTCGCCAGGGTTGGGGGAGCGGAGCCAGCAGGGCCAGCAGGCGGTTCCGGGGAGGGAGCGGTGGCTCAGGTTCTCTGACCTGTGGACACCTTGGTTGGGGTGTCTTCCGAGGTGTCCTCCCCCCTCCGTCATATGGTGTGTATGCATCGGGATTTGGGGGCGGGCACTTTCCACACTCTGGATATTTTGGAGCTCCGGGTCCGTGGACATTTGGGGCTGGTGCATGGGGGGGAGTGGGGCATTGGGGAGGGGGGTGGGGTGACTGGATGGGGGTAGGGACTGGTGAGGCCGGAAACCCCCTGGGTAGGGGTAGGGCAGCCTGGAAGGCTGGCGGACTTGGCTCCTCGGCATGGGGTTGGGATGGGGGGGTCGAGTGTTGCGCCAAGCACCCTGCGGGCAGTTCCTGCTGGTTTTTCTCCTTCTCCTCCTTTTCAGGTCCCACTGAGTGCACGGCCCAGGATGGACTTGGATGGACATGGGTGAGCTGGCGGTGCAGGGCTTGCAAGTGCTGCGGAGGAGCAATCCGGTACGGCGTCGGGGGTTTCAAATGTCCCAGTGCCGGGGGCGCCATTACGCGAGGCTGGTGAGTATGCGGGGGAAGTGGGTGGCGTGGAGGGGGGAGTGCAGACGCCGCGTGTGGATCTTGGGGCTGGTGGGAAAGAAAAGGCGAAGCGCATGCGCGGGCGCCGTTGTCGGCGGACCTCCTCTTCATCCTCGCCTTCGACCTCATCGGCGGTCTCTTCAGTCGACTCTGCGGTGGTGGCAGGAAAGAAGGGTGAGGGCGGGGTGACCGTGGTGGTGTGTTGTGCTGAGCTATGGGAGAGTGTGCCACGGATATTGCGCCATCGGATCAAATGGCACAGATATATCGACATTTTCCGCCTGTTGGAGGGGAGGAAGCGATCCGGGGAAAGCAGGAAGAAGAGAATGGAGGCCGAAAAAGTGGATAGAGTGTGGAAGGTCTCCCGCAACACCCTCAACTGGACCCGGGCTTTCTTGAGATTGGCCAGTGTATGGGGCCATTATTTCCCTGATCAGTACAGGGCGCTGCTGGCTTATGGTGATACAATTTTGGCGGCGTCGCAAGCACATGACGGGTGGGCTTGGTTAAACTATGATGAGGAGTTCAGGGACATGATGGAAGAAAATAAGCATTTATCGTGGGGGACAAAGGATGTTAATCTATGGTTAATGCAAATGTCCATGAGAAGCCATGTCGGGGGCGGTGGAGGAGGTGGTAGTAAGGCGGCGCCTTCAACTACAATGGGGGGAAGCGGTCCTTTTGGGCATCAGTTCCCCAGGTATCTCAATCAAAAGGGGGCACGGTGGTGGCAGACGTCTGTTGGCGTTTCAACAAGTCGTCTTGCTCGTTCCCTGACTGCAAATTTAAGCACGTCTGCTCCTTGTGTGGGAGTGGTCATGCTGCCACTAAGTGTAGTCGCAAAGGAGTGGCAGGAGCAGCGGGGGGGGGGGGGCAAGTGAGGGAGCTCTCGTGGCATTGGCTCCTACGCCTGTGAGAGTTGACGCTATGTGCCCCTGGTTAGTGAAGTATGGGCAGTCAAAACCGTGAGGAGCGGGGAGTTTGTTATAGAAGGGTTTTTTGGAGGGCTTTCGGATTCTGTGTTTAGGTTCGCCGGCGGGGGGTGGGTCGCGTAATGCTGGTTCGGTGAGTTTATTAGCGGAGATTGTGAGGAGGAAGATTGCAGAGGAGTGCGCGCTGGGTCGAGTAGCGTTGCCTTTTTGCGAGCCCCCATTTTCACCGTTTATGGTGTCCCCATTGGGAGTGATTCCCAAGAAGGAGCCGGGTAAGTTCAGGTTGATTCACAATTTATCTTGTCCTATTGGAGATTCTGTGAACGATCACATTCCTCGTGAGCAGTGCACGGTGTGTTACGCTTCCTTTGACGTGGCTGTGGTCTTAGCTCGACAGTGTGGGGCCGGCGCTCTGTTTGCAAAGGTGGACATCGAATCTGCATTCCGACTGTTGCCAGTGCACCCTTCGGCTTTCCCCTTATTAGGCTTCCGTTTCGAATCGCGGTATTATTTTGATGTGTATGCTTATGGGGTGCGCGATATCCTGTGCCTACTTTGAAGCCTTTAGCACCTTCTTGCACTGGGTGTTGGAGAGGTTAACGGGCGTCAAGAACATAGTGCAGTGATGGCTAACCTTTTTGAGCCCGAGTGCCCAAACTGCCGCACAAAACCAAAGAATTTCCTCAAAGTGCCAGCACGTCAATTAAAGCCCCATTTGCATAAGGTGCTTCATTTGCATAAATATTTGCATAATGTTACCATACACTAACTTTTAGTAAACATGCCTCTTAATGAGTATATGGATAAAGAAAGACTAAAAGGTTTCTACATTACTATAATCCAGTACCAACCGCCAGGCACATTAGGAACTACTACAAACGCTGCCCATTTAGAACCCATAGCAAACCCGCCGTATCCTAACAGCACTACCAGGACTCACAAAGCACCATACTCTACCTATCAAAAGGCAACACTGCAAATATTAAACCAATACATCTCAGAGAACAACAATACATGACCTACTGGGGAAAGAACAAGTGGCAATGTCAAATAGGAATTATATAAACAGAATACCTCAGCTCAGTTACACATGCAGAACAGACCATCACCAAACAAGGAATCACAATTTAGAAACAGGAAGACAATAATTAAACTGGGAACCCCAAAAGCCAAACTTGGAATATACAACAACACTGTAGAAATAAAACTATATATTAATTTCCTCTTGTACTAAACAAAGCGCAAAAATTAATGATGCACATTTCCCAGAGCTGACATATTCCAGTTAATAAATTCAAAATAAAGAGATATTTTTCTACCTTTTGTGCATTTTTTTCAGTTGCAATTTTTCCAGCCACTTTCTTCTGGTTTCTTCGTGTCTTCTGCTAACTCTCCATCTGCTGTCCATTTGTCCTTTCTTCTGTCTTCTTGTTTTTTTTTTCCATTCTCTCTCTACATCTGCTTTAACATACTAATCTTTCTCCTTTGGCTCTTTCCTCATTCCTATTTCATCTACTCAAAATTTACCCCTCCATCCTCAATCCCCACTTACTCTCCCAATACCCGGCCAATTGTAGATTTTTTATCCCTCCCACACAAAATATTTTTCCCCTCTCCATTTTACTCTCCCAGCCCCATCCCATTCTAATCCTCCCCCAACACCAGCTCCCTTCTAGTTCCAGCCTCACCCAGCATCCATTCCCTTCTAGTCCCTGCATCAGCCCATTTCCAGTCCTAGCAGCCCCCCAACCCAATACCAGTCCTATCCCCCCCTCATCAACCCACTTCCAGTCCTAACCCCCCATCACCCCATTTTCAGTTTAAGCCCCCCCCCCTATAACCCATTACCAGTCCTAACCCCCCACTTCCAGTCAGCCCCCCATAGCCCATTGCCAGTCCTAACCCCCCCATCAGCCCACAGTCCATTACCAGTCCTAACCCCATCAGCCCACCTCAAGTCCTAACCCCTCCCCATCAGCCCCTTTGTTGTCCATGCCCCCCATTGATCATTATCAGTCCTAATACACCCCATAGACCATTACCAGTCCTAACCCCATCAGACCACCTCCAGTGTTAACCCCCCATCAGCCCATTTCCAGTCCTAACCCCACCCAACAGCCCACCTCAAGTCCTAACCCCTCCCCATCAGCCCATTAGCAGTCCTAACCCCCCCCCCTAGCCCATTAGCAGTCCTAACCCCCCCTCTCTAGCCCATTAGCAGTCCTAACCCCCCCCATAGCCCATTACCAGTCCTAACCCCCATCACCCCATTTCCAGACAGCCCCCATCAGCCCACAGCCCATTAGCAGTCCTAACCCCCCCTAGCCCATTAGCAGTCCTAACCCCCCCTCCTAGCCCATTAGCAGTCCTAACCCCCCCTAGCCCATTAGCAGTCCTAACCCCCCCCTCCTAGCCCATTAGAAGTCCTAACCCCCCCCAGCCCCTTATCAGACCTAACCCACCCTCGCCCATTAGCAGTACGTACCCCCCCCTAGCCCATTAGCAGTCCTAACCCCCCCTCCTAGCCCATTAGCAGTCCTAACCCCCCCCTAGCCCATTAGCAGTCCTAACCCCCCCAGCCCATTAGCAGTCCTAACCCCCCCTAGCCCATTAGCAGTCCTAACCCCCCCTCTCTAGCCCATTAGCAGTCCTAACCCCCCCATAGCCCATTACCAGTCCTAACCCCCCATCACCCCATTTCCAGACAGCCCCCATCAGCCCACAGCCCATTAGCAGTCCTAACCCCCCCAGGCCCAGTAGCAGTCCTAACCCCCCCTCCTAGCCCATTAGCAGTCCTAACCCCCCCAGCCCATTAGCAGTCCAAACCCCCCCCAGCCCATTAGCAGTCCTAACCCCCCATCCCCCCATTTCCCGACAGCCCCCAGCAGCCCACAGCCCATTAGCAGTCCTAACCCCCCCCCCCTCCTAGCCCATTAGCAGTCCTAACCCCCCCCCCTCCTAGCCCATTAGCAGTCCTAACCCCCCCCCTCCTAGCCCATTAGCAGTCCTAACCCCCCCCAGCCCATCAGCATTCCAAAACCCCCCCCCCAGCCCATTAGCAGTCCTAACCCCCCCCCCCGGCAAATTTAAAAACAGAAAAAGCGGGCTCTGGCTGCTGCCGCGGACGCGGCAGCATGCAGTGTCCCGCGGGGCCCCCTCCGCCCGCTAAGCCCCTCTGCAAGGGCTTTCAGATTCGCGCGGGAGACAGCGTCTCCCTCGCGTCTCTGTTAAGCCCGCAGGGGTTAATGGGAAATTTCCCATCAGCCCCTTTAGACGCGAGGGACTGATGGGAAATTTTACATTAGCCCCTGCGGGCTTAACAGAGACGCGAGGGAGACGCTGTCTCCCTCGCGAATCTGAAAGCCCTTGCAGAGGGGCTTAGCGGGCGGAGGGGGCCCCGCGGGACACTGCATGCTGCCGCGTCCGCGGCAGCAGCCAGAGCCCGCTTTTTCTTTTTTTGCGGACCTTCACGCGTGCCAGCTGCAAGGCCTTCGCGTGCCACAGCTGGCACGCGTGCCATAGGTTCGCCATCGCTGACATAGTGCATTACCTGGATGATTTTCTGTTTGTCGGGCCCGGCCAGGTGCACGCTTGCGCCACCTTGCTGGAGACTTTTTTGCACTTGGCGGGTGACTTTGGTATTCCGATAGCGGCTAGCAAAACTGTCGGGCCCGTTACTCGCCTTACCTTTTTAGGGATCAAGATAGATACCAAGTGTATGGTTGTGCGCCTACCGGAGCAGAAGGTTGAGCGACTCAGGCAGTTGGTAGCCTCCGTGGGATCATCGGGCAAGACCACCCTGCAGGTCATGCAGTCGCTAGTTGGGCACCTCAATTTCGTTTACAGGGTGTTGCCCATGGGCCGCCCATTTGCGCGGTGGCTTTTGCTCACTATGGCGGGGGTGCAGCTGCTGCACCATCGGATCCGAGTGTCGGCGGGAATGCGTGAGGATTTGCGCGTTTGGGATGCCTTTTTGAATGATTTTAACAGTCGCTCGGTTATACAGTTGCCGGAGCTTTCGAATGTGGACCTGCATTTGTTTACGGACGCGGCAGGCAGTTACGGGTTTGGGGCCTATTGTCAGGGGGCTTGGTGTGCTGAGCCGTGGCCTAGTGATTAGGTGCAGTCCGGCTTAATTCGTAACATCACCTTCCTGGAGCTCTTCCCCATAGTTGTTGCTTTTTGGGTTTGGCCGGAGCGCCTGAGGGATCGGTGGGTATTGTTTTGGTGTGACAATGCCGCGGTGGTGGAGGTTATCAACCGGCATGCGCCTTGGTGCCCGAGGGTGGCTTCTTTGATGAGAATCTTCGTGTTAGCTTGCCTTCGCTTGAATGTCACTGCAAGGGCGCGGCATGTGCCAGGCTGTCAGAATTCCATTGCTGATGCTCTGTCCCATTTCCAGTGGGCGCAATTCTGGCTGTTGGCTCCGGAGGCAGAACAGGCGGCTTCGCCGGTCCCGGAGCATCTTTGGAAGGTTGGGATACAGACTTGATGGCACTGCTGTCCGCGTCAGTGGCGCGTGGAACCTGGTCCGCGTATCGGCGAGGATACTCCCAGGTGAGTGCGTTTGTGAGCGCGTTGGGCTGGAACGGGGGGAGGGTCCCTGATGGGCTGGTGGGGCAATTCGTGCTTTGGGCAAAGAAGGAGGGTTGGGCCCGATCGGCGGTCGCGTCTGCGGTGGCTGGGTTCTCCTTCTTTTGCAAGGCGGCCGGATGGGGGAACCCCAGGGTATCCTTTCTAGTTAAGCGCCTGTTGGCATGTTGGGCCAGGGTGCATCCCAAAGCACGAGACTGGCGGCTCCCGGTTTCCCATGAACTTTTACTGCGGATTTGCGAGGCGTTACCTCGTGTCGCTGCCTCGGGTTTCGAGTCCATTTTGTTCCACGCGCATGTGTCTGAGCTTGTGCCTAGGTCCGCACGGCTGGGCGCGTTTGGCGGTCTCGAATTTGAGCACATGACGGTGGAGGCGTATCTGGCCTGTATTTTCATCCTGCGGTCCAAGACTGATCAGGCGGGTAAGGGTGATTGGGTGGTACTGAGCACTATCGCTCCCTTGCCATCTTGTCCGGTACAGGCCTTGCGGAACTATTTGCAATTGCGCTCAGGTTCACATGACCAATTTTTCATCCATGTGGATGGTAGGCCGGTAACGCAGTTCCAGTTTATGGCTGTGTTGCGCTTGGCTTTGCGGTTCTTGGGCTATGATGAGAAGAGCTATGCATCGCACTCGTTCCGGATTGGAGCGGCCATGAGTGCGGCTGCAGCCGGTCTCGAAGGACGGGTTATTCAGCGTATAGGTAGGTGGGTGGTGCTCAGGTGTCTACAAGGGGTATGTTCACCCTTAGGCGGTTGTCCCTGGGCCGGTAGGGGGGGGGCCCAGGGTTGGTAGTGGCAATTACATGCGGGGGGGGGGGTGGACTAACAGTTTTCTTTCCTATTGCAGAGTTGCCTGCTGGTGGCAGTCCATTTTGTCCTTTCAGATAGCACGTGCTTCGGCGACTGGTGGATCATCAGTCATTCCTTCGTTTATTGGGCTGAGCGAAGGGCTGCAATGAGGCCATTGGGCCTACACCTCGGGCTGGCAGACTCCGGAGTCCAGCTGTGTTGGATGGGGCAACGCGGCATGCGGTGGTGGTAACTTGTGGCCTTTGTCCAGGCGCAGATCGCACAGCGGATGCAGCCAGTCGAGCTCCTGATCCATTTGGGTGGCAACGATTTGGAGAGCTGGTCCTGTCGGCAGATTATCAGAACTGTTCAGAGGGACATTGGTCTGGTGCGGGAGTTGCTTCCGGGTGTGGCCATTATTTGGTCAGACATCATTCCGCGTCCTGCCTGCTGGACACAGCGACGGTGGTCACGGGGGCTGGTCAAGATTAATAGGCAGATAGGGCGTTGGGTTCAGCAAACAGGCGGGATACAGGTGTTGCACCCTTGGGCGGAGGTCAGGTACGTTGGTTTGTACCATTTAGACGGGGTGCACCTTGCCCCTGTGGGTCAAGATCTTTTGTTGAATGACTGGCAGGAAGCCCTTGATGGTTGGTGCTGGTCGCAGCTTTCTTTGAGGGGGGGCGGCGCAAGGATAGTGTTCTATCTTGCGCTGGTGTGGGGTAGCGAGCTGGTGCTCACCAACCCAGCGGGGCATTTGAGGCTGATGCCGCTTGGCAGGGGAGCGGCAGTGCTCCTTAGGTTGGGAGAGACATCACGGTTGTGGTCTCTGCCCAGTGGAAGGCAACTTGCCGGCCTTTGCTAATAACATGGCAGGGCAGGCAGTAGGGGAATGGGGGGTGGATCATGCACCACTTTGCTATAAATGGCTGGTCGGGGGCATCATCCGGAAATGGGGTGGGGGGGGGGTAATGTTGGACTTAAGAATGTTCATATTTCCTGGACTCTCATATAAGAATGTTTCCGGATGTCTCGAGAGCCACACAGAAAAGAAGGAAGCAGTTTCTCCTGTATCGTTCGGGTATTGTTCATTTGGGGGGGTTGTTTTTCCTGAGATTTCCTTGTAAATGTTTAGTAAAATTATCTGGGAACAGATATATTTTCTTTGAGCCTTCCCAATTAGCCTCTTTTATTAATTCTAAACAGGTGAATATTTTGGTTCCTTCTTCTTCCTCCCCTCTGGATAGACCCCCCGATTAGGTGGGCTATCTACGGTTAGGATATTTGCACTGTTCTGTTTTGTCCGTTTTTGTTTCCTACTATCTGCTAGATGTTAATTTTTTCCTTTGCTTGTGACCCATTCTTGCCGTTATTATTGTGGACTTGTGGACCTTGAGTCTTTCTCTGTACAAGTTGTTGACTTGCTGTATTTTGAAAAATTGCATAAATAAAAAAAAAAAAAAAAAAAAAAAAGTTCAGTTGGCCCATGTTGGGCCGGTTTTGAATTCAGTTAACAAAGCTGCAACCAAGTAATTGTTTACCAAATTTCTGGTGTGCGAGTGTTTTGTACTGGGAGATAAGGGGGGAAGGGGGGGGCGAGTGTACTGAGCAAATAGAGGCCCAGATGACAAGGGCAGGAAAGGGGTGGGGGGTAGAGAGTCAAGGCTGCTGGCAGGCAAGGGAGTGGCATCCGGATACCTCGGTTAATATCGCCGCGCTGCAGGGCAGGGTCCTGAGGCCGGTTTTGTAACCGGGTTCCCAGGGCCCAGCTAACCCTTGCGGCAGCAGCGTGCAGGGAGGCGGGGGGGGGGGGAGCGAGGGCGAGCAGTAGACGCCGGCACCAGCTCCCACGTAGGAGGCGTCGGGCCAAGATGATTGGAGCTGGTGCCGGTTGTGGGTGTGTCCGAAGGGTGCGAGGGAGATCGCCGGCGTGCAATCTCCCTCTTTTGTGTCTGATTGCCGCAGGAAAAGGTGTTCCCACCCACCCTCCCGTATTTTGGGGAAAAAAAATTGTGGGGAGATGAGGGTCATCGCAGCTGGCTGTGGGGGTCGTTTTCAGTTGTTGTGGCGGTATAGGGTAGCGAGCTGGTGCTTGCCGACCCGGCGGGGCATTTGAGGCTGATGCCGCTTGGCAGGGGAGCGGCAGTGCTCCTTAGGTTGGGAGAGACATCACGGTTGTGGTCTCTGCTCGGTGGAAGGCAACTTGCCGGCCTTTGCTAATAGCATGGTGAGGCGGGCAGTAGGGGAATGGGGGGTGGATCATGCACCACTTTGCTATAAATGGCTGGTCGAGGGCATCATCTGGAAATCTGGTGGGGGGGGGGTAATGTTGGACTTAAGAATGTTCAGTTGGCCGGGTTTTGAATTCAGTTAATAAAGCTGCGACCAAGTAATTGTTTACCAAATTTCTGGTGTGCGAGTGTTTTGTACTGGGAGATAAGGGGGGGAAGTGGGGGGCGGGTGTACTGAGCAAATAGAGTCCCAGATGACAAGGGCGGGAAAGGGGTGGGGGGTAGAGAGTCAAGGCTGCTGACAGGCAAGGGAGTGGCATCTGGATACCTCAGTTAATTATTTGAAGCGGTCTCATAAAATATATTCATCTCATATAGGAAACATAGTTGGCTTATACTCTTCTTTGCAGAGTTCAACTCAGTCGCCATCACCATCCAGAAATGGTGATTCCCTCTCCCGGATATTCCCAGAACAGGTATACTGTAAAATTAAGGAGCCTCCCCTTTCAATAAAAGACCCCTGTCTTATGTAAACAAATATATGCATGCTTTTTTCTTTTACACTAGAATTGAACTAATAAAAAAATGCTAATGAGCCCTTTCTTCTTACTATTTCTCACCTGTTTTAAAGCAACAGTTTCACCATTGCTACACCATGGGAAGAGGCACTTGTCTCTTTACAACTGATGTTCAATGTCTCTACTTCCAGCACAAGCATCTTCATAGAGGGACTGGAGTAATTTTATAAAGCCTTTTCTTCATATAGCCATGTTTTGCACCGTCTTTATGAAAGAGTGCCTGCATGGGCATATCTGTAGCGGCCTACCAATGGTACCATGTTATAAAATTATGATCTTACTGCACACAGCTACTTACATTAACACATATACAAGCACACATTCTACTATACCTAATAAAAATCACATATAAAATCAAAAACTGCCAATACGCTATCAAAGTTATATTTAAAAAAATATCAAATAAACAGACCCTCTTGTAAAATATATGTAAGGATGTGCATTTCTGCACTTTGATATCTTCCCATATCCAGTTAGAGCAGTAATATATGATTTTAAAAAGTGCAGCATTTCCCCACATGCACATCAGAGCAGCTTTTTAAAATTGCTGCTCCCAATTTCCATGTATACCCCTATTCTGCAATACCAGATCCTCCAATCTCCTCTGCTTGGCACTCAATCTCCCCACTTCCCCAAGACATCCAACCCCCTGACTCCTCCCAAGGCATCTGATCCCTCCCATCCAACTCCCGCTGACAAGAAGACCCACACCTGACTCCCCCAATATAAAGAAATCTCCCCAAAGACCCCCTCCTGCTCTGATCTCCATCTTGGATATTACCATAGTCCTTGGTATCTATTGGAAACAAGAGCAATATCCAGCTGCTCCTGCTCTTCTAGCCCCAGGTTTGAAAATGGCACCTGTGACCACTGGTGGTAATCTTGTAAGATCACTGTTAGGAGGTCAGGCTGCTAAATAGGAGCATAAGTGTAAGGACCTGGATATCACAGGACATTGGGGGAATCAGATATCTGGGTGAGCCTTGAAGGTCAAAGATAATACCACCACAGGAAACCAAAGAAAGGACCAAAAGCCAGGGGAGATATGATCCTGCTGCCTGAAGTCTAATAAAATTCATGCTATAGTATTTTGAAGATACTGTAACCAAATCAGGAAAACAGCTGGCCTATAGAAAAGCATGAATCAAACCCATCTACAACCTTTCACTAATTATCAGGCTGAACAGCTACCCAAACAACATCTGCTAGGTTTAGAGGTCTGCAGTAAATTTGTAACATCAGAATCTAATAAAAGAACAAAGGAGTCAAGTATGCATTCAAAGAGATGAGTCTGATCATTCCCTGTCAAAGCCATCAAGCTCCTCCTTGCCAAAATAATCTTTGATTCAAAGAAGAGAAAGAACTCCTTCACCTTTACTGGGGAATTAGTATGACCAGCAACCAAAGCCTTTTGCACAAACATTTAGCTCTCTAATCTTTGGGCTGCATCAAATTTTCTCTTTTCCTCTTATATATAGCTACAGGTGTTCTCTATACTGAAACCTATCAGCTCTTACACCCACACAATTTGTATAATAATGAGATGCTTTGCATATATTTGCATGCTTTGCATCATTATTATATTGTATGGGTTGTGGTAAACTAACATATGATAAGAGTAATAAAGCAGGATTTAGCCTATTAATGTGTGTTAAGTGGCAAAACTCCTGTGTTATCCTCTAACATGCTTAAACAACTACCCCTCATAATTTGATTTGGATCATTCCTAATCTAGAAATATCCATTAATTAATGTATCAATAAAAAAAAATGGCCAGACCAAATTGTTATAGTAGAGAAAGAAACTGAAAAGAAAAACTTAGGGGTATGTTTACTAAAGGGTGTTAAGGTAACAAGCATTAATGGCAGCTATAAGGAGTGTTGCATGTGTAAAGGGTGCTGGACGGGTAGGAGGCATTCCGGCGTAAAGGGTTCTATGGGCCATTTAACATGTGTTAACAGGACATCGAGTATTAAGGTGTCAAGCATGCATTTTAATGTCCAAAAATGGCTGTAACCCTAATGATGGATAAAGGAGCACCAAGGAAAGTCAATGTAAAGGTGATGGATAGAAGGACAGATGGAAGCTGATGGACCTCCAGATCCGTGGGTACCCAACGTGGCAGCCAATAAGGTGGACAAGCAGGTGTACCGATGCACAGGAGGATGCCATTGTAAAATGGTGCAATGTCAGTGTATGGTGGCATAGGATGGGGAAGACATGTCTCCCAGCAGATCCACAAGCAGCAGGATGTGTGCAGCGACAGGAAGACAGAGTAGGAGTGGTGACATGCAGATCAGGCACAGGAGAGACATGCATAAAGAGCTAAAATGTGGAAAAGAGTACCTGTATAGGCCATGGTGTAGCAACTTGCACAAGGAGACATGACAGCACACAGCCGACAGAGGCAGATGGATGGGCTGAAGGAAGGATGGCGGCTGAGGAGATCCTCATAGAACAGTGCATGTCAATACCCTGTGTTAAACTGCTGATGCCAACTGCTCTGTGGGTGTCTAAGTTTGCATGGGGTGGTTATTAAAGTCCTGCTGGTCCTACCATTACCATAGGGAGTAGGCCTGGAACACCTCCTGACCCAACCACCTAGGACTAATTCTCACCCACAGAAAATACAGTCAGACTACACCTGCTGCCTACCACTGGGTGTTGTAGCCATGCACATACCAGCTGTGGTCAGCACACACTGCATGTGCACAGAGTGACCAGGGACACCCAGAATGTGGTTCAGTGATCAAATCCCCAGTACAGGAAGCATACTTACATCACTAGAACCATGACTATATAGTACATAGTCCTTAAGTTCTTATGCAATAGTTGTTCCCCCTAGCAGTTAGACCATTGTCAATAGTTAATAGTCCCAGGTTACTGTATTAACGCCTTTACCCAATGTATAAAGTTTGATTATATTTCATGTAAGAAGAACAGGTTCTTGTTCACTGATTCTTAATATTGTTCTATGTAAACCGCACCTGATCTTTCAGAACGTGCGGTATATAAGTGTTCGTTAAATAATAATAATAATAATAGTACTATGTAGATACATAGCCATGCCATGGTCACTGCTCAGTCTGAGAGTGCCATCCCAGTCCATGCATGTGGCAGTCTGAGCACTACGTCTCAGTCATTGACCCTGCACCCGATGCAGACACATCCTGGCCAATCCGCCCTGTTTCAGGTCATAACCACAATACTATGCTCCTCATTATGCACATTTGCAGACTGAAGCTGGGACCAGCTTAGGCAATGCGAGGCTCAGTGAGGTGTAGAAAACCACAAAACAATGAAGAGGCATACATACACACACACAACACACACTCTCATATCGCCGTGCTGTGCAAAAATGGAGATGGTTGGCATTCTCCAATGGCTATCATCCTTACTGCTTCTTCTATCATTGATGGGGGGGGAGGGGGTAGACACTCACTTCAGTGTAGTTCTGATCTGCTCCCCTTGCTCCTGCTGTTGCGATAATTCTCCACTCTCCCATAGTTGGCCAATTTTGAGTTCAGCCCCATGCTACCACCATGAAAGACATGCTGCACCAGCCCCTTTGAACACTAGGCTGCACTTGGATAAGGGGGATTGGGGAAGACCCTCATAGCTCTGGAGAGATAATTATTAGAACATTTTTCTCAGGGAGAGGGGAACGAGAACTTTATAGCGTTATGAGACACTCAAAATGGGACTAGGTGCACTTTTTATAACTGATTTATCAGATGCTGAAAATGAGGGACATCTGGAGCTTTTTTAAAATATATAACAGGAGCCAGGAAAGAGTGGGGATGGAGCACTTTTTATGTTTTTCAACATGTAAAATGTTGGAAAGAAATACAAACAAGTTGGAAAGTGAACAGTGTGACACTGTGATACATTTCTTTTTTCTCCATTGGTAGCTTGGACATGTCTGCATAGAGAGCGGTATGGTGGAGTGTGACTCAGTATCATAGAAAGGGCTGTGTGGACTGGTGGAGGGTGCGTTTTAGAAGTAAATGAGCCCATGTTTAGTGGAGATGCTTATGTGCAGCATGTGTGGAAATATGTGCATGGACTTTGTTTGTTGAGGTATGTGCATGTATGTGATAGGTGAATGTGAATGCTGATAGGGCTGTGTGTGTTGGGGAAGAGAGTATTTATGTGCTTGTGGGAACGATATAGTTATGTGGTGTGTGGTTATGTGTGTGAACAGTAGAAGGCACACCTTCTCCTTGCACTCTGTCTTCTCATCCTAATATCATCCCCACTTTCTTCTGCCTTCTATCATTTCATTCTCTAAACTCTCCCTATCATTCCCTAGTTTTATTCAAGAAAGGTCAACAGCAGACAGCATCAAAAAATGGTCAATGTAAGTGGCCTTCAGGGTGAAAAAGAATCATGCTATCCCTGCAAAGAAGACCAGTAGAGCAGACTGAAGTCACAAGAGTACCAGGGGGTCAGGACTCCCCCACAAAGTAAAGTAAGACCGGCAGTCTCCAATAACTTCCTTCCTTCACTCTCCCTTACTCAAAAGGTAAAGGACTACAAAAAGGGACTGCTACTTCTGGAGAGAGATCTGCAAGTGTAAGTATTTACTTCTGGGAATTTTTCTAAATCTTCAAGAGAAAGGAATTATTTAGAATAAAGCTGATTAATCTGTTTAAATTACAATCCAGTGTATTTGTTAAATCAGTCAGGTCCTAGTATCAGCAAAGAGCTTTCAGTTAAATTAAAAACTCAACAGGTAGCTTTCAGTTTAAATTGAAAACCCAGCAGTCAGGAACTAGTATTAGCAAAGAGTTTTCAGTTTAAATTTAAAACACAGCAGAGAGTTTTCTGGTTAAATGTTAAAACCCAACAGAGAGCTTCTTGTTTAAATTTAATAGTAAGAGCCTAGTATCAGCAAAGAGCTTTAATTTAAATCAAATCAGAATATAACTTAGCATTAAAGGAAAAACAGGGTCAGTATTCTTTGAGCAATAAATTGTTTCTAGAGACCTTTACAAAGAGGCCTTCTAGATAGCGGGTAAGAGACTTGTGAAATTGCTTTAAATAGGTATTAAAGTCAAGTGACAGATCAAAGGGATATTTTGAAAGACTCTCTCTATCCAAGTAAAGGCTGTGTGAATCACCCAGGAAACTGGTCACAGATTAACTCAGAAGCACAGGCATAAATAGTTCAATCAGAGCTCTGTGATTCTCAGTCTTGAAGGACTACAGAAAGGGATTGCTACTTCTGGAGAGAGATCTGCAATTGTAAGCATTTACTTCTTGGAATTTTTCTAAATCTTTGGGAAAAAGAAATTTAGATCAAAGTTGATTAATCTGTCTAAATTAGAATCCAGTGTATTTGTTAAATCTGTCAGGGTCTAGCATCAGCAAAGAGTTTTTAGCTAAATTAAAAACTCGACAGGTAGCTTTCAGTTTAAGTTTAAAACCCAGCAGTCAGGGCCTAGTATCAGCAAAGAGCTTTCAGTTTAAATTTAAAACACAGCAGAGAGCTTTCTAATTGCATCTTAAAACCCAACAGAGATCTTCTAGTTTAAATTTCATAATCAGTCATGACCTTGTATTTCATACTCAGTCAGGGCCTAGTATCAGCAAATAGCTTTAATTTAAATCAAATCAGACTATAACTTAGCATAAAAGGAAAGACAGCGTCAGTATTCTTTGAGCAATAAATTGTTTCTAGAGACATTTACAAAGAGGTCTTCTAGATAGGGGGCAATAGACCTGTGAAATTGTTTTAAATAGGTACTCAAGTCAATTGACAGATCAAAGGAGCATTTTGAAAGACTCCCTCGATCCAAACAAGGGCTGTGTGAATCACAGGACAGGGCACTGTGTAGCAGTCAATTTTTAATAAGTCTTCTTTCCCTTCCTGACTCCCACCCACCCCTGTGATAATTGAAGCTTTATAGGTGCATAAACCTCTTAAAGGGAAGGAGGTGCCATATTCACTCTCAGGTGCAGCTGTTTATCCTCATCAAGCATACATTAAGGACCTGAGATTAATTAAGATTCAGGTGAACAAAGTACATTAAACATATTAGGTATAGTTTTATTAGTATAAATATCCCCAGCAAATCTTAGTAAGTAAACAATTTAAATACCTATACACAATCTTAAAACTAAGGTGCAGACAGCAGTCCAGCAGTGAGATGGGGGCTTTCCAGTCATTTGCAATAAGTATCACATGTATGATTTTCTCCCAGTTGGTGAAGGGTCTTACGTGTGCACTAGGTGCAAGGAGCTCTTTGCTCTCAGGGAACGAGTCCGATCTCTGGAAACAAGAGCTTCAGACTTGGAGGAAATAAGGAAGACAGAGAGGTACACAGATGAGACCTACAGGGATATAGTACTGAAGTCCCATCTCCAGTCTGGCAGCATCCCTGTTGCTATGGAGGAGAGAGGTCACGTGATAGGAGAGCATCACCCTGGTTTCTCCAGGGCCATGTGCCCATGAGGGAAGGATTAGGAAAGCCATTATAGTTGGTGATTCGATCATTAGGCACATAGATAGCTGGGTGGCTGGTGGCCATGAGGATCACCTGGTAACATACCTGCCTGGTGCAAAGGTAGCAGACCTCACACGCCACCTAGACAAGGTCTTAGATAGTGCTGGGAAAGAGTCTGCTGTCTTGGTACATGTCAGTGGAAGGGAGGTTCTGGAGGCTAAATTTAGGATTTTAGGTAGAAAGTTGAAATCCAGAGCTCCCAGGGTGGCATTCTTCAAAATGCTTCCCGTTCCATGCGCAGGACCCAAAAGGCAAGCAGAGCTCTGGAGTCTCAATGCATGGATGAGACAATGGTGCAAGGAAGAGGGTTGTGGATTTGTTAGGAACTGGGGAACATTATCTGGAAAGGAGGGGCTCTTCTGAAGGGATGGGCTCCACCTTAACTGGGATGGAACCAGGCATTAACTTTTAAAAAGGAGAAAGAACAGCTTTTAAACTAGATAATAGGGGAGAGCAAACAGTCACCCAAGAGCGCATGGTTCAGAACAATGTATCCTTGGATACTAGCAAAAGATTGAAGTTAGGGCATATCAGCAGAGAGGTTCCAATAAAGACAAAAGTAGTCCAAATGCACTTGAGTACAGAGCAGATAGAGCTTAAAGATTCCAAATTACCCCTGCCAGATTAATATGAATAAAATACAGCCTCTAAAATGCTTGTATGCAAATGCTACAAAAGTCTAAAAAATAAGATGGGAGAGTTAGAATATATAGCACTAAATGAGAAGTTAGCTATGACTGGTATCTCAGAGACATGGTGGAAGGAGGACAACCAGTGGGATGCTGTGATACCTGGGTAAAAACTATACGCAGTACATGCTAGGGAGATAAAGTTTCTAGATGAAATAAATGACTGCTTCTTGGAGCAGCTGGTTCATGAACCAACCAGAGGGGAAGCCATTTTGGACCTTAGTGGAACACAAGATCTGGTGCAAGAGATAAAGGTGTTGGAGCCACATGGCAATAGTGATCATAGCATGATCGCATTTGATTTAATACATGGAGGAGAGACGGTAAGAAAATTCACAGTGCTACCTTATAACTTTCAAAAGGGAGACTATGATAAAATGAGAAAAATAGTTAAGAAAAAACTAAGGGGAGCAGTTGGAAAGGTTAGAGATTTGCATCAAGCATGGGTATTGTTTAAAAATGTTATCTTGGAAGCCCAGACAAGCTATATTCCACGCTTTAAGAAAAGGGAAAGGAAGTCCAAAAAACTGTCAGCATGGTTTAAAGGTGAGGTCAGAGAGGCTGTAGTTGCCAAAAAAACATCTTTCAGAAAATGGATAAAGGAGCCAAATGATGAAAAAACTTGAAACAATATAAACACTGGCAAGTCAGATGCAAGGCATGATAAGGCAGGCAAAGAGGGAATTTGAGAAGAAGCTTGCTGTGTTAGCAGAAACGTGTAATAAAGACTTTTTCGAGTGCATTCATAGTAAAAAAACCTGTGAGAATTAGTTGGACCATTAGATGATAGAGGGGTAAAGGGGGCACTAAGAGGGGACAAGGCCATAGCGGAGAGGCTGAATGAATTCTTTGCTTCTGTCTTTACTGAGGAAGATGTAGGGATGTTACCCATGACTGAAATGGTATTTAAAGGTGATGCTGCAGAAGAATTGAAAGAAATATCGAGAAACCGGGAAGATGTATTACAACTATTTGATAAACTGAAGAGCGCAATTAGCTGACACCTTGGTTTCTTCTTTTTTTGCCAAATTCCCTAAATACTCATTATCAGACTGCATGACACTTTAGGTGTGGCAGCTGTTCTGTATGTCATTATGCTGTGGTGTTAAGTAACTTTTTGAGCACCCTAATACGAAAAATAAATATAAGTTACAATACTGGACTGACTGTAGGTCTACGCATGTGGGTCCTTAATAAAGACTTAAGTTTTCTCCCAGTGTGGCCTGGTCCTTCTTCTCTGCCTGGTTCTTGGACTGTACCCATCTGCGGAGAATACACTCTCCTTCTCTCCTGTTTTTCAAACTGAAGAGTAGCAAATCACCTGGACTGGATGGTATACATCCGAGGGTGTTGAAAAATCTGAAATTGCAGACCTACTATTAGTAATCTGTGAACTATCATTAAAATCATCTGTAATACCTGAAGACTGGAGGATGGCCAATGTAACTACAATTTTTAAAAAGGGATCTGATAAACTACAGACCAGTGAGCCTGACGTCAGTACCAGGAAAAATGGTAGAAAAACCATTATAAAGAACAAAATTACTCATCATGTAGATAGTCATGGCTTAATGGGAGACAGCCAACATGGTTTTAGCCAAGGAAGGTCTTGCCTTACAAATCTGTTATGTGTTTTTGAAGGTGTGAATAAACAGGTAGACAAAGGTGAGTCAGCTGATATAGTGTATCTGGATTTTCAAAAAGTCTTTTACAAGGTCCCTCATGAGAGACCTTAGGCAAAATTAAAGAGTTATGAGATAGGAGGCAGGGTACTATTGTAGATCAGGAATTGGTTAAAAGCTAGAAAACAAAGGGTAGGGCTAAATGGCCAATTTTCCCAATGAAGAAAGGTGAATGGTGGAGTACCCCAGGGATCTGTGCTGAATCTTCTGCTTTTTAACATATTTGTAAATGAACTGGAAATGGGATGACACAAAGCTATTCAAAGTTGTTAAAACCCATGAGGATTGTGGAAATTTGCAAGAGGACCTTGATAAATTGGAAGACTAGGCATCCAAATGGCAGATTAAATTTAATGTGAACAAGTGCAAGTTATGCACCTAGGAAAGAACAACCCAAACTATGGTTACATGATGCAAGGTTCCACATTAGGAACCACCACCCAGGAAAACGGAGTCATCATGGATAACATGTTGAAACCCTCCGCCCAGTGTGCAGCAAATAAAATGCTAGGAATCATAAGGAAAGGAATGGAGAATAAAACAAAAAAATATTGTAATGCCTCTGTATCGTTTCATGGTGCTACCGCACCTTGAATATTGTGTGCAATTCTGGTTGTCGTATCTTAAAAAGGATATAGTGTTATTAGAAAAGTTACAAAGAAGAGCCACCAAAATGATAAAGGAGATTGAAGTATACCACTATGAAGAGAGGTCAAAGGGGCTCTTCAACCTGCAAAAGAGATGGCTGAAGGGAGATATGATAGAGGTATATAAATAAATGAATGGAGTGAAAGTGTAAGCATAAATCGATTGTTTACGCCATCAAAATATAGAAAGACTAGGGGACATGCAATGAAGCTACAGGGTCACCTATTTAAGACTAATAAGAGAAAATATTTTTTCACTCAACATGTAATCAAACTCTGGAATTTGTTATTGGAGGATGTAGTAAAAGCTGTTAGTGTAGCCAGGTTTAAAAAAGGTTTGGACAAGTTTCTGGAGAAAAGGTCCATAAACCATTATTAAAGGGAACCTGGGATATCCACTGCTTGTCTTTTGGGGAAACTGCTAGGTACTTGTGACCTAGATTGACCACTGTTGGAAACAGGATACTGGGCTTGATGGGACTTGGTCTGACCCAGTATGACATATCTTATGTTCTTATGTGGTGCTAGTTCAAGGCCCACTACTAATATTAAGGGTAGTAGCATGGAACTGTAAAATTAACCAATTATATTTGCAACGCACTGTCTTGTAAAAATGTACTCCTTAATGCTCAATGTCTGCAATAAAGTAGGTGACATATTTTTGGTTTTACTTGTGATTGATTGCATTGACATAACAACTAATTAGATGTTTATTTTATTTATTTAGTATACATTTGTATACCGCTACTTCCAGCGATCAGCAGCGGTTTGATTACAGATTGGAAATTGTCAAATCATGACAGGAAATTTTTGAGGTATAAACACATTGATTAGACAGGAAAGCACAGCACACAGAGAACTATTTTACAGGGAACATGGGCTATGGAGGGTTAAGTGGCTTGCCCAAGACCACAAGGAGCACCTGTGAGACTAGAAACCCCAGTCCTTCCGGCCCAAGGTTGCTGTCCTCTAGTGGGATTTGAACCCCCGACCTTCCAGCCCGAAGTACCTTGCCCCAACCACTAGGCCACTCCTCCACTTTAGCATCATTTATTCTACACCTTTTGGTTATCAGCATGTACCTAGATATGCTGTCTTTGGTGAAGACGGTGTGATTTTTTCACATTCTAAAAAGAGTCAGCTTGGGCTGTTAGCAATCTTTAGTAAAACCTGTGGAAGAAAATGTTGTTCTGTGAAGAAACAGTACAAAAATATATGGTAAAATGCATTACTAAATATTTGCTGGTTTTGAAAGCACAAGTTAACACTTTGGGGTATGTTTACTAAACTGCGGTAATGTCATTTACGTTAGGTTCCGCGGTAGAGGTAGAGATGCCCATATAAAGGCGTGGGCGTTGTATCGTTACAGCAAGCTGTAGCAACTAACGAGAGTTACAAGGCGCCTTAGACTAACGAGTGTTACAAGGCGCCTTGTAAGGCACCTTACAAGGAACATTACAAAGCGCCTTATAAGGCGCCTTGTAAAGCGCCTTATAAGGTGCCTAGCAAGGCACCTTGTATGGTGCCTAGTAAGGTGCCCTATAAGGTGCCCAGTAAGTTGCCCTCTAAGGTGCCTTATAAGGTGCCCAGTAAAATGCCTTATAAGGTGCCTTATAAGGGGCTTAGTAAAGTGCCTTGTAAGGCGCCTTATAAGGTGCCTAGTAAGGCGCCTTGTATGGTGCCTAGTAAGGTGCTTTATAAGGTGCCCAGTAAGGTACCTAGTAAGATGCATTGTAAGGTGCCTTATAAGGTGCCCAGTAAAATGCCTTTTAAGGTGCCTTATAAGGTGCCTAGCAAGGTGCCTAGTAAGGTGCCCAGTATGGTGCCTAGTAAGGTGCCTAGTAAGGTGCCCAGTAAAATGCCTTATAAGGTGCCTTGCAAGGTGCCTAGTAAGGTGCCCAGTATGGTGCCTAGTAAGGTGCCTTACAAGGTGCCCAGTAAAATGCCTTATAAGGTGCCTAGTAAAGTGCCTTGTAAGGCGCCTTATAAGGTGCCTAGTAAGGTGCCTTGTATGGTGCCTAGTAAGGTGCCCAGTAAGGTGCCTTATAAGGTGCCCAGTAAAATGCCTTATAAGGTGCCTTATAAGATGCCTAGTAAGGTACCTTGTAAGGTGCCCAGTAAAATGCCTTAGAAGGTGCCTTATAAGATGCATAGTAAGGTTCCTAGTAAGGTGCCCAGGAAGGTGCCTAGTAAGGTGCCTTATAAGGTGCCCAGTAAAATGCCTTATAAGGTGCCCAGTAAAGTGCCTTGTAAGGTGCCTTATAAGGTGCCTAGTAAGGCGCCTTGTATGGTGCCTAGTAAGGTGCCTTAAAAGGTGCCCAGTAAGGTGCCTAGTAAGGTGCCTTGTAAGGTGCCCTTTAAGGTGCCTAGTAAAGTGCCTTATAAGGTGCCTAGTAAAGTGGCCTGTAAGGCGCCCTATAAGGTGCCTAGTAAAGTGCCTTGTAAGGCGCCCCGGAAGGCGCCCCATAGGGCCTCTTAGGCTAAGTGCCTTATTAAGCACCCCTGGAAAAGGCACCGCAGAAGGCACCCTGGGCTGTGGAACCATAGGTTAAGGTGGCCTAACAAGGTTATGGTGCCCTAGGTTAGTGTACCCTAGGAGCTGCAAGGTGCCACAGGATGACATGCATGACCTGTGTGGAACAGAGACAGATGTAGCCATAAAACTAGATAGAGCACCCAGGAAAGGCAATGAACAGGTGAGTGAAGGAGGGAGAGCTGGGAGCAGCTGGACATGCCATATCTGCGGGCATCCCATGTGGCTGCCAGTACTGATGACAAACATGGCGGGGGCAGCTGTACCACAGCACAGAGTGTTGGCAATGTAAAGTATTAGAAAGACAGTTGGTAGCAGATGATGGGAATACGTGTCCCCCAGTGGGGGTGGAGGTGGCAGGATAGTTACAATGATGGGTGGACAGAGGATTGGTGTTGCCATGCAGATCAGGCACAGGCAAGGAAAACATGAAGAGGGGCAATGCAGGAAAGGGCAGCAGTGCAGGACATGGGGTGGCAGCCTGCACAGGCAGACAGGACTCTACACAGCTGAGAGACGAAGATAGAAGGACAGAAGAATGGTTGGCAACTGTGATGAGGGTAATATGTGCTGGCAGCACATATCAGCAGAGATATGACTGTTACAGGGATGACAGGCACTGGTGTAGGAAAGGCATAAAAGAAGAAAAAAAAAGAGGGAGCGAACCCATGACCACTGGGATGAAAAAGCACTGCACAAATCAATAGGCCACACCACCACTATGAGGTCCACAGGAATGGTTATATACAAGAACACTGCAGGGCACCACACAAAACGCCTGCTGTATGCCAGGAGAGGCCAACCCAGACAGTCACCATGATGCAACACACATGTACAACAGGCGTCCACAGCTCATATCACAGTCTGTAAGTGGGACACATAGAAACACATAGAAACACATGTACACACACCATGAGATTTAATGCAGTGTACACAGCATGCAAAAGAGCATGTGGATGATAGACAAAGGGTAGGTACCAACAGGAAAGCACAAAACCACATGCTACAAGGCTCCCAGTAAGAAAACGTGGATAGTGATTGGAAGGAAATTCTTGGTAGAAAAAGCCTATGGCCCGACACAGGCCGTGTTTCGTTGCCTTCTTCAGGGGCAGGCTACATAAATAACAATAAATAAATAAATAAGTTTACTACAATCATGTAAAAAAACTGCATCATACTAAAGGATGATAAAAGCATAATATCATAAATACATAAATATCATATAAAAAACATGTAAATCATCTGTAAACAATCATAAGAAATAATTAGATAAATTGAAAGATCAGCAAACAAAAATAAGATGCTAAGATACATCTTATGACAGACAAAGAAACATCATAGTTAAAAAATATATAGATAAACAAATAAATAATGAACTAGATACGTAAAGGGTGTTTAAAAATTATTACCCACATCAAAAGACATGCTAACAAAATGTTAACACATACAAAATCATTTGATAAATGAATAAAACCAACATTGCATACCTTCATAAACAATCATGCTTCCATGGTGCTCTATTCACTATCAGGGATAAGGAAGAAAAACCTTATGGATAAGTGTATGATCATACAGCTTTTAATTATTTACTATGCCTATTATTCAAATAAGTGTCAATGAGAAGGATTGTGCATAAAAAATGTGTTACCTATGAGCACGGTGATGTTCATTTAGAAATAATATCTTCAAAGGACACCAGCGACTCGACGCTAGGAGGAAGTAAGACACGGGATTTATTCATTGCAAAGTATAATCCTGTGCTAATCTACCATGTGTTCTATCAAACATGGAAATGGTAGCCATGCCTACATTTTGCAAGCTATGTGTAGTATAAAATATGGATATAATGAGCGCCATTCCCAAACACACCCCGATCTCACTAGTCCGTAACGATCAATAATAAAAATATCTGTCATAACTTTAAAAAATGCAGCGTATAGGGGGGCGGAGCTAGCCACTGAACAGAATGGACGCCTGAATTTTTGCTCCCGTTGCTGCCCAAGAATCCTGAACATATCCCGGTATTCCATTGAAGTTTGTACCCCCTACCTACATCAATAACACCGCAATACAGCTGGATGGCATCCCTGAAGCCTGCCCGGCTGGAATTTCCACAGGGATCCGGCTCAGCAGCGAAACGATCCAAACCCGAAGTGGGCTCCCCGCAGAAAATGGCCGCGGGAGAGAAGGTGGGAGTGACTGCCGGTGGCCTACGTGAAGTGCTACAGGAATTGAAATGCGTTAAAGAAATGATTGCAGCCAATTCTAGTTCACTGAACATGATTCAAGAAGACTTGCTGGAGGTAAAAGAGAAACTCCTCACCATCACCACTCGACTTAATGCAGTTGAATTACAAACCCAGAAGCATGGCGTTGCATTAGAACAGCTGGGCCCTTTGGCCAAACGAGTCCGGCACATAGAAAATCTGATTGAAGATCAAAATAACCATTCCCGTAGAAATAATATCCGCCTTGTTGGAGTCCCTGAAGGCGCTGAAGGTACCGATCCGATTGGATTTCTGGAAAAAACCATACCGGAGATGCTGCAGCTTGTCTTTGCAAGGCCTTTTGAACTAGAACGGGCCCATCGAATCCCAACACACAAAGCTGAAAACACACGATACCCGCGCCCACTCATAATGAAGGTACTGAGATACCCACAGGTCCTACAGATCTTTCAAGCTGCACGGAAGGCCGGATCACTGCAAATCCAGGGACACAAAGTAGCACTTTATCCGGATTTGAGCAAGCAAACGGTAGATCGGAGAAAAGCGTTGCTGGCCTGTAGACCCATGCTACAAAGTGCACAGGCAAGATACGGGCTATACTACCCAGGAACCATGCGGGTCACGCTGCATAATGAAACGAGGAATTTTGTTGATGCTGAAAAACTGAAAACTTTCCTACAAGAAAAATGCGGTATGCAGGGCCGGATTTACCTATACGCCATGTACGCCATGGCGTAGGGCCCACAGCCGGCAGGGGCCCACAAAAAAAGAACCAGGTAATTTTTTTTTAACTCAATTAAAAAAAAAATCTGGTGGCTGCCGCCGCGGGGCCCCCTCTGCTGCCGCGGGGGCCCCGTCTACAAGGTGAAGCGGTGCGGTGCGGTGCGGTGCGGTCGGGTCGGGTCGGGTCGGGTCTCTCCCTCCCTCCTTCCCTCCCTGCAGGCTGCGAGAGACGCGAAGATAGAGCGTCTCCTCGCGTCTGTGTTAAGCCCGCAGGGGCTGATGGGATTTCCCATCAGCCCCTGCCGGCTTAACACAGACGCGAGGAGACGCTCTATCTTCGCGTCTCTCGCAGCCTGCAGGGAGGGAAGGAGGGAGGGAGAGACCCGACCGGACCCGACCCGACCGCACCGCACCGCACCGCTTCAGCTTGTAGACGGGGCCCCCGCGGCAGCAGAGGGGGCCCCGCGGCGGCAGCCACCAGGTTTTTTTTAAATTACATTTTTCTTTAGGCCGGGGGGGGGGGGGGGTAGGACGGGTAATGGGCTATGGGGGGGGGTAGGGGTGGTAATGGGCAATGGGGGGGGGGAGGGCTGGTAAAGGGCAAATGGGGGGCGGGGGCGGGAAATGGGCGGGGCTGGGCTGGGCTGGGCTGGGCGGGGGGGCATTAAGGCTAGAGGTGGGCTGATGGGGTTAGGACTGGTAATGGACTGTGGGCTGTTGGGGGGGGCTTAGAACTGGCAAGGGGCTTTAGGGGGGGGGGTTTAAGACTGGTAATGGGCTGTGGGCTGATGGGGCTGTCTGGTAATGGGCTATGGGGGGGGCTAGGACTGGACATGGGCTGGGGGGTTAAGACTGGAGGTGGGCTGATGGGGTTAGGACTGGTAATGGGCTGTTGGGGGGGGTTAGAACTGGTAATGGGCTTTGGGGGGGTTAAGACTGGTAATGGGCTGTGGGCTGATGGGGGTTGTCTGGTAATGGGCTATGGGGGGCTAGGACTGGAAATGGGCTGGGGGGTTAAAACTGGAGGTGGGATGATGGGATTAGGACTGGTAATGGGCTGATGGGGGGGGGTAGGACTGGCAATGGGCTATGGGGGGCTGACTGGAAATGGGTTGATGGGGTTAGGACTGGAAGTGGGCTGATGGGGGGTTAGGACTGGTAATGGGTTATAGGGGGGGCTTAAACTGAAAATGGGGTGATGGGGGGGTTAAGGACTGAAAATGGGGTGATGGGGGGTTAAGGACTGTAAGTGGGGTGATGGGGGGGCTAGGACTGGTATTGGGTTGGGGGGTTGCTAGGACTGGAAATGGGCTGATGGATGGCTAGGACTGGAAATGGGCTGATGCAGGGACTAGAAGGGAATGGATGCTGGGTGAGGCTGGAACTAGAAGGGAGCTGATGTTGGGGGAGGATTAGAATGGGATGGGGCTGGAAGAGTAAAATGGAGAAGGGAAAAATATTTTGTGTGGGAGGGATAAAAAATCTACAATTGGCCGGGTATTGGGAGAGTAAGTGGGGATTGAGGATGGAGGGGTAAAATTTGAGTGGATGAAATAGGAATGAGGAAAGAGCAAAAGGAGAAAGATTAGTATGTTAAAGCAGATGTAGAGAGAGAATGGAAAAAAATCTAGAAGAGAGAAGAAAGGACAAATGGACAGCAGACGGTGGAGAGTTAGCAGAAGACACGAAGAAACCAGAAGAAAGTGGCTGGAGCAATTGCAGCTGAAAAAAATGCACAAAAGGTAGAAAAATATCTCTTTATTTTGAATTTATTAATTGGAATATGTCAGCTCTGGTAAATGTGCATCATTAACATCTGCGCTTTGTTTAGTACAAGAGCAAATTAATGTATAGTTTTATTTCTACAGTGTTGTACATTCCAAGTTTGGCTTTTGGGATTCCCAGTTTAATTATTGTCTTCCTATTTCTAAATTGTGATTACTTGTTTGGTGATGGTCTATGTTCTGCATGTGTAACTGAGCTGAGGTGTTCTGTTTATATAATTCCTATTTGACATTGCCACTTGTTCTCTTTCCCCAGTAGGTCATGTATTGTTGTTCTCTGAAATGTATTGGTTTAATATTTGCAGTGTTGCCTTTTGATTGGTAGAGTATGGTGCTTTGTGAGTCCTGGTAGTGCTGTTAGGATACGGCGGGTTTACTATGGGCAGTGTTTGTAGTAGTTCCTAATGTGTCTGGCAGTTGGCACTGGATTATAGTAATGTAGAAATCTTTTAGTCTTTCTTTATCCATACACTCATTAAGAGGCACGTTTACTAAAAGTTAGTATATGGTAACATTATGCAAATATTTATGCAAATGAGGCCCCTTATGCAAATGAGGTCCGCACCCCCCTTGGGCCGCCCCTGCTGGGGGCCCACAATTTTTGTTGGCGTAGGGCCTCACTCAAGGTAAATCCGGCCCTGGCGGTATGGAAACCTGAGGTCCATATTCTGATCTCTCACGCAGTGTAGAGAACTCAGCATATACTCAGGGGGTGCGGCCGTGCGTTCTCACAAATTTTAGAACGCCTTAAGCCTTGTTAAACACCTCATTGATTGTATTTCTGTTGTTCTAAATAGTTTTAATTAAACAGATATTTCTGCTTGAAATGTAGGGGTGGCAACGGGAGGTCGGGGTTGGTTACTGTTTCAGTGGATTGTGTTCACCTTAGCGATACAATGTTTGCCAGTTATGCAGTTGTTTGTGTCAGTCCAGTCCAGTACAAAACCCTCCACATACACGCAAATGCAAGTACGCGGCAGGCCTATCCATAGGATAGCTTTCACCTATAAGACAGCTTATCCCAACGTTGATGTCTAGTGATCTTTTAATGCTTTCGTTAAATGTAAAAGGTATTACTGGCCCTGTCAAGCGAAAGAAGATTTTAGCGTACTGCCAGCAAAAAAAAGCAGATATTGCCCTCTTACAAGAGACACATTTAACAGATACTGAATCGCAGAAAGTAACCTCTAAATACTTCCTGGTGGCGGCCTCGGCCTCTGCCACTCAACGCAAAGGGGGGGTAATAATATTAGTGCGCAAATTCCTGCAATCCGCCATTACTGACACACGGATTGATCCGCTAGGTCGATGGGCCAGAGTGACGATGAAAATAAATCAACAGCTTTACACATTCTTCAATATTTACGCGCCCAACTTCGATGACCCTAACTTTTTCAAACTGATAGCTAAAGAAGTTACAGCCGCGGCTCACACCAATATCATATTAGGGGGCAATTTCAATGTCATCTTGGATCCACTGTTAGATCGCACGCCCTATCGGGCTGTAGACAAAGTCAAATCGCAGGCGATTCTTAAAGGCATCATAACAGAGCTACACTTGGTAGACCCCTGGCGCCTACTTCATCCCCAAGAAAGAGACTACACATTTTATTCCATCCCACATAATACCCAAACAAGGATCGATTTCTTCCTACTGTCCACAGAGCTGATGCCCCAAGTGTTGTCCACAGAGATATATGCTACAACGGTATCGGATCACGCCGCTGTCTCCCTAGTGTTGAATACCAACGTTACACAGCATGTTCCGCCAAGATGGACATTTGATAAATCCCTACTAGCAGATGACTCCTTTGTACAGCTACTGTCAGGGGAAATTGAGACCTATTTTAAATATAATACACCCACTGATACCTCCATCTGGAGCTGGTGGGAAGGTTTTAAAGCGACCATACGAGCTCATATTACCACCTACACCATTAGACGGCGTAAAGCCAGGAAAAAAGAAAAAGATGAATTGGAACTCCAAATAAAAGCTGGGGAAAGGTTACTAGCCAAAAGAGCTGACTCAATGATATTGATTAGACTCCAAAAATTGCGATACCAATATAATGCTCTCCTCAACAAAGAAGCACTGAGTAGCATCCAGCTACAACGTAGTATATACTACTATGACAGCAACCGCTCAGGATCCCTCTTAGCTCGGCAGCTCAGACCAAAAACCAGCAAGACCGCTATAGCGGCGTTGCAGGACAATTCCGGGGGCCTTCTCCTGAGATCTGACAAAATACTAGACCGCTGCAAAGAATTCTATGAGGAACTATATCGCTCAGATACCCAATGTAGTGACAGAGCCTTTGAAGATTTTGTCTCCAAGATAGTAGGACCCACATTAACCAGTCATCAAAATCGAACGCTGGAACAAGAGATCTCAGTAACTGAAATACAAGATGCGATCAAACAGATGGCTCGTGGCAAAGCCGCCGGTCCAGATGGTATCCCACTGGAATTCTATAATAAATATTGCATTCAATTGGCTCCCATGCTACAGATCTACTACAGTGGCCTGCAAGATGAATCTCCAGAGATTGGAGCTCTGGCAGAGGCTGTGGTGGTAATTCACCCGAAACCGGGCAGGGATACACAAAAGATAGAGAATTACAGACCCATCTCTCTCCTAAACTCTGATTATAAAATCTATGCTAAAGTGCTTGCTAACCGATTAGGACGGATCTTAAAAGATTTGATACATGAGGATCAATGTGGATTTATACAAAACAGATCCACTACAGATAATGGAAGATTATTGGCACATGTACTGGCATCTGCCAAGACCAAGGCCGAGCCCCTGATAGGGCTAGCATTGGATGCCGAAAAAGCCTTCGATCGACTGGAATGGTCCTTTCTATTTCGATCCCTACGGTGGTTTGGGATAGGAGAAAAGTTCCTAAAACGCGTTGAATTGTTATATACCAAACCCACAGCTCGAATAGCGGTCAACTCACACCTCTCAGCCCCTTTTCAGTTGCAAAGAGGGACCAGACAGGGTTGCCCCCTGTCACCGATGCTTTTTAATTTAGCCCTGGAACCCTTATTAATAGCGCTCCGACAGAAGGAAAACATAAAAGGAATTGAGTTAGCTGATGGTCCCTGTAAATTGTCAGCATATGCCGATGACCTGCTCATTTTTCTACAACCATCAGACCTTCCTGAAACACTGCAACTCATAGATGCATACTCAGCGATATCCGGATATAAAGTAAATTTGAATAAAACAACAATTATTCCTCTGAATGAACAGGTCAGCGAAGAAATGATGCGTGGATACCCCTTTCAATATGAGAAGTCATCCTTTAGATACCTGGGCGTGACCTATGGCACCACCTTGGAAGAGACTGTCGCAATCAACATTAAGATGTGTCAAGAAATTGTATATGATAACATCTGCAAGTGGACCCCCCTTCATTTGAGCTGGTGGGGCAGGCTAGAAACGATAAAAATGATGTTGGTACCAAAACTCAGCTATATCTTAAGTATGATACCCTTACGTTTCCCGTCAGCCTTCTATAAGAAAATGAATAGTCAACTGATAGCCTTTCTATGGAACAACCGAGTACCCCGAATAGCTGCCTGGAAACTGAAGTTACCTAATACACAAGGAGGTGTCCATTTCCCAGATCTCGGCTGGCTACACACTGCCTCTCTTTTAAAGCAGGGTGCTCAATGGGTCGACTCTGACGACACGGATAAAGGACCTAGATGGCTGAGTGTGGAGCGGGCCCTACATTCCCCCCTGCCCACATGGCTACTGGTAGGCACAGTAGTAGACCAGACTGCACCACATAATGCTATTATCCGAGAAACACAGCATGCCTGTCGATTATTGGCATCATGTATCGATGGAGGGGATGACTTTGCCGCAGATATGCCCATATGGCTGAACCCGCGCCTTCTCATCGGAGGGAAGCCTGTCTTATGGAAAAAATGGGTGGAACATGATCTTATCACCATTGGACAACTGATCAATGGAAGTGCATTTAAAACCTTTGACAGATTAAGAACGGAATTCCGATTGCCTAATACATGCTATTTCCAATGGTGTCAGCTCCGATCCTGCATGAGCAAAGCGGGTGTGTCACCTGTCTTGATACGTACAGGATGGCCACTGCGACAGAAACTTCAAGAATTACAAACAGATGCTAAAGCTGTTTCAAGATGTGTTGCGATTCTCCGATCCAAAAGTGACAAGACATGTTCTAAGATACAGTCGGTGTGGGCTACTGAAACCGGTCAAGATCTACCTCCGGAACATTGGGACACTTTTTGGGGAACTCAAATACGTGCCACGAGAGCAGCGTCTCTCACACAATCTATGTACTTTATAGCACATCGAGCGCATATTACACCGGCTAAGAAAATGAAATGGACACTACAGGAGGGAAATCGATGTTGGTCCTGTAACATGGAAATTGGGACACTGGCACATATGTTGTTCCATTGTAAATCCCTGGAAATATATTGGAACAGAGTTTGGGAACGCATATCACAGATCCTCAACTTACAAACTCCTATCACTTATCGGATAGTGATATATAAATCCATAGCTCTGGAACCTACTCTGATGAAATGGGATGGTAAACTGCTGGACTTAATGCTCGGGATAGCGCTTAAAATAGTTCTAATACACTGGAAGAATCTCGACAAAGCTTGTTTCGAGCATTGGTGGAGTCTCTTAATCCTACATAAGACCTACGAAGAGATCTATATAGCCAAGAACCCATGGTCTGGTAAACTAAGTAAGAAATGGTCAGCTTTACAAAATTATGTTTGATGAAAATGATTGCTGGAGGCTGCCTTGTGGAATGGTCTCTGCTGTAACCACATTGAACGGAGAGAGGGAGGGTGGCGTGCTGGCATGGACTGATACTAGTTCTTGTTAACGTTATTGTACTGTCTTGTTCAAGTTATTATATTCTTTTGCTATTTTGATCAATAACATCTGCTTGTATCCTGCTGTATCACGATCGTTTGTATTGTTATTTTATATGTTAAAACTGAATAAAAACTACTATTAAAATAAAAATGCAGCGTATAAAAAAGAGATATTGAGGAATGAAATAACAAATAAAAAATAATAAAAAGCATCACCAACATGCATCTGTTGATATCTAACATCACATTCCTGTTTATGTATAAAACGGTGCTCCAAGGCGATGTGATATAATGTACATAATGAACGAAATCCTTCGGTTAAAAATATTGTCAGACTTATCCACCCGAAACATGAGATACTGACCATTCAACATAAATAATGAAAGCAAAACATTGGAGCACAATTTAATTGCTATTATGAATCTATACACTTAATAAATCCTAAGTATCCTGTGCATACATGACAAGGTGCATAGCCCGTGTATATTAAAAAATACGTCAATAACTCACTTTTAAGTTGCTAGTCACTTGAACGCCTCAGTCAAAGGTCCCTGCCGATTGTGCAAAAGTGAAAGTAAAAACGCCGGCGTCTGCGTACTGAATCCAATTATTGCCCGTGGTATGCAAATAAGATGACATGGCCTCAGAAAAACCAAATGCTAATTCTTGCCACCGTAAGCTTCAGGGGTGAAGGGAGACATCCCCCAAAAAAGGGGATCTCCTAGATTAACAGCCATTAGTATGCAACTATAACACATAGCTATAACATGAGCTGGTATTACTAAACCCTTCAAAGAACCCATCCTCTTAAATGCACTGCAACCTGATCTTTAAACCAATCTCATGGCAACGGAAAACTTTTACCCTACATCATTACCAAAGAAAACCTTATGATTCTTAGCACTAAAAAGTATATGCACATAAATACTTAGCCATAATAAAGACCATTAAAACACATACTGCACTACTTAGACAACCACGCTATGTGTCAGGGAAGCCTCATAGGAATACTGATAAATCTTTATCCATATTTAAACCATTAGGTGACAAACTATTGAGATTAAAGATATATCGTTCCTCCAAACGACGGATAGTTCTATCCACATCTCCTCCTCTCCAGTTAATTTTTACTTTTTTAATAATGAAATATTTCAAATCTGAAATTTTATGCGACAACTCTTGCCAGTGGCAGACAAGGGGTTTGTCTATTGCTCCTCTCTTAATGCAACTCCTGTGCTCAATGATCCGATTACAAACAGGGTGAGTTGTTTTGCCTACATATAGTTTCATGCAGGGGCATTGGACCACATAGATGACGTGGCTGATAGAGCAATTAGAAAAATCATCCAACGGAAACACACGACCACTAACGGGGTGGACATACTGTTTTCTAACTACAAGTACATGAGTGCACACGGAACAATAACCAGGTAAGGCGGACGTGTTGCTCCAGTCCCTGAAAGCACCTTCCAGCACCCCCCCCCCCCTGAATAACAACAACAATACACATATTGGCATTTAACTGGTCGCAGCTTTATTAGTCAAACATTACCAAACATAACTAACAAAAACCATGACTATGCCACCCACCGGTTCCGGCAGCGGGACGAACCCTCACCAGCCATATGGGTAGCAAAGTGAGTTCCATCCCGCCTCCGCCATGAACCATCGCCCGGCAATACCATCCCCCCTCATCCGGCTTAGCCATACTATTAGCAAAAGCCCCGAGGGATTCTCCGGGTCAGGGGTACCCCACCCCCGCCCTGCATATTGCCAAGACTCCGGACCCCGGACACCTCCGGGATCCCGCCACCCCACCCAGCTGCAACCCCCCAGAGACCCCACACCGCCACCCCAGGGGTGGGAGGGTGGGAACGCCCGTCCATTCCGCAGCACGCCGACGAACTGCAGCCTCGCCGGCGCGCTCGCCCCCAAGCACCCCCTTACCGGACCCTCCGGCCTTCCTATTGGCTCCTGCCGCCCTCCATCACACGCGGGAGCCAATAGATTTAAAGGACGCTCTACCGCCGCCGAGACGACACCCCCCTCCCCTTTTCCACCACGCGGTCGGGACCACGCACCACGCCACCCACCCGGTTAGAGCGGCCTGCAGGTACGTGGCCCCGCGGCCTTAAAATAACCAGGTAAGGCGGACGTGTTGCTCCAGTCCCTGAAAGCACCTTCCAGCAGCCCCCCCCCCCCGAATAACAACAACAGTACACATATTGGCATTTAACTGGTCGCAGCTTTATTAGTCAAACATTACAAAACATGACTAACAAAAACCATGACTATGTCACCCACCGGTTCCGGCAGCGGGATGAACCCTCACCAGCCATATGGATAGCAAAGTGAGTTCCATCCCGCCTCCACCATGAACCATCGCCCGGCAATACCATCCCCACTCATCCGGCTTAGCCATACTATTAGCAAAAGCTCCGAGGGATTCTCCGGGTCAGGGGTACCCCACCACCGTCCTGCATATTGCCAAGACTCCGGACCCCGGACACCTCCGGGATCCCGCCACAGGCTCAGAGACACCTGTCCCTGAGCCCCCCCCCAGACCCAAAGCTGCGACCAGCCACTCTGCACTTAAACACATACTCCAAGGCTTCCTGCCAGTCGTTCAGGAGTAAAGCCACCCCCACCGGGGATAGATGTACTCCATCAGAACGATACAAACCGGGACAGTCCACCTCCACCCAAGGGTGTAATATCTGCCAACCCCCGTTCTGACAAACCCAGCGGCCAATTTGCCGGTTAACCTTAATCAACCCCCACGACCACCGCCGGTGACCGCAGCACGCCGGCCGCGGAATTATATCAGACCACAGTAAAACAACATCATGAAACATTAACAACACTTCCAAAATATCTTTTTTGGCCACCCTTATCAGCTGCTTCACTGTCCACATCGCCAGGTCATTACCACCGAGGTGCAGCAGCAGCAGCATAGCCGGTGATCCCTTCACACGCTGATGGTGCCGAAGCAAAGGCAGGAGCTGCAGCCACCGAAGCCCGCGCTCACCCAGCCATGAGACGGTCACCTCTGTCGTGAGAAGTCCAAGATTTGCACCGAGGGGCCCCCCCGCCGCCTGCCGGCCAGCCCAATACACAAAAGAATGGCCGATCATCCAGCAGCAATACGGCGGTTGGCCCACACCTAAAAAAGAAAATAAACAGTTAACCCCTTACAGCCCCCTCACAGACGCACATACCCCCGAAAAGCATCAGAACGCCACCATCCTATGCGCCGGATGCCATGATCCGACACCCCGGCCTCCGCAGCGCTGGTGGCTGCCCCAATCCGGAACGAATGGGGAGCGTAAACAGAAGGAACCAGTCCCACGTGGCGCACCGCCAAGCGCAAAACCGCCGTGAACTGGAAACGCGTCAGGCAGTGTGTGTTTTCGTGCAGAAATAGATAACCGCCGACAGGCGGCCGCAGCCTCAGGTAGGCAGCCATCGCCGCCACCGGACAAGTGGGGGAATTCGCAATGGCTCCCAATCGTATCCAGGCACCTTTGCCCCTCTGATCAGTCTTAGATCGCACCAACCGGAGCCCCAACTCCCCCCCCACCACCCGCACATCCCGGACCTGCAACGCTCCCCCCCCTACCGCCACCCCTGACGCCGGCACGAGCTCACCCACCCGAAAAGCCCCATAAAAGGCAACGCAAAATACTGCCTTAAACAGAGAGGCCTCATAAGATGACGCCGCCACACCCGGCAAAGCGGCGCAGAGCCGTATTTGCAGGTCGTGCGTGATAGGACGCCTCCAATCAACCCGCCAAGGGGTCGCTCGCTCCCAACCCGACAACAACCGGCGAGCCAAAAACCCCCAGCTGGAAATGCCCCACCCCACGGCCTTAGAGAAAAATGTGAAACTGGCTAAGTGCGCACGCACCGTCGCCCGTGAGGTTCCCGCAGACTTTTCTGCAGCGATGTAAAGGCCAATGAGGTGATTGGGCGCCGAGCCCTGCCTCCATCCCCGTGCTGCCAAAAACTCCACCACGCTGTCGCATCCTTTGAGATAAGACCGCCAGGTCGCAGGCGACACGGAACTCCGCAACAGGTCTAGCATGCCTACAGGCCATGCCTCCATAAGCGCTCTGGGACCGACCGTCCCTCGCGGTCCGCCTCTGGTGCCAAACGCCGGAACAGGTCCCACTTGAAACGGGAAAGAGCATCAGCAACCTGGTTAGCACACCCCGGCACATGCCTGGCCCTCACCACCACATTCAACCGCAAGCAAGCTAACACTACCTCCCGTATCAAGGCGGCCACCCTCAAGTAGCGCGGAGCATACCTGTTAATGACACTGACCACCGATTCGTTATCGCACCACCACAGCACCCGGCAATTACGAAGCCTCTCCGGCCACACCTCCAGTACCACCAGCACCGGGAAGAGCTCCAAGAAGGTGATATTCTTTGTCAAACCCGACGCGCGCCAGGCCGAAGGCCATGGCTCCGCACACCAGGCGCCATCAAAATAAACCCCCAAACCCAAACCGCCCGCTGCATCTGTAAAGATCTGTAGATCAAACGTAGACGCTTCCCGCTCCTGCAGAACTGCAGTGCCATTAAAGCCGCGTAGGAACTCATCCCAAACTCCCAAGTCTGCCCTCAAGCTTCAAGAGATGCGAATGCGGTGATGCGGCTTAAGCACACCCGAGGTAGCCGAGGACAACCGCCGCAGAAACACCCGCCCCATCGGAATCACCCGACAGGTAAAGTTTAGCGATTCAATCAGCACCTGCATCTCTTTCAACGTTACCTTCCGCGACCCCAGGACATTCGCCATTAGCACCCGCAAGCGCGACACCTTGTCCGCCGGCAAACGCGCCACCATATCCACCGAATCAAGCTCTACCCCCAAAAAGGTGAGGCACGTCGAAGGCCCCTCCGTCTTACCAACTGCCAACGGCACACCCCATTCTCGGGCCAACTTCCCAAAGCCATCCAGCAGACGCTGGCAGTGCCCCGACTGCACAGTGCCGACGAATAAGAAGTCGTCCAAATAATGCACCACGTTATGGGAACCAACAGCCTCACCTACATGAGTGCATGAAGGAACTAAAGAGCTCGAAGTAAGCACAAGACACCGAACAGCCCATCGGCATGCACTTATCAAAATAGTAGCTGCCTTCGAACTCAAAACCGAGCAGGTGAAAAGAATCCGGGTGCACCGGCAACAGTCGGAAGGCAGACTCAATATCCACCTTCGCCATCAAACACCTGGGCCCACATGCGCGTACCAAACCCACCGCCTCATCAAAGGACGCGTAACGCACGGCACACAGCTCCTTGGGTATGCGGTCATTGACCGATGCCCCCACCGGGTAGGATAAGTTGTGTATCAGCCGGAATTTACCGGGCTCCTTCTTAGGAACAATGCCCAGCGGGGAAATCACGAACCGCGCAAACGGACGATCACGGAATGGCCCCGCTATCCTTCCCAACCCCAGCTCCATAGCCAACTTATCTCGCACAGTGCGCACCAAACGCCGAACTGACGGAGAATTACGCGGCGCAGCCATCCCCCCCTCCCCTACCACTGGAATAGGGAAACTGACCCGAAATCCCCCCTCCAATACTGACCTAGCCCCCGACCGCTTATACCTCCGCAACCATGGCATAAGCGCCTCAAGACGGATAGGTGTAGGGGCTAGGCCACGCAACGCCTCAGGGCTTGAGGGGGGCGGGAACTGCGGACCCTTTCTTAACACACTTAAGCGCCAAGTGCCCACCGCTGCACACGGAGCAGTTGTGCCGGAACTTACAGTCCGGGAAGGGGCACGAGGACTTATTAAAATGCCAGCAGACATCGCCAGCCCCCCTCCGCTCGCCTTTGGGAGTGGGGGCGCCCCAGCGCCATGAAAGGGCCGCACCGTAGGAACAGACGCACCGCTGCCACCTTTCGTCCCCCCTCTCCTCCCTCTCGCCGACATCTGGGTCAACCATAGGTTAATGTCTTGCGTTCCCCATGACAGTAACCTATTCTCCTCCATCTTGTCACGAAACTTCTCATCATAGTTGAGCCAAGCCCAACCATCATGAGTCTGCGCCGCCTCCAAGATCGAGTCAGCGTATGATAATAACATCCCATATTGCCCCGGATAGCGGTGCCCCCATACACTGGCCAACCGCAAGAATGTCCTCGTCCAATTACGAACGTTGCGAGATGCCTTACGGACCCTGCCCGCCTTCTTATCCTCCTTCCTCTTCCGCTTGCTATCTCCTGACCGCTTCCTACCGTCCAATAATCGAAAGATATCAATATACTTCCGCTTCCGGATCGTCTTCCGCAACTTCCGGGGAACCCCTTCCCACAGCTCAGAGAAGGACACCAACGTCGCCCCCCCACCCCCTACCGGGACGAGCCCCCCACCCCCATCACCAGTAATATGGTCGGCGACCGGCGCGCTCGAAGAAACCGAAGAGCTATCCTCGGACGAAGACGAGGAGGACCCCCCCGACGCCTGCACTTCCGCGAATGCCGCCTTTTCTTCCGTGCTTTAGCTGGTCCCCCACCCGCACACCCACCCCTGGCACCCCCCGCCGCCTTACCCCCAAGTAACTCACCCGCCGACTGAGTCCGCACTGGCGCTGCACCCGCCGCAGTCTCCGCAGGGGGCCGCCCCCTACCTCCTGCAGGGTCTCCACCTGCTCGTCACCAGGCGACGCCAACTGTAGATCCCTTGCTGCATCCATGGGCAAAGCGTCGCCCCGAGAATCCAGGTCCTGCTGCTGCTCCGGCCACTGCACTGCACCCACCGACACCTGTGAAGACAAAGGAGGAAAACAGGAGGGAGAACCAGCTAGGGACCACTGCGGTTGCCAAGCGCCCAACCACTCAGCCCTGGAGGAACCCTGGCCCCCTCCCCGCCAGTGATCCCAAGCCGTAGGTAGCACCCACCAGGCGGCACCGGCCAACCCCAAGGGCCCATGCCCGGGGCTCCATCCTGCCCGTTCCCCCCCCTGGGGCCCCCCATGCCCAATGCCGAGTCCCCCCTACTTCCACTGCTCCAACTATCCCCTGAAGGGTGGACCCAGTCCCAGCTGCAGCAACCCCCGTCCCCCCCGGTGCCCCCCGCACCCGCCGGGACCCCCGTGCACCTCCTCGGCCTCTTAGAGCGCCGCGTCCCAGCACCGCACTCCCCCTACCCGCCCCTGGCTCACCAGCACCCCGCTGGGACCATTCCCTGTCCTGGGACCCCCCTCTGCCCCCTCTTGCCGTTAGAACCGACCACCTGCCTCCCCCTAGGCCCAGCCGCCCGGCCCATAGGCCGCCTAGCCCCCGTAGCACCCCTGCTGCCTTTTAACGGCATCCCCCCCGCGCACCACGTGGCTGTCCTTTTCGTTCGTTTCTATTTTTTTTTTTTGTGTTGTTGGCTAATTTAAAGCAGCCGACAACCCAGCGATCCCACTCCTAAACCAGCTGACCGGACTGCAGGCACCCAAAAACCCCCACCCGAAACAAAGCGCCCCAGAATCAAAACCCTAATGTCCCTCAAATCACAGGGGCAGAAAACGCTCACCCGGCAGCAGGACTCCGCACCGGCAGACTCGCCCCGACATCCACCCGCCCGAAGGGAGACAGAACTCCGCACCGCACAGGACTCCACACCGGCAAACACACAACAGAAAATATCCCCCACAGCGGCTCTACAAGCGCCCGTCCGCTCCGCAGTGCGCCAACGAACTGCAGCCTCGCCGGCGCGCTCGCCCCCAAGCACCCCCTTACCGGACCCTCCGGCCTTCCTATTGGCTCCCGCCGCCCTCCATCACATGCGGGAGCCAATAGATTTAAAGGACGCTCTACCGCCGCCGAGACGGCCCCCCCCTTTCCACCACGTGGTCGGGACCACGCACCACACTGCCCACCCGGTTAGAGCGGCCTGCAGGTACGTGGCCCCGCAGCCTTAGAATTACCACATTGAAAATAACCTTTGTGTCGGGACAGAAACGCTCTCTCTGTAAGGGCAGATGCAACTAGCATATTTCTCAGATTCGCATTACGTTTATATGCTATTGTAATCTTTGAATCGTGAAATGTGGGAATCGCTTGGATCAGATGCCAGTACTTTTTAATTATGCTAGCTACTCGATGCGACTGATAAGAGTACAGCAACGGGCATACCATACCCACATCATTCTCTTTCTTTTGTTTATGTAGTAACTCTTTGCATGGGCAATGCATCGCTCTGTTAATTGCCTGTTTTAAAGGAAAAGATGGATAATCTCTGGCCTGAAACCTTTCAGTCATCATCGTCGCTTGTTCTTTAAATTCCTGATCTGAGGTACATATTCTACGAATCCTCAAGAACTGACCTACCGGGAGATTGTATTTCAATGATAAATTATGAAAGCTACGAAAATGAAGCAGCTGATTCCGATCCATCGGTTTCTTATAAAGTGTAGTAATGAATTCACTATCAGTCTTAACAATAAGTAGATCCAAATAGGAAATCTTTTTATCATCAAAGGTCAATTGGAACCGCAAGTTATCATCCAAAGAGTTAATCCAAACGTTGAAGTCTCCCAAGATGGATATCGGCCCCTCCCACAGCATAAGGACATCATCTATATACCTAAGCCATATTTTCATGTTATTTTTAAACGGATTGCACAGGTCTGCAAAAAAATTTTTTTCGAGAGCTGTTTTGGTTATTCCATGTAATCTTTATATTTTTTGGTGTCCTGAATCCAAAAATGACCTCCATTTTGTCATAGGACATCATGTTTCCTGACAATTTAGGTAAATATGTTAAATAAGGCAATACCTCAAAATAAATGGAAATAGACTTATAAAATTAAAGTTTTATTACAATATTTTAATGAAAATCCTTTTTTGAACTGAAATGAGCTCACCTACACACACTAAACTCAATTCTTCTTCCTTGTGAGGCTCCTCTTGGTGCATTTATGCTTGTGAGTAGCATCTGGAATGTCTCTCTGAAGCATCCAACAGTAGTCTGCCATCATTGTAATGCTCCATTTTCCCTGGTATCTCCTTTCCATCTCTTTAATGTCTTGATGGAATCGTTCACCTTGTTCCTCACTCACAGCTCCCAAATTTTCAGGAAAGTAGTCAAGGTGGGACTGGAGGAAATGCACTTTCAAACTCATCAGGCAACCTAAAGCTTGAAATGCTTTCAGCATTCGTCCGACGATCTTTTTGTAGTGAGGATCTTTGTTATTGCCTAAAAATTTCTGTACGACTTCTTTAAATGCAATCCACCCTTCTTTTTGAGGATCCGTCATGGTATTGACAAACTCTTGATCAACTATGAGCCTTCTAATGTCTGGTCCGACGAACACACCTTCCTTCAATTTTGCCACCGACAGGCCTGGAAACTTGGTGACCAAGTATTTGAAGCATTCTCCATCTCTTGAAAGTGATTTTACGAATTGCTTCATCAATCCCAATTTTATGTGGAGAGGTGGTAGAAGAACTTTATGGGAAGGTACCAAAGTTTCTCGGAGGACATTTTTTTCACCGACTGTTAGCACCCTCGGCTGCCAACTCTTCTTGGTCCAGTGATTTTGTCGGTCTCGACTGTCCCATAGACACAGAAAACAAGGATATTTGGTATACTCAGCTTGTTGCCCGAGCAGCATGCACAAGACCTTCAAGTCCCCACACACTTGCCAACCATGGTCTTCATATTTAAGTTTACGAAGAACCAATTCCAGGTTCTCGTAGGTTTCCTTCAAGTGTATGAAATGACCTACAGGGATGGAAGCATAAAAACCGTTGTGGAGTAAAACTGCTCTGAGACTTCTTTTTGAAGAATCTATAAAAAAACTCCATTGCTCTGAAACATATTCGATTTTAAATTGACCCATCAGACCTTTGACATCGATGCAATAAACCAACTTGTCTTCCTGGGTGAAGTAAGAAACGAACTCCTTTTCACGATGTCTGAACCATGAAGATGACACTCCTGGCAACAATAAATTCCTGCTTTTCAGCCTTGATCTGAGTAACTCAGCGGCATCTTTGGGAAGATTCAAGTCTCTTACCAAATCATTCATCTCCTCCTGAGAAAACAATTTTGGTCTTGTATCATCTTCAAAGTCAGAACTTGATTCGTCATCTTGTTCAGGTATGACCTCACCTTCATCGGAGCTAGGTATCTCTTCCAAGGTAGCAGGGGGCTTGGGTACTGGTATATCTGTGCCATGGGGGATGGGACGAATTGCCGCGTGAAGATTGGGTTATGAAATGGAATGCTTCCATTTGGAATTAAACTCTTTCACATCGCATGAACAAAAGTAACAGTCATCACTATGGTTCTTTTGCTCTCGCCATACCATAGGAATCCCATAACGGAAAGATTTTTTCTTACCCTTGAACCAGTTTCGGAGGTCCTCAACACACTGTTTCCACACTTTATGAGGCACCCAGACTTTATCTTGATCTCCAATTTTTAGTCCAAAGTATGCAAAGTATACTTTTTTTCACAAAGTCTGTAATATTCTGCTGTTGCTTCAACACTGTATATTCACCACAGATGAAACAGAAACTGTCTGGCGAATTAATACACTTTTGTGGAGCCATAACGTAACGGTTGAAGAATGACGAGCTAACATGAATTACGATGAAAATGTGTGAACAGCCTAGAACCAAGAACCTGATGATGATTCGTGCACAAGTGTGGCATGCAGGAGAGAGCAGCTCTGTGTCTGTACACGAGACTCACAGTGCTTGCCACGCCCCCCTGCACTGACCGGAGCTGCTGCTATCTGCCCTGTGTCTCCCTCCCACTGGATTCTTCAGGAAAGATTAACCCCTTCTACCATTAGAAGCACGGACTTAAAACTTGCTTAGCTTATGTATATATTGCTGACCATCAGATTTACAGTGCTATTTTTTTTTTTACATAACTCGGACAACCCCTTTAAGGTTTTTTTGGCATTTTATATCTTAAATGCACTTACGTGAATTAATTAATAGTAATTTGAATTAATTAATAGTAATTTGAAAAAATTTGATACATTTGAAGACAATTTTGCATATTGTGGCAAATCATGACATCTAGGAGTTTTTTTTCAATATTTTATTTGTTTTCAGCACACCAAAATACATGGAAATTAGATGAAAATAATCAAACAGCTTTTTAGTCGCAGACCTGTGTTGTCTTTAATATACAGTTCCTCAAAATTAAAAACATACAAATTCGCAATATCGGGGGCCATAGAAGACCCCATGGCCACCCCTTTTATCTTTTTATAGAATAGACCTTGGAAACAAAAATAATTCTCACATAATGCAATTCGAGCAAGGTCTAAAAGAAAAGCCGTAAGGATCCGGCGCCATTCTTGTCTGTTGCATAAATATTGCTCTACTAATTTCAATGCTTCCTTCTGTGGGATGTTGGTATATAATGATTCTATGTCAAGAGTTACCAACACCCATTCAGGATTAAAGTCTTTCAGCGAGGATAATATATTAATAACTTGCGTCGAATCCCGAACATAAGACCACATTTGTAGCACAAAAGGTCTCAAAAATACATCCATCAATTTTGAGATGGGTTCCATTAGGGATCCAATGGCCGATATAATTGGACGTCCAGGAGGGTTATTAAGGGATTTGTGTATTTTGGGGATGATGTAAATGGTGAGAATGATAGGGTAATCCACCATAAGAAAGGACTTTTCTTGTGCAGTCAACCGTCCACATTCATACGCGATTAGAATCAAATTATCAATGGAGGTTTTTAAAGAAATAGTTGGGTCATCATTTAACCGTACATAGAAAGTAGTGTCTCTTAACTGTCTATACATCTCATTAAGATATTGATTTTTATCCAAAACTACAATGGCCCCACCCTTGTCCGCTGGTTTTATGATGATATTTGGATTATTTTACAATGATTTCATCGCCTGCCTTTCCTTCACAGAAAGATTATCATATGGAGGCTTCTTATTTATATTAATCTGATCCACCTCTTTCATAACCAATTTTTCAAAAGTTGCTATGATGGGGTCAGATTGTGGGGGCGGAATCCATTTAGATTTACACTTGATAATAGATGGATCTGTGTCAGCGGAACCACAAGTGGCAAAAAAAATTTTAATTCTGATTTTTCGAAAGAACTTATACAGGTCAATATGTGTTTCAAAATGATCATATCTTTTCACCGGTACAAATGTAAGACCCTTATTTAAAAGTGATACTTCACCCGAAGATAATTCATATTTTGAAATGTTGATAACATTATTATTTTCCTTTATCCTTGGTAGGATCTCTCCGTGGACCTTTCCGAACCCTTGCGATTCCATCCGCGACCCCGACCATGTCCGCGGCCTCTGTATGTGTTTTGTTGCCCATATGTTCTGGGATAGAGGTCGTATGACCATTGGTTGTTTGGGGGGCGGCTCCGAGAGACTTCCCGCCCTCCCCCTTTCCAGAGTGTATCCATGTTTAAAAAAACTCTTTCATGGTCCCTTATCTTGCGGCTTCTGCTTATGCTTCTCAGCCACTATTAGAAAAGAGAGATGTAGACCCCCTCCACTGATTCTGCTGATGCACTCCTTGACCGTTTTTTCTTTGGTGGGACAGAATTTTCTACATCTATACCTTCGCTATCTAATTCTTTCTTATCAAAAAGGGTTGATCTTTTTTTGAAATATAAACGATCACTCTCAACCTTCTTGCACCATGGATACACATATCCATATAGGTAATCATCCTCATCCCTTTTAAATTTTTCCATCTTCTTATCCTTTATTTCTTTCTTATATACTACATTATTTCTTTCATAATCTTTATAAACACCCTCAAAATTCTTATCAGTGTTCTTTAATGATATAAGTTTTTCATCTATCTCAGCCTTATAAATCTCAGACTTCTTATTCGCTGTGCTGATCACTAAAATCATCAGATCTAAAGAACATTTATTTAAAATCGCGTTCCAACATTTTACAAAGCCGGATTCATCTTGATAAAGGCCGGATGCTTTGTACATCCTCAGGCCTCTTGGTATAATTTTAGACCTGCAGCATTCGAGGAGGTATGCTGCGTGAAGTTCCTCCTTCACTTGCTTTTGTGTAATACGTACGATATCTTCCATAAACAGGTAGTATCATCATTCTCATCTTCATTATGAGTCAACAATGCTTCTTGTGATAAAAATTTTTCTAAAGCATCATCCCCGAAGCTCAGTGTGTCCTTCCATGGGGAGGACATGCCGACCAGTTCTAGAAACCAACAGGAAAGCACAAAACCACGTGCTACAAGGCTCCCAGTAAGAAAACGTGGATAGCGATTGGAAGGAAATTCTTGGTAGAAAAAGCCTATGGCCCGACACAGGCCATGTTTCGTTGCCTTCTTCAGGGGCAGGCTACATAAATAACAATAAATAAATAAATAAGTTTACTACAATCATGTAAAAAAACTGCATCATACCAAAGGATGATAAAAGCATAATATCATAAATACATAAATATCATATAAAAAAACATGTAAATCATCTGTAAACAATCATAAGAAATAATTAGATAAATTGAAAGATCAGAAAACAGCAAAATAAGATGCTAAGATACATCTTATGACAGACAAAGAAACGTAATAGTTAAAAAATATATAGATAAACAAATAAATAATGAACTGGATACGTAAAGGGTGTTTAAAAATTATTACCCACATCACAAGACATGCTAACAAAATGTTAACACATACAAAATCATTTGATAAATGAATAAAACCAACATTGCATACCTTCATAAACAATCATGCTTCCATGGTGCTCTATTCACTATCAGGGACAAGGAAGAAAAACCTTATGGATAAGTGTATCATCATACAGTTTTTAATTATTTACTATGCCTATTATTCAAATAAGTGTCAATGAGAAAGATTGTGCATCAAAAATGTGTTACCTATGAGCACGGTGATGTTCATTTAGAAATAATATCTTCAAAGGACACCAGCAACTCGACGCTAGGAGGTGGTGAGTAGGGTGTCTGCTTGACATGTCTGTGAAGCGCTGTGTACAAGGGGCAGTGACAGACATAAGTACTGAGTTATCTCTGTAAGTAACCAGTTGTCTATCCTGCCTACCCATCAAATGAAGCAGTGGCCAATCGAGGGTCATGTGGTGTGCCCAAGGCCACAAGGAATGGCAAAAAGACTAGAAACCCCAGTCCCAACGTTGCTGTCCCCAGGTGGGATGTGAACCCACGGCCCCCTAGTCTGAGGTACCATGTCCTAACCAACAGGTCATGTTTCCCACTGTGCAGGTGCAGTAGGTGTGGTAGTAATGAATGTAGTGAAATATAATCTTGTGCTGTAACTACACCCATACACGGTACACAGTAACAATACCTGTACACTGACCCCCTCCCCCACAACCCCACACCCGGATGGTGTACCCCAAGGATCTGGCGTGGATACCCCCTACCCCCTCCATACACAGTCCCCCAGTGTGGCCATCAGCACCCATGGCTGGCTGTACCAGCTACATACTGATGGCTCACAGAGCCACCTACGCACACCTGAACCCTCCCCGGATAACCAAACCCTGATCCACGCCTGTCGTGATGACATCGCTGCCTGGATGTCTCACCATGGTCTTAAAGTGAACATGGCCATGACCGTACCTCCCATCCATCATCTTAACACCTCCATGCCCCCCCATTGTTGTCGGTGTTTGTGGATAACTCTGTACCTCACCTAGTGTGCCCAGGCTGCAATCTGGGCCCATCCCTGACCCTTCATCCCCGTCCATGACATACAGCCATCTGATAGCTAACACCTGCCCCCATTTCCCCACAACAGCAGTGATACCCGCCCCATCTACCTTGAACACACCACCAATATGGCCATGCACTGCCCAATTGCATCCCATCAGTATCTCAGTAGTCTGCCCCCTGCATCCAACTGTGTGCCAGGCCAGTCATGGCCACACCACCCCCCATGTCCGGTCACATCAAAGCCTCCCTAACCTTTACCATACCCATGTCAAACCCCCCCTGCTGAGGCCAACATGCAGAGACTCTGTGGCTACCCACCACCCCCCGTCTCCCATCTTCCCATTCAAAACCCCCTGAAAACATTTGGCCCAAGCAGACACTCACCACCTGTGCAGTACACCCCTACTGGCAGCCCCACTCTCTGCCCTTTTCTCCGTGATGCCACATACACCGTGAGCAAACCTCCACTGTCCGTACAGCAGGCACCGTCTCCAAACCCCCACAGATCCAGGATGAAACCACATGTCCTCACTGCAGCCATAGAAGCATGATCCCCAAGACACACCCCCATTGTCCCTAGCAGTATCCCTCCCACCCCATCTGTGTTCGTGCTGACTAGATAGTAATCACTGATGCGCAGAACATGTCACCCACCTGTCGGCACTGCGCCATATTCGCCATGTAGCACTATGCAAATGCTCCATAGTGGTAGACGTACATGTCTGCACCATCACAGCCACAGTACCAGAACACACAGCTGACAGGTGGCATGTATCATACAGGCACACCAGGCTGACAACACGCACACAAGGCAAGAAGGTCTGAAGGGAAGATACAGAGATGTAATGTGATGCAGCTACACAGTGAAGAGCATACACAGTGCACAGGCAAATGCACAAACATGCCAATGATGTCATGTCCCAAAGGCCCAGCAACACCCATCAGATGTGTAGTCCTGATGTGTGGGTGTCAGTGGGTCATACAGCAGTATAGATGTCCCTAGAACAGCATGTGATGTGCTGAGAAAGGCCAGACGTCAGGTAGTCATGTAAAAAAATACCTTTAATGCACACATGGCATCAACAACAGTGACACAATGCAACATGAGGACACGGTATCAGGACTAGAGTCACATGTGGGCAAACAGCAAAGAAGATGGACTCCCACTAGCATACAGAGGTAGCACTATGTTGAAGTCACACCGCAATGGGTGCCGTGGAAACTGGAGAAGTCACAATATGGCAATGTACAGGGACTGCACAAATGGAGCCTGGAAATGGACACACCCGCCGCCACAGTGCAAAGATACTGGCACAATGTGAGTGGAGCAATGTCATGTCAGAAAGAGGACTGCACACACATGCAAACATTAGCTAACAAATCAATGTACATTGCCACATTTGTCCAGTAAACACACACAATAACATGTAAGAAGAGCTACAAAGAGACACCCAAAATGGTGCACGTACCCACACAAATCCCACCCCGTGACATGCACCAGTGTAAGAGATGAGTCCGGTACATGCGCATGTACCATGTACGTTGTGACAACGTGAGCTGTAGTGAGCAAATGGAAATAGAGGAAAATAGGGACTACACCTTTAAGACAGAAGAAAGACAAGGTTTCCAGAGAGCTCAAACTACAAACAAACTAGAGAAGCATGCTTTGGCTGAGGCAGAGCCCCGCCCAAGCCCTAACGTAGGGTCAGGTTTGAGCTCTGATAACAAACACGTGTGCAGAGAGCAGGGTGTAGTGGCTGGAAAGCACCTTTTTAAACCTGTGTCACTGAAGTCAGAGGGGGCAGAGGAAGCTGGAAGAGCTGGATGATCTGGAGAATCTGGAGGAGCAAAGGAAGCAGAAGGTTCAGAGAGAGCTGAGATGTCAGAGTGGACAGAAGGCTCAGGGAGAGCAGGAAGCTCGTGGCCAGGATCCTGTTCAGAGGGAGTACTGAAGCCAGAGGGTTCAAAGGAGAAACCTGGTTTAAGGAAGCCCAGAGAGGGGAGACGTGGAAGGTTTTATTCCATGGGGAAATTTGGCTCCAGCAACAAGGGAAGCAATCCTTTTGGAAAAGGTATGTCTGCTTCAGAGTCCAGCAGAAGCTTTGCTGAGGACGTTGCTAATGAACTGAGAAAGAGTGCAGAGCAGAGTGCTCCAGGAACCCGAGCTGCCAGAAGGTGGGTGAAAGCTATTACAAATGCTGATAACCAGAACCCAGCCAAGGGCAGTGAGACAGACCTGAACCTAATTGAAAAGCTAAGGCAACTGTTGCAGGATAGAGGAGTTTATTCTCAAAGCATAGCTAACCTTTCTCCAGGAGAGCAGTTTGTAAGGGAATTCCAGAAGCTTCTTCCAAACAGTAAGCTTGAATCTGCTAGTGAAAGTCCAGAGAGGGACAGACAACTTGCAATACAAGAAGATATGCAAGTAGATTTGTGTATGCCTGAAATTGAGTGTGATGTAATACCAATGGATTGTTCTTATTGTAAGAAGGGAAGCTTTCACATGTGCTAGAAGAAAGACTATGAAGGGAAGTCTTTGCATAGCCGGTGTCTCTTAGCTAGAAGAGAAACAAAAGCTTCCATTTGAAGTAAAGAACATTCCTGGAATCTGGAGTGTTAACTGAACAGTTTTGGATAAAGAGAAAAGAACTGTACCTGATTTAAAATTGAGGAAAGTAGCTGTGATTTTCTTACTGCTGAAGAATGGCTGTGAACAGCTACTGTGTGTGAAAAGGGTTTTACCAAGTTCTGATGTTCCAGACGCTTTATGTTCCTGTTGAGTTTTCTTTTGGAGAATAATCCTTTACTGCCTTGTGTTTTGAATTTTGATTCAAAAGGGGAACCCAGATCAAAAATAAATTTTCTGTTTTGCCTTAAACAAACCGAGTGGTTGCAACTACTTTGTCTACAAGTAACTGTGAGAAACTACAACTCCAAGAATTCCCTGGTGAGAGAAAAATCTAGTGACTCTTTATTTAAAGGCAAATGAGGCCACACTTCTGCCTATTGGTCTGGCCAGCAGGGGGAGTGTGACAACGTTTAAACACCACAGAGTGCTACCCCATATCCACTGTAACACCCCCTGCGACAGTCAAACAGCAATCAGAGATGGTGGCATGCACCACAGTGTTCTGTAGGAAAATAGTGTGTCAAGTACAAGTGGATGTTAGCCACACAAATAAGCAGGACCTACAGAATGTACCTCCTGTGCCACATACGTGGCTGCATGTACCTGAGTACCCAAATATTGGTGCAATGCTTGCGATGCGAGCCCCACACATTGCCCACACACAGCTACACAATGTCAGATGGATGTACAACATAGAGCGCACATGTGCGTTCCTTCTGTAGATGTACGGACAAGTGTCCACAGTGCAAATGCCACCTGTGACCCTACAAGTCTGCCTATGACCATGCCAGATTACATGGCCATGCAAAGTCACAAGTGACGTCTCAATGTTCCACAACAATGCAAAGGTGATGTTTCGCTGCTGCAATCCACGCAACACCCAGACAGAGCATGGCAGCGACGATGTGTCATTCCCCCAGTGATGTCCAAAGTAGTAGGCCAACAATGATGTCCAACATAGGCATGTGTCTGACTCGCATAGGTCTATCTCCCACTGGCACCATCACCAGGGGGCCGTTGTATGGAGGTGTCCAGTCCAACCACATCTGGGAGATGGGGACTCCAGATGCAGCGTAGTATATGTGTCGTGTGTGTTGGCTATGCCCTGTGTTTAAAGAAGTAGGGAAAAGGTAAAGGTATGCCACACCCACCATCATGTCACAATGCAGTGACAGCACATTATGTGCATAATGAATGCCCAGATATTAAAACATGACACGGCCACAACACATAGCACAGTGCATGTTGACCACAGCAGGAGATGGCACTGCAGACCAGGTTACCATCTCAACATGGTCATGTCACACACGCATCCCAGAGATCCACAGCATGTCCAGCAGTCATGGTGCACAGAGATCCCACAGAAGGGCACGATGATACAAACAGCCCAAATGAAACATCTACATGTGGATGTTAGTCACATAAGATCTTAGGTGCAACCTACCTTAATTGTACAGCAGGTGTCTGATGGGGACTGTCGGAGCCAGGCAAAGGGAACAAGGGGCCACAGTAGAGGCTGCGGATATCGCTGAACTGTGTCTATCACCACATCATCATGGTCAGCCATCAGTAGTGCAGGTCCAAGGAATGGTGAGTTGCGTGCAACGCAAACTTTGATGTATAGTGTCCTGTCAGAAAACATGAGACACGTCAGGGAACAATACATGACACGTGCACAATCTACAGAAGGGCAAAAACAGAAGGTCACAGAGAGATGGGTGAACTCCACCGCACAGGTGGCTAGACACATCCCTGCACCAGACAATGGCAGGAGGCAGCAGAAGGTACCGTCACCTAGACACACCCAAAAGACACAGAGACATACAACGTGAGACAAGGTGAGCATGCCGCAAGCTGCATATGGCAGGTCCGTGCACAATCAGGGACCAGTAGAGACAAGCATCACAGTGCATGCAAGGATACACTGATGCTGTGTAATGCCACAATGGCAGGGAAGGCTGTATGTGCTATCCACCTTCCCCACACCCTGTGCCTGGAGACACACACAGCCCGGTAACACATGCCCTAGGTACAGTGTGTAAACACCCGAAATGTGCATAGGCCAATGGCCACATGTGTGTCAATCGGAACATATGGGGGATGGAGCTGCAGGCCAAACACGTGTACAACAACAGACGTTCAGTGGAGAGGGAAACACAGATATGTGTAATGCTGTACTGCCACTATAGAACACTTATCTGTATGTCCACCCACCCCAGTCACCTGCAGGTCATAATGACGTACACACAGTTCCCACATGCACCACAGCACCGGGCAGGATCAGCAGCCTATCCTGTGGAGTCAAAAGCACAAGTAACATATATATATATGTCATGGTAGAGCCGTGAAACACACAGGTCACCACAAACATGGAGACACATATGCACATCCCCACATATGCAGAACTTACAGGAGAACAGCTCATTGATCAGATGTTGCCTGGCTGCCATCCCTTCACGTCTGTCACCACGGCCATGTGCAGGAGGGCACACAGGATCCTCCTCAAGATCCTCATTAATTTTGACTGGGACATTGTGCCTGAGAGCAATGTTGTGCAGGATGCAACAGGCCAGAATGATATGTGCCACAGTCATGGCTCTGTACTGTAAGGCACCACCAGTCCTATCCAGACACCTGAAGTGACTCTTCAAAACGCCAAAGGTACGCTCAATGACAGAGCAGCTGTAGGTATGGGCCTCATTGTACCTCATCTCTGCACCTGGCTGTCAGAGACACACAGGGGTCAGCAACCAGGCACGACATCCATATCCCACATCACCTGCAGAAAGAAATGTGATACAGTCAATCGGGAGATGATGGACACACAAAAGCACAGAAGTAGCAACATTAAACCGCACAGCAGATAAACAGGGACACAAACATACGACATCATAGAATGATACATGATGGCACTACACCAGTGTCTGAAGCTGGGAGACCCAGAACCCCGGGGAAGGCTAATTAGGGCAACACATATCAACTGTTTCTAGGCAAAAAACACTGCCAAAAACCGGTACCAAAACAGCAGCAATGGCAGGTGTGAAGGCATCTGGACAACAGTGGCAAAGCATAATAGAGAGGGAAGAGATGTGCATGTGTGCAATTATGTGATGCCCATGACACAGTGCACACAAAGCAGAAGTCACCGGAAAACATACTCCAGGGTCCAGGTCGGAATGGCAGTAGAGACAAGATAACGTGGGCAGACATACAGCATACATGTGTGATACCAAGTGCAACCACAGCTCCACCCATGTATTGTCGCACACATGGACAACAGAGAAAAGGCCCCATACACATCGTACAGCATGAGGATGGGTCTGTGCGCATAACAAACACACCCTCCCTCCTGGACAGCACACACTCACACACGTTGGATATGGGGTCCACGAGGGACACACCACAAAGGCATACACATATACATCTGCGTGTGCTGTCTGTCTGAGGCCATGTGCGGGAGCCATGGTCCGACCAGAGGTGTCACACCCAGCCACAGAAGGGATACCCCAAATGTGCTCAGATTGTCCCTGTACATAAGACCTGTGCAACCGAACATCAGTAGCAGATACCAGTCACAACTGCATGTGTGCCGAGATACCCAGATGAGCAATAAAAACACATGGTATACATAGAGACATTTAGCAGCACACAGAGGTACATGACCACGTCCACGGTGACAGGGTATGACTTTGTACAAAGGCCCATAACAAGGCAGCGCTCCACAACCACAATGCAAGGAAAGGCCCACAACCACTACGCAAGGAAAGGCATGCAGAGGACACAGGTTACAATGGGACCCCAGATATCATACACTGTACGAGCATGTTAGATATGGTGAATACCCACCCAGCAGGACACAGTCCCCATATTGTCCAGCCTCGCCACCTGCTTCCCCTTACAACCCAGTTGCCACTGATCATGCGCTGTTGTCCGCTATGCCCAATCGGGCTCTTGCCCATACATGGTCCTCTTTTCATCTGATCCTCCCTGCTGAAATTCTCTCGACGCTATCCACTTCCCGTAAGACCACATGCTCCCTTGACCCTATTCCTTCTTGTTGGCTGTCTGAACCCTCCCTACAGCTGGTCCCTATTATCACTACTATCATTAATACAAGTTTCTCCTCTGGTTTGTTCCCCTCTCCTTGGAAATCGGCTGTTGTCCATCCACTCTTAAAACAACCTTCCCTTGATCCTTCTGTTCTTGCCAACTGGCGCCCTGTTTCAAACCTTCCCTACCTGGCCAAACTTCTGGAACGTTTTGCATTCCGTCAGTTGTCTTCCCACGTTGAGTCCACAAACGCACTTCACCCCCGGCAGGCCGGTTTTCGTCAGGGTCACAGCACTGAGACTGTCCTTCTTGCCGTTCTAAATGAAATACACGTTGCTCATGACCGTGGTGATCTCACTCTCTTGGTTTCTCTTGATTTATCCGCGGCTTTTGATTTAATCGATCACACTCTTCTTCTCACTCGTCTTGCTGAGGTGGGGTTAAGTGGTGCAGTTCTTCTTTGGTTTCGTTCTTTCCTCACTTCCCGCTCCTTTTCTGTTACTTTAAATGGTAAGTCTTCCAGTTCTTTTCCTCTTACTTGCGGTGTCCCCCAAGGCTCTGTTTTGTCCCCTCTGTTGTTTAATATTTTCTTGGCCCCTTTGCTTCTGGTACTACAGCAATATCCTGTGTCCTGTTATGTCTATGCAGATGACATTATTTTGCTCTTTCACACCTCTCCACTTCTCCTAGATCTCTCTCCCTTTAACGCTTGCCTTTCTCACGTGGCCTCCTGGCTTTTACAACACCTCCTTCGTCTTAACCCATCTAAGTCCACTGCTATGTGGGTTTCGCTTTCTGGGTCCTGTCCGTCAGTTGCACCCCTAATTGATTCTATTCCTGTCCCTCTGGTGTCTTCTTTTCGGTACCTCGGGGTGATTCTTGACTCTTCTCTCTCTTTCCATGATCATATTTCTTCCCTTACAAGGCGCTCTTTTGCCATTCTTCGTCGTCTTCGGGCTGTTCGCTCAATTCTTCCCCTTGGGTCCCTGGTCACTCTCGCCCTTGCTCTCATTATCAGCCGTCTCGACTATTGCAATATCTTTCTGGCCAATCTCCCCAAGTACCAACTTCAACGTTTACAGCTCATTCAAAATACTGCCGCCCGTATTGTCACCTTCGCCCGCCGCTTTGATCACATCATTCCCATTCTCATTCGACTCCACTGGTTACCCCTCCGTGTTAGGTTTCATTACAAACTTCTGATCCTTACTCACCGTGCACTCTATACCAATAACCCTTTATACCTGGCTGATTTAATCTCTCTTCACACGCCCTACCATCAGCTTCACTCCCTTCACGCTAACCGACTGGTCTTACCGTCTCCATCTCATGCCCATCTTGAGAAGACCCGTCAGGCTGCTTTCTTCTTTCTTGGACCTTGGTTATGGAATGCCTTGCCTTCATCCCTCCGTTTAGAATCCTCCTACTCACAGTTTAAATCCTCTCTCAAAACCCATCTGTTTCACAAAGTATTTGATCTCTCCCCTTGATTTACCCCCTGATTTTCCCTCCCTGATACCGCCCCTGGTTATTGTCTTGTCCTAGTTAGTTGGTCTTGCCCTCCCTCTGTTTGTCTTTGTTAGTGGTGCTGTCTGCATTCCTTTTATTTTTGGTGTTAATTATTGGTTAGTGTTTGAATATTGTTAATTGGTGGCTGTTTTTATTGCCTTTTATTGTTTGAATTTTATTGTTTTTAACTTATGTCACTCGAATACTGCTTATTGTTTTAACTCGTGCCCATGTTTAATTGTTATTTATTATTGTTTGTACAGTTTTGTGCTATTCTTTTTTCTCTTTCCTATTATTTTTGGCGTTCTTTTTTCCGTAGTTTGCAGTGCTGCCTTTTTATTTTATATGTACACCGCTTTAATGTTTTTAACATAAGCGGTCTATCAAGTGTGGAATAAAGTTAAAGTTAAAGTTTAAATTGGCCGAACAGTGCTGAGTGCTGCAGGATATAGGAGTCATGGGCTGACCCTGGGAACCATGGAACCACATTCAGAATATGCATATTTGCATCACAAACAACCTGCACATTCAGGAAATGGAAGTGTTTGCGGTTGCAGAACACAACCTCCCTGTCGCGTGGCAGGACCAGAGCAACATGTGTGCAATCAATAGCTCCCATCACGTGTGGTATCCCTGCAATCCACTGGAATGCCTGGCCCAGGGCCCCCCATTGTTACCTACTGTTAGGAATCATAATGTAATCCACAACCCGGCTGACCATGGCCCGCAGTACCTGATGGAGAGAGAGTGAGAATGTTGGCCTGCTCAACCCGCCCACTGCAGCCACTGTGGATTGGAAATAGCCAGAGGCAAAGAAATGTAGGGCAGCTAGGAGCTTGGCCAATCCCGGTATGACATGTGACCGGGCAGTCCGGGGCTCGAGGTCAGGTCGTAGATCATCATAGAGCTCCCTAATAGCCCCTGTCTCCAGACAGTAGAGGGAGATGACCTGGTCTTCACGTATGTCCTGGAGCATGGGTCTGGGCCTGTAGAGGTGTGGCAGGTGGGGCCGTGCCTCAGCATGCCTATGGCACCATGCTGGTCTCACCTCCACCTGTGGATTCTCCACAACTGCAGGTCTGAGTTGCAGCGGGACTGCACCCATGCTCAGTGCCACAGCCCCAGAGACACCATCTCCCTCTTCAGGCAACCACAGCTCTGCCAGCTCCACCAGCGCCACCACCGCACAATCCGCATACACTATCTGAGCCATGATAGACATGTGATGGAGCACAGGTAGATGTTAAATAGGGTGTGGGGTGCGGCAAGTAATCAGAGCTAACCCTACACACCTGTTGATGCTGGGACGTAAGCATCAACAGCATGAGACTACGCCCTGCATGTATGGAAGTGTAACGCATGCAGAAACGCACATTCCATGACACCCTGAATTGCGTGTCCCACCCAGACACGTAGGTGAGAGCAGAATGGAAGGCGCGTTCCAACACGCAGTGGCATCACGGGTACATGTACATCTGACGCAGAGTAGTGCATGCAAACAGATATCATGACCTACTGTAAATGGGGGCGCTGGTCTTGAAAGTCCACAGTCTTGGCAAAGGCAAAAATATTATTATGACTTGCAAAGGATTGTGGGGGTTTCAGTTCATTCATACCAGAATCAGCCGTTCACAAAATAATGAGTTGTGATGCTCGAGTGTAAGCAAAGAAAAACAGATTTTATTCATGCGGTTAATTCTCCCACACAGATTTACTTGGTAACACAAAAGGATACTTGCTTCAAGTATTGTACTCAGGAAAAACAAAACATGTTATAAGGTAACTGAACTTCTTAAGCAATAAATCAATAAAGACCTTGATGGGAAACAGAAAAGGTCTTTTTGATGGCTCCTGCTAATGACCTTCTTAGCAGTGCTCCAAAAGGCAAAAACAAACCCAAAAGTAACAAAAAAAACTGTTCTTTATCAAAGATAACTTTCTTCTATTCACACACACAAAGAAGAAGTTTCCTTCTAGAGCTCACGTGCACTTGTGCCTGGCTCAATTACAAATAATTAGCCAGCTGCAAACCCCTTTGCTGGTTCACTCTCTCTACGTGGCTCAATCCTACCCTAAAGCTTTCTTGCAGAGACTTTTCTGGGTAGATAAAAGAACAAGTTACAGTTCCTTTTGGTGGTTGTTGTATTAGTGAGAAACTACTTTAAAACAGCAGCCTAGACAGAGAGCAATCCATGTATTCCAACGGGTCATTTGCTATATCTCCTTCTTCCTCAAATACAATGGAATCAATATCATGGTCTGGCTCAGAGGAATTCCTTAATTGATCACTCTCAGGATAATATTTGTTTCCCTGCTGTCTTCCCGATGAAGAGCTAGGGCATAGATCAAAGCTCATACCTGTGATCCCCTTGCTGTTAGGTTTCCTCTCCAGGTATCCTGGCCAGTAAGTAGTCCAGCTTTTATGTCCAGCCTTCCAATCAAGATCCCTGGACACTGGGTCTCTCTTCACATACCTTCTTACACCAGTCTTAGGGCCCCTTCCAAATGCAGCCGTCTCCTTCAAAGGTGCCGTCTGGGAATTCCTGGCTCTATAACCCCATTCCTCTGGCTTCCTCCAGTTCAATGGACTATGCTTGCCTCTGGAATCACTCCTAACACACGTACTGCTATGGGCTCCTTCTTTAGACCTCCAAGATGTCTTTCTCTTCCTTCTGCGTTGCTTCTGCTGTTGTAGTCCTCTATCTTCTTTCTCCAATGGCTTCTGTTTCTGGATCTGCAGCTTCTGCTTCTCCCTGTGCTCACTATTCTCCATCTGTCTCTGTGTAGAATATCTTTTACTTTTAAAGTGCTTAGAGGGACACTCCACCCTAGCACAGCCCAGGTGTGCTGAATCAAGCCCTGCCCCTGGAGATGAGTGATTGGGGATTACCTCATAGCTCTCCTGATTGAACACACGTTTCCCCACTTCAGCCCTCCTAGAGGCTGTTTGAAACCTGGTGCATTCTGGGACTGGTAGTCTTTTATGAAAACATTCTGTTTTAGTATTTCTATCAGCAAAGACAGGTTGCTTGTTCAGAGCCAATTCACCTCTTTTATAGCTCCCTCCTGAACTATGATAAGCTTCCTTATCACACTACCTAGGCGCGTCGGAACGCGCATGAACACCGAAAGCAATGAGACCCAGCAGAGTGTGCGTGCATGCAGCATGAACAATGCCAGAGGATAAACAGCACATGTATGGAGCAGTGCACATCAACAGCAGACACAGGGACACATCTGAGGATGTAGAGTGTAGGGATAGTGCATCGCATGCCTAGTGCACGTGAGGATACGTCATACGTAAGGTGCTTACGTGCGCGTGGAACAAAAGGTTACGCGCTGCTGTACATGCGTGGAAAGCCCATGTGGAACGTGCATAGGGCCACACCCAAGGTACATAACCGGACACAGCATGCCCAGAACGTCAAGTGCTATGGTAAACACAAATTACCACAGCATGGAGGACAAGGCAGGAGGCAGCCATGAGGCAGTAGGGGAGTGCAGCCAACAACCACCAGTGGCCACCACAGATGCAGACCCGGAGACTGAGGGAGCAGGCCCATCCGGGGCCATATACCAGCCCCCAGACCATCCTTGAAGTGTGCCAGGGCAGAAGCGCTGCAGGACGCCTGTGGCCAAGGATGCCAGGAGGAGGGCGATCCGCTTCACCCAGGAGGAGAATGACCTCCTCCTGGCCAGCATCCTTGAGAGGTTTGAGGTGCTGTTTGGAAGGATGAGTGCAACCACCACCATTACCACCCACACAAGAGCATGGGCCAAGGTACAGGCCAAAGTGGCGGCAGCAGGGGGCCTGCATCATGACATTGAAAGTCTACGCAAACGGTATTGTGACATCAAATGCAACATACGTGCCCAACTCAATCGGGAGAGGCAGAGTGCACAGGGCACTGGTGGGGGCCAAGCGCAGTGGGCCACCCTGAGCAGCCTGGAGCAGCGCCTAGCGGACAGACTCAGGTCCATGTATATACATGGCCTACCCCCTGCACTGTATACAGCAGACCCTCGTGCAAGTAAGATGGAGAGAGGTGTACCGGGGACAGACCATAGACAAGCGAGTGCAGGGACGGATGCAGAGGTGCGGGGTGCGGGGTGGGGGGGTGGCCATGCCAGTGGCATACAAAAATGCATGACACCAGCCAGTCCCATGCAAAATATGGCATGGCCCACACCAGCTGCACCATCCCCACACTGCCCTTGGACAAGAGACCCATGTCAGCCATGCACTACGTAGGCCACCACATGCAGACCCCACACATGCAGGGAGTGGCACCTGGCCCAATGGGGGTCACCATCCCACCCCCCTGCCATATCCCCCGCACCACACCATGTGGCCTGGCACACCACTGGCCAACATGCACTGCCACCCCTGGCACCTGCCAATCCCAGAAGGGCCCTGCAATGGCACACGGCCAGCTCCTGGGACCCCACGCACACATCCATGGGCTGGCAGCCCTTGGAATAGCCAAAAGGGGCATGGACAGTGTATCAACACCTGCCATGTGTTCCTCTGTGCCAGGAATAGACCTACGAGGCGCACAGACTGCGGACCCCACACACCCATCCATGGGCTTGCAGCCATTGGAATAGCCAAAAGGGGCATGGACAGTGTGTCAACACCTGCCATGTGTTCCTCTGTGCCAGGAATAGACCTACGAGGCGCACAGACCACCACTGCACACATGGGCATCCATAGTGCACCAAGGGACTGTACTAACAGGGTGGGATGAGCAGGCCATGAACAGAGTCATGGGGCCAAAACCCCTGGGGATGGCATAGCAGTGGAGGTGCAGCGACAGGTACACACACAGGAATAGCGTGGCATATGATGTGGTGCCACCAAGGACAGTACAGAGCCATACACCAATATACCATCGAGACCAGATCACAGCACTGAAGCAAAGCCCAAAGTACATAGTATTGTAGATAGCGCACATTATAATTAGCTCACCATGAATCAACAATCACTTACACTCACATGCACTCACTGCTCACTGCATGCGCACACCAAACACAAGACTTTATGATCGTTTGCTGTGTAGACCGTCTTGATTGAAGGATAAGGTGGTATAGAATTCTGTTTAAATAAATAAAATAAATAAATAAATACACCTAGCCAAGAACACGGACACAAGGATGTACCCAGTCAGTGGGGGGTGGGCGGAGGGGGTCCACCGTTGGACGGAGCATCCAATGGTCGAGGTGCTGGTACAGGGCCAAAAGGGGGGTCCGGCCTGGCATGCATGGGGGGGGAGGGGTGTTGAGCCCGAAACCAGTAGCCTGGCCAGGGGAACGGGGGGTGTGGGTGAACACAGGGACCCGAGGACATAGCGCGGAACTCAGGGACATGAGGACATAGCACAGAACGCAGGGACCCGAGGACATAGCGCGGACCTCGTCAAGGGGCTGGCGGGTGTCAGGCAGTGCATGCTGGGTCTGGCCAGCAGAGATGTGGGGATCATGTCCCAGAGCAGGGGAAAAAGGAGCAGGGTATGCAAAACATATGGTACTGGAAAGCGCATAGGTCAGGGGGTGGTGGGGGCCATGGAACCACAACAGGCGCATTGCGTGCTGATCCCCCCCAGGTAGCGACAGCAGCCTGTAGGGGGAAGGTCCCGGGGGTGACAGCCCATGCTGAGAGAGGGTCGGGGGGGTTGGGGGGGGCGTGGTGGCAGCGAGAGAGGGGTCCAAGCTGAAGAAGCAGGGCACAGCTGCCATAGATCAAGGGGAGGGCACAGACACAGGGGCAGTGGATGGGGCAGCACAGGTGCAGCTGTAGGTGCAGGGGCCAGTATGGGGGTTGACATGGTGATGTGGAGCAGGGGGTCGGCACAGTGCAGTGGATGGGTGCAGAGGCGGGGGGATTCAGGCCCGTGGTAGCAGCGTTTGGCGACAATGTGTTGTGGGGGAACAGTGCAGGGCTGGTGAGGACAGCAGGGCCACACAGCTGGCTACACAGGGGAGACGGAGGCACAATGCACCTGTGCGTGCCATAGGCGCTGGGTGCAGGGACACAGGTGGCGAAGGGGTGGCACGGGGTGGGTGGCTGCATGCACAGGGGTGGAAATGGCCCCCCAATGTCAGACGCAGAACACAGAGGGCACCACTGTACAAGGGGCAGTGCCAGTTGGGGCAATACGGGCCCCAACACAGACCTTTGTGGCCCACACATGTGCCAGCTACGCGCAGCCACCCACAGACCGCTGCTGGTTGTACCTCCACAAGGCCACCCCACCCCAACCCATGCACCCATGCATGCATATCCCCACCTCCATATGGCACACCTGCCCCCAGCTGCACTAGCACTGCACCCCGGCCCCACCCCACCAGCCATGCCTGACCATGTGGGGTGCCCCCAGTCACATGCACACATGGTCAATGTTGGCCCACCACAGTCACCTTGGGCATGGACACAGGATGGTACCACACACACCCCTGCACAGGTGACGTCCATGGGCACACATATGCAGCTGAGGTACCCGCATACTGACCAGGGTGTCCTGTGCCTTACACGGCATGTAGATAAAGGGTGTGACAAGGGCAGGCAGGCAGCCACACCACACCTGAGCTGTGCAACCTGTTCCCCCACAGGTGACATACGTGCCATTGAGGGGGCGGAGGAGGGGGCGGAGCACATGGACCCCAGGCTGTGGTCCCATGATGATGCTTGGCTGGAGGCAGTGCCACCTGGAGAAAAAATTGCTGGACACGTGGGGGTGGAGGGTCCAGCAACACCCCTGGAGGGTGATGGTGGGCCGAGTCAGGGGCCGGCCAAAGACAGCATGCCATCTGCCACCACAGTGACCAGGGAGGCCGTGCCTGCTGCCCCTCAGCAGGCCACATGGGATGCATGGTCCACCCTGGCAGAGGTCATAGGGGAGATGCGGGTGCACTCCAAGGCGGCATACGGCGATGCAGAGGGTGAGTGCCCAACAGTGGTCTGATGATGTTGCCTGTGTGCAGGTGGCAGGTGTAACCATTTCTCATGGCTCACAACTTGTCTCTCCCACAGGTGTATGGCATGTGCTTCGTGCGATCCTCCATGAGCAGTGACAAGAGCAGCATGAGGCATGCTGCATGCGCCACGCTGTGGAGGTGATCCTCAGAGAGATGCGGGGCCTGGCCGCATCAGCACAGGCCATAGCTGCCAGCACTGAGCTAGTGGCAGCTGGCTGGGGGGCCCCCTCGGGACAACAATGCCTGCCACCAGCAGCAGCAGCACCAGCCGTGGCACCTGCACCATGGGGTGGGAGGGGCCGTGCAAGATGTGGCCATTCACGTGGAAAATAAATAGCTGCACATGCGGCATTGCTGGAAGTCACATGTCATGTGTCTATTGTGGGAAGCCAATGTATGCCCTGCCCCACCTGTGGCCATCCTGGGGACCAACCCATGCCACCACCTCAGCCAGCCTGTGTCGCCCCCCCTAGCTGGAGTTACCATGGGTCATGTCAGCTGCCATGCCACCCCCACCCATACACCATTCCATAGCAGCCCTGCCACCCCCCGCCCCACCAGGGTCTGTAGCCCCCCTGCCCCCTGTCGCTCTGTCCCCTCCCCACCACCTGTCCCCACCGGTACCTGCTTAGAACATGTTGGTGTGGTGCTGGATACGTCTCAGTGCAGTGCTGTCCACATCTCACCAGTTGGACATCATACCCTGTATGTACATTGACATGTCCATGCTGTCTGTCCCGCTCACAAGTCCATCTCTGGTAGCACACTGGTAGCACATTGCTGGTGTCCCGTAGCCTGCCCTTTCCTGTTCAGTGTGATGCATGCCATGAAGGTGCCCCCCCTTGCGGGAGCATCCCCTGGGACGCATAGACAATACTGCTGTATGTAGGCAGATGCTTGCTGCGCGGCCTGGCCACATTGCCCCCATCCCATAGGGCCTGCAACGGTTCACAGGCATTCAATGGGTGCACTGTGGATGCCGCATGGTTAATCACATGGCACACTGCCCCTGCAACGCGACCCATCCCAGGGCCCAAGTACATCCCTGCCCCCTCCCCATATGCACGTGTCCAGCCACATTGTTGCGGGTTAGGACCCCCCCCCCGGGCGCCATATGCGTCACCCATCCCTCATCAACCTGCATCCATGGTCCCGGTCTCTGGGGCCACCCCCGGCCAGGCACCACACTCTCACCTGTGCCCGCCATCCCTAATGTCTACCTGCATTGCGGTGTCCACCCTGTTTCGTACCTGTCACCACTGCTGGCTGTATCCGTGCACGTCCCACCACAACTGCTCCATGCCGTCCCTGTCCTGTGTGTGCTTGTGTCTGTCTGTGGTGCTACATCGAGCGCTGCCATGGTCACCCCCTTTCCTTGCTATGGGTATGGTACCATGTATGGGTCCATTGTCATGCACACAGACACACATATAGATGCTCAAAGCTGTCATTCGCACGCCACTGACATGTAGCAATAAGGGACAGCTGACCATCGTGGGTATGTCAAACATATTTACATTGTTTATTTGGGGTGGGGACACAGCTGTGGGACCCTGTGTGGGAGGGGCCCTACCACCCCAGGCCCCAGCGGTGGTGCCAGACCCATGGCACGGGCCAGCACAGGGCGGGTGTGACATGCAGAGTGCCCACACTTATACCTCCTGTGGTTCCCAATCGCCAGGTGGCTGGCCAGGTGCACCTGCTGGGCATATGTTCTCCAGCCTGCTCAGCTGGTCAGCCACCATGACCATGGTCTCCAGCACCCGCCCCAGGATGCGGGCATGCTGCTGCTGGGCGTGTAATTGCATGTACGGCGTGCTTGTCTGTGGCTATGTGGGGCAGGCCCATGCCCAGATGGGGGACATTGGTGGCATCATGGGGCAGGTAGCTGGGGCCCCCAGTGCCCGGTGGTGGCCTGTGCCACTCGGGACTGGTCCCACCCTCGACCCCCTCTTCCCCCTCCACCCCACACCTCCCCCCTCGCCCCCTCGCCCCCTCCTCCCCCCACCCCCGCACCTCCCCCACCTTGACCCCACCCCTCCTCCCCCACCCCCTGTACCTCCCACCCCTCCCACCCCTCACCCCTCCTCCTCCCTGCCCCTGCTCCTTCCCCACCCCACCCCCTTCCTCCCCCTCTGCCCCGCACCTCTCCCACCATGCCCCCTCCTCCCTCTCTGCCACCACACCTCCCCCACCCCACCCCCTCCTCCTCCTCCTCCTCCCCCTCTCTGCATTCAGCCCCCCCTCCTCCTCGGACCCCCCACCATCAGCTGCCGCCATGGCCTCCGGGGCATCTTCGGCCGGCACTACCTGCCCGGCTACTGCGTCCACCCTGCTGGGCCCTCATCTGCATGTGTGTCCATTGTGGGAGAGAGGTATGTAGATTACCGCCATGGTCACACATCAGGCACAGCATTCACATGCGTCCTGTGGCCTCGCAGGCCATTGCCCCACAGGGCCATAACACATCACTCACCGTCATGGTGGGCCAGCCGTTCCCGCTGCACCCGTGCCATGAAGCAGGTGTACCTGGCCCGCAGCTCACCTGCCTTCTTGCACAGGTCCTCGACCTGTAGGGGAGGCAACGTGTGGGGACATTAGCCGGCAGACATCCATTGCCAGCAGGGGCTGCACCACATAGATACCTGCGTGCATCAAGTGGCTGCCCCTATTGTGTGCTACGTGACAGCCCCTAGCTGTTGCCCCTGCCATGCACATGTGTACGTTGTGGCTGCTGTCATGGGGCTGGAGCCATGGAAACTGCAGCTTTAGAAAAAAACCCTGTTTTGCATAGAGCTGAGAACGTGCAGAGAGTGCAGTTGCATCGCAGTACAGCCAGAGGGGGCAAGAGTAATCCCACAGAGGCTGAAGCAACGTGCTCAGACACTAATTGTATAAGTGGCAATCAGTTGCACCTGAGGCCAAGCCCGGGACGTTCAAACCAAAACTCCCTTTCTAAGGAGAAACAGAGAGCAGCAAGACAGAAAGAGAAGAGGGAGGAGAAGGAAAGGAAGGTGGAGAACCTGCAGGACGTGCAGGACAAGAATAACGTGGAGCAGGAGAGATTTCACACAGAGCCAGTCCAGAGGGACAGAATCCAGAGGAAGTTTACTCAGACAGATAGAGTCCAGAAGGGCAGAGCACAGAGGGATGGAGTCCAGAGAAAAGCTGCCAGAAGAAACAGTTTGTCTGGTAGGAGTGACTCTCCCAGCCCAAGTAACCTTGTTGGATCTGGATTACAAGGAACAAGGAAGAGAGGTTCCTATTATAAAGATACCTTTTCAGAGAACCACAGTGAGTGGGAATCCTTACCAGGTTTTCCTGAATTCCATGAAAGCAAAGCACTGCACAGAAAAGCCTATCTCCCAAAAGAAGTACTTCAGAAGGAGAGCTCTAGGTGTGGCAATTCCAGGAAGCCAAGGTATGCTGAATCTTTAATTCTAAAGGAAAGCCTTGCTAATAGAAACCCTGTTAAAAGCAGCTATTCCCTATAAGGGGAGGGGAAGCAAAGCAGAGCTTTTTAAGACAATCTCTCACAGCTTAACAGGAACATTTTACTGGAAGCAAGATAGACCCTGTAAGTTTGTAACAGGGAGTGAAAACTACTATTCAAAGGAAGAAGCCAGTGACGCAGAGTCTATGGAAATTGAATGTGAGAATATTATTCCCATGCCTCAGGAGGAATCCATGGACTGTAATTTCTGTTCTGCAACTAGTATTGAATCCTTGCTAGAATTGTAGATAGAAAAGAACTGTGCAACAGATGGTGAACCTTATAACTGTTTGTTTGCTGAATTGTTTAAATTGCTTTGAACTAAAAGAAGCCTCAGCTAGGACTTGCATTCAACTGTGAAGCCTATAACAGTTATCTGCTTGAGTATTGGTGGAACTCCTTTTGATAAAGAAAAGGACTGTCTTTATTTTCTACTTGTCTTAGTGAATCATTGCATTACAGGGGAAATAAAGCTTTGTTACCCTACACTCTTGGCTTGGATCATTTGTGCTCTCAAGGAGCTAGAACTACAAGGACCAAAATGCACTAGGCCCTTAAAGTCACATCGCTCCTTAAAAATAATAAATGCGCCAGATGCCCTTATAGCCACTGGCCACTGGGGGCACCTGGTGACACTGCACATGTCCAGATTGGCCCCTACGTGCCCTGTGTGCGGGACCCCTGGCACCCATTACCGCACAGGTGGACTAGCCATGTTTGGGCATATGACACCGACCATATGTGCCCTTACCGTACTGTTGGTCACGAGAGCCATGCATGGGGGGCTGCATGGTGTCAGCATACATGCACAGTGTGCAGGGAGGAGGGGGGGGGGGGGCGGGCGGCCATATGCCACATCCCGTACATATGAACCACTATGTCAGCATGTCTGCGGGACCCATCGGCCTGCCTCCAGCCCTTGTCCAACATATGCACAGACTGCATAGCCATGTGCCACTGTGCGCACTGACATGGGCATGGTCATGTGTCTCACCTGTGGCCCTTGCACACATCAACAGCCGCACCCGGGTGTGCCCTGGGGACATACCGCTATATGCCCTGCAGACTCCAGACTCAACATGGTGGTATGAGTGGCCTTCACACATCTGCCAGTGCACCTACCATAATACCAGGATGAATGGTGGGCCACTGTAGTGAGGCCTGCAGCATCCTGGGGGTATAGTAGACCTGTGCAACGTAACCAGGAGCAGGTACCATAACACCAGGATGAATAGTGGGCACTGTAGTGAGGCCTGCAGCATCATGGGGATATAGCAGACCTGTGCAACATAACCAGGAGCAGGTACCATAACTTCAGGATGGATAATAGACCTCTGTAGTGAAGCCTGCAGCATCCTGGGGATATAGCAGACCTTTATAACCTACACAAGGGCAGGCAACATAACACCAGGATGGATAATAGACCTCTGTAGTGAGGCCTGCAGCATCATGGGGATATAGCAGACCTATGCAATGTAACCAGGAGCAGGTACCATAACACCAGGATGAATAGTGGGCCACTGTAGTGAGGCCTGCAGCATCCTGGGTATATAGCAGACCTTTATAACCTACACAGGTGCAGGTACCATAACACCAGGATGGATAATAGACCTCTGCAGTGAGGCCTGCAGCATCCTGCGGATATAGTAGACCTTTATAATCTACACAGGGGCAGGTACCATAACATCAGGATGGATAATAGACCTCTGCAGTGAGGCCTGCAGCATCCTGGGGATATAGCAGACCTTTATAACCTACACAGGGGCAGGTACCATAACACCAGGATGGATAATAGACCTCTGTAGTGAGGCCTGCAGCATCCTGGGGATATAGTAGACCTGTGCAACGTAACCAGGAGCAGGTACCATAACACCAGGATGAATAGGGGGCCTCAGTAGTGGGCCTGAGGCATCCTGGGGATAGGGCATATCAATGACACTGCAACAGGTCCAAATACCATAGCATTGTGATGGACAAGACATCTCTGTAATGGATTCTGCGACCCCCTGGGGACAGGATGGATCTGTTAGCATCGAGGGGGGGAAACATTAATCCCATTTGGACACACTGCCACCTGCCTTTCCCTTGCTGTGCGTGTCTGATATGTGTTTTGGATACCAGGTTTTCTTTTTTACGTCCTAGGTTTGGGTGCCTGTCCACATGCACTTACCTCACGTGGGTATTCTGAGCCTCTATTGTATCACCTGGTGAGGCGCACCCAGGCCCTCCTAACTCTGCTTAGGTCCTGCCTATGAGAGGAGCCAGGAAAGAGGCGCTCCTTGAGGAGGCAGATTAATTCTGCCAGAAGATACAGGTCTGCATTGGTGAATGCAGGCTTTCTCGAACTGGCAGCCATCTTTTCTGCTGTATGTGGTCAGACTCATATGACGCAGTAAACTTGTGCCTGCGCAGTGCGCGCTTCTCACTGCACACCACGTACTGGTACAGGGCATGGCCTGGGTCCACTGGAGACAGGTGCCACTGCCCCCTCCAGCATGGACACCCCCCCATGCTGTGCTAACATTGAGGCAGCCGGGAAGGTAGCTGCCCCCCCCCCCCAGCCATGCAGCTTTTACGTAAGGATCAGCTTGTTAAACGGGAACACAGAGATCTCAGCAGGCACCTCCCCCAAGCCAGAGCTGCTACAGTGAGACGAACCTAAAGCACAATACCCTCTCCCCTAGATAACAGCAGACCAGAGAATACCAGTTTGGACAGGTCACTGAGAATGCTTTATGATAGCCCACCTTACCCCCCAGGGACCCCTGATTGGTGGACAAAAGATACCTGAGGCGAATCAGAAAGTAGAATGAGCTTGAAAATATACTGTATATAAGACAATGTATGACGTGGAGAGGAAACTCAGATCTTTTGTTCAGGGTGGCCGGCTCTGTCTGAGTCTGTGTGCACACAATAAAAGATTCTGTTTGCATTCTAGTCTGTCTGACTCATCTTCCTTCTGTGGGTGTGAGAGAGAGCTGTTATTAGCTGCATTTGGGCTATTTAATTTGGCGACCCCAAGTGGGACTAAATTGTTAGACATATCAGCCTCTCCCCTTGCACCCACGGTGGGAGGTCATCTGCTCTTGCAGCATCGGGCCTCAGCTGGTCAGGGACCGGCTCCCCGGGTGACGTTAATGGTCCTGGCGCCACCTGGTCCTTTGTCCGGAAGGATCCCTTGACTTGTCTGGTTGGTTGGTCCCGGCAGGCTGGATAGACTGGCATCCAAACTTCTCTGATCGGAGGTCTGGTGAGTACTCTGCATTATTGCTTTGGGGATATTCGGTAACTGTAACCTGTAACTCTAATCTGTTGCGGTCTGATCACCCGCACGGGCAGCCCGAGTAAGGGCTTTTGGATCTCTGCTGAAACCTGAAATCGCTGCCCGTACAGTCTGTTCTCGGTAAGAGGGAGGGGGAGAAAGGGGGGGTTTGTGCTGCAGCTAGAGAAAGAAAGAGCGAGAGATAGCGTGTGTATTTGTAACAGCTGCTGCTAGAGTGCCAGTGAGAGTGTGGTGACGTTGTATGTAACGGCAGCTGCTGAAGATTACTAGAGAAAGAGAGAGAGAGAGAGAGAGAGAGTATGAGTTGCTGAGACCTCTCTGTTCCCCTTGTCGTTTTGTTTTTTTTCCTCTCCCCTTTTGTAGTCCTGTGTGTGTGTCCTGTGCAATTGGTCTCTGTCTGTTATCTGAATTTACACTGTACATTGCATTCCTTGCAGTGAGATTAGAGCGTTTATACTGCATATTTCACTTATTTATTGTACTGGGATTAGAGCATGGGGACAGGGGAATCCAAAGTACAAACGCCCCTGCAGTGTATGCTTCGTAATTTCAAGGCTAGGTTTGGGGAAGATTATGGGGTACCCCTCTCTGCCTCTCACCTGTCTGTTCTTTATGAGCGGGAGTGGCCATCTTTAGTTAAGCTGTGGCCTCCCTGGGGGTCAACTGATCTGCCCACTGTGTTTTTAGTTCATCAAGTTGTAGCGAAAGAGCACCCAGACCAGTTCCCTTATATTGATTCATGGCTGGCTATATGCCAGCACAAGCCAAAATGGCTCCAGCGCTGCCACGAGGATCAGTGTAGGATAATGATAGCGGCCGTTGGTCGCCGGAAGGGATGAACACCCACCCCCATTTACCAGGGGCGGGACTCCCTGGATATCCCTCCACGCCCCCTTCCTCTGTTGCGCCACCCCCTTGTCCCATACGCACCGCGACAGGATCCGCCTGGGGTGGGTGGAGCCAGGTCTGAGGAAGATTCTGAGGATCCCAGTCCTTCCTTTCTTGATTCCTCCCCACATAGGGATACACCCCTTCAGACTCCTCTGACATCCTTGAACCCTCCCACTCCTGATACCTCCAGTACTACCGTAGCATCCCCTGGTAGCACATTGGCTGAGCCTGAAACATCCACCCCACTGGCCCACCGCCTGCGGTCGTGTGATCTCCAAATGCCACTACGCCAAGTACAGGGGCTTCCGTACCTTGATGCTGCTGGACAAGTAGCAGTGGGACCATCCAGCCTGCAATGTTCCCTCTAATTTTCTGTAGGCTGTGTGCGCATAAAATATCAGCTGTACAACTTTTGAAGGAAGGTTAAATTTTTGTGCGCCACATAACGACACTCGGAGTTATATACTTTGAAATTTGACTACACATCAGAACACAGTATGTACACCACATTGATTTTAATCAAATTAAATGAAAATAGACGATTACTAAATGAAGGGGAAAATTTCTAGTAATTACAATCACAAATTTTAAACTTTAAGACGTCTGTGTTGTTTTCTATTAGAATCAGAACCGTAATTTTTGTGCGCTCTGTTGTAAAGTATGTGCGCTCGCTCGGCGAGGTGTGTTCGTGCTCACACGCGCACAGCTTAGAGGGAACAGTGCCAGCCTGATTTATGTCCCTTTCTCCACCACGGACCTGCTGAACTGGAAAACCCACTATGCCTCCTATACTGAAAAGCCCCAAGAACTGACAGATCTTATGACCAGTATTATGCAAACACACCAGCCTACCTGGTCGGACACTAGACAATTGCTTTCCACTTTATTCAGTACAGAAGAACGGGCGCGCATTGTACGGGCCACCCTCGAGTAGCTGGAGGCGCATCCTGCCCATGAGGGAGTTATAAATCCACGGCAGCAGGCAGAGGTAGATTTCCCGAATGAAGACCTCCGCTGGGACCCGAATAACTCTGTTGGAGCACTGGCTCTCACTCGTTTCCGGACTGCGCTCCTTGAGGGCCTTAAGAAGGGGGGATAACGAGCTATGAATATCAGTAAAATTGCATAAGTTCTCCAGCTTCCTGATGAGAGTCCGGCGGCATTTTATGAGCGTCTGACTGAAGCATACCGATTATACACCCCCTACGATCCAGCGGCTCCTGAGAATCTTCGTATGTACGACAATACCTGCTGCCGCGGGCAGCTGTGGAAGGGATTCATCATCATTTGATGCGGCTACTACAGTATGGTATCCTGCGGCCCTGCCATTCGGCATGGAACACGCCTTTGCTGCCTGTCCGTAAACCTGGAACCACCGACTACCAACCTGTTCAGGACCTCCGTCGTGTCAATGAAGCCACTGTGACCCTGCATCCAGTAATACCAAACCCTTATACGCTGTTGGGCCTCATCCCGGCTGCTGCTTCTCACTTCTCAGTACTGGATCTAAAGGATTCCTTCTTCTGTATACGCCTGGCTACCACAAGCCAGCATTTGTTTGCCTTTGAGAAAGAGGATCCTGCTACTGGCAGGAAGGCCCAAGTCACCTGGACTCGCTTACCACAGGGATTCAAGAACTCCCCGACCATTTTCAGCACAGCACTAGCCCAAGATCTTGCCAGTTTTCCCCCAGGGGAGCCTGGCAGACTAGTACTTCTACAGTACGTTGATGACCTACTAATTGCTGCCGACTCTGAAGCCAAATGTATACTGGCAACCACAGAGCTTCTCCAACTCCTGTACAATGCAGGCTACCGAGCTTCAAGGAAAAAGGCTCAGTTATGCCAGTCGGAAGTGAAGTATCTGGGATTCCATCTGTCGAAAGGAAGTCGACGGTTGGGGAGTGAAAGGAAGGAAGCAGTGTGTCGGATCCCTGTGCCAACAACCCGCAAGCAAGTGCGCGCTTTTCTCGGGGCTGCAGGGTACTGTCGTATCTGGATTCCCAACTTTGCAAAGATTGCAAAGCCCCTCTATGAGGTTACAAAATGTCCAGAGAAGGGCCCCCTTGAGTGGGGTCGAGACCAGCAGGGGGCCTTCGAACATCTGAAGAGGGCATTACTGTCATCTCCAGCCCTAGGCCTTCCGGATGTCACCAAGCCTTTCACTCTCTATGTGCACGAAGCAGCAGGAACAGCTTTGGGGGTCTAGACCCAACAACTGGGGTCTTGGCCGCGGCCAGTTGCCTACCTGTCTAAACAGCTGGATCCAGTGGCCAAGGGATGGCCGCCTTGCCTGAGAGCAATAGCGGCAACAGCCTTGTTAGTGGAGGAATCTGATAAACTATCCATGGGCCAAAACCTTTTAGTCACCATCCCACATGCGGTCCAAACATTACTGGAGCATAAAGGAAGTCACTGGTTCACCAGTTCCCGGATGTTGAAATACCAGAGTATGCTATGGGGAAATCCCAGAGTGCAGATAACCACCAGCCAAGCCTTGAACCCTGCTACTTTCCTACCTGTCAGCCCGGGACCACCTGACCATGACTGCCTAGAAGTGATGGATACAATCTTCTCCAGTCGCCCTGATCTAACAGATGTGCCACTAAGCAATCCGGATGAGACGTACTTCGTAGATGAAAGCAGTCTGGTGTTGGAGGGCCGCAGGTGTGCAGGGTATGCGGTGGTGACGATGGAGGTGACCGTTGAGGCTCAGCTTTTGTCCCCCGGCACTTCTGCACAGAAGGAAGAACTCATTGCCCTGACCCGTGCCTTAATCCTTGGGACTAGCCTTCATGTGAATATATACTGTCACAGGGTGGACATAGGGCAGCCTGAGAAGGTGCAGAGCAGTGTGAATGATCACGGTGAAAGTGACAGAATAAACAGGAGAATGTTTATTGGTTGCCAGGGACAACCTAAGCACACGTGCACAGAGCCCAGAAAGACACACCCAGAGAGCAAAGCAAGGGAGTCTGCTTTACCTAATAGAATGCACCTGAGGGAAGGTGGAGTCAGGAAATGTGCAGATAAAACAGACTACCAAACATTTGGAGAAAGGGAATCCTGGAGAGAGGAGCCAAGGAGGGAATCCTGGAGAGAGGAGCCAAGGAGGGAATCCTGGAGAGAGGAGTCAAGGAGGGAATCCTGGAGAGATGAGCCGAGGAGAGAATCCCTGAGAGAGGAATTAAAGCAGCAGAGGTCACAAGCTGAAAGGCAACAGGGGAGCCGGTGTGAATGTTGGAAAGAGTCCATAGACCTGTGTGGTTCTGGGAGAAGGCAACACCCTGACAGCGTGAATGTGTTTGGAAAGCAAGAAGAATACAGGAAGACTGCAACAGCAGGTACAGGGGCAAAGAGTAGGCACAAGGGCTATTTGCCATTTGAAAGGGAAGGGCCCTGGAGGCTTAGAAATAGCCATATAAGGCCCAGATATTCAGAGGCTAATAATAGCTTTTCTCCTGATTATAGAAGTGTTAAAAGAAGAGGGCTTCACTTACCTAGAAAAGCTGAAGAAATCCCTTCTCACGGTGAGTTCCCAGCTTCTAGGGAAACACCGTTACACCGGCTGCAATCAGGCACAGTTGGGCCTGGAAAGCTAGGGCAGACCCGGCAGGGACCCTATCAAATTACCCAGCTAGCAGGTCAAACAAGGAGCTGAGCTATGCCTTGAGGCATCAGCGGGGGCAGGGCTCTGAAAGACATCACTCAGAGTTTGGTGATACTCCCCAGAGAGGCAGTGCTGTTCACAGGAAGAGAAACTTCTTGACTGACGAGGCAAGCCTTCCATATTTTTATTCCACGTTGGAAGTGGATAGTGGAGATACCAGTGAGCAAGAAATAATGGAATATGAGAATTCTGAAGTATTAACAAATACAGAATTGATGGACTGTTCTTTCTCTGTGATAGAGCCAGAGATATCTTTAAGGTAAATGTGATTTGTGTAACCTTAAATTCCAGTATACAAGTGGCAGAGCTGCAACTCTCTCCCTCTCTCCAAGCCAAGCAGTCAGTTAGGCTGTTTATTATTTACTTTTGGTTTAAAGTTATTAGCTGAAGGAAGCTACTTTTGTTGTGTAGTTATCTTTTGTTTGAAGCCAAGTGAGCTGTTAATTTCTGTTGTTTAAAAAGAAGAAACCTCAAGGGACGGGGAATAAAACCCTAAAAGAAAAAGAAAGTTCTTCTGTGTGATTTATATATAGAAGCAAGGCACAACTACCACCCTCATAAAAGCCCAACAATACCAGGAGTCACGGCTGGGGCGGATGAGGTGTGACATATAAATGGCGTAGAATCTGAGGATAAATTTTCGGGGGGCATAAGAAGTGCCTGAAAAAAAAGAAAGGACAGTGCTAAAAAGCAGGAAAAGTTTGCTCCAGGAGAATTTGGAGAGGATTTGGCTGGCAGACCGGCCAGTGGTGAGGTATTGGAGAGGATTCGGCTGGCAGACCGGTCAGCGGTGAAAAGACCTTTTCTCACATGCTGGAGTCTACCAGGAAACCGAGGTATTGGTAACCTGGGTGGACGGGAAGGATACAGTGAGAAAAAGGGGGATATAAAAGGGGAGGAAAAGGAAACCTTGTCTGTGTGATACCGCACTTGGTGGTTTTTTTTTTTTTCTCTTTATTTCTAGGTGCAGTGTAAAAGAAAAGAGGATGGATCCACAAGACATGCTGGCCTGGATGGGCGAACAGCAAGAAAAGCAGGCCAGAATGTTACAGCACTTGCAGGAACAGTACATGGCAGCGATGCAGGAGCAGCAAAGGCCGCTATTGGAAGCGATGACTGCACTGCTAAGGAAGTCTGCAGAGAAAGAATCAACCATACCGCAAGTAGACACTCATACAGGTCTTGCTATGAGACATTTGGGGCATGAAGATAACCCCGATGACTTTATTGAAGCGTTTGAACGCATAGCAGGAAATTTAAAGTGGCCTATAGAACAATGGGCGATGAGATTCGCTCTAACTTTAAGCGGAGAGGCTTTATCTGCCTTTAAGGCCATGCCAGCTAGCCTAGCAAATAATTATGCTGAAATAAAAAAGGCAGTAAAAGGATCGCCTTGGTTTGACCCCGAGGCATTATAAAAGGCTGTTTAGAGAAGCAATAATGTTGGAGAGTGAGACTCCAAAGGCTTTATGCCAGAGGCTTAAGAGCTTGCTTTATAAATGGTTAGACCCTGAGAATAGGACACTAGAGTCTGTATTAGATGAGCTTGTTTTGGAGCAATTCTTGTTAACTGTACCACAAGAAATGAAAATGTTCCTAACGTTACAAAATTGCTCAAACTCTGAAGAAACAGCTGTAATGGCAGAGGTGTATAAGGAGGCAAAGCATGCCACTGTATCTAATATAAACCTTTTAAAGGGTACAGGTATGACTGGGATGGATGAAAGTAAAAAGCATACACCCAGGAGAGTGAATGAGTATAACCCTGAAAAGAGTAATGGAGAAAGGAACACTAGGAGGTGCTATAAGGGTGGCAGATCAGGCCACGTGATAAAAGAGTGTAGGGTTAAGACAGTCCTGATGGTAGGGGCAGAGAAGATAGTACCAAAAGGCATATGTTTACAGGTACAGGTTGAGGGAGAAAGTGCTATGGCTATACTCGATTCTGGGGCAGAACAGAGTTTAATAGCACAAGAATTTTGGGAAACTTTGAAGCCGTCTCGCCCAGTAACCCAAAAACAGGTAGCAATAAAATGTGTGCACGGCGCACAGCTTCCCTATCCCTTACGCCAAGTAAGCGTCAAGGCACTAGGGGCAGAAAGAAAGTTGCAAGTAGCAATAGTTCCTGGGCTACCCCAAAAGCTAATTTTAGGACGGGACTGGCCTTTGTTTCCAGGGATATTGAGCCAAGGGTTAGGCATGAAAACGGGATTGGTCACCACACGATCCCAAGTCCCGGTAGTAAAACCCCAAGAAACCCCGGTAGCTGAACCCCAAGAAACTCCGGTAAATGAACCTCAAGAAGCTCCAGTAGAGGGAGTAGAAACCCCTACAGTAGAGAGAGCAGAAACCCCTACAAAAGAGGAGGTCAAAGAGGCTCCTGAGAAGGAGGCCGAAGCGGAAGAGAGGGATCCGCTACCTAACCATGAAGAGTTAGTTCAGAGTCCGGTGGGGGAAGGAAAAAAAACTAAGGCTACCAAGCGACAGGAAAGGCATAAGAGAGCCAAAGGAAGAAGAGAACTAGAAACAGGGGAAGGGTTACCCTGGGTCATAAGAACATAAGAACATAAGATATGCCATACTGGGTCAGACCAAGGTCCATCAAGCCCAGTATTCTGTTTCCAACAGTGGCCAATCTAGGTCATACGTACCTAGCAGTTTCCCCAAGGGACACAGGTTCCACAATGCTTGTATTGGTTCAAGCATTGATATCCTGGGTCCCTTCTTAATAATGGTTTATGGACCTTTCCTCCAGGAACTTGTCCAAACCTTTTTTAAACCCAGCTACACTAACAGCCTTTACTACATCCTCCGGTAACAAATTCCAGAGTTTGATTACACGTTGAGTGAAAAAATATTTTCTTTTATTAGTCTTAAATAGTTTACCCTGTAGCTTCATTGCATGTCCCCTAGTCTTTCTATATTCTGATAAGGTAAACAATCGATCTACGTTTACCCGTTCCACTCCGTTCATTAATTTATAGACTTCTATCATATCTCCCCTCAGCCGTCTCTTTTCCAGGTTAAAGAGCCCCAACCTTTTTAGCCTTTCTTCATAGGAGTAGCCTTCCATCCCCTTTACCATTTTGGTGGCTCTTCTCTGAACCTTTTCTAAAATTGCTATATCCTTTTTAAGATATGGCGACCAGAATTGCACACAATATTCAAGGTGCGGTCTCACCATGGAACGATATAGAGGCATTATAATATCTTTGTTTTATTTTCCATTCCTTTCCTTATCATACCTAGCATTCTATTTGCTCTCTTGGCCGCCGCTGCACACTGGGCCGAGGGTTTTAACATGGTATCCACAAGGACGCCTAAATCTTTTTCTTGGGTGGTGGTTCCTAATGTGGAACCTTGCATCGTGTAACCATAGTTTGGGTTGTTCTTCCCTAGGTGCATAACCTTGCACTTCTCCACATTAAATTTCATCTGCCATTTTGATGCCCAGTCTTCCAATTTATCAAGATCCTCTTGCAATTTTCCACAATCCTCCTGGGTTTTAACAACTTTAAATAGTTTTGTGTCATCAGCAAATTTGATAACCTCACTCGTTATTCCACTTTCCAGGTCATTTATGAATATGTCAAAAAGCAGCCCTCGTCCAAAAGTTTCCATCTTTTCCGATGGAGCAGAGAGCAGACTTGGCCCTCAAAAGAGCTTTCGAGTGGGCTCAGATGGACCGTACTACATTACCAAGGTTCCTGCTCGACCAGAATATTTTATATAGGGAGAGTTTAGATCCCTATACAGGAGCTGTGAGGAAGCAGCTAGTGGTGCCAGTAGCCTTTAAGGCGGTAGTTTTACGCCTGGCACACGACCATCCAGTTGGGGGACATAAAGGTGTCCAAGGGACACTGGATCAGATTTTAGCACGTTTTTATTGGCCAGGGGTGTATCAAGAGACCAAGCGGTATTGCGATGCTTGCCCGGCCTGTCAAAGGGTCTCCATATCCAGGCCCAAGGCAGCACCCTTAATGCCATTACCCACAATAGCTACGCCTATTAGGCGAATGGGGATGGACATCGTAGGCCCATTAATAAAAACGCCTAGGGGTTTCCAGTATTTATTAGTTATTGTAGACCATGTGACCCGCTTCCCATGGGCTATACCCCTTAGGAATATATCAGCTAAAATCATAGCGCAGGAACTAATAAAGCTGTTCTGCGAGGTGGGGTTCCCCCAAGAAATATTAACAGATCAGGGTACAAATTTTGTATCAAAGTACCTTGCTAGAGTCTGGGAGGCGTTTGGCATACGCCATATAAAAACGTCAGCGTATCACCCCCAGACCAATGGGTTGGTGGAGCGCACCAACCAGTCAATAAAGCATTTGTTGCGCAGAGGCCTAAGAAAGGGGGAAATGATGGAATGGGATACGTTGCTCCCGTTCGTCATGTATGCGTGCAGAGAACGAGTTCAAACCTCGCTAGGAGTATCCCCATTTGAACTACTGTTTGGGAGGTCTCCAAGGGGAGTATTAGATATTTTAAAAGATGAATGGGTAGAACCCAGAGTACCCGAAGTGGGGATCCCACAGTTTCTGAAGGAATTAAGGACACGCCTAAAGAAAACGTCCCAGGCCTCGATAGAGAACTTGAACCGTAGCAAACAGCGCCAGAAGAAATATTATGATAGGGATACACAGACTAGGGAACTGGCGGCAGGGGACAAGGTCCTCATACAAGTGGCGGACCCTGGTCCAAAGTTTGAATCTAGATGGAAGGGTCCAGCCATGGTAGTGAAAAAAGTAGGTTTTGTGTCATACCTAGTAGAAAATGAAAGTGGACGTAGGCAGGTATATCACGTCAATGTATTAAAACCGTGGAAAGAAAGGGTGGCCACAGCTAATTTGGCCTACCGCGAGCAGCACCGTAGAACCCCGCAAGAGATTACATGCTGTCCACGAAAAATCGCGGCAGCAAGTAATGTTTTAAGGGGGGGAATGTGTCACAGGGTGGACATAGGGCAGCCTGAGAAAGTGCAGAGCAGTGTGAATGATCACGGTGAAAGTGACAGAATAAACAGGAGAATGTTTATTGGTTGCCAGCGACAACCTAAGCACACGTGCACAGAGACCAGAAAGACACACCCAGAGAGCAAAGCAAGGGAGTCTGCTTTACCTAATAGAGTGCACCTGAGGGAAGGTGGAGTCAGGAAATACACAGATAAAACAGACTACCAAACATTTGGAGATAGGGAATCCTGGAGAGAGGAGCCAAGGAGGGAATCCTGGAGAGAGGAGTCAAGGAGGGAATCCTGGAGAGATGAGCCGAGGAGAGAATCCCTGAGAGAGGAATTAAAGCAGCAGAGGTCACAAGCTGAAAGGCAGCAGGGGAGCCGGTGTGAATGTTGGAAAGAGTCCAGAGACCTGTGTGGTTCTGGGAGAAGGCAACACCCTGACAGCGTGAATGTGTTTGGAAAGCAAGAAGAATACAGGAAGACTGCAACAGCAGGTACAGGGGCAAAGATTAGGCACAAGGGCTATTTGCCATTTGAAAGGAAAGGGCCCTGGAGGCTTAGAAATAGCCATATAAAGCCCAGATATTCAGAGGCTAATAATAGCTTTTCTCCTGATTATAGAAGTGTTAAAAGAAGAGGGCTTCACTTACTTAGAAAAGCTGAAGAAATCCCTTCTCACGGTGAATTCCCAGCTTCTAGGGAAACACCGTTACACCGGCTGCAATCAGGCACAGTTGGGCCTGGAAAGCTAGGGCAGACCCGGCAGGGACCCTATCAAAATTACCCAGCTAGCAAGTCAAACAAGGAGCTGAGCTACGCATTGAGGCACCAGCGGGGGCAGGGCTCTGAAAGACATCACTCAGAGTTTGGTGATACTCCCCAGAAAGGCAGTGCTGCTCACAGGAAGAGAAACTTCTTGACTAACGAGGCAAGCCTTCCATATTTTTATTCCACATTGGAAGTGGATAGTGGAGATACCAATGAGCAAGAAATAATGGAATATGAGAATTCTGAAGTATTAACAAATACAGAATTGATGGACTGTTCTTTCTCTGTGATAGAGCCAGAGATATCATTAAGGTAAATGTGATTTGTGTAACCTTAAATTCCAGTATACAAGTGGCAGAGCTGCAACTCTCTCCCTCTCTCCAAGCCAAGCAGTCAGTTAGGCTGTTTATTATTTACCTTTGGTTTAAAGTTATCAGCTGAAGGAAGCTATTTTGTTACATAGTTATCTTTTGTTTGAAGCCAAGTGGGCTATTAATTTCTGTTGTTTGAAAAGAAGAAACCTCAAGGGACGGGGAATAAAACCCTAAAAGAAAAGAAAGTTCTTCTGTGTGATTTATATATAGAAGCAAGGCACAACTACCACCCTCATAAAAGCCCAACAATACCAGGAGTCACGGCTGGGGCGGATGAGGTGTGACATATAAATGGCGTAGAATCTGAGGATATTTTTTTCGGGGGGCATAAGAAGTGCCTGGAAAAAGAAAGGACAGTGCTAAAAAGCAGGAAAAGTTTGCTCCAGGAGAATTTGGAGAGGATTCGGCTGGCAGACCGGCCAGTGGTGAGGTATTGGAGAGGATTCGGCTGGCAGACCGGTCAGCGGTGAAAAGACCTTTTCTCACATGCTGGAGTCTACCAGGAAACCGAGGTATTGGTAACCTGGGTGGACGGGAAGGATACAGTGAGAAAAAGGGGGATATAAAAGGGGAGAAAAAAGAAACCTTGTCTGTGTGATACCGCACTTGGTGGTTTTTTTTTTCTCTTTATTTCTAGGTGCAGTGTAAAAGAAAAGAGGATGGATCCACAAGACATGCTGGCCTGGATGGGCGAACAACAAGAAAAGCAGGCCAGAATGTTACAGCACTTGCAGGAACAGTACATGGCAGCGATGCAGGAGCAGCAAAGGCCGCTATTGGAAGCGATGACTGCACTGCTAAGGAAGTCTGCAGAGAAAGAATCAACCATACCGCAAGTAGACACTCATACAGGTCTTGCTATGAGACATTTGGGGCATGAAGATAACCCCGATGACTTTATTGAAGCGTTTGAACGCATAGCAGGAAATTTAAAGTGGCCTATAGAACAATGGGCGATGAGATTCGCTCTAACTTTAAGCGGAGAGGCTTTATCTGCCTTTAAGGCCATGCCAGCTAGCCTAGCAAATAATTATGCCGAAATAAAAAAGGCAGTAAAGGATCGCCTTGGTTTGACCCCGAGGCATTATAAAAGGCTGTTTAGAGAAGCAATAATGTTGGAGAGTGAGACTCCAAAGGCTTTGTGCCAGAGGCTTAAGAGCTTGCTTTATAAATGGTTAGACCCTGAGAATAGGACACTAGAGTCTGTATTAGATGAGCTTGTTTTAGAGCAATTCTTGTTAACTGTACCACAAGAAATGAAAATGTTCCTAACGTTACAAAATTGCTCCAACTCTTAAGAAGCAGCTGTAATGGCAGAGGTGTTTAAGGAGGCAAAGCATGCCACTGTATCTAATATAAACCTTTTAAAAGGTACAGGTATGACTGGGATGGATGAAAGTAAAAAGCATACACCCAGGAGAGTGAATGAGTATAACCCTGATAAGAGTAATGTAGAAAGGAACACTAGGAGGTGCTATAAGTGTGGCAGATCAGGCCACGTGATAAAAGAGTGTAGAGTTAAGACTGCCCTCATAACAGGATCAGAGGAGATGATACCGGAGGGGTTTGTGCAAGTAGTACAGGTTGAGGGAGTACAAGCCTTAGCTCTACTGGATTCGGGGGCCGATCAGAGTATGGTCTCTCAGGACTTGTGGGAAACCATAGAACAATGTCGGTCATCTCCCTCGAATCCAGTAGAGGGCCAGGTCCGCATTAGATGTGTGCACGGGGAAGCTTCTCACTACCCGCTACATGAAGTAGCCATACAGGGTCTAGGAGCCCTACGAAAAATATTAGTTGCGGTAGTACCGAAGCTGCCATATGCCATTGTTTTGGGACGTGATTGGATCCCTTTCTGTCAGGAGATGGAGAAAGGCCTCCAAGGATATTGGTCCTGCCACCTGTACAACCCCCAGTGATAGCAGACGAAGTAAAAACTGAAGCCATAGCGACTGCTATCCTTAGTCCCTTATTCGGGAAACCATCAAAAAAGGGGTCTTCGTCTCAGGAAGCACCCTTAACAGGGAAACAAAAATTTACCCTGCAGTTTTGCAAGAGTACACCCCAAGCAAAAGGTCCAAAAAGGGCTTCTATAATGGCTGCGGGATATGACCTCTTTAGCGTAGAGGATGTTATGGTAAAAAGAGGAGGAAAGGCACTGGTAGACACCGGCATCCGAATAAAAGTACCAGAGGGATGCTATGGACGAATAGCGCCGAGGTCAGGGCTAGCAGTGCAACATTCCATGGATGTCGGCGCAGGGGTTATTGACCCCAATTACAGAGGTCCCGTAAGAATTTTATTATTCAATTTTGGGGATAAGGATTTTGAGGTAAGAAAAGGAGACAGAGTTGCACAGTTAATCTGTGAGCGGGTAGGGTTCCAGGCGGTGGAGGAAGTAGCGTCACTACCATCCACTGAAAGGGGAGAGAGCGGGTTTGGTGCTACAGGAATGAGAGAGGTGAGGAGCTTAACAGCCCTTGGGGAGGAAAAGACCGAGGAGGATCTAGGGCCCCAAGTAGCTGACTGGGAGAAACAAACTTCCCCTAAAGTAGGCTCCGAATTGAACCCTCAGCAACAAAGGGAGTTAGCACAATTATTAAGCAAATTCTCTGACGACCTGACCACTTTACCCGGAGAAACTCATCTTGTGACTCACGAGATAGTTACTCCCCCTGGACGTGTCATAAGGCAACGTCCGTATAGAATGGCAGAGACACGAAAACAAGAAGTAATTAACCAAGTTAAGGAAATGCTGGCCATGGGCATCATAGAGGAGTCTCGGAGCCCATGGTCCAGCCCATAGTGTTGGTTCCGAAACCAAACGGAACCTTAAGATTCTGTATAGATTTCCGCCAAATTAACGACATATCCCAGTTTGATGCGTATCCTATGCCACGCATAGACGACCTGCTGGATTGTCTAGGACAGGCGAAGTATCTAACCACATTAGATCTTAGCAAAGGATACTGGCAGGTTCCGCTAACCAAAAGCTCAAAACCCAAGACGGCTTTTTTCCACGCCGATTGGGCTGTATCAATTTAGACGGATGCCGTTTGGATTGCACGGGGCTGCGGCTACATGCCAACGTCTCGTAGACCAGGTATTGAGACCCCACCACGAATACGCTCTCGCGTATATGGATGATATAGTCGTATACAGTACGACCTGGTCTCAACACCTCACAAGGGTGGAAGCAGTCCTCAAAGCTTTGAGAAGGGCGGGACTTACATTAAACCCAGAGAAGTGTTTATTTGCTACAAGAGAAGCGAAGTATCTGGGTCACATAGTAGGCAGGGGTCTGGTAAAACCACTAGCCAGTAAAGTAGAAAGCGTTCGAGAGTTCCCCAGGCCCGTTACAAAAAAAACAAATGCGGAGTTTCCTAGGCTTAATAGGGTACTATCGCCGCTTTGTGCCCCATTTTGCAGAGGAAAGCCTTCTCCTCACCGAAATGCTGAGGAAGAACGCGCCCAACCAAATTCGTTGGACTCCTGAAGCTGAGAAAGCTTTTGAGGCCCTTAAGGAAAAGTTATGCGATGCCCCCGTGTTAAGAGGCATAGATTTTAACTTGCCATTCATTATACAAACAGATGCATCAGACACGGGGTTGGGGGCGGTCATGTCCCAAGTTTTTGAAGGGAGTGAGCATCCCGTGGCGTACCTCAGTCGAAAACTCTCGCCAGCAGAGAGGAATTACGCCACCATAGAATGGGAATGCTTGGCGATAAAATGGGCCATAGAGGCTCTACGTTTTTACCTCACGGGCAGAAAATTTTTATTAGTGACCGACCACGCTCCCTTAAAATGGTTGCATCTAATGCGGAATAATAATGCTCGATTGACCCGCTGGCATTTAGCGCTCCAAGCGTTTAATTTCGAAGTTCAGCACAGAGCGGGAAAGATGCACAGGAATGCGGATGCGCTTTCCCGGATTACTTGCTGTCCACCTGAAACTGCGGCAGCAAGTAATGTTTTAAGGGGGGGAATGTGTCACAGGGTGGACATAGGGCAGCCTGAGAAGGTGCAGAGCAGTGTGAATGATCACGGTGAAAGTGACAGAATAAACAGGAGAATGTTTATTGGTTGCCAGGGACAACCTAAGCACACGTGCACAGAGCCCAGAAAGACACACCCAGAGAGCAAAGCAAGGGAGTCTGCTTTACCTAATAGAATGCACCTGAGGGAAGGTGGAGTCAGGAAATGTGCAGATAAAACAGACTACCAAACATTTGGAGAAAGGGAATCCTGGAGAGAGGAGCCAAGGAGGGAATCCTGGAGAGAGGAGCCAAGGAGGGAATCCTGGAGAGAGGAGTCAAGGAGGGAATCCTGGAGAGATGAGCCGAGGAGAGAATCCCTGAGAGAGGAATTAAAGCAGCAGAGGTCACAAGCTGAAAGGCAACAGGGGAGCCGGTGTGAATGTTGGAAAGAGTCCATAGACCTGTGTGGTTCTGGGAGAAGGCAACACCCTGACAGCGTGAATGTGTTTGGAAAGCAAGAAGAATACAGGAAGACTGCAACAGCAGGTACAGGGGCAAAGAGTAGGCACAAGGGCTATTTGCCATTTGAAAGGGAAGGGCCCTGGAGGCTTAGAAATAGCCATATAAGGCCCAGATATTCAGAGGCTAATAATAGCTTTTCTCCTGATTATAGAAGTGTTAAAAGAAGAGGGCTTCACTTACCTAGAAAAGCTGAAGAAATCCCTTCTCACGGTGAGTTCCCAGCTTCTAGGGAAACACCGTTACACCGGCTGCAATCAGGCACAGTTGGGCCTGGAAAGCTAGGGCAGACCCGGCAGGGACCCTATCAAAATTACCCAGCTAGCAGGTCAAACAAGGAGCTGAGCTATGCCTTGAGGCATCAGCGGGGGCAGGGCTCTGAAAGACATCACTCAGAGTTTGGTGATACTCCCCAGAGAGGCAGTGCTGTTCACAGGAAGAGAAACGTCTTGACTGACGAGGCAAGCCTTCCATATTTTTATTCCACGTTGGAAGTGGATAGTGGAGATACCAATGAGCAAGAAATAATGGAATATGAGAATTCTGAAGTATTAACAAATACAGAATTGATGGACTGTTCTTTCTCTGTGATAGAGCCAGAGATATCTTTAAGGTAAATGTGATTTGTGTAACCTTAAATTCCAGTATACAAGTGGCAGAGCTGCAACTCTCTCCCTCTCTCCAAGCCAAGCAGTCAGTTAGGCTGTTTATTATTTACTTTTGGTTTAAAGTTATTAGCTGAAGGAAGCTACTTTTGTTGCGTAGTTATCTTTTGTTTGAAGCCAAGTGAGCTGTTAATTTCTGTTTAAAAAGAAGAAACCTCAAGGGACGGGGAATAAAACCCTAAAAGAAAAAGAAAGTTCTTCTGTGTGATTTATATATAGAAGCAAGGCACAACTACCACCCTCATAAAAGCCCAACAATACCAGGAGTCACGGCTGGGGCGGATGAGGTGTGACAATACACAGACTCCCGGTATGCCTTTGCCACTCTCCATGCCCATGGGGCCCTATACAAGGAAAGAGGGTTAGTTACTACAGCTGGCTCATAAATAAAGAACGGCCTCGAAATATTGGCCCTCTTAGAAGCAGTCTGGCGTCCTAAGGCGGTAGCCGTTATGCACTGTCGAGGCCACCAGAGAGGGGACAGTGAAATAGCTAAGGGGAATAGACGGGCCAATGCAGAGGCCCGGCGGGTCGCAACCATATCCTTGTCCCAGTCCTTCCCCGAGGGCACCCAGGACCTACAAGCCCCACTGTTTCCAGTCCCACTAAGCCAATGGTCTAAGAGATACACAACACGAGAACTAGATTTCTTCTGCCAAGAGGAGGGAGGGGTGTTACACACGGATGGCTGGATAAGGTTACCCAGAACAGGGACAGCTCCAGTGATAGTCATCCCAGACAGCCTTGTCCCAGCATTCCTATCCTCCTTCCATCAAGCCACTCATATGGGTAAGACAGCAATGGAAACTACCCTGCGCCCCTATTTCTTCATCTCCTGCCTGTCCTCTTTAGTGGCCGCTGTTGTCAGACAATGCATCACATGTGCTAAAAATAGCGCCCGTCAAGGTCCATGCCAACCCCCGGGGGTCCAATCTTATGGGGTCACCCCTATGGGAAACATCCAGGTTGACTTTTCAGAAATGCCCCGGGCAAATGGGAACCGGTATCTGCTAGTGTTAGTCTGTACTTTCACGGGGTGGGTGGAGGCATAAGAACATAAGATATGGGGAGGAAGTGACATCATCAGCTAGAATGGCAGCATAGGTGGTGAGCTCCGGAGGGCAGCTTACGATTTGGAAGATTTCCCCTACTTGAGCTTGGGTTTTCGGGAGCAAAAAGCTGGTGGTGGTAGAGGGACGCCAGCAGACTTGTATGGCGACGAGAAAAAAAGCAGCGGACCTAAAAGAGTTCGCGTATGGAGGCGCAAAGGCCACAGCTGGGGAGAAGAAAATGGCAGGCCAAAGCGCGGGAACTGGCAACACCCCAGTCAGTAAGGGACGGCGGAGTGAGGCCCCAGCGACAACGGAGATGGCAATACAGAATGTGACGAGGGAAGAGCTGCGTGGCTGGTTCGGCGAGCTTACAACGGAATTGCAGGCAGTAAAAGCGGAGGTGGTTGAAATGTGTTCCGCATTGCGAGAGGAGATGGATGAGATGGGAAATAGACTGGAGGAGCATGAGCAGCAGCTGGAACGGCTTGACACCCGGCAGAAAGGGATGGAACGCTCGCTTAAGGATTTGGAGGCCTGGAAGGACATGGTTCTGCTGAAAGTCGAGGACTTAGAGAACAGGTCCCGCAGGAATAATCTGCGTATCCGAGGGGTGCCGGAGGAAAAGGAGTTCGTGGATAGCGAGAAGGTGGCAAAAGCAGTGCTCCGGACTATATTACTGGACCAGGGGAAAGAGACTGAGCAGGTGGAATTGAAGCTTGTCAGAGCCCACCGTGCACTGGGCCCTAGTAGGCCTAATCGACCACGTGATCTGGTCCTATGTATGGAGGATTACAAACTTAAAGAAAGGATACTCAACCTTATGCGCACCCGTAAAGTCTTTATTTGGCAAGGATACAATTTACAGATCTACCCGGACCTGGCTGCTGGGACTTTACAGCGGAGGCGGGACATGCAGCCGGTCACGGCCATTCTGCGGAAGGAGAACGTCCGCTATAAATGGTTGTACCCTTTTGGCCTCCTCTTCACCGTGGGGCTCAAGAACTGGAAGGCTCATTCGGTGTCCGAAGCCATGGTAGCTCTAAAAATGGCGGGGCTGGGCAGTGGTCTAATGAGGACAGTGCACGAAGATGGGTCTGGTGAGGCCGAGCAGGGGGGCCGCAGGAGCGCCGAGAAGAGACGCCACAGTCCGGAGGTGGTATCAGAGGAGCACCCTGCCAGTACCGACAGAGATGTGGACACTTGAAGAACCGGGGACTATTCTTGTCTTGCTCTTACGTGTTTAGATGAGTGCCTTTATGGGGCAGAATTGGTTTGATGCTTGTGTTGATAAATGTGTTTTGTGGGGGAGCTGGCGGGGTTTGGGGGGAGGGGAGGGGGAATGTGTGAGGGGGAGATGGGGGGTGAAGGATTGAGGGGGCGAGGGGGTTGGGGGGGCGGGGGTGGAGAAGCTGACGGGGTGAATGTTGGGGCTGGAGGGGAGAGGCGGTGGTTGGGGGTGGGTGGGAACAGAGGGTGGGCTTGGGGTAGAAGCGGGGAAGGGAGCGGGGTCGGGGAAGGGGGTAGGGTGTGGAAGCTGCCTCTGGCTGATGGGCACTACTCCGATGGAGACCTCCAGGGGACGGAGGGGGGACTTGGTGGGGGAGGGGGGGAGGGACGGGGAAGGGTTTGAGGTTGAGGATAGAGGAGGGGGAAGGGGGGAGTGGGCCGGGGGGGAATGGGAGGGGGCAGGGGGAGGGGGGAGGAGGGACCAAAGTGGGGTCACAACACCTGGTAGTGGCTACAATGAATGTGCGGGGTTTGGGAACCTGGAGGAAGCGTAGACTGGTGGAGAGGGAGGGGGCTAGGTTGCGGGCAAATTTTATCTGCATGCAGGAAACCCATGTGAAGGTAGGACAGGAACGGCTGGTGCAGTCGAAGCGTTACCCTTGGGCACTGTTGGCTGGCCAGCGGGCGGAGGCACGGAAGGGGGGTGGGCATTCTGGTAGGGGCGGAGTGGGTGGATCGGGTGGTGGGGGAATATAGGGATAAGAAGGGCAGAGCGGTGGGAATTAAAATTCAAATAGGGAGGGAACAGGTTTGGATAGTGAGTCTGTATGGACCTAATGAGAAACAAAGGGAATTTTTTGAAAGGATGCGCACTGAATTGGGAGGTTTGAGCGGGGCCCCTATTATTATTGGGGGGGACTTCAACTTGACTATCAACCCGCGGTTGGATAATGGGGGGGTAGTGGTTTGGGTAAGAGGGTGGATAGGGTCAAGCTGCGACACCTGAAGGAGTGCTTGGGGGTGGAGGATGTGTGGAGGAGTCAGAATGTGTGGGGGTAGGCATTACACTTACTACTCAGCGCCACATGGCATGTATAGTCGGATTGACATGGTGTGGGCGGGGGGGGGGGGAATGGCTGAATAGGGTGGTAGAGGCTGAGCATGGTTCTATCACTTGGACTGATCATGCCCCTGTGTGGGTCAAGTTTAGTTTGGGGTATGTGGATGATGGAGTTAAATTTTGGAGGCTTAATGAGGCTCTGCTGGAAGAGCCGGCAGTGATTGAACGGTTGGGGGAGGTGGTAAAGGAATATCAAGAGTTTAATCTGAATGGCGAGGTGGCCTTAGGGGTGGTGTGGGACGGCCTTAAGGCCGTGGTGTGGGGGCACTTAATTCAGGAAGCGGCCCGGGAGCGTCGGGGTCGGGGGGAACGGGAGCGTCGGAGTCGGGGGGAATGGTTGTTGCAGGATATTGGCCGCCTAGAGAGGCAGAGTCTTGGGATGGGAGGGGAGAAGGTGACGTGGAAATTGAAGGAGTTGCGGGGGGAACTAGCAAGATTGCGTGCGAGTGAAATAGCCTATGAGCTGCGGGTCTTGAAGCAAGGCTGGTTTGAGGGGGGCAATAGGGTGGGGAGGAGATTGGCACAGAGGCTGCGGAGTAAGGCCAAGCAAAAACAATATTGGGGGGCGTCCGGGGAGTGGGGGGGAAGATGATGCACGGGAATAATGAAATTCGGGCGACGTTCGCAGACTACTATACCAAGCTATACACTAGTGAGGTGGCGGGTGGGAAAGCTCAATGTGAGGAGTACTTGCAGGAGTGTGACTTGCCCACTTTGTCAAAGGAGGAGTCGGAGTGGTTGGATAGACCGATCACGGAGCAGGAAGTGGATGCGGCGATCAGCACATTAAAACGGGGTAAAGCTCCGGGGTTAGACGGGTTGACGGGGCGGTTTTATCAAGTGTTCCGATTCACCTTGCGGCCTTTGATGGTAGAAGTGTTTAATAGCGTGTTGACAGGGGGGGAGATCCCACGCTCCATGAGGGAGGCTGGGATAACTCTTATTCCTAAGCCAGGCAAGGATTCAATGGTGTGTGGGTCTTACCGGCCCATTTCACTATTAAATGTGGATGCTAAATTGCTGGCGAAGGTTCTCGCCACTAGATTGGCTAGGGTGATGCCTACTTTGATACACCCTGACCAAACCGGTTTTATAGTAGGGCGGCAAGGCGGGGACAATATCCGGAAGATTTGCAACCTTACTTGGGAGGTGCAACGGACGGGTCAGGGGGCCATTTTCCTGTCGGTGGATGCAGAAAAAGCATTTGACCGGGTGGAGTGGCCGTTTATGCTTAGTGTGCTAGAGAAAGTGGGGCTGGGTCCTCATTTTGTTCAGTGGATTCAGGCGATGTATGCGGGGCCGCAGGCCAGGGTGTGGGTAAATGGAAGTTACTCCGGACCGTTCCGCTTAGGGAGGGGCACCAGGCAGGGCTGTCCCTTGTCCCCTCTGTTCTTTGCCTTGGTCATCGAGCCGCTGGCAGCGAGGGTTAGGGGGTCCCCGGATATTAAGGGGATCCTAATGAACTCCCAGGAAGTTAAAATTACCCTATTTGCGGACGACGTAATTTTTACGCTTCGGGAGCCCCTGGTGACGTTACCGAATTTAATGCAGGAGATTGAGGGGTATAGTAAGGTGGCGGGATATAAGATTAATGATAGTAAATCTGAGATATTGGTGTTTAATTTACGAGGGGAGACGGTGGCTGGCTTGAAAGGGGCGTTTGCGTTTAAGTGGGTGAGCGACCACTATCGCTACTTAGGAATTCAGATGGGGAAGAATATGGCGGGGTTGGGGGTTGTTAATTACGGAGAACTATTGCAGGAAGTGCGCCGAGATCTGCAAAAGTGGAAGGGGTTGTTTCTCACGTGGCTGGGGCGGATAGCTGTCATAAAAATGAATGTATTACCCCGGTTCCTATTTTTGTTTAGTTCCCTACCGTGCAAGGTGTTGCGGAATTATTTGAAACAAGCCCAGCAAGCTATAATGGAGTTTATCTGGGGAGGGACACGCCCGTGGGTAACGCGGATCACAATGTTTAGACATAGTAAGGAAGGGGGGATGGGGGTGCCCTGGCTGGAGAAGTACTACTTGGCCTCTCAGTTATGGGTACTGCAGAGTTGGCAAGGGGAGGAAGAGATTCCCCGGTGGGTGCACTTGGAACAGGAGCATGATAGGACGGAGAGGCTGGCGAAGTGGATGTGGGATCCGGGGGCCACAGTGGAGGGGGGGAGGGAGGGTAACCCTTTTAGGACATTGACAAAGGAGCTTTGGTTGCGCTCGAAGCGTCAGCTGTTAGGGGGAAAGCGGTACACTCGGAGTATGTACATTTCGGGAGTTCGGGAATTTGGACCTGGGAGAGAGGGAGGGGTGTTTGGGGAGTGGGAGAGGAAGGAGTTGCGGTATGTGGGGCAGTTGCTTCATTTGGGGGGGGAGCTTAAGAGTTGGGGGGAGTTGCAAAGCGAATTTGGGCTGGGGGGTAAGGGGTTCTTTGCCTATTTACAGGTGGCGTCTTTTGTGGGAAGGAAGGAAGTCAAGGGTGATTTGGCTCGGGCGGCCACGAGGGTGGAGATCCTGTTCGCGGGAGGACGGCGGAGGGGAGCTATCACCCAACTCTATGGGGAGCTGATTAACCAGGGGGGGTGGGGGGGAGTATTCGGGGAGAGGTGGCGTGGGAGAAGGTTATTGGGGGCGAATGGACTAGAGAACGGTGGCAGGGTATTTATGGGTGGACTAAACGCCTGGCACCGGGGACGGTATACCTGGAGAGTAGCTTAAAAATCAGATATCAAACCTATTGGACACTGTGGAGGTTGCGGGCCCTAGGTAAAGGGGAATCGGGGGAGTGTTGGAGGGGGTGCATGGGAAAGGGGGATCTGTATCATCTGTTGTGGGATTGCCCGGTGGTGCAGGGTATGTGGGCTGATTGGGAACGGGTTATCCGGGAGGTGACGGGGGTTCCAGTTGTTCTAACACCTGCCATGGTTCTGCTGAACGAGTTGGAGGATAAGGGGGAGAGGGGCATGCAGCAGATGATTGGCTATTGTATTGCTGCGGCGAGGGGGGAGCTTCTGGTACGTTGGAAGCGTCCGGATGTACCCACTAGGAGGGATATCGTTGGGAGACTAAGTGGGTTGCGGGGCATGTGTGAAATCGAGGCCTATAGTAAACATAAGCTGCAGAACTTTTGTTTGATGTGGCAGGGTTACGATGGGTGGCTATTGAACTGGCAGGGGGGGGGAAGTGGGGGGGAAAGTAGCTGCTGGAAGTAGTGGGTGAGAACATGGGAAGCGGGAAGGGGGGGAGGTGGGGGTTGAGGGTATTGGGAGGGATTAATGGGAAGGGAGTGTGTCCACGCTGACTGGCTGTGGTCTCCATGTAGTCACTATGGTTAATGCTGTGAAACCTGAACTTGATGTTGGGTCCTGCTAGGGGGATGGATGGGGTTCAGGGCCGGATTTACCTTGAGTGAGGCCCTATGCCAACAAAAATTGTGGGCCCCCAGCAGGGGCGGCCCAAGGGGGGTGTGGGCCTCATTTGCATAAGGGGCCTCATTTGCATAAATATTTGCATAATGTTACCATATACTAACTTTTAGTAAACGTGCCTCTTAATGAGTGTATGGATAAAGAAAGACTAAAAGATTTCTACATTACTATAATCCAGTGCCAACTGCCAGACACATTAGGAACTACTACAAACACTGCCCATTTAGAACCCATAGCAAACCCGCCGTATCCTAACAGCACTACCAGGACTCACAAAGCACCATACTCTATCAATCAAAAGGCAACACTGCAAATATTAAACCAATACATTTCAGAGAACAACAATACATGACCTACTGGGGAAAGAGAACAAGTGGCAATGTCAAATAGGAATTATATAAACAGAACACCTCAGCTCAGTTACACATGCAGAACATAGACCATCACCAAACAAGTAATCACAATTTAGAAATAGGAAGACAATAATTAAACTGGGAATCCCAAAAGCCAAACTTGGAATGTACAACACTGTAGAAATAAAACTATACATTAATTTGCTCTTGTACTAAACAAAGCGCAGACGTTAATGATGCACATTTACCAGAGCTGACATATTCCAATTAATAAATTCAAAATAAAGAGATATTTTTCTACCTTTTGTGCATTTTTTTCAGCTGCAATTGCTCCAGCCACTTTCTTCTGGTTTCTTCATGTCTTCTGCTAACTCTCCATCGTCTGCTGTCCATTTGTCCTTTCTTCTCTCTTCTAGTTTTTTCCATTCTCTCTCTACATCTGCTTTAACATACTAATCTTTCTCCTTTTGCTCTTTCCTCATTCCTATTTCATCCAGTCAAATTTTACCCCTCCATCCTCAATCCCCACTTACTCTCCCAATACCCGGCCAATTGTAGATTTTTTTATCCCTCCCACACAAAATATTTTTCCCTTCTCCATTTTACTCTTTCAGCCCCATCCCATTCTAATCCTCCCCCAACATCAGCTCCCTTCTAGTTCCAGCCTCACCCAGCATCCATTCCCTTCTAGTCCCTGCATCAGCCCATTTCCAGTCCTAGCCACCCATCAGCCCATTTCCAGTCCTAGCAACCCCCCAACCCAATACCAGTCCTAACCCCCCATCACCCCATTTTCAGTTTAAGCCCCCCCTATAACCCATTACCAGTCCTAACCCCCCATCAGCCCACTTCCAGTCCTAACCCCATCAACCCATTTCCAGTCAGCCCCCCATAGCCCATTGCCAGTCCTAACCCCCCCATCAGCCCACAGCCCATTACCAGTCCTAACCCCATCAGCCCACCTCCAGTCTTAATAACCCCCCCCCAGCCCATTTCCAGTCCTAACCCCCCCCCCATAGCCCATTACCAGACAGCCCCCATCAGCCCACAGCCCCATTACCAGTCTTACCCCCCCCAAAGCCCATTACCAGTTCTAAACCCCCCAACAGCCCATTATCAGTCCTAACCCCCTCAGCCCTCCTCCAGTCTTATCCCCGCAGTCCATTTCGTGTCCTAGCCCACCCATAGCCCATTACCAGACAGCCCCCATCAGCCCACAGCCCATTACCAGTATAAACCCCCCCAAAACCCATTACCAGTTCTAACCCCCCCCCAACAGCCCATTACCAGTCCTAACCTCATCAGCCCACCTCCAGTCTTAAACCCCCCCAGCCCATTTCCAGTCCTAACCCCCCCCATAGCCCATTACCAGACAGCCCCCATCAGCCCACAGCCCATTACCAGTCTAAACCCCCCAAAACCCATTACCAGTTCTAACCCCCCCAACAGCCCATTACCAGTCCTAACCCCATCAGCCCACCTCCAGTCTTAACCCCCCCCAGCCCATTTCCAGTCCTAGCCCCCCCCATAGCCCATTACCAGACAGCCCCCATCAGCCCACAGCCCATTACCAGTCTTAACCCCCCCAAAGCCCATTACCAGTTCTAACCCCCCCCCAACAGCCCACAGCCCATTACCAGTCCTCCTCATCAGCCCACCTCCAGCCTTAATCCCCCCAACCCATTTCCAGTCCCAGTCCCAGCCCCCCCAATTACCAGTCCTACCCCCTCCCCCTCCCCCGGCCTAAAGTAAAATTTATTTTTAAAAAAAAACCTGCTGGCTGCCGCCGCGGGGCCCCCTCTGCTGCCGCGGCAGCATGGACTGACCCGCGGGGGCCCCCTCTGTAAGCTCGGTCCCTCCCTCCGTGCCTCCGTGTCTCCCTCCGTGCAGGCTGTTAGAGACGCGAAGGCAGACTGTCTCCTTCGCGTCTCTGTAAAGCCCGCAGGGGCTGATGGGAAATTTCCCATCAGCCCTGCGGGCTTAACAGAGACGGGAAGGCAGAAGGAGACAGTCTGCCTTCGCGTCTCTAACAGCCTGCACGGAGGGAGACACGGAGGCACGGAGGGAGGGACCGAGCTTACAGAGGGGGCCCCCGCGGGTCAGTCCATGCTGCCGCGGCAGCAGAGGGGGCCCCGCGGCGGCAGCCAGCAGGTTTTTTTTTATTTTATTAAAAAAAAAAGCCTAACTACTTCAATTTTTGTGGGCCCTTTGCAGCTGTGGGCCCTACGCCATGGCGTACATGGCGTATAGCTAAATCCGGCCCTGATGGGGTTGCTTAGTTTTCTGTTAGGGGGGGTTGGGACTTGTGCTTGTTGGGGCTGTTATTGTTATTATTATGCTGTGTAAAATGTGAACCTTTCAAAAACTAATAAAAGGAAAGTTACAAAAAAAAAAGAACATAAGATATGCCATACTGGGTCAGACCAAGGTCCATCAAGCCCAGTATTCTGTTTCCAACAGTGGCCAATCTAGGTCATATGTACCTAGCAGTTTCCCCAAGAGACACAAGTTCCACAATGCTTGTACTGGGTCAAGCATTGATATCTTCGGTCACTTCTTAATAATAGTTTAAGGACCTTTCCTCCAGGAACTTGTCCAAACCTTTTTTAAACCCAGCTACACTAACAGCCTTTACTACATCCTCCGGTAACAAATTCCAGAGTTTGATTACACGTTGAGTGAAAAAATATTTTCTTTTATTAGTCTTAAATAGTTTACCCTGTAGCTTCATTGCATGTCCCCTAGTCTTTCTATATTCTGATAAGGTAAACAATCGATCTACATTTACCCGTTCCACTCCGTTCATTAATTTATAGACTTCTATCATATCTCCCCTCAGCCGTCTCTTTTCCAGGTTAAAGAGCCCTAACCTTTTTAGCCTTTCTTCATAGGAGTATCCTTCCATCCCCTTTACCATTTTGGTGGCTCTTCTCTGAACCTTTTCTAAAATCGCTATATCCTTTTTAAGATACGGCGACCAGAATTGCACACAATATTCAAGGTGCGGTCTCACCATGGAACGATATAGAGGCATTATAATATCTTTTGTTTTATTTCCATTCCTTTCCTTATCATACCTAGCATTCTATTTGCTCTCTTGGCCGCCGCTGCACACTGGGCCGAGGGTTTTAACATGGTATCCACAATGACGCCTAAATCTTTTTCCTGGGTGGTGGTTCCTAATGTGGAACCTTGCATCGTGTAACCATAGTTTGGGTTGTTCTTCCCTAGGTGCATAACCTTGCACTTGTCCACATTAAATTTCATCTGCCATTTTGATGCCCAGTCTTCCAATTTATCAAGATCCTCTTGCAATTTTTCACAATCCTCTTGGGTTTTAACAACTTTAAATAGTTTTGTGTCGTCTGCAAATTTGATAACCTCACTCGTTATTCCACTTTCCAGGTCATTTATGAATATGTCAAAAAGCAGCGGACCCAGCACAGATCCCTGGGGTACACCACTATTCACCTTTCTCCATTGGGAAAATTGGCCATTTAGCCCTACCCTCTGCTTTCTATCTTTTAACAAGTTCCTGATCCACAATAGTACACTGCCTCCTATCCCATGACTCTTTAGTTTTGCCAAAAGTCTCTGATGAGGGACCTTGTCAAAGGCTTTCTGAAAGTCCAGATACACAATATCAACCGACTCACCTTTGTCCACCTGTTTATTCACTCCTTCAAAAAAACATAGCAGATTAGTAAGACAAGATCTTCCTTGTCTAAAACCATGTTGGCTGTCTCCCATTAGGTCGTGACTATCTACATGCTGAGTAATTTTATTCTTTATGATGGTTTCTACCATTTTTCCCGGTACTGACGTCAGGCTCACCGGTCTGTAGTTTCCTCCCGGATCACCCCTGGAACCCTTTTTAAAAATTGGTGTTACATTGGCGATCCTCCAATCTTCAGGTATTAGAGATGATTTTAATGATAGTTCACAGATTACTGATAGCAGTTCTGCAATCTCATATTTCAGTTCTTTCAACAACCTTGGATGTATACCATCCGGCCCAGGTGATTTGCTACTCTTCAGTTTATCTAATAGTTGTAAGACATCTTCCGGATGTATCGATATTTCCTTCAATTCTTCCACACCTTTAAATACCACTTCAGTCATGGGTAACTTCCCTACATCTTCCTCAGTAAAGACCGAAGCAAAGAATTTATTTAGTCTCTCCGCTATCGCCTTGTCACCTCTTAGTGCTCCTTCAACCCTTTATCATCTAATGGACCAACTGACTCTCTCACAGGTTTTTTGCTACGAATGTACTTGAAAAGGTCTTTATTTTGCGTTTTTGCTTCCGCAGCAAGCTTCTTCTCAAATTCTCTCTTTGCCTGCCTTATCAATTTGACTTGCCAGTGCTTGTGCTGTTTCCAGGTTTTGTCGTTTGGCTCTTTTTTCCATTTCCTGAAAGATGCTTTTTTGGCAACAACAGCCTCTCTGACCTCACCTTTAAACCATGCTGGCAGTTTTTTTGACTTCCTTCCACTTTTCTTAAAGCGTGGAATACAGCTGGTCTGGGCTTCCAAGATAGTATTTTTCAACAACACCCAAGCTTGATGTACGTCTTTAACCTTTGCTACTGCTCCTTTTAGTTTTTTCTTAACTATTTCCCTCATTTTATCATAGTCTCCCTTTCGAAAGTTAAAAGGTAGTACTGTGGATTTCCTTACTATCCCTCCTCCACTAATTAAATCAAAGGCGATCATGCTATGATCACTATTTCCAAGTGGCCCCAACACCCTTATCTCTTGCACTAGATCTGGTGTTCCACTAAGGACTAGGTCTAATATGGCTTCCCCTCTGGTCGGTTCATGAACCAGCTGCTCCAAGAAGCAGTCATTTATTTCATCTAGGAACTTTATTTCCCTAGCATGTCCTGACGTGACACTGACCCAGTCGATACCGGGGTAATTGAAATCACCCAGTATTATTACTGCGCTGTAACTTTTGTTAGCTTCCTTGATTTCTTTGAGCATTTCATCATCCATTTGGTCATTCTGGCCAGGTGCTCAATAGTACACCCCCACTGCCATCGCCTTCCCCCTTTTATATGGAATTTCAATCCATATAGATTCTACAGCAGATTTTGTTTCCTGCAAAACTTTAATCCTTTCTGTGTCAATGCCCTCTCTAACATAGAGCGCAACCCCTCCACCAATTTGATCAGCTCTATCATTACGATATAGTTTGTACCCAGGTATCACAGTTTCCCACTTGTTGTCCTCCTTCCACCATGTCTCTGATATTCCAATCATATCTAACCTTTCATTTAGTGCTATATATTCTAACTCTCCCATCTTATTCTTTAGACTTCTAGCATTTGCATACAAGCATTTTAGAGAATGTATTTTATTCATGTTAATTTGGCTATTGTTAGACATGGGTAAATTGGGATCTTTAAGCTCTGTCTGCTCCATACTTGAGGGCATTTGGGCTACTTTACTCTTTTGTGGAACCTCTCTGCTTTTGGTAGTATCCTTCAAGGATACATTCTTCCGAACCATCCGCTCTTGGGCGACTGTCGGCTTTCCCCTAATATCTAGTTTAAAAGCTGCTCTATCTCCTTTTTAAAGGTTAATGCCAGCAGCCTGGTTCCTGGCCTTCCCAGTCCGCAGAGAAAAAGCCAGAGAAGTGACTAAGGTGCTGCTGCATGAAATCATTCCCCGCTTTGGACTCCCAGTAGTAGTGGGATCAGATAATGGACCTGCCTTCGTGGCCCAGGTAGTACAACAAGTAGCTAAGGCCTTGCAGATCGACTGGAAGCTACACACAGCTTACCGTCCGCAGAGCTCGGGGAAAGTAGAACGCATGAACCGTACCATAAAGAGCCAACTAGCAAAACTGTGTCAGGAAACCTTGTTAAAGTGGCCCCAATTACTCCCTATTGCTTTGCTCCGCATGCGATCTGCCCCACGAAAGCGTATTGGTATCTCCCCTTTTGAAGCTGTATATGGTCGCCCTGCACCCCTCATACAGGGCATCCATGGAGATTTAATACAGATAGGTTCAGAAATAACCCGACAGGAACTGTTGGCTCTCAGTTCTGTTTTGCAGAAATTGCACCAGTGGATCCAGGAGCGGCTCCCCATCAACCTGACTGAAGTGCTCCATACATACCAGCCTGGTTCCCGAGTGTGGGTCAAGGAGTGGAAGAAGGATCCATTGACCCCCCAGTGGCGAGGTCCATATACCGTTCTGCTGACCACCCCCATGGCTGTCAAGGTGGCTGAAGTTGCTTCGTGGATCCATAATTCTCGCGTCAAGGCCGCTGCACCGGATGTTGTTCCAGCCTGGACCTCAGTCCCGATCCCAGATCAACCCCTGCGTTTGAAATTGAAAAAGGATACCACCATCCAGTGAGGGGTTCTAACAGACTGCCAGTGAACTCTGGACAACCAGAGAGAATGAGAAAATGTGCCTTAGCCTTATTCCTACCCCTGATATGGACCCACTTTCTAACAGCTGCAGAGACTACTAACACAGCAGTAATACTTGCCCAAACTGCTCTGAACATGACAGACTTTTGCATACGTAATTCTCCAAAAACTGGGATTTTTCTGTCAACCTGTCTCATTGCTGTACCGTCTAGTTTATGTGAAATGCAGAACCTTACTATACTTGCTAATCTGGACTGTAGACAACCTGGAATAGATTTCTCCACATTCTTCTATCTTATTGGGGTTACCCGACCTATTTCTGCACGTTTTTTTTTTTTTTTTATATTCTTTATTTTCGTTTTATAACAACAAAGGAAAAGGAAGACATACAGCTAAAAGACAAATACAAAAATGTAATACATACACCAAAGTAAACCCCTACCACCCCCCTCCCCCCTGCTTCTTCTCTAGAAAACTAATCATTCCCGAAGCGGGCGTGTACTTACATCATTGTGTTACAAATCTAACGGTGACCGGAAACATGATAAGTGCACATTAAACAGGCATGTTGGAGCAATGAGCAGATTGTACATAATCATTAAGCATCTGCCATTTAGACAAGCGAGAGTGAGGTTGGGCATGGGGAATAACTCTCCGAGGTATCTGCTCATATTTACTATATAAGCAGACAAGGTTCCACCATTCATTGACAGTAAGTCGAGAGCTATCCTTCCAATTCCTCGTGATTAAGCATATGGCTATACCCAGCATGAAATCAAGGAGAAAGTGACCCTTCTTAGGAAGAGAGGGGATCTCCGCCACAGAGCGGAGTCCCACGATCTTCCAAGAGAGAGGTTCGTGAAGGTGTAAGATAAACTGAATACGACCCCAGACCCGCCCCCAATAAACCTGTAGTTGAGGACATTCATAAATAACATGAGCGAGGGTTCCCACGGCAGTATGACAAGACCAACACTGGTCCCTAGCATTTGTGTTCCATTTGGCTATTTTTTCTGGGGTATAAAAGCATCTGTGTGCAAAGAAGAAGAGAGTTTGGGTAACAGAGGCAGACCGGGAGACCCGCACTACTTTGCTCCAGAAAACGCTCCATTGCACAGGGGTTAAAGTGGTTTGCAGTTCGCGCTCCCAGGCTTGTTGGGCTCTAAAAATGGCCGTGTCTGTACCCTGACATAATATTTTATAAAAGTTAGAGGCTACCCCATGCGTACTACCAATAGAGTGAACTATCTCTAATAGCCCGTCCTCAGTAGGGACAGAGGGCGGCATGATTCGAGCACTTTTGAGGCAGTGTTGAAGCTGCATCAATTGAAAGTAGTGTTTCGCTGGTAACGCAAATTCCTTTTGTAAATCAGAAAAGGTTTTCCAACAAGCTGCGGAGAAAAGCTGTTGGGGTGTCCAGATCCCCCTTGAGTACCAGGGTTTCCATGCTATCGTTCTATTTAGGACTTGAATTCTGGGGTTATTCCATAGTGGGAGTCCGTCCGGAGGACATACGTTCGGGCCCAGTGATAGAATGAGAGTGTTAAAGGCCGCAAGAGTATCGACAATCATTGGTGGATGGCGGGTGTCTACTTGATAGGACATACCGGGGAGATGGGTCAACGGAATTGGGCTACTAAGCTCCTCTTCTATGTCAAGCCAAACTGGTCTGCTGTCTGTTGAGGTATCTAGCCATCGGGCACCTTGCTTAAGTAGGAAGGCTTGATGATATCTTAGAAAATCAGGAAATCTGGTACCCCCTCTTTCCTTTGCAGACTGTAATTTTTGTTTAGCTATCCTTGGTGGCTTGCCCTGCCAGAGATAACGGACGAGAAGGCCCTCAATATCTTTATAAGTATGTAGCGGGAGTAAGCATGGCAGCATTTCTAAAATGTAATTCACTTTGGGGACTATCATCATTTTCACAGTTTCTAAGCGACCCCACCATGTTAGAGATAAGGGAGACCAACGATTTGTGAGCTCACGGACCTTGGAGACTACCTCTTTGGCATTAAAACTAATAGTGTCTTCTAAAGGAGAACAGTAATGGACCCCAAGATACTTCACCATGCGGGATTGCCAAAGGAAGGGAAAGGCCTGCATGTCAGCCTCATGTACCCAGCGGTTGAGTGGGAATGCTACAGATTTGGTCCAGTTAATTTTATAGCCCGATAATTGAGAGTATCCGTCAATTAGATCCAAGACAGCTGGAACCGAATCGAGGGATACGAAAAGCATAAGGTCATCTGCATATGCAGATAGTTTAATCTCCCTACGACTGAAGGGGACACCTCGAATACGTGCGGATTGTCTAATAAGGAGGGCTAGGGGTTCAAGAGCTAGATCAAAGAGCATTGGTGATAGGGGGCAACCTTGACGCGTGCCTCTTTGGAGATTAAATGGCTGAGACTTGATGGCATTAACACAAATACTGGCGACGGGTTGAGTATACATGACTTGAAGATATCGGAGGAAGCCCTCCCCAAAGCCATACCATCGGAGAACTGCAAATAAGAAAGGCCATTCTAGACGATCAAAGGCTTTTTCGGCATCCAGGGAAAGACCCACCCATGGAAGATCTAGATTGGCAGCACTGGATAGCACATGGCACAAGGTCCGAGCATTGTCAGCAGTTGATCTGCCGGGTATAAAACCGCATTGGTCGGGGTGAATTAGGGTGGCCATCCTGTCAGATAGCCGGGTGGCCAAGATCGTTGCGAAGATCTTATAATCGGCATTAAGTAGGGAGATTGGACGGTAGTTGGCGGTTAGTAGCGGGTCTCTGCCTTCTTTCTCAAAGACTACCACATTAGCTGCAGAAAAGGATCCCAAAGAGGATGTATCTACCGCAAGGGCAGTAAAATAGAGTTTTAAATAGGGAACTAGATCTGCACTGAACGTTCTGTAGAATTCGGTCGGGAGACCATCGGGCCCTGCGGCACGGCCCGAGGCTGTTCGTGTTAGGGCAGATTGGATCTCTGAAGTAGAGAAGGGTTCATCCATCGCATCCCTATCATCTTCAGAGAGGGTCGGCCGCTGAATGCCAGAAAGCAATCGCTCGAATGTCTCTGACGAGAACTCACATTCAGATTGATATAGGCGGGTATAGAAATCCCGAAAGAGCTCTACAATGTCGGAGTCTGTGGTTACTATGCCCCCTCCCTGTGGAGCTCGAAGGGCCGCTACGCATTTGGCTTCTTTTTGACCTTTCAAGGCATTGGCTAAGAGTCGACCGGCTCGGTTATTTTCACGATAATAGGTCCCTTGCTGAAGCTCAATACTCTTAGAAGCTGCAGTTGAGAGGATTGAGTTATATTGAAAACGGAGACGCTGTAATCGAATTAATACACATGGATCAGTACGTGAAGTTAGAACTCGTTCGCCTGCTTTTATTTGTTGGTCTAGTGTGAATAGCTGCTGTTTGCGTTGTTTCCGCAGGCGAATTTGATAGCTAGTGATCGTTGCTCGAATGGCCGCTTTGAAGCCCTCCCACCAAGCCCAATTCGCAGTATCCTGGGGTAGATTAAAATGGAAGTAATCCTGTATGGCTGCTCGAATTTCTACCTGGAACTCTGGCTGAGTTAACAGGGCTCTATCAAAGAACCAGGCCCCCGTATTCCCTTGGGGTGCAGTAGTGTGTAATTGAAAGGAAATGGCGGCATGATCTGAAATATGTTGGGAGTGAATCTTTGCAGTATCCACCTGAGGAACTAACAGTTTTGATATTAGAAAGAAGTCTATGCGAGACTGGGATTTATGAGGGGAAGAGAAGAAGGTGAAGTCAAGCTCATTGGGGTGTAGTAACCTCCATAGATCAACTAAAGCAAAATCTTTGATCAGGGAGGTAAGCGTGGTGTGACTCTTGGGGGGACCACTTGTCCTAGGCGGCTGTTTGTCAATCAGGGGATCAAGGACTAGATTGAAATCCCCCCCAATTATCAATGAAGTATTAGCAGAGGCCTGTGCAACCTGAGCAATGGTAGCAAAAAAGGCAGGGTCATCCACATTAGGAGCGTAAAGGCATATACATGTAACTTCAAGGCTACCTATCTTGAGGTGAACTCTGGACCATCTACCTTCTGTATCTGAGCTAGTCGCAATAATAGTAGCATGCAAAGATTTCCTAACCAGTATGGCGACCCCACATTTCTTAGAAACGGCTGGGGAATAGGCGGCCACCATGTAAGGTTTAATATTGAGTTTAAGAGTTTCCTTCGAATTTAAATGCGTTTCTTGGAGAAAGATCAGATCCGCGGCTTCCTGACTTAGGTAGCTTAGGATTTTCTTCCGTTTTATCGGATTATTGATTCCTTTTACGTTCAATGAGAAAATCTTACATGGTGCCATCAATCGGTAATAGACATTTGAGGTAAGGGCGCTTGAAAACGTACAACATAATCAGAATCTGTGCAACAATGACATAATCACCAAGTAGTCTGACTAATACACCCCATATTGAAAAGTATGTACCAAAGTATCTTAGAGAAGAAGCAAAACCCCCAAAGAATATGGCGACCATATGTCTGCGGGAGGAGGCCCTAGAGAGGGAATAGAAAGACATGAAACACAGAACAGAAACACCAGAGTCCATAGTTAACACTGTCTCTGATACTCATCGAGGCTACTGTGGGTAGATGGAGTCGGGTCACAGATATCATCAAAAGTAAGGCAACAAATTGCCCTCGCCAGACTCTTTGCTGGGTTGCGGCAGATCCAATATGGCGGGTGTAGCGGATATGAGAATACTTGCAGGAATATTCTGGAAGTCAGCGCATCAAGTCGGCTTCTTTGGAATCCAAAAACTCCGCTAGTAAATCAGGGTCCTCAAATGTTCTTGTCTGATTGTGAAGCGTGACTCGGAACTTGGCCGGGTACATCAGGCCATAGCGTGCTTGTAGTTGTTGAAGCCTCGGCCGGAATTCCAGAAAGCGCTTTCGGCGGTCGACCGTGGGTTTAGCCAAGTCGGAATAGAAGGAGATCTTGTGGCTCTCAAACTCCATATGGCCCTTTGCCCGAGAGGCACTTAGAATTTGCTCAGCGTGTTGATATCTCAGAAGTCGAAAAATGATAGGCCGCGGGGTCTTCCTGTTGAGCGTTATGCTTGTGGGCACACGATGAGCGCGATCTATCTCCAAATCTTTGGTAAAAGTGGTTTGGAGCAGGGAAGGGAGGATTTTGCATAAAAACTCTTTCATGTCTCCCGATTCCGCTCCCTCCGGTATGCCCACGAGTCGAATGTTGTTGCGGCGCGCTCTATTATTGCCATCTTCCACTTCTTTCTGCAAGGCCCGCACCTGGCGTTCAACTTTGTCGAGTTTGGACAACCGGGCTGCATGGGAATCCAATATGCTCTCCATTTTGTCCTGACGCGAAGAAAGCCCTTCTAGCTTGCTTTGCAGCACACCAAGATCTTCCCGCAGCGCTCGGAGTGCCTCCCCGTTTGACTGCACGAGGTCTTTGACCCCTCTAATCTCTGCGAGGATTTCCTGCTGCATTTCGGGGCCCTCGCGCAAGGCCAGCCCCTTCTGCGGGGACGGAGGTTCAGTTTTGGATCGTTTGCCGTGAGAAGCCGCTGGAGATCCAAATTCCAGGCGCGTGGGTTTGGTCCCCGCCATCTCACCAATGTGCCCCGGCAGGATCAGAGTAGAAGTTCCAAGTGTTTACGGTGTTAATTCAGGATTCTGAGTAGGCCTCTCGGGAGCCACAGCGTTATGCGACCATCCCGCTGGACATCAGGCTCCGCCCCCGCGCCTATTTCTGCACGTTTTAACCAGGTGCCTTTTTCCTTACAGGTAGTTTCCACCCTGAATACTACTGATTGCTTCTTTTTTGTAAATGCTAAAAAAGGGGGGGTCAATGTCTCGAATACTGTGTTATCATGCAACTCTGTAACTAAGGTATCCTAGGCATATTCAGAATAGGTTGGTTTTTAGTTTGTGATGAGATAGCGTATACTTATGTCCCCGCCAATGCCACCGGAGGTCCATGTACATTTGGTAGGCTCACAACTGCAGCCTTCCTTCATACACCCCGTACCACTAGGGTCCACCTCCCCAGAAATCCCCGCTCTATCCCTATGCCCTTGACCTGCAACTCAAATGTAGAGCCCTACAGTGATGAGACAGCCCTTGGGCTGTCACTATCAATCCTTGAAACACCTGGTTTAGCCCTACACAACTCTTTGGAGATAAGCCAACTTGCTTGTTCTCTAGCCAAATCCCTTAATCTGACCTCGACGGTATTAGCTACCATGAATCACGAGCTGTCCGGCCTACGTACAGCAATCCTACAGAATAGAATGACCATAGACTTCCTACTTTTATGCCTCAACCATGGGTGTGAGGACTTCGAAGGTATGTGTTGTTTTAACCTCACTGATGAGAGCGTGTCCATTGAACGCTCTATCCAAGACCTACGTGACCTAGCAAAACACATCTCAGACCCATCCTTGGGATTGGGAATGGGTTGGTTCGTCAAATGGTTTGGTTGGTTAGGAGGCCTTAAAACCCTAGTTTTTGGAGTTATCCTCCTTCTCCTGGTATGTGCCCTCTTACCATGTTGTATCCCCATTCTGCACCGTTTCATCACCACCGCCCTCGACACCCTAGTAGAGCGCAAAACAGCTGCCACTGTCATGGCCCTATCCCAATGCACTCCTCTGCAGTTTGCCACCCGTGATGGTGCCCTCAACCGGTAGGTTGAGGTCACACCTAAAAGAAGGGGGAGTGAGGCAGCCAGGAAGGTAGCTGCCCCCCCAGCCATGCAGCTTTTACGTAAGGATCAGCTTGTTAAACGGGAACACAGAGATCTCAGCAGGCACCTCCCCCAAGCCAGAGCTGCTACAGTAAGATGAACCTAAAGCACAATACCCTCTCCCCTAGATAACAGCAGACCAGAGAATACCAGTTTGGACAGGTCACTGAGAATGCTTTATGATAGCCCACCTTACCCCCCCAGGGACCACTGATTGGTGGACAAAAGATACCTGAGGCGAATCAGAAAGTAGAATGAGCTTGAAAATATACTGTATATAAGACAATGTATGATGTGGAGAGGAAACTCAGATCTTTTGTTCAGGGTGGCCGGCTCTGTCTCTGAGTCTGTGTGCACACAATAAAAGATTCTGTTTGCATTCTAGTCTGTCTGACTCATCTTTCTTCTGTGGGTGTGAGAGAGATCTGTTATTAGCTGCATTTGGGCTATTTCAACATAACCATATGCTGGTGGTGCTTCTTGTGCGCCGTCAGGCCATCCACTGTTCAGGTAGGCAGGTGCCTATGGTGCGGCATCTAGGGTGGGGAGGCATACATGGACATTCCCACTCCCACCCCCATCAGCGCCTAACAGCATTCTGTACCTTGAAAATGGTGGTGGGATGGATGCGGGGGCATCCTGCCTCTGCCCTGGCAACTATTGCCTAATGTGGACAAGTTATTTGTATCTTGTGTTTGGCCTCTGTTAGATGCTGTCTTTCACACTTCCAGTTTCTATGTTCCTATGTGCCACCTCGGCGCCCACCTTGTCCACCCTATGCCCCAGCTGCCTCCGCTACATGTCCCGCCTGCAGCCCCCTATGCCCCATTTGCACCATCACCATAGTGGCCTTTCATACTGGGGCACTATGCTGTTGCTGGGAATGGAGCACTGCTATCACGTTTCTTGGGTTCACTGGCTATGCTGTACATTGCTGACACTGAAATGGTTTCTCTCTCCTGCAAATGTGCATCTAACGGCAGGTTTCCATTTGCATTAGGATTCAGCCCTTCATTTCAGCGCTTTAGTGTGGAGATAGCCTCTCCCCGCCCACTCCCCGCCCATTGACCCCCTTCTCTCCGCCCTCTCTCCACCCTCCACGGTGTTTACCGTGGCCATGTATGCTGATTGTTATGTAACGTTAATGTGCGTTAACGTTACCTACCGCGCGGTCTGTAACGTTACCGCAGTTTAGTAAACATACCCCTTTGTTCTCTTAAACATTCTAGTAGAAAAAACATTCTATTTCATTTCAATAGTAAAAAGTCAGTGCTACAGTAAGGCAGTGCAAAGAATTAGTTGTACCCCATGCTATAAACGTAGGGGTATGTTTTCTAAACAGCGGTAGCGGCTTCCATTTGATATCGGAGCCTTGGCCCCATTGAATTCAATGGGGCTATGGCTCCAATATCGCATGGAAGCTGCTATCGCTGTTTAGTAAACATACCCCTTAATATACATTAAAGAGTTCAGAATAACAACACCCATACATATGCCTTATAGACCAATTTATTGAGGCATGAACTTTTGAGGACAAGAGTTCACTTTGATGTGGAGTCTTATCCTTTAAAGTTCATACCTCAATAAATTGGTTAGTGTAAAAGGTACTACCTGCCTCTGTCATTTTGCTACTACAACTAACACGGCTACCATCTCAGAATTTTCAGCGTTGGGACAAAAACGAGGCTTGTGAAGGGCTCCTCTGGAACTGTTGAAAAGGGGACAGCAGTGAAGGTGGGGATAGGCGGTAGCGTGTGTGGGGATAGGCGGTAGCGTGTGGGAGCAGCACAGTAGACATTCACACAGGGCAGCAAAAATGGTAGCACCAGCCCTGCCTCTACCGGCCTTTGAAAGAGTCACATCTAAACTATGCTTACTCGGGAGCCTAGCACTGGAAGCAAGACCCAGAAATCTGTGACTGGCACTCATACCGCTTCAGAGCTCCTCCTTGGCTCCTGCTGCAGATTGTGTGGTCTGATAAACTGAGAAAGAGAACGATTGTCACATTTCAAGAGCAGACAATGAGGAAATATCAGATCTCATCTCCTTCCCAGAAGTCCCAAAACAGTAGGCCTAAACAACTATTATACACACAATTCTGCTATATGCCCCCAGACTCTTGTCCCTTTGAGGAAGAGTTCCTGGGGTTGGGGAAGGAGTGACCATTCCACACTGAGCTCTTGTCTAGGACAGTTTCCACAATATAGAAACAGCCTAGTACAGAAGAGGAAGCCAGCAGGTCAGATTTATATGATATGCTGCTGTCACTTAGCAATAGCCTTCTGCCGATGGGGCAACAGTATGGCTTGCCATCTGAAGAACCAGGGAGCTTGAGGGATCAGCAGAGCTCCAGAATACAAAAGGGCTACCAGTGCTCTCTGAAAGGAGTTTTCAGAGAATGCTGTCTTTGTTCCCTCCAAATCTCTTAGACTGTAATAGTTATTTTTTTACATCATTTTTCCTTTTAAATTTTGGCATGGGGGGCTTAAAATTAGCCCCTGGAAATGGGCACCATTCTGGAGATACTGCAATGCCAACTGTCAAAAACACAGCTAGTAGATACACTGAAGGCAGAGTTCATGGGCAACTGCCCCTCAGTATAGCTTCAGTGGCGTACCAAGGATGGGGCGATGGGTGCAGCCCACCCCAGATGCTGCCTAGAATGAAGGTGCTGAATCCCAGGCCCACAAAAGCAGAGTCACCATGGGAAACCTACTTTAATGTGGTGGGTGGCTTGCCACGCTGTCTCCACTCCAGGCCCGGTGGCTGTTCCCTCCCAGCTGAAACCTATATGACTGGGGAGGTCCAAGCTCTACACTAAGCTATGATCTAGCTCTACCTTGACTCTACACTTAGCTCCCTGTGGCCTTCTCCTCCTGTTCTGCCCACTGGGACTCCATCTCCTGTGAGCAGAAGAGTAGGGAATGGATGTGATCGCAACACACAGGAGTTTTTGCCACAATTGCCGCTCTACTTTAACCTCTACCTGGGCGGTGCTCTTGACCTTGTCATGGCAAGGATCACTTTCTACCTCCTCACCAGTTGGCATGCTAACAATAACCTCTTCAACAGCCCTTTCAAAAAGTATACTTTTGATATCTGATGATTAAGGTTACCAGAATGTTTGGAGGCAAATGGGGGGGTGTCTTAGTTCTAGAATTGCACAATAGGGGGTAGGGGAGGGAAGAAGCATCATTCTCTTCTCTCCATCTATCCCATGACAGCAACAATATCACTTCTAAGCAAACAAATCACCAACGAAGTAGAAATAGTGATGCATTTCCCCACTGTACTATGTAAAATATAAAATCACAGAAGTAAATTCTTAAAACTGACATATTCCAATTATTATATTGAACATAAAATTACTTTTTTATACCTGTCTGGCCATTTTTACCTCATTATCTCACTCCCAGTCTATGGTTTATGCTTCTGTCTGTCTTCTCTTAATGCAGTTCCCAGGGTGACCTGTCTATTTGTTATTTCTTTTCTCACCTCCTGTCTTCACTTCCTCTCCTACATCCATCTCTGACAATGATCTTTCAGCTTCCGTCCATTTATTTTTCTGCTTCTTTGTCCATTCTGATTTCACCCCTCACCCTCAATCAGTCCTCAGTCTCTCCCTTTTTAACTGCATCTACCTATAGTTCTCAGCTCCCTTACCCCAGTCTCCATTTCTCTCCTTCCTTCCCAACCTTTCTCACTAACTCCCTCGTCTCTCCATATCCCATCTCCCTGCTCCATCTCCAGCATTTTCCTTTCACTTCCCTTCTCCCTGCTCCCAATCTAGTATTTCACCTTCTCTTCCCTTCCTCTCTCTCCCAGTCCTTACCTCCTTCTCCATCGTGTCTAGCATCTTCCATTCCTTACACCCGCAGTTGTTCATCATTTCCCTTTCCCATCACTATCCCACCTCCAGGTATTCAGCATCTCCTCACCAAGGTGTGCACCATCTTCCCTCTCACTCTCTCTCCCTCCTCCTGTTCCCAGTATGCCCCTGTCTCCAGCTCAGTATCTGCCCTCCATACCACCCCATATCCACTTTATCTGTCTTCCATCTCCCCTATCCTATGCCTAGTATCTTCCTACCACTTCCCCCCAGCCTACTTCTACCACTGCCTCTCACAATGTCTGTGGCATCTGTGAAATGTAGTGTAAGCCAGGACTTGACATATTTTCTTGATGACTAGGAGCCAATCAGGTTGGAAGGCTGAAGTGCCTCTAAAAATCAGTGCAGGGCTTTGGGACTCATGCACACGCTTCACGTCAGTCGCGCAGCACATGGATGGGCTTCAAAGACTCATGCTGTTTCAACTTCCTATTTGCAGCATTGCCACGAAAGAACCGATTGGTGATAGCTGGTGGGGGGGATAGGGGGCTATGGGAGAGAGAGAGAGAGAATGTGTGATGGTTGAAGGGAGGTGCTCACTGTGCCGATGCCGGGAGGGTGATGCTGCCACTGCTATTTGGTCTTTAAATGGGCCAGATTTACACAGCGCGAATGGCTATTTTTACCAACAACTGATGATCAGGCATCTCAAAAGTTGCCATGGAGGAGAGAGGTCACGTGACAGGAGAGCATCACCCTGGTGTGGCAGGAAGTGATCCTGTAACTAGGACCTGTCCTCCAGGTGATGTAAAACCCTCTCGCACCGAGGAAGTTTCTCCAGGGCCATGTGCCCATGAGGGAAGGGTTAGGACAGCCGTTATAGTTGGTGATTCGATCATTAGGCATGTAGATAGCTGGGTGGCTGGTGGACGTGAGGATCGCCTGGTAACATGCCTGCCTGGTGCGAAGGTAGCGGACCTCACGCGCCACCTAGATAAGGTCTGGGGAGGAGTCTGCTGTCTTGGTACATGTCGGTACCAATGACATAGGAAAATGTGGTAGGGAGGTTCTGGAGGCAAAATTTAGGCTTTTAGGTAGGAAGTTGAAATCCAGAACTTCCAGGGTAGCATTCTCCGAAATGCTTCCTGTTCCACGCGCAGGACCCAAAAGGCAGGCAGAGCTCCGGAGTCTCAATGCGTGGATGAGAGAATGGTGCAGAGATGAGGGTTTTGGATTTGTTAGGAACAAGGGAACATTCTGGGAAAGGAGGGGCTCTTCCGAAGGAATGGGCTTCACCTTAACCGGGATGGAACCAGGCTGCTGGCATTAACCTTTAAAAAGGAGATAGAGCAGCTTTTAAACTAGATATTAGAGGAAAGCCGACAGTCACCCAAGAGCGGATGGTTCGGAAGAATGTATCCTTGAAGGATACTACCAAAAGCAGAGAGGTTCCACAAAAGAGTAAAGTAGCCCAAATGCCCTCAAGTATGGAACAGACAGAGCTTAAAGATCCCAATTTACCCATGTCTGACAATAGCCAAATTAACATGAATAAAATACATTCTCTAAAATGCTTGTATGCAAATGCTAGAAGTCTAAAGAATAAGATGGGAGAGTTAGAATATATAGCACTAAATGAAAGGTTAGATATGATTGGCATATCAGAGACATGGTGGAAGGAGGACAACCAGTGGGACACTGTGATACCTGGGTACAAACTATATCGTAATGATAGAGCTGATCAAATTGGTGGAGGGGTTGCGCTCTATGTTAGAGAGGGCATTGACTCAGAAAGGATTAAAGTTTTGCAGGAAACAAAATCTGCTGTAGAATCTATATGGATTGAAATTCCATATAAAAGGGGGAAGGCGATGGCAGTGGGGGTGTACTATCGAGCACCTGGCCAGAATGACCAAATGGATGATGAAATGCTCAAAGAAATCAAGGAAGCTAACAAAGGTTACAGCGCAGTAATAATAATGGGTGATTTCAATTACCCCGGTATCGACTGGGTCAGTGTCACGTCAGGATATGCTAGGGAGATAAAGTTCCTAGATGAAATAAATGACTGCTTCTTGGAGCAGCTGGTTCATGAACCGACCAGAGGGGACGCCATATTAGACCTAGTCCTTAGTGGAACACCAGATCTAGTGCAAGAGATAAGGGTGTTGGGGCCACTTGGCAATAGTGATCATAGCATGATCGCCTTTGATTTAATTAGTGGAGGAGGGATAGTAAGGAAATCCACAGTACTACCTTTTAACTTTCGAAAGGGAGACTATGATAAAATGAGGAAAACAGTTAATAAAAAACTAAAAGGAGCAGTTGCGAAGGTTAAAGACGTACATCAAGCTTGGGTGTTGTTGAAAAATACTATCTTGGAAGCCCAGACCAGCTGTATTCCACGCTTTAAGAAAAGTGGAAGGAAGTCCAAAAAACTGCCAGCATGGTTTAAAGGTGAGGTCAGAGAGGCTGTTGTTGCCAAAAAAGCATCTTTCAGGAAATGGAAAAAAGAGCCAAACAACAAAACCTGGAAACAGCACAAGCACTGGCAAATCAAATGCAAGGCATTGATAAGGCAGGCAAAGAGAGAATTTGAAAAGAAGCTTGCTGCGGAAGCAAAAACGCGAAATAAAGACCTTTTCAAGTACATTCGTAGCAAAAAACCTGTGAGAGAGTCAGTTGGTCCATTAGATGATAAAGGGGTTAAAGGAGCACTAAGAGGCAACAAGGCGATAGCGGAGAGACTGAATGAATTCTTTGCGTCAGTCTTTACTGAGGAAGATGTAGGGATGTTACCCATGACTGAAGTGGTATTTAAAGGTGTGGAAGAATTGAAGGAAATATCGATACATCGGGAAGATGTCTTACAACTATTAGATAAACTGAAGAGTAGCAAATCACCTGGGCCGGATGGTATACATCCAAGGGTGTTGAAAGAACTGAAATATGAGATTGCAGAACTGCTATCAGTAATCTGTGAACTATCATTAAAATCATCTCTAATACCTGAAGATTGGAGGATCGCCAATGTAACACCAATTTTTAAAAAGGGTTCCAGGGGTGATCCGGGAAACTACAGACCGGTGAGCCTGACGTCAGTACCGGGAAAAATGGTAGAAACCATCATAAAGAATAAAATTACTCAGCATGTACATATTCATGACCTAATGGGAGACAGCCAACATGGCTTTAGACAAGGAAGATCTTGTCTTACTAATCTGTTATGTTTTTTTGAAGGAGTGAATAAACAGGTGGACAAAGGTGAGTCGGTTGATATTGTGTATCTGGACTTTCAGAAAGCCTTTGACAAGGTCCCTCATGAGAGACTTTTGGCAAAACTAAAGAGTCATGGGATAGGAGGCAGTGTACTATTGTGGATCAGGAACTGGTTAAAAGATAGAAAGCAGAGGGTAGGGCTAAATGGCCAATTTTCCCAATGGAGAAAGGTGAATAGTGGTGTACCCCAGGGATCTGTGCTGGGTCCGCTGCTTTTTGACATATTCATAAATGACCTGGAAAATGGAATAACGAGTGAGGTTATCAAATTTGCAGATGACACAAAACTATTTAAAGTTGTTAAAACCCAAGAGGATTGTGAAAAATTGCAAGAGGATCTTGATAAATTGGAAGACTGGGCATCAAAATGGCAGATGAAATTTAATGTGGACAAGTGCAAGGTTATGCACCTAGGGAAGAACAACCCAAACTATGGTTACACGATGCAAGGTTCCACATTAGGAACCACCACCCAGGAAAAAGATTTAGGCGTCATTGTGGATACCATGTTAAAACCCTCGGCCCAGTGTGCAGCGGCGGCCAAGAGAGCAAATAGAATGCTAGGTATGATAAGGAAAGGAATGGAAAATAAAACAAAAGATATTATAATGCCTCTATATCGTTCCATGGTGAGACCGCACCTTGAATATTGTGTGCAATTCTGGTCGCCGTATCTTATAAAGGATATAGCGATTTTAGAAAAGGTACAGAGAAGAGCCACCAAAATGGTAAAGGGGATGGAAGGATACTCCTATGAAGAAAGGCTAAAAAGGTTAGGGCTCTTTAACCTGGAAAAGAGACGGCTGAGGGGAGATATGATAGAAGTCTATAAATTAATGAACGGAGTGGAACGGGTAAACGTAGATCGATTGTTTACTTTATCAGAATATAGAAAGACTAGGGGACATGCAATGAAGCTACAGGGTAAACTATTTAAGACTAATAAAAGAAAATATTTTTTCACTCAACATGTAATCAAACTCTGGAATTTGTTATCGGAGGATTTAGTAAAGGCTGTTAGTGTAGCTGGGTTTAAAAAAAGTTTGGACAAGTTCCTGGAGGAGAGGTCCATAAACCATTATTAAGAAGTGACCAAAGATATCAATGCTTGACCTAGTACAAGCATTGTGGAACTTGTGTCTCTTGGGGAAACTGCTAGGTACATATGACCTAGATTGGCCACTGTTGGAAACAGAATACTGGGCTTGATGGACCTTGGTCAGACCCAGTATGGCATATCTTATGTTCTTATGTTCTTAATATTACTGGAGTTCTTCCCTATACAAGAGGGATTCAAAAAGTGGTCAAGATTCTGCATCGTTTTTGACAGGTTCTCTCCCTACATGAATGCTTCCGTGACAAAGTTTTAAGAGTGGCTAACTTGAGGGATCTCATTGTTAGATCCACCTCACTAGTTGATCGCCCACCTTCATTTCATGTGGACCTGGGTCACTTTTGTTGTGGGTCATGTACGTTTTGTGATAGCACTCTTATAGGTCCATCTTGGTTGGACACACACACTACTTGGACATATTATTCTAAATGGCATACTACATGTCAGTTGGTCTATGTGGTTTACATTATTATCCTTCCTTTATTTATTTATTTAATGCTTTTATATACCGCACTTTTTAAAATCAGTGAGGTTTACAGATAACATTTTGTGCAGAGTAGGAAGAGCCTACTTTGCACTTACAATGAACAGGTAGTTCAACTTGGATTGATAACAGGGGAACGCATATACAGGCTATATACGGATTATATACAATGGGAGGGAGGTCGCTACGTGGCTATAGCAACATGGCTTGTCCAGAGGGCTATATACAAGGATGTGAATTATTTTTTGGGTTGACTGTAAGGTAAGGCCAGATGAGGATGTGTTGTTGGCCTGGGCATAGTGTAGGAGTAAGAGTGCCTTTAGTGCCTTTCTAAATTGGGCAAGGTCGGTGATCATGCAGATGGTCACTGGGAGCTCGTTCCAGCAGGTATGTGCGTAGAACCTAAACGCTCTGTTTCTTGTGGCGTTAGTGCATTTTGTTACTTCATTGGGGGTTACTAGAGTGTTGGTGGTGGAGGATCTTCTTGTTCTAGATGCAGGTGTGGGGAGGATAAGGTTTGTCAAGGAGCTGGCAGTTCTTTTGTTAATGGCCTTGAAAGTTAAAAGAGCAATGTTGTATATGATCCGGCAGTAAATTGGTAACCAGTGCAGATCCTTTAGGGATTGGAGTGATGTGCTCCCTTCTAGAGGCCCCGTGTAGGAAATTGGCAGCAGCATTCATTGCTAGCTGTAGTGGGTTAAGTGCGTTCTTGGGGAGTCCCCGAAGGATTACATTGGCGTAATCAAAGTGAGGGGTTACTAGTGACTGGAAAACTGTTCAGAAGTCCTCTGGTTGCAGCAAGGGTCAGAGATGTTGAATTGTCCTCATCTTATGGTAGACCTTCTTTACAGTATTGCCTATGTGTGCTTTCATATTGAGGTGCTGGTCCAGCATAACTCCTAGGTAGCGGATTGTGGAACGGCTCGGAAGTTTGGCATCTCTTGTCTTCAGTGTTGCTGGTGGAGAGAAGCTTTGATTTCTTGTGATGAACAGCACTTCTGTCTTGCTGAAGTTTATCCTCAGACTCTGTGAGTGAAGCCAGTCCGTGACGGCGTCAAAGCATTTTACTAGTGGAGAGAAGTCTGGTTGATCGATGGTGAATGGGATGAAAAGTAGTACATCATCTGCATAAATCAGGCAGGATATGTTGAAGGAGCAGATGATTGCACATATGGGCTGCATGTATATGCTGAATAGTAGGGCGGATAACGAGGAGCCTTGGGGGACTCCATGTTTTTGTTGAAAAGGCTCAGAGGTCACAGAGCCTGTCCGAACCTGATGCCATCTATCTGTTAGATACGACCTGCACCAACTCCAGGCTGAGCCCTGGATTCCCCTTTCCTGGAGACGTATTAGGAGCTGTTCGTGGTTGACTGAGTCGAAAGCTGCGGAGATGTCTAGGAAGATCAGGGCATATCCTTGTCTGTAGTTGTTAATCCCTGTGATTAATGTGTTAAAGAGCGTGGCAAGAAGCGTTTTGATGCCATGTACTTCCCTAAAACCATGTTGGTATGGATCAAGAGGGGCCGTGGAGTCAATGTGTTCTTGGATTTGACATTGAACTACCTTCTCAATAATCTTGGCTAGAAGCGGGATGCTTGAGATTGGTCGATAGGATTCAACTTTCTGGGGGTTCAGCTTGTTGTTCTTCAGAAGGGGCCTGAAACACGTCTGTTTGAGGCATGCTGGGAACGTTCCTGTGGAGAAGGACCTCTCCATGATCCTTACTAGGGCTGGACTGAGTTCTTTGCACAGGGATCTTATCCAATGTGCTGGGCAGAGGTCATTTGGAGCTGTGGTGGCATTGATAGTTTCAATGATGTCCTCGATGCCTCTGGCTGATGGTGTCATAAGCAAGTTGAGCGGTAGTGGTTGGTATGGGTTGTGTCCAGGGGTGGGTTTCGTGGTTATGCTGATATTGCTGGCTTTGGCTAGTATGCAGTCTGCGTATTCCTGCAGGTACAGTATTGTACTCTGTGTGGGCGAAGGTTCTTTCGTCATAGACTTCACTAGGTTGAAGAGGTCATGAGGTTTGTTTAGCGAGCGGTGTAGGAGTTCAGAGTGGTATTCTTTCATTTTCACTGATATAGAGTCGTGGTGTGCATTCAGGTGGGTGGAGTAGGCTGCCTGGTTGGTTGGGGACCTGGATCGCAGCCATTTTCTTTCTAGTTTCCTAAGGAGAAGTAGTGAGGACCGTAGCTCAGCAGAGTACCATTGTACCAGTTTCCTACCTCTTGGTGTTTTGTCTGAGGTCTTGATTGAGGTAGGTAGGTATGTTCTATGTAAAACAAACGCTGCTTTGTTAACTGTTGTTAATTGTACACCGCAACTGATCGCTGGAAGATGCGGCATATAAATGAGTGTTAAATAAATAAATAAAATAAATAAGGTAGGCATGCGGCAGAGTTCAGGCTGTTATTCCAAGTGGCCATCAGTTCATCCATGTCAGGAGAATCTAGCTTGAGGTTTGGAAGGACTTCATTGAGGATCACCTCTTTGTCAAATGGTCTGAAATGTCTCATGGGTGGGGATGAGCTTTCGGAAGCTTTCCTAGGTAGGTTGCTGTCCTGATGCATGGGTATCTGGAATTTGATTAGGTTGTGGTCGGACCATGGGACTGGGGTGATAACTAGTTCAAAGTTGTGGTTCGGGCTTATGTCAGGTCGTGGAATGAATATGAGGTCTAGTATATTTCCTTTCCTGTGGGTGGATGTTTCAACTATCTGCTCGTAGCCCAGATCGTTGAGTGCTTCAAGGAAGGCTTTAGAGTGGGTATCTTGGAGGGCTGGGAGATTAAAGTCTCTCAGTATCCAGTTTGGCCTGTGGGTGTTCTTGGGTTTACAGGCAAGGTCAATTATGGTTGCAAGGTCGTCAGGGGAGGAGGAGGATGATCTGTAGATTAGGTTGATGGTGCTGTGGCTGTTGGTTATGGTAAGTGTATTGAGGTGTGTTGTGCTGTTGGATTTGACCAGTAGGTATTGGAGCTCTGCTTTTGATAAGATGAGAGCGCCACCTCCTCTGCGGTTGGGTCTGTGGCAAGTGTGGCTTGAGAAGTTGGGGGGGATGAGTTGGTTAATAAGGACTGAGTCTGAGTCGGCGAGCCATGATTCAGTGACCAGTAGGATGTCTAATTCAAGATGGGTTATAAGGTCGGTGATGGCTGGCCATTTCCTGCGGACTGATTGTGCATTTATGAGGGCACATTTCAGGCTTCTCTGACTTTGGGGCTGTGCCATTTTGGGTTTTGCGGAGTGTTGGATTGGTATGTAGATTAAGTGTGGGTGTGAGTCTTGATATAGCTCTGGTGGCTTATAGTATGTGCTGCCTTGATATCTTTTTCCTTGGCCTTGAAGGGTTGTCATCTTTACTATGTGGGACGCACAACCCGTGTAATAAAGATACGCCTGGCTGAACACCATTCCCATTTAAATGTGAAAACACTCACTGCTCCGTTGGTTGGGCACTGTCTTCAGTACACTCACAGTTTTGAACATCTACGTTGGTGCATATTAGATTTTGTACCGTTGGACCCGAGAGGAGGTAATCGGATATGTCGACTACAAAAGTTAGAACAACACTGGATATACAAATTGAATACAGTCTCCCCGTCTGGTCTCAATATGATGTTGGCATGTAACAGCCTCCTTTGACTATGATCGTCCTATTACACTTCTTTGGACTTGACTGACTATGACCAGATCCATTCAGATTGGGGGGGGTTCCCTTCTTTGTAGGGTTTCCCCTCTCTGATTGGTGGGAGAGGGACTGCTTGGTTATGATAGGTGGACATAAACTGACATCAGACGCCATTTCTTTAAACAATGACGGATGGTTTATTTCTGTTCACTTGAAGTTGGATGACAATGGGAGTTCCTTAACCTGAAGCAGGGTTGTTAAGACGAGGACCCAAAACATGACACGTTGTTACACACAAATTCTTTTGCTTAGGTAGATCGAGAATTAAAAAGCTAAGTGTTGGGGGGGCGGAGCCTGATGTCCAGCGGGGTAGACGCTTCGCGCTGAAGCTCCCGAGGGGCCTACTTAGAATCCTGACTTAACATCTGCATAAACTTAATATTTTATACCGAACTTACCGGGGTGCCTTGGGGGGAATGGCGACCCACAAACCAGTGCGCTTGGACTTCGGGTCTCCCTCTTCTTCACATGGAAAACGCTCCAAAACAGAGTTGTCTTCCCCACCTAAGATGGTTCCACCTCGGGTAAGCCCTGAACTGCAACAGGAGATCTTGGAGGATACGTGGTGTGAAGGAACTGGTACAGTCCAACGGAGAGGCGCTCCGAGCCATGCGAGCAGACTTCGGTATGCTTCAGGACCGGCTTGAAGGTCTTTCACTACGGCTGGACAACATGGCAGGGGTCCTCGATTCGCACGCGGTGCGTTTGTTGAACCTGGACAAGGCTGAGCGTCACATACAGAATCTTCAAAAAGAGTTAGAGGATTGCAATAATCGTGCTCGTCGCAACAATGTCAGGCTCATAGGAGTTCCAGAAGGGGCGGAAGCAGGAGATATCAGGGAATTTCTGGTCAAAACTCTCCCTTCCTTGCTGAAGATTACCTTTTGCAGAGATCTGGAAATTGACCGAGCATATCGTGCTCCTACCAACATCGCACTCAATCGGACGACCCCCCGGCCCATTATATTCCGTTTACTGAGGTATCAGCAAGTTGAGCAAATTCTCAGAGCCGCCCGGGTGATGCCACATCTGCAGTTTGACGATCATAAAGTCTCTTTCTTCCCCGACTTGGCAAAGCCCACAGCTGACCGGCGGAAGGGACTTCTTGCTTTTCGTCCTAGACTTCAACAGTTACAGGCTCGCTTTGGCCTCTTATATCCAGCGAAGCTCAGAGTGACTCTTCATAACCAAACTGGAACCTTCGAAGATCCTGCTCTGCTAGCAACATTTTTAGATTCCAAAGAGGCAGACCGGATGCGCTAAGTCAACATTTCGGATGGACTCCGCTGGAACCGCCCGCCATTTTGAATGGCCTGGCGCGGTGATTATTGCCTGTAATGGAGACCGCCTGGACCTTCCTTTCTTTTATATCTACCTCTCTTGGTCTCCTTTTCCTCCATGATGTGCACCTCGGTTGGATTCGGAGCACGCACAGATATACTGGTTATATGTTTCAATTTAGGCCTTCTCTGGGGTTTCACCCCGCAGACATCAGGTCGCCTGTAGTTTTTGGGGTTTTGCTTCTTCTCTAAGGCACTTCGGTGCTTCTACTGTTATATAGGGCGCTTCATGATTTTTCATTGGCTTATTTTCTATCATATTGTGTGTACAGTCATTTATAGTTGATATGAGGGACATTGCGCAACTCGGTGCGCCATCATGTTCCTTTCTCAGAATGTTTGACTTTGTTGTATGGCCTTATGTATGCTCTTAGTATTGAACGTAAGAGGCATCAATAGTCCAATCAATAGAATGACCATTCTTAGTTATTTTAATCATGATCATACTGATTTAGTGTTTCTTCAGGAAATCCATTTCACTTCTGTCGAACCACTGAAACTTGCTGCCAAACCTTATATGGTGGCTGCCTATTCTCCCGCCGTTTCTGAGCGTGGTGAGGTAGCCATCTTAGTTGAGAAATTTTGCCAATCACTGTAATGGATACTAGCTCTGATGGGGAGGGTAGCTGGGCCTGTGTATATTTTAAGGTTAGAGATAGTGCATTTGCGTGTATTGGTATTTATGCTCCGAATGTGGATGACCCTGTTATTGTTACTCGGCGGTGACTTCTACTAAGTATTTGCTCCTTTGATAGATAGTCTGCCGCCTAGAACGAGTGGTCCGCCCAAGAGTCTCCACACCCTGCCAGCCCTGATGACAGATTTTGCGTGAATTGCTATATGGAAGTTGCTTCACCCCTTAGACTTAGAGCTCACCTTTTCTCAGCCCCCCCCATCACTCACATTCTAGATCAGATTTTTCTTATCTCCTCAGTACTGCTATCTCATGTAGACAAATACTCCTGATAGGTTAGCCAATTGGAATGCCATCCAGTGCGCTTGATGCGGGACATGCTATGTGGCCTTTGGTCTACTAAACTCCTGTTACGTATGATTGTCCCGCATTACAGTATTACTGGAGTCGGGTCTGAGGTCGTCTTCATTCTATTTTATATATTTCGGATCCCCTCTTTGGGCAGTTTGTGGGGCTCCGCTTAGCTGCGGGGATCCCCTCTCTTCCTAAATTGGCTTACTTCTTTTAGTCTTTATGCTGGGTATTGCTGTCTCCTATTTTCTCAATCACGAAATATTGGGAAACATATCTGTCTTTATTGTAAATATGCGCAAATACCCAGTATGTCTGCCTCTTCCGGTCAAACTATTCACTATTGGTCTAGCTAGAAGACGCTCAACGATTATGTTCAAAATTTCGATGCTCTTAGTTGACTGTTTGATTCTGTATTAATCTTTGTCACATGCTCATCCGGTATCATAGATTCTCCTTCTGTTTGTTTGATGTACAATAATTGCTGTATGTAGGCGCTCATATGATGATTCTAATCAGCTTAGAGAAGAAGCATTGGGGTGGGGGGTAATTGGGGTTGCTTTCTTTATTGTATGTGTGTATTTGTTTCTTTTGATGTGTTGTTACTTTGTTTGTTGTAAAATGAAAATAAACGTTTAAAAAAAAAAAAAAAGCTAAGTGTTAAGTTTCACTCACCTAAAAAATGTATTAAAAAGGAGCAGCCACAGCGGGAAGGCGGTTTCCCTTCTGTCTACTTTTTTCATGGCTGCTCCGACAAAAGAAATTTATTCCTTCTTGTATAATTTTGTTCAGGTTTTCATAGGTTGGTTGATTTATTTATTCCTGGCAAGGGTTTTTTGGCCACTGCAGATCTGGCATGGCACCTCTGTTCCTATTACTGGAATCAGGGACAGGAGGCTGCCAAAGCAATAGGAGTTGGGGACAGGGCCCTGAAATCAAGGACAATCCCTGAAAATTGGGGATGTCTGGCAACCCTACTGATGATTCAAATGTAAATTCCACCTTTGTGGATCTCTAAGATTCTATACAGTATCTGCCAAGAGCACTGTTCCCTCTAAGCTGTGCGCGTGTGCGCGCGCGCACACACCTCGCCAAGCGAGCACACATAATTTACAACAGAGCGCACAAAAATTACGGTTCTGATTCTGATAGAAAACAACACAGACGTCTTAAAATTTAAAAGTTGTGATTGTAATTACTAGAAATTTTCCTCTTCATTTAGTAATCGTCTATTTTCATTTAATTTGATTAAAATCAATGTGGTATACATACTGTATTCTGACGCGTAGTCAAATTTTAAAGTATATAACTCCGAGTGTCTTTATGTGTCAACCTCCCTTTTCTTCTCAATGGAGATGATACCAGACACTTGCTCTTCCACAGTTGCAGTGGAAACTTCAGCTCTTTCTACTCTCATTGTAAACACATTCCTCTCTAGTTTGGGCAATGGACTATAGGAACCTGTAACCATACTCTACGAATGCCATATCTCTTTCTGCACACTTGTGACAGTATTGCTCTTGTCTTCCCTCCCTTCTTTCTTTCTATCACCATTTAGTTTTCCAGACATACCCTTCCAAAGCATTATGGAACTCCTATGAAGAAAGGCTAAAAAGGTTAGGGCTCTTTAACCTGGAAAAGAGACGGCTGAGGGGAGATATGATAGAAGTCTATAAATTAATGAACGGAGTGGATCGGGTAAACGTAGATCGATTGTTTACGTTATCAGAATATAAAAAGATTAGGGGACATGCAATGAAGCTACAGGGTAACCTATTTAAGACTAATAAAAGAAAATATGTTTTCACTCAATGTGTAATCAAACTCTGGAATTTGTTACCGGAGGATGTAGTAAAGGCTGTTAGTGTAGCTGGGTTTAAAAAAGGTTTGGACAAGTTCCTGGAGGAAAGGTCCATAAACCATTATTAAGGGACCCAAGATACCAGTGCTTGACCCAGTAAGAACATTGTGGAACCTGTGTCTTTTGGGGAAACTGCTAGCTACGTATGACCTAGATTGGCCACTTTTGGAAACAGGATACTGGGCTTGATGGACCTTGGTCTGACCCAGTATGGCATATCTTATGTTCTTATGCTATGAGAGAGAAGGATTGCAGACTTAGGGGGAAGAGACTAAGGATTTCCAACAAGCCAGTTTTAAGCTGGCCTGGCCATTTTTCATATTTTTCATACAAGCAATGAAAAAGCTGGTTCTTTCCTGCAGCACTCGTCACCTACCCAGTAAACCTGCAGCCATACATCCTGAAGCTGCCAGAGGTAAAACATCAAATTGCAGCTCTTGCCAGTGCTTGCTTTCTGTCTCCTCCATTTTGCAATCCATGCCCCTGTTTTAACTGGGGGAGGGAGGGGGGCTCTGTATGTACAGAGGCCTGTGTGATTCAAATAGCTGATGTTTGAACTGCACAGAATCGTTCAATTCAAACATAAGATGTCTGAACCACAGAGAATGTGCAAAGCAGTACCCATTGAAAACAGAGGAGAGAGAAAGCAAGCACTGGCAAGAGCTGCAACTTGATGTTTTACCTCTGACATCTTCAGGATCCACGGCTTGGGGATCAGAAGGAGGAAGAGGGAGATGAAGAGACAGCAGGAGTTGCAACGAGACAGGTTATATGTGGCAGACCACGGAAGGTGGAGTAAGATGAGAAGTTGAGAGCAGTAGAGGAGAGACAGTACAAATATTTGAGGATTTTATGGAGAGGTGGAACTCAAATTCATTTAGGGAAGGGGAGGAAGAACTGGGGGTGGGGAGGAAAAGGAAAGAAGGTAGGATAGAGGCAATATGATTGAGATGTTTAAATACCTCCATGGCATAAATGCACAGGGGGAGAGCCTCTTTTGATTGAAAGCAAGCTCTGCTATGAGGGGAAACTGGATGAGGGTGAAAGGGGATAGACTCAGCAGTAATATGCAGAAATATTTCTTTAGAGAAAGAGTGGTAGATGCATGGAATAGTCTCCCAGTGGAGGTGGTAGAGATGAGGACAGTATCTAAATTCAAAAAAGCATGGGACAAACAAGGAGGATCTCTAAAGGAAAAAAAGGAGACTGTTGTAGTGGTTGATATGGAAGGGCAGACTAGATAGGCCGTGTGGTCTTTTTCTGCTGTCATATTTCTATGATACCAGCTGGGCTAGGGGAGGGGAAAAAGGGAAAGGTGACAGATACTGGGCTGGGCTGGAGGGGAGGGAAGGGGAAAGGTTAGAGCTAAAGAGATGGTAAGAGTGAGGACATAGACTGAGAAGGAGATGAGTAGAGGAAAATTGAGAACTGGAGGGTGTAGTGAGAATGAATAAGCAGAAAAGAAAGACATTGATCTTTCTCTTTCATTTCTTTCTTCCATGTCAGAAACAGATGTAATGGAGGAATGGATGAAAACAGAAGGAGAGAGGTGAAACGAGAACTGGGCAGTAGACCCCGGAAAGACAGCTAGGAGAACACAGAGGAAAGCAGAAAAAAGGAGACTGTGATGGACATGACTTAAAAAATACAATGCTCTGATCACAAAAGTAGAAAAAGTATGTATTTAATTTTGAATTTACTATCTGGAATGTGTCAGCTTTGAGAGCTGTATAGTATATCTCTGCTGCCTCTGTTTTTTGCTCATTACTAGAGGAAATTGATTTCTGTTTCCATTTCTCCAGTATTGCACTACATGAAGAATCTGACTTCTTGGGATTTTGAGTTAAATTCTTGTCTGCATATTTCTATTACCAATTTTTCAGCCCCTTGCTCTGTATCTGGTGATGGACTGTCTGCATTTTGCGTATAGGACTGAGATGCAATATTCTGCTTGTGTTAACTCTTGGAAGTCCTGTTTGTTCTGTTTTCATCAATAGGTGGAGTGTTACTGTTCTAGGGCCCAATGTACTGTCTATTCATAAGCAGAGTTTATCCTGGCAGTGCTGTTCCAGGATGGCAATTTTCTATAGGCTCTGAATGAGCAGGACCTTTGTAGTACTTCATAATGTACATGGCAGCTGGCTCTGGAGGGAAGTCGTGTAACAATCCTGTAATCCCACTGCATGTGTAACTGTGTTCAAAACACTTTGGTAGTTATTGCTCAAAAGAGAAGAGAAGCTTGTGAAGGATTCCTTTGGCATCCTGGGTGGGGGAAGCACAGTAATCATTTGCACAGGACAGCAAAAATGATAACACCGACTCTGAAGCTGAAAGGATCCCGTCTCCTCTGACACAGACTTCTTCCTGTGTCAAAGGGTTAAGACCTGCATCGCTTTTCAGCTCTTTGCCTCCGAGGAGGTGAAATGCTCACTTCTACTGTTTAAGAAGGTTGGAAGAGTTCCAGGAGGGTTATGGTCTGGATGCCAGGAATCCCAAGACTTTGGAATATGTTGGTCATTCTGGTGACAAGGAATACCAACCAAATATTGTCTGATTTGTGAAAGAAAAGAATTTAGGAGTTTCCAAGATGGGCTCTAGGGAGAAGGAAGCCCCAGGACATCCTAATATTCCTAAAGCTTACTTGAGAGGTTTGAAATGTGATACTGAATGAATTTCTATTTTTCTACGCTTGAACCTTGGATTTTTATGAGGATTGGACTGTGAAAGTTACCAACTGTTTTCTGTTATTTTTTGTCTTTTATACTGTTTTTGTAGATCTCTTCTTCAGTAAAGTTTATTGTTCTAGTCTGGAGCAACATGTGATGTTTTCTTTTGAGGACTGAATGAAAGATCCCCTTTGGACTTACATCATGGCTGTTTGGATTCCCAAAATGTGTGTTCCAGAAAATATGGCTGGGTTTTTACACTCTGCAGGCTTTGAAGGTAGATTTTTTGCTTTTCTCAGGTAGTGCCCTGTTAAAAGGAGGCAATTTTTTGAAAGTCATTTCCACATGTTTTGTGGCCACATACATGAACAAATGGTCTGTTAAAAATTCATATCAGCTTAAAAGTCCTGGCATAATGGAACAGGTCTAAACTTAGACACAACGTGGGATGTCCATGATGTTTCTGAGATCATGTGGGGACGTCCAGGTTCTTGGGAATGCCCCAGCTATGTCCCCAGCGAAGGCTTCTAAAATGGCTCCGGAGATGTCTCTGTTCTTTGGACATCTGTATGCCCATTTTCGGGCATCCAAAACATAAAAAGGGCTTCCAAAATTACCCCCTTTGCTAATAGGTGTGCACAATGGGGGAGTCTGGTGGCGTGTGGACAGTATGTTCAAGTAAACTTGTATGTTTTAAAATACTATAGTTTACGTATGTGCCTAAAATGTATAGGGGGAATGTTTACTAAACCGCAGTAAAGTTACCGGCGGTAAGGGTAGCGCAAAGGTTCCCAAAACCATATAAAGCTATGGGCAGGTGGGGGTGGTCCTGCATAAAGGGAACTATGGGCCATGTAATGCACGGAACAGGATGCTCTGACCATTTAACTTGCTTGTAACAGCATATCTCACATTAAGTTGACAAGCGTTTAAGTGCCCAAGGAGGGTAAGGAGCTTCAATCTAAGGCACCTGAGTTTAAGGTGTCCTGAGGGGTTAAGGCACATGAAGCTAAGGCACCTTGAGCGGTTAAGGCACATGAAGTTAAGGTCCCTGAGGGTTTTAAGGCACCGTGAGGGGTTAAGGTGCATGAAACTAAGGTGCCCTGAAGGTTTTAAGGCGTCTGAGGTTAAAGCACCCTGAGGGGTTAAGGCGCATGAAGTTAAGACACCCTAAGGGTTAAGATGCCTGAGGTTAAGGTGCCTTGAGGAGTTAAGGCACATAAAGCTAAGGTGCTCTAAGGGGTTTAGGCGCCCGAACATAAGATGGCCAAGGGTTTTAAGATGCTTCAAATTGACAAGCATGCATCTAAAGACAGGAAAACGGCTGTAACCCTAACGCTGGATAGTGCACCATGGAAAGTCAATGTAAAGGTGATGGAAGGAAGGACAGGTGGGAGCTGATGGACCTGCCATATTGGTGGATACCTTATGTGGTGGCCAGTTAGGTGGATGAGCATGTGGGAGGCAGCTGTACTGATGCACAGGGTGGTGTCAATGTAAAGTGCTGCAATGTCAGTGTGTGGCATAGAATAGGGAAGACGTATCCCCCAGCCGAACCAGAAGCGGCAGGATGTTTGCAGTCACATGAGCACAGAGTGAGAGTGGTGACATGAAGATCAGGCACAGGAGAGCCCTGACTATCACAGGCATGAAAATGACCTGAATAGCACACATTCACAAAAAGAGCAAATAGGAATCAAACCCCTGTTGCCTGCCTATGGGGACATTGCACTAGCCAGTCTACTAACGCCTCTTGCGCCTACAATATCTGCAAATGAAGAGCCTGCAGGTCTCTGCCTAAACTGTCTGCTGTGTGTGCTGGTATAGGTTAATCCCTCCAGTACCTATGATGCACTGCACACACAGAACAGCAGTCTGCAACTGATCACCAAACGGAGAATGGACAGATACATCACATCAGCTCAGTACGCTGCACAGTGTGTACTGCAATCACATAACAGCTACAAACTGTGCTACTGAGCAGTTTCACAGTCACCCTGAGGGTGAGGACGGCCGCCCAGCACCTGGTCCCTAGGACTTAGAGTGCTAGAGACTGTCTCTGTTGCTTGTACTTCAGATCCCCAGCCCTACTAGTGCATGGTAGCTAGTCACCTTTTTCTGTACCAGTCACAGCTGGCCCTGTGATCTGCTTCTGTTGTAAAATGACCCTCCTAGAACCATGCATGTTAATACCCAGTGTTAAACAGGTGGAGACGGCAAACGCATAAGCAAACCCAGGCCAATGAAATCATATTACTACAAACCATTCCATTGCTTCGTTCAATCCCATTGGCTGAATTGTGTTAAGGGAAAAGATCCACTTTTGTTCTAAATGAGCTAACCACTTCTCAGGATCTCTGGCTTGCAGGTCTTGGATACCATCAATGACCATCCAATGTAGATGTTTCCATTTATGTCTGTGGTCTATGGAATGTTGCACTATTGGTGCCATGACAATAGAGTTAGCCAAATGAGATGGATGTTCAATGAGTCTCACCTTCACTTTATGGCAGGTATATTCAATGTACATTTTTGAACAAGGGCATGCAATTGAGTATATGACCCATGCCGACTGACAGGTCATAAACAATTTAAGAGGAAAACATTTCCTGCGTGAGAATCTGTCCAACTTTGAGTGGCATACGTAGTTGTGCACTTCATACAATGTCCATATGGTGTATACTGTCCCACTTGGTTAGTTGGAACCCGTTGCCTTGAGAAATCAGAAAGGACTAAAACATCTCTCAGGTTCCATGCTATGGTGAAAGCTATGCAGGGGCCACTTTGAAATATTTGGTGCAATGCTATTTTTAAAAATATTCTGATCTTTGGACTGTGCTTTATCAGAATATTGCAAAACACACATGTGTTTCTCCATCTCTTCAGGGCATTTTTTTATGAAGTAATAGGGAACGGTTGGCAAATTTTAGCTCATATTTACGAATAACATTTGAGGGATAGTCAGACTGCTGTAGTCTCTCCATTAGCATTCTAAATTTGTAATAAAAATCAGAATTCATTGAACACATGTGGTGTAACCTCAAAAATTGTCCTATTGGTAGAGAGCGCTTTAACTTCTTTGGATGATGTGATCCAAAATGTAACAAATTGTTATGATCTACCAACTTCTGATGTAAAGTTGTATGCAAGACTCCATTTTCATGGACAATATTCTCATCTAAAAAAGAAATCTTGAGTAGTGTAATATGACATTGTGAACTGGAGACACGGATCCTGTGCATTTAACCTGTGGTCAATTTCAAGGGCATTTATCCAATTAGTAGCACCTACAGTACTAACCAGACAAGTGCCAGTGAGATCTATATTCAGTGACAGTTTATGGATAGTGCTACTGAATATTTTCTCTAACCATCTTAGCACTATCCAGTAAGAAGTTTGCTGCTAGTTATCCATAACAGACCCCACACGTGAAGGGGCCATACTGGACTTGGTGCTTACCAATAGTGAAAGTGTTTCTGATGTTGTAGCGGGAGATCATTTTGCATCCAGTGATCACCAGATGGTGTTGTTCAGTATTAGGACTAGGGCTGTTAGAATCCATTCAAAGGCAAGGATCTTAGACTTTAGGAAGACTAACTTTGCGAAGATGGGCCAATACCTCAGGGAGTCGTTAGTTGGATGGGAACAGCTGAGGGATGTAGAAAAACAGTGGGAAAAACTGAAAGGGGATATTTTAAGGGCAACCAACCTTTTTGTTAAAATGGTAAATAAAGGTAAAAGGAAAAGGAGACCACTATGGTTTTTGAAAGAAGTAGCTGAAAAAGTGAAGAAAAAGACGGATGCCTTCATGAAATACAAGAGATCACAAAGAGAGGAAGAAAGGCATCTGTATTTGGAAAAACTTAGAGAAGCTAGCAAAGTAGTCAAGAAGGCAAAAATTCAAAAGGAGGAGTAAATAGCCAATGCAATAAAATGGGGGGATAAGACATTTTTCAGATATATTAGTGAGAAGAGGAAGGGCAAGAGTGGTATTGTCAGACTCAAGGGTGCAGGGGAGGAATATGTAGAAGCTGATAAGGATAAAGTGGAATTGCTTAACAAATATTTTTGTTCTGTGTTCACAGATGAAGAACCAGGAGCAGGTCCAAAGAAAATACCCACAAATAGGAACAGAAGCAAAGGACATCTTGAACAATTTTCAAAAGACTGTGTTCGTGAGAAACTATCTCAACTTAAAGTAGGCAAAGCGATGGGACCAGATGGGATACACCCGAGAATACTGAGGGAACTTGGGGACGTTCTAGCAGCTCCACTGACTGACCTTTTCAATGCCTCGTTGGAGTCGGGAGTGGTGCCAAGGACTGGAGAGAGGCTCATGTGGTGCCTTTACACAAAAGCGGAAGTAAGGATGTGGTTGAAAACTACAGACCGGGTAGTTTAACTTCGGTGGTGAGTTAATTATTGGAAACGCTGCTGAAAGAGAAAATAGTGAGGTTTCTGGACTCCAGCGGATTACAGGATCCAAGGCAGCATGGATTCACCAGAGGCAGGTCTTGTCAGACAAATCTGATTGATTTCGTTGACTGGGTGACCAGGGAGTTGGACCGAGGGAGAGCCCTAGATGTGGTGTATTTAGATTTCAGTAAAGCCTTTGACACTGTTCCTCACAGGCGACTTATAAACAAACTGAGCACCCTAGGGATGGACCCTAAAGTTACTGCTTGGGTTAGAAATTGGTTGGGTGGGAGGCAACAAAGAGTACAAGTAAATGGAGCTCACTCTGAGGAGAAGGATGTTATCAGTGGTGTGCCCCAGGGATCTGTCCTTGGTCCGATTCTTTTTAACATCTTTGTTAGTGATATAGCGGAAGGGCTTTCAGGTAAGGTTTGCCTCTTTGCGGATGATACCAAAATCTGCAATAGAGTAGACAGCCAGGAAGGGGTAGATAACATGAGGAGGGATCTAGCTAAGCTTGAAGAATGGTCTAGAATTCAGCAGCTGGGATTTAATGTTAAAAAATGTAAGGTCATGCATTTGGGCTGCAGCAATCCAAGGGAGCAATATAGTATAGGGGGTGAAGTACTTTTGTCCACTAAAGAAGAGCGGGACCTAGGCATGGTTGTGTCTGACGATCTTAAAGTAGCTAAACAGGTAGAAAAGGCAACGGCAAAAGCTAGAAGGATGCTTGGGTGCATACGGAGAGGAATGGCTAGCAGAAAAAAGGAGGTGATAATGCCTCTGTATAAGTCTTTGGTGCGACCTCATTTGGAGTATAGTGTGCAATTCTGGAGACCGCAGCTTCAAAAGGATGTGAACAGGATGGAGTCGGTGCAGAGGGTGGCTACTAAAATGATTAGTGGTCTTCATTATAAAGCATATGAGGACAGACTGAAGGATCTTAATATGTACACCTTAGAGGAAAGGCGGGATAGAGGTGATATGATTGAGATGTTTAAATACCTCCGTGGCATAAATATTCAGGGAGAGAGCCTCTTTCAATTGAAAGCAAGTTCTGCTATGAGGGGACATGGGATGAGGGTAAAGGGAGATAGATTCAGGAGTGATATGCGGAAATATTTCTTTATGGAAAGAGTAGTGGATCCATGGAATAGTCTCCCAGTGGAGGTGGTAGAGATGAGGACAGTTACTGAATTCAAAAAAGCATGGGACAAACACAGAGGATCTCTAAAGGTAAAACAGAGACTGTTGTAGTTGTTATGGAAGGACAGACTAGATAGGCCATGTGGTCTTTTTCTGTCGTCATATTTCTATGTTTCTATGTTTCTATATAGCAGTGATTTTCAGCACAGTTGTATGGATAGCTAAGGAAAGGAAGAAAGCTGTCCAAATGGCTATCCATATAGCACAAAAACAAAATATTCAGAACCAACCACAGCTGTGATACCGACACTGAATGTGCTTTTTACCTTTCTTACAAAAAGGTTGGTTGACCTTAAAATATCCCCTTTGAGTTTTCCCCACTGTTTTTCTACATGACCCCAGCTGTTCCCATCCTACAAATGACTCCTTGAGGTATTGGCCCATTTTGGCAAAGTTAGTTTTCCTAAAGTCTAAGACCCTCGCTTTTGCATAGATTTTATCAGCTCTAGTCCCATTGCTGAACCACACCATCTGGTGAACACTGGATGTGAGATGATCGCTCTCTATAACATCAGAAACACTTTCACCATTGGTAAGCAAAAAGTCCAGTATGGCCTCTTCACATGTCTGTTCTGTTACCAGTTGCCTGACTAGTTCTCCCTTTAGAGAATCCAGGATCTCCTTACTTCTAGGTGACCCCGCAGCAGGGAAATTCCAGTCAACATCCAGCATATTGAAATCATCTAGCAATAGCACTTCCTCTTTCCTAGCAATGCTGTGTATGTCTTCTATTAAATCTCCATCTACGTCTTCTCTCTGTTAGGGGGTCTGTATACAGTATTGCACCAATGCAAATTGATTTCTCTTTCCCTCTTTCTAGTTCTTCCCACTGTGCCTCCTCTCTCCCTTTTAAGCCCTGTAATTCTATAGCTTTAATATTATTTTTTACATTTAGTGCCACTCCTCCCCCTCTTCCTCCTCCCCTATCCTTCCTGAATAAGGTATAGCCAGATATTATTACACCCCAATCATGGTTGTCTATGAACCATGTATCTGTAATTGCCACTAAATCCAAGTCAGCCCATTAAAGCCTCAACATCTGGGATCGTATTTCTCATATTATGGGCATTTACATACACTGCTTTCCTTTTATCCATTCCTATAGAGGTATTTAATGTTTTACTTACCTGGGGGCTTACGCTTACCTGGGGGCTTTCTTCACCCATCCCCAATGAATCTAGTTTAAAGCCCTCTTCAGTAGTTAACCAGTCTGCTACTGAAGACACATTGACCCTTCTTGGACAGATGAACGCCATCTCTGATCTGCAGCCCTTGGAACATCATCCCATGGTTCAGAAAACCAAAACGCTCTTGATAACATCATCCACACAGCCATGTATTTATCTCCAGGATGCGAGCTTCTCTGCCTCCATATTTACCCTCAATAGGGAGGATTGAAGAGAACACCACCTGCACACCTATCTGCTTCACCCTCTGTCCCAGAGCCATTAAGTCACTTTTGATGTGCCTAGAGGGATACCTAGTGGTATCATTAGTGCCAACATTAGTGAGCAACATCAAGTAATAGTCAGTAGGCTTGATGAGTCTTGGCAGACTCTCCGTAATATTTCTGATTTTGGCACCTGGCAGACAGCACATCTCTCTGGACATCGAGTCTGGTCAGCAGAAGGATGCCTCAGTATCCCTCAGAAGAGAGTCACCAACCACCACTACCCTTCACTGCCTTGTGATCACTGATTCTGCAACTTTGGGGTCCTCGAGCTCTAGTTCTTCCCTTTCCTGGGATGCTTTCACCTCCCCCACTTCTAGGGTTGCATAATGGTTCTTCAATTCAGGGGTTGGAGGAGTTAGATTGGTGATTCTGCAGGCCCTGGTGACTCGAGTCCAGCTTTCGTCATTATGCAGGCTCCCCTCTTCACCTCTGTTGGGGAGCTTGGATGTTTCAAGATGCAACTCATCAATATACTTCTCACTGTCTTCAATGTTCCTCAGCCTTGCCACCTTTTCTCTCAGCTCCTCCAGTTCTTTTCTGAGAACTTCAGCATGCAGGCATCCTGCACATGGAATCTGTCTTTCAACAGGCATAGGGATCTCTGGCTGGACAGAGGTAGAGGCTATCATGGGGCAACAGCTCTGGCAATACGATTCTTCCCTGCAATGTGCCAATTGGTGGAGCTTTGGTAACTGTTGAAATAAAATAAAGAGAGAGACCTACCAAAGTACCTGCTTGTTCCTCAGCTGTTCTTTCAGAGAAAAAGCAGTTAACCTCTTTTAAGTGTGTTCTAGCAGTGTTGTTTAGAGTCTCTGTGTGTAGCTAATTGGGGAGCTACCCTATAAAGCAAAATGCTCACATGGGGTTAGTGGGAGTTGAGGTGTGTAGGGAGGGAACTAACACCTAATGAGAAAGAGCTTGCTGTGAATGGAACAAAAAACAATGAACTCTGACAGAACGTTTTGCTCAACACCACAAAAAATTCCCCTTTTGCAATATAGAAAAACAAATAAAAGCATTTGGCTTTTACAGATGATAACCAAAACCCCTTTAAGTGCTTTCAGGCAGAGAAACTGTTGTTAAAAGCCACATAGAATTACCTTGCATGCAACTGAGTTCTTGCTTGGAATTAAGGCTAGATACTTTTCCTATTAGCTTATCCTTTAATTGTCAAGATATATAGGCATACAGAGTCCCTATTTTATAAAGGCAATGTTAACATTATTGCGCACCCTTGCAGTTCAACCCCTTAATGTCCAATAGCTCCTAAAAAAAGTGGCTAGTAAAATGGCTTTGGACTATATTTGCACACATATTTGATACATAAAAGAATCAAATAAAATAAGATCAATTAAAAAAAGCAAATAGTGAAAATAGTATAAGAAGTGGGACATTGACAGGAAATGATTATTTCCACCCTTATGAACAATTCAAATCAGTTTGATCAGTAGAACCACATTCTCATTGTAATAATATTGGATGCACCTGTGATCAATTGCCAGTGTTCACATGACTTGAATCAGCCAATGAATGATGGCTCTAATGTTTAAAATGGCCACATTCACTCCATGTATCATTTTCACAATGGTGAAGATAAGAGAGCTGCCTGAGTGTCAGAAAAGCCATTATCAGCAAACATCAAACTTCAAAGGAGTACAAGGCCATCTCCAAAGACCTTGAGATTCCTGTGTCTACAGTTTGCAGTGTTATTAAGAAGTTTTCTGCTCATGGAACTGTCAAGAACCTCCCAGGATGAGGTGGGAAGAGTAAAATTAATCCAAGAGGTCTTTGAAGTTAGTGCGAACTGTTGGAAAAACATCACATAGAACATCCATATAGTTAAATATGGTGGATGTTCCATAATGTTGTGGGGCTTTTTTGCTGCCTCAGGGACTGGAGGCCTGGAACATATTAAAGGAATCATGAAGTCAGAGGACTTACCATGGTATTTTGTAGCAAAATGTGCTACTTAATGTCAGAAAGTTAGGTCTTCGGTTCTCCAGCAGGACAATGAACCAAAACATACATACAAAAGTAGAAAGGAATGGTTAAAAAGTAACAAATGGACTATTTTAAACTGGCCAGCAATGAGTCTTAAAACCAGTCCAATCAAGAACCTTTGGAAAAAGCTGAAATCTGCCATTGGTAAAAAAAAAATTCCTGGAAACATTCATGAGCTGGAACAAAAGTGAAGAGTGGGGAAAAACTACCAGCAGACATATGTATGAAAGTTATAGATGGCCACAAGAAATGTTTGGAGGTTGTCATCACTGCCAAGGGTTGTGCAATCAAATATTAGTGAAGGGTGCCATTAATCCTGTCCAGGTCATATTTTATTTTTACTCAAAATTACTATGGGTTATGTTTACTAAACGGCACTAATGTCGCAGCTGCGAGGTTATCGCGCGATACGTGACATTATCGCACAATAATGGCGCATTACCATGCGATAATGTCTGCTGCGGTGGTAAGGTGCGCCAAGGGTAGAGTAAGGCTCCCCAGAGGGTGGAGTAAGGCTCCCCAGGGGCGGAGATAAGGGGTCAATCGGCAGAGAGTGGGCGGGGAGAGGCCCCAGGCACACTATCGCCGTGAAATGAAGGTCCGAAAAATAGCGCGAGTGAAAACCTGGCGTTAGAGGCAAAAGTGAAGAAGAGAGAAACCATTTCAGTCAGCAATGTGCAGCAAAGGCAGGGAGACCAAGAACAGTGAAAGTAGTGATACATGTGCTGCACCACCAGATAGTGCCCAAGTACGAAAGGGCACAATGGTGTGGCTGCACATGGGGTACAGGGGACTTCAGGCATGACATGCAGTGGGGTAGCTGGGGCAGCTGGGGCATAGGGCAGGCTAGGCAGATGCCCAGGTGACACATAGAGAAACAGGAACGCAATATCAGCAACTGATCAAGGTCAAACATGCCCATGAGTGTCTGTGTCCCACAGTGTCCCAGGGGACAGTACCTAGCAAATACCCCAAATGGAACAGAACATTGGCAGGCAGTTCCGGCGGGGAAGCATGGATGTCCATGCAGGCACCCCTACCCCAGATTACTCACCATAGGCAGCCGCCTACCGGCACACTGGATGGCTTGGGACTGCACACCACCAGCACCACCGGCATAAGGGCATGTCAGCATAGTGGCAGAGGGGTACCGGTGTTGGGGGGGGGGCAGTGGTATCTGCCCACAGCAGACCAAGGCAAAGCTCTGTCTAGGTGGGTGCCGTGCACTGCAAAAAACGTCTGACGGTCTGACAAACAGTAATGGTATACCCAGGGAATGACCTGTCTCTCTGGAACAGTTTGGTGCAGTACACCCAGCCAGTGCATCCAGGGGCAGAAGGTCACAGGTTCAAGTCCCAGCTGTGGCTCTTGCAGACCATGTCCCATATATTACCCAGTACTAAACTGTGGTAATAAAGAAGGAGTTTTTTGTGCAGATAAAATAAACACGCCATAAATGCCTATAGTCTACCCCACAGAGCACATTCACCATAGACATGTGCAGTCCCTAGAGCAGAGGCTCCCAACTGCAGTCCCGGAGGGCCAAACCCCATTCAGGTGTAATGCTGTCCATAAGACATATGCTTGAGATGCATTTGTATGTACCGCCCCCATCGAATGCAAATATATCCCTGCATATACATTAGGGACAGCATGAAAACCTGAATTGTGTTGGGTCCACCAGGACCGGAGTTGGGAACTTCTGCACCAGAGCAATGGCCAGCTCCACTATCCAAAGTCTCATGGAGGGTCAGGCTGTTGGGCCCTGTGCGGAGCAGCATCTACCAATACTAGAACCCGCATTCCTTAGCAATGCCGTCATAAACCTTGAAACACGTTCCACATATATCAAGCTGTTGCTATGATGATTAATGTCAGATAACAAGGCCAAAATGGGACACAATGTGTTAACAGAGATCAATCAGAGCAACCTGTCTGATATCTGTGGAGTGTGTCTTGGTTAATGTCTCTGACAGTGTTTACCACCCCGGAGAGTGACCCAAAAGTATTGAGTACCATAGCAATGCCTGCGCTGTGCCCTGGACTGGTGTGGCGGCCAGGGCTGCCAACCACCTCTATATTTGCACAATGCTGAAGTAGGTGTGGGAGTGTGTGTATGTCTATCAAGTGTCTTGTGGCTGGCCACACCTTGAGGAGCCCACAATGCTTGCACTGTTTCCAGTGTTAGCCTGCCTATGTGCATAATGAGGAGCAAGGTACTGTGGGTATGGGCCGGACAGGGTAGCCTGGGCAGGATGCATCTGCACAGGGCATATGGCAATGGCTGGGACATTGTATTGGCCAACCACCACCTGCAGGGACACGGTGACCACAGCATGTCATGCTGGGGGGGGGGGGGTCACTCGCACCCTGACTGAGCAGTGACCATGGCATGGCTAGGTCCCCACTTAGTGGCATACAGTGTTGCCCTCAAGTGTTTTCTGGGAGTTTCCCCATTTGGGGCCCAATCACTGACACACTGCCTCTGTGTGTGCAGTTTCTCTAGGAACATGCGCTATGTACTAGCTAGCAGACTGTCTGCAGTTAGTGTGTGTATGGCTGGAGCACCTTGCAGGGTGAACACTGACAGTGCCCACTGCTGGTGAATGTCAGATGGTGGTGGGGGGCATTTGAGCATATACAGGCCTACCGCCTGTCTGCCAGTGCCCTGTATGATACAAACAGATCTGCATTCACAGCCTTGGAGGGCGACCCTTCCCCTGCAGGACCGGGGTAGCTGGTCCCATAGCCCTTCATCATGTCCCTCCACTACTGCCATTGCAAAGATGTAGAGTGTGGGTCTGTTGGTGGTAGACTCTGGTCCTGAGAGGGCGGGTCGGTAGGCACTGCCCCTTGATCTGCATGTGTTCCCAGACACCCCTCCTGCCCTATTGGGTGCAGTAGGTGATGGCAATGAGGTGAGGGTGTTTCTGCTGGCAGCACAGATTGTACAGATGTGTCAGACTGTTACATGCAGCAATAGAGCTTGCCACAGACAGCCATATCAGAGGAGACCCCTGAGGGATCGAACTCATGACCTCTGGCTTGTTGGTCATTGTATTAACCGTATCTATATCTGTGTGTACACTTGCTTACATGTTGCTACTTATGCTTTTTCAGGCTTTAGCCACCTGTATTGGCAGACGGATATGTTTTTTGGGAACAATTCATGACTGATGTGTGTTGATCCCTCATCATGCACTGCCTAGTGTCTACATGTGACTAGGGCATCTGGGACGTGCAGCAACAAGTGGGGGGTGGGGGGATACTGCATAGTGAACACCATGCAGCTATGGCACATTATCTCTCCTGCCCATCATCTGTAGACGTGCCAGTGACTTTGGGGTGATATGTGGGTAGCTGGCATGCTCAATGTGTTTTCAGTTTGTTCACTGTAAACCAACCACCTTGATATGATGACAGGCAGTATATACAATATGTGTACTGGTGACCACAATAAAATTATGTGTTTGACCCACATTTCTCTCTGCTGCTACTTGACCACACTGACACATGTTTTTCGTTATGTTCTGGTAATGTACATGGCCCACCTGTGCTCACATCCTTGTACAGTGGCAGCTGGCTATGTGGCAGTCATCTGACACATCACAGGGTGCTACGTGTTTCCATACTGACATTCCCTTTGAGGGGACATATTTGGGTCATGCTTGCTGTGGTTGTTTGGGGTAGTGGTTGTGGATATGTGTTGATGCACCATAGGTTGCAGGTTCAAGTCCCACATGTTCTTTCTCTTTGCCCTTTTTTGGTGCTAACCTGACCAGGAGCAGCCTGACGACTGGTCACCACTCCGCACACCCTTCCATCTCTTCACCTTACACCACAGTATGCCCTCGATGCAGCCTATTTGTCGCATATTAGCTGTTACCTATGGCTCTTTCTTTGTACTGTCCATGTCGGCTGGGGGGATTGGCATTGCTGTTGTTGATCTGATGTGGTCCATGTCTCACATGCTCGTTTTCCGTTCTGTTCCTCATTTTGCCCTGCTCCACAGAGCATCCCCTGACGCCCATTTGGTTTAGCTTCTTTGCTCTTTTGCATGCTATGTCCATTGCATAACATTTCATTGTGTGTGTGTGCATGTGTTTATATGTGGATGTCGTCCCAATTACTGACTGTGATATGAGCTGTACACACTGGTTCTGCATGTGCATTGCATCTTCGTGACTGTTGGGGTTGCCCTATCCTGGCAGCCAGCTGTGTTTTGGTGTGGTGCCCTCCAGTGTTCTTGTATGCAGCCTTTGCTGTGACACGCATGTTGGTGTTGTAGCCTACCGGTTTGTGCATTGCCATTTGTGCTGCTGGTCATGGATTTGATTCCTCTCTGTTCTAATTATTTTATGCCTCTCATCCACACGTACTTTGCATTCCTGTTACAGTCCTATCTGTGATGATCTGTGCTGCTGGCACATTATACCTACATCACTGTTGCCAAACATCCTTCTGTCAGTCTATCTGTGTCTGCAAGCTCTGTGGCATCCTGCCCTACTGTGCAGGCTGCTACCCCATGTCCTGCACTGGCACACTTTTCTGCATTGTGGCTCTTCATGCTTGCCTCTCCTGTGACTGCTCTGCATGGCACTGCTCTCCTCTGTCCTGTCATTGCACTTATCCTGCTACCTCTACCTCCTCTGGTGGACATGTATCCCCATCCTCTGCCACACACTATCATTGTTACACTGTACATTAACATCACCCTGTACATTGGTGCAGCTGCCTCCGATATGTTTGTCCACTTTACCTGCTGCCACATGGGCTGCACGCAGATTTGGCTGGTCCATGAGCTCCGTCATCTACTTCCTTCCATCACTTGTTCATTGCCTTTCCTTTGTGCTCTGTGCAGTGTTATGGTTACATCTGTGTTTGAGCCATACATTTCATGCTTGCGACCTTGGGGCACCTTTGTGCCCCTGGGTACCATCTCCTGTGTCACTTTAGCATCCCTGGGGCATCTTTTGCAGCACCTTAGGTTTGGCCAGCTTATGGGGCGCCTTATATGCTGCCTTGGAGGGTGCCAACCTTTCCTGCCGCCCTCTGGGGCACATTATGACCTGCCTTGGATGACGTGGTGCTTTATGATGTGCCTTATGGTGCACCCTAAAAGGTGCATTAGGCTGCGGACCTGGGGTGAGGCTTTTTTGGCTGGCAGTGCAGATTGTTGGGATGTGTCTGACTGTTACAAGCAGGAAAAGGGATTGCCTCAGACAACCTTTTAACTGAGCCCACTGAGGGATTGAACTCACGACCACTGTATCAGCAGTCAATGTAATTAACCAGTGTGCTACACCTCTGCTGCTGTGGCTACAGGTCAGCACATTTAATTAAGGCTAAAGCGCGTTAACGTGCCACGGCTCCCAATATCGCGCGATAATGGACTTTATCGTGCGATAACCCGAAATGCTACCTTAAGACTGGAACGCCCACTACCTTATATGGCATTCATCCCAGTAAGACTACAACTAACACCGGTAACATTAAGACGGTTTAGTAAACATACCCCTATGTATAAATTGCACAGATATCTTTTTTTTTGTTGCATACCTATGAACAAACTATTAAAATATTATGATGACACACATTGGAATATTTCCAATTATTTTTCAAGATATTGTACACAACATACCCAAAATGCAAGGGTGCCAATAATGTTGATCACAACTGTATGTGCCTTTATAAAAGTCCTCTTGAAATGTCCCACACAAAGTTATACCTATTCTGAGGAAAGAGTAAATTAGGGGTATGTCTACTAAGCTGGGCTAACAGTTAACCTGGGCTATCTGCAACTAGGTCCCATTGAATAACATGGGACCTAATTGCAGACAGCCCGGGTTAACCATTAGCCCGGCTTAGTAGACATAGCATTTAGTATGTGTGTATGTGCCAGTAGATAGCAGTTTATAGGCATAAAGTATAAAATACTTTTACAAATGCTAATTTCACCCTCACTGCACCCATTATTCATTCCTAGGAATGTATACAAGTTTGTATTTTATATATGCATGTACCAGCTCAATGTTACAAATACATACTTGAGCTTATAAAAAAAACCCCTGTTCTACCCACTCAAGATACTTATAAAATTATTCACACAGTTGCAGAAATACTTACAATAACTATACAATAAGGCCCTTAATCAGAAGGATCTTTATTTGCAAATAGTGGTATTTGCACATATACAGCAGATGGCTACATGTCCAAATTTCAAAGTGGTGCGATTTGGGCATGGATAGAGCATGAGTTGGGAGGGCTTGACTTGCCTTGTCTTGCAGTGCTACTCCCAGAGGATGAGGCTGCAAAATAAGGGCAGAAAAATAAAGAGTTCAAGGCTACTACTAGGATAAAGACCACCATCTTGGGACTGGAAGCTGCAAGGAGCAGGAACAAATGCAGATTCCTCCTGCTGCCACTGGACCACCCAGTAAGATCTGGAGTTTGGATATGGGGGAGTAGCATATCATCAGGAAAAGGCAATTAGGGGTAATTGGTGGTCCTCAGGATGTAATTGTCACTGGAGCATCATCAGGAGAGGTAATGGTTGTTGGGGCAATTTTAAAAGCTGCTCCCATGCACAATTGGAGAAAAGCAGGAGACCCTTTTTCCTCATATGCAGCTTTATAAAATCACTCTCCCACTGAACATGGTGGAAAATGCACATGCAGTCCTGTGTGCCCTTAAATGTTCTTTTTACAAGAGGTTATGCCTTTGGCTAAATAGACAGGCATGCCAATAGCCATGTAGAACAGTTTTTTTCAGTAAAATACAGGGGAATTCTGTACATCTCAACCTGGATCTCAAATGGGCTCTTAAGGCAGCTAAAATTATAGTATAGAAAAAAAAATATTGAAATCTCAATTTCAGTAATATTGACAAATTGATATAAAAAGAAGAATAGATTAATACAGAATATGTTGGTCCACCTTTTAAATACTTTATTCTCCTGGCACATTTCTTGAGAATAAAAGGGGATTCAGATTGCTATGCATTTACAATAAATGTTAAAAGGTTTCTCGATAAAACTCATTATTGTTGATAGAACAATGTAAAGCTGTAAACTGTTGACCTCTCCCAAGGAACTGAGTCATAATTTTGCCCTGTCAAGCATCTTAAGAGAAATGCCAGAAACAAAGAATTTGTAATCCAATCCTCAAGTATTGCAAAATGTAATAGCAGACAAATATGATTAAAGCAGCAATTGAGATGTTGCATAACCATACTATTTTGACCTCTTGGTTGAATTACAGCTTTCCAGATTTAATACTGTGTATGAGAAAATAAATTTCAATATATCATAATAGTACAATAAATTATATAGGAAATGCATACATTACAGTTCTGGAAGTGAAAACCAATTTAGGTGGGATATTTTCCTTTATATCAAAATGTGACAGCTCACCATAATTTAGAGGATCCAAGATGGATGTTGTTGTTTAAAGGCAGTGCTGTAGGCTGGTTTGAAAGTCACTAAGAGGCATGTTTGCTAAGCTGTGGTAGCGTTTTGCATGTGCTACCCATTCGGGACATGTACAGCATGGCCCCAGTTGAGAGTAAACTGTTTCAGAACCTAATGCCCACTGGAACATCAAAAAATTCAGGTAATACCACTCATTGAGGTGGCGTTAACTGCACCCATGCTATATGCACCATTTACCTTGGCAATGCCTGTGCTAATTGGGCTTTGCAGACATGCCCATGCGTCACCCCTACCATGCCAATTTCCCTCCCCATTACACTCTATGCAGATAGCATGGAATTAACCCTATGCTGTCTGTTTAGTGAATGCTAGTTGTTAATATGGGCCATAAGTGCACACTCAAGCCTGCATTAACAGCTAGCACAGCTTAGTAATCAGACCACTAAAGGGGCTAGTCACTAAGCTGTGGTAAAATTTCTCATTTAGTGTGAGAGTTACTAACCTGCAGTAACTCAGTACTGAAAGTTAGTGACTCTCCACAGTAAAAGGAATAATGCTAACATGCAGCCCGATGCTCCAAGCTGCATTCTTAAGTGGCTGGAGGTGGTAAAAAGGAATCACCATTCCAGGATTCCCCTCCTCTGGCACTGGCAAACAGTCAGGTCCTCCAAAAGATAATGCCCTCCCCATAAATGCCCCAGACCCTCTCCAAGGCATCATCAAAGTACCCCCTTAAGACCCTCACTTCCCAGATCCCTAATCAGAACCCCCATACTCCTAAGTCTCCCATGGTGGTCCAATGGTGCTCAGCATGCCAGTGTTTCACTACTTCGGCTATACCTCCAGCTTTCATATGTCTGCCTCTCCCCTCCTCCCCATCATGGTAGAAAAACACAATTAATGTGCATCTGACCTGTGCTCCTTAGCATACTTCAGTAAACATGCCCTTTAATGGACATCATTAGTACAAATAGCTTCTATTGCATAAAATGAAACCTATGGTAAAGAACATGTGTTAAAGCATGTTAACTCCTGCTAATAAAGGCAACCCAGGTGTGAAAATCAGAGTTGCCAAGTTATCCAGTTCAGGAGTGAGATTTTAAGCCATTCCTGGATTTCTGACAATCTCATTCTGATGCATTATGGGACCTGCAGCACTGATTTCAATGGGTAAAATCAGGGACTACAAATACCATACTGCATTACAATGCAAATTTAAAACTAGAACTGGCAAAAAATCTCACTCTTGGAACTGGGTAACTTGGCAACACTGGAAGATTGGTGGAAGACTCATCAACAATCTTCTCTATGCTGGTGATAACACATTACTGGCAGAAAGTGAAGAGGATCTGAAACATTTGCTTCTCAAGATCAAGGCAAATAGTTTTTAAATGGGCCTGCATCTTAACTTGAAGAAGACAAAGATCCTGACAACTGGCAAAATCAATACATTTGTCATTGATGGAGAAGAAGGTGACATTTTACTTACCAGTTGATGTCCTTTCTTTGAGTCCTGCTAGACCAGTCCAGACAAGTGGGTTGTGTTCCCCTACAAACTGATTGTTGAAGACAAAGAACCAATGAAAAGCCCAGATTTCAATGATATTACTCCCGTGCCTCTATTCGCCTCAGCCACCAGAGGTCCCTTTAGTATTCATCCCAAAGCATATGGGAGAAACATGGCAAGCTTCACACAACCTCAATCATGGGAAACAATGAGTGATCAACAGTAGAGAACTATGTATAGGAAAGCATAAACATAAGGCTGCCAATAGATTATGAACCTGCAGAGCCAAGTATGAAAATCATAGCGGACCCAAGATTACCACAGCAAAAGAACAGAGTGAATACAGTTTCAGGGACAGGCCCTGGACTGGTCTAGCAGGACTTAAGGAAATGACATTAACTGGTAAGTAAGATGTCACCTTCCATATTGTCCTGCTAAACCAGTCCAGACAAGTGGGATGTACCAAAGCTACAACTCCCCTGGGTGGGAAGAAGAGAAACAGCTCGCAAAACTCTTGTTAAAGGCCATGTCCACCCATGTGTGGACATCCAAGTAGCAATGCTTGGCAAAAGTAAAAAGTGATGCCCATGTTGCTGCCTGACAAATGTCTGCAGGGGCTACCGAGCTCCTCTCCACCCACAAGGATGATTGTGTTCAGGTAGAATGGGCACGCAAAACTGATTTTGCAAGAGATATGCCAAGGCAATAGCCTCCTAAATCCTGCGCCCCTATGTCAACTTGGCCACCATGTCATCCTTGCATGGGCCAGCAAAGAGCACAAAAAGATGGTCAGACTTATGAAAGGAATTTGCAACCTCCAAATACCAGAGATGCACCCTCTGGACATCCACAAGACGAAAATCCTTATTCTTTCCCCGACATTGCTCCTTCATGAAAAAGGGCAGGAAGACCACCTGGTTCATGTGAAAGGGAGAAATCACCTTAAGCAAAAAGGAAGGCACAGGCCAAATGGGAAATAGCCTCCTTTGAAAAAGAAAGATAAGAATCTCAGCAAGACAGAGCCTACCACTCAGAAATCCGCCTTGTGGAACAAATCGCGATAAAGAAGACCATCTTGATCATCAAATCCTTTAAGATAGCACACTTCAGATGTTCAAATGGTGCCACTATCAGGTCCCTGAGCACCAGACACAGACCCCAGGAAAGGATCACAGATTGAAGGGGAGGACACAGGTACCGAATCCTCTGGAGAACACGTGAGATGCCTGGGTGCAAGGCTAGAGACTTACCAGACACCGGACCTCGGAAACAGGATAAAGCTGCCACCTGATCTTTCAGGGAGCTGAGGAAAAGGCCATTCTGTAGAAAGGGCAACAAAGATGGCACCTTGGCCTCCTCAGGTGCCAACTGCAGAGTACCACACCATCGTTCAAAAAGGCACCAGATCCGTCCGTATGCCAGCTTGGTAGATCTCCTCTGGACTCCAAGCAGAGTACAGACCACTGCAGGAGAGTAGCCCATTTTAGCTGTCTCCTTTCAAAAGCCAAGCCATAAGCAAGATGGGAACTGGGTCCTTCAGGATGATTGGTTCTTATTGTAATAGGCCCCAAGATGGAGGCAATCAAAGAGGAGGTGCCCGCAGGAGCTGCATCAAGCTCCAAACGATGCTCTCCTTGGCCAATCCAGCACCACCAGAACAATCCTGCCTGGGTTGAATTCTGTAAACCGAAGAACACACCCCTCCAGGGGCCATGGAGGAAACACATACAGCAGGTGCTGACTTGGCCAAGGCTGAGTCAGAGCGTCAATGCCCTCAGACTCCATCTCCATGTGGTGACTGACAAAGTGGCAAACTTGGCATTGTTTGGGGTTGCTATCAGAACCATTTCAGGGCAACCACAGCAGCATAGAATCAACTGAAATGCCCCCGACTCAACACCCATTCTCCAGGATCCAGAGAGTGCCAGCTGAGGAGGTCCACTTCCATACTGTCCACCCCAACAATATGCTGAGTTGACAAGGCTAGGAGGCTCTTCTCCACCCATGAAAATAGGAGAGCCATCTCCATAGCTACTCCAGCACTCCTCATGCCACCTTGCTGATTGACATAAGTCACCACCGTGGCATCGTCTGAAAATGCTCGAACCATCCAGCCCTTAACCAGGGGTCAGAAATGTAGAAGAGCCAAACTGATGGTCCTTGCCTTGAAGCAGATGATGGACCACACTGCTTCCCTGTGGTTCCAATGGACTTGACAATGGGCTCCCCAGCCCGATAGACTGGCACCTATCATCAGGAGGATCCAGGAGAAATTGTCCAGCAGCATGCTCTTCCTTAGATGACTGGGCCACTGCCACCACTACAGGCTGGACTTCACCAAAAGCCTGTGCTTGAACTCCTGAGAACTTGGGGATCTCTGAGCAAGCAAGGACCGCTGGAACAGTTGCATGTGATCATGTGCCCATGGCACCATCTCTGTGGCTGCCACCATCAATCCGAGCAGCTGAAGATAAACCCAGATTCTGGGAGCCTGCTGCATACAAAACAGCTCCAGGCAATCCAACAGTCTTTTGACTTTTTCTTCTGGCAGGAAGACTCTGCCCACTCGAATATCAAAATGTGTTCCCAGAAACTTCAAGGACTGAGAAGGCAACAGCTGGCTGTTTCCCGATTGATTACCCGGCCAAGGCTTTCCAAAAAGGACATCACTCGGGATGCTGCCCAGAAAGGAACGGTCCCATATGAGCCAGTAGTCCAGCTATGGATAGACACAGATCCCTTGTCACCTTAGTGCCACGACCGCTACCACTATGACCTTGGAGACCATCCTTGGGGTAATGGATAGCCTTAAAGGGAGGGTAGCAAACTGAAAGTGAGAGCCAACAAAGGCAAAACACAGCTACTTCTGCTGATCTGCCCAGATTGGGATATGAAAATACATTTCAGCCAGATCCAGAGAAGCTAAGAATTGCCCTCAGTGCACTGCTTAAATCAGAGTGCAATATTTCCATCCAGAAGTGCAGAACATGCAAGTGCTCATTGACCATCTTGAGGTCCAGAATGGGACGGAAGGAACCATCATTTTGGGCACAATGAAGTATCTGTATTTGCCCTGCTTGTCAGGCGAGATGGGCCTTACTGCCTTTAGTCACAGCAACTTGTCCAAGGTGGTCTGCACAATGGAACTTTTGCTCACAGATCCACATGGGCAGATGAGGAAGGAATAGACATTGCTGAACAAGACATTCAAGTCGTCCTCCAATACCCGCTGTGCAACATCATTAGCCCAAGTCTTTGTCAGTGCCACCATCCAGGGCCTCTAATGCACCACTCTGCATCTGTGATACCACCTCATGACCATATTGAACTTTGGCCGCAGAGCCTGGAAATCATTATTGAAAGGCCCTCCCCCCTCAGTGATCTTATCATAGGGCAGCAGTAGTGCCACACCTACCAATAATGAAAGACACGCCCCTCTGGCAGTGCCCATTTATCTTGTAGGTCCCTGAATGTGTGCCACTGCAACGTTTGTGCATCATAAAGAGCCCCCCATCTAGGATGGATTTATCCTCCAAACCACAGCCCTACTGTTCCCACTCCATGAATATCGAGCAACCCATTCCCATTTGAAATTCCTGGATTGTTCCCCAGTCTTATATATGGAGATATGCACAGGGAGGCCTGCTCCAGGCCTCTTCACCATCTCCAGGCCTTTTTAAAATGCTGCAGTAACCCCCCCCCCCCCACCCCCCAGGCACCAATCCATCCCTCACTTTCATACCATGCATCAAGTTAACACATTTGTATGGGGCATATAATTTGTCCAGTAAGCCCTCTGACAAGTATTGGGCCTCCCCTGTGCACACTTCATATCTCAACAAATAGGGGTGACCTACACGGAGCAGTAGGTACACCCCTAAACAAAAGCATGGGGAGGGGTGGCCTGCATGGAGCGGCAGGTGTACCTACTCTTGCTGCCTTGTTGGCAGACTGGATGGACCATGCTGGTCTTTATCTGTCGTCATATACTATGTTACTATGAATCCATAATTGACTCTATGTATTACAAGACATAGCCAAACTGAATGGTATATAGCACCCAGAGAGGCCTGCCTCCAACTGGAGGAACCTTGGAATGGGCCTCTAAATCTGCATTGCATAGCCTGGGAGGGTCCTCCACTGGAAGGGGCTGAGTCCCTGGGGCCATGTGCTCCATGAAAGGACCGAGAACAAGATGGAGGCTCAGAAGCAGAGGGAAGAAGTTTTTACAGGTTGGTAATGCCGAGAATCCTGAGATCCCTGGAAATCCGGCAATTGCACCCATGGTAAATGGGCAGAGGCTGACAAGAAAGGGGCAGCAGCCCCTTGGACCTGTCCTCCAGAAGGTGATATGATTCTTTCTCACCCAGCAACTTTATCAGCTTCTCCAAATTGAATCCAAACAGAAGCTTCCCCTTAAAAGCCAGTTGGGTCAACTGGGCTTTGGAAGATGTGTCCGTTGCCCAGTGCCTGAGTCAAATCCAGTGCCATGACATTGTTGTCAGGACACCATCCCTGGCAGCCAAACATACCAGGTCATACATGGCATCAGAAAGGAAGGCCGTAAAAGATTCCAAAAGAGGAGTAGTATCATCTGGTGGGAAGAGACTGAATCCACTACAGCAGGGCTTGAGAGGTCAGGCTGGTAAATACCACCAGCTGATGGATAGTAGCCAGCATGGTGAACTGACTCCACAACAGTGAAATCCACCTTATGGTCCAGAAAATCCTTTAAGGCCGATCCACCTTCCACAGGAATGGTGGTCTGTCTGATAAATGGCATAACCTGCTCATCCACCTTGGGAATTCCAAACCAATTGACACACTTCTTCTCCGGGATGGAATAAATCTTTTATCACATCCTTAGCCCCTTTCGTGGGGCATCAGGAAAGTCTCACTCTCCTTGATTGCATTCGGGAATGGGAGACAGTAGTTGATTTCCGCACCCCTTGAAGGAGTGGGTGTACCTTCTACTCCTGTTCCATGCCGGAAGCATCTGCCAAATTCAAGGCAGATGAGACCCTGGCAATCTCTCCAGCCTCCAGTAAGATCTCTCCAGCCTCTCCAGCCTCTGCACAATCTTCCGAAGGCAAGAGTACATCTTCATCCACATCAGAGCCCAGTATTGAGCCATCTGAATCCAAATCATAGTCAAAATCTCGGACAGCTCCCAGCTGCTCCCCATCTCCAGTGGGATGCCGCTCGCTGGGGACACTTAGCCAAATATAATTGAACAGGGCTTCCACTCTCAACCTGCCCTGCATGAGACTGCACCCGGAGGCACCCAGAAGCTGCAGGGTCTGAATTTCCATGCTTCAGAGCCTTGCACGTTTAGGCATTCTTAACAGGGGCACTGCATTTCAATCAAAGGTAAGAGTATATGGCTTTTAATTACTAGCTCTCTGCCTGAGAACTATTAAAATGGTTTTGGTAGATTTTTAAAACACAGTTACATTCTTTTTGGTGCTTTATTTCAAAAGGGGAAATGTTTTCTTTAGTGGTGTAGATTTAAAACTTGACTCTTAATTCTTTTCCCCAGCTTTTTGAATCTACTGACACCTCACCAAGTGTTAGCTCCCTCTCTATCCACCCCAACTCCCACCCAACCCATTTATAGAGCAACTCCCCAATTAGCTACACACAGGAACTTAGAACAGCACATTTAGAACACACATAAAAGAAGATAACTGGTTTTTTTTCTGAAAGGACAACTGAGAAACAGGCTGGTACATTGGTAGGTCTCTTTCTCTTTTGCTTCAACAGGTACCAAAGCTCCACCAACTGAACAATGGCTGGGAAAAATCTTATCACCAAAGCTGTTGCCTACTTTACAGCTTCTGCCTCTGTCCAGACATAGATCCAATGCCAGTTGAAGGACTGGTTCCATGTGCAGGATGCCTGCATACTGAAGCTCTCAGGAAACAAGTGGAGGAGCTTAGAGAAGAAGTGGTGAGGCTGAGGAACATTGAAGTTAGTAAGAAGTGCATTGATGAGATACTTCTTGAAACATCCATGCTCTCCAGCAGAGGGGAAGATGGAAGCCTACAGAATGATGAATGTTGGACACGAATCACCAAGGACTGCAGAATCACCAATCCATCTCCTCCAGCCCTTGAATTGAAGAACCGTTGTGCAGCCCTGGAAGTGGAGAAGATGAAAGCACCCAAAAAAGGGAAGAACCTGAGCTTGAGCACCCCAAGGTTGCAGAATCAATGACCACAAGGAAGCGAAGGGTAGTGGTGGTTGGTGACTCTCTTCTGAGAGGTACTGAGGCATCCATCTGCTGACCAGACTTGATGTCCAGAGAGGTATGTTGTCTGCCAGGTGCCAAAATCTGAGATGTTACAGAGAGCTTGCTGATACTCATCAAGCCCACTAACTATTGCCTGATGTTGTTCATCCATGTTGGAACAAATCGAACTGCCAGGTAACCCTCTGAGCATATCAAAAGTGACTGCATGACTCTGGGACAGAGGGTGAAGCAGATAGATGCACAGGTGGTGTTCTCTTCAATCCTCCCTGTTGAGGGTACAGGCCAAGGCAGAGAAGATCATATCCTGAAGATAAATGCATGGTTGCATGGATGGTGTCATTGAGAACATTTTGGTTTACTGGACCATGGGATGCATGGCATCCATCTTTCCAAGAACGGTCGATGTGTCTTCAGAAGCAGACTGGCTAACCTACTGAAGAGGGCTTTAAACTAGATTCATTGGAGATGGGTTAAGAAAGCCCCCAGGTAAGTGAAAGCCCCCAGGTATGTAAAACATTAATACCTTTATAGAAATGGGTAAAAGGGGCAACGTACTATATGAAAAGCAGAGTGTATAAATGTCCATAGCATGGGAAATAAAATCCCAGAAGTTGAGGCTTTAATGGGAGAGGCTGATTTGGATTTAGTGGAAGTAACAGAGACATGGTTCACAGACAACCATGGCTGGGATGTAATTATACCAGGCCTTTATTCAAAAAGGACAGGATAGGAAGAAGGGGAGGAGGAGTGGCACTATATGTAAAAAATAATATTAAAGCTATGGAAATACAGTGCTTAAAAGGGAGAAAGGAGGCATTATGGCTTAAACTAGAAAGAGGGAAAGAGAAATCCATTTGCATTGGTGTGATATATAGACCTCCCTCACAGGGAGAAGAAGTGGATGGAGATTTAATAGAAGACATACATTGCGAGCATTGCCAGGAAAAGGGAAGTGCCAGGAAGGGGAAGCATTGCCAGGAAAGGGGAAATACTGCTGATAGGGGATTTCAATATGACAGATGTTGACTGGCGCATCCTTGCTGCAGTATCATGTAGAAGTCAGGAGGTCCTGTATTCTTTACAGGAAGAAGTATTCAGGCAACTGGTAACAGAACTGACATGTGAAGGGGCCATAGTGGACTTGGTACTTACCAATGGTGAAAGTGTTTCTGATGTAATTGTGGGAGATCATCTTGCATCCAGTGATCACCAGATAGTGTGGTATAGTATTAGGACTAGGGCTGATAAAATTCATTCAAAAGTGAGGGTCTTAGACTTTAGGAAAACTAACTTTGTGAAGGTGGGACAATGCCTAAAGGAGTCATTAGCAGGATGGGAACAGCTGGAGGATGTAAAAAAAAAGTGGGCAAAACTGAAAGGGGATATTTTAAGGACAACGATTCTTTTTGTTAGAATGGTAAATAAAGGTAAAAGAAAAAGGAGGCCGCTATGGCTCTCAAAAGAAGTAGCCAAAAAGGTGAAGAAAAAGAGGGAAGTCTTCATGAAATATAAGAGATCACAGAGAGAGGAAGACAGGTATCTATATTTGGAAAATCTTAGAGAGACTGGCAAAATAGTCAAAAAAACAAAGATTCAAAAAGAGGATGAAATAGCCAATGCAATAAAATGGGGGAGGGGGGGGAGGGGATAAGACATTTCAGATATGTTAGTGAGAGGAGGAAGGGCAAAAGTGGTATTATCAGACTCAAGGGTGAAGGAAAGGAATATGTAGAAGCTTATGAGGATAAAGCGGAATTGCTTAACAAATATTTCTGTTCTGTGCTCACAGATGAAGGACCAGGAGCAGGACCTCAAAAAACACCCACAAACAGGACCAGAAGTGAGGATCATCTTGAACAAATTTCAGAAGACTGTGCTTGTGAGGAACTAGAAAAACTAAAAGTAGTCAAAGCGACGGGACCGGATGGGATATATACGAGAATGCTGAGGGAACTTAGGGACATTCTAGCAGCTCCACTGACTGACCTTTTCAATGCCTCTTTGGAGTTGGGAGTGGTGCCAGAGGACTAAAGAGAGGCACATGTGGTCCCTTTACACAAAACCGGAAGTAAGGATGTGGTTTAGTTTAACCTCCGTGGTGAGTAAATTATTGGAAGCACTGCTGAAAGAGAAAATAGTGAGGTTTCTGGAGTCCAACAGATTACAGATCCGAGGCAGCATGGATTCACCAGAGGCAGGTCTTGTCAGACAAATCTAATTGAATTCTTTGACTGGGTGACCAGGGAGTTGGACTGAGGGAGAGCCCTAGATGTGCTGTATTTAAATTTCATTGAAGCCTTTGACACCATTCCACAAACTGAGTGCTCTAGCGATGGACCCTAAAATTATTGCTTGGGTTACAAATTGGTTGAGTGGGAGGCATCAAAGTGTATAAGTAAATGGAGCTCATTCTGAGAAGAAAGAGATTACCAGTGGTGTGCTGCAGGGATCTGTCCTTGATCTGATTCTTTTTAACATCTTTGTGATATTAACGAAGGGCTGTCAGGTAAGGTTTGCCTCTTTGAAGATGATACCAAATTCTGCAAGAGCGTAGACACCCAGAAAGGTGTAGATAATATGAGGATGGATCTAGCTAAGCTTGAAGAATGGACTAGAATTTGGCAGCTGAGATTTAGGTGCTTGTTTACAAAGCCGCAGTAGCGGTTCGCGATCATTATCGGAGCCGCGGCCCCATTGAAATCAATGGGGTCGCGGCTCCGATAATGATCGCGAACTGCTACCGCGGCTTTGTAAACAAGCCCCTTAATGTTAAAAAATGCAAGGTCATGCATTTGAACTGCAGCAATCCAAAGAAGTGATGTAGTATAGGGGATGAAGTACTTCTGACCACAAAAGAAGAGCGGGACCTGGGTGTGATGTGTCTGATGATCTTAAAGTTGCTAAACAGGTAGAAAAGGTAACGGCAATAGCTAGAAGGATGCTTGGGTGCATAGGGAGAGGAATGGCCAGCAGAAGAAAGAAGGTGATAGTGCCTCTGTATAAGTTTTTGGTGCAACCTCATTTGGAGTACTGTGTGCAATTCTGGAGACCGCACCTTCAAAAGAATATAAACAGGTTGGAGTCGATGCAGAGGGTGGCTACTAAAATGGTTAATGGTCTTCGTTTTAAAGAATATGAGGACAGACTTGAGGATTTTAATATGCATACTTTAGAGGAAAGTCGGGATAGAGGTGATATGATTGGGACATTTAAATACCTCAGTGGCATAAATGCACAGCAGGAGAACCTCTTTTGACTGAAAGTAATCTTTGCTACGAGGGGACATAGGATGAGGGTTAAAGGGGATAGACTCAGGAGTGATATGCGGAAATATTTCTTTATGGAAAGAGTGGTAGATGTGTGTAATACTCCCACAATGGAGGTGGTAGAGGTGAGGACAGTTTCTGAATTCATAAATCATGGGACAAACAGAGTATTTCTAAAGGATAAAAGGGGACTGTTGTAGTGGTTGATATGGAAGAGCAGACTAGATAATCCATGTGGTCTTTTTTCTGCAATCAAGTTTCTATGTTTCTAAAAGAACCAGGCCTGCTGTAGAAGGGAATGAATTCTAGGGAGGACAATCTGTAGTCCAGAAGCTCTCCTCTCAGACATGACGTCACAGTGACAAGGGTACAACCACCATTTACTCCCTAGAGGACAATGGGTGGCTCACAGCATGGATGCCGGATCCTTGGGCCAGCTGAATATCCTTACCCATAACACCATCTGTTACCTCCTGTCCTGAGGCAGGCAAGGTCAGAATTACAGTATTCCCCAACTGGGAGGGGGAAATCAGGCCCAACAGGGATGATTCAGAAGCTGCCATGCCAGAAGAACAAAGTCCAGAATCTGGAGATGAGGCACCTCTCTTACCACAGGTCAAACAACATTTCCTGAAAGAAGATATAAAGTGTTAGTATCACAACAGCACACGCTATGGTTGCAGTGGCCTGGAGGCAAGCATTAACTCTACTTTTATGCAACACACATTACAGGTGCTAGAAAAGGAGCGGTTAGAACTACATGACCACCAGGAGCATAATAGATAAAAATGCTACTAACGCATGCAGAAAATGGCAGGAATCCGTCACACCGTGCCAACAGTCACCAGTGGTCCATCCTGAATTGTGTTCCAGGAAGACGAAATCAGGAGCCCCCAATGGTGAGGTCAAGTCTTGGTAATCACCCCCTGAGAGCCCCAGGCATTGAATCTGTTCCAAGCTCAGCTCTACTCCCCTGAAACGGTGTTGCTGACTGGCTGAGCAGCACTATGTTTAAGGTGACTGGCAGGCAGATACCTCTGAGAGCCTTCTGCAATCTTTGGGAGACAGCAGAAGGGGACAGAGGAGGAGGGAGGGGGTATTGAGTTTGTGTGAGGCTGCTGAATTCTGCCATCCTTCCAGATTCTTACGATTTTCTGACTTCTCAACAGACTCTTATCCAGGGTAAGAGCATGGTGTTGAACCAACCTTCCCTCCTCCTATGCCTACCAAAAAGATTGTAGTTTAGTGGAGCCTTTCATATCATGCTCAAGGTGGTCCACGAGCATTTAATCAATCTTCATCTCAATCCTTAGATTTTCTTCAGAGAGGAAAAAATCCATCCACAATTTGCTGGAGACAAGAAATACTGAATGGACCTCTGGTGACTGAGGCGAATAGAGGCATGGGAATGATGTTATTAAAACCTGGGATTTTCATTGATTCTTTGAATTCACCAATCTGCTGGTAGGAGAACACAACCCCCTTGTCTGGATTGGTCTAGCAGGACAATATTGAATTAGAAATAGAGGACAACTTTAACCTGCTTGGATCAATCAATAAAGAAATGACAACCAATCAAGAAATCCAATGACACATTCTTGGAAAATAGCTATGAATAGTTATGAAGCTAAAGTATATTTATGGATTTCATCCCAGTGCTGATAGTTTGAACATTGCCTCCATAGACTGTAATCTCTATAAAACAGGGACTCTCTCTTATGTATATCTGTACAGTAAAACATTCACCTAATAGTACTGAAAGTCTGATGACAGTACTAAATTTTGAAAAGGCTAATTTAGGCCTATATTAGACCTAAAATAGCCTAATATAAGTGCCATGTGAATCAGAAAGTTTTTCATCATGCTTAGCATCCTGTTTCTGACAGGAACAAGTCCAAATCACTTGGAAGTGTCTAGCAGATCCTAAAGAGAGATCCATTCCCTGTGGTTCACTCCCAGAGGAATGAGATGACAGTCACCAAGAGTACACAACTAGCCTTGACCACTCCTCTGGCAACAAATTCACATCTTAATTTTTCATTGATGGAGCAAAATGTTTTTGAAATGTGTTTTGTGGCAGCTACTGATTAGTTTCATGGGACATGATTTACTAAGGCCATTTCCCCATCTTGTGTCTAAAAAACTGAGTAAAATAGGACTTTGGTGTGCCTTAGTCCTAGAAAAGTTTGAAATAGCAAAAATAACCATTCCCTAACAACTTGTGCCATACCATTTGTGATTTTACAAACATTTTTATCGCCCTTCTCACTTGTCGCCTTTCCAAACATAATCCATGAGTTATTTTTTTCAATGGCATGGAGGAATAGCCTAGTAGTTACTGCAATGGTTGGATTACCAAAAAATTAGTGTTTGATTCACAGCGCCACTCCTTGTGGCCTTGGGCAGGTCACTTTACCCTCCATTGCCTTGAAAGACCCGACAATCTACTTCACACCTTGCCAAGATAACCTAGGAGCTGCTGTATCAGCATTGACTCAACAGCATGCATTATAGGTGCTATTTTATGCCCCTGAATATCTTTGCTGTCCCTATCTAAACCTTTTCTAGTTCTGCTGCATATTTTTGCAGTGGGATGACCACAACTGCATATACTGAGATGCTCTATAAGAAGTCAAGTAAATTTGCATGCCATTTCTATGTGTAAATTGTAGTATTTTAGTGACGTCCGAGTATAAGAGCGCACTTCATACATAAATTACGTGGGCATGATTCTGTAAATATACATGTGGAGCTCATCACGTGTACTTTCAATGTGTGTATGCACAGAGATGGAACATGGGAGGAGCATGCATTTACATGAATAATTATAGAATTGATATCAGCGATTGTGACCTAAATCTATGTGCCTTAGCAATCACTTACATGTAAAACATGCATTAATTACATGGTTCATAAGAACATAAGATATGCCATACTGGGTCAGACCAAGGTCTATTAAGGTCAGTATCCTGTTTCCAACAGTGGCCAATCCAGGTCACAAGTACCTAGCAAGTTCCCAAAAAGGCACACAGGTTCCACAATGCTTGTCCTGGGGCAAGCAGTGGATTTCCCGGTTCCTCTTTATTAATGGTTTATGGGCCTTTCCTCTAGGAAATTATCCAAACCTTTTTTAAACCCAGCTACACTAACAGCTTTTACTATATACTCCAGTAACAAATACCATAGTTTGCTTACATGTTGAGTGAAAAAATATTTTTTCTTATTAGTCTTAAATGGGTTACACTGTAGCTTCATTGAATGTCCCCTAGTCTTTCTACTTTTTGATGGAGTAAACAATCTACATTTACCCATTCCACTCCATTCATTAATTTCTAGACCTCTATCATAACTCCCCTCTGCCGTCTCTTTTCCAGGTTGAATAGCTCTAACCTATTAAGCCTTTCCTTATAAGTGTATCCTTCCATTCCCTTTACCATTTTGGTGGCTCTTCTCTATACTTTTTCTAATTCCACTATATCCTTTTTAAGATAAGGCGACCAGAATTGCACACAATATGGAACAATACAGAGGCATTTTCATATCCTTTGTTTTATTCTCCATTCCTTTGCTTATGATTCCTAGCATTCTGTTTGCTTTCTTGACCACCACTGCACACTGCGGAGTATTTCAATGTGTTATCCAAAATGATGCCTGAATCTTTTTCCTGGGTGGTGGTTCCTAATGTGGAACCTTGCATCGTGTAGCCATAGTTTGGGTTGTTCTTTCCTAGGTGCATAACTTTGCACTCGTGCCATATTAAATTTCAACTGCCATTTGAATGTCCAGTCTTCCAATTTATCAATGTCCTCTTGCAATTTTTCAGAATCCTCGTGCGTTTTATCAACTTTGAATAATTTTGTGTCATCTGCAAATTTGATCACCTCACTCATTATTCCTGTTTTCAGGTCATTGTGAATATGTTAAAAAGCAGCATCCCCAGCACAGTTTCCTGGGGCACTCCTCTGTTCACCTTTCTCCATTTAGCCTATCCTCTGTTTTCTATCTTTTAAACAGTTCCTGATCCACAATACTACACTGCCTCCAATCTCATGGCTTTTTAATTTTATCAAGAGTCTCTCATGAGGGACTTTTTAAATGCTTTCTGAAAATTCAGATACACTATTTCAACCAGCTCATCTTTGTCTGTTTATTCACACCTTAAAAAATTATAAAAGAATACCTTCCTTGGCTAAATCCATGTTGGCCTTCCTCCATTAAACCATGACTATCTACATGTTCAGTAATTTTGTTCTTTATAATGGTTTCTACCATTTTGTTGGTACTGACATCAGGCTCACTGGTCTGTAGTTTTCAAGATCACCCCTGGAACCCTTCTTAAAAATTGGCGTTACATTACTTTGACTATTTGCCAATCTACAGCTATTCTGGATGATGTTCATTATAGTTCACAGATTACTAATTGTAGCTCTGCAATCTCATATTTCAACCTTTCAACATCCTTGATCCAGTTTATCAAATAGTTGCACTACATCTTCCCAGTTTATTGATATTTCTTTCAAGTCTTCCAATGCATCACCTTTAAATATCATTCCAGACATGGGTAACTTCCCTACAAATTCTTCAGTAAAGATCGAAGCAAAGCCTTGTCCCCTCTTAGTACCCCTTTTATCCTTCTATCATCTAATGGTCCAATTGACTCTCTCACAGGTTTTTTGTATGAATGTACTTGCAAATGTTTTTACTATGCATTTTTACTTCCACGACAAGCTTTTTTTTTTTTTTTTTTTGAAACTTTTATTTTCATTTTACAACAAGCAAACGAAACAACAAACCAAAGGAGACAAATACAAATATACACATAAGGAAAGCAACCCCAATTACCCCCCACCCCTAAGCTTCTTCTCTAGAACTGAGGAGTATCATCAAAGAGGCGTATACATATAGCAGTGATTGTACATCCAAACAAACAAAAGAGTATCAGCAATATAGACTGATCAGGTGAAATAGATTTAAACAGTCAGATAGGAGCATTTAGCATTTTAAACATAATCGTGGAGTATCCTCCATTCAGACAAATAATAAAGGGTCTGAACGGAGAGACCAACAGATGAGGTAGTTGTTCATATTTACTGTATAGACTGACAGGATGCCACCATTCATTGAGATTAAGAGGGGACCTATTTTTCCCCCAGTATTTTCCAGTAATATTAGGGTATCGGGCATGCAAACATAATATAAGTTAGTATGTGAATGGCCGTGTGGCATATCCAAAGTCTGGTGCTCTGGGTAGCGGTCATTGGACTAACCTATCAGGAGTATAGAAACTTCGGTGGATTAAAAGAAAAAAGTGTCTGAGTAAGTGAGGGAGATCGAGAGATCCATGTCAACCTGCTCCAGGCTGGGCTCCCATGCTCCGGGGTCAAAGCTACATGCAACTCTCGCTCCCAGAATTTCGGTGCTGTCTAAGCGCATTGGTGGATAATGGGAGTGAGGGGAAAAGCAGCCTCCATATATCTGCTAGCGCAAAATCTGTTATCAAAGCAGTAAAAGAATCAAGACTCTTGGGTGGACCACTCGTTCTAGGCGGCAGCCAAGCTGTCAAGGGCTCAAGTACTTGGTTGAATCGCCGCCGAGCAGTAATGGAGGGCTGACAAATGCCTGTGCTAACTGCATAATACTTGCATAATGAACAGGATTATCCACATTCGGAGCATAAATACCAATACACGTAAATTACAGTCTCAACCTGAAGGTGTGCACGGGCCCATCTACCCTCCTTATCAAAGCTAACATCCATTACAATAGCTTGCAGAGACTTCTTAACCAAAATGGCTACCCCACACCGCTTGGAAACTGCGGAAGAGAAGGCAGTCGCCATATTAGGCGTGGTATTAAGTTTCAATGCCGCAGCGGAATTTAAATGCATTTCCTGAAGAAACATTAAAGTAACATGCTCATGATTAAGATAGCTAAGGATTTTCTTTCTTGTGATTGGACTATTAATGCCGTTTACGTTTTATGAGAAGATCTGACACAAGGCCATCAAGAAAGATTAGAAATTCTGAGAAAGAACACAATAATGCACACAATTTCCCAATGTCCCTCATCTTAACTATGTATGACTGTGCACATAACATAATAATCAATGAATTAATGAAAATCATGGAAACGCCCCATATAAAAATAAGCACCGAGGTGCACTAGAGAAGAAGCTAAACCCCAGAAATTACTGGCGACCTAATGTCTGCGGGGAGAAACTCCAGAGAGGGCCCAAGCTAAAACATATAACCTGTGAAACTATGCATGTTTCGAATCCCACCGAGGTGCACATCATGGAGGGATAGAAGGCCAAGTAAATTATAGATAGAAAGAGAAGTCCAGGCAGTCTCTATTCCAGGCTGGGGTCACCGCGTCGGGCCGTTCAAGATGGCGGGCAAATTCGGCGAATTACAGATCAAGATTGTTGAATCATAGTGGTTGGATTAGCGCATCTGATCTGCGTTATTTGAAGTCCGAAAACATTGCTAGTAAATCGGGATCTTCGAATGTTATGGCTGGGTTATGGAGAGTCACTCTGAGCATCACTGGATATATTAGGCCAAAGTGAGCCTGTAGTTATTGAAGTCCAGGGCGAGAAGCAAGGAGTCTCCTCCGTCGGTCAACTGTGGACTTTACCACGTCAGGGGAAAAGAAACTTTATGACTTTCAAATTCAAGATGATAGTTCGCCCGGGCAGCAGTGCGAATTTGCTCTACTTACTGGTATCGCAATAATCGAAAATTGAGAGCCCGAGGGGTCGTCCGATTGAGCGCCATATTAGCAGGAGCACGATGCGCTCGGTCAGTCTCCAGATCTCTGTAAATAATAATCTTTAGCAAGGGAGGGAGAGTTATGACCAAGAATTCTCGCATGTCTCCTGCTCTCACATCCTCCGGTACTCCAATGAGCCCCATATGGTTGCAACCAGCGCGATCATTGCTATCCTCCTGCTCTTTTCGAAAATTCTGTATCATACGCTCAGCCTTGCCCAATTTCACCAAGCGCACCGCGTGCGAGTCAAGGACCTCTGCCATGTTGTCCTGTCGTAACGGAAGACTTTCGAGCCGGTTCTGAAGTGTGCCAAAGTCTTCACGCATGGTTCGGAGCGCCGCTCCGTTGGACTGTACCAGCTCCTTCACACCGCGTATCTCCTCCAAGATCCCCTGTAGCGTTGCGGGGTTTTCCCAAAGTAGGGCCATCTTTTGTGGGGAAGAACTCTGTTTTGGAGCGTTTTCCGTGTGAAGAAGAGGGAGACCCGAGGTCCAGTCGCACTGGTTTGTGGCCCGCCGTTCCCCCCAAGGCACCCCGGTAAGTTCAGAGCAAAAAATGAAATTTATGCAGGTATTAATTCAGGATTCTGAGTAGGCCTCTCGGGAGCTTCAACGCGAAGCGTCTATCCCGCTGGACATCAGGCTCCGCCCCCCCCACGACAAGCTTTTTATAAAATTCTCTTTGCCTATCTTATCAATGCCTTGCATCCAACTTGCCAGTGTTATGTTGTTTCCCTTTTTAGTCATTTGGCTCCTTTTCCCATTTCCTGAAAGATGCTTTTTTTGGCTAGAACAACTCTCTGAACTCACCTTTAAACCATGCTGGCAGTTTTTTTTGGCCTTCTTTCCATTTTTCTTAAAGCGTGAAATATATCTGTTCTGGGCTTCCAAGATAGTATTTTTAAACAATGGCCATGCTTGATGTAAATCTTTAACCTTTGCTGCTGCTCCTTTAAGTTTTTTATTAACTATTTTCCTCATTTTATCATAGTTTCCCTTTTGAAAGTTAAAAGGTAATACTGTGGATTCTCTTGCTGTCTTTCTTCCACTTATTAAATTACATGCAATCATGCTGTGATCACTATTGCCATGTGGCCCCAACACCCTTATCTCTTGCACCAGATCCTCTGTTCCACTACGGACTAGGTTCAAAATAGATTCCCCTCTTGTTGTTTCATGAACCAGCAGCTCCAATAAACAGTCATTTATTTAATCTAGAAACTTTATCTTCCTTATAAAATTACCCTCCACATTTTCTATTCTTTAATCAGTTACTGATAGATAAAAGGAAATTAATTTCTATGCCATAACTTTTGGATTTCCTCCTGTGTTTCACATCAGAGACTTTATTAAAGACCTTTTGAAAGTCCAGATACACTATATTAACTCTCATCTTATTTGTGTGCTTATTTACAGCTGCACAGAATTCAACAGATAATGATGAAAGCAAAAGGGAGCCAGGCAGGTATTACTTCTGCAAACTGCATAAATCCAACTGCCCTGTTAAAAGCCCTGTCGCTAACCGGTTAGTGGTCCACAAAAAAACTGGATCACACAAAGGTTCTCATGTATATGGCAGCCTCTGGATATACACTACCATTCTTCATCAAACAATGAAAACAATAAAACAATGAAAAAGTGGTAGAGGAAAAAGACCTTAGGGTTCATATACCAATGCAACGGCAACAGTTATCATAACAGAACATGACTCTGCATCAGCCAACATTGGCATGTCGCAGTCATCACTCCAACATCATAGGTCATAAAAATCCTCCAGCACTATGATAATCAAATGTACATATTCACATACTCGACTATTGAAAAGGCTTGGCTATTGAAACTACATAAATGGTTCAAGCAACCCTCTAACCAGTTTGCAACAAGATTGCTCTACTTAGCTGCAAGCAAACACCTTATAGACACATTGCAGATCCACTTCAACAAGCCACTGGTTCAACTCTGACACCGGGCATTTCACCAATGCTGCTTCAGTTCCCTTGGGGTTATGGTGGTAACCGCTAGTTGTGGTAAATGTTGGGGTTATTTTAAGTGTCTGGATAACTGACTTTATTGGCTTATGTTGTAGGATGGTTGCATTTGGCTGGTTATGAAGATCTGCACACTTTAATATACAGCTCTGTGGAAGCTCAAAAGACACAGGTTCCACAATGCTTGTACTGGTGCAAGCAGTGGATTTTCCGGGTCCCCTTTAATAATGATCTATGGACCTTTCCTCCAGGAGCTTGTCAAAACCTTTTTTAAACCCGGCTACACTAACAGCTTTTACTATATCTCCCGGTAATGAATTCCAGAATTTGATTACATGTTGAGTGAAAAAATATTTTATCTTATTAGTCTTAAATAGGTTACACTGTAGCTTCATTTCATGGCCCCTAGTCTTTCTATATTTTGATGGCAAAAACAATAGATCTACATTTACTTGTTTCACTCCATTCATTAATTTATAGACCTTTATCATATCTCCCCTCAGCCATATCTTTTCCAGTTTGAAAAGCCCTAACCTTTGCTATGGAAGCAGAAATGCGTAATAAAGACTTTTTCGAGTACATTCATAGCAAAAAACCTGTGACAGAGTCTCAGAGTCTCTCTTCATAGAGGTATCCTTCCATCCCCTTTACTATTTTGATGGCTCTTCTCTGTACCTTTTCTAATAACGCTATATCCTTTTTAAGATACAGCAACCAGAATTGCACATAATATTCAAGGGCGGTCGCACCATGGAAAAATACAGAGGCATTATAATACCCTTTGTTTTCTTCTCCATTCCTGCTATGATCACTATTGCCAAGTAGACCCAACACCCTTATCTCTTGCACCAGATCTTGTGTTCCACTAAGGACAAGGTCAAAAATGGCTTCCCCTCTGGTCAGTTCATGAACTAGCTGTTCCAAGAAACAGTCATTTATTCATTTAGAAACTTTATCTCCCTAGCATATCCTGCCGTGACAGTGACCCAATTGATACCGGGGTAATTGAAATCACCCATTATTATTATTGTGCTGTATTTTTTGTTAGCTTCTTTGATTTCTTTGAGCATTTTATCATCCATTTGTTCATTCTAGCCAAGCGGTCGATAGTACACCTCCATGGCTATCGCCTTCCCCTTCCCCTTTTTACATGGAATTTCTATCCATAGAGATTTTACAATAAATTTTGTTTCCTGCAAAGCTTTAATCCTTTGTGACTCAATGCCCTCTCTAACATAGAGTACAACCCTTCCACCAATTTGATCTGCTCTATCATTACGATATAGTTTGTACCCAGATACCACAGTGTCCCACAGTTTGTCTTCCTTCCACCATGTCTCTGAGATACCAATCATATCTAACCTCTCATGTAGTACTATGTATTCTAACTCTCCCATCTTATTTTTTAGACTTCTAGCATTTGCATACAAACATTTTAGAGGCTATATTTTATTAAAAGCTGGCTGCTACATGGTACCCTGTCCTGTGCTTCTGAGGTAATCGCTGACCAAATTCCTGGATGATTCACACAGTCCTTACTTGGATAGAGGGAGTCTTTCAAAATGCCCCTTTGATCTGTCACTTGGCTTTAACACCTATTAAAAACAATTTCACAGGTCTCTTGCCCCCTATCTAGAAGGCCTTTTTGTAATGGTCTCTAGAAACAATTTATTGCTCAAAGAATACTGACCCTGTTTTTCCTTTAATGCTAAGTTATGGTTTGATTTGATTTAAATTAAAGCTCTTTGCTGATACTAGGCCTGACTGAGTATTAAATTTAAACTAGCAGCTCTCTGCTGGGTTTTAAATTTAACTGAAAGCTCTCTACTAGATTTTAAATTTAAACTGAAAACTGCCATATATATGAGAAGGTGTTTGTGATTCATATTTTTTAGCAGACTTCTTTTATCAAACTTGGATCTGGAGAAGCAAGATTAACAGGATGCTAACCGGTTAGTGACAGGGAGTTGCAGGGGTGGCAGGCACTGTTGTCTAGCCTATTTATTGCGATACTCAGCAACTAACCAGTTAGCTAAACCACATAAAGTTGGAACAGATAAAAAGCTGCCTGCCTCTCTTTTAAACAGCTTTGTAATCCAGTTAGTGGCTAAATATCACAATAACCAGACTGCAGAACAACAAACCAGTGAAGCCAGATATTCAGTGCTGTTACCGGATAAGCCCTGGCATTGAATATCCAGCTTTAATTTAAAGTGGAGATGGCCAGCCACTTTAGCTGTACTGGCCAACATGACTGAAAATGCCCCCCGTGTATTTAGGTGGGTCACTATCCCTGAGTGGACAGAAGTCTGATCATGGAGATTATATGCAGTCTTCAGTGAATGCAATTTATGGATCTATTGTTCTTTTAAGCAAGGCTTTTCTGAATAACCTTCAGAGGGTTTGAAAAATAGACTAGATAGTGAGCAAATATACCCATTTATAACTATTCATATTTCGGAAATGTTCAACTACTATTTCCTCCTAGAAGCTAAAAATACTGTAAGGGGTTGATTAATGGACATGTGGAAAATATGTGCTATTTATGTAAATAAATAAACTTACACATGTTTTTTACAAATCTAGTCTAGTTTGGTGTAAGTGGCCATGCCTAAATTTGGCATGCCTATTTAAGCACATACTTTATAGAATGGCTCCCATATATGCGCATGACAGTGTGCGTTAACTACATGGAAATTTATAGAGTTTTTCTCCATGCAGGGCCAGCCGAAGAGTTAGTTCAAGATGTTGGCAACATAGGCAAACCTCTTCCCCCCAAGCTATCAGAATCTATTGTTTAGCTTTGAATACCTTGCTTTTTACCACTCCTAAAAACTGCCACCCTAAGCAGCTGCCTAGTTTGCCTAGTGGCTAGGCCAGCCTTGCCTCTGTGTGAATTAACTCCTCTATTTTAAAATCTTACAGTCCTTTGCCAGCACATCAGAAAATTCGGACTTATCCTGAAAACTGTGCATATAAAGTAAAAATAAGCAACAACAGTATATTAATAGTTTAGTTCAAGGTTTATCAAATCTATTATGGACAGCTCACTGCCAGTCAAGTTTTCAGGATTTCCACAATGAAAATACATGAGATAAATTTTCATATGTTTGAGATCAAGTATATCAAAACTCATAGCAAAAGCATTCATTTTGAATATCTAGAAAACTTGACTGTGGGGTCACCAGGAAAGATTTGGAAAGCTCGGTAAAGGGTCAAAGAAAAGCTCAATTTCACAATGTACAGATCAGACAGATGGAGAATATTTGCAGTTTAATTGACCTTTATATAAAACCTAAACTCACCTTTAGAGCTAAAGTGATATTTAAGAAATGAAGACATAAAAAATTTGGAAATGAATGATAATCTGAGTAAAACTGCACGAGGGTAGTTATTTCAATTTCTACTAAGTTCAAGACAGCCACAATTTATAGTTCAGAGAGGTATGTCAATATTATTCTTCAGATAAGAGTAATACAAACAGGCATTTATATAACCTTGGGATGAAAAAACAAACACCAGTTTCAACTGGATGCTTTTCAGCAATATTTCCACAAGGACTTTCAAAATGTATTGCGAAAAGCCTGTAACATTAGGAGGTATCTTTGAAGTAACTATGCCAGTGTTGTATCATTGAAAAAACACCAAAGATCTCGGCTGAATGTTGGAAAATATAAAAACAAACATAAATAAATACTCAACCTCATTATATAAATTAATCTGCAGGATGGACCATCATAACTTAGAAATTACACTGTGCAGTCATTTCATGTTGTGCTAAATTATTAGGATCATTTTAATCATCAGTCCATCGATTTTATACTTTTTTTTGCATTTTCTGAAATTTCATCGAAGTGCAACCTTAAAGTTCACATTTAATTCCAAGGAAAAGGACCTTGGAGTGGTTGTTTCTGAGGATCTCAAGGTGACAAAACAGTGCGACAAGGCAGTGGCCAAAGCCAGAAGGATGCTGGATTGCATACAGAGAGGAATTACCAGCAGAAAGGAAGAGGTACTAATCCACTGTACAAGTCGCTGGTGAGGCCTCACTTGGAATATTGTGTTCAGTTTTGGAGACTGTATCTCGCAAAGGATATAAAAAGTCTGGAAAGGGTTCAGAGGAAGGTGTCCAAAATGATTTGGAGCCTATATCAAAAGACGTGTAGAAGAGACTTGAAGACCTAAATATGTACACTCTGGAGGAGATGAGGGACAGGGGAGATATGATTCAGACCTTTAAATACTTAAAGAGTATTAATGGACAAACAATCCTCTTACAAAGATGGGGAAGCTGTAAAACTAGAGGGCATAACATGAAGCTGCAAGAGAGTAAACTGAGAGGCAATGTTAGGAAATACATTTTCACTGAAAGGGTGGTGAATGCTTGGAATGCCCTCCCAATGGAAGTGGTGGAGGCAAAGACAGTGATGGAATTCAAACTGGCATGGGACAGACACTGTGGATCCCTTTATAGAAACAGGATAAAATCAAAATAAACATAACTAACTATTTCAATAAATAAGGGGTGACCTACACAGAGTGGCTGGTATACCCCTAAACAAAGGCATGCGGAGAGGTGACCTGCACGGAGCGGCAGGTGCACCTGCTCTTGCCGCCTTGCTGGGCAGACTAGATGGATCATACTGGTCTTTATCTGCCGTCATATACTATGTTATGTTATGTTATGTAATTCAGGTAACAGTTCATATCCTGACTAATGGTGCCAATAAATTGAAAATTTTAAAAATTGATGACTTATTTGAAGACTAGCCAGTTGACATCCTCTGACATAATGCTATGTTTTGAAACATCTACATCGCGGAGTTAATGCTTTAATTTAATCTGTATGATCCATCCTGTTCACCACCATTAGCTTCTATATTCAAAAAAATGTTGATGGTGTTTATTTCAAGAACACCTCAGCCAAGCAACACATAGCATGACATTATGCACCCTGTCTCTTTAAATTAAAGACATCCACTTAAATGTCATTACTGAGTCCAAAAGTCAACTTGACCTGTATATGAAATATCCACCACTGCTCCCAATAATTCAGATGCTTCTCCAAATTAGCACCCTAACAGTGGAACCTAGACACCTGCTTCCTCGGCCCTCACTTTGGAATTCCCTCCCACCTGCTCCGTCTAGACTTCTCCTTGAAGAATGTTAAGGCTATGCTGAAAACCTATCTCTCCCCCTCCCTGAGATCTAACCTGGCTTCCTCTCTTCTCCCCTTCTCCCCCTTCTCTCTCCTCCCTCCTCCCCTTAGAAAAGGAAAGAGACAGTCACACCTATCATAATATTGGCATTCCTTTTCCTCCTTCTGATCTTGCAGTGATTATTTGTAACACTGTAAACCACTCTGATACTTGCATCTTGAGCGGTAAATTAAATGACTAAATAAAGATAAGCAGGTGGCTACAATTTGGGACCCCTTAGCAAGTTAACGTTCATTTTAACGCATGGCAATTGGCAGTTGGGAACACTAATGCATAAATGTGTCTGCCACTACCTGATATAACACAGGTTAGTCAGTAAATTGTAGGATAGGGAGGGAATAGGCAGAGAGTGGATGTGGAGCGGGCATTACCATTAGTGCCAGGGCAACTGCCATGCACTCGGCAGCAACACGGCTCTTAGCTTGGGTTCACCTAAGGACTCCTGTGGGAGGCTTTAGTGAATCCACCTTAGCAGAGCGCACATTGAAGTTGACCATTGTGCATTATCTTCATTCACATTTTTGTCTGACCATCTATGTATGGAACTAGTGGGGGCATTTTGTTTCCTCCCTCGCTTTCCCAATAATCTTGTCATTTCAAGCCAGTGTAAATACAATGCTCAATTGCCTGGCTTCCTTTGGCCTTTCAGACCTATGCATCCTGATTTCTCAAGTTTTGCTCATACTGTGCATTAGATGCAAACATTAATGCATGAGAAGCACAGAGCCTTTGCACTAACTGTTCGGGGTGTTTCCAGTACAGTATGTTCCCATACAGTTATCAAAAAGAAAAATACATTGCTGCTTTGGAAGCTTACTGACCGTGTTTATGCACTTATTGTATCTTATTGCATCTGCACTATCTGTCCCAGTGATAGCAATACACAGTCCATAACCATTCTCCGCACATAAGACGACCATTTCCTGTCCCATAACATGAATTTCTATGTGCTGTCATGTTGTTGTTGTTGTTAAGTGCCGTCAACCTCTGGATAGTTATCCTAAATTGTGTTCAGTCTTCAGTCAGGGGGCTCATTGTTGACAGACTGGTACCCATAGCTGCCGTTATTGTATCGATACATTTCGTTGCTGGCCTTCCTTTTTTGCGTTGACCTTCTATCTTGCCAAGCATGATATCTTTCTCTAATGATCTTTCTCTTCGCATGACGTGTCCGAAGTATGAAAGTCGAAGACTTGTCATCTGAGCTTCTAAAGAAAGCTTAGCTTTGATCTCCTCTAGTACTGACTGGTTTGTTCTTTGGGCAGTCCATGGTATACACAGTATTCGCCGCCAGCACCATAATTCAAAGACATCAATTTTCTTCCTGTCTATATTTTTCACTGTCCAGCTTTCACATCCATATGATGTTATTGAAAATACCATTATTTATTTATTTAATTTATATTCTCTTACATACCATGCTATTCTGCATCAGTGCGGTTTACATTGAACAAACTGAAATTACATTGAACAGGGCATTATAACTTGGAGATAACTATTTTACAGGGAACATGGGCTATGGAGGGTTAAGTGGCTTGCCCAAGACCACAAGGAGCACCTGTGGGACTAGAAACCCCAGTCCTTCCGGACCAAGGTTGCTGTCCTCTAGTGGGATGTGAACCCTTGACCTTCTGGCCTGAAGTACCATGCCCCAACCACTAGGCCACTCCTCCACCATGGCTTGAGCAAGTTGAATCTTTGCATAGAGAGAGACATCTCTGCTCTTGAGAATCTTGTCTAGGTCTCTCATAGCCATTCTGCCAAGAGCAATGCATCGTTGGATTTCTTGACTGCTTGTTGCTTCCTTATTGATAGTTGAACCAAGTAGGTTAAAGTTGTTCATGATTTCAGTTTCTTCTCCTTCAACAATAAACCTGTTGATTTTGCCAGTTGTCATGATCTTTGTCTTCTTTACATTAAGGTGCAGGCCCATTTTGAGACTATGTTCTTTGATCATGAGAAGCAAATGTTTCAGATAATCTTCACTTTCAGCCAGTAATGTGATATCATCAGCATAGTGAAGGTTGTTGATGAGTCTTCCATCAATCTTCATACCTCTCTTGTCTTCATACAATCCTGCTTCTCTGATGATTTGTTCTGCATATAAATCAAACAGGTAGGGGGAAAGTATGCAATCTTATCTTACACCTTTGCTTATTTTAAACCATTCTGTTTTTCCTTGTTCCGTTCGAACTGTTGCTTCTTGATCAATGTACAGATTGTACAAGAGAACGATCAGGTGTTCTGGTATACCCATGCTTCTTAATGTGGCCCAGATTTTCTCATGGTTTACACAATCAAAAGCCTTGCTATAGTCAATAAAGCAACAGTGAGAAGCTATAAAGATGTCTTACACATTGTAACATGGAACGTACAAAGCATGAACCAAGGGAAGTTGGAGGTTGTCAAGAATGAAATGGAACCTTTACAACTTGATCTGTTGGGTGTCAGCGAACTGAAATAGACTGGCATCGGGCACTTTGCATCAGATGATCAAATAGTCTCCTATGATGGAAATGAAAGACAAAGAAGAAATGGTGTTGCATTTATAATGAAGAAGAAACTTGCAAGAACTGTAATGAAATACAATGCAGTTTGTGAACGCTTAATCTATTTTTGTCTATGAGGAATGCCTATCAACACAACCATAATTCAAGAATATGCCCCAACAACAGCTGCAGAAGAGGATGAAATTGAAGAGCTCTATGAACAAGTTCAAGCTGAAACTGACAGAACATACAAACAGGATATCTGATAGTCATGGGTGACTGGAATGCAAAAGTTGGCAACAAAGAAGAAGGCAAAGTAGTTGGAAAATATGGACTTGGCAACAGAAATAAAGCTGGAGAAAGACTGATAGAATTCTGCAAGACCAATGATCTATTCATCTCAAACACCTTCTTCCACCAACAGAAGCAGCGACTGTACACATGGACTTCACCCATTGAGTTGTATAAAAATCAAAATCTGGGCTGTCATACCAGCATGGTAATGGTTACCACAGCCAATGTCTAAGAGCTACCATTTCTAATTCACATGGTAACTGCTTACTTTGTAATAGTAAACACTGGCCCTGAAATAGAAAATCCTTGTTAAGTTATTTAACTGAATCCATGTAAAAAGGGGAAGGGAATAGCAGTGGGTGTCCTATGTTCACCTGGCCATCGTGAACAGATAGATGATGAAATGCTAACAGAAATTAGGGAAGCTAGCAAAGTTTGCAACATAGTAATAATGGGTAGAAAGTCACTGTAAAAGAGGAAGACCGGCAATGAGATAGATCGATACAATAACAGGAGCTATGGATTCCACTCTATCAATAATGAGCTACTTGGCTGAAGACTGAACAAAGTTTAGGTCAACTATCCAGAGGGTTGCCAGGAGTTGACACCGACTTGACGGCACTGAACAACAACAATAATGGGAAATTTCAATTTGTCCAGTACTGACTGGCAGAAAAAAGAGCAGGGGTAATAAAGTAAAAAGAAAATCCTTTATTGAGACTGATACGGCCACGTCAGGAGCAGATTTATACATTTGATTTAATAAATGGAGGGAGGATAACAAGAAAATTGATTGTACTAGCATTTAATTTTAAAAAAAGGAGGCTATGATAAAATAAGGAAAATGGTTAGGAAAAAACTAAAAGGAGCTACTGCAAAGGTTAAGAGTTTACATCATATCTTGAAAGCTCAGACCAGATGTATTCCACACTTTAAGAAAGGAGGAAGGAAAGCCAAGCAACAGCCAGCATGACTTAAAGGTGAGGTCAGAGAGGTTTTATAACTAAGCGAGAATCTTTCAGAAAATAGAAAAAAGCCAAATGATGAAAACAGGAAACATCATATGGTCTATAAAACAATGAATGGAGAGGAAAGAGTAATATTAGATTGCTTGTTTACTCCATCAAAAAGTAGAAAGACTAGGGGACACACAATGAAGTTATAATGTAGCCCATTTAAGACAAATCAGAAAAAAATATTTTTTCACTCAACACATAATAAATTCTGGAATTTGTTACTGGAGTATGTAGTAAAAGCTGTTAGTGCAGCTGGATTTAAAAGAGATCTGGATGAGTTCCTGGAGGAAACCATAAAGTGGACCGAAGAAATCCACTGCTTAATCCCGGGACAAGCAGCATGGAATCTGTCTACCTTCTGGGAACCTGACAGGTACTTGTGACCTGGATTGGCCAGTGGTGGAAACAGGATATTGGGTTTGATGGACCCTTGGTCTGACCCAGTATGGCACTTCTTATGTTCTTATATATTTTACTTAACTAATCCAGAGTTTTAAACTATTCCTTTGATCTCAGTAAAACAAAATGTCAGTATCAGCTCTTGCATACTGCATACATTCCAAGCATCATAAATTGACAAATCTGATGAAATTCAGAAAATTACTATACAAAGATGCAAAACAGCTTAAGGAACCATATTAGAGAACTTATACATTTCAGGCGAAATTCATAAGGGTTTATATGGTTTGTAGGATCTGCAAACCACATAAGAGCCTGAGATGCAGCAACTAGTGCTACTGAATATCACCACAGACTCTCTTGGCATTAACTAGGTAGTGCCAGAGCAGTCTGGGGGTGGGACGGGGGTAGTGCTGGCACCTATCCGATTAGCAGAAATTTTTAGCCCACTAATTGGATGCGCAACCACATTAAGTAAGGACAGGTCAATGACTGTCCTAACATTATGTAGTTTTGCTGTCTGGTTACTGACTGATTGCTGCTGATCGGATTCCAAAAACTGTTGGTGGTGAAACCAGATATTCGGCACTGGGCACCACATAGGTTCACTTTTGCTTATAGTGGTCAGGCAGTTTAGAAATGTAGATCGCCACAGGCTCAATATCTGGCCTTTATTACCTTATGGGATCCCTCCAAAACAGGAAATCTATCTGCTAGGAATTTGCATTCATTGGTGCACATTCAGTTCTTTTGTGCCCCATAAAAATTTGGTGAAAAAGATTAATTTCTATAAAGTCTTCTAATGCATTTTAGAAATGTTTGAAGCAAATAAAAAATGTCCAAAAATCAGGAAAAAAAAGTTAAAAAAGACCTGAAAAATAGTTCCATGCACATCCCGAGTACCTGCAAGTACCTGTAGCAGACGCAGAATGGAAACACACAGCACTATGCAAATTAAGATCCTACATTGATAAAAGGGAAGCAGAACTAGTCCGTTTTTCTGTTATTTTTGTGAATTAAAAGGGGATAATTTTATAAAGGATTTCAGTACCTTAAATACTTAAAAATAACCTTAGAGTTTTACACAAGAATGTAGGGGCAGAAATCATTGCGTGCCTACTTTTGTGCATCTGAAAAAATGCACTTCCAGGGGCAAAATTAGGTATGTACATTGCAAACGCCGCCTATTTTCCATTTGATAAAATGTGGCGCCAATATTCAAAGGCACTTATCCAGTTATCAGCACCCGATTACCAGATATGTGTGCTGAGCATAAAACTCAGTGCCACTTCCAGACAGTACCGTTAATACTATCTCTGACCACCTCAGCACTATCCAGCTAGTACCACAATGGTCCACGGCCTGAGCTAGGACACAGCCAGAATTTATCCATTTATCCAGATAGTGGCAATTTTTAGCACAGCTATCTGGATAACAAACCAGATTTGTTATCCTGATTGCTATCAGGATACTGATGGTGCTGATCACTGTATCTGGCATTATTCGATACCCCCACTAAATATTCAGATCTTTTTACCTACTACAGCCATCATTTAAAAAAAATATTGACCGACCTACGTATGTGCACAAAATTGCAAATATTTACAACCATATTTACACCTGTAAATTCAGGCATCTATCTTCCTTTGTGTGGGTACTTAGGCCTATATTATAAGAGAAAAGTATGCCCTTATTTTTCCTTTATAAAATTGCATATTACAAGCCCCTACCTTTCTCTAGAATCTGGTCTCCCTGGTATAAAATTAGTGCCAAAGACCTTGATGCTGCAAATGCTGCATAGCACTGAAGTAAGTTTTAATGTATAGCATTAACAAAAATGCTAAAAAATGTATTACTTCCGATGTAGTAAACTAATGGCCAGGCAAGTACTGATGTATTATAAAGTGTGCACTTTCAGAAAAAAACCAGGGTACATTGCAGTGACAAGATGCAGCCATTTACTGCAACATGAGTAAACATCTCCAAAATACTGTATCAAAATACTGTATTGGTGGCCCAAGTGAACCCCCCACCCCAACCATGCCCCCCCTCCAAATCTCATTGATGGTCTATGGGTCCCCCTCCTGTACCACTATCTCCTGTCCCTTCCCTCTATCTTCTATTCCCCTGTGCACCTCCAACATTGGGAGTTAGGAGTGACACCCATATGCTTCTGTCTCCGCACCATCATCTTGAAAAATGAGGCATTTTTCAGTCAGACTAGAAAGGGAAGATGTCTTTTTTGACCTGGAGTATTGGTTGGTGCTTGGTGCTGCTCTTTAGCATATCAGAATGTGGTCAATCCTTATTCCTCTTCATGTACCCTCCTTGAATCCTCTACACCTTATTCCTTCCCTCTTTGCTCTCTTCTAGCCCTCTCTCTACCATGCTCTCCTTCCCAGTACCCTCTTGCCCTCTAACTCACCCTCTTTACACTTCCTTTTTCTTACTCCAAAGCTCTCTTTATCTTTCTCTCTCTCTCTCAGTATTTGTGCCAATGTCTATGGGTATGTGTGTGTGCTGCGGATGTGTCCGTGTTGTAGTATTTCAGTGTGTCTCTTTGTTGCAATGTCCCAGTGCCTTTAATTTTGCATATTTGTGGCTGTGCCCCTTGACAGTATTTGTGAGTGTTGGCTTAAGAATATGTCCTTGTATTTGCTGGTGGTGGGTGGTGATGATGTTGGTGGTGGTGCTGGTGGTTGATCTTCATGCTGTTGGTGCCTACCATTAGTAGGAGTGAGGTGTTGGTTGCATGTGTTCTTGCTTGCAGAAGAGAGAGGCAAGAGAGGAGGAGGAGGAGGTACCCTCTGCAGAGAGTATACCTGCCCTGAACATTGTTCTTGGACCTGACCGGAGTGCATGCACAGATTCAGATTTGGAATAGTTCACCTGAGTGACCAGCTTCAAGCAGACCCAGAGCCCACTGTGTGGATGGAAAGTGTCGAGCCAGTGCCATTTCTCACCACTGGATCTTTCCAAGCTCTCTTCAAGGCCACAACAGGGATTAGCCAGGCAGCAACTTCTCACTGCATAGCTCAGTTTCTAGAAGATTGTCTAAGGTGACACTCAATATATTATCTTTCCTGAGTAAGAGCAACAGAAACATGAAACTATGAGAGAATTCTATGAGCTGACACACTTACACTGTACTTTGGGTAATTGACTGTACACACATAGATACCAGGCAACCTGCAGGGAAAGAGGCACCATATTGCAACCAAAGTCCTTTCATTCCCTGAACATGCAGGTAGCTTACAATGTCTCACATCGAATAACTGATGTGTGTGCCTGCTACCCAGACTCATGCCACAATGGCTATATTTTGTCACAACTAGGCTAACATGAGCACTTTGAAAGTGGCCATATCACTGGAGGATGACTTTTAGGTGAGCATACATCACCACACACACGCTACTTACAAATCAGCCCTTTTCTCCCCACAGAAGCCTTTCTGAGTATGCATCAAGCAGCCCTAAAGATGTCAGAGACCACCTATGCCTTGATGTGCTAGCCTACCATCAGTAAAGTACACACTCACTCATATCTCCTTTGCTTTTACCCCTGCGAGTGACAGAGGCTACCCCTCAAGACCTGGCTGATGATCCCCATAGACCACCCCAATGGGAAAGCAGAAGAGAACTATAGTTGTGGTCAACATTATTGGCACCCTTGCAGCCTTTAATGTCCAATATCTCCTAAAAAAAAACTGGTCAGTGAAATGGCTTTGGACTATTTATGCACACATATTTGACACATAAAAGAATAAAATAAAACAAGATCAGATTAAAAAATAGGAAATCGAAGGAAATAGTATAAAAAAGTGGAACATTGCCAGAACATAATTATTCATCCAATAAAGAACTTCATTCTACCTATTTAAACATTTCAGGAGTATAGCTTACTACAACATTAGTAGGGAGAAAAGGATCTCAGATCTGTAGAGCCAACAGTCCAGACATATCAAATCTTAGCCTTGGACCAGTGCTCAGGAACATCAAGGTCAGGTAATATAATTTAACAACCTTGTTTTTTTTTTTAAATAACTTCAAATAGAAAAATATCAAAATAGCTTTGCATACCCCCTTGCCCACAGAGCATATATTTGGAAACCGCAGTATATACTTTCACATAGATCATCCATATATAAAGGCACAAAACTTATCTGCATGACAAGCCTAATGCCACTCTGGATGCTATCTAGGCGTTTCACATCTGCTTCATCAAGGGGAGACAAAAACTTCAATGCGCCAACAAAACAATGCAACTACAACTGAAAATCATCTTTGTCAAGTCCTTCTGTACAGGTACAAAGATGATTTTCAGTTGGAGTTGCATTGTTTTGTTGGCACATTGAAGTTTTTGTCTCCCCCTGACAAAGTAGAGGTGAAACGCCTAAATGGAGTCCAGAGTGTCATTGCAGTTGTCATGCAGATATGTATTGTGCCTTTATAGATGGATGGCCCTCACTTGGTTTGCAGCTTGTCGTGCTGTGAGGGCTTGTGTGCATCAGTGATGCTGAGAGCCAAACTATCGGTAGTTTAACTACTGGCAGGGTCTCCCAAGATGGACAGGTCTCAGCTGAGGTGCCAGACCAAGACAAACCACCCATCTGGGCAGCAGCAGAATGAGATAGTGTTGACGGCAGAGGATCACATTTCTGTGACAACGGCAACAACACCAAACTTAAACTGCGCAGAAGAAAGGCCTGGCAATCTACTTCTGTATCTTGCAGTGAAAACCCAATGGAAAGTTACAACAAAACAAACTGTGCTATAGTGCTGGAAGATGAGACCCCCAGTTGCCTGTATGTATGCATTGCAGTATATTTTGTTCAATGTAAACCGCGCTGATTTTAATAGCGCGGTAAAGAAGAGATGTTAAATAAATAAATAAATAAATAACTAGCTACTGGGGAAGAGCTGAAGACTTTTCAGCGTAAAGCCAGCATTTATGATGTGGTTGGATCAAAGCCCTTGGGACGTCTGACTGTTGATGTAGCTGCGCATGAAATGAGAGTCAGAAGCTGTAAAGATGTCTTACGCATTGGAACATGGAACATACGAAGCATGAACCAAGGGAAGTTGGAGGTGGTCAAGAATGAAATGGAACGTGTACAACTTGATCTGTTGGGTGTCAGCGAACTGAAATAGACTGGCATCGGGCACTTTGCATCAGATGATCACATAGTCTCCTATGATGGAAATGAAAGACAAAGAAGAAATGGTGTTGCATTTATAATGAAGAAGAAACTTGCAAGAACTGTAATGAAATACAATGCAGTTTGTGAACGCTTAATCTCTATTTGTCTATGAGGAATGCCTATCAACACAACTATAATTCAAGAATATGCCCCAACAACAGCTGCAGAAGAGGATGAAATTGAAGAGCTCTATGAACATGTTCAAACTGAAACTGACAGAACATACAAACCGGATATCTGATAGTCATGGGTGACTGGAATGCAAAAGTTGGCAACAAAGAAGAAGGCAAAGTAGTTGGAAAATATGGACTTGGCAACAGAAATAAAGCTGGAGAAAGACTGATAGAATTCTACAAGACCAATGATCTATTCATCTCAAACACCTTCTTCCACCAACAGAAGCAGCGACTGTACACATGGACTTCACCCATTGAGTTGTATAAAAATCAAAATCTGTGCTGTCATACCAGCATGGTAATGGTTACCACAACCAATGTCTAAGAGCTACCATTTCTAATTCACATGGTAACTGCTTACTTTATAATAGTAAACACTGGCCCTGAAATAGAAAATCCCTGTTAACTTATTTAACTGAATCCATGTAAAAAGGGGAAGGGAACAGCAGTGGGTGTCCTATGTTCACCTGGCCATAGTGAACAGATAGATGATGAAATGCTAACAGAAATTAGGGAAGCTAGCAAAGTTTGCATCGGGCACTTTGCATCAGATGATCACATGGTCTACTATGCTGGAAATGAAAGACAAAGAAGAAATGGACTTCACCCAGTGGATTTTATAAAAATCTAATTGACTACATCTGTGGAAGTCAACAATGGAAAAGTTCTATAACATCAACAAAGACAAAACCTGGAGCTGACTGTGGTACAGATCATCAACTACTAGTATGCAAACTCAAGCTAAAGTTGAAAAAGAGCAAACCACTCATGAATGCAGCAAAATATGACCTTGAGAATATACCACTGGAATTTAAAGACTGCCTGCAAAATCGATTTGCTGCTTTAGATACAAATGACAGAGCTCCAGAAGAGTTATGGAATGACATCAAGAAGGTTGTGTTGGAAGAAAGCGAGAAGTCTCTACAAAAGGTGAAAAAGAAAAAACGGCCAAAATGGATGACGGAAGAAACTCTGAAAATTGCCCAGAAATGCAGAGAAGCTAAAGCCAGAGGATAAAAGAATGGCAATAACAGAACTCAACAGAGATTTCCAAAGTGCAGCAAGACAGGACAAGGAAAAGTACTACAACAACGCATGCAAGGAAATAGAAGCAGAAACTATTAGAGGAAGAACAAGATTGGCTTTCCTAAAGCTACAAGAGTTAAAGAAAAAGTTCCAGCCTCGAATTGGAATGTTACAAGATGATCAAGGTTCTATGTTGAATGATGCTGAGAAGATCAAGAAAAGGTGGAAGGAATATACAGAGTTTTTATATGATAAAGATCTAGTGGACCAACAGCCGTTTCAACCTGTACCTTATGATCGGGAACCATTGGTGATGAAAGAAGAAGTTAAAGCAGCATTGAAAGCCTTATCAAAGAGCATAGCATTCCCATAGAAGTATTACAGCAATCTGATGCAACTGTTGCCGTACTTACAAGGCTCTGCCAAGAAATATGGAAGACAACATCATGGCCAACTGACTGGAAAAGATCTGTGTTTATACCAATACTAAAGAAAGGTGATCCAGGGGGCGGAGCCTGATGTCCAGCGGGTAAGACGCTTCGCGCTGAAGCTCCCAAGAGGCCTACTTAGAATCCTGACTTAATACCTATACAAACTTACTATTTCGCTCCGGGCTGACCAGGGTACCTCGGGGGGGATGGCGGCCCATAAACCAGCGCGCTTGGACTTCGGGTCTCCTTCTTCTTCTCACGGAAAACGCTCCAAAACAGAGGTGTCCTCCCCACAGAAGATGGTTCCATTTCGTGAAAACCCCGAAATGCACCTGGAGATTTTGGAGGAACTACGCGGCGTGAAGGAATTGGTGCAGTCCAATGGAGAAGCGCTTAGAGCCCTGCGAGAAGACTTTGGAGTGCTCCAGGACCGACTTGAAAGTCTCTCATTACGGCAGGACAATATGGCGGGGGTCCTCGACTCGCACGCGGTGCGCTTGGGCGCACTGGACAAGGCTGAGCGCCAGATACAGAATCTTCAAAAGTAGTTAGAAGATAGCAATAATCGAGCCCGTCGCAACAATGTGAGGCTCATTGGAATATCGGAGGGGGTGGAAGCGGGAGATATGAGAGAATTCCTGCTCAAAACTCTTCCCTCCTTGCTGAAGATCACCTTTCATAAAGAATTGGAAATCGATCGTGCACACCGTGTTCCTACCCACATGGCGCTCAACCGAACGACCCCCCGGCCTATTATCTTTCGCTTGCTACGATATCAACAAGTGGAACAAATTTTAAATGCTGCCCGGGCGAACCATCATTTGGAATTTGAAGGTCACAAAATCTCCTTCTTCCCTGATTTGGCAAAGCCTACCGTTGACCGACGGAAGAAACTCCTTGCTTTTCGCCCTCGACTTCAACAGCTACAGGCTCGCTTTGGCCTGTTGTATCCCGCGAAGCTCCGAGTGACTCTCCACAACCAGACCAGGACATTCGAAGATCCTGATCTACTATCAACATTTTTAGACTCCAAAGAAGCAGAACAGATGCGCTAATCCAACGACGTGGACTCTTATTTGCCGGCTCTGTCCGCCATTTTGAAGGGCCCGATGCGGCGGTCATAGTCAAGCACAGAGACTACCTGGACTTTCTTTCTTTTTTTCTATGACTTTTGTTTTGTGGTCTCCTATCCCTCCATGATGTGTGCCTCGGTCGGACTCGGAGCACGCACAGTCCTACAGGTTATGTGTTTTTTCAATTTCGGCCTTCTCTGGGGCTTCTCCCCGCAGACACATGGTCGCCAGTAATTTTTGGGGTTCTGCTTCTTCTCTACCGCGCTGCGGTTTTTCTTTTTTGATGTGGGGCGCTTCATTGTATTATCTAAGCTTATTTTCTTTTATGCCATATGTACAGCCAGATACAGTCAATATGAGGGACATTGTGAAATTAGGTGCGCTATCATGCTCAGAATTTTTAACTTGTCTGAATGGCTTTATGTAAAATCTTATCACTCAACGTAAAGGGCATTAATAGTCCAATCAAAAGAAAGAAAATCCTTAGCTATCTTAGCCATGAGCATGCTGATTTAGCGTTTCTTCAGGAAACGCACTTAAACTCTGCTGAAACACTGAAACTCAATGTTAAGCCTTACATGGTGGCTGCCTATTCTCCCGCCGTTTCTAAATGGTGCGGGGTAGCCATTCTGGTTAAGAAATCTTTGCAAGCTACTGTAATTGATACTAGCGCTGACAAGGAGGGTAGATGGGCCCGAGTACATCTTAAGGTTGGAGATAGTGAATTTACATGTATTTGCATTTATGCCCCGAATGTGGACAACCCTGCTTACTATGCAAGTATTGCGCAGTTGGCACAGGCCTCTGCCAATGCTCCATTAATACTTGGTGGTGACTTTAATCAAGTGTTAGACCCTCTGATAGATAGACAGCCGCCTCGAACGAGTAGTCCACCCAAGAGTCTTGCTACCCTTACAGCTCTGATGCAAGATCTTGCGTTGGTAGATATATGGAGGCTGCTTCACCCCTCCGACTTAGAGTTCACTTTCTTTTCTGCCCCCCATCACTCCCAATCTAGAATAGATTTCTTTCTCATTTCCAAAGCACTGATTTCTCAAGTAGACACGACTAGGACTCATCCTCTCCATATTTCAGATCATGCTGCCATATCTTTATCATTACGTGTCACTGCGCGGGACGATTCTCCCCGAGCTTGGTTTTTTGATAGATCCCTTCTGGGTCAAAAGGATTTTCAGGTTGATATAAAGGCCGCTATCCAAGATTATTTTCATTTTAACTCACCCCATGACACAGCGGGCTGGGCTTGGTGGGAGGGTTTTAAAGCATCTATCCGTGCCACTATAACTAGCTATCAAATTCGGCAGGGGAAACAAAGAAAGCAGCAATTACTGATTATAGAGCAGCAGATACAAGCTGGGGAGCGTCTCCTCACGTCCCGTACTGACCCATGTATTTTACTCCGTTTACAACGCTTGCGTTTTCAATACAATCAGCTTTTGTACACTGCTGCTGTTAAAAATATTGAATCACAACAAGGGCTATATTATCGGGAAAATAATCGTGCAGGCAAATTATTAGCAAATGCCCTAAAAGGTCGAAAAGAAGCCAAGCGTGTTACCGCCCTCCGTAATCCGTCGGGGGGGGGGCTTGGTCACTAAAGATACCGAAATCTTAGAACTCTTTCGTGATTTTTATACTCGGCTTTATCAATCTGAATGTGATTTTGAGCCAGATGTATTTGAACGCTTACTTTCAGGGGTACAAAGACCGACCCTATCTGACGAAGATAGAGTGGCCTTGGACACACCATTTACTGTCTCAGAAATTCATTCTGCTATCAAGAAATGTGCCTCAGGTCGAGCCGCAGGCCCAGACGGTCTCCCTGCTGAATTCTACAAAACCTTTCACGCTGACTTAGCTCCAGTTTTGAAAATTTATTTTTCTGCTCTGGCCGAGGAGGGTTCTCCTTATGGGTCCTTTTCAATGGCAAATGTAGTAGTTTTTGAGAAAGAGGGGAGAGACCCGCAACTAACAGCTAATTATCGTCCAATTTCCCTCCTAAACGCGGACTATAAAATCTTTGCCACCATTCTCTCTACCCGGCTCTCGGATAGGATGCCTACCTTAATACACCCAGATCAATGCGGTTTCATTCCTGGTAGATCAACTGCTGACAATGCTCGGACTCTATGCCATGTACTGACTACCGCAGTTAATCTTGATCGCCCATTTGTTGGCCTCTCACTTGATGCTGAGAAGGCCTTTGATCGCTTAGAGTGGCCCTTCCTGTTTGCAGTCCTCCGCTGGTACGGATTCGGGGAAGGTTTTCTCCGTTGTCTTCGTACCATGTACGCACAGCCTACAGCCAGTATATGTGCCAATGCTTTAAAGTCTCAGCCTTTTCCCCTTCAACGCGGCACTCGTCAGGGATGCCCACTGTCTCCACTTCTCTTCGATCTTGCACTCGAACCCTTGGCTTTACTAATCCGGCAATCGGAGGAGATTCATGGAGTCCCCTTCACCCATAGGGAAATCAAAATTTCAGCGTATGCTGATGATCTTATGCTTTTTGTCTCGATAGACTCAGTACCGGCTGTCCTAGAGCAAATTGGTAAATACTCACAACTGTCCGGTTATAAGATAAATTGGACCAAGTCGGTAGCCTTTCCATTAAATCCTTTGCTTCATCAGGCAGATATGCAACCCTTCCCCTTTTTATGGCAACCTCGCATGGTCAAATATCTTGGGGTTCACTATTGTTCTCCTTTGGAAGACACTATCTCCTTCAATGTCAAAGACTTAACCTCTAAAGTCCGGGCGCTTACTCACCGCTGGACTCCTTTAACACTTACCTGGTGGGGTCGATTAGAAACCATAAAAATGATGATTGTTCCGAAAGTGAATTATATCTTAGAAATGTTGCCCTGCCTCTTCCCTCGACGTCTATATAAAGATATAGAGGGCCTTTTGACTAGATACTTGTGGCAAAACAAGACACCTAGGATAGCGAAACATAAGCTGCAAGCAGATAAGGAAAATGGGGGTGTCAGATTCCCTGATTTCCTGAAGTATCATCAATCTTTTCTTCTCAAACAAGGCGCTCGTTGGCTGGAAGATCCAGTACCGAGTAGACCTGTGTGGCTAGACATAGAAGAGGACCTTTGCAAACCGATTCCTCTTACTTTTCTCCCTGGTATGACTCTCCCATCAGACTCCCACTTTCCACCAATGCTTTTAGACACCTTAGGTGCCTTTAATAATCTCATGCAATCTTTAGACTCCCGACTCTGTCCGTTAGACCAGCTCCCACTTTGGTACAACACTCGATTTCGAATACAAAATAAGCCGATGGCGTGGAGCCCCTGGTACACTAGGGGCATTTGGATTCCTAGTCAGTTGTTCCATGAAGGTCGCTGGAAAACTTTTAGTGAATTGCAAATTGAATTTGGTCTCCCAGCGAAACACTACTTTCAGTTGGTGCAACTTCAGCATTGCCTTCGGAGTGCTAAGGTGCTCCCGCCATCGGCCTCCCCTACACAAGGTTGGTTGGAGACTATCCGATCTATCGGTAGTTCACCGGGTGTAGCATCCAATTTTTACAAAACCTTATGTAATGCTATAACTAGGGATACCCCTATAGCGCAGAAAGCATGGGAGAGAGAATTGCATGTGACTTTGACCCCGGAGCAATGGAGCCTTGTCTGGAGTAGAGTGACACGGGTCTCCCGATCCGCCTCACTCACTCAGACACTCTTCTTTTTAGCCCACCGGTGTTTTTACACTCCTGACAGATTAGCCAAATGGAACACTACTCAGGGCAATAGTTGTTGGACATGTCATGCGGCCATTGGTTCACTACCTCATGTTATGTATGAATGTCCCGCACTACAGTATTACTGGAGTCGGGTCTGGGGTCGTATCCAGTCTATTTTGCACTTTCAAGAGCCCCTTTCTTGGAGGATAGTGGGACTTCGCTCAGCTGCCGGGATCCCCTCTCTTCCAAAAACGGCTTACTTCCTTTTGGACTTTATGCTTGGCATTGCTATTTCCCTAATTACGAAATACTGGAAAAATAGCTCCCAGCTGAGCCCCAATGAATGGTGGAATCATGTCTGTCTCTACAGTAAATATGAACAAATACCTCGTATGTCTGCTTCCCCCATTCAGACTCCTCATCATCGGTCTAAATGGAAAATGCTCAATGACTATGTACATTCTGTTCAATGCTCTCATCTGACTGTCTAAATTTGTATATATCTTTGTCCCATGATTATTCTGTATCGCAGATACTCTTTTGATTGTCTTGATGTATAATCACTGTTGTTTGGAAGCGCTCACATGCTGACATAATCAGCTAGAGAAGAAGCGTGGGGGTGGGGGGTAATTGGGTTTACTTTTCTTTATTGTATAATTGTTTTGTCTCCTTTGGTGTGTTGTTTCTTTTGTTTGTTGCAAAATGAAAATAAAAGTTTAAAAAAAAAAGAAAGGTGATCCAAAGGACTGTGAAAATTATCGCACAATCACTCTGATCCCACATGCCAGCAAGAGTCTACTGAAGATTATTCAAAAGAGACTACAACCATACCTGTAACAAGAGCTACCTGAAGTGCAAACAGGGTTCAGGAAAGGGCGAGGAATGAGAGACATCATCGCAGATGTGAGATGGATCCTTGAAAAGACTAAAGAATACCAAAAGGATATCTATTTGTGATTTATTGACTATAGCAAGGCTTTTGACTGTGTAAACCATGAGAAACTCTGGGCCACATTAAGAAGCATGGATATACCAGAACACCTGATCGTACTCTTGCACAATCTGTGCATTGGTCAAGAAGCAGCAGTTCGAACGGAACAAGGAGAAACAGAATGGTTTAAAATAAGCAAAGGTGTAAGACAAGGCTGCATACTTTCCCCCTACCTGTTTAATTTATATGCAAAACAAATAATCAGAGAAGCAGGATTGTATGAAGACAACAGAGGTGTGAAGATTGGTGGAAGACTCATCAACAACCTTCGCTATGCTGATGATACCACATTACTGGCTGAAAGTGAAGATGATCTGAAATATTTGCTTCTCACAATCAAAGAACATAGTCTCAAAATGGGCCTGCACCTTAATGTAAAGAAGACAAAGATCATGACAACTGGCATAATCAACAGGTTCATCATTGAAGGAGAAGAAATTGAAATCGTGAACAACTTTAACCTACTTGGATCAACTATCAATATTGAAGCAACAAACAGTCAAGAAATCAGACGACGCATTGCTCTTGGCAGAATGGCTATGAAAGACCTAGATAAGATTCTCAAGAGCAGAGATGTCTCTCTCCATACAAAGATTCGACTTGTTCAAGCCATGGTATTTTCAATAACATAATATGGATGTGAAAGCGGGACAGTGAAAAAGATATACAGGAAGAAAATTGATGCCTTTGAATTATGGTGCTGGCGGCGAATACTGTGTATACCATGGATTGCCCGAAGAACAAACCAGTCGGTACTAGAGGAGATCAAACCTAAGCTTTCTTTACACGCTCAGATGGCAAGACTTCGACTTTCATACTTTGGACACATCATGCAAAGAGAGAGAGATGACTAGAGAAAGAGATCATGCTTGGCAAGATAGAAGGTCAGTGCAAAAGAGGAAGGCCAGCAATAAGATGGATCGATACAATAACAGCAGCTATGGGTACCAGTCTGTCAACAATGAGCCCCCTGTCTCAAGACCGAACACAATTTAGGATAGCTATCCAGAGGGTCACCATAAGTCGACTCCGACTCGACGGCACTTAACAACAACATAGATGGATGATAGATGTGAAAGTATATAATGCGGTTTCCAAATATATGCTCTGTGGGCAAGGGGACATGTAAAGATATTTTGATATTTTTCTATTTGAAGTTATTAAAATGAAAACAAGGTTATTAAATTATATTACCTGACCTTGATGTGAGTTTTTCTAGGATCTGTGAAGTTCCTGAGCATTTGTCCAAGGCTAAGATTTTATATGCAGTAAAATTAGACACATCTGTGATCAGTCGTCAGTACTCACATGACTTGTATCAACCAATTAATAATGGCTCTAATGTTTAAAATGGCCACATTCACTCCCTGTTCTATTTTCACAATGATGACATCAAGAAAGCTGCCTGAGACCATTAGAAAAGCCATTATCATCAACCATCAAACTTCAAAGGGGTACAAGGCCATCTCCAAAGACCTTGGGATGCCTGTGTCTACAGTTCACAGTGCTATTTAGAAGTTTTCTGTTCATGGACCTGTCAAAAACCTCCCAGGATGTGGTATGAAGATAAAAAGTAATCCAAAAAGTCTTTGAAGGTTAGTACAGATTGTTGGAAAAATACCACATGCAACAACCAAAGAACTTAAGGCTGACCTGGAGTAATCTGGAGTGGTGGTTTCAACCCACACCAGACATTTTGTACTAAACAAAGAAGGATTTCATGGATGAAGGCCCAGGAGGACTCCACTGCTCAAACAGACATAAAAGGGCACACCTGATCTTTGCTCAAACCCACCTTGAGAAACCACAATCCTTCTGTGAAAACATTCTGTGGACAGATGAAATCAAATTTAAGCTCTTTGCCAATGCAGACCAGCAATACATGCTCAGGTGAAGAAATTAAGCTAATAAGGAAAAAAATGCCCTTCCTACAGTTAAATATAGTGGAAGTTCCAAAATGTTGTGGGGGTCTTTTGTTGCTTCAGGAAATGGAGGCTTGGAATGTATTAAAGTAATCATGAAGTCAGAGGACTACCAAGATATTTTGGAGTGAAATATACTACTTCTTGTCAGAAAGCTAAGTCCGGGTAGAAGGTCATGAGTCCTCCAACAGTACAATGACCCAAAACAAAAATGTGGTAAAATTGAAGGAACCTTTATTGTAGATCAATCACACGCCATACACGCCCGACACAGGCCATGTTTTGAAATATCTTCTTCAGGTGGATTCTGGCGTACTCTTTCTGTAAAACAGAGCGATTAAATTGATCTTGTACTGAAAAGAAACGTTCTTGATCCTGTGAAATCGAAAGACTTTTTCAGCATAAGCCGCTACACAAACGAAAGTGAAAGTATTTGTACTGGGTCTCTGGTTTATGTGGTATCATGCTTTTTTAGTGGACCACCCAATGACCCACAACATACATCCAAAAGTACAAAAGAATGTTAAAACAGGAAAAATGTACTGTTTAAATTAGCCAGTAATGAGTCCTGATCTCAGTCCAATCAAGAACCTTTGGAAAGAGCTGAATGCTGCCATTGGTAAAAGGAATCCTGGAAATATTCATAAGCTGGGACAAATTGTAGTTGAAGAGTGGGAGAAACTATCAGCAGACAGATGTATGAAACTAATAGATGGCTACAATAAACATTTGGAGGCTGTCATCACTGCCAAGGTTTATGCAACCAAATATTAGTGAAGGGTGGCATTAATCCTGTCCAGGTCATATTTTGTTTTTTTCTCAGAAGTTACTACATCTACGAGTATGTTGCACAGACATCTGTTTTGTTTTGTTTTTTGTATAACTTTGAACATACTATTAAAATATTACAATAACCCACAGTTGGAATATTTCCAATTATTTCTCAAGATACTGTATATAACATACCTCAAATGCAAGGGTGCCAATAATGTTGATCATAACTGTACATTGGGTGCACCGGCAGATTAGAGCTGTAATTAAGCAGACTTTTGGAATCTTGAAAAGCTAACTTTAGTGCTGGGACAGGTAAGGGGACAAATTTCTATACACTCTGGGGAAAGGATGTGCTCCTGGTCTGCTACATGCTGCATAACCTGGCCTTTCCCCCGGGATAGTAGCATCTAGCTTGATGGCATTTTGCTCCTTCTCTTCATGTGGTCAATCATCCTCTTCATTTACTGCATCATGAAGGGTGTCCTCTTCCTAAACTTCCTGATCATGGTCCTCTTTTTCTTCCCCCTTCACCTGATAGTGGGCCTCCTCTACACCAGTTTCTTAATCATGGGTTACCTCTTCACCAGTTCTTGATTGTTGGCCTCTTCTTCACCAGTCATAAACCTTTTCTTCAATAGGCTCTCTGGAAGCTTCTTGCTGTTGTGATGCTCTTGGCTGGCTATTGCATGATGTTATCTTTTATCTTTGGCCTTCATGGACATATGAATAATCAGCTTGCTCATTCCTCCTGGCCTCTGCTTTTTGTCTAGGTCCAGTTCCAGCACCTGCTGGATGGAAAACATCAAAGGATATGTAATGACTGAGCTTGGATAGTGCAAAGTTCTGGCTGGTCACTGGATAAACAATGGCTGTGGCTCTGCTTTTAATTGCAGGTAACATACTATTTATGGTACAAGTTCTAGGTAGCAACAGAAGGATGATCTTAATATGTACACCTTAGAGGAAAGGCGGGATAGAGGTGATATGATTGAGATGTTTAAATACCTCCGTGGCATAAATGTTCAGGGAGAGAGCCTCTTTCAATTGAAAGCAAGTTCTGCTACGAGGGGACATGGGATGAGGGTGAAGGGAGATAGATTCAGGAGTGATATGCGGAAATATTTCTTTACGGAAAGAGTAGTGGATCCGTGGAATAGTCTCCCAGTGGAGGTGGTAGAGATGAGGACAGTAACTGAATTCAAGAAAGCATGGGACCAACACAGAGGATCTCTAAAGGCAAAAAGTGGACTGTTGTAGTTGTTATGGAAGGACAGACTAGATAGGCCATGTGGTCTTTTTCTGTCATCATATTTCTATGTTTCTATGTTTCTATGTAATATTAATACCACATACAGCAGAGCCTGAAGAAAATCCTAGGGCTTTTAGAGCAATCAGAAAAAGACTGCTTTATTTACATGGGTGGACAAAAATATCAAGACTATGTAAATATTTTAAATAAAGTAATGTGTATGTAGGATATAATCTAGTTAAACAGAACATATGGTCATAAGGAGTTTGCGAGGGACCAAATTGAATTATTAGGACTTTAGGAGATGTGACTGTCTACGAGATATATGCTTCTCTGGTAGTCTAAACAGCAGGATGAGGCAGGTGATCAATTTTATAGATGATGTGATCTATGCAAAGTCAAGGTTGCTAGTGAGGGGGTGGGGGAGAAGTGGTTTCCAAAGTATACTTGGCGTCTCTGTCAGCATCAACATAAGGCCAAAAGAAGACAGCACCCAGAGCATGACTCATTTGGAATGATACCTAAAGAAAGCAATGATCCTGAAGAGTCACACCATATATGTGAGGGCAAGTTAAGGCCCAGTGAAAGCTGTGGTGTCCAACAGCTGGTCTGTCAGTGTTACATGAGGCTCTGATAAAGTGTGGCTATAACTAGGGGGTTTGTTTTCCAGTGTCTACTACAGAAAGGCCATGTAAGGAGCAGAGCAGCAGACATTTTCCTGAAGCACACGTCACCTGGTAGGCAGTTCTATTTATTTATTTATTTAGACAGTTTTGTATACCGCCTTATCCTTCAATCAAAGCGGTCACAACACAATTGGGGGATACACTTAAAATGCAGGGATATGAGACACATACACTAATACTTACAGGGAACATGGGCAATGGAGGGTTAAGTGGCTTCCCCAAGACCACAAGGAGCATCTGTGGGACTAGAAACCCCAGTCCTTCTGGCCCAAGGTTGCTGTCCTCTAGTGGGATTTGAACCCCCAACCTTCCGGCCTGAAGTACCTTGCCCCAACCACTAGGCTACTCCTCCTCCTCCCTTCTAAGTTACTTGCAAGAGTTGGTTTTGCTAGACAGTCATTTGGACCTTTATGGTACTGTCCCTAAGTATTTTGAAAAGGTCAGCAAACTGTCCTTATGAATTGTTGATCTCTAATTAAGGCCTGAGCTGTATGATTAACAAAGTTCAGAATAGAACATCTGCACTCTCTCATAAGCCATTTTGTACTTTATGACAGCCCCAAAACAGGGATCATTCTGCATGCTTCTTCAGATTCATCAGATTAGATCATATATTTCTGAACCTAATTTAGAACTGGTTACACATACTCTAATTGTCCCTCGGTTGGATTACTGAAATGCGTTGTTCATAGACTTGCCATAAAAGGATATCCAGCAGCTACAGTGTGTTGAGAATGCTGCAGCTAAGCTAATTACGGGCTTGAAGAAGTCAGACCATGTAACACCTGCTTTAATTCAGCTTCATTGGTTGCCGATACTATTTCACACTTATGTTAATATTCTTTTGTTGGCTTTGAAAGTGCTAAATGGAATGGATACATGAATGAAAACGTAACTCACAATATTCCAAATAGATCTTTGGGGCATGTTTACTAAGTTGAGTTAATGGTTAGCATAAGCTTTTGGAACCAGGTCCCATATTATTCAATGGAACCTAGTTATGAATAGTTCATGCTAACCATTAGCCCAGCTTAGTAAACATGCCCCTTTGTATTCACAGGAGTCAGGGAGATTGATAGTACCAGAGATGAAGGAAGTGAAGACAATACCTTCTCCGTGTATGCTCCTTTATTATGGAATGCATTGCCTCCATTTTAAGGGGAAAACAGAACCTGACAAAGTTCAGAAAGGGATTAAAAATGTATTTCAATGAGTGTATAGGGGAGGATGAATAGGGGATTGTGACAATGGTTTGGGACATGTATATTTACAATAGATGAAGGGATGGGAAAGGGAGGGCAGAAGAATGTTTTCGTGTTTCATTAGACTGGTTGTTCACTGTATGGAGCTGGTTTGATGCATGCTGTCTACAAATGTAAATAAATAAATTACATTCCAGGGCCTGTTATTTCTTTGAGCAGCAGATCAGAGGTTACTCTACCTCATGAAGGACCAGACAATTTCCTCTTTTTGCAGTACGGACACTTTTAATCCATACTGTTCTAATTGTTTTAACCCCTTAATTTCTATAGTTATTTGTGTGGTGGACAATTCTGATCAAGGCATGTCTTGGCCATCTGGACATCCAAAAAATGGACAGCCCAAATGTATACCCGATTCTGCACTTGTGGGAGCTAGATGTTCTTGTGAGTGCAGAATCAGGCACTTAGACGGGCCAGACATGTCCCAATTCCGCAGTGTGAGATGTATAATGAATTCTCTGGCTAGCCCTCTCTATTCTCCTGCTGGGGCTCCGGTGCCATGGTGTCTCATCGCCATAACACCGGGATGCTATGCAGGAGTGCTGAATGGCCCAGCAGTGTGAGCATGCATTTCCCCCACTGCCCGACCCTCAGCAGGAGATGCCAGTGCCGTGTGTGTGTGAGGGGGGGGGGGGGTTCCTGGCCCGATTTCCAGCAATCATCTGGCTTATTACACATCAGGGGTGGAATAAGTCCAATGTCCATCTTAGTGCTGCTGGATGTACAGGGCCATGACTGGAATAGGCCCTATACGTCCGAGATGTGTGCCCTGCTCCTGCTCCGCCCATTTTCCACCCCCTCCCGCCTCTGTCCGGATTTCCCCACACAAAGGCCTTGTATGTGCGGGGAGTTTTAGGGGTAGAATTGGGTACCTGCAAATTGGAGTTATGTGTCCAAAACTGATGTACATCGCTGCTAGTCACGGATCAGAATGCCCCCCATAATGTCCACATCAAGGGACATGTATGATGATTGTAATTGTATTTCTCTGTGGAAAACCTATGCTTTCTGTGGATCCATCAACACTGCCATGTGCATAATGTTTTATCTGTATTTCTCAATAAAGAAACTATTATTGGAAGATGTTTCTATTCTTTGTGTCCATCTGTCATGAAGGCAGAGGCCTCTGTGGCTGTGAATGTAGACAGACTTCACTTTGTGGCAGAGATGTCCATACTAAAAGGCAAAGGATAAGTTTAATGCACAGGTAGGAAGGGTGCACTCAGCAGGGGTGCTATGGAGTGTGTTGTGTCATATTTATTTAATGGTACCATCAGTCACAGCTGAAACCCTTGTAACCTAGAAACTAGTATTTACTATCTATGCGGATGGGGAAAGGCAGCACGCAAGGATAGGGAAGAGTGTGTTCCGAGGACAAGGACATAAGGAGGATTGCCTGTGCAGCAGTTACTAAATGTTACACCCATGCTACTCTCACCCTCCAGTGGTGTGTGGTAAAGACCACAGAGGTGAACCTGTGTTAAGGTCAATCCTATGTGATCAATGTGGCCTTATCTTGGGTGACTTTCCTCTGAATTGCTATTTATGGACCTCTCTCCTGGAGTGAGAGGATAGGGATGAGGCATATGGAGTGGGATCCCATATATGATGAGTAAGACACATGACTGCAGTCATACTGTATGCTAAGATATCCAAAGTATTTATTTTTTAAAGAATGATAAATATGTAGGTAGGAGGGGCTGGAGAAAAGAGGGAGCCAGGCCAGCCCAAGGAAGGAAGAGTATAGATACCAGGAAATGGCATGAATAGAGGGCTTGATGAGAAGGCATGATGAGGATGCTAGAATGTGCAAGGGCAAAGGTCATTAAGATAAGTGTCCCAAACATTTGCCCTTGAATCATAGACATTCTCTCAGTCCTCTCATCAATCTGCCTAAGCCAGTCCTTCATGGTAGACAGCTGCTGTCAGATTGACTGCTGCACAGTAGCTATTGCCCCATTAACACTGGGACCTGGGACTGCACCCCCAGAGGCCACCGGAGATGCTTCCATGGCTGTGGAGGGAGGGAAAGGCAGCTGATGTTATCAGCTGACTGTCATGATCCTCTATGGGCTCAAAAACAAGCACCACCTCCTGCCTATCATTGTACTCTTCCTGGGGTAGTACTGTATAAAATGTCATCGCACATATAGCTGACCACTATTTTTTGGCAAGCACATATATTTGGGTGACCTATATAAAATTACTCTCAGCATGGTTGAAATGAATCAGACTGAAGGGGAGAAACTTTGGGGCAAATTCCAGTCCAAATATTGGATGGTTCCAGCAGATACAAATATCTCTAGAACCAGAGGCACTGTTCACTTTCCCTTCCTTTCTCTGGTTTCTATCTTTATATCACTCCTTCAATAATACTCAGTAGATGGGAGGAAGGGATACTGTGAAATGATAGTAGAATAGGTTACAACCACCTATTCTAGTTTCAAGTTCAGGGAAGTCATTGGGATCCACAGTATGAGCAGCTTCTACCAACCTTCTTAAGAACATAAGATATGCCATACAGGGTCAGACCAAGGTCCATCAAGCCCAGTATCCTGTTTCCAACAGTGGCCAATCTAGGTCATATGTACCTAACAGTATGCCCAAGAGACACAGGTTCCGCAATGCTTGTATTGGGTCAAGCATTGATATCCTGGGTCCTTTTTTAATAATGGTTTATGGACCTTTCCTCCAGGAACTTGTCCAAACCTTTTTTAAAACCAGCTCCACTAACAGCCTTTACTACATCCTCTGGTAACAAATTCTAGAGTTTGATTACACGTTGAGTGAAAAAATATTTTCTCTTATTTGTCTTAAATAGTTTACCCTGTAGCTTCATTACATATCCCCTAGTCTTTCTATATTCTCATAGCGTAAACAATTGATCTATGTTTACTTGTTCCACTCCATTCATTAATTTATAGACCTCTATCATATCACCCCTCAGCCGTCTCTTTTCCAGGTTGAAGAGCCCTAACCTTTGTAGCCTCTCTTCATAGGAGTAACCTTCCATCCCCTTTACCATTTTGGTGGCTCTTCTCTGTACCTTTTCTAATAATGCTATATCCTTCTTAAGATACGGCGACCAGAATTGCACACAATATTCAAGGTGCGGTCGTACCATGGAACGATACAGAGGAATTATAATATCCTTTGTTTTATTTTCCATTCCTTTCCTTATGATACCTAGCATTCTATTTGTTTTCTTGGCCGCCGCTGCACACTGGGAGGAGGGTTTTAACATGTTATCCTCGATGACGCCTAAATCTTTTTCCTGGGTGGTGGTTCCCAATGTGGAACCTTGCAGTGTGTAACCATAGTGTGGGTTGTTCTTTCCTAGGTGCATAACTTTGCACTTGTCCACATTAAATTTCATCTGCCATTTGGATGCCCAGTCTTCCAATTTATCCAGATCCTCCTGCAGTTTTCCGCAATCCCCTTGGGTTTTAACAACTTTAAACAGTTTTGTGTCATCTGCAAATTGGATAACCTCACTAGTTATTCCCTTTTCCAGGTCATTTATGAATATGTCAAAAAGCAGCAGACCCAGTACATATCCCTGGGGTACTCCACTATTCACCTTTTTCCATTGGGAAAATTGGCCATTTAGCCCTACCCTCTGCTTTCTATCTTTTAACCAGTTCCCAATCCACAGTAGTACACTGCCTCCTTTCCCATGACTTTTTAGTTTTTCCAAAGGTCTCTGATGAGGGACCTTGTCAAAGGCTTTCTGAAAGTCCAGATACAATATATCAACTGACTCACCTTTGCCTACCTGTTTATTCACACCTTCAAAAAAACATAACAGATTAGAAAGACAAGATCTACCTTGTCTAAAGCCATGTTGGCTGTTTCTCATTAGGCCATGACTATCTACATGTTGAGTAATTTTGTTTTTTATGATGGTTTCTACCATTTTTCCCAGTACTGACGTCAGGCTCACCGGTCTGTAGTTTCCTGGATCACCCCTGGAACCCTTTTTAAAAATTGGCGTTACACTGGCGATCCTCCAATCTTCAGGTATTACAGATGATTTTAATGAAAGTTCATAGATTACTAATAGCAGGCCAGCAATCTTATATTTCAGTTCTTTCAACACCCTTGGATGTATACCATCTGGTCCAGGTGATTTGCTACTATTCAGTTTATCAAATAGTTGTAATACATCTTCCCAGTGTATTGATATTTCTATCAATTCTTCTTCAGTATCACCTTTAAATACCACTTCAGTCATGGGTAACATCCCTACATCTTCCTCAGTAAATACTGAAGCAAAGAATTTATTCAGTCTCTCCGCTATAGCCTTGTCCCCTCCTACTGCACCTTTTACCCCTCTATCATCTAATGGTCCAACTGACTCTCTCAGACATTTTTTTGCTACAAATGTACTTGAAAAATTCTTTATTATGCGTTTTTGCTTCCATAGCAAGTTTTTTCTCAAATTCTCACTTTGCCTGCCTTATCAATGCTTTGCATTTAACTTGCCAGTGCTTGTGCTGTTTCCAGTTTTTGTTGTTTGGCTCTTTTTTCCATTTCCTGAAAGATGCTTTTTTGGCAGCAACAGCCTCTCTGACCTCACCTTTAAACCATGCTGGCAGTTTTTTGGACTTTCTTCCACTTTTCTTAATGCGTGGAATACAGCTGGTCTGGGCTTCCAGGATAGTATTTTTAAACAATAACCAAGCTTGATGTAAGTCTTTAACCTTTGCAACCGCTCCTTTTAGTTTTTTCTTGCTGAGGTATCTTCTTTCTTGGTGAGATGTTATCTGAGACATATGTCAATGGAATATATAGTAGAAGCAGAACTCCTGGTCTCATGTGTGGACATCTTTTTGGAGTTGGATTTTGCTGGTAGTTCATGCTAGTACGGAGATAAGCAAGATTACGTGAGTAACCAGTGACACAATGGGACCAAGAGGGCAGCATTTTCATTAGCTAGAACTCATGGTGGACTTTTCAGATTCCCTATAATTCCCAGCACTATTGATGGAAACAGCCAGAAATGGAAAGAACATCTATTATTATCAAATATATTTGAAAATATATGGACTTTGCACAAATAAAATATGTTTGAGAAATACAAAGGAAGCATCTTTAAGTTCATTACTTCATATTTCATAAAATATAGGTGAAGGTTTGACTTCTATGTTAGGTTGCAATCCAGAAGATATGGGTGTATGTGAGGTGGATGTGTATTTATAGAGGTTCTGTACTGGTGAACTTTGTAAGAGGATTATAAGGATATGTGGTCTAGTGGCGGTTGTATGTGTGCATAACATGTTGGGTGAATATGGAGTATTGGCGCAGAGTGTGTGTACTTTGTGGAGTGACTGTGGGGGCATGTGTGGGAGGTAGGGTGACATGTAGTGTATGTGGGGAGTACACATGGCATGGGATGGAATGGTTTTAGGAATGTAAGTATTTGTGAAGAGGTGAGTGTGGGTGTATTTGGGTATGTGTGGGGCATGATGTGTGTAAATTAGTATGTGTAGAGGTGTAGTGTGTGTGCGCACATTAGAGGGATGAAGGGGTCAACCTTCCTCTTTTTTCTCTATATCCCATTTTCTTTACCCTTCCCCTTATCCTTTATTTATACTCCCCCCTTACCTCACTCCACTTTCCATCACCTGCTTTGTGACTTCCATCCACTTCATTGACCGAGAAAAATCAGAAAGGTCAGAAACCGGCGTCACTCAGGGCAAAAGCTCTCATCCCTGCCAATTAGGCAGGAGAAAGGGGAATTCAGCTAGCCCTGACCCAGATCACTATTTCTTAAGAACATAGGAACATAAGATATGCCATATTGGGTCAAACCAAAAGTCCATCGGCAGTGGCCAATCCATGTCACAAGAACCTGTCATGTTCCCAAAAACTAGACAGATTCCATGCTGCTTATCCAAGGGGTAAGCAGTGGATTTCTCCAGTCAACTTTAATCATCTTTTATGGATTTGTCCTTCAGGAACTTGTCCAAACCTCATTTAAAGCCAGCTACACTAACACGTTTGACTTCATCCTCCAGTAATGAATTCCAAAGTTTGATAACGTGTTGAGTAAAAAAATATTTTCTCCGATTAGTCTTAAATGTGCTACACTGTAGTTTCTTTGTGTATCCCCTAGTCTTTTCACTTTTTGAAGGAGGAAACAACTGATCCAAGTTTACCCGTCCCACTCCTCTCATTATTTTATAAACCTCTAACATATCTCCCCTCAGCCATCTCTTTTCCAAGCTGAAGAGTGCTGACCTTTCAAGGCTTTTCTCGGGCATATCTTTCCATTCCATTTATCATCTTGGGTACTCTTCTCTGCATCTTTCTAATTCCACTATATCCTTTTTTAAATATGTTAACCAGAACTTCATACAATATTCAAGGGATGGTTGCACCATGGAGCGATATATAGAGACATTACAATATCTGCCTTCTTCAGATGGAAGAACCTGGACTTCTTGTTATGCTACCATTCTAACACTGGACTGCTGTTTCTTTGTGTGGCCCATTCACTCCCGAGGCCCCTGGTTTCTGACCTTCCTGCTCTCCTGATCAGTGTGTGTGTATGTGTTCATCCACATATGCACAAACATGTGTACAAAAAAACAGATCGACAGACAAATGGAAAAGGCCACAGCAACATGCAGATTCATTTTATGCAATACATGCCTAACAATGAACACCCTCCTGTAATATAACCCATATTCTGCAGTACAATAAAATAATTAATACATTTTAATAAATTTCTCACATATAAGTCTACCTCAGTCTCATTCTGCCATAATAATCTAATACACCCACTCCAGCAATACTTGCAAAAGAGTTTTCTTTACTTACAGGACACTGATAGGAAACCTCTTTGGAGAGGAATTGCTGTCCTCTGTCAACCAGCTTTTTACCATCTCCCTGCTGAAGTCACTCAGGGGCCAGAGCCTCCGGTGCTGGTCTTATAATGTAGAAGGGAGAATGGGAACAAGACAGCAGACAGCAGGCTAAGCTAGAGGGTCCTGCAAAAATCTCTCCTCTCTCTCCTGCTGCTCAGATAAACATCTATGGGGAAAAGAATAGTAAAAACACACTGCATTAATTTTGCTCAGCTTAACTTATATTTTTTGATGCTTATTAAATCCTTGTAAGCATGTTAAATGTACAGTAGGGTAAAATATACTGAAGTAGGTTACCAAGCTGATAAAATAGTGGAAAATCATATCAATGTGCAATTAGCATTTTTATTGTTTGAAAGCATAAGTTGGCTAAATTTAATATGAGCTGAAAAAAGCAAGCACCGAACTGCTACGAAAGCTCCATGATATTGGTTGCTATATGCATAAGATTAATGTCACCATGTTCCCAGGTTGCTTACTAGAAATCATGAGATTAAGGACTACATTCTTTTGTAGGTTTTAATATGAAAGATTATCCTCAAAAGTTAAACCCTTTTAGAAATAAAGACTTCCAGGATTAGGTTTTAACTCTGTCCATTGGATAGATTAAATGGACAGAATAAACTTGCTTACATTTTCTATACAGTACTTTTCAGTAGGAACCTTCTCTAAATTTCTGCTGCCTTATTCATAATTTGCAGGATTGGGAACATACTTTCCTGTGAGTTAAAGAGAAATGAGTTATCATCTATAAAATTATTGGACAGCATTTGAAAATAAAATATAGAGTCAGACTCAAAAGCAGAATTTAGATAGCATGTGGAGATTGGAAATGAGATGTCAAGAATACACATGTATATGCTGCTACATGGAGATGAATAAGCCATTTTGAACATCTATCCATGAGAAAAATCAATTGAAGAAACTCAGCAATTTAGACATGTGAGTGCAGAGTTGGCATTTACAGGTGTATGTGGACCATTTTGCAAACTTATACATGTAAATGTTGCTAGTTAACTGCAGAGGCTGCTGTTTTTATCAAATTAGAATTCTTTTTTTTTTGGGGGGGGGAGGATAAACAATTGCGGATTCATGGGAATGTCCCTTTAAATCCCTCCTGTAAAGGGATGGCCAAAACAAGAAATTTTAAAAACCTAAACCTGTCAGAGAAGAGCTGTACATCCCAAAATGGACAATGTTGGTCATACACATGTAACCCACCTATGAAATGGGGAATACAAGTGTAAGATTTTCTCCACCGAAGCCACACCCCAACCATGTCAATGACACAATCCCTTGTAATTAAGTCATATTATAGACACACATGGAAATTTAGCCCTTTCTGAAATTACCATTTAAACATGGGTGCCATTTCTATGTGTAAATGCAGGATTTCTCACATGGCAATTGCAAAAAAGGCACCCTAAAATAACACTCTTAGGGGTATGTTTACTAAAGGTTAATGCACGTTAAGTAAAGTTAAAGAGCTTTAAGTGCTTCTACTGCCCATTCATTTCTATGGACCACTGTAGTACTTAACACACATTCACTTTGCTTAACACAAGTTAACGTTTAGTAAACATACCTTAATCTGCTTAAGGAAATATGGGTCAAGTCTCAGAATACTTGTGGAGCTTGCAGGCTTTGCACTCATGAGTTTATAATCCCTTTTACAGAAGAAAGTCCCCATGGAGTTTCAGCTTCAAAATTGGACCTGTATAGTTGACAGATATAAAATTACTGATGACTTATTACCTGCTACTTGACAAATCAGGTCTGTGGGGTAAAGAATGCATGGAGATTTGAAAATCAAGGGGGTAATATTGAGCTTGTGGCAGTAAGCGTTTTTTAAAAACACCAGACACTGTGGGTAAAAAAATCTGGATATTCAGTGGCAGCATCTAGATAATGGTGATCTAGGTAGCTCATCCACACTGCACTTAGGACAGCTTTTTTGCTGTCTTAAATTATACAGATAGCTACTCTGATAGTGGCACTGAAAATCACCACTATCTGGATAACTAAAATCTCCATCCTGGACTGTCCTGGCACTTCCAGATAGTGCTGATATGGTCTGTGGAGAAATTCAGCAGCATTATCCGAAGTGTCACGGAATATTTCCCCCAGTGGGACATATTCGGTTAACAGGTACCATTAACCGGATATGCCCTTTTAAATATTGACCCCCAAATCTCTAAGCAGACTTTAACTCTGCTAAACTCCCCAAATCCCTGGGAATGTCCCTTTCCCCCATTTGTTTATTTACACAAAAAACTTTGAAACTTGATGTCATGCTGTGCAAATAGTAATAATACTAATAATAATTTATTCATTTATATTCTACCTATTCTATCAAGTTGTAAGCAGATAATAAGCAAATTAATAGTGCTTATTATTACATTCCCATGTAATACTCGAGGATTGTGAAAAATTGCAAGAAGACCTTGAGAAATTGGGAAATTGGGTGCTGAAATGACAGATGAAATTTAATGTGGACAAGTGCAAAGCTATGCATTTAGGGGGTCATATAAAAAGGCTTAGTCATGATTTAGGACATCTGAAGACATACATGTGGACTGCAAAATCACCAAAATATCTCAGAAGCCATTCTGCAAATGATGTTTCCAGATGACTCTGGTGCAGGGATGTCCAAGTAGGCAAGGAGGTATGGTGGAGACATGTTTGCGGAGGTGCAATGGACTTACATGCCCCCATTCGATTTCAGGAATGCTGGGGATGTCTGCAAGCACGTTCAAGTTTAGACCTGTTGCAGGCACAAATAGACATCAGTAAAGTGCTTGTTTTGGCCTTAAAACATCCAGAGACTCTAGAGAAGATGGAGAGTTAAGTGACTATTTAAGATCATAAAGATCCACAATGGGATTTGAACCTGGCCACCCTGCCCCCACCTACTACTTTAACCATTATGCTATTAGATATGTAAATTCTGAGCTGTTATTCTGTAGATGTCTCTGTAGACATCCATATTGGGCACATTCACATTTCTGAAATCATGCCTGAACCTTTCCGTGCCTGCTTTTTTTTTCAGACATTGTCTTTGATGTCGTAGATTGCACTTTGATGTCCCATTGTAAAATGTCAAAAGAAACTAAAAGTCCTTAAATAAGCCCAAAAATGCAAAAACATTCTAATAAACAAATGAACAATCACATAGAGAATCCAAAGAACACAAACTCATTAAAGCCCAGCTCATTTAGAGAGGAAAAGACCTCAGTAACCCTCCGGGTCCTTATTTACGCCCAAACAAAATGAGGGTGAACTAGTCACGTACAATAATAATATCTGGCTAAAACTTGAAACATCAGCGGTCAAAAACCTCTTAAAGTATGTGAAGCTCTGAAAAGACTTTTTTCCACCACTATTATTCGCAAAAATGAACAAATATCCTATCACATGTCTAATCCAGAGCTGTTGGCATTCAAAGTATTACTAAAGTACTTCCAAAGTGCTTCCAAAGTGTTGCCAAAACACTTATCTCAAATTACTTAAAGTATGCAGTGAACAAAATGACGGAGAATAAATCCCACTGGTCATATGGAGCCAATGTAAACAACAGCAATATAAGTGTAAGCGGCACCAATGAGAAAATGTTCAATTCAGTTTCCACCATAGACTGGGATAAGACATTAGAACAAGTTGAACAATGTTGGATTTTTTGTCTGAATACTTTAGAACCTAAAGGACTTAATGATTCCATTGACTGGCAGACTTGTTTTTTATTTTTATTTTTTACATTTTATTTTTTGTGATCTTCTGGATGGTCGATTTTATTTCGGAGTGGGATGGTGTGGTTATTTTTTCATCATTTTTTCATAATTTATACTTATTTTTCTTTGCAGCCTTCTTTAATATTATCATAGGTTTGTTAAAATTTGGGGGATTACCGGTACTCATGGTTCTGGAGTCAGTCTTCAATTGGACTGGGAGCATGAGGCAACTCCTGATGTCAATGAGAAACACTGTTTGAGCTGTACATGCGCGGCATCTTCTGTCTTTGACGCTGGATTCATAGCTGTGGACTTGCACTGTGTATTGGTTATATGGTCTGAATCTCCTGCTTTATATGAGTTGCAAGCTGAATTTAAACTGTTTATTTTGTGATTTTGTGTTTGCAAGAGCATCGCTGACCAAATTGTGCCATTATTTCTACATTTGCCATGAATGGTGAAACACCCGGTATCAGGCCGTCAATGATCAATGGAGAATATAGAACAACGGAGATGTTAAGCTAAGCTCAGTAACCTGAGAATCATTGAAGTGAATTGAACATTTTGTCAATGTAAACAATGCTTGTATTGCTCTTGTTTACATTGGCTCCATATGACCAGCATGATTTAGTCTCCGTCATTTCATTCACTTCATACTTTAAGTAACTTGAGCTAAGTAATTCTGGCAGAACTTCGGAAGCACTTTGGAAGTACTTTATTAATAATTTGAATGGATTAGACATGTGATAGTTATTTGTTCATTTTTGCGAAGAATAATGGTAGAAATTTTTTTTTGCAGAGCTTCACATGGTTTAAGAGGTTTTTGACTGCTGATGTTTCGAGTTTTAGCCAGATATTATTATTATACCTGGCTATCTTGCCCTCATTTTGTTCGGGTGTAAATTAGGACCTGGAGGAAGAACATTCACCTGAGTCACTTAGCTCAGAAATAGGTTTCTCTGAGGTCTTTTCCTCTCTAAATTAGCTGGGTTCTAATAAGTTTGTGTTCTTTAGATGCTCTATGTGATTGTTCATTTGTTTATGTGGATTTTTTTTTGCATTTTTAGCCTTTTTTAAGGAGTTTTCGTTTCTTTTGTTATTTATTCTGGCTCCTTGAGAGGTTTTTCTTTTTTGGAATAATGTCACCATTGTAAAGTGTGCCTTTTAGGGAAGAACAACCCAAACTACGGTTATATGATGCAAGGTTCCACATTATGGAATCACCACGCAGGAAAATGATCGAGGCATCATCGTGGATAATATGTTGAAACCTTCTACCCAATGTACAGTGATAACGAAGAAAGCAAATATAGTAACATAGTAAATGACTGCAGATAAAGACCAGTATGGTCTATCTAATGTGCCCAGTAAGATGGCAAGAATAGCTGCACCTGCCGCTCCGTGCAGGTCACCTCTCCCCATGTCTTTGTTTAGGGGTGAACCCACCACTTCATGTAGGACACCCCTGTTTGTTGAGAAATCAGATAGTTAAGTTTATTTTGATCATATCCTGTTGCTGTAAAGGGATCCACTGTGTCTGTCACTGTATTTGCCCCCACCACTTCCATCGGGAGGGCATTCCAAGCATCCACCACCCTTTCAGTGAAAAGGTATTTCCTGACATTGCCTTTCAATAACCCCCCCTTGCAGCTTCATATTATGTTTTCTAGTTTTACAGCTTCCCCTTCTTTGGAAGAGGTTTGTTTGTTCATTAATTCTCTTTAAGTATTTAAAGGTCTGAATCATATCTCCTCTATCCCTCCTCTCCTCTAGAGTGTACATATTTAGGTCTTCAAGTCTCTTCTCATAAGGCTTCTGATGCAGGCTCCAAATCATTTTGATCGCCTTCCTCTGAACAGTTTCCAGACTTTTTACATCCTTTGTGAGATATGGTCTCCAAAACTGAACACAGTATTCCAAGTGAGGCCTCACCAGTGACTTACAGAGTGGCATTAGTACCTCTTCCTTTCTGCTGGTAATCCCTCTTTGTATGCAACCCAACATCCTCCTGGCTTTTGCCACTGCCTTGTCGCACTGTTTCGCCACCTTGAGATCCTCAGAAATAATCACACCAATGTCCTTCTCCTGGTCTGTGCACACCAACCTCTTGCCCCCTATCGCGTACATTTCCCTTGGATTTCTGCTTCCCAAGTGCATGACACTGCACTTCTTCACATTAAATCTTAACTGCCATGCATTAGACCATTCTTCCAGCTTTTGTAGATCTTTCCTCATGTTATCCACTCCTTCAGAGGAGTCCACTCTGTTGCAAATTTTTGTGTCATATGCAAAAGATAGAATTTTCCATTCAGTCCTTTAGCAATATCACTCACAAATGCATTGAACAGTGCCGGGCCCTGGACCGAACCCTGGGGCACCCCACTATTCACCTTTCTTTCATCTGAGTGAGCTCCAATTGCCATCACCTTCTGTCATCTGTCAGTCAACCAATCTGATCCAGTTCACCACCTTGGGACCCATCCACAAACTACTGAGTTTATTGATAAGCCTCCTATGAAGAACAGTATCAAAGGCTTTGCTGAAATCCAGGTAGATGACATCCATCGCATGCCCCTGATCTAGTTCTCTGGTCAAAGAACTCAATCAGATTTGTTTGGCAAGATCGTCCTTTGGTAAAACCATGTTGCCTTGGATCATGCAACCTGTTGGTTTTGAGAAAGTGCACTATTCGATCTTTCAGGAGCACCTTCATTACTTTTCCCGCCACCAAGGTAAGGCTCACCGGCCTGTCGTTTGTCACTTCTTCCCTGTCACCACTTTTGTGAAGAGGTACCTCATCAGCCCTTCTCCAGTCCTGAGGAACTTCTCCTGTTTCCAAGGATCTGTTGAAAACATCCTTTAACGGCCCTGCAAGAAACTCTCTGAGCTCTTTCATTATCCTGGGATGTATCCCATCCGGTCTCATGGCCTTGTCCACTTTCAGTTTTGCAAGCTGTTCTAACACATCATCTTCTGTGAATGGTGTGGTATCTACTTCATTCCCATTTTCATATTTGGGAGTCACAGGTGGTCCTTCTCCAGGATTTTCTTTAGTAAAAACAGAGCAGAAGTATTTGTTTAGCAATTTCACTTTTTCAATGTCACTTTCCACGAGTCCATTCCCAGCACTTTTGAGTCCTGCAATTCCACCTCTGATTTTCTTCCTCTCCCGAATATACCTGAAGAAAGTTTTGTCGCCTCACTTCACATCTTTAGCCATCTTTTCCTTGGCCTTTGATTTTGCTTTTCTTATTTCTCTTTTTGTCTCTTGTAGTTTGATCCTGTATTCCTTTCTGGGTTCCTCTGTTTGCAAGCTTTTTAATTTTGTGAAAGCTGTGTTTATTGCCTTTATTTTGCCTTTATTTGAGCAGCCACTTCTTTGGAGAACGAAATAGGTTTCCTTCTCCTCCTTCTTTTATTTACTTTTCTTACATATAAAAGGCATATATAGTTTAGCCCATTGCAATTCCACTTCCCTTATCCCCTCCCACCCTGCCAACTCCTCCTTCAGGTACTTGTTCATTTTAATGAAGTCAGTGTTTTTGAAGTCTAGGACTTTGAGCTTGCTATGATTGGTCTGCACCTTGGTTTTTATATCAAACCACACCGTGTGATGATCACTGCTGCTCACAGGGGCACCCACCCAGACATTCGACACACTATCACTGTTGGTGAGCACTACATAGTAACATAGTAAGTGACGGCAGATAAAGACCAGCATGGTCCATCTAGTCTGCCCAGCAAGATGGCAAGAGTAGGTGCAACTGTCGCTCTGTGCAGGCCACCCCTCCCCATGTCTTTGTTTAGGGGTGAACCCACCATTCCATGTAGGACACCCCTATTTGTTGATATGTTAGAATGTTCAGAAGTTAGATGGTACCGTTTATTTTGTTTTTATCCTTTTGCTGTAAAGGCATCCACTGTGTTTGTCCCATGCCGTTTTGAATTCCATCACCGTGTTTGCCCCCACCACTTCCATTGGGAGGGCATTCCAAGCATCCACCACCCTTTCAGTGAAGAAATATTTCCTGACATTGCCTTTCAATTTACCACCTTGCAGCTTCATGTTATGCCCTCTTGTTTTACAGCTTCCCCGTCTTTGGAAGAGGTTTGTTTGTTCATCATTTTTCTTTAAGTATTTAAAGGTCTGAATCATATTTCCCCTGTCCCTCCTCTCCTCCAAAGTGTACATATTTAGGTCTTCAGGTCTCTTCTCATAAGGCTTCTGACGCAGGCTCCAAATCATTTTGGTCGCCTTTCTCTGAACAGTTTCCAGTATTTTTACATCTTTTGCAAGATATGGTCTCCAAAACTGAACACAGTATTCCAAGTGAGGCCTCATCAGTGACTTGTACAGTGGCATAAGTACCTCTTTCTTTCTGTGGTAATCCCTCTTTGTATGCAGCCCAACATCCTCCTGGCTTTTGCCACCACCTTGTTGCACTGTTTTGCCACCTTGAGATCATGAGAGATAATCACACCAAGGTCTTTCTCCTGAACCGTGCATACCAACCTCTCGCCCCCTATCATGTACATTTCCCTTGGATTTCTGCTACCCAAGTTCATGACACTGCAGTTTTTCACATTAAATCGTAGTTGCCAAGCATTAAACCGGTCTTCCAGCTTTTGTAGATCTTTCCTCATGTTAACCACTCCCTCGGGGGAGTCCACTCTGTTGCAAATTTTTGTGTCATCTGCAAAAAGACAGACCTTTCCATTCAGTCCTTCAGCAATATCACTCACAAATATTGAACAGTGCTGGGCCCAGGACCAAACCCTGGGGAACTCCGCTAATCACCTTCCACTCACCCAAGTGAGCTCCATGTACCATCACCTTCTGTTGTCTGTCAGTCAACCAATTTCTAATCCAGTTTACCATCTTGGGAACCATCCCCAAGCTACTGAGCTTATTGACAAGCCTCCTATTGTTTAAAAGTGTGGCCGTTTCTGATGTTATTCTGCTTTTTCCGGAAGTGACATCCTGAACTTGCCCTTCCCTCTCCATCACCCTCTTTTTCTACTTTAAATGCATATCTACATACTGTCTGAATTTTTCACTTAGGATTCTTTTCCCTGCGACAGAGAGATGTAGTCCATCAGCACAGTATAGTCTCTTGTTGGTCCATCTGTTTCCCCAGTCGCCTATAAATCTGAATCCTTCTTGTTTGCACCAGGTCTGGAGCCATATATTAAAGCTGTTTATGCGATGCAGCCTTTCTGCCCCCTTCCCAAGAACAGGTAGAACTTCTGAGAATGCTACAGTGTTAACAATGGGCTTGAGTTTCTCTCCCAGAGTCTGGAAGTCCCTTTGAACTGCAGAGCCACTGTTTCTAGCCAGGTCATTTGTACCCAAGTGGATGACAACATCAATTTTGGAGTGCTCACTTTCTGTGCTAAGTACATCAACAATTTGCTTTGTATTCCTGCTGGCTGAAGAGCCTGGGAGGCATTTGACTATCTTCTCTCCTTTGAACTGTGTTCCCTAGTTGGTGCCTCTGATGAAAGAATCTCCAAGCAGTAGTAGTTTTCTGTTTGGTGAGTTTTTCTTCATATTTTGTGAGTTTTTCGTCATGCTTTATCAGTAGATTGGGCATTGACTATCTCATTTAAGGGCCCTTCATTTTCCATGGATTGGGCATCCTCATTAATCAAAGCAGGGAAGGCATTATGCAGGGATATCTCTTGATGTATAGGGTGTCTCTGCATTACAGGTTACAATCTACCAGAGCCCACTATGATCCTGGGATGTTTGATTCTTTGTGGGAGTGGTAGTGGACTTTGTTCGGTTTGTATCCTAGAAGAGATGTGTTTCATTGCAGCTAGTTCTTCCCTTAGTAGAGTCAATTCTTTATGCATGGCAGCTAACTTGAGGCATATAGGACAAGTTCTTAGGTTCCACATGATTCTTCTCAGATTGAAAGCACCACAGCTATATGCACTGAATACATGACATGCTGATTAAGCGGTCCTAAAACGAGAAGAAGAAAAAGGTGGGCTCAGCACCAAATTAAAAGGATAGATGTCAATGTATGTGACCACTATATAGGCAATGCAGCCCTGGGTTGGGTAGGGTGAGGAGTAGGGTGGGCGGGAACCTGTGTCCCTGGCCAGTAGGCCTTACATGAACTGAGGGCACACTCAGATATCTGATTTAAGAGCTACGCAAGGAATGTAGGCAGTCAGAATATTCCCAAAATGGAATGTATATCCAACAGTTAAATTCTAAATTAGCAAACAAAACAGGCAAAAGATAGGCTGAAAGTTTAGCTGTATGGAGACTCTGGAAGCTGTGAAGTCTAGAGTTCATCAGGTACTTGTGGACAGGCTGTAAGGTAATCTAATTAGCCCCACCCTGTGAGCAGGCTTGCAACAGACAATTCCAACAATAGAAGCAGAAATAGTCAAACCAAACTTTTTACTTCTATGTATCTGCCTACTGTGCAAAGGTCCCTGTAACTTTAAATGATACCTTGGCTACTAAAGTAAGTGAGAGACTCAGGTAAAAGACCAGGTCCCTGCATATCTAAGTATTTCTATTCCAAGTAGCTTTATATCACAAATGGGAGTTTCCCTCAGTTCACTCCAAGTTGTTTTCCCCTGTTCTATGTAAACTCTGATTGCCTTCGCTGTCATTGAGCCACTTTGTTATTTGTAAACCGCACTGATGGAAAAGAGCGCGGTATAAAAGAAATGTTAAATAAATAAATAAGTGTCCCTGGCCCGTAGGCCTTACATGAACTGAGGGCACACTCAGATATCTGATGTAAGGGCTAAGCAAGGAATGTAGGCAGTCAGAATATTCCCAAAAATGAATGTAAATCCAACAGTTAAATTCTATGTTAGCAAACAAAACAGGCAAAAGATAGAAGGCTGAAAGTTTAGCTGTGTGGAGTATCATAACGAAAGGAATAGAGAACAAAACCAAAGATATTATAATGCCTCTGTATCACTCCATGGTGCAACTGCACCTTGAATATTGTGTGCAATTCTGGTCTCCATATCTTAAAAAGAATATAGCAGAATTAGAAAAGATACAGAGAAGAGTCATCAAAATGATAAAGTTGATGGAAATATAATCCTAAATCCTAGTCCTAAAGGATAGGACTCTTCAGCTTGGTAGTGATCTGGCTGAGGGGAGATATGATAGAGATCTAAAAGTAATGAGTGGGATGGAACAGGTAAACAGATCAGTTGTTTACTCCTTCAAAAAGTAAAATGACTAGGGGACATGCAATGAAGGCACAATGTAGCACATTTAAGACCAATCAGAGAAAATATTTTTTCACTCAGCATGCAACCAAGTCTAGAATTCATTGCCAGAGGATGTAGTAAAAGCTGGGTTTTTAAAAGGTTTGGACAAGTTCTTGGAGGAAAGGTCCATAAATTATTAATCTTCTGCTTACCCAAGCACTGGTAAGTTAAATGCAAGGCATTGATAAGGCAGGCAAAGAGAGAATTTGAGAAGAAGCTTGCTGCGGAAGCAAAAACGCATAATAAAGACTTTTTCAAGTACATTCGTAACAAAAAACCTGTAAGTCAGTTGGACCATTAGATGATAGAGGGGTAAAAGGGGCACTAAGAGGGGACAAAGCCATAGCAGAGAGACTGAATGAATTTTTTGCTTCGGTCTTTACTGAGGAAGATGTAGGGATGTTACCCATGACTGAAGTGGTATTTAAAGATGATACTGCAGAAGAATTGAAGGAAATATCGATACATCGGGAAGATGCATTACAACTATTTGATAAACTGAAGAGTAACAAATCGCCTGGACCAGATGGTATACATCCAAGGGTGTTGAAAGAGCTGAAATATGAGATTGCAGACCTGCTATTAGTAATCTGTGAACCATCATTGAAATCATCTGTAATACCTGAAGATTGGAGGATGGCCAACGTAATGCAAATTTTTAAAAAGGGTTCCAGGGGTGATCCGGGAAACTACAGACCGGTGAGCCTGACGTCAGTACCGGGAAAAATGGTAGAAACCATCATAAAGAACAAAATTAACATGTAGATAGTCATGGCTTAATGGAAGAAAGCCAACATGGCTTTAGACAAGGTAGGTCTTGTCTTACTAATCTGTTATGTTTTTTTGAAGGTGTGAATAAACAGGTAGGCAAAGGTGAGTCAGTTGATATAACGTATCTGGACTTTCAGAAAACCTTTGGCAAGGTCCCTCATCAGAGACTTTTGGCAAAACTAAAAAGTCATGGGATACTATTGTGGATACTAGCGTACTATTGTGGATCGGGAACTGGTTAAAAGATAGAAAGCAAAGGGTAGGGCTAAATACCCAATTTTACCAATGGAGAAAGGTGAATAGTGGAGTACCCCAGGGATCTGTACTGGGTCTGCTGCTTTTTGGCATATTCATAAATGACCTGGAAAAGGGAATAATGAGTGAGGTTATGAAATTTGCAGATGACACAAAACTTTTTAAAGTTGTTAAAACTCATGACGATTGTGGAAAATTGCAAGAGGATCTTGATAAAATGAAAGACTGGGGATCCAAATGGCAAATGAAATTTAATGTGGACAATGCAGTTATGCTCCTAGGAAAGAACAACGAAAACTATGTTTACACGATGCAAGGTTCCACATTTGGAACCACCATCCAGGAAAAAGATTTAGGCAATATCATGGATAACATGCTAAAACCCTCTGCCCAGTGTGCAGCGGCAGCCAAGAGAACAAATAGAATGTTAGGTATCATAAGGAAAGGAATGGAAAATAAAACAAAGGATATTATAATGCCTCTGTATCGTTCCATGGTGCGACCGCATCTTGAATATTGTGTGCAATTCTGGTCACCGTATCTTAAAAAGGATATAGCATTATTAGAAAAGGTTCAGAGAAGAGCCACCAAAATGGTAAAGGGGATGGAAGGATACCCCTATGAAGAGAGGCTAAAAAGGTTAGGGCTCTTTAACATGGAAAAGAGACGACTGAGTGGAGATATGATAGAGATCTATAAATTAATGAATGGAGTGGAACGGGTAAATGTAGATTGATTGTTTACATCATCACAATATAGAAAGACTATGGGACATGCAATGAAGCTACAGGGTAACCTATTTAAGACTAATAAGAGAAAATATTTCTTCACTCAATGTGTAATCAAACCCTGGAATTTGTTACTGGAGGATGTAGTAAAAGCTGTTAGTATAGCTTGGTTTAAAAAAGGTTTGGATAAGTTCCTGGAGGAAATGTCCATAAACCATTATTAAAAGGGACCCAGGATATCACTGCTTGACCCAATTCAAGCATTCAGTAACCTGTGTCTTTTGGGGAGACTGCTAGGTACTTATGACCTAGATTGGCCACTGTTGGAAACAGGATACTGGGCTTGATGGACCTTGGTCTGACCCCGTATGGCATATCTTATGTTCTTATGTTCTTATGTACTCCTGGGATAAGAAGAATGGAATCTGTGTACCTTTTTGGGAACCTGCCAGGTACTTGTGACCTGGATTGACCACTGTTGGTATAAGGATACCGGACTTCATGGACCTTTGGTCTGACCCAGTATGGCATAACGTATGTCTTTATGTTCTTATGTATATGTGGAATATAAATTGGAGTCATCTCCAGATTTTTTAGTCTATCACACTGTACCAGAACATACCTTTCGCCCTCGAAAGGGAAATATGCTATAGACAATGCCCATTGTGGGTTGCCTCTTAAATGTTACCTTTGTGCAGCTGCTCTATGACTGTCAGCTTAATTTATTATCTTAAATTACACTGAACAAAGAAAAATGGCCTGTTGCTTGTGGCGTATTCTTTTGTTACTGGTGTTATCTGTAATAATTTAATCAGTGACAAAAAAAACCCTCCTAAGATTTGCATTAAATTGTCTCACTTCAAGAGTATAAAAACACTGTTTTATTTAACAAATCAAACACATGTATGTCAAAAATAATTATATATGTGCATTTTAGATGTTTTTTCCAGACTGTCATTTCTTGCTAGAAACAGATTAAAGAAGCAGCATACTTTAAACAGACATCATAGAAACAGCACAAATGACTGCATCCACAAGATTCATTTAACCCCAGTTAGGGGCTTAATTCTGATAATGAATGAGATTCTTCCATGCTGATTAATTTTGTGGCCTCCTGCATGCTAATTGTTTATATTCTGCTTTATTAATTTTAAAGTTGTGAGCTGCCTGGAAAGATGAATGCCATATTGATGGCATGCAAGATTGTTATAAATGAATGACTGAATGAAAAGGATCTCATTGCCCATGTTTCTGACTTCTTTTCTATTTGTTAGGCTAGGCTGTAAAGCCTAGTGGATCTCTCCTATTACTTTTACCTCCTCCTTAAAGGCTTCTCCTAGGTATAGCCTAACTCTGTTACTACCTTTGCCTCCATTATCTCCATTTCCTGTATCCTTCCCTTTAGATGAGCATCTATTTTCTCTAGCCACAGCAGCATCAATCCTTGTGCCACTTCTCAGGTGAGCTAGTTGTTCTTCAACGTGTTGGCTGTTTTCCTAGAAAAATCTCTTTTCCTTCTGACTTCCTAGACAATATCTATCCCATCCTTCTCTTCCTCTCCTGAAAGGTAGGGTAGTTAGCAAAATTAAATTACGTCATGATAATTTTCTATCTTGAGGAGAAGATTCTATGGAGAACATTCACCTGAGTCACTTAGCTCAGAAACAGGTTCCCCTGGGAAAGTGGAAAGCACGGAGGCCAATTCAGATTGGGGGACATCCGGCTCATCCGGACGTCCAAAATATGGATGGCCCTGGATGTATACCCAATTCTGCACCACAGAAGCTAGCTGTTCCCATGGATGCAGAATCAGGCACTTAGATGGTCAGGACGTGCCCTGATTCTGCCGTGCTGGACGTCCACCTCGCTACCTGGTTACCCCTCTCTATGCTCCTGCTGGAGATCTGATGCCGTGACATCTCATCGCCATGGCACCGGGACACCATGTAGGAGTGCCGAAAGGCCCGACAGCATGCAAATACATTTCCCCCACCACTCAACCCTCAGAGGAGGATGCAAGGGCCAGGATCAGGCGGAAGGTGCCTACCTTCCTCTGTGCCGTATGAGGGGGGGGTGTTCCTGGCCTGATCTCCATCAATCATCGGACTTATTCCAACTCGGGGGTGGAATAAGTCTGATGTCCATCTTTGCCCCGCCAGACGTACAGGGCGATGACCAGAATAGGCCCTGTACACATCTGAGTTATGCACTCCACCCCCACTCGGCCCACTCTCTGCCCTGTTGCCGCCCCCTCCCACCCATGTACAGAGCATGCTGCACAAAGGCCCTCTATGTGTGGGGAGCTTTGGAGCCAGAATAGGCTAACAGCGAATGGCGGGGGTTGTACATCCAAATTGAACATACATTCCCGCTATTCGCTTTTCAGAATGACCCCCTTTGCATATAGAGAGGAGGAAATCTATCAGCTAGAAATGTCAGAAGACCTGCTGCTTCATTTCCTCTCCAGAAGAGATCACAGACCCCAAATAAGAAGAAGCCCCAGAGTGTTAACATAAACATCTATTCTCATCAGCAAGACAGGCAGAGTATACTTAAGAAAAGACAATGGCTGACAACAGACATGAATAATGCCTTCTAAAATTCTAGGTATGAGTGAAACTGAACAGAGGGGAGACAAAATGATTTGTCATACTGATGATATCCTGCAACAGTTTGATAGGGAAGAAACCACGGTGAACACATTCCACATAAGCAGTGTCCCTGGAACCCTATTTAAGTGGATGAACCTCATCCAGATGCCTATCTTTCAATCCCATCCCCATCAGTACCCTTACTAGATCAGTAGTCAGAGTGCTACATGACAGACCCTTGGCCTGCCCTTCCCCCGCAATGACAATGAGCTATTGTGGAACACTCAAAAGACAGCGCCTCAGTAAATCAGGTCTCGATGTGATGAGATTCTGGGTGGAGCAAGAAGTAGCATATCAGGAGGTAAACCAAGCCTTTAAAAATACAAATATATTGTAGATAATTATAAGCAACATAATTTTTATTGCAAATGTAGCATATATATGTTATTTCTAAGCTAGAAAGCATCATTTTGTGTGTGCTGCAGCATCCTGTTTCAATCTTGAATTGCTCTTATTTGAGAAAGACTGTCATCTCCCAAGACCCCCTCATTCCCTCTCTCCCCAGATAATTACTTTGCCCTCCCCCCTGTGTCTTACCCAGGGACTCCCTGGTGGCCACGTGTTAAATGAGGCAGGAGTGGTTCCCCTCTGCTTTTGCTCCATCTCTGGCATCTTTCAAAATGTCGCCATTCTCATGGTACTGACTTCTAGTCAAACAGGTAGAAAAGGTGACAGCAAAAGTCAGAAGGGTACTTGGGTGCATAGGGAGAGGAATGGCTAGCAGGAAAAAGGAGGTGGTAGTGCCTTTGTATACGTTTCTAGGAGATCTCGTTTGAAGTAAGTACTGCATACAATTCTGAAGACCACATCTGCAAATAGATAGAAACAGGGAAGGAGTCAATCTAGAGAGTGGCTACTAAAATGGTCAACATGGTTTGTCTACCTTTTGGGAACCTGATAAGTACTTGTTACCTGGATGGGCCACTGTTGGAAACATGGTACTGGGTTTAATGGACCTCTGGTCTGACCCAGTATGCCGTATGTTATATTCTTATATAGGGATCTCATACTCTGGAGGAAAGGCAAGACATGGGTAATATGATGTTGTTGTTGTTAAGTGCCGTCCAGTCGGTGTCGACTCATGGTGACCCTCTGGATAGTTGTCCTAAATTGTGTTCAGTCTTCAGTCAGGCGGCTCATTGTTGACAGACTGGTACCCATAGCTGCTGTTATTGTATCAATCCATCTCATTGCTGGCCTTCCTCTTTTGCGTTGACCTTCTATCTTACCAAGCATGATGTCTTTCTTTAATGATCTCTCTCTTCGCATGATGTGTCCAAAGTATGAAAGTCAAAGAATTTTCATCTGAGCTTCTAAAGAAAGCTTAGGTTTGATCTACTCTAGTACTAACGGGTTTGTTCTTCAGGCAGTCCATGGTATACACAGTATTTGCCGCCAGCATCATAATTCAAAGGCATCAATTTTCTTCCTGTCTATCTTTTTCACTGTCCAGCTTTCACATCCATATGATGTTACTGAAAAGACCATGGCTTGAACAAGCTGAATCTTTGTATAGAGAGAGACATCTCTGCTCTTGAGAATCTTGTCTAGGTCTTTCATAGCCATTCTGCCAACATCGGATTTCTTGACTGCTTGTTGCTTCTTTATTGATAGTTGATCCAAGTAGGTTAAAGTTGTCCACGATTTCAATTTCTTCTCCTTCAATGATGAACTTGTTGATTTTTCCAGTTGTCATGATCTTTGTCTTCTTTACATTAAGGTGCAGGCCCATTTTGAGACTATGTTCTTTGATCGTGAGAAGTAAATGTTTCAGATCATCTTCACTTTCAGCCAGTAAAGTGGTATCATCAGCATAGCGAATGTTGTTGATGAGTCTTCTATCAATCTTAACACCTCTGTTGTCTTCATACAATCCTGCTTCTCTGATGATTTGTTCTGTATATAAATTAAACAGGTAGGGGGAAAGTATGCAGCCTTGTCTTACACCTTTGCTTATTTTAAGCCATTCTGTTTCTCCTTGTTCCGTTCAAACTGTTGCTTCTTGATCAATGTACATATTGTGCAAGAGAACGATTAGGTGTTCTGGTATACCCATGCTTCTTAATGTGGCCCAGAGTTTCTCATGGTTTACACAGTCAAAAGCCTTGCTGTAGTCGATAAAGCACAAAGAGATATCCTTTTAGTATTCTTTAGTTTTTTCAAGGATCCATCTCACATCCGCGATGATGTCTCTTGTTCCTCGCCCTTTCCTAAACCCTGCTTGCACTTCAGGTAGTTCTTGTTCCAGGTATGGTTGTAGTCTCTGTTGAAAAATCTTCAGTAGAATTTTGCTGACATGTGGGATCAGAGCGATTGTGTGATAATTTCCACAGTCGGTTGGCTCATCTTTCTTTAGTATTGGTATAAACACAGATCTTTTCCAGTCAGTTGGCCATGATGTTGTCTTCCAAATTTCTTGGCAGAGCCTTGTAAGTATGGTAACAGCTGCATCAGATTGCTGTAATACTTCTATGGGAATGCCATCACTGCCTGGTGCTTTGTTCTTTGATAACAAACTAAAAAGGGGAATTTGTCCAAAACAACTTACTGGGAATTACTTATAACCATATTATATTTCTAAATGCAGCTAGAGACGTTTTTCATTGATAATGATACCCGGTGTAAAAGGTCTCAGACTTTCTCTGGCACTGTTTTTCAGACTTGCGTCTGGATATATACTATGTGCCAAGTTGCATCAATGACCTAATGTTCACTTTTTTTTTTCGTTGATAGATATGTGATAGTATATCTTCCACTTGTAAGTAAGCTCATAGAGGTGCAAATTCGCTGGCTCTGTAGCATTTACATAAGCAAAGACATCTCTGTATCTTTCACCTTCATATGAGCTGATATCGTTACAGATTCTCATGTGTGCGATATACTTAAAAGTTTCTTTAACAAATACTTAGCTTCTGTTCCATTTTTCATCTATCTCTGTAATCCAACTTCCTGCTTTCGCTGCTATTTTACTCGATCCCAACGCTCACCCCAGGCACCACCATAGCGTTTCACCGCTTTGGTTTCCTCAGGGGATCAACTGTTTACTCTCTTATATTATAAAAACATAACATTAACATCACAATATTAGCATTAAAAAGCCCCCATACTTCATTGAAGTTTTCATACACATACGTATACAAAAAATGTACCTACAATTTATCTTGATCGATGCTGCCCGCGTCAAAGATTCTTTTACTCAAAACCGGCTCACGCCGTGCTCTTCAGTCTTCAAAAAGACGCCGCGCATGAGGAGCTTGTCCCCGCAGCTCTACCTTTAAAGACCTCCCGCTCGCAATCTAACAGAATTCTCCCAAGGTGCTCGCTTATTGGGTACCTTTCACTGCATTAGTCAATGGAACCACTTCACTTCTAATCCTTATCACCATTCGCCATTTTAAAGGAAACCATCAGATGGAATTTCACTATAAAACTTGGCTACGTTATATAAGAAAATTGAATTTCCCATACTGCTCATTATAGTCCAGTAAATAGCATATGGGCTATCCTGATGTTTACTATACAGCATGATTGTGCTTCTTCGACTTCCTCTTATGGACAATGCCGTCCATGCTATATTTACCAAAAATCAAAAGTAGAGAAAGTAAAAATCCAAAATTGCTAGCGTGAAAATATGTGTACTTTATGTCGGAAGCGGAGCCTTGAGGCATTAAATACCTCTTGAAGCTAACATTTCCATTTTGCTCAAGTTTTTGAGCCCCTCACGGAGCCAACAAGAAATAAGGTAAAACACCACAATCTAGTGTCACCAATAAAACTCTTAGAAAACGCTGTATTTCAGCATATATAATCAAAAAGAACCCTGAAAACTACTGTGCAAAACTGCTGAAGAAAACGGAGGTCACTTATCTGAGTCTCTCGTTATTCACAACGCTTTAGTAGTTAAGTCTCAAAAGTTCAATTCTTTTCAAACGTGCTCCATGAAAGACTTGCAATCCAATGCATTTAAAGAGAATGGCGCGGACACAGCACTGCGTTTCGGGCGGTTAAGGTTCTCTCGCCCTGCTTCAACGCTCAGCCCACTGCACCAGAAGCAGTCAATCCAGCAACTGATCAAACACGCCAGCGCATGCTCAATAGCAATCTGAAACCTGAAGCAGGGTTCACCTGTTTAAATAGCCCAAAAATCATCAGCAAGTCCTTAAAGGTATAAAACATTGCAAAAAGCGGCAGAAATTCTTATTATTAGTAAACTCCTGATTCAGTAAGTTGAAAAATTAAAAGATTAAAGAACACTTTGCCAGTCCAGTTCTCTGTTTAAACCAGAAGGCTCAACTGTAGACCATCGGAAAATCCACTGTTGTTCAAGCAATTGAAGTTGTTGCTCACGATCTCCTCCTCTAGGGTGTTGAGGCACAACATCCAACACCCTCCACTTAAAATCTTCAAATTTATGTTGGAAAGCCAAAGAGTGTTGAACCATCGGAGCTGACAGCACAGAATTCTTAAGCCGAGATGAGTGTTCATTTAAACGAATTTTCACAGGGCGGATAGTGCGACCTATGTACATCAAATGGCAGGGACAAATAAGCACATAAACAGCATAAGGAGTAGCACAGTTAGTATACCAGCGAGCTATGTGAGTAAAATTTGAATTAGGAACAGTCCATTGAGCCCCCACTATAGTATACTGGCAATGAGAACAAGAATCACACATGCAATGTCCAGTAAGAGATGGTCTCGCTACCATCCTATCCAGAGGAGAGGAAGTGATTCCCACAAGATCACGTAAATTAGAGCCCCGAGTATGTGCAATTTGTAAAGATTTTTGAAAACATGGGAGCAATTGTAAAATATGCCAATGTTTAAGCAAAATATGTTTAATTTGTTGAGAATGAAACATATACGGTAAGACCCCCACAAAAACCTGGGAGGTGTCCTCAATGGAAGGATATTGGGAAGACAATAGCCATTCACGATGAGTATACTTGGCTCTCACAAACGCTCGTCGGATAACACAGTGTGGATATCCCCGCTGCAGCAAACGTGCCGATAGTTCGTGTGCATGATGCAAAAAATCATCCATATTGGAACAAAGTTTTATTGGTGACACTAGATTGTGGTGTTTTACCTTATTTCTTGTTGGCTCCGTGAGGGGCTCAAAAACTTGAGCAAAATGGAAATGTTAGCTTCAAGAGGTATTTAATGCCTCAAGGCTGCGCTTCCGACATAATGTACACATATTTTCACGCTAGCAATTTTGGATTTTTACTTTCTCTACTTTTGATTTTTGGTATTTATAGTGTAGGGATTTTTTTGTTAGGTGGTTTTGGGCCCATGCTATATTGGCATTCAGTCCCTTTGGCATCACTGAATCCAATTGATAGATCCATTGTTGTTCCCTTATAATGAGGGATTGATCATGTGTCTTTCCTGACCAACCCCCCTCCACCTTCTCTAAACAAAAACAACCCAATTCTTCAAAAGTGTGTTTTTCCGCTAAACAATGTTGAACTATGGGAGCCTGTTCCTCCCTGCACCGCAACCTGCTCCGATGTTCTCTCATTCGCGTTCGGAAGGAGGGAAGGGTTTTCCCAACATAGAGTAATCCACACGGACATCGTACCGCATAAACTACCCCAATAGCATTACAAGTAGTAGATGATTTCAAGAAATATTCAACACCGTGATATGTAAAGCTGGTGGTTTCGACAGTTACAGATGTCACAACTTCCACATTTTTTATGGCCTCTCTCTTGAATACTTGTCATTTGAGGGGGTAACACCGCCGGGTTAAGCCATTCTTTCAAATTGCGATCCCTTTGCCACATGCATCGTATTGTTTTACCTATTAGCCCCGGAACGGCTGCCAAAACATTACAATGTTTTCGCAGAATGCGTTGAATCCCCATACTTAAAGGGGAAAATTTTGTTATCAAATTGACTTTGGTCTCATCATCCTCTCCTTTATCACTTTGTGACCTCGTCAGAAGTAATAAGCTTTAATGCTTATAAAGGGCTCTTTTATAAGCCCGTTGAATTATCTTATGGGGATATCCCCTCGCCTCAAAATCTTTCATCAATTGTTTAGATCTTCGTCGAAACTCATCATCATTGGAACAGTTTCTTCTGAACCGTAGAAACTGTGAGAAGGGGAGACCATCCTTTAGTTGCCTAGGATGTGCACTAGTATAGTGCAGGAAAGTATTCCTATCGGTAAGTTTTTTATACACGGATGTTTTCCATTCTCCCCTACCCCTAGTAATTTCTACATCAAGATATGTCAGTGTAATATTGTGATGCTGATGTGTAAACTGAATATTAGGATCCAGCTGATTGATCCATTGTAAAAAAATAGACAACTCCCCCTCCGAACCCTTCCAAAGCAAAAAAACATCATCTATATATCTTTTCCATATAATGATGTTAGGAGCATAGGGAGATTGAGCCAGCCACCGCTCCTCAAAACAAGCCATATAAAAATTTGCTATGGAGGGAGCGCAAGTTGCACCCATAGCCACGCCCGCTAACTGCTGGAACAGAACTCCTTCAAAAAGGAAATCATTTCTAAAGATAGTCAGGCGCGCTAACTCCAATAAAAATGAAACCAATGTATCAGAAAGGTCTCCCCGCTGTAATAGCGTAGTTTTCACCACTTCCATCGCTGCTTCCTGTGGGATATTTGTATTAAGGGAGGCCACATCCATAGTAACGAGTATCGTATCTGGATCTCTTGACCAGTCACTGACATCCTTCAGAATGTTCAAAAAACAAGTCGTATCCTTGATATAAGATGGTATTTGTATCAACATCGGACGTAAATAGGAATCCAAGAACATTGAACATAGCTACTGAAGAAGTATGCCCAGAGAAGAAAAATACCCTTTATTCTGTAGGCCTGTCTTCAAGTACAGTTATACAAAGAATAGAAGAAATTAGGAATAGTTTATTTATACAGTTGCAAAAAACTCTAAGAAATTTTAATTTTGTTTGCATGTATGATGAAAGTAGTTATGTATGTGACACAGCACAACTTCTAATGTTTATCCATGGAATTGACTCTAATTTTAATTTCTCTGATAAGTTTGCTAGTTTCCAAAGACTTAAGAATACAACAACAGGTAATGATATTTTTGCACAACTTTATGATATAATCATAATTTGGAATTAGACTGGGCAAAGTTATCAAGAGTGATGATGGTGCTTCAAGCATGGTGAGTGACAGGAAGTGATTTCTTTCACGTCTTTGACTCAGTGTATGGAGATGTGTTATAGCACATGAAAGTGCAAAGGCTGAAGGGGGAAAGTTTTGAAACATTTTTAAGATCTACTTGTCAAAATCAATACATTTCTGTTGACAAGGAACAAAGTTGTCCCTGAACTCACCAGTCCAGAATGGAAATGGTACCTTATCTTTTTGACTGATTTAACAGAATTGCTGAACTCCTTTAGCCTATAGTTGCAAGGCAAGGGGAAACTCATATGTGATAGCAAAAGGCATTCAAAGTTAAACCAAGGCTGTTTGTAAAACATGCGAAGGAAAGCAATTTGGATCATTTTTCTACTTCTAAACAGATGTTCACTGAAGCACCAGGAGTCCCATTTCTAACAGAAAAATGTAATGATGCACTAGAAATGTTGCAGATTAAGTTCCATGCCAAAAACATTCATTTTTTTTTTCAAAATCCATATGAAGCCCTACTATCTTATCAGTTTGAAAGTCAGTCTTCTTGAATTCCATGCTGCCCTTCCCTATGAGTCTGATCCAAGCATAAAAATAGTAGCTCATAAAATGGTGACCATCTTTGGCAGCACCAATATATGTGAGCAAACTTTCTCAAGAATGAAAATACTGAAATCTTGGCTGAGATCAAGAATCATGGATAAACATCTGCATCAGTCACTGAGAATGTGCGTGACCACAATGGAGCCTGATAATGAATATCTTGCCAGACAAATGCAAGCTCACAATTCACTCTAATGAGAAGAAAATGTCAGAAATGTGGAACGGTCACCAAACTTTTATTTTTCTACAGAGAGTTATGTATACATCATTTGTAATGTTTTTATTTATTGTACCTCTATCATCTTCTCTGTTGAAGTGGAGAATGTAGGTTCTGATCCTCCTCTGTCATCTTATCTTTGAGATTCTGTAGTCAGCTTTAAGATTGATTGCTTATCAGATCACTTTTTTCATGTGTCTTTTCAAAAGGTCCAGAAGTTAATTAAGATATTTGCCAAGAGCAACTATGCTTTGGACCTGTGTCTCTGAATTATATTAAGAAACGTACAAGTGAGGATTGTACATTAACAGTGGGGCCCTAAAGTATAGTAAGTTTTTGCACTTATCATTTACCATGTGTTTTGTAGAAGTAATAAGTGTTAGCATTTTGAACATAGTGACTGGTCTGCAAGAAAGCTACTACCACTAACTTCTACTACTGATCATTTGTGTAGCACTAGAAAGCATATGCTGCACTGTACAGAGACATGCAAGAGAAAGTCCCTGCTCTTAAGAGCTTACAGTCTAGTCAAGACAGGCAACATAGCAACTGGGAACTAGGATAAATCTAAGGGAATAGTAAGGAAACATATAGAAATATAGTAAACAGGAGAGTTAGGGGATCAGGATCCAAACGCAGTCTCAAAGGGGTGAGTTTTAGCCTGAATTTGAACAGGGCCAGCGATGGTCCCAGATGTAATGACTCAAGTAGTTTGTTTCAGGCATAAGGAGCAGCCTGGTGGAAAGATCAAAGTCTGGAAGAGAAGGGCATAGATAGAATGGATCTACCAGAAGAGTGGAGTTCATGAGGAGGGGTTTAGAAGAGATAAGAGAGAAAAGGTGATGAGGTGCTGCCGACTGAAGGCACTTATAGGTCAGTAGTAGAAGTTTAGACCGGATACGGAAATGGATAGGGAGCCAATGAAGTGACTTGAGAAGATGGGTAACATGAGCATGGTGACATTGGCAGAAGATTAGCCATGCAGCTGAGTCTTGAACAAATTGAAATGGGGAGAAATGATGAGGAGACTGCAATAGTCAAGATGGGAGGTGACTAGAGAGTGGATTAGGGTCTTAGTCGTGTGTTCAGAAAGGAGGGGACAAATTTTGCTGATGTTATAAAGAAATGACAGGTTTTAGCTATCTGCTGGATGCATGTGGCAAGGGAGAGTGAGGAGTCAAAAATGACCCTGAGATTCTGAGCCAAGGAAACAGAGAGGAGTACAGTGTTATTCACATTAAAAAGAGAAAGGAGGAAGGGGGAGATAGGTTTAAGAGGAAAGATAAGGAGCTCAGATTTTGGCCATATTCAATTTCAGATGGCAGTGAGCCATCCAGGTACTGATGTCAAATATGCAGGCAGAGATCTGAGCCTGGATTCCTGGAGAGATTTCAGGTGCAGAGAGAGACATATGAGAGTCATCAGTATACAGATGGTACTGAAAACAATGGGAGGAGATGAGCGTCCCAAGAGACTGAGTGCAGAAAGAGAAAACTAGAGATCCCGAGACAGAGCCCTGGGGTACACCAACTGAAAGCGAGATAGCAGTAGAGGAGGATCCACCAGAAGATACACTAAAAATGTGGTGGGAGAGATAAGAAGAAAGCCAGGACAGAACAGAGCCCCTAAATCCAAGTGAGAACAGGCTATTGAGGAGAAGGTGGTGATCAACACTGTCACAAGTAGCAGAAAGGTCAAGAAGGGTGAGGACTGAGTAAAAACCCTTGGATTTGGTGAGGAACAAGACATCTGAGATTTCGGCAAGAGCCATTTCAGTAGAATGTAAAGGGGAAAAGCCAGATTGCAATGGATCCAGAAGAGCTTGAGAAGAAAAAAGTCAAGACAATAGTGGTGAGCCACATGCTCAAGTAGTTTAGAAATAAGGGGGAGGAGGGAGATGGGTCAATGAAGGGTAGGTAGCAGTGGTGGGATTCAGCTGTTTCGGTCCAGTTTGGGCGAACCAGTTCCTGCCACTAGCTGCGTTTTCCGAACTGGGCAGAAAATGGCATCCTGATGCTGGCGCTGCACTGGTGGGAATCCCCCCACCTGCCAGTGGCTTGACGGCATCAGGGGACTGCAGCATCATGGGAAGCCCCCGATGCTATCAAACCACTGGCCTGTGGGGGGATCGAGCTGCTAGGTCACCAGGGAATTGCTGCCCTGCAGTTGCCACCAGTGGTCTAAGTATACAGCACCGGCAACACATGTGCGTCGTGCCGCCACCCGCTCAGTTCTGGCAGTGGCGGGATTGATCCAAACCGGCTCCTGTTCGGATCAAATCTCACCACTGGAAGATAGTCTAGATTTTACTGTTTAACCAAGACTTTAAAGGATAAGATAGTGCCACTCTCATCCACCAGGAGGTTTGCTAGTATATCTAGGCCCTTCGACCCATGCTTTAAAAACTAGGCTGGACAAGCCGGCTGGAAAATTGGTATTCCCATGTAATGACAACAAGGGAGTGACAATCACTTTCAGCTCTTTCTGATTACAGATCCATCTCCATAGCAATCACATAGACCAATCAGTAAACTCTATGAGACCTCTATAGACTAATTGAGAAGGTTGTCCAAAGACAGATTCAGCAACACATTGATATATCAGCCCCCCTTGACCCCTGCCAGCACGGGTTTCGAGAATCCCATGGTGTAGAGACTCTACTTGCCACGTTAACCGACACCTTAACCAGAGGTATTGACAAAACTGAAAATGGGTTTGTACTTATCTTCCTTGATATTGCTGCTGCATTCGACTCTGTTAACCACGAGCAGCTACTCACCCGACTCCAGGAAAAGGGAATCCAGGGCTTGGCCTGGGAATGGTGTAAATCCTATCTAGCAGACCGTTGGCAACATGTTCGGATAGGATCCACAACATCTGATCCTTTCCAGCAACAGCAGGGAGTACCCCAAAGCTCCTCCCTATCTGCATTACTCTTCAATGTATATATGCAGCCCATTTGTGACATCATTTGCGCATTCAATATATCAAGTCTGATCTACGCTGACGATGTCCTACTGTTCACCCCAATTAAAATTATGCATCCTGACCTCTCCCCTCTTGTAGACTGCTTCAACGCAATCGCCGACTGGCTTCTAGCTCAGAATCTGCGTATAAACTTTAAGAAAACTGAGGTCTTATATATCACAAAGAACAAGAGCTTTTCTCCCCCCACTACCTTGAAGGTGAGAGATGCAGAGCTCCCATGCAAATCTTCGATATGCTACCTAGGAGTCACACTCGACCAACAGCTTGACCTCAAAGAACACATAAAGACCATCACCAAGTCTATTTACAATAAAATCATGACATTAAGGCACCTAAGACCACTGCTAGCTCCAGATGATTTCAGAACAATATTCCAGACACTTGTAACCCCACATTTTGATTATGCAAACATCATTCTGCACGGTCTCCCCAAGAGTACCCTTAATCCACTGCAACTGGCGATGAACGCAGCAGCCCGCATTTTCTGCGGTATATCCAGAAGAACCCACATCACGCCCATACTTATGGAGTTACACTGGCTACCGATAAATAGCAGGCTCACCTTCAAGGCACTACTCCTAACATTCAAAGCAATCAACCTGATATCCCCCTCATCCCTCTCTGCGCTCCTCACTGCCACCTCCAACAACAGGCTGAGAAGGTCAGCAGCTACCAATACGCTAATTATCCCATTGGAGGCCACAAAATGCACACAAACAACCAGGAACAGATCCTTCACTCTATATGCACCTAGGTGCTGGAACAACCTCCCACCACATATCAGATCTATCAGGGACCTTTCTCAGTTCAGGAAAGCCCTTAAGCACCACCGGTTCCTCTTACACTTTGCCCACCCAAACCCATTACAACCAATCCCCACACCCCAACCCACTCAAGCAGCTATTAACACACTCACAAGTTGACCCACGACAGAGCAAGTCATCCGAACCACCTATCTGGTACATTTACGATATGCTTGTAGACTTTAATGACTAAGGAATTAATAACAGAATGTATTAAATGCATTATGAACTGTAAATAGTTCCAAACCACTGCTGGTGTTGCACATGTACATAGTTATCCTAGTTACAACTCCAAGTTATTTATCCTGTTATAATGTAAGCATACGACTGTTTGGTCGGTTGCAAAATTTTTTTGTTATTTGTAAACCGCACTGATACTGAAAAGTGCGGTATAGAAGAGCTTGTAAATAAATAAATAAATAAATAAATAAAATATAGGAAGTCTAGAGGTCCCCTTGTGTAAGAAGTACATAAACTCAAAGGGCTTACCAAAGCCTGCTCTCAGGCTAGTGGAGTATGAACTACATTACTCCTAAGCCAATCCTTGATGTAAAGCCTTTTTATATAAATCAGGAACTACCAGCTCACCCCTAAATTTTGATAAAACTAAAGGGTATGTTTTCTAAACGGTGGTAAAGGAGCAAGTATGCCGTTAGCGTGTGCTAACTGTGCATGTGCACACTTAGCGCGTCCAAAAAGGCACTTTAGCGTGCGCTAACAGCACCAGCAGCGTAAAGCAATCTGTGGGTGGAGAAAAGGTGTGCATGGAGCGGAGAGTGAGGGTCAATGGGCGGGGAGTGGGCGGGAACAAGGCTTTCTCCCTTAACGCAGGCACCTTAACTGCAGGAACCCTAATGCAATTCAAAACCTGACAGAAAGGATGTTTTTTGAAGAGAGAGAGCCTATTTCACGTCTGCAATGTGATGCACAGATAGGGGAGACCAAGAGAGTGATAGTAGTGCTCCATTAGCATCAACAGCATAGTGCCCGAGTATGAAAGGGCACTATGTTGATGGTGCAAATGGGGGAAAGGGAGGTGGCATATGGATCATGCAGTGGGAGCTGCTGTGCACAGGGGGGACCATGCAGTTGCCTAGATGGCACATAGGAACATAAGACTGCAAAATTTGCCAAACTGTGTCAGACCAAGGTCCATCATGCCCAATATCCTGTGTCCAAAAGTGCACCATCTAGGTCACAATTACCTAGCAGTTACCCCAAAAGACACACAGGATCCCAAATAACTGTAATGGGGCAAACAGTGCATAGCTCAGGTCCTCTGTAGCAATGGTTTATGAACCGTTACCCAGGAACTCATCCACACTTTGTCAAATCCAGCTACACTGACAGCTTTTACCACATCCTCCGGTAATGGATTGCAGCATCTGATTACGTGTTGACTGACAAAATATTTCCACCTAGGAGACCCAAATAGGTAACACTGTAGCTGCATTGCAGGTCCCCTAGTCTGTCACACAGTCTGATGGTTTAAAAAAGCGACCTATATTTACCTGTTCCACTCCAGTCAATAATCTATAGACCTCTATCATATCCCCCCTCAGCCGTCTCTTCCCCAGGTTGATGAACCTCAACCTTTTTAGCATCTCTACAAATGGGTATTCTGCCATCTGCAGAACCATCTGTGATGTTCATTATGATCCCACAGTAACAGTGGCAGCACACAGTCCTGCTACTGTTGCATAAAGGCAATGCGCCACATGGAGTGGTCCAAGGATCGTGGTACCCCAGACAGAGATCCAAGCTGCCTTCCCCCCCTCCCGCTGCCACAGTACCCAGCTGTGGAGGAAGAGGCTGATAGTGTCAGACACTGTAGCCCTCCAGGTAGCTGGAAAATGCAGGTGCCTGGGGAAATACCACAGCAGTTGCCATCCTTCCCATGAGACATATTGGTGGCAGGTGGTGATGGAGCCCCTGCATGAGCAGATGGTGGGGGGGGGGGGGCTGCGTGGCCATCCATGTGTGCCCCTGCCCTCCCCACCTGGCCCTTGTGCCCAAGGTGCCCACCAAACCCGCATGTTCTGCGACCACCACCACTGACAATGCTTGGCATGTCTGCATGATGGGGTGTTGGTGGTGGCATGGGAAGTTGCACCAGCCTGTAGGAGACAGAAGCCTTGTCCTGGTCATATGTGCCATGCGCATTGCAGGATGTGCCAAAGGTCAGCTGAAGGGAAGCATGTCAACAACAGGAGCTGTCATTCCCATGAGGCAGCACTGTGGTGCAACACACACAGTTGGGGTGTATATGTGTGGAGGGTCAGAGGTTCAGGTCCCTGCTGGGTTTTCTGTATTGCATCTTCCTGTGGAGAAGGTTTAGCTGACAGTGTAAATACAGCTCCAGCAAGAAGATGGCCAGCAAGGGTGGAAACACCCACCAGCAGTACTGACAGGCTTCACTATCCACAGCTGGTTGGAGGCTAATAGCACACAGTAACAACGAGTGGTGAGGCCAAGGCATAGTAATAGCGTCTGAAAACAGAGCACACGTTATCAATCCTTGAGCTGACATTGAGACAGGAGTGTCAAGCAGGAATGCCAACCATCTCCACTTTTGCAAAATGCGTCAATGAGAGTGTATGCGTGCGTGCATGTGTGTATGGCTCCTCTTTATTCTGTGGTTTTCTGCACTGCACTTTGACTCACATTGTCTGAGTTTTTCCAAGCCTGTTAGGAAAATGTGAATAAGTCAATGCAGAGTGCAGATTGGCCTGGATGTGTCTGCCACAATGGTAGGGTCACTGGCTGAGACACCGTTGTGCCCGCCAGTGAAGGGCAGCAGGAGCAGTCTTACTGCCTGTGCTGTAGTCAATGGTTAGTTCTCAGTGGTGGGGGCAGCAGTGGTTTATGGCCTATTTACTGGGGTCCTGGCAGGACAGTATCCCCACACTAGCAGGATTCCTCACAGGACAGTAGCCCCACACTATCCTATCCACCACCTCTGCAGTGGCTGTCCATGGCAGCAGCATATGACACTGACCACTAACCTGCACTGTTATCAGAGATTTAGGGGCTTGTTTACAAAGCTGCGGTAGCGATTCAGATCGTTATCGGAGCCACGGCCCCATTGGCTACCGCGGCTTTGTAAACAAGCCCCTTAGTGTCCAACATGGGCAGAACACAGGGCAGAGCTGTTGCTATCAGTGTTGCTTACGGTGTGCAGGAAACAAGGAAAAAAACATAACACACTGCAAATGATACCTGCTACACACTAGCAATGATGCAGATCTGTATCAGATACCATCTCTAACAGTACAGGTTCAGTGGATCAGGTGCTGAGCACCCCTCTTCACCCTCGGGGTGACATCTGAAACCGCTCTGCAGCATGGTTTGCTGTTGTTATGTGCATGTAGCACACGCAGCTAGTGCATCTTACTGAGCTGATATGCTGTATCAGTGCAATCTCCATTAGTTCTTCAGATACAGACCACTTTTTGCATGTGCAAGGCCTCATGAGCAGTGGAGGGCCCAACCTATACTGGTACAGATAGCAAACAGTTTGATCAGAGAATTGCAGGCTCTACCCATCTATGTAGAGTTGGGTGGAGGTGTAGCCTACTGGTTGGTACAATGTCTCCATGGTCAAAGGTCCAGGGTTTTATGTACATGTTTATGCAATTTCTTGATATACTGCCCAGGCTGAAGGGCATCAGAGTGTTTTACAAATCACTACAACCAAGTACTGGATACATTCCCTTGTGCCTAATACGTCCATACTTCACAGACATTATAATGTAGCTTATGGTACGGTGTATGCTTTCAGGTGCATCTAGGACTGCATGCCTGTCACAGCACCTCCAGCTGCTGCATCCCCTCCACTGACTCCACTGCCACCACCACCCACCCATGACACAGCCAACACCCACACTGACCATCATCACTAGGTTTGATTCCCATTTGTTCATTTTGTGCCTGGGTGTGCTTGCACAGTCCTGGCTCTACTGTGATCTGCAGACAATCATTCTTCTACATTTCTATGCGCTATGGCCAAATGTTGGGTAGTCCAAAATGACATTCCCCATCATGGACATCTGTAAAGGACTAAAAAAGGGGACTGCTACTTCTGGAGAGGGATCTGCAGTTGTGTTAACCTTTAAAAAGGAGATAGAGCAGCTTTTAAACTAGATAATAGGGGAAAGCCGACAGTCGCCCAAGAGCGCATGGTTTGGAACAATGTATCCTTGAAGGATACTACCAAAAAAATGAAGTTATGGCACATCAACAGAGAGGTTCCAATAAAGACAAAGGTAGCCCAAATGCCCTTGAGTACAGAGCAGACAGAGCTTAAAGATTCCAAATTGCCCCTGCCTACCAATAATCAGATTAATATGAATAAAATACTGTCTCTAAAATGCTTGTATGCAAATGACAGAAATCCAAAAAGTAACTTGGGAGAGTTAGAATATATAGCACTAAATGAGAAGTTAGATATGATTGGTATCTCAGAGAAATGATGAACAAACAAACCTCTTCCAAAGACGGGGAAGCTGTAAAACTAGAGGGCATAACATGAAGCTGCAAGATGGTAAATTGAAAGGCAATGTCAGGAAATATTTCTTCACTGAAAGGGTGGTGGATGCTTGGAATGCCCTCATGATGGAAGTGGTGGGGGCAAACACGGTGATGGAATTCAAAGCGGCATGGGACAAACACAGTGGATCCCTTTACAGCAACAGGATAAAAACAAAATAAACGGTACCATCTAACTTCTGTACTATTTAACTACTGAACCATCTAACGTCTCAAATAGGGGTGTCCTACATGGAGTGGGGAGTGGAGGAGTAGCCTAGTGGTTAGAACACTGGCTTAGTAACTAAGCAACCAGGGTTCAATTCCCACTAGCACTCCTTGTGGCTTTGGGCAAGTCACTTAACCCTCCATTGCTTTGAAAGAAAGGCCTGGCAATCTACTTCTGGTGACACTGCCAAGAAAACCCAGGAGCTTCTGGGTTGCCAGGAGTCAGGACTGACTTGAAGGCACACATTGCATTGCATTACATGGAGTGGTGGGTTCACCCTTAAACAAAGACATGGGGAGGGGTGGCCTGCACAGAGTGACAGGTGCACCTACTCTTGCCATCTTGCTGGGCAGACTAGATGGACCATGCTGGTCTTTATCTGCCGTCATTTACTATGTTACTATGACATGGTGGAAGGCAGACAACCAGTGGGACACTGTGATATCTGGGTACAAACTATATCGTAATGATAGAGCTGATAAAATTGGTGGAGGGGTTACGCTCTATGTCAGAGAGGGCATTGAGTCACAAAGGATTAAAGTTTTGCAGGAAACACAATTTTCTGTGGAATCTCTATGGATTGAAATTCCATATAAAAAGGGAAAGGCGATGGCAGTGGGGTTGTACTATCGAACACCTGACCAGAATGAACAAATGGATGATGAAATGCTCAAAGAAATCAGGGAAGCTAAAAAAAAAGTTACAAAACAGTAATAATAATGGGTGATTTCAATTACCCCAGTATTGACTGGGTGAGTGTCACGGCAGGACATGCTAGGGAGAAAAAGATTCTATATGAAATAAATGGAGCAGCTGGTTCATGAACCAACCAGAGGGGAAGCCATTTTGGACTTAGTCCTTAGTAGAACACCAGATCTGGTGCAAGAGATAAGGGTGTTGGGGCCACTTTGCAATAGTGTTCATAGCATGATCACATTTTATTTAATTAATGGAGGAGGGATGGGAAGGAAAGCCACAGTACTACTTTTTAACTTTCAAAAAGGGAGACTATGATAAAATGAGGAAAGTAGTTAAGAAAAAACTAAACAGAGCAATTGCAAAGGTCAAAGAATTGCATCAAGCTTGGGTGTTGTTTAAAAATACTATCTTGGAAGTCCAGACCAGCTGTATTCCATGCTTTAAGAAAAGTGGAAGAAAGTCTAAAAAACTGCCAGCATGGTTTAAAGGTGAGGTCAGAGAGACTGTTGTTGCCAAAAAAACATCTTTCAGGAAATGGAAAAAAGAGCCAAATGATGAAAACTGGAAACAGCACAAGCACTGGCAAGTTAAATGCAAGGCATTCATAAGGCAGGCAAAGAGAGAATTTGAGAAGAAACTTGTTGTGGAAGAAAAAATGCGTAATAAAGACTTTTTCAAGTACATTTGTAGCAAAAAAACCTCTGAGAGAGTCAATTGGACCATTAGATGATATAGGGGTAAAAGAGGCACTAAGAGGGGACAAGGCAATAGTGGAGAGACTGAATGAATTCTTTGCTTTGGTCTTTACTGAGGAAGATGTAGGGATGTTACCCATGACAGTAGTGGTATTTAAAGGTGATACTGCAGAGGAACTGAAAGAAATATTGATACACCGGGAAGATGTATTACAACTATTTGACAAACTGAAGAGTAGCAAATCACCTGGACTGGATGGTATGCATCCAATGGTGTTGAAAGAACTGAAATATGAGATTTCAGACCTGCTATTAGTAATCTGTACACTGTCATTAAAATCATCAGTAATACCTGAAGATTGGAGGATCTCCAATGTAATGCCAATTTTTAAAAAGGGTTCCAGGGGTGATCCGGGAAACTACAGACTGGTGAGCCTGGTGTTAAAGCCAGGGGGCAGGTCAAAAGGCAATTTTGAAAGACTCCTTCTATCCAAGCAAGGACTGTTAATCACCCAAGAAGTAGGTCACAACTTACCTTAGAAGCACAGGACAGGGTACTGTATAGCAGCCCTCTTTTAATAAGTCTTATTTTCCTCCCCAACACCCACCCACCCCTGGGATAATTGTAGCTTTATAGGTACTTACATATCTTAAAGGAAAAGAGCTGCTTTCAGGTGCAGCTTTTTATCCAAATCAATCATACATTAAGGACCTGAGATTAATTAAGCTTCAGGTGAACAACTGCAGAATAACATATAAAACTTTACTCATCACGTTTAAGGCCATTAATAAAATGCTCCAAAGCAACATGACATGACAAAATTTTTAAGCAACATCAAACAGAGCCTTTAGACTATGCGCCCCAAGTCTCTGGAACTCCTTACCACCACACATCAGAGCTATTCCCAACCTAAGCCAATTCAGGAAGGCCCTGAAACACTTTCTCTTTATCAAACACCTCACTGACTGCCCCGAACCCCAACCACCAAACATGATCAATACCCGATAACCCCATCTGACAAGTATATAGTTACCCGTTTCCATGCTCTGCATATGTATATAGTTTACCCTGTTCTCCAAGTTACTTGTTCCTGTTTCAATGTAAGGACCTGACTTTGTTTATTGTCGGATACCATTTTGTTGTATGTAAACCGCGCTGATCGCAAATAGTGCGGTATATAAGAAATGTAAAATAAATAAATAAAATAAATAAATAAAATATCTCCTGCCTCGATCTCAATTCTCCTCACTCATGCACCAGACAACAGATCCAGGAGACTAGCAACGGAAAACACATGAGTTACTCCTAGCCTCGCCACAAAATGGACTCAATTAACTAATAACAGGGCTTTTGTGTCATATGCTCCCAAGTGCTGGAACAAACTCCCTCCCAGCATCAGATCAATAAGGAATATCACTCAATTCAGAAAGACCATTAAGCACTATTTATTCACTTTGCACTTCCAGCTACCATACATACCTCAGAACTCCCATCAGCCTGACTCACTTAACTCCCCTCCACATAGCAACAACCCAGAACAAATGCTGTAAAAATGTGAAAGTGCTACATCTCTGTAAATACCAAGCCATGATGTTACATATTTATTGTATATAGTTTTCCCAGGTTTATACCCAGTTTACCTTCCTTGTTATCTGTAAGCCTATATCAATTTTATATTGTTAGGTATTTGTTGTTCAATGTGAACCGCACTGATGATAAATAGTGCGGTATATAAAAACTGTTAAATAAATAAAATAAATAAACAAGGTATATTAAACATATTAGATACACTTTTATTAGTATAAGCATCCACACCAACCCTTAGTAAGTAAAATAACTTAAAGATCTAAACACAAGCTTAAAACTAAGAAGCAGACAGCAGTCCAGCAGCGAGATGCGGGCCTTCCAGTCTTTTGCATTGAGTGTCACATGTATGATTTTCTCCTAGTTAGTGAGAGGTCTTATGTGTGCACTAGCTGCAAGGAGCTCTTTGCTCTCAGGGAACGAGTCCATTCTTTAGAGGCTAGAGTAGCAGACTTGGAAGACATAAGAAAGACAGAGAGGTACATAGACGAGACCTACAGGGATATAGTCCTGAAGTCCCACCTCCAGTCTGACAGCATCCCTGTTGCCATGGAGGAGAGAGGTCACGTGACAGGAGAGCATCACCCTGCTGTGGCAGGAAGTGATTCTGTAACTAGGACCTGTCCTCCACGTGATGTAAAACCCTCTCGCACCGAGGAAGTTTCTACAGGGCCATGTGCCCATGAGGGAAGGATTAGGACAGCCGTTATAGTTGGTGATTCAATCATTAGGCATGTAGATAGCTGGGTGGCTGGTGGGCGTGAGGATCGCCTGGTAACATGCCTACCTGGTGCGAAGGTAGCAGACCTCACGCACCACCTATATAAGGTCTTAGATAGTGCTGGGGAGGAGTCTGCTGTCTTGGTACATGTCGGTACCAATGACATAGGAAAATGTGGTAGGGATGTTCTGGAGGCTAAATTTAGGCTTTTAGGTAGGAAGGTGAAATCCAGAACTTCCAGGGTAGCATTCTCCAAAATGCTTCCCATTCCACGCGCAGGACTCAAAAGGCAGGCAAAGCTCCGGAGTCTCAATGCGTGGATGAGATGATGGTGCAAGATTGAGGGTTTTGGATTTGTTAGGAACTGGGGAACATTCTGGGGAAAGGAGGGGCTCTTCCAAAGGGATGGGCTTCACCTTAACCAGGATGGAACCAGGCTGCTAGCATTAAACTTTAAAAAGGAGATCTTTATCTTTATCTTTATTAAAATTTGATATACCGCTACAGCAGCGCATTGAGTGGTGTACAATAAAATGTGATTAACACTACATTCCAGGAAAAGAACGCCAAATTCAAAACAGGAAAGGAAAGGAAAAGAGACAGTGACCAAAGCAAGACACTAAACCATAATTCATAATAAATTTGACACATCAGATGTTAACGATGTACAACAAATCATAACAAATCAAAAGAAATTAACAATAATCAAACCAACAAATCATAACAAATCAAAAGAAATTAACAATAATCAAACCAGGGCATACAAATACAAGGTACGTGGACATAGACATTACTTAGTTAGACACATCGACAGGACCATTCAGGGTGGGTCTTCAGAGGGCAGGTCGAAAGCTTTGTGGAATAAGTAGGTTTTTAACCGTGATTTAAACTGGGAATAGGATGGTTCTAGCCGTAATGAGGTGGGAAGTGTATTCCAGAGTGAGGGTCCAAGGAAAAACCAAGCTGAATGCCGCGTCTGTTCCAGACGAGCTTGTGAGGGAGAAGGAAGAGATAACCGATTTGTTTGGGTGGAGCGGAGCAACCGGTGAGGAGTATACCGTGAGATACAGTCAGCGAGATAACGAGGGGTGCAAGTGTAAATAGCCTGGTGAAGAAGAATCAGAAACTTGTAGTGGTAGCGATATTGGAAAGGGAGCCAATGCAAATGAAGCAGAATTGGAGTGATGCGATCATACTTGCATGAAAAGGTGACGAGACGGGCGGCGGTGTTCTGAATACGTTGTAGTCGTTGGAGAGAGTATTTGGGAAGGTTAGCTAGGTATACATTACAATAGTCTAGTCTATTGATTACAAGGGCGATAACAAGCGTGATGAGGGCACTGGAAGGCAGAATAGACCGGACGGCCCTAATCTGACGTAAAGCAGAAAAGGAGGAACGAGTGACATTGGACAGATGAGCAGAAAAAGTTAAGAAAGAGTCAAGAGTCACACCTAAATACCGAACAGAAGAAGTAAGAGGAATGTTAGTTGAACCAATAGAGGGTGCAAGCGTGGGACAGACACCACTAAGTGAAATCCACATTGCTGAGGATTTGGCTGGGTTAAGATGAAGAAAGTTCTCCGATAACCAAGAAGCAACGTGAGAAAGACAGAGGTTCAATGAAGTGATATCAGGGGAGAGTGGTGACGTGTGAAACAAAAGGACTATATCATCTGCATATAAATAGGATGAGATTGAATACTGTTGTATGATCAGGGGCAGAGGGGCAAGAAAAATATTAAATAACAAAGGGGAGAGAACAGAACCCTGTGGGACACCACATGAAAGGGGGAGGGTGGATGAAGATTGATTCTTCATATGAACTGAGATAGAGCAGCTTTTATACTAGATAATAGGGGAGAGCCGACAGTTGCCCAAGAGTGCATGGTTTGGAACAATGTATCCTTGAAGGATACTACCAAAAGAATGACGTTAGGGCATATCAGCAGAGAGGTTCCAATAAAGACAAAAGTAGCCCAAATGCCGTTGAGTACAAAGCAGACAGAGCTTAAAGGTTCCAAAGTACCCCTGTCTACTGATAGCCAGATTAATATGAATCAAATACAGTCTCTACAATGCTTGTATGCAAATGCTAGAAGTCTAAAATATAAGATGGGAGAGTTAGAATATATAGCACTAAATGAGAGGTTAGATATGATTGGTATCTCAGAGACATGGTGGAAGGAGGACAACGAGTGGGACACTGTGATACTTGGGTACAAACTATTTCGCCATGATAGAATTTGTAAAATTGGTGGAGGGGTTGTGCTCTATGTTAAAGAGGGCATTGAGTCACAAAGGATTAAAGTTTTAGAGGAAACAAAATTTGCTGTAGAATCTCTGTGGATTGAAATTCCATATAAAAAGAGGAATGTAATGGCAGTAGGGGTGTACTATCAACCACCTGGCCAGAATGAACAAATGGATGATGAAATACTCAAAGATAACATGGAAGCTAACAAAAGTTACAGCATAATAAAAATAATGAGTTATTTCAATTGCACCGGTATTGACTGTGTCAGTGTCATGTCAGAACATGCTAGGGACATAAAGTTCCTAGATGAAATAAATGACTGCTTCTTGGAGCAGCTGGTTCTTGAACTGACCAGAGGGGAAGCCATTTTGGACATAGTCCTTAGTGGAAGACCAGATCTGGTGCAAGAGATAAGGGTGTTGGGGCCACTTGGCAATAGTGATCATAGTATGATTGCGTTTGATTTAATTAATGGAGGAGGGATGGTAAGGAAATCCACAGTACTACCTTTTAACTTTCGAAAGGGAGACTATGATAAAATAAGGAAAATAGTTTAAAAAAAACTAAAAGGAGCAGCTGCAAAGACTTACAGCAAGCTTGGGGGTTGTTTAAAAATACTGTCTTGGAAGCCCAGACCAGCTATATTCCACGCTTTAAGAAAAGTGGAAGAAAGTCAAAAAAACTGGCAGCATGGTTTAAAGGTGAGGTCAGAAAGGCTGTTGTTGCCAAAAAAGCATCTTTAAGGAAATGGAAAAAAGAGACAAGTTACAAAAACAGGAAACAGAACAAGCACTGGCACGGTAAATGCAAGGCATTTTATAATGCAAAGAGAGAATTTGAGAAGAAGCTTGCTGTGGAAGCAAAAACACATAATGAAGACTTTTTCAAGTACATTTGTAGCAAAAAACTTGTGAGAAAGTCAGTTGGACCATTAGATGATAGAAGGGTAAAAGTGGCACTAAGAGGGGACAAGGTCATAGCAGAGAGACTGAATGAATTCTTTGCTTCGGTCTTTACTGAGGAAGATGTAGGGATGTTACCCATGACTGAAGTGATATTTAAAAGTGATACTGTGGAAGAATTGAAGGAAATATTGATACACCAGGAAGATGTATCACAACTATTTGATAAACTGAAGAGTAGCATATCACCTGGACCAGATGGTATACATCCAAAGGTGCTGAAAGAACTGAAATATGAAATTACAGACCTACTATTAGTAATCTGTGAACTTTCATTAAAATCATCTGTAATAACTGAAGACTGGAGGATGGCCAGTATAATGCCAGTTTTTAAAAAGGGTTCCAGGGGTGATCCAGGAAACTACAGACCGGTGAGCCTGATGTCAGTATCTGAAAAAATGGTAGAAACCATAATAAAGAACAAAAGTACTGAAAATGTAGATAGTCATGGCTTAATGGGAGACAGCCAACATGGCTTTAGACAAGGAAGTTCTTGTCTTACTAATCTTTCATGTTTTTTTTGAAGGTGTGAATAAACAGACAAAGGTGAGTTGGTTGATATAGTGTATCTGGACTTTCAGAAAGCGTTTGGCAAGGTCCCTCATCAGAGACTTTTGGCAAAACTAAAAAGTCATGGGATAGGAGACAGTGTACTATTGTATATCAGAAGTGGTTAAAAGGTAGAAACCAGAGAGTGGGGTTAAATGGCCAATTTTCCCAATGGAGAAAGGTAAATAGTGTAGTTCTCAAGGAATCTGTGCTGGGTCCACTGCTTTTTGACATATTCATAAATGATTTGGAAAAGGTAATAACGAGTGAGGTTATCAAATTTGTAGATGACACAAAACTATTTAAAGTTGTTAAAATCCCATGAGGATTGTGGATAATTGCAAGAGGATCTTGATAAATTGAAAGACTGGGCATCCAAATGGCAGATGAAATTTAATGTGGACAAGTGTAAAGTTATGCACCTACAAGTATGGAAAGAAAAACTCAAACTATGGTTACACGATGCAAGGTTCCACATTAGGAACCACCACCCAGGAAAAAGATTTAGGTGTCATTGTGGATAAGATGTTAAAACCCTCCGCCCAGTGTGCAGCAGTGGCCAATGCAGCAAATAGAATGCTAGGTATCATACGGAAAGGAATGGAAAACTCCCCAAAAGATATTATGATGCCTCTGTTATCGTTCCATAGTGCGACCACACCTTGAATAATGTGTGCAATTCTGGCCGCTGTATCTTAAAAATGATATAGCATTATTATAAAAGGTACAGAGAAGAGCCACCAAAATGGTAAAGGGGATGGAAGGATACCCCTATGAAGATTGGCTAAAAAGGTTAGGGCTTTTCAACCTGGAAAAAAATGGCTGATGGGAGATATGATAGAGGTCTATAAATTAATGAATGGAGTAGAATGGCTAAACGTAGATCGATTGTTTACATCATCAGACTATAGAAAGAATAGGGAAATGCAATGAAGCTACAAGGTAAACTTTTTAAGACTAATAAGAAAAAATATTTTTCACTCAACGTGTAATCAAACTCTGGAATTTGTTACCAGAGGATGTAGTAAAAGCTGTTAGTGTAGCTGGGTTTAAAAAAGGTTTGTACAAGTTCCTGGAAAGATCCATAAACCATTATAATTATTAAAAGGTACCCGGGATATCACTGCTTGACCCAATACAAGCATTGTGGAACCTGTGACTTTTGGGGAAACTGCTAGGTACTTATGACCTAGATTGTAAACAGGATATTGGGCTTATTGGACCTTGGTCTGACCCAGTATGGCATATCTTATGTTTAGTGGTTCTAGTTCGGTGCATTCCAGCGTGTCAGTGATGTATATGCAGCAGATGTCTGGATTAACTGGTATGGATGCGTTTTCTGTTTTGCCATCATTGCAACCTCACAGCTTTACATAAGGAGGATGTATCTCGTATATTCAGGCATCTAACACTTGTTGCATAGCCATCCCCAACACTGTTCTGCCGTCATTACTTGCCCCACATGGGGCAAATGGGTTCAACTTCTCCCTTTCTATCACACCACTCTGTTGGCTGTATTGTCTTGCAGTTGCACAGGCTGAGGCACCAGGGCCACCCTCACAAATGGTGTTTCTTGTAGCCCATGGCATTGCTAATTTTGGTTCACACACACCAAATGTTATTGTTAAGAGAGAATCATTCAGAAAATGGAAAAAAAAAAGAGCCAAATGACAAAAAGAGCAATCAGCATAAATACTGGCAAGGTAAATGCATTGATAAAGCAGGCAAAGGGAGAATTTGAAAAGAAGTTTGTCATGGAAGCAAAAGTGCATAATAAAAACATTTTCAAGTGCATTCATATCAAGACACCTGTGAGAGAGTCAGTTGGATCTTAAGATGATAGAAAGGTAAAAGAGACACAAAAAGAGGGCAAGCGGAGAGACTGAATGAATTATTTGATTTATTTTTTACTGAAGAATATGTAGAAATTTACCCATGCCAGAAATGATATTTAAAGGTGATGTATTAGAGGAAATGAAACAAATGTCAATAAATTGGGAAGGTATAATACAGCTATTTGATATACTAAAGAATAGCAAATCACCTGGAGCAGAGGGCATATATCCCAGAGTGCTGAAAGAACTGAAATATGAGATTGCAGACCTACTTTTAATAATCTCTTAACTATCATTAAAATTATCTGTAGTACCTGAAGACTAGAGAGTGGCCAGTGCAATTCCAATGTTTAAAAAGGGCTCCAGGGGTGATTGGGGAAACTACAGACCGGTGGGACTGATGTCTGTAGCGGGCAACTCGTAGAAACCATTATAAAGACCAAAATTATTGAACATGTAGATAGTCATGGTTTGATGGGAGAAAGACAAGATGGATTTAGCCAAGGAAAGTCTTGCTTCACTAATCGCTTACATTTTTTTGAAAAGGTGAACGAACAGGTAGATAAAGATGACCCAGCTGATATAATGTATCTGGATTTTCAAAAAGCCTTTGACAAGGTCCCTCATGAGAGATTCTGGGGGGACATTAAAAAGTCATGGGATAGGAGGCAGTGTAGTCTTGTGGATTAGGAACTGGTTAAAACAGGGCCGGCGCTACCCAGTAAGCCGGGTAAGCTCAGCAGGAGGGCACCAGTGGTGGTGTGGGGCGCAGTCTCTAGCTGCCCGCCACCCACCACTTAAAAAAAGAAAGCAGCCACAGGAACATTTCTCTGTTCCCACAGCTCTGCTATCTTTTAAGCTGCTGGGTCACGGAGTTTCTAAAGGCAAGAATAAGCATTATTTCCTGTTTCTTACGAGAAACAGGACATGCTTATTCTTGCCATTAGAAACTCCGCGGCCCGGCAGTTTAAAAGTTAGCAGAGCCACGGGAGCAGAGAAATGTTCCCACGGCTGCTTTCTTTTTTGAAGGATGAATCAGAACAGACACGGGATGGGGCTGAAATGGAGGAGACATGGGAGGCTTCAAAGGAGCAGACACAGGGGGTGATGAAAGGGGGCAGATATTGGGGAGCTGGAAGGGAGCAGACACGGGGGGGGCGCTGGAAGGGAGCAGACACTGGGGGGCTACAAGGGAGCAGACACAGTGGGGGAGCTGAAAGGGAGCAGACACTGGGGAGCTGGAAGGGAGCAGACATGGGGGGCTACAAGGGAGCAGACACGGGGGAGAGCTGGAAGGGAGCAGACACGGGAGGGGAGCTGAAAGGGAGCAGATACTGGGGAGCTGGAAGAGAGCAGACACGGGGGGAGCTGGAAGGAAGCAAACACGGGGAGAGCTGGAAGGGAGCAGACACGGGAGGGGAGATGAAAGGGAGCAGATACTGGGGAGCTGGAAGAGAGCAGACACGGGGGGAGCTGGAAGGAAGCAAACACAGGGAGGAGCTGGAAGGGAGCAAACACTGGAAGGTGGCTGGATAATGGGAGGGAGGTTGGAAGGTGGGGGCTAGAAGGGAGCTCACATGGGGAGTTGGAAGGGAGTGGAAAAGAGGGGAAGGAGGAAGCTGGAGAGAAGGTGGGAGCTTGAAGGGAGCTGACACCCAGGGATGGAACTGGAAGGCAGATGGACAGAGAGGCGGGTGACTGGAGGGGAACTGACACAGGTGGGGGCACTGGGACTGGAAGTTCGCTGATACCTGGGATGGTATTTGGATTAGAAGGGGCTGGATGATGGAGAAGGAGAGGGACTAAAAGGGAATAGATGCCAGTGGCGGTGCTGGGAATGCAAGGGGGTTGACACTGGAAGGTACTGGGAAGGGAGGCTGTAAAGGGGGCTGATACTAGGGAAGGTTACTGGGACTGGAAAAAAGCTGATGGAAGAAAATTAAGAAAACAAAAGGAGAGACAAGAAATGGCAGATGGACTATAGACCATAGAAAAAGAGCTAAGAGAATACAGAGGAAAACAGAAACCTCAGATCGGGACCAGCATGATCAAAAATCATCAGACAACAAAGGTAGAAAATATTTTAATTTTCAATTTAGTGATTGGATTTTGCGCTATCTTTATATTTCAAACAGTATGGGGAAGTGCATCTCTTATCTGGTGTGGCACCGCATGCAGAGTCTGGCTTCTTGGGGTTTCATTTTACTTTTTGTCTACATATTAGTTGTGGTCACTTATTCTGTACTTGGTGAGGGTCTGTGTTCTGAGTGTGTGACCAAGGCCAGGTGTTCTGTTAACATGGAGTTTGTATGTAGGAATCTATACTGTAGTAATTTGATTTGTACAGTTTTACAAATAGGTATATGGAGGTTTTGGGGCCCATTGCAGTATTCGTAGTGCTGCTTTTTTCTGCGTAGGCCCCTTATTGTATGAGTTTTGTAATTGTATGCTAGTATGGTATGGTAGATTTGACTTTGTAGATTTTAAGTGACTTTTGCAGTGTTTTATATTAGTTCACAATATGCCTGGCATTGGAGAATGTTTATGTTGTTGTTAGTGAGATGACCAGAATCAGATTTTATTTTTTATTTTTTTTGGACTATCACAGCCTGTTTGTATGATGCTAAGTATTTACTGCTAAGTATTTTTATTTTGATTATGCATTTGCTCTTTCGCTGCAATTTTCTTACAACACTGGATTTGAAGGAGAAATACTAATGTCGCTGGAAAAGAGTTCACAAAGTGGTTTTGGGAACAAGGAGGGTAGGGTGCAGCCAACATTAATAATAATGAAGGAGGGGCGCCTATTTATAGGTTGCAGGGGGCCGCTAGAAACCCTAGCACTGGCCCTGGGTTAAAAGATAGAAAACAGAGAATATGGCTAAATGGATAATTTCCTGAATGGAGAAGTGAACAGTGGAGTACCCCAGGGTTTTGTGCTGGATACACTACTTTTTAACATATTCATAAATATCCTGGAAATGACAGATAACACAAAATTATTCAACGTTGTCAAAAACAAGAGGACTGTAAAAATTTGCAAGATGACTTTGAAAAATTGGGAAATTGGGTGTCCAAATGCAGATGAAATGTAATGTGGAAAAGTGCAAAGTTATGCTCTTAGTTAAGAACAACCCAAACTATGGTTACACAATGCAAGGTCCCACATTAGGAACCTCCATCCAGGAAAATAATGTATGCGTCATTAATATGTAGAAACCCTCTGCCCAATGTGCAGGGGCAGCCAAGAGAGCAAATAGAATGTTAGGAATCATAAGGAAAGTAATGCAGAATAAAACCAAGGATATAATACGACCTCTGTATCATTCCATGGTGCAACTGTACCTTTAATATTGTGTGCAGTTCTGATCACCATATCTTAAAAAGGATATAGTATAATTAGAAAAGATACAGAGAAGAGCCACCAAAATGTAAAGGGGATGGAAGGATATCCCTATGAGGAAAGGCTTAAACGGTAAGGACTCATCAATTTTTGCAATCTCCTTCTTGCTGGTCTTCCTCTGAATCATCTCTCCCCATTTCGATCTGTTTAAAACTCAGCTGCATGGTTAATCTTCCTCTAGTGTCACTAAGCTCATGTCGCCCCTCAAGTCACTTCATTGGCTTCCTATCCATTTCTGCATCCAGTTCAAACTTCTTCTACTGATCTATAAGTGCCTTTGTTTGACTGCTCCTCACTACGTTTCCTCTCTTCCTACACCCCTCCACGGGAACCCCACTCTTCTGGCAGATCCCTTCTATCTGTGCTCTTCTCTTCCACTGCCAACTCGAGTTTCTACCTTGCTGCTCCTTAGCCTGAAACAAGCTACCCGAGTCAGTGTTAGGCTCCATCTTTGGCCTTGTCCAAATCTAGGCTAAAAACTCACTTCTTTGGGATTGCTTTTGGAATCTGATTTACCTAGTCTCCTGTTCACCTGCTATGTGTTTCCTTACCATTCACCTAGATATATCCTAATCCCCAGTTGTGTTGTCTATCTTGACTAGACTGTAAGCTCTTAGGAGAAGGGACTGTAACTTACATGTCTCTGTACAACACTGTGTACACTTTGTAGAGCTATATAAATGATACGTAGTGCTAGAAGTACTTTGCCAGGTCTTGGAGGAATGATGTTAACTGTTTAAGCCAAAAGTTGGTCACTCCATCCAGGGCCCTTCCAGTTTGGGGCTTATTTTAATCTGCTTTCTAGCACTTTTTTATCATTATTGCAGGCCATTCCATAGGTTTGATTTTTGCTTTTTCTAAACGCTCCCATATTTAGATTAACCATTCTGGTTCTTGATTGTGCTCTGTGAGGTCCTTGTATAGTTTTCTCCAGAAGGTTTCTGTTTCAGCTTTGGTTAGTGGTGTTTTTACCATATTAATGTTCTTTCCCAATTCCCTGTAGAACTGTTTTGGGTTCTTTCTAAATAGTTTATTTTGATATTTTTCTTTTTTGTTTTCTTCACATCTTCACAGTTTTGTGCTTCTGCTGCTACTCTCAATTTATTGTTGGAATATTTAGATTTAGGTCTTCTTCTGTTAATGCAATCTTGCTATAGTCACATAACCCCGCTTCTGAAGTCACTTAACTGGCTCCCATTTTCGCATTCAATTCAAGCTCAGAGTTGAGGAGTAGCCTAGTGGTTAAAGTAACTGCCTAGTACCCAGAAGATGAAAGGCTCAATTCCCACTGGCACCCCTTGTGACCTTGGGCAAGTCACTTTACCCTCCATTGCCTCAGAAAAATCCAGGTTATCAACATGCCTGTTTAATGTACATTACCAAGTTGAAGTTACAATGTAAACTGCTTTGATTGAAATAATAAAGCAGTATAAAAAACCTGTTAAATAAATAAAAACTTCTTCTACTGACTTATAAGTGTATTCATTTTGTAGTTCCTCACTACCTTTCCTCTCTTATCACTCCTTACACCCCTCCTTGGGAACACAGAAACATAGAAACATGATGGCAGAAAAAGACCACATGGCCTATCTAGTCTGCCTTTCCATATCAACTACAATAGTCCCCTTTAACCTTTAGAGATCCTCTGTGTTGGTCCCATGCTTTTTTAAATTCAGATACTGTCCTCATCTCTACCACGCTCCCACACATTGGAACTCCCACTCACCTGAACTAAGATTAATTGATGATATCTCTAAATTTAGGAAAAAATTAAAAACCCACCTATATTGAACAGGATGGTCCAACTACCTAGCATCATTACATCCTACTAATTATCCACTACAGTGAATTTTCAAATGTAATTGATCCTGATTCCAATAATCCCTCAACCCGAACATAAACCTCTTTGCTTTCACATGTAAATAGTTACCACAGCTTAGAGTTTACAGTTATTCTGTATTGGCTCTACTCAAAATGCATATAGCCTTCTTCTGTAAATAGTTACCATGTTCTCAGTATTATAGTTATTATGTACTGGTTCCATGTATAATGTTGATTTAAATGTAAACCACATTGATAACCATGAAAAGTGGTCTAAAAGAAATATTAAATAAATACATAAATACCACCTCCACAGAGAGACTAATCCATGCATCTACCACTCTTTCGTAGACAAATTTTCTGCATATTACTCCTGAGTCTATCCCCTTTCACCCTCATCCTATGTCCCCTCAAAGCAGAGCTTAATTTCATTCAAGAGACTCTCCTGTGCATTTATGCCACAGAGGTGTTTAAACATCTCTATCATATCTCCTCTATCCCGCCTTTCCTCTAAAGCAGGGGTCACCAACCTCCAGAGGGCCGCAGGCCGCACAGCCGACTACCGGTAGACTCGCGGGCTGCACCCCCCTTCTCCCCGCCCCCACCCCCGCGAAAAAAAACAATGCTCATACCTGTACTTCTGCTTTGAAAATTATTCCATGTCAGCTCCCTCCCTTCTTCTGCAGCCGCGGCTCCCTGCCTCTTAGGGAACCACGGCTGTGCTTGTAAAATCATCGCGGAGCCCTTCCTGTCTTGACGGGCTCCGTGCAGCATTGTCCCGCCTCTAAAGGAAGTTGTTTACCACTTCCTTTGGAGGCGGGACAATGCTGCACGGAGCCCGTCAAGACAGGAAGGGCTCCGCGATGATTTTACAAGCACAGCCGCGGTTCCCTAAGAGGCAGGGAGCCGTGGCTGCAGAAGAAGGAGTCGGTGAGTTTGCCGGTACTTGTAGCAGCATCCTTGGCGGGCCGCACCGGGGTAGAGCCTCGCGGGCCGCACGAAGGGACCTCGCGGGCCGCATGCGGCCCACGGGCCGCAGGTTGGTGACCCCTGCTCTAAAGTATATATATTAAGATTATTAAGTCTGTCCTTATATGCTTTATAATGAAGACCACTAACCATTTTAGTAGCCACCCTATGCACCAACTCCAATTTGTTTATATCCTTTTGAAGGTATGGTCTCCAGAATTGCACACAATACTCCAAATGAGGTCACACTAGAGACTTATAGAGAGGCACTATCACATCCTTTTTTTCTGCAGACCATTCCTCTGTCTATGGACCCAAGCATCCTTCTGGATTTCGCTGCTGCCTTTTCTACCTGTTTAGCTATTTTAAGATCATCAGACACAATCACACGCAGGTCCCGCTCTTCTTTTGTGGACAGAAGTACTTCACCCCTACACTGTACCACTCCCTTGGATTGTTGCAGTCCAAATGCATGACCCAGCATATTTTAGCATTAAATTTCAACTGCCAAATTCTAGACCATTCTTCAAGCTTAGCTAGATCTGTCCTCATGTTATCTACTGTCATGAGGCTGGAACTAGAAAAGAAACAGTGTTGAAAAAAAACTCCTGATTTTCATGGAACTCAGAAAAGGCAGAGAGCGCAGTTCCAGCACAGCTCAGCCACTTTCAACCCCCTGCAATGGTGGCAGTAGAGGGGACCACCACCCCAGTCCTACTCGGGCTCAAACACCCTACAGGGCAGGCAATGCAGAGCACTACACATCCATAAGGCAAGAGCAGACAGACGGCAGGTCTGGAAATGCGCAGCTGCCCCCCCACCATTATCTGACATTCTCCAGCAGCAAGCCTCCAGCCGCTGCACCCTGCACGGTGTTCCAGCAAGACATATACTAGCTGCAGACGGTCCACCAGCTAGTCCATAGTGCATGGTCCTGGAGGAGATGCATGTACCCAGAACGGGGATATCAGCATACACACCAAGCAGATAAGTCCGTGATTGGGCCCCAAAAGGAAACCCATAAATATCACATAAAAGAAATACTATATAGCACTATGGGGGAACCTAGCCATGCCATGGTCACTGCTCAGTCAGGGTGAGAGTGACCTCCCAGCAGGACATGCTATGGCCACCCTGTCTGTGCAGGTGGTACCGGGCACTACAATGTCCGAGCCATTGCCCTATGCCCTGTGCAGATGTGGCCAGGCCAGGCCACCCTATCCAGGCTATTCCCACAGTACCTTGCTCCTCATTATGCACATTGACAGGCCAATACTGGCAACAGTGCTAGCAGTGTGGGCTGTGGAGGGTGTTGGCAGCCACCACATACTGGATAGACAGACACACACTCCCCACACCTATGCCAGCATTGTGCAACTATAGAGGTGTTGGGCAGCCCAGGCCACCACACCAGTCCTGGGCACAATGCAGGCATGGCTATGGTACGCAATACTGTAGGAGTCACTCCCCAGATTGGTAAACACTGTCAGACACACGACCTGTAGCACACACCACAGACATCAGAAGGGTTGCTATGATGCAGCTCACTCCGAACATTGTACTTAACCTAGGAATTGCTATCTGCCAGTACTCATAGCAACCTTTTGATAGCTGTGTACCATATTCCCAGGTTTAGGGTGGCATTACTAAGGTATGCAAGTGCTAATATTGGGAGATGCACGCAGAGCCCAAAGTCCTGTCTCTCCAGGAGGCTTGGGATAATGGGGCCTGTGGGTGCGGGTGTGTCTGCCCCTGTTGGCTGCTGCTGTACGGCAGAGGTTCCCAACTCCAGTCCTGCGGTGCCAAACACTGTTCGGGTTTTCATGCTGTCCCTCATGAATATGCATGAGATACATCTGCATACCATGGGGGTGGCGCATAGAAATGCAGCACAGGCATCTTTATCAGAGGCAGCATGGAACCTGATTGGTGTTTGGCCCTCCAGGACTGCATTTGGGAGGCTCTGCTCTAGGTAATGTGCATGTTTATGGTGTCTGTGCTCTGTAGGGTAAAATGTTGGTGTTTTGGGCATGTTAACGTCATCTGCAAGAACTGTTCTGCCTGTATTAGCACGTTATAGTAGTGGGTAAAATATGAGGACTGGGTTGGCGGAAACCACAGCTGGGACTTGAACCTGTGACCTTCTGCTTCTGAATACAGTGGTTCTGTGCACTGCACCACCATGTTCTCACAGAGATGGTGCATTCCCTGGTGATACCACGAATGTTGGTCAGACAGGGCCTGTCTGTTGCAGTGCATGCCACCCACCTACACAGTGTTAGGCCACGGTCTGCTCCGGGCAGCTGCCACTGCCCCCTCCACCACCAGTATCCCTCAGCCACCATGCTGACATGCCCTTCTGCTGGTGGAGCTGGTGATGCGCGGTCTCAGGCCGTCCAGTGTGCAGGTAGGCGGCTGCCTATGGTGCGTGTTCTGGGGTAGGGGTGCCTACATAGATGTCCACGCTCCCCCCCAGCCCCGCCTGCCAGTGTTCTGTGCCCTTGAGGGTTGCTGTTGGGTACTCTCCCCTGTGACGCTTTGGGAAACACACTCGTGCCCATGTTGGGCCCTCATCAGTTGCTGTCTGGCTCTACTGTTTACGCATTCCTATGGGCCAACTGAGCATCACCCTAGTCCCCACTGTGGCCCAGCTGCGCCACTGCATGTACCGCCTGCAGCCCTCTGTATCCCCTTTTCCAGCATCTGCCCGGTTGTCCGTTCCGACATGCCCGCCCTGATGTTGCGGGACATGTGCACACCATAGGAACCCTGTCCGATGGTGGGGAAATCCCTGAGCAGTGCTATTTCACTGTGGGCCCATGCACCTTGTATGGGGACGGGGTATGGACCCTTCCACGATTTATAAATAAATAAATAAAATAACTAAATAAATAAATATCTGTTCAATGGAGCTTACTCGGGGGGGGGGGGGGGTTGATGTTTCTCATTGATACCACTATTGGCCAGCTTGGTTGTTGTTTTTTTCCAGTTTGTTGGGGTCATTTTCAGTGTTTCTGTGCCCTTTTGTTCTTTGCACATGTATCACACTTATCACCTTTTTTTGGTTTCCCTGCCTAGGCTGTACATTGCTGACAGTGAAATGGTTTCTCTCCCCTTTAAAGTGCATTTAACGGCAGGTTTTCATTCGCGTTGGAATTCAGCTCTGAAATTCAGCGCGTTAGTGTAATGGGAGCCTCTCCCCGCCCACTCTCCGCCCATTAACCCCTTCTCTCCGCCTTCTGTGTTGCTTTACCGCACGTTTACGATCGTTAATGCGCTATAGCGCGCGCTATAGTGCGCTAATGATCGTTAACATCATACAACGCGCGTTATTCACGTTTACCGCAGTTTAGTAAACATACCCCTTAGTTTAGCTAGTTCCTCACAAACACAGTCTTCTGAAAATCATTCAAACTCTCAGTTACTTCTGTTCCTATTTGTGGGTGTTTTCTGAGGTCCTGCTCCTGGTCCTTCATCTGTGAACACAGAACACAGAAACTGCACTCCTTTTATCTGTACCCTTCTCTGACACTGCCAACTCCAGACTTCCTTCATTCCCCCTTGCTGCTCCATATACTGTACATGGAACAAACTACCCGAGTCACTGGCCCTATTCAAATCCAGTCTAAAAACTTACATCTTTGAGGCTGGATTTGGATCCTGATCCCCTTATTCTCCTGCTTATCACTTATCTGTACCTTGGCACTCCCCTTGATTTACCGCAGTCCCCAGTTGTTGTGTAGTTTGTCTTGATTAGATTGTAAGCTCTAAAAGTAGGGACCTTATTGCTTGTATATGTTCAGCACTATGTATGCCTTGTAGTGCTATAGAAATGATTAGTAGTAGTAGTAGTAGTAGTAGTAGTGGTAATAGTAGACAACCCTTCCTTCAATTTCTCAATTTTTGAACAAAAATGATTGCCAAATCCTCGGTACTTACTGTCCCAACACCCACCTGTTTACCTAAAAAGCCTTCACCTAGATCTCCTGCAACCTGTAATAATTTTAATAGCTTATTGGTTGCTTTTTCAGTCCTCTCAGAAAAAAAAACATCTTTGTCCCTGCTTGAAGTTTTCATACACATAACCTCTTTTGTTCATTACTGTCTATTTGCCACTCTACCTGACTTCCTTCATACCCTTTCTAATCATCTTACTTTCTTTTTGCACTCTCTCAACTCTTCTGTAAACCATCCTCTCTGTGCTTCAGGATATACCTTATTCCATTTCTTAGGAACAACCATTTCTTAGGACTAACCAACCTATGTATTTCCTTAACCTGTTCCTCCACTCCTCCCATACCAAACTCTCTTCTCCCCCTCAGTGCCTCTCCACCCTCCTACCAATTTCCATGTTTCCTATATCTTCCTTCCACTTTCTTTGTTCCTGTCCTTCTACTGTTCCCCACCAGCCTCCTTACCATTCAGACAAAATCCCAAAATGGTCCAACCTAAGAAGTGGGTAATGAGAATAGGGCCATGCAACTGTGGGAATGATTGGAAAAGATTATGGAGAGTTAACATCAATAACAAAGGGGGTTATTCTGAGACATGAATAGCGGGGATGGATGTCCCAACGGGATGTCCATCCCGGCTATTCATGCCGGCAGCAGCCCCCAACTAACTTCTCTCCCTTTTTCATGCACATTGTGGAATGCACATTCTGTCTCCAATAAACTTGCCTTCATTCATTGGCCATGGTGGTGGTGTTGGGTTCCTACTCTCTCATTCCTGCCAATTCCAGACCTTCCTTCTGCATCAATCTAATTCCTTTGCTTCCTTTGAAGTCCATGTCACTTGCCTATTTTCTCCACTAGCTCTCCAGGTAGCTGTCATTTATCGACCCCCAGCAAGTCCACCTCTATCTTTTTCACTGACTTTGACTCCTGGTTCTCCTCCTTTCTGAACGCAACTTCCCCTTCTCTTATTCTTGGGGATTTTAACATTCATGTTGATGACCCTTCTGACCCTTATGCCTTAAAGCTACTTTCCATAGCATCCTCATTCAACTTCCAATTCTGCTCTAGCACTCCTACTCACAAGCATGGCCACTGCCTTGACCTTGTCTTCTCCTCCAACTGTTCTTCCTCCAACTTCTCCACCTCAGTTCTGTCCTTATCTGACCATCATCTGATAACCTTCATCCTTAACCACCTCCCATCTTGGTCTCACATGATCTCCACCAACGTGTTTGGAAATCTTCACATTGTTGACCCTTCAGCTTTCTCCACTGCTGTCTTATCACTTCTTTCTTCCACTATGTTATCTAAGCCCTTTGATGGGACAGTATCCTCCTATAACACTATACCCTTCTCTGCTCTGGATGCACTTGCTTCTTCCATTTCATACCCTGTGAGGCATACTCTATCTCAATCCTGGATGTCTTCGACAACTCACTACCTGTGTTCCTGTGCCCACCCATGGCTTAAATCATGTACCTTTGCTGACTACATACATGTCAAATTCATGCTAACCTCTTTCCAGTCAGACATAGCACTTGCCAAGTAAGAATACTATGTCCATTTGACTAACTCTCTTGCCTCTGACTGTCTCTTTGCTATGTTCAACTCTCTCCTCAAGGTCCCTCCTCCCCCAATCCCTCTGTCACTGTCTGCCCAGACCTCAGTTGACTACTTCCATAACAAAGTCCATAAGATTAGCCTTGAATTCTCTGCAGGGTCACCTCCACCTCATCTCCCATCCTCTTCAATCCCAAATCCTTCCCTCACCTTCTGTCACCCTTTGTTATTTTTCTGCAATCACTAAGGAGAAAACTGCAAATGTTCTCTCCTCCTCCAAACTGATACCTGCTCCTCTGATCCCATTCCCACCTGTGTAGTAAGTTCCATCTCTTCCACCATCATCCCTTCCATCTGACATATCCTTAACCTATTGTTTTCTACTGCAACTCTTCCTGTGGACTTCAAACATGCTGTGGTTACACCTCTCCTCATAAGGCCTTCACTAGATTCTACCCATCCTATCCCCTACTCTTTACTTCAAAACTACTTGAATGAGCAGTTCACCACTTCTGTCTTGACTTTCTTTCCTCCAAGACCTTCTGTACCCAATGCAATCTGGCTTTTGTTCTCTACATTCCACAGAAATGGCTTTTGCCAAAGTCTCCAGCAACTTGTTCCTTTCAGAATCCAAAGGCCTCTGCTCGATAGGAAGAAAGAACAACAAGCCAATCAGATAGTCAGGAGGAGGGGTCACAATTCAGAAGCCCCAACCTAACTAAAAGACTGCAGTGGTATTAGGGACCTCTAAAGTATAGTGTGCCAATCAATTTGCATGTTTAAACCCGTCGGGTGGACCATGATCAACAAGAAGATCCACTGCTGTTCAAGCTTTTGTAAATACTGAACACGATCCCCCCCCCCCCTCCGTATGGGTTCTGCAGCACATGATCCAAAGCACGCCACCAAAGAGTGTCAAATGTGTGGAGTTCGTCCAGACAGTGTTCAATGATTGGTGCTAATATGTTTTTGGTGTGGAGGCGAGAGGCATGTTCCCCCAGCCTTACTCGCAAGTATCGAGATGTCCGACCCACATAGTACAATTGGCATGGGCAAACAATTAAATAAACTACAAAAGCTGAGGTACAGCTGGTATGCCAGCGAGAGCGGTAAAACTTAGAGGTATGGACATCAACCCATTCCAAACCAGCCAGCGTGTGGGAACAAAAAGGACAAGTGCCACAAGAGTAATGGCCCGGTTCTTCATGTGATGAGAGGGGGCGGTCAACTGGCATTGTTGTCTTCACCAATAAATCGCGTAAATTAGCCTTTCGGGAATATGCTAGCTGTAGCTTAATATTGCAAAAGCATGGGTGTAACCCCAAAATGGGCCAAAATTTATGAGTAAGTTTAGCAACCAAAGTAGTTCCCTTCATAAACGGGAGAATACCCGTAATCCTTTCATCAGGCGAAATCCCAACCGATGGACTTAGCCACTCTCGATGTGTAAAACAAGCTCGTTTGTACGCAGTGTTAATAACCTTAGAAGGGTAACCCCGAGAAAGTAACTGAGAGGTTAAATCTTTCGCATGAAGAATGAAATCCTGCAATGTTGAGCAATTTTGGCGGTCTTAAAAACTGCCCATAAGGCAACCCCTTCTTTAGGGCTACAGGATGGAAGCTATCATATTGCAGCAAAGTATTTCGTTGGACTGGTTTGCGATGTAATGATGTTAAAAAACCTGTAGCTGTCAGTTCAATAGTGACATCCAAAAATTGGATTTTTTAAGATTCTATTTGTGCCGTGAACTGTATGTTGGATTTATAGGTATTCAAAGCTGCCAAAAAAGAATCTAATTCCAATCTAGTACCCGTCCACACAAAAAAGACATCATCCAGAAACCTTTTCCAAAATGGTACCAAGCTGAACAGCGGATGAGAATAGACATAAAGAGCCTCAAACTGAGCCATGTAGATTGTTGCAATAGATGGAGCCACTGTTGCCTGCATGGCTATCCCAAAAATCTGTAAATAAAATTGCCCTTGATATAGAAAAAAATTATTGTTCAACACTAAGTCAAGCGAAAGCTTGAACAGCGGTGGATCTTCTTGTTGAACACGGTCCACCCGGCAGGTTTAAACATGCAAATTGATTGGCACACTATACTTTAGAGGTCCCTAATACCACTGCAGTCTTTTAGTTGGGTTGAGGCTTCTGAATTGTGACTCCTCCTCCTGACTATCTGATTGGCTTGTTGTTCTTTCTTCCTATTGGAAGTTTAGCGATTAATGGCTGTGCAAACGGTATTGAGGCGGGGATATAAAAAACGCTCTCTTCAGATCGCTTTTCTTATGGCTGCTAACTGTCCTCATAGCGTTTGACCTGAAGCAGGGTGTCTAACCTGAAGAACCCGAAACGTGTCACATCGTGCATTTGCCGATTGCGACGGTATTGAAGACAGCCTTGACTAAAGTTACCTTTCAGCTAAGTAAAAGCTGTTTTATATGAGTTCTATATTAAAATTAAAATGGAAGGGCCACAGTGGTGAAAGGATGTTTCCCTTTTACTGAGTTGTCATTTCCGACAAAAAACACAAAAAGATGATGAAAAAATAACAAAAATTATATTGTTGGGCTATTTGTTGAGTTGGGCTATTTTGAGAGTTTGGGTATTTTTTATTTGTTGAGACCACATCATAAGGCAGATCGGCAAATGGTGTTCCCAGGCTTTTATGATTTATATGTGCGCTTATGAGTCTGGAGTGAGAGGCAACTACCTTGGTTTGTTCCTGTCTTCTCTTTTTGCAGATGTGAGGCAGAGTCACTGGTGCTGTTGACTGATTGCTCTTTCCTTCATTCACTGGGCCGGACAGCAAGCAGCGGTGCAACCGTTTGGGCGTAATCTGGGCCTTCATCCAGTGAAGGTATCTGTTTTATGGCTGGGCAAGCTCGTCCCTCATTGGAGCCAGCTCCTGTCTTTGCTACGGCATCACGATCGGGTGTGGAGTCGCCTGGCAGCAATTCTACTCCATTTAGGAGGCTGCTTTGTTCATGGATGTGCAAGCAGATCATCAAAGTGGCAAAAAGGGATTTAACGGAAGTACTGCAAATGTTCCATGAAGTAGTGTTGTTGTGGTCAGACATTATTCTAAGGCCTTCCTGCATGGATCAGCGGCGCTGGTCAAGATGGTTAGGGAAGATCAATCACCAGATTGGGCGCTGGGTTTGTGAACAGGGCGGCTATCAGATGATGCATTCCTGGGTGGAGATTGCGTGTATAGGCTTGTTTCGGCATGATGGATTGCATTTTATATATTCTTTGTGCACTCTCTGAGAGGTTGGCAAGTCAATACACCACCCCCCAGCAGGATGAAGGTTACACTAGTAGTTTAGATGTGCTTAATAAAACAGCTCTGGATAAGTCCTATAGGGCAGGTCCTTTAACCATTATGTAGTCTGATAGTTCTGCTTCTGGGAGAGAGCAAGAGGGCACGGGCTTTCCTTTGTATCTTGCTCTTAGGACTTCCAAGTGAAATTAACTGGTAAGTATTGGAGACAGGATGCTTGCCTTGACAAACTATTGGTCTGACCCAGCTTTGCACTTTTGTTCTTATATTATGTTCAGTTGCTATGTGCACTAAATGATAACAAGGATTCTTAGAATAGGTAGTTCACTTTTTCTACATCAAGTTAAACAATTTGTTTTTCTGATTTTATCAGCTGCCATACTCTGCAAGTATTTTATGCCCCGAGGGAACCATTTCACTAGGAATTTATTTCACTTATTTCTGAAATTGCATGGAGACAAACTCAAATGTGGTCAGGCTATTCTTTGCGTAAATGTGGTCAAAGGTATGTTTATATGAAAATATTGCAAGAGATGGGAGATTAGTCAGTGATCAAGTTTAACAAGCTACCAGTCATAAATATCATTTGCTTTTCTACTGCTTGGAATTTCCAAAGACTCATTGTGTTTTAATGATTGCAAAGAAATATTATATAGAAGAAAAGTAAAAGGCAGCCTTTTCTGGCTCAATGTAGGTTAAATGTATAGGTCTCTGTAGAAATAATGGAGGCTTTTCTAAGAGGCACCTAAAGAGTTCATGATACTAAGGGCTAAATTTCCTAAAAGGTGCTTTCACATTAGCACTGGGTAATACACAAGGTCCTATTTTATGCAGTTGGACCTATTTGCTAACAATGTATTTTGACAGCATTAGCATGCACTAACATGATAGCACACTTCAGTCTATCAGCCTTAAATCTGCAACAGAGAAGATAGAACTGAGGCAGGTAAAAATACTACAAAAGAGAAAAGTCTTTCACAATAGTGCAAAATTAATCCATTTAGACTCTGCTCTGCAATGCAATATATGCCTTTGAGTCAGTCCTGACTTCTGGTGACCTAGAAGCTCCTGGGTTTTCTTGGCAGTGTCACTGGAAGTAGATTGTCAGGCCTTTCTTCTGAGGCAATGGAGAGTTAAGTGACTTGCCCAAAGCTACAAGGAGTGCTAGATGGGAATTGAACCCTGGTTGCTTAATTACCAAATCAGTGCTCTAACCACTGGGCTACTCCTCCACTCCAGGCTCTGCTCTAACCAAAGAGAAAGAATAATTGATCTTTAAAGCTCAGTGAATGGTTGAATGTTTGTCAGCTACGTTTCAGTGCAAAGAACTGCAGGGTCCTGCATTTGTGATACAGAAATCCAAAGAGGTGGGAGATACAATAGCAGCAGAGAGACCTTAGAGTGATGATGCTGGATGATCTAAAGGAACAATAACAGTGCAATAAAGCTAGAAGGTGACTAGGGAGCATAGAGAATGGCATAAGAGTGCATGGCAATTAAATGCACACCTAAAAATCAATATATTTGGATGGATGAGCAAAGAGACAGAAAGAAACAGTGAAAAACATCTGTAATGGAGGTGATCAGTTTGCTGTGGAGTTTTTGATGAGGCTTGACCTGGATTATTATGTCAAATTCTGGAAGCCATAAAAGACAGAAGAAGAACAGTCCATAAAACAGCTAACAAAATAGTACAGCCTGAACCATAAGTCCTATAATTTGATATATAAAGATATACAGGCGTGGCCCAAGGGGGGGTGCGGGGCCATGTGCGGAGACTCGGTGCGGGGCCTCATTTGCATAAGGGGCCTCATTTGCATAAATATTTGCATAATATTACCATACACTAACTTTTAGTAAACATGCCTCTTAATGAGTGCATGAATAAAGAAAGACTAAAAGACTTCTACATTACTATAATCCAGTGCCAACCGCCAGACACATTAGGAACTACTACAAACACTGCCCATTTAGAACCCATAGCAAACCCGCCGTATCCTAACAGCACTACCAGGACTCATAAAGCACCATACCCTAACTATCAAAAGGAAACGCTGCAAATATTAAACCAATACATTTCAGAGAACAACAATACATGACCTACTGGGGAAAGAGAACAAGTGGCAATGTCAAATAGGAATTACATAAACAGAATACCTCAGCTCAGTTACACATGCAGAACATAGACCATCACCAAACAAGGAATCACAATTTAGAAACAGGAAGACAATAATTAAACTGGGAATCCCAAAAGCCAAACTTGGAATGTACAACACTGTAGAAATAAAACTATACATTAATTTGCTCTTGTACTAAACAAAGCGCAGACGTTAATGATGCACATTTCCCAGAGCTGACATATTCCAATTAATAAATTCAAAATAAAGAGATATTTTTCTACCTTTTGTGCATTTTTTTTCAACTGCAATTGCTCCAGTCACTTTCTTCTGGTTTCTTTGTGTCTTCCGCTAACTTTCCATTGTCTGCTGTCCATTTGTCTTTTCTTCTCTCTTCTAGTTTTTTTCCATTCTCTCTCTACATCTGCTTTAACATACTAATCTTTCTCCTTTTGCTCTTTCCTCATTCCTATTTCATCTACTCAAATTTTACCCCTCCATTCTCAATCCCCACTTACTCTCCCAATATCCGGCCAATTGTAGATTTGTCTTCCCTCCCACACAAAATATTTTTTCCCTCTCCATTTCACTCTCCCAGCTCCATCCCATTCTAATCCTCCCCCAACATCAGCTCCATTCTAGTTCCAGTCCCACCCAGCATCTGCTCCCTTCTAGTCCCCGCATCAGCCCATTTCCAGTCTAGCCCCCCATAAGCCCATTTCCAGTCCTATCCTAGACCCATCGTCAGCCTATTTCCAGTCCTAGCTCCCCCATCTATTTCCAGTCCCATCCGAGTCCCTCCATCAGCTCATTTCCAATCCCAGCCCCCCATGAGCCTACTTCCAGTTCTAGCCCCTTCATGAGTCCATTTCAATCCAAACCCCCACCACAGCCCATTTCCAATCTTAGCACCCCCCCCCAACAGCCAATTTCCAATCCTATTCTAGCCCCTCCATCAGCCCATTTCCTGTCCTAGCCCCCCCCCAACTCACCCATTTCCAATCCTAGCTCCCTCCCCCTCACAACCCATTTCCATTCCAAGCCCCCGTCCCCATCAGCTATTTGCAGTTCAAGCACTCCTTCCACTCAGCCCATTTCCAGTCCTAGCAACCCCCCCAGCCCATTAACAGTCTTAGCCCCCCCAGGCCATTACCAGTCCTAACCCCCCATCAGCCCATTTCCAGTCCTAGCCCCCCCATAGCCCATTACTAGTCCTAACCCCCCCATTAGCCCATTACGTCCTAACCCCCCATCACCCTATTTACAGGCCTAGCCCCCCCATCAGCCTATTTCCAGTCTTAGCCCCCCATAGCCCATTACCAGTCCTAATTCCCCATCAGCCCATTACCAGTCCTAACCCCTCCCAGAGCCCCTTACCCGTCCTAACCCTCATCAGCCCATTTCCAGTCTTAGCCCCCCCCCTAACCCCGTACCAGTCCTCAACCTCCCCCTCAGCCCACTTCCAGTCTTAGCACCCCCCCCCCATGGCCCATAACTAGTCCAAACCCTCCCCCATCAGCCCACATCCAGTCTTAGCCCCCCCCCATAACCCATTACCAGTCCTAAACCTCCCCATCAGCCCATTTCCAGTCTTAGCCCCACCATAGCCAATTATCAGTCCTAACCCCCCATCAGCCCACTTCCAGTCTTAGCCCCCCCCCCATAACCCATTACCAGTCCTAAACCTCCCCATCAGCCCACTTCCAGTCTTAGCACCCCCCCCCATGGCCCATTACTAGTCCTAACCCTCCCCCATCAGCCCACTTCCATTCTTAGCCCCCCCCCCCATAACCCATTACCAGTCCTAAACCTCCTCATCAGCCCATTTCCAGTCTTAGCCCCCCCATAGCCAATTACCAGTCCTAACTCCCCCATCAGCCCATTTCCAGTCAGCCCCCCATAGCCCATTACCAGTCCTAACCCCCCCATCAGCCCACTTCCAGTCTTAGCCCCTCCATAACCCATTACCAGTCCTAAACCTCCCCATCAGCCCATTTCCAGTCTTAGCCCCCCCATAGCCAATTACCAGTCCTAGCTCCCCCATCAGCCCATTTCCAGTCAGCCCCCCCTCCCATAGCCCATTACCAGTCCTAAACCCCCTTCCCCCTATCATCCCAAATTAAAAACTAAAAAAAAAACCAGCTGCTTCTGCCGCGGCAGCATCAAGAGTGCCGCCGCGGGGCCCCCCCTGCCCGGCAGAGCCTGCCTGCATCGTAGGCTAGCGTTGAATCCCCGAACGTGGGCTTCTTTCAGAGCCGCGAGAGTTTCCTTTCTCGCGGCTCTGTTAATCCCGCCGGGGCGAAATCCCATCAGCCCCGGCGGGATTAACAGAGCCACGAGAAAGGAAACACAGGGGTCACAAACACCTGGCTCATTTCCAGAGATGAATAATGTCGCTGTCCAACCAACCCAGCTAATAAGGAGAAGCCTAGTGGTTAGAGCACTGGCTTGGTAACCAAGAGACCAGGGTCCAGTTCCTGCTGGCACTCCTTCTGGCTTTGGGCTGATCACTTAACTCTCCACTGCCTCAGATGAAAAGCCTGACAATTTGCTTCCAGTCACACGGCCAAGAAAGCCAACAAGTCAGCAGTGACTCGAAGGCACTAATCTCTCTCTTTCCTCTAGGAAGTTGTCCAAATCTCTTTTGAATCCTGTTATATTATTCACCTTGACTATATCCACCATCAACAAATTCCACAGTTTACTATGTGCTGTGTGAAATAAAACTTGTTTTCAGTCTGCTGCTCATTAGTTACATGGAATGTCTTTTGTTTTGTGTTGTTTGGAACGTTAAACATCCATTCCCTATGTTTTGTGCTATTGTCAGTCTGGTTTTTGGTGTAGACATATTACTAAGATTATCGATTCCATTATTTGAGTAATAATTTTGATGTCTTGGTGATCTACTTAGACATGTAAGCTGATTTTAACTAAGTGGATCATTGTCTGCTATTACAGAAGTTTAGGTCCTTGGGTATAGGAGAGTCAATTTTTTCATTGTTTGGTTCATTTTTTGAATGATTGAAAAGTAAGGCTGAATCTACATGCTGGCGATTGCAGAGTAGAGTCCCCAGGGGTTTATGTTGTCATCCTATCTTTTTAACATTTTTTTAATCCCCATTAGCAGGTGTGCCACATAAATTAGGGATTTTGTTTTACTTATTTAACAGGGCTTTTTTTATACCACTTTATCATTTCAGTCAAAGCAGTTTACATTGTAACTTAAACTTGGCAATGTACATTAAGCAGGGACTCTGATAACTTGGATTTTTCTGAGGCAATGCAGAGTTAAGTGACTTTCCCAAGGCCACAAGGAGTGTTTGTGGGAATTGAATTGCTGCTTTCTTGGTGCCCAAGCCAGGGCTCTAACCATTAGGTTATGCCTCCAATACTCATTTGCTGATTACATTCAACTTTTATTTCCTTTAAAAAAGAGTTTCGTAAAGGAGAATGTCAGAACTGTTTTCATTCTGAAAATGGTTTTGGCAGCATAAATTAAACTGCATATTGGTTGAACAGAGACTTTAGGTGTTCGAAATAATGTTGCATTGTGGATTCAAACGGGTTCAAATTAAACGTTACATTTGTGATCTTGGTATATGGCTGCATTCTGATTTCAGATTTGAGATCCGAGACTCATGTTTCTAAGACTGTTCAAGCCTCTTTCATATCTACTATCTGTGTTATACAACCATTGAGGTCTTATTTAGAATTAACCAAATGACTGCAGAAACAAAAAAACTTTTCTTTGTGTGTTGATTTTTTCAAAATATTTTACTGCTTCGTTTCTTCACTTCGGTCTTTGATATTCTTAATTTACTTCATAGCCTGGTATTCTTATTCATTAATTATTCAAAACAGTCGGACACTATAGCCAAGCATACTTCATCAGTCTTTTCCTAAATAAATCGTCAAGTCCTGAAAGTATTATTTATTTATTTTATTTAGCACATATTTGTATACCGCTACTTCCAGCGATCAGCAGCGGTTTGATTAAGGATACAGAGAAATTCAAATCATTGACAGAATTTAAACACTACATTGTGATTAACAAGGTTATGTGATAGGTTTTAAAAACAAATCATGCGGGTTTCATTAAAGTATACAGCAGATTTTCAAAACAACTCGAGCGAGTTTCATTATTGTATACAACATAATTTCAAGATTAAGAGATTACAGTAAGTCTCCTTGGAGTGTGTAGAACAGGTTCAATTAAGGTATATAGGATTTTCAAAATTATAATAGGGTACAGTGGGGGGTGGGGCGGCTATAATTATACTTTTCTACAGTATATAGACATTTATATTTTACATATGTTACATATATACATTTTGCGCTGATTTATAATACGCTGTATCTCTTGGTGCGTACATTGTTGATTTATGGTACATTGTAAATTCCCATAATGACTGGAGCTCACTTATCAGTTTCTCATTTTAAACCCACCATGACCAACTTGGTTATCATCATCACTCTAAAATGTTAGCGGAAGAATTGCCAATTGCTCAAAGAGCTTTAAAGTGAAACTAAGTAACAGAGGAAAGTGAACATTAATATCCATTTATCTAATCTCCTCTCATGTATGCCACATTTCATTTTGACTGGCGATAGGTCCGGTTCATATCTTTGTATCATCTCCAACCCCAGCTGATGGTTTCACCACATATCATGGCTTTATCAGGGAGTTACTCTTGCCCGATGTGCAGCCCCATGTAATTCCACAGGGCTACACATTGGGCATGAGAACTCCCTTCACTTTAATTTTTGAGTTCCTTCAGTATTCAGAGGTATATATATCAGCTGGTCTAGGTGATTTACTATGCTTTAGATTTTTGGAAGTGATCTATTACATCTTTAGGATTCACTGAGTTTGTTTCATTTCCTCTAAATCATTGCCATTAATAACATTTCTGAAAGGGGTAGCTCAGTAAAGGCTAAAGCAAATAATTCATTAAGGGGCATGTTTATTAAAGTACTGTAAGGGTTTGCACTTCACGTGTTTGGAGCAACAAATTATGGTAAGTGGGATGGCCCTGCGCTAACTTTTGGGGGCAGACCCGGCATGTAGCCATTAGTTAGTGAACCAAACAGTTCCCTAACACATAGCAGCAGAATTCACAGTTAACATGGGTGCATGTAACACCACCCATTGAGAATGACATTAAGTACAACCATGTTAACAGCAAAAATGAGAATTAGTGTGTGTTGATAACCCCCAAATTACCCACAATGTGCAGCCAAGGCCCACTATCTACCCCTAATCTGCCCATTTCTTGCCCCATTAGCACATTTTAGTAAACATGCTCCTTAGTCTCTTAGCTATGGCCTTGTCCTCCCTGAGTGCCCCTTTTATCTCGAGATCATCTAATGGTCCAGCTGACTCTCTCACCGGTTTCCTTTACAGCAAGTTTCTTTTTAAATTCTATGCTTGCCGTTCTTTTCAATATTTTGCCTCTACAGTAACTTGACAGCGCTTTTGCTGATTCCAGTTTTCTTCATTTGGATACTTTTTCCATTTTTTGGAAGATATTATTTTGGCTATAATAGCTTCTTTTACCTCACCTTTTATCCACGCCAGCTGTCTTTTGGCCTTTTCTAATATGTGCTATACTCCTGGTTTTAATATTTATGGGACAGGAGTTGTAATTATTTATTTATTTATTTATTTAGACAGTTTTGTATGCCACCTTATCCTTCAATCAAAGTGGTCACAACACAATTGGGAGATACATTTAACACGAGAGCATATGAGACACATATGCTAATACTTACAGGGAACATGGGCAATGGAGGGTTAAGTGGCTTGTCCAAGACCACAAGGAGCATCTGTGGGACTAGAAACATGTGCTGCCATGCTCTCCCCATGATCCATCTTTCCATGATTTAAGATTGGTGCAGTTTCATAAAAGAGCAATATCTGCTATTATGCTGTGGAAGGAGCTCACATTGCCATTACATTTACAGAACTATTTTTGTTTTAGGAAACAGGTGAAAGCTTCTTTTTGAACTAGCTGTATTCCATGTTTTAAGAAGGTGGAAGGAAGGCCAAATGACTGTGAGCATGGTTTAAAGTTGAGGTGAGAGGCTATTAGAGCCAAAAAAATGGAAAAAGGAAAACCGCAAAAGCATTGGCAAGTTAGATGCAAGGCATTGATAGGGCAAGCAAAGAGAGAATTTGAAAGGAAGCTTGCCATGGATCAAAAACTTATTTATAATAAAAATATTTTGAAGTACATTCAAAACAAGAAGCCTGTGAGGGAGTCAGTTGGCCCATTAGATGATAGAAAGCTAAATAGAATATTAAGGTAGGACAAGACCATAGCGGAGAGACTCAGGAACCCTTTTACTAAAGTGCATGTGGAGGCACATTTCAAATGGGATGTCAAAACCAGAAAGTCTGAAAAGAAACCCAAGTATGTGGAAGTTCAGGCACAATTCCAGAAACGTGGATGTGTCCAATATGCACGTGTATAAATGCTGGACATCCCCAGGAGCAAACCAATGTGTCAAATAGCATATGGCCACAGTAGTGGCTTAAGAGCTGAATGGCCAGGGTTCAGATCCTGCTGTGGTACCTTGTAATCTAAAGCTAGTCACTTCATTCTCCATCTTCTATACACTCTCTGGATGTTTTAAGGTGAAAACAAACACTTTCCTGATGCCCATTTGTGCCTGGAGCAGGAATAAACATGCAGGTGCCTGCAAACAGCTCTGCTTTTTTGGGGATTGAACGGGGATGTGTAAGTCAATTGCTCCTCCTCACTCACGCCTTTCCCACACCCCTGTGCCTACTTGTATGTCCCCATACTGGAGACGTCTGCGAATTGCATTTGTGGAATGGTCACGGAGACGTGTCTGAGATTTCGATGTCCATGTGCATGTCTGCTGAAGTCCGAACCATGATTAAACCTTTTAGAATGACCCTCTAAGTGATTAACTTGGGAATTAACACATGGTAAATGTTAGCATGGGACTGCACTGTTACTGTGCTATCATGACAGTTATCACATGCTAATTCTCTCATTAGCTACATATCATGTTTTGGAATAGTGACGACAAATTAGGGGTAGAGAGTGGATGTGGAGTGCACATTGTGGTTTGCATGGAGATACATACCTGCATGCTGTCAACTTTGTAATTAGTGAGAATGCACTTAACATCACCTCAGTGGATGGTTTTAAGTGTGCCCGTGTTAACTGTGAATGCCACTGCCACACATTAGGGTACGTTTCAGTGCAGTCACTGCTGGGAACATAATGGTCACACGTCCAACAGTTAGCATATGACTTTTACACTTAACGCACGATACATTTTGCTCAAAAAGTGCAATAAGTGTAAAAACCTACTGCAACTTAATAAAAGAGCCCCTAAATGTTTTTTGTTTATTTTGCATTGGTCTTTACTAAAGAATACATAGGGGAGATATACATGCCATAAATGATATTTAAAGGTGATGAATCAGAGGAATTAAAACAAATCTTGATGCATCTAGAAGATGTAATAGGACAATTTGACAAACCAAAGAACAAATCACCAGGACCAGATGGTCCAGGGTCCTGAAAGAACTCAAAAATGAAATTTCAGACCTACTATTAATAACTTTTAAATTAGCCAACATTTAATAGGGATTCCAGTGCTGATCCTGGAAACTATAGACCAGTGAGCATGATGTCAGTGCTAGGCAAAATGTTAGAAATCATAAAGAACAAAATCACTGAACACGTGGAAAGCTAGGTGGCCACCTGAGGTGGCTGGCCCAGGTGGGTGGTGGCAGCAGTATGCATAACCTGCTGTGCCACACCCCGCTGCTGTCACTGATTTTGTTTGGGGGGAAGGCGAGCAGTGGCAGCAGTAGTATTCAAAAAGCAGCTGCTTTTTGCCACCACATTTTGAAATACTGCTGCTGCCTGCCTCCCCCTCCCATGATATAATCGGTGGCAACTGAGGGGGCAGCAGCAGCTGGAAGGGAGGGCAGTGAGGCTGGGGTTTCTGCCTAGGGTGGCATAAACCCTTGGGCCAGACCTGTGTGGAGGAGGATTTTAGAAATGACATCCAAGTGTAATCTGGGATGTCTAAGCCAGAATATTTGAAAAAAAAAGCAGGCACGTCTAGATGCAGACATGATTTCACAAACGTGGATATGCCAGATATATGTGTGTGCAGGGGCATCTACATAGACATCCCTAGAATAGTATTTCAGAACCTGGATATCTAGGAATAGCTAGGAGCAAGGAATCCAGGGAATCCCACTGCTACTATCATTGAAACTGTGCTGAGTACTGAGGATGATGGAGTATTTTCTTCTCTAGACCATCTGGATGTTCTTCAGGCAAAACTAGCACTTTTTGTGTGCCTGGAGTAGGTCTAAACTTTGATGTGACTCCACAAGTCAGGGCATTTCTGAAATCAGGTGGGGACATCCAGGTCACTGGGAATGACCCTGCCATGCCTCCACCACACCTGTGTTCAGACTGGATGTCCGAAGACCCAGCTTCTAAAATGGCTCAATGCACATTTTTGGACATCCAAAGCATGAATAGGGCTTCCAAAATGAGCTCCATACATAGTCATGGTTTAATCGGGCAAAGCCAACATGGATTTAGCTAAGAACATAAGAACATAAGATATGCCATACTGGGTCAGACCGAGGTCCATCAAGCCCAGTATCCTGTTTCCAACAGTGGCCAATCTAGGTCATACGTACCTAGCAGTATCCCCAAAAGACACAGGTTCCACAATGCTTGTACTGGGTCAGGCATTGATTATCCTGGGTCCCTTTTTAATAGTGGTTTATGGACCTTTCCTCCAGGAACTTGTCCAAACCTTTTTTAAACCCAGCTACACTAACAGCCCTTACCACATCCTGCGGTAACGAATTCCAGAGTTTGATTACACGTTGAGTGAAAAAATATTTTCTCTTATTTGTCTTAAATAGTTTACCCTGTAGCTTCATTGCATGTCCCCTAGTCTTTCTATATTCTGATAGTGTAAACAATTGATCCACGTTTACCTGCTCCACTCCATTCATTAATTTATAGACCTCTATTATATCTCCCCTCAGCCGTCTCTTTTCCAGGTTGAAGAGCCCCAACCTTTGTAGCCTCTCTTCATAGGAGAAGCCTTCCATCCCCTTCACCATTTTGGTGGCTCTTCTCTGTACTTTTTCTAATAATGCTATGTCCTTTTTAAGATACGGTGACCAGAACTGCACACAATATTCAAGGTGCGGTCGTACCATGGAACGATACAGAGGCATTATAATATTCTTTGTTTTATTTTCCATCCCTTTCTTTATGATACCTAGCATTCTATTTGCTTTCTTGGCTGCCGCTGCACACTGGGCAGAGGGTTTTAACATGTTATCCACGATGACTCCTAAATCTTTTTCCTGGGTGGTGGTTCCCAATCTGGAACCTTGCATCGTGTTACTATAGTGTGGGTTGTTCTTTCCTAGGTGCATAACTTTGCACTTGTCCATATTAAATTTCATCTGCCATTTGGATGCCCAGTCTTCCAATTTATCCAGATCCTCCTGCAGTTTTCCACAATCCTCTTGGGTTTTAACAACTTTAAACAGTTTTGTATCATCTGCAAATTTGATAACCTCACTCGTTATTCCCTTTTCCAGGTCATTTATGAATATGTGAAAAAGTAGCGGACCCAGTACAGATCCCTGGGGTACTCCACTATTCACCTTTTTCCATTGGGAATATTGGCCATTTAGCCCTACCCTCTGCTTTCTATCTTTTAACCAGTTCCCGATACACAATAGTACACTGCCTCCTATCCCATGACTTTTTAGTTTCGCCAAAAGTCTCTGATGAGGGACCTTATCAAAAGCTTTCTGAAAGTCCAGATACACTATATCAACCGACTCACCTTTGTCTACCTGTTTATGCACACCTTCAAAAAAACATCAGATTAGTAAGACAAGATCTTCCTTGTCTAAAGCCATGTTGGCTGTCTCCCATTAGGCCATGACTATCTACATGCTGTGTAATTTTGTTCTTTATAATGGTTTCTACCATTTTCCCCGGTACTGACGTCAGACTCACCGGTCTGTAATTTCCCAGGTCACCCCTGGAACCCTTTTTAAAGATTGGTGTTACGTTGGCGACCCTCTAATCTTCAGGTATTACAGATGATTTTAATGAAAGTTCACAGATTACCAATAGCAGGTCCGCAATCTCATATTTCAGTTCTTTTAACACTCTTGGATGTATACCATCCGGTCCAGGTGATTTGCTACTATTCAGTTTATCAAATAGTTGTAATATATCTTCCCGGTGTAGTGATATTTCTCTCAATTCCTCTGCAGTATCACCTTTAAATACCACTTCAGTCTTTGGTAACATCCCTACATCTTCCTCAGTAAAGACCGAAGCAAAGAATTCATTCAGTCTCTCTGCTATAGCCTTGTCTCCTCTTACTGCCCCTTTTACCCCTCTATCATCTAATGGCCCAACAGACACTCTCACAGGCCTTTTGCTACGAATGTACTTGAAAAAGTCTTTATTTTGTGTTTTTGCTTCCGTAGCAAATTCCTTCTCAAATTCTTGCTTTGCGAGCCTTATCAATGCTTTGCATTTAACTTGCCAGTGCTTGTGCTGTTTCCAGTTTTCTTTGTTTGACTCTTTTTTCCATTTCCTGAAGGATGCTTTTTTGACAGCAACAGCGTCTCTGACCTCACCTTTAAACCATGCTGGCAGTTTTTTGGACTTTCTTCCACTTTTCTTAATGCGTGGAATACAGCTGGTCTGGGCTTCGAGGATAGTATTTTTAAATAACACCCAAGCTTGCTGTAAGTCTTTAACCTTTGGAACCACTCCTTTTAGTTTTTTCCTAACTATATTCCTCATCCTATCATAGGAAAGTTCCATAAACCACTATTAAAAAGGGACCCAGGATATCAATGCTTGACCCAGTACAAGCATTGTGGAACCTGTGTCTTTGGGGATATTGCTAGGTACGTATAACCTAGATTGGCCACTGTTGGAAACAGGATACTGGGCTTGATGGACCTCGGTCTGACCCAGTATGGCATGTCTTATGTTCTTATGTTCTTATGTCTGGTTCCATCCTGATTAAGGTGAAGCCCATCCCTTCAGAAAAGCCCCTCCTTTCCCCAGAATGTTCCCCAGTTCCTAACAAATCCAAAACCCTCATCCTTGCACCATTGTCTCATCCATGCATTGAGACTCCGGAGCTCTGCCTGTCTTTGGGGTCCTGCACGTGGAACAGGAAGCATTTCGGAGAACGCTATCCTGGAAGTTCTGGATTTCAACTTCCTACCTAAAAGCTTAAATTTAGCCTCCAGAATTTCCCTACCACATTTTCCTATGTCATTGGTACCAACATGTACCAAGACAGCAGACTCCTCCCCAGCACTATCTATGAAACTATCTAGGCGGTGCGTGAGGTCCACTACCATCGCACCAGGCAGGCATGTTACCAGGCGATCCTCACGTCAACCAGCCACCCAGCTATCTACATTCCTAATGATTGAATCACCAACTATGACAGCTGTCCTGAATATCCTCTCATGGGGACATAGCCCTGTTTTATTGTTGTTCCATGTAAACCGCACCTGATCAATGGAAGGAGCGGTATATAAAAAATCTGTAAATTAAATTAAATTAATAGCCCTATTAAAGAGGGCAGTTACAAGGTACCCTGTCCTGAACCCTCAGCAGGAGGGGAGGGGGGTACCACACAAAGCCCAGTTAGTTGAGAGAGGCAAGGTAAGTTATACAGCTGAGAAAGCTGAAGCAGCACACCAATAAAGCAAACAATAAATAATTAAATAAACAGCTAGAACTCACTGCAAGTTGTCACAGGAGGTAATAACAAAACTGACTATGCACACATGGTGGAGACAGGAAGAAGGCTACACAATACCTCAGCAGGGGGGAGGGGAGGGGGGTTCACTCAGGTAGGAAAACAAAATTTAAAAACACAGCAGGTTCAGGGGGGAGAGCAGGGAGAAAGATTTAATTTAAAATGAACAGTTAACCTGGCTACCACAGAAAGCCCAGTTAGTTGAGAGAGGCAAGGTAAGTTAAACAGCTGAGAAAGCTGAAGCAGCACACCAATAAAGCAAACAATAAATAACACAGGTACACTAAAAAAAGTTTTTTTTAAACTGCCTCTAATGTTTCGATTGATTTTTACATTTTTTGGTGCGCTGAATCCAAATCTGGAAACCAATTTGCTCCATCACGTACAGATATTTTGCTACATTGGGTTAGCAGTTTGAGGTGAACGTTTCAGATTGAGTGCGATCGAGATAAAAGTTTCTTGGATGAATTCTTTATACTAATTGTTTAGTAGTTATTCAAATAAGAATAAAGAAAATTGTAACAAGGCAGCACATAAGAATAGAGTAATGTCAACAAAACACACTGTGATGGTAGCAAAATTGTCTGCACTTAAAACAGCCACATACATGTGCACAAACATTGAGCATATAAGAGTGAGGTTAGACACAAAGCAAAGCAAAGAAATGTGCAAAAAATGTTGTACAGGTATGTATGTAAGAATAGAAAACGCAAACCGCACCATTGCAATACATGAAGACAAACACCCGATGGTGTGAAAATAAAATTCTAATAAATGAGATCCGACACTGTGGTAATAACTAGCAAATTTTTATTTCAAAGTTTAGTAAAAACACGATATTTGTCAACACAGTTTAGATTTTAAAGTCATTCTTGGGTCAATCAATCTCCTGGTGGGCCCGTTTCTTCTTCCCCCGAATGCTTCTCTTGGTGCGCTGCTTGGCGTATTTTTCATCTGGGGTTTCCCGCAGCAGCAACCAGCAGAAATCAGCCATCATAGTGGTGTTCCATCTTCCTTGGTACCTTCTCTCTGTGTCCTTGATGTCCTGGTGAAACCTTTCACCTTGTTCTTCACTGTACGCCCCCAAGTTTTCGGGAAAGTAGTTCACATGGGAGTGCAAGAAATGGACTTTCAGGCTCATGTTACAGCCTTGTTCTTTGAAGGCATTGAGCATCCTGGCAACAATATCCTTATAGTTCTCATCCCACCTGTTCCCCAAGAATTTGAGAACAACATCCTTGAAGGAATCCCAGGCTTCTTTTTCCTTCTCAGACATCGTTTCAGCGAATGCTCCATCTGAAATGAGTTTCCTTATATCAGGGCCAACAAACACTCCTTCCTTTAGCTTTGCTTCAGAAAGTCGGGGGAACTTTGAGCAAAGGTACCGAAAGCACTCACCATCTTTTGGAAGGGACTTGATGAATTGCTTAATGAGACCCAACTTAATGTGGAGAGGTGGTAATAGAATTTTATCACGAGGTACCAAGCTCTCATGAAGAACATTTTTCTCACCGGGTCTCAAATACTGCCGAATTGGCCAGTCTTTTTTCCCCCAGTGTAGGTCGCGGGCCCGGCTATCCCACAAGCAAAGGAAGCAGGGATATTTGGTGAAACCGGATTGCTGCCCTAATAGCATGGATAGAATTTTAAAGTCTCCACAAATCATCCACTTATGCTCATCATAACGAATCTTCTGAAGAATCAGGGCCAAATTCTCGTATTTTTCTTGGAGAATAACAGAGTGAGCAATAGGAACTGAAGCGAATGTGTTGCCATTATGAAGAAGAACACCTTTTATGCTGTCTTTTGACGAATCAATGAACAGCCGCCATTCAGCAGGATCATACTTGAGTTTAAACTTTTCCATCACTCCGTATATATCGTTGCAAAATACCAAATCTTCCTCTTTGCTGAAATACTTCAAAAATTGTGTCTCGCGGTTGCGGTACCAATAAAAAGTTGTTCCTGGTGACAATAGATTTTTCTGTTTAAGCCGAGAATCTAGCAGTTGAGCAGCATCTTTTGGGAGTCCTAAATCCCGGACTAAATCATTCAATTCAGCTTGAGAGAAAAGTTCAGGTTTCGGATCTGGTTCAGTTTCAAACTCGGAAGTACTGGACTCATCGGGAAAAGCCATCTGATGAGTCTCATCATGATCAGAACCGTCCACACAAATATGATCCAAAGATTTTGGTGGTTCAGGCACAGGTACTTCGTTGCTATGAGGCATAGGCCTAATTGCTGAGGGAAGGTTGGGGTAACTTATTACGTTCTTATTTTTTAAGTTGTATCCCTTCACAATGCAAGAGCAAAAATAGCAGTCACTGCTGTGGTCTCTTTGTTCACGCCACATCATAGGTATTCCGAAACGAAATGCTTGTTTTTTACCTTTCATCCATAAGCGTAGATCTTCCTCACATGTCTTGCACACTTTGTGAGGAGCCCACGGTTTGTCTTGATCGCCTAACTTCAAACCGAAATAGGCGAAATATACTTTTTTAATAAATGCAGAAATGTTCCTCTGCCGCTTTTTCACGGTATATTCCCCACAAATAAAACAAAAACTGTCCGGAGAGTTGATGCAACCTCTGGCTCTGTGAGCCATCACAAATACACAGCACTGCAAACTACAACTGTAGTGAACCACTTCGGAATAAAGCTGGATTACGACTGAGCAAACAAAAGGTGTGATGCAGCAAGGGGTACACAGCCTATGCAAATTCAGGTAAAAGAAAGACTTACCTCAGAGTCAGCTTTAGAAAGCAGCACTAGGCACTCTAATTCACCGGAGCAAGGGAAATTCTTGCTACGTAGCAAACAAAAATCCCATCAGGAACACCTGAGTGAAAATCCCCAGGTCACGTGCAGAGCTAGGGATTACTTAAAGCAAGGTTCCAGTCAGTGGAGTAGATTGGGAGTGGCAAGAGGAGGAGCAAGAACACGAACACCAAAGGGAACTACAGAGAGTAGGACTGCAGGTCGGGTTGCAGAGAATAGCAGGAGGTGTGGCTCTCATCAGCTGAGCAGAAACCCCAGGGGATTGCTGGGAGGAAACTCTTCTCACGGAGAACCAGGAAGTGAGTCTGACTCCAGCTCTCGAGAAGAGAGGTTCAAGGCAAGCTGTTCCAAGAGTAAACCTGCTACCAGAAATAACCTGAAAGAGAAGCTAGGAGGATCCCACTACACTAGAGACCGGTATGTGCCAGCTCAAGGCAGAGGTCACTGTGAGAGGAAAGTGTTGGGGGATGGGAACTCCAAGCACGTCTGCAGCCTAAGAAGTAGGTGTAAAACTAAGTCTAATTATACTCCTGCACAACCAGCCTGGAAGGAAAAAGCCATAAGGTATAGGGAGCCAAGTATTAAGGCAGTCCCTGCAGAGAGAAGGAATCCTCCATATGATTATAGGGAGAAGTTTAAAACCCCTAAGTGCCAAGGGCGTGGTCCTGAATATAACTACAAGCAGCAAGGTGGTTCAGAACTGTTATTCTGGGAGGAGAGCCCAGGCAGAAGATACCACAGGCCAGAGAGGTATAGCCCTGAAGGGAAAAGAGCCTCTTTTGATTATTACAGTGATTTATCACAGGACACTGTGTCTGAGCGCCATTTGTATGAGAAGTCTGACACAGGGAGTTTGGGCACTGCTGAGGAGAATATGATATGGGAAGACGCTAGCAATCTTCCGGAGCCCATTCCCATGGAATGCAGCATGTGTTACAAACGCAGCCTTGCTATGTGAATGATTGCAAAGAGAACTTTGTACAGGAAATAAGGATTATTTGTTTGCCATTAATTTGTTGCTCTGTTCATCTTTAAGTTCTGTTTTCTTGACAAGTCCGAGCGGGACGGGGAATAAAACCCACTTTAAGTTTCATTCAAAAGTTGCTCTGAAAGACTCTTTTATTTAACAAGCCGGAGCAATTACTTGTTCATAGGCCCTAGGCAACCGCCTATACAGGGCAATAAGGGCTCTAATCACGGGCCCCATCACAAGTTGGCGTAGTTTTATCGGATCCAGTCCAGGAGACAAACTACAGAGTGGAGCAACGACGCGGGAAGAGCGAAGTTGACACGCCCAGAGGAGGATCCAGGATTCCAAGAGTGCGACGGCAAGCACCTTCTCAAAATAAGAACCTCCACCTTGCTCAGGTAACGGGTATTTGGGCACAGGTTGGGAGGATCGCTGGTGAGAAGGAGAAGGCTTGGGAGGAAGAAATTTTTCCTTGTATTATTGTGCCACACTTGGGTTTGCGTGTTTCTGATTTGTTTTCCAGAAAAAAAGATGACCACGATGAATGCACAGGAGGTTCTCAGGTGGATGAGCAACCAGTTCGAGAAGCAGGGAGAGCTAGCTCGGCAGAACCAGGAGCAGGCCATCGCTGCCCTGGTGGAGCAACAGAAGCCCCTGACGGACTTAATGCTTACTCTCCTGAAGGAGCCAAAGAAGGAAGAGTCACCAGCAGCAGTACCTATCTGTGGGGTAGGCCCACAGAGCTGTGGGATTTGGACATTGGGACAAATGCATGCTAATGACAATTTCGATGACTTTGTGCAAACATTTGAGAGAATAGCTCTTAATGCAAAATGGCCACAAGAGCAATTAGCCGTTAGGCTGGCCTCAGCACTAACCGGTGAGGCTCAGGCAGCCTACAGGGCCATGCCAGCAGCGTTAGCAGCTGATTATCAAGAGGTTAAAAGAGCTGTGCGTGACAGGTTGGGCTTAACCCCTACCGCGTACAGACGCATGCTACGGTCTACCCGGATTCAACCGGATGAAACCCCAAAGGCACTGTATCACAGAGTGCATGGGCTGGTTTTAAGGTGGCTTGAACCCGAGGGTAAACCGATGGAAGAGGTAATTGATCTAATCGTATTAGAGCAATTCTTTGATGCAGTACCAGAAGAGGTTAGAACATTTCTGACCCTACAGAATTGTAGAACCTCTGCTGAAGCAGCGCACCTAACCGAAAGGTTCTTTGAGGCTGAAGTAATGAAAGAAGCCAGCGCTAGCAGCAGGTCAGGGTTAGCCAATTCTGTAAGAGGTATAAATGTTTCTCCAAGGAACAGAGGGGATTCAAAGGAATCCAGGTGTATAAAAATGGATGGTAACAAAATGTTAAAGTGCTTTAAGTGTGGGAAAAGTGGGCACTTAAAGAGAGAATGTATGTCTCGTACAGCACTTGTCACTGGCCATGAACACCACACAGCTGCAGGTTTCCGTGTAGATGTGGAGGTACAGGGAGTCCCAGCTAAGGCCTTGCTTGACTCGGGGGCCGACCAAAGTATGGTCTCCCGCCGTTTGTGGAAAACCATACAGGCCCAGAGGGGTTTTCCCCCAAGTCAGCAAGAAGGCACAGCGAAAATACAATGTGTGCATGGTGCAACAACTTCATATCCTTTGTATAGGGTAAAAGTTAAGGGCTTGGGCACACGAAGGGAAGTCTTAGTAGCCATTATTCCCAGGCTACCGTACGATATAGTGTTGGGAAGAGATTGGCCACCCTTCTATAAAGGCATAGAGAGCAATACATACATAAAGGGAGGATTAGTTTCCACCAGATCTCAGGCAAAGGGACTGAGACCCCCTAGTGAAACTCTAGTAGAGGAAAATCCTGTCCCAGTAATAGAAGAGGGTGAGATAGAACCCGAAGAGGGGGAAGAGGTGAGGGCAGATGAAGGCCTACACGAGCTTCCCAGACATGATGATTTAATTGCTACCCCTAGCGAAGGAAAAAAGAAAAGCAAGGGTGAAAAGCGCCGGGAGAGGCAACACCGAGCCCAGTTGAGAGCCGGAGTAGCCGATGGGCAAGGGTTACCCTGGGTACCGGCAGACTTAGTAAAAAAGTTTCCGTCCTTTGCTAAAGAACAGAAGGCAGACCCTGTATTAAAATACGCCTTCGAGTTTGCAAAGACGGATAGAGACGTGCTCCCTAGATTCCTCTTAGAGGATGATATTTTATATAGGGAAAGTAGTAATCCCCAAAATGATGCCATTAGGAAACAGTTGGTAGTTCCTACCACATTTAAGGCAGTTGTCATGAGGCTCGCTCACGACCACCCCATTGGAGGGCATAAAGGGGTACAGGCCACACTCGACCAAATTCTCGAGCGTTTTTATTGGCCGGGAGTATTTCGAGAGACAAAGAAATTCTGCGAGGCTTGTCCGGCTTGTCAGCGAGTAAGCGCTGCAAAGCCTGCAGGAGTTCCCCTGATCCAAACGCCTACCATAACGGAACCAGTTAAGAGAATGGCAATGGATATTGTAGGGCCCCTGATAAGAACCCCTAGGGGATTTCAATATATCCTAGTTATCATGGATGTAGCCACTAGGTTCCCCTGGGCAATTCCTTTACGGAACATTTCTGCCAGGTTCATAGCCACAGAATTAATAAAATTATTTTGTGAGGTAGGTTTCCCGAGGGAAATGCTCACAGACAGAGGAAGCAATTTTGTCTCAAGGTACTTAGCGCAGGTATGGGATGCTTTTGGCATCACCCATATAAAAACAGCGGCTTATCATCCACAGACAAACGGTCTGGTGGAACGATTTAACCAAACCCTTAAGCAGTTGCTGAGGAGGGGGTTAGAAGGGCAAATGGTGGACTGGGATGTTATGCTCCCATTTGTCCTATATGCTAGCAGGGAACGGATGCAAACCTCCCTAGGAACATCTCCCTACGAACTTATGTTCGGACGGGCGCCACGAGGGGTCTTGGACATATTGAGAGACCAGTGGGTGGAACCGGGTGAGGAAGAAATAGGAGTTCCCCAGTTTCTTTGCGGGCTACGGAGTCGCCTCCAGAGGGCATCTCAAGCCGCAGATAAAAATCTACAGGATAGTAGGAAAACACAGAAAAAATATTACGACAGGGGTAAAAAACCTAGACAGTTGGCCACAGGCGATAAGGTCGTGGTAATGGTCACTGATCCAGGGCCAAAATTTGAGGCCCGGTGGAAGGGTCCCTATACGGTAATGGACCGCAAGGGTCCGGTATCATATGTGGTCAAGAATGACAGGGGACGCCTTCAGACGTACCACATAAATGTTTTGAAACCATGGCATGAAAGGATGGCCACTGTTAGCTGTTTTAAAATACTACCCCAGTACCGGGCAGGACACACATGTCCCCAAAAACCCTGGGAGGAGGGTGACCCATTGTACAGCAGGTATGAGGGACCACTCATGAGGCCAGGACAGATTCCGCGCTGTGTGCACAGGAGTTCACCATCACGGAATATCTTAAGAGGGGGGATATGTGATGCAGCAAGGGGTACACAGCCTATGCAAATTCAGGTAAAAGAAAGACTTACCTCAGAGTCAGCTTTAGAAAGCAGCACTAGGCACTCTAATTCACCGGAGCAAGGGAAATTCTTGCTACGTAGCAAACAAAAATCCCATCAGGAACACCTGAGTGAAAATCCCCAGGTCACGTGCAGAGCTAGGGATTACTTAAGGCAAGGTTCCAGTCAGTGGAGTAGATTGGGAGTGGCAAGAGGAGGAGCAAGAACACGAACACCAAAGGGAACTACAGAGAGTAGGACTGCAGGTCGGGTTGCAGAGAATAGCAGGAGGTGTGGCTCTCATCAGCTGAGCAGAAACCCCAGGGGATTGCTGGGAGGAAACTCTTCTCACGGAGAACCAGGAAGTGAGTCTGACTCCAGCTCTCGAGAAGAGAGGTTCAAGGCAAGCTGTTCCAAGAGTAAACCTGCTACCAGAAATAACCTGAAAGAGAAGCTAGGAGGATCCCACTACACTAGAGACCGGTATGTGCCAGCTCAAGGCAGAGGTCACTGTGAGAGGAAAGTGTTGGGGGATGGGAACTCCAAGCACGTCTGCAGCCTAAGAAGTAGGTGTAAAACTAAGTCTAATTATACTCCTGCACAACTAGCCTAGAAGGAAAAAGCCATAAGGTATAGGGAGCCAAGTATTAAGGCAGTCCCTGCAGAGAGAAGGAATCCTCCATATGATTATAGGGAGAAGTTTAAAACCCCTAAGTGCCAAGGGCGTGGTCCTGAATATAACTACAAGCAGCAAGGTGGTTCAGAACTGTTATTCTGGGAGGAGAGCCCAGGCAGAAGATACCACAGGCCAGAGAGGTATAGCCCTGAAGGGAAAAGAGCCTCTTTTGATTATTACAGTGATTTATCACAGGACACTGTGTCTGAGCGCCATTTGTATGAGGAGTCTGACACAGGGAGTTTGGGCACTGCTGAGGAGAATATGATATGGGAAGACGCTAGCAATCTTCCGGAGCCCATTCCCATGGAATGCAGCATGTGTTACAAACGCAGCCTTGCTATGTGAATGATTGCAAAGAGAACTTTGTACAGGAAATAAGGATTATTTGTTTGCCATTAATTTGTTGCTCTGTTCATCTTTAAGTTCTGTTTTCTTGACAAGTCCGAGCGGGACGTGGAATAAAACCCACTTTAAGTTTCATTCAAAAGTTGCTCTGAAAGACTCTTTTATTTAACAAGCCGGAGCAATTACTTGTTCATAGGCCCTAGGCAACCGCCTATACAGGGCAATAAGGGCTCTAATCACGGGCCCCATCACAAAGGTAATAATGAACTTGCAAGAAACTGAAATTTGACAGGAACGTTCATGTCACAACCACCGTGTTTGAGCGAGCGAACGAGGCGAGGCGAACAGGAAAGAACATGCGCCAGCGCGAGTACTGGATTTAGCCCCCCGCCTCCCAATTGTCCTGTTAATGTATAAAATGAATACAAAACACTCTAAAATATCATGAGGGAATGTTTCTAGTTAGTTAACCATTACAACCTCTATTTTGGGCCAAGAAAATAAACTGCAGTCGACTAAAAAGAAATTATGTGAACATTCCTTATATGGGTAAGAAATCTAATTTTGCAAGAAAACGTGACGTGATGGAACATTTTGGCTATTTTTCCTGGATTCAGCACCCCAAAATCTATAGGAATCAGTTGCAAAACTGGAGGCAGTTTTTTGGTAGTGTACCTGTGTAATTAAATAAACAGCTAGAACTCACTGCAAGTTGTCACAGGAGGTAATATCCACCTCTCTAGCAGAGCACTGTTAGAGCACTGCTCTTCCCAGAGCAGAGAGAAGCAAACAAAACTGACTATGCACATGTGGTGGAGACAGGAAGAAGGCTACACAAACCTCAGCAGGGGGGAGGGGAGGGGGTTCACTCAGGTAGGAAAACAAAATTTAAAAACACAGCAGGTTCAGGGGGGAGAGCAGGGAGAAAGATTTAATTTAAAATGAACAGTTAACCTGGCTTCCACACAAAGCTCAGTTAGTTGAGAGAGGCAAGGTAAGTTATACAGCTGAGAAAGCTGAAGCAGCACACCAATAAAGCAAACAATAAATAATTAAATAAACAGCTAGAACTCACTGCAAGTTGTCACAGGAGGTAATATCCACCTCTCTAGCAGAGCACTGTTAGAGCACTGCTCTTCCCAGAGCAGAGAGAAGCAAACAAAACTGACTATGCACACGTGGTGGAGACAAGAAGAAAGCTACACAATACCTCAGCAGGGGGGAGGGGGAGAGGGTTCACTCAGGTAGGAAAACAAAATTTAAAAACACAGCAGGTTCAGGGGGGAGAGCAGAGAGAAAGATTTAATTTAAAATGAACAGTTAACCTGGAAAGTCTTGCCTCACCAATTTACTATAATTTTGTGAAGATGTGAATAAACAGGTAGATAAAAGTAAGCCAATAGATATAGGGGTATGTTTACTAAACTGCGGTAATGCCATTCGCGTTAGGATCCGTGGTAGAGGCAGAAATCCCAAATAAGGACATGGGCGGTACATCATTACCGATAACGCGCGTTACAAGGCGCCCTAAATTAACGAGCGTTACATGGCACATTACCGCGCGTTAACCTTAAGAAGGCGTGCAGACAGGAAACACAGAAATAGAGCTGTAGCACAATGGTTACTACACTGACTGATAGTACAGGAGTCATGGGTTTGATTCCCCAGTGGGCCTAATGTATAAGGCTGGTTGAGGCATCACCCTTTACATTTAAGTAGTGATTGATGAGGCATTTGACATCTATTTTAATTAGTGCTGCCAGCAAACACACCCTCACGGTGGTGTAACCTAAGGTGCCACATAAGGCACCCCATAACGCACTCCATAGGGCACATTATAAAGTCTACTGTCCGCCAAGGCATCCTATAATGTCCCCTATAGGACACCTTATAAGGCTGTGAACAAAGCCCTGGCAGGCTGCAGAAGGACTGCACGTCACCACACAAACTGTCTGCTGTGGTTACCAGGATAGGGTTAACCCACCCGTACCCATGATGCACTGCACATGCAAATCAGCAGTCGACAGATGGGCACAAGATGGGGTATGCACCCCCACAGCACCTCGGCCTGGTAGGGGGAACTGACCATATGTGGTACTGGCACAGAGTAGCCACAGACCGTCACATTGTGTGGGTACTGTGCTCACCCTGAGGGTGAGGTGGGGCGCCCAGCACCAGGTCCATAGCACCTTTCATGGCTGAAATACGCCATGCTGCAGGTCCCCATCAGTGTGTGATAGGTAGTTCCTGTAGACACACCTAGGATACATCTGTGTCCTTCTGTATTTCTCAGTCATGTCTAGCCCTTATGGGCGATGATGCACCCAGAATAGTGAATATCCTGTGTTAGTGCCATGGTTACCTGCTGTAGATGATGATGAAGATGAAGAAGAAGAAGAAGGAAGGGGGGGGGGGGGTTTGGACCCATAGGCAGATTATGTACCACCACACAACCCATCCTCTGGGGCTCAGGGTGGGAAACAGGATCACCCACCAATAGATCCACATTCTACCTCCCTGCAATGGTAGCAGTAGAGGGGACCATCAACCCCAGTCCTGCTGGGGAACAGACACCCTACAGGGCAGGCAATGCAGAGCAGTACACATCCAAACCAAACTGAGAATTATATGCATTTGAATCTGCCTTATGTATAATCATGTAAAATATGTGAAATCCTAAAATGTGTAAATATGTATGTATAAATGTAAATATGTATAAATCCTGTCCCCAAAACATTAACCATGTGTGCTGTGACCCCCCTCAGACCTATGTATTTACTGTCCTCCCCCTGTCCTGATTGACAAACCCCAAAAGAAGAATCGAACCGCTGCTGATCGCTGGAAGCAGCGGTATATAAATGTGTACTAAATAAATAATAAATAAATAACGCAATAGCAGACAGACAGTAGGCCTGGAAATGCTCAGCTGCCCCCACCACTATCTGACATTCTCCAGCAGCAAGCCTCCAGTCACTGCACCCTGCAAGGTGTTCCAGCAAGACACATACTAGCTGCAGACAGTCTGCTAGCTAGTCCATAGTGCATGGTCCTGGAGGAGATGCGTGTACCCAGAACGGGGATGTCAGGATACACACCAAGCAGATAAGTCAGTGATTGGGCCCCAAAAGAAAATCCATAAATATCACATGAGAAAAATGCTATATAGCACTATTGGGGAACCTAGCCATGCCGTGGTCATTGCTCAGTCAGGGTGAGAGTAACCTCCCAGCAGGACATGCTGTGGCCACCCTGTCTGTGCAGGTGGTGGCCGGGCACTACAATGTCCGAGCCATTGCCCAATGTCCTGTGCAGATGCATCCAGGCCAGGCGACCCTATCCAGGCTATTCTCACGGTACCTTGCTCCTCATTATGCACATTGGCAGGCCAATACTGGCAACAGTGCTAGCAGTGTGGGCTGTGGAGGGTGTTGGCAGCCACCTCACACTGGATAGACAGACACACGCTCCCCACACCTTTGCCAGCATTGTGCAACTATGGAGGTGTTTGGCAGCCCAGGCCACCATACCAGTCCTGGGCACAGTGCAGGCATGGCTATGGTACGCAATACTGTTTGGGATCACTCTGTCAGACACCAGACCTGAGGCACACTCCACAGACATCAGAAAGGTTGCTATGATGCAGCTCAATCAGCGAATTGGGCTTAACTTAGGAATTGCTAGCTGCCAGTGATCATAGCAACCTTTTGATAGCTGTGTACCATATTCCCAGGTTTAGGGTGGCATTGCTAAGGTATGCAAGTGCTAGTATTGGGAGATGCACGCAGGGCCCAACATCCTGCCTCTCCAGGAGGCATTGGATAATGGAGCCTGTGGGTGCGGGTGTGTCTGCCCCTGTTGGCTGCTGCTTTATGGCAGAGGTTCCCAACTCCAGTCCTGCGGTGCCAAACACTGTTCGGGTTTTCATGCTGTCCTGCATGAATATGCATGAGATACATCTGCATACCATGGGGGTGGCGCATAGAAATGCAGCACAGGCATCTTTATTAGAGGCAGCATGGAACCTGAATGGTGTTTGGCCCTCCAGGACTGCATTTGACAGACTCTGCTCTAGGTAATGCACATATTTATGGTGTCTGTGTTCTGTAGGGTAAAATATAGGTGTTTTGGGCATGTTTACGTCATCTGCAATAAAGGTGCTGTCTGTATTAGCACGTTGTAGTAGTGGGTAAAATATGGGGACTGGGTTAGCAGGAACCACAGCTGTGACTTGAACCTGTGACCTTCTGCTTCTGAAGACACTTTTTTTGTGCACTGCACCACCATGTTATCACAGAGTCAGTACATTCCCTGGTGATACCATGACTGTTCGTCAGACAGGGCCTGTCTGTTGCAGTGCACGGCACCCACCTACACAGGTGCGCAGTCTCAGGCCATCCAGTGTGCGGTTAGGCGGCTGCCTATGTTGCGGGTTCTGGGGTAGGGGTGCCTGCATAGACGACCACGCTCCCCCCCAGCCCCGCCTGCCAATGTTCCGTGCCCTTGGGGGTAGCTGTTCGGTACTATCCCCTGTGACACTTTGAGAAACACAGTCGTGCCCATATTGGGCCTTGAGCAGTTGCTATATGGCTGCTTTGCTGTTTCAGCATTCGTATGGGCCACCTAGGCATCACCCTAGTCCGCACTGTGGCCCAGCTGTACCACAGCATTTGCCGCCTGCGGCCCTCTGTATCCCCTTTTCCGGCATCTGTCCAGTTGCCATTCCGACATGCCCGCCCTAATGTTGCGGGACATGTGCATGCCATAGGAACCCTGTCCGATGGAGGGGAAAACCCTGAACAGCGCTATTTCACGGTGGGCTCATTCACCTTGTATGGGGACGGAGCATAGACCCTTCCACGAGTAATATCTTTTTTGTGGAGATTTCTCGGGGGGTTGATATTTCCCATTAATATCACTATTGGCCAGCTTGGTTATGTTTTTTTTCCAGTTTTTTTAGGTCATTTTCAATGTTTATGTGCCCTTTTGTTCCCTTTTTGTGCCCTTTTGTTCTGGGCACATGTATCACACTTATCACTTTTTGTAGGTTTCCCTGCCTATGCTGTACATTGCTGACACTGAAATGGTTTCTCTCCCCTGCAAATGTGCATCTAACGGCAGGTTTTCAATCGCGTTAGGATTCAGCTCTTCAGATCAGCGCGTTAGTGTTATGTTCCATTACCGCAGTTTAGTAAACATCCCCCATAGTGTATCTGGATTTTCAGAAAGCCTTTGATAAGGTTCCTCATGAGAGTCTCTTGAGGAAACTAAAGGGTATGTTTACTAAACTCCGGTAATGTTACCCGTGTTAAGTTCCCGGGTAATGTTATGGATGCCCATATAAAGGAGTGGGCGGTGCATCGGTAAAGCAAGCCATGTCAGGTAACGCGCGTTACAAGGCACGTAATGCACGGTACAGTGGGCCATGGACCCACTGCGCGTGAACACCACAGCCGACGGGAAGCGGCAGCGTGTCCGAAGGGGTTGAAATCTAAGGCGCGCTGACAGGTAGAAAAGGCGACAGAAAAAGCTAGAAGAATGCTTGGGTGCATACAGAGAGGAATGGCTAAGCAGAAAAAAGGAGGTGATAGTGCCTCTGTATAAGTCTTTGGTGCAACCTCATTTGGAGTATAGTGTGCAATTCTGGAGACTGCACCTTCAAAAGGATGTGAACAGGATGGAGTCGATGCAGAGGATGGCTACTAAAATAGTTAGTGGTCTTCATTATAAAGCATATGAGGACAGACTTAAGGATCTTAATATGTACACCTTAGAGGAAAGGTGGGATAGAGGTGATATGATTGAGATGTTCAAATACCTCCGTGGCATAAATGTTCAGGGGGAGAGCCTCTTTCAATTGAAAGCAAGTTCTGCTATGAGGGGACATGGGATGAGGGTGAAGGGGGATAGATTCAGGAGTGATATGCGGAAATATTTCTTTACGGAAAGAGTGGTGGATCCGTGGCATAGTTTCCCAGTGGAGGTGGTAGAGATGAGGACAGTAACTGAATTCAAAAAAGCATGGGACTAATGCAGAGGATCTCTAAAAGAAATAGGGGAACTGTTGTAGTTGTTGATATGGAAGGACAGACTAGATAGGCCATGTGGTCTTTTTCTGTCGTCATATAAAAAAAAAAAAGTAGAAGATGTGCTGAGGGATGTGCAGACATGGTGCCACATGAGAAACAGAGACGTAGGTGTAAGACCATAGACCACAGGCAGCTGATATCGCAGTCTGTAATGGGGATGTAAGCCACAGTTAACACATGCACACACAACATGAAATGGTGTGCAATGAACCCAGCATGCAGAGGAGTAAACAACTGTATTGGAAAGGGTGTCAGGGGTCGGTCTGAAGGGCCAGCTGTGTGGATGGTCTGTGTATAAGGGCAAAATGGGCAGGGAATCCAAAAAGGAGTAAGAGGGAATTAAACCGGTACATTGAAAAGCCCAAACACAGCTTACTGACAACAATAACAAACCACTGAGCCACCTGCTCACCCAGACAACCCAAAGAAAGGGAACATATGTAACAGCTAGCATGTGATGGCTAGGCTGCATGGAGGGGACACTGCAGTGTACAGTGAAGAGAGGGAAGGGTGTGTGGAGAAGGGACAAAGCAGGAGCCATTGTATGATAAGGAGAGCAGAACAAACAAAAAGAAAGGAAAAGGAACCTGTGGGACCCAAACCCACAACCTATGTTGGCTCCACGCACGTTTGCAATCACTATCCCAAGCAACCACAACAAGCACAATGTAAATATGTTCCACCAAGCGGCCATCATGTCTGCTAGATTATCACGCAGTAGTGCATCCTACATGCATTGCGTCATACGCGCGTTGCAGAGAACATGCGTAAGTGTCTGACACGAAGCACACACAATAACACCCATGACATTACAGAGCTTTCTACATGCCTTATGAGATATGTCTAGGTGCCTTAGCATAAGTGGTCAGATTATGGCACATAACACATATCCTAAACAGACATCACACACATTATTGTGAGCACTGCAACATGCATATATCACCATACTGCACACTACCTGCCCATTGCCCTTCCCCTGTGCTCCCAACCATGGTCTGACATTCACCAGCAGCAGGCACAGTCAGACTGCACCTGCTGTACCACACCAGGTGTCCCAGCCATGCACAAAGTAACCACAGACACACCGCTAGCCAATCTATCCTGCATGTTCACAGTGGAACAAGCTCACCCAGACCTGGGTTGTATGGCACAGGCACCCGGCAGATGCCCCAGTGACTGGACCCCATAACAAGAAGCACACATATATCACCTGAAACAGATGCTATGTAGCACTATGTGGGAACATAGCCATGCCATTGTCACTGTTTGGTCAGCGTGAGAGTGCCCTAACAGCAAGACGTGCTGTGGCCACCTTGTCCATACAGGTGGTGGTTGGGCACTACAATGCCCCAGCCATTGCCCTACACCCTCTGCAGATGCATCCTGCCCAGTCAGCCCTGCCCAGGCCATACCCACAATACCTTGCTCTCATTATGCACATTTGCAGGCTAACGTTTGTAATAATGAGACATTGTGGGCCCAAAGTGAAATGTAGGCAGCCACGAAACAATGGATAGACATACACACACACCAATTGCAGCATTGTGCAATGATAGGGGTGGTTGGCAACCCTGCTCGCCACACTGATCCTGATTACAGTGCCGACATTGCCAGACTGTGCAGGAGGTATTAGTAGTGCTCCGGTGGTGACTGCGGCTCCGTGCTGGGGCCAACAGCCTGACTCTGCATGGAGCTTTGGATAGTGGAGCCTGTGTGAGTGGGTGTTTGCACCCCTTTTGGCCGCTGTTTTGGGAATTGCACATGTTGCTGTTGTATCTGCATTGTAGGGTAAAATATAAGGACATGCTCTGCAGGATCCACAACTGTGACCCTCTGCTCCAAGATACACTGGCTGTGTGTATTGCACCACACTGTTGCCACTAAAGCACAGTACTCCCTGGGGCTACCTGTACTTCACCTCAGCCAGACCTTTTCTGTTGCACTGCACACCATGTATTGGTACAGGGCATGACTTGGGTGCACTGCAGGCAGGTGCCACTGCCCCCTCCAGCACCAGCACACACACCCCTGTCATGCTGCCTGGCCATATGCTGTTGGTGCTGGTAGTGTGCAGTCCCAGGCCATCCACTGTGCAGGTAGGGAGCGGGGTGTGGGATGGGGTGGGGAGGCATACATGGACATCCCCACATCTCCCCCATCACCACCTACAAATATTATGTCCCTTCCGCATGGGGGAGGGATGGCTGGGGGGATGTCAGGTCAGTGCCCCAGCAACTATTGGCTAGGGTGCACCAGGTAGATGTAGCTGGATTGTGTTTTGCCATGGTCAGCTGCTGTCTTGCTGATTTCTGGTTTCTATACAGTATGTGCCACCTAGGTGACAGCCTAGTCCATTCTGTGCCCCAGCTGCCCCCACTACATGTCCCGCCTGCAGCCCCCTATGCCCCATTTGCACCATCGCCATAGTGGCCTTTCATACCTGGGAACTATGCTGTTGCTGCATATGGATCACTACTATCAGGGCTCCCTGCCTATGTTGTACATTGCTGACGCTGAAATTGTTTCACCCTCCTGCATATTTGCATCTAACGACAGGTTTTCAGTCCCGGTAATGTTCAGCCCTTCAGTACCCCGCGTTAGTGTTACGGGAGCTTCTCCCCGCCTATTGACCCCTTCTCTCTGCCCTCTCTCCACCCCCTGCGGGACTTACCGCGGATGGTGACGTTAACGTGCGTTTGATACCCTTAACGCGCGTTAACATTACCTAACGCACGTTAACTTCACCGCTGCTATGTTAACACGGTTTAGTAAACATACCCTTAAATCATCATGGTATAGGAGACAGCACCCTATTGTGGATTGGGAACTAGTTAAGAGATAGAAAACAGAGAATAGGGCAAAATGATCAATTTTCTCAAAGGAGAAAGGTGAATACTAGGGTGCTCCCAGGTATTTGTACTAAGCCCCCTGCTTTTTAAGATATGCCTTGGAAATGGAAGCAATGAGTGAGATGATCAAATTTGTAAATGACACAAAATTATTCAAATTTGTTAAATCATAAGATGATTGTGAAAAATAGAAAGAGGTCCTTGAGAAATATGGAGACTGAGCAACCAAATGACAAATGAAATTTAATGTAGACAAGTGTAAAGTTATGCAGTTAGGGAAGAACAATACAAACTATGGCTATATGATGCAAGTTCCATATGAGGAGTCACCACCCATGAAAAGGATCAAGGTATCATTGTGGATAATATCTTGAAATCCTCTGCAGTGGTAGCCAAGAAAGCTAATAGAATGCTAGGAATTATAAAGACAGGAATGAAGAATAAAATAATAGGATACCTCTATGAGGAAAGTTAGGGGCTTTCAGAATGGAAAAGGGATGGCCAAAGACAGATATGATAGAGGTCTATAAAATAATGAGTGGAGTGGAATGAGAAAACGTGAATCGATTGTTTACTCCTTTTAAAAAGTACAATGACCAGGGACATAGAAGGAAGCTACAAAGTAGAACATTCAAGACTAATTGGTGAATTCATATCCTGAGGATATAATAAAAGCTGTTAATGTAGCTATGTTTAAAAAAGGTTTGGACAAGTTCCTGGAGGAAAAGTCTATAAATCCTTATTTAAAGTGGAGTGGGGGGAAATCCACTGATTATCCCTGGGACAAGCAGCATGGATTCCGCCTATCTTTTCGGATCCTACCATGTACTTGTGACCTGGATTGGCCACTGTTGGAAACAGAATACTGAGCTTGATGGACCTTTGCTGTGACCCAGTCTGGCATATGTTATGTTCTTATGATTTTAATTTTTTATTTTGATGGTGTTTTATATTATCTTATTATTTGAAATGTTTGTATTTTTGGATAAATTTAAGTGTTATATGTAATATGTATGTATAAACTTTGTTTAATCAATTTTGGTTATCAGGGTGGGGATTTTAAGTAAAGGTGGATTTGTAATTGGGATATTGTGATGATGGTTTTATTTTATTATTCATCACAATATGAATTTTACATGATTAATGGTATATAAAAATGTTTAAACAAATGAATAAATAATCACCGTATGGCATTATTGAAAACATACAATTTGGGACTAATTTATCCAGTAATTTTCTAATTACCTAATTAATCATTTGTGTATAACATCCAAACATTAGCTAATAGGTAATGAAAAAAAACCCCATATAGCTCAGAAAATAATTTACGTATCACAGTAATAGCAAACAGAAATCAATAGGAAAACCAGTAAAAGAGTCATTTCTCTGTTTCAGGACATAGACATAAGGGTGGAAGTTCTATAGGAGACAGAGGAACATGGGAACCTGAAAGCATGTAGATAGCTGGTGCACTCAGCAAAATCCACAGAGACAACCTTGTTGTATCTCACTACTTAACGAGATAAAATTGTCTTAAACATCAATTATGTACATTGAACCCGGTGGACTATTTAAAGCTTTTTTAACTTCATACTGATAGATCCTGACTATGGTGAGTAACACCTACTTAGCTCCACTTACAAAGTGACAACTTAATACCTCCATTCTATCTTAGCAAATCCTTTTAATGGCATGTATATGAAATACAATGGAGGTACATTCTTTGTACAATGCCAGTCGTTTTCTCTCTTATATAAGGAATTTCAGCTTTATTTGTAATATACTATCAGAGAAAGAAATGCTATTGGCCTCAATTGTCTCAGAGCTTGCATCTTAAAGTGTCCCTTAACCTCATAAAGATGTCACCTCTATCAGCTACTTTCTTAGGGGTATGTTTACTAAACCGTCTTAACGTCGCAGTGGTGGTATTATTGCGCGATAAGTGATGTTATCGTGCGATAACGTCACTTATCGTGCGCTAACGTGGCTGCGGCGTTAAGGCATCCTAACGCTGTGAAATCCGGCTCTGAAGGGTGGAGTAAGGCTTCCCAGAGGGAGGAGAGAAGGGGTCAATGGGCAGAGAGTGGGCGGTGAGTGGCTCCTTGCACACTAACGCCATGAAATGAAGGGCAGAAAATTAGCGCCAGTGAAACACTCACAGTAGGCACATTTGCAGGAAAGAGAAACCCTTTCAGTCAGCAATGTACAGCAAAGCCAGGGAAACCCAAAAAAGTGATAGCAGTGGTACACATACACGGAACAAAAAGGCAAATAAACATAGAAAATGACCTGAACCACATTTAAAATTCCAATAACCAAGCTGGCCAATAGTGATATTAATGAGAAACATAAAGAAACACTATTGAAAAAGCATAAAAAAAAAAGATATCATGTTTGGAAGGGTCTATGCTCTGTCCCCCTACAAGGTGAATTATCCCACATTGAAATAGCGGTGATCAGGGTTTTCCATTTATATTGGGCAGGTTTGTTATGGCATGTAAATGTGCCGCAACAGCAGGGTGGGCATGTAGGAAAGGGCAACTGTACAGATGCTGGAAATGGGATACAGAGGACTGCAGGCGGCACATGCTGTGGTCCAGCTGGGGCACAGTGCAGATAGGCAGATGCCTAGGTGGCACATAGGAATGCTAAAACTGTAGAGCAGCCAGACAGCAACTGATGAGGGTCCAACATGGGCATGAGTGTGTTTCTCACAGTGTCACAGGGGATAGTACCCAGCAGGTACCCCCAAGGGCACAGAACATTGGCAGGCATTGCCGGGGGAAGTGCACATGTACATTTAGGCACCCCTACCCGAAAACACACACCATAGGCATCCGCTTAGTGGCACACTGGGTGTACTGGGACTGCGCACCACTAGCACCACCGGCATAAGGGCATGTCAGCATGGTGGCAGAGGGTTGCTGGTGGTGGAGGGGGCAGCGGCAGCTGGCTACAGCAGACCACGGTCAAGCCCCATTTAGGTGTGTGCCGTACACTGCAACAAACAAGATCTGTCTGACGAACAGTCATGGTATCCCCAGGGAATGATCTGCTTCTGTGGCAACAGTGTAGTGCAGTACACACAGTCAGTGTGTTCAGGGTCAGAAGGTCACAGGTTCACACCCCAGCTGTGGCTCCTGCAAACCATGTCCCTATATTTTATCAAGAGATGGAACTGTTATTGCAGATTAAATAAACAAGCCATAAACACCTATATTTTACCCTACAGGGCACAGGCACCATAAATATGTGCAATCCCTAGAGCAGAGTTTCCCAACTGCAGTCCTGGAGGGCCAAACACCATTCAGGTATCATGTTGTCCCTACTAAATATGCCTGTGATGCATTTGTATGCCCTGCCCCCATTGTATGCAAATGCCTATTCATTAGGGACAGCACGAAAATCTGAACCGTGTTTGGCCCACCGGGACCGGAGTTGGGAACCTCTGTCCTACAGCAGCAGCCAACAGGGGCATAAACACCCACACCCACAGGCCCCACTAACCAATGGCTCATGGAGAGTCAGGCTGTTGGGTCCTGCATGGACAGCAATGCCATCTTAAACTTGGAAACACGTTCCACATATATCAAAAAGTCGCTGTGATTAATGTCAGCTAACAAATCCTAACTTAAAAACAATTTGTTGACAGAGATTAATCATAGCAACCTTTCGGATATCTGTGGAGTGTGTTTCAGTGTTCGCTTCTGACAGTGTTTACCACCCCAGAGAGTGACCCTAACAGTATTGAGTACCATAGCAATGCCTGCACTGTGCCCAGGACTGGTGTAGCGTCCAGGGCTGCCAACCACCTCTATATTTGCACAATGCTGAAATAGGTGTGGGAGTGTGTGTCTGTCTATCCAGTGTTTTGTGGCTGCCTACACCTTACTGAGCCCACAATGCTTGCACTGTTTCCAGTGGTAGCCTGACAATGTGCATAATGAGGAGTAAGGTATTGTGGGTATGGCCTGGACAGGGCTGCCTGGGCAGGCTGCATCTGAACAGGGCATAGGGCAATGGCTTGGACATTGTAGTGCCCGACCACCACCTGCACGGACAGGGTGGCCACTGCATGTCATGCTGGGAGGTCACTCTCACCCTGACTGAACAGTGACCACAGCATGGCTAGACTCCCCCATAGTGCTATATGGTATTTCTCTGAAGTGTTATTTAAAGGTTCCTATTTCTGGGGCTCAATCACTGACATACCTGCTTGGTGTGTGCTGGATCCCATGCCTGGGTAGACAGTGTTCCTTTTGGAACATGCACTATGTACTAGCTAGCAGACTGTCTGCAATTAGCATATGTATGGCTGGAACACTGTGTCCTCTGATGGTGAATGTCAGATAGTGGTTGGGGCTGCTGAGCATTTCCAGCATTCTGCCTGTCTGCCATTGCCTTATTGATGTGTACAGATCTGCATTGACTACGCTGTAGTGTGCCTGTTCCCCAGCAGGAGTGGGGTTGATGGTCCCCTCTACTGCCACCATTGCAGAGATGTAGAATGTGGATCTGTTGTTGGGAGATACTGTCCCCCACCCTGAGCCACAGAGGGCAGGTTGGGTGGCGCTACATAATCTGCTTTTGGGTCCAAACACCCCCCTTCACCTATAACATGTGACCATGGCACCCACACAGAATATACACTATTCTGGGTGCATCATAGTCCACAAGGGCTAGATGTGATTGGGATATACAGATGGACACAGGTGTATCCTAGGTGCATCTGCACAGACTACTTATCACACACTAGCACTGACGGCGACCTGCAGCATAGCCTATCTCAGCCAATCCAGGTGTGCAGACCTAGTGCTGGGCACCCCACCTCACTCTCATGGTGAGCACAGGACCCGCACAATGTCACGGTCTGTAGCTACTTTGTGCCAGTAACACACACGGTCAGTTCCCCCTACCAGGCCGAGGTGCTGTGGGGGTGCATAACCCATCTTGTGATCATCTGTAGACTGCTGATCTGCATGTGCAGTGCATCATGGGTACGGGTGGGTTAACCCTATCCTGGTAACCACAGCAGTTTGTGTGGTGACCTGCAGTCTTTCTGTAGCCAGGCAGGGGTTTATTAGTAGCTATAGCGATGTAGCCACTGGGTACTTCACTGACTGTGGAGGCAGAGGTCATGGGTTTGATCCCACAGTTGTGCTATTTGATAGGGCTGTCTGAGGCATTTCCTTTTTTAATTTAAATTAGTGCTGCCAGCAAAAACACCCTCACAGTGCTGTAACTTTAAGGTGCCTCATAAGGCGCCCTATAAAGCACCCTATAAGGCACCCTATAAAGTGTTTTATAAGGCGCCCTATAGAGAACATTATAAGGTGCCTTGGCAGACAGTGCACTTTATAATGTGCCCTCTGGAGTGCCTTATAGGGCGCCTTATGCATCACCTTAGGTTACGGCACTGTGAGGGTGTGTTTGATGGCAGCACTAATTTAAATTAAAAAAGAAAATGCCTCCGTCAGCACTGATTTAAAGTAAAGGGTAATGCCTCAGACAGCCTTACTCAGTAAGCCCACTGGGGGATTAAACTCATGACCCATGTTTCATTAGTCAATGTATTAACCATTGTGCTACACCTCTGTTGCTGCGTTTCCAGGTCAGCGCGCCTAATTAAGGCTAACATGCGTTAACGTGCCACGGCTCCCTCTATCATGCAATAATGGACTTTATCGTGCAATAACCCGAAATGCTACCTTAAGACTGGAACGCCCACTACCTTATATGGCATTTGTCACAGTAAGACTGCAACTAACGCCGGTAACATTAAGACGGTTTAGTAAACATACCCCTTAGCCTTCTTTTAACATATTTGAAAAATGTTCACACCTTTACATTTAATATGCCAGACTGAATACACACAGAGGGCCGAATTCTGTCCCACATGTGCATCTCCTTTGTACATCCGGGCTGACCTGGATGTATAAAGGAGATCACGATTTTGATCAGAATCAGGATCAGCAGGATCAGAATCGCAAATAGGCATGTACATGCAGGTCAGTCCAGGCTTGCACGTACAGCCACAGTCCGGCTAACTCAGCCAGGGATTTTGAATGGAGTCAGGGTGCCATGAAGTCATGTTGCCATGGCACCGTGCCTCCATTTAAATGCCGCGATGCCGGCCTCCTGCAAACAGAATTAATTCCCCACAGCCTGAGCCCCAATCTGGCCTCCTAAGGCCAGGATCGGGCTGCAGGGAATTAACTCTTCCCCCCCCCCCCTCAGCCCCTTCGACACCCAGGGCCGCTTAAAGAAACACAGCCTGGGGAGCTATTCCACCTCAGAGGTGAAATAACTTCCCTGGCCATTTCGCCGGCCCTGTATGTACAGGGCTGACATTAGAATCGGTCCTGTATGTCCAGTGCTGGCGACCACCCACTGCCTGACCACTCTCTGCCCCCGGGCCGCCTCTTCCCCACCCCCGACTAACTTTCCCATACAACCGGCGGGGAAGTTAATTGGGGCTGTCCAATGGGATGTCCATCCCCACTATTTGTGTCTCAGAATAACCCCCAGAGTGACAGAGAAGGAAAGTACGGGAGATCTTGCAATTTCAAACTTAGGTTTATAGGAAATAGGGATTAATGTCAAAAAGAATGCAGGCAAGCAAGCAGAAAATGAATTATGACTACAGTATAGAAACACAGAAACATGATGACAGAAAAAGACCACATGGCCTATCTAGTCTCTCCTTCCATAACAACAACTACAACAGTCCACTTTTTACCTTTAGAGATCCTCTGTGTTGGTCCCATGCTTTTTTGAATTCAGTTACTGTCCTCATCTCTACCACCTCCACTGGGAGACTATTCCATGGATCCACTACTCTTTCTGTAAAGAAATATTTCCGCATATCACTCCTGAATCTATCTCCCTTCACCCTCATCCCATGTCCCCTCGTAGCAGAACTTGCTTTCAATTGAAAGAGGCTCTCTCCCTGAACATTTATGCCACGGAGGTATTTAAACATCTCAATCATATCACCTCTATCCCGCCTTTCCTCTAAGGTGTACATATTAAGATCCTTAAGTCTGTCCTCATATGCTTTATAATGAAGCCCATTAATCATTTTAGTAGCAACCCTCTGCACCGACTCCATCCTGTTCACATCCTTTTGAAGGTGCAGTCTCCAGAATTGCACACCATACTCCAAATGAGGTCGCACCAAAGACTTATACAGAGGCATTATCACCTCCTTTTTTCTGCTAGCCATTCCTCTCCGTATGCACCCATGCATCCTTCTAGCTTTTGCCGTCACCTTTTCTACCTGTTTAGCTACTTTAAGATCATCAGACACAACCACGCCTAGGTCCCGCTCTTCTTTAGTGGACAAAAGTACTTCACCTCCTATACTGTATTGCTCCCTTGGATTGCTGCAGCCCAAATGAATGACCTTACATTTTTTAACATTAAATCCCAGCTGCCAAATTCTAGACCATTCTTCAAGCTTAGCTAGATCCCTCCTCATGTTATCTACACCTTCCTGGGTGTCTATTCTATTGCAGATTTTGGTATCATCTGCAAAGAGGCATACCTTACCCGACAGCCCTTCTGCTATATCACTAACAAAGATGTTAAAAAGAATCGGACCAAGGACAGATCCCTGGGGCACACCACTGGTAACATCAGGGCCGGATTTACCTTGAGTGAGGCCCTACGCCAACAAAAATTGTGGGCCCCCAGCAGGGGCGGCCCAAGGGGGGTGCGGACCTCATTTGCATAAGGGGCCTCATTTGCATAAATATTTGCATAATGTTACCATATACTAACTTTTAGTAAACGTGCCTCTTAATGAGTGTATGGATAAAGAAAGACTAAAAGATTTCTACATTACTATAATCCAGTGCCAACTGCCAGACACATTAGGAACTACTACAAACACTGCCCATAGTAAACCCGCCGTATCCTAACAGCACTACCAGGACTCACAAAGCACCATACTCTACCAATCAAAAGGCAACATTGCAAATATTAAACCAATACATTTCAGAGAACAACAATACATGACCTACTGGGGAAAGAGAACAAGTGGCAATGTCAAATAGGAATTATATAAACAGAACACCTCAGCTCAGTTACACATGCAGAACATAGACCATCACCAAACAAGTAATCACAATTTAGAAATAGGAAGACAATAATTAAACTGGGAATCCCAAAAGCCAAACTTGGAATGTACAACACTGTAGAAATAAAACTATACATTAATTTGCTCTTGTACTAAACAAAGCGCAGATGTTAATGATGCACATTTACCAGAGCTGACATATTCCAATTAATAAATTCAAAATAAAGAGATATTTTTCTACGTTTTGTGCATTTTTTTCAGCTGCAATTGCTCCAGCCACTTTCTTCTGGTTTCTTCGTGTCTTCTGCTAACTCTCCATCGTCTGCTGTCCATTTGTCCTTTCTTCTCTCTTCTAGATTTTTTTCCATTCTCTCTCTACATCTGCTTTAATATACTAATCTTTCTCCTTTTGCTCTTTCCTCATTCCTATTTCATCCACTCAAATTTTACCCCTCCATCCTCAATCCCCACTTACTCTCCCAATACCCGGCCAATTGTAGATTTTTTATCCCTCCCACACAAAATATTTTTCCCTTCTCCATTTTACTCTTCCAGCCCCATCCCATTCTAATCCTCCCCCAACATCAGCTCCCTTCTAGTTCCAGCCTCACCCAGCATCCATTCCCTTCTAGTCCCTGCATCAGCCCATTTCCAGTCCTAGCCATCCATCAGCCCATTTCCAGTCCTAGCAACCCCCCAACCCAATACCAGTCCTAGCCCCCCCATCACCCCACTTACAGTCCTTAACCCCCCATCACCCCATTTTCAGTCCTTAACCCCCCATCACCCCATTTTCAGTTTAAGCCCCCCCTATAACCCATTACCAGTCCTAACCCCCCATCAGCCCACTTCCAGTCCTAACCCCATCAACCCATTTCCAGTCAGCCCCCCATAGCCCATTGCCAGTCCTACCCCCCCCATCAGCCCACAGCCCATTACCAGACCTAACCCATCATCCCTACTCCAGTTTTAACCCCCCAGCCCATTTCGTCCTAGCCCCCATAGCCCATTACCAGACAACCCCCATCAGCCCACAGCCCATTACCAGTCTTAACCCCCCCAAAGCCCATTACCAGTTCTAACCCCCCCCCAACAGCCCATTACCAGTCCTAACCCCATCAGCCCACCTCCAGTCTTAACCCCCCAGCCCATTTCCAGCTTGTAGACGGGGCCCCCGCGGCAGCAGAGGGGGCCCCGCGGCGGCAGCCACCAGTTTTTTTTTTTTAATTGTGTTTAAAAAAAATTAACTGGTTCTTTTTTTGTGGGCCCCTGCCGGCTGTGGGCCCTACGCCATTGCGTACATGGCGTATAGGTAAATCCGGCCCTGGGTAACATCCTTCTCCTCAGAGTGAGCTCCATTTATTTGTTCTCTTTGTTGCCTCCCACCCAACCAATTTCTAACCCAAGCAGTAACTTTAGGGTCCATCCCTAGGGTGCTCAGTTTGTTTATAAGTCACCTGTGAGGAACAGTGTCAAAGGCTTTACTGAAATCTAAATACACCACATCTAGAGCTCTCCCTCGGTCCAACTCCCTGGTCACCCAGTCAAAGAAATCAATCAGATTTGTCTGACAAGACCTGCCTCTGGTGAATCCAAGCTGCCTCGGATCCTGTAATCCGCTGGACTCCAGAAACCTCACTATTTTCTCTTTCAGCAGCGTTTCCAATAATTTACTCACCACCGAAGTTAAACTAACCGGCCTGTAGTTTTCAACCACATCCTTTCTTCTGCTTTTGTGTAAAGGCACCACATGAGCCTCTCTCCAGTCCTTTGGCACCACTCCCGACTCCAACGAGGCATTGAAAAGGTCAGTCAGTGGAGTTGCTAGAACGTCCCCAAGTTCCCTCAGTATTCTAGGGTGAATCCCATCCGGTCCCATCGCTTTGTCTACTTTAAGTTGAGCTAGTTTCTCACGAACACAGTCTTCTGAAAATTGTTCAAGATGTCCCTCGCTTCTGTTCTTATTTGTGGGTGTTTTCTGAGGTCCTGCTCCTGGTTCTTCATCTGTGAACACAGAACAAAAATATTTGTTAAGCAATTCCGCTTTATCCTTATCAGCTTCTACATATTCCCCCCCCTGCACCCTTGAGTCTGACAATACCACTTTTGCCCTTCCTCTTCTCACTAATATATCTGAAAAATGTCTTATCCCCCCATTTTATTGCATTGACTATTTCCTCCTCATTTTGAATCTTTGCCTTCTTGACTACTTTGCTAGCTTCTCTAAGTTTTTCCAAATACAGATGCCTGTTTTCCTCTCTCTGTGATCTCTTGTATTTCATGAAGGCCTCCCTCTTTTTCTTCACTTTTTCAGCTACTTCCTTCGAAAACCATAGGGGTCTCCTGTTCCTTTTGCCTTTATTTACCATTTTAGCAAAAAGGTTGGTTGCCTTTAAAATACCCCCTTTCAGTTTTGCCCACTGTTTTTCTACATCCCCCAGCTGTTCCCATCCTACTAACGACTTCCTGAGGTATTGACCCATCTTCGGAAAGTTAGTCTTCCTAAAGTCTAAGATCCTCACCTTGGAATGGATTCCAACAGCCCTAGTCCCAATACTGAACCACACCATCTGGTGATCACTGGATGCAAAATGCAAAATGATCTCCCACTACAACATCAGAAACACTCTCACCATTGGCAAGCACCAAGTCCAGCATGGCCCCTTCACGTGTGGGGCCCGCTACCAATTGTCTGAATAGTTCTCCCTGTATAGAATCCAGGATCTCCTTACTTCTAGATGATACTGCAGCAGGAATGTGCCAATCAACATCTGACACATTGAAATCTCCTATCAGTAGCACTTCCCCTTTCCTAGCAATGCTGTGCATGTCTTCAATTAACTCTCTGTCCACCTCTTCCTCTTGTGAGGGAGGTCTGTATATCACACCAATGCAAATAGATTTCTCTTTCCCTCTTTCTAGTTTAACCCACAATGCCTCCTCTCTCCCTTTTAAGCTCTGTAATTCCAAAGCTTTAATAGTAGTTTTACATGTAGTGCCACTCCTCCTCCCCTTCTTCCTACCCTGTCCTTTCTGAATAAAGTATAGCCAGGTATAGTTACATCCCAATCATGGTTTTCTGTGAACCATGTTTCTGTAACTGCCACTAAATCCAAGTCAGCCACTCCCACCAAAGCCCCAACTTCAGGGATCTTATTTCCCATGCTACGGGCATTAATACACACTGCTTTCCATTTGTTACCTCTGTTACCCATTTCCATAAAGGTATTTAATGTATCACCTACCTGGGGGCTTTCTTCACCCATCCCCAATGAATCTAGTTTAAAGCCCTCTTCAGTAGATTAGCCAGTCTACTACCAAAGATGCGTTGACCTTTCTTGGACAGATGGATGCCATCTCTGCTCTGCAACCCTTGGAACAGCTTCCCATGGTCTAGGAAACCAAAACACTCTCGATGACACCATCCACGCAGCCATGAATTCATCTCCAGGATGCGAGCCTCTCTGCCTTGGCCTTTACCCTCAACAGGGAGGATTGAAGAGAACACCACCTGTACACCTAACTGCTTCACCCTCTGTCCCAGTGCCATGAAGTCACTTTTGATACGTTCCGAGGTATACCTGTCAGTATCATTTGTTCCAACATGGATTAGCAACATTGGGTAATAGTCAGTGGGCTTGATGAGTCTCGGCAAACTCTCCGCAACATCCTGGATTTTGGCACCAGGCAGACAGCATACCTCTCTGGACATCTAGTCTGGTCGGCAGATGGACGCCTCAGTACCCCTCAGAAGAGAGTCTCCAACCACCACTACCCTTCATTTTCTCATAATGTGGCCAAATGCCTATTAGAGAAAATCAAAAAGGAACTTGGGTAAATAATTCATAGTAATTTTTTTGACATTGAGCAGGGTTGACCCTGGGAGGAAGAGGGACCTGAAGTAAGCCAGTCTATTGAAAAGGGAGCCCCCCCCCCCCCCTAGAAATCAAAGAAATGGTCATTGCAACTCCTGGCCCTCCAACACTCAGTAATAGGAAACTGGAAGCAAGGCTACTATAGCAGTGCAGGAGTTCACAAAGGGCATGTTTACTACACCACACTACTGGATGGTATAGGGCTCAGCGTGCGCCAAGTTTGCAACAGTAAATTCTACCACGTTTCAAAAATGCAGCTGCACTAAAAATCCCATGCTACATGAATAGTGTGGGTTGGGACAGAGAATGGGCAGTTCAGGGGTAGATCATGCATATTATGGTTAGCATGTGTATCTTTGCTACATACTCACCGGCAATATTGCACATAGTGTGGGTGCACTTACGCTACTCAATGGGTGGTGTTAAGTGCACTTGCATTGATCACACTAAACAGAATGAGCATGGGGGTTGCATGAAATCCATGCCTGCTACACGGGAATATGGCAGGCAGAGCTCCATTTTTTAATGCAGGCCCAGTGCAATCCCCATACTCATTTTTGGGGAGGAACATGCAGTAGGCACCTGTGTTTTTGTCAACATGCCACAAAGTGAGCCTTTGCTCTGGTTTCCCCTTCCTCACCCAATACACACATACATGAATGGTCTTGGCTTGAAGATGACTATCTGAGGATTTTGGGATTTCATCAAATAGCAACTCTGCTAATAGTGCACAATCTGGCAAATATTGAAGTTGGTAAAAAAAGATATTTGGCATGATCAAAAATAGCAAGATTTGGGACACACAGGATAAACCACCACAGATGTTCCATATATACCCTTACTCCTCCCACCAACTAACAAAGGGACACTATGGTATGCTTTAAGACTATTCAATTGCCATCCTGAACCCAAAATGTCTGATGCATTTTACTCATGTTTAGAGCTGGAATTGGAGTGGAGGAGTAGCTAGTGGTTAGAGTAACAGTTTAGTACCCAAAAGAACAGAATTTGATTTCCACTGGCATTCCTTGTGACTGTGGGAAATCACGTTACCCTTTATTGCCTTGGAAGAAAAGGCTTGGAAAACTACTTTCAGTTATACCTTGCCGAGAAAACCCAGGAGCTGTAGCATTGCCAGGAACCAGCATTGACTTGACGGCACTGAGAAAAAAAAGGGTTAGAATGTTCTTGCTATAACTACTCAACCCATTCTAGTATAAGAGGGATTTTGTCTGGTCTATGGGAGTGATTTTATTTTATTTTTTCTCTCAAGGCAGTTAAATAAAAAGAGAAACAGAAAGGAAAATAAGGTGATGCATTCTTATTGGACTAACTTAATACACTGGGGGAGGGGGGTCATTCTGAAACACAAATAAGCCATGTGGATGTGCACAGGGAGATGGATATCTGCCAAAAATGTCCACAGCCGCATTCCTAAATGCATTCCCCTTGTACATACACGGCATTAAGAAGCAGATCTCAGAATGTGCACATTAGGGGCGGAAAAGGGGCATGGCTTACTCCAGAGATGTATAAAGTGTATTCAAGTTGTGTACATGTAAATCCATCAGGTGCCCTGCAGAGGTCCACATTATACCTGTAGAAACGTGCCATAAGGGCAGGGCTTATAAAAAAAAACTAGCACGGCACACAGAGCCACTGATATCAGAAGAGAAGAAACTGCCATGACTGAAGCCAGTGAAACACACCTACATGGGAGCAGCTGCCAAGTCAATGGCAACCAGTGACAGCCCAAAGGATGTGCAAAAGTGAGCAGCATTGCAGAAACATTATAAAATCATAGTGACTACTTTCAAATTAATCAACAAAATTGCACTGTCACATCTATCTACCAGGATACTAAGCCCCCCAGAAAACAGAATAAGAAGAAGGAAGAACCTTAATACTATTTTAGTACCTGAAGAAATCAGAAAATCAAAGCAGATAACAAGTAAAAGTGCCTTTTCCTATGTTGCACCGATGCAATGGAACAAACTTCCAGTTCATCTAAGGGAGACCACAGACCTCCAAATATTCCGAAAGGACCTAAAAACATACCTATTCACACAACACTACTACAGCAAAGTCTACCACGTAGAAGAGACCACTCAGTCTCAGACGGTCCATACCAACTAACTCCTATTATATAACTGCTCCCTGAATCTAATCCAGCTCAGACACTGGTATTCTCACTCCTCATACTAATATATATGACACTGTACATACATTTCCAAGACCCAATGTCGGACTTAATCTGTAAATAATAGTTATAATAAATATCCACATTAATGTATATAGTTCATACTCAGTTATGTTCAACTGTACATGGAATGTTATAATGTTCAGAAGTTCAATGTATGTTTCCTGTTGTTCATTGTGAATCGCTCCTGATCTTTGGAAGGGGCAGTATATAAAAGTTTACAAATAAATAAATAAAATAAAAATAAGGAGACAGGGAGACAAGTAGGACTGACACAAATGCATTTAATAGTGGCATAAGCAGAGGTACAGCACACTCCCCCCCCCCTCAAAGCATGCAATGACAAATGCCCATCCCTGCCCACCCCATCACACCCACAGATATCTATCATATCCCTCCTCAGTCATCTTTTTTTGCCAAGTTGAAGAGCCCTAACCTTTTAAGTCTCTCCTCATAGGGGTAACCTTCCATCCCCTTCACCATTTTTGTTGCTCTTCTCTGTATCTTTTCTAATTCTGCCATATTCTTTTTAAGATACGGTGACCAGAATTGCATACAATATTCAAGATGCGGTCACACCATGAAACGATACAGAGGCATAATATCCTTGGTTTTATTCACCATTCCTTTCTTTATGATTAATAGCATACTATTTGCTTTCTTGGCCACAGATGCACATTGGGCAGAGGATTTCAATGTAATATCTATGATGATGCCTAAATATTTTTCCTGAGTAGTGGTTTCTAATGTGATACCTTGCATCGTGTAACCAAAATTTGTGTTGTTCTTTCCTAGATGCATAACTTTGCACTTGTCCACATTAAATTTCATCTGCCATTTGGATGTCCAGTTTTCCAATTTATCAAGGTCCTCTTGCAATTTTTCACAATCTTCTTGTGCTTTAACAATTTTGTGTCATCTGCAGATGTGATCACCTCACTTGTTACTGCCATTTCCAGGTTATTTAAGCATATGTTAGAAAGCCCAGAACAGATCTCTGGGGTATTCCACTATTCACCTTTCTCCATTGAGAAAATTGTCCATTTAGGCCTACTCTCTGCTTTCTATCTTTTAACCAGTTCCTGATCCACAGTACATACTGCCTCCAATCTCATGACTTTTTTGCCCCAATTTCCCCAATTTCCTCTCATGAGACACCTTGTCAAAAACTCTCTGCCTGACAGTTCTTAAAGGGGTTTTGGTTTTCATTTTTAAAAGCTAACACTTTTTCTATACTGCAAAAGGGGGGGGGGGTTGTAGTGTTGGGCAAAGCTCTGTCAGTTATAGGTCATTCTTTCTTGTTCCAGCTACCCATTCACAGCTAGCTCTTTGAAGCCACTGACCTCATCAGATGTTAGTGGTCCTTGATTAGCTTGCTAAGCAGCTAGGCAGTTGTGCGCTGTATAGGGTCTACAGAGCCTTGCAAGTTCTGACATTCCTAACAGAGACTCCATTGCAAGCAAGATAATACTGTCCATTTTTTAAAGACCAGCTCTCTGCCTGAAATCTCTTAAAGGGGTTTTGGCTTTCATTTTTAAAAGCTAATTATTTTTCTGTACTGCAAAGGGGGAATTTTTTGTGGTGCTAGGCAAAGATCTGTCAGTTAGAGTTCATTGTTTTTTGTTCCAGCTACCCATTCACAGCTAACTCTTTGAATCCACTGACCTCATCAGGTGTTAGATCCCTCCTTACCCACCCTAGCTCCCACCCATCACATGTGAGAATTCTTGCTTTATAGGGCAACTCCCCAATTACATAGAACAGCACTATTAGAACACACTTAAAGGAGATTAACTGCTTTTTCTCTTAAAAGGACAACTGAGGAACAGGTAGGAACTCTGGTAGGTCTCTTTCTTTTACTTCAACAGGTACCAAAGCTCCACGAACTGAACAATGGCTGGGAAAAATAATATTGCCAAAGTGTTACCCCTGTTACAGCTTCTGCCTCTGTCCAGAGATCCTAATGCCAATTGAAGGTCTAGTTCCATGTGCAGGATGCCTGCATGCTGAAGCTCTCAGGAAACAAGTAGAGGAGCTCAGAGAAGAGGTGGTGAGACTGAGAAACATTCGAGAAAGTGAGATGTTCATTGATGAGATGCTTCTTGAAACATCCAAGTTCTCCAGCAGAGCTGAAGATGGGAGGCCACAGAATGATGAAAGTTGGACACGAGTCACCACAGCCTGCAGAATCAGCAATCCAATTCCTCCAGCCCTTGAATTGAAGAATCAATATGCAGCCCTGGAAGAGGAGGAGGTGAAAGTATCCCTGGAAAGGGAAGAACCAGAGCTTGAGCACCCCAAAGTTGCAGAATCAGTGACCACCAAGGAAAAAATAATAGTGGTGGTTGGTGACTCTCTTCTGAGGGGTATTGAGGCATCCATACTACAAAATGCGAATCATCAGGAGACTGAAACCGCTCCTCGCCCCAGAACACTTCCGTACCGTCTGTCAAGCACTGATAACCCCACTACTGGACTTCTGCAATCCGATATACCTTGGACTACTGAAACAAGCCCTCAAACCACTCCAACTGGCACAAAACACTGCAGCACAAATCATATCAGGAACCGCAAGACAGGAGCACATCACACCTACCTTAAAGGACTTACACTGGCTTCCAATCCATGCACGCATCAGATACAAAACAATCATAAACCTATTTAAGATAAAACAGCACACATCAGCCAACAGCCTGCACACCCTCATACAACCAGACACCAGCACACGTCCCAGAAGAAAACATACACACAACCGAGTCAGCACCCCAAGTGAATACAAACACACACGCAAGGACACAACAGACAGAGCACTCTCCATGGCTGCTCCAACAATATGGAACAAACTACCGGACGATCTGAGGGCTACTACAGACCTCAAGGACTTTAGAAAACAGCTGAAAACCATGCTGTTCATAGAACACTATGGACACATCACATAACCTCAGAGAATGTATAACAGCACATGATACCGCCTAAACAATGTATGTATGGAATATGTTTTTTGCACCACTGTATATAGCCCACTCTGTACATAGCTCATACCAATCCGGCACACAATACAACACACTCAACTTCACCCTCACTGCATGTATAACACACTCACTTTACTCGATTGTTTGCTGTGATACCACCTTGATTATTAAGATAAGGCGGTTTAGAAATACTGTTAAATAAATAAATAAATAAAATAAATCCATCTGCCGACCAGACTTGATGTCTGCCAGGTGCCAAAATCCGTGATGTTATGGAGAGTTTGCCTACTGAATATTATCCAATGTTGCTCATTCATGTCGGCACAAATGATACTGCTAGGTATCCCTCAGAGTGTATCAAAAGTGACTTCATGGCTCTGGGACAGAAGGTGAAGCAGATAGGTATGCAGGTGGTGTTTTCTTCAATCCTCACTGTTGAGGGTAAAGGCCGAGGCAGAGAACCTTGCATCCTGGAGATAAATGCATGCTGCATGGATGGTGTCATTGAGAGTGTTTTGATTTCCTGGATCATGGGATGATGTTCGAAGGGCTGTAGAGCAGAGATGGCATCCATCTGTCCAAGAAGGGTCGACGTGTCTTCAGTAACAAACTGGCTAACTTGCTGAAGAGGGCTTTAAACTATATTCATTGGGGATAGGTGAAGATATACCCCTAGGTAAGTGAAAGCCGCAAGATAAGTAAACACTGGCATTCAATGACTAGAAGTAATGAGGCTTTGCAGTTTCCTGTGGAGGGAACTTTCTCCATAGATAAGCTTCATTACCTGAGATATGAGTTGGCGGTTAATTGCAAACCGTGTAATAGTCATGAATGGATTGTGCTCACATGGTGGGAAGGGATGGCACATGAAAAAAAACATAGGAATGAAGTTCAAGATCTGAAACAAAAGTTATTTGTGTTAGGAGAAAGATCTAATGATTTTTGCAAAAAGGTGGTGGATGAGGAGAGCGAGGACGGATTCCCAGCTGCTGTTCCTCCAGTATATGAAGCAGACATGATCGCGCTGGCAATTTCAGCCAGATCGTATCCTGCTCTTTCTCCTCCTCCTCTTTCTTTGGTATCTCAAAAGACACCAACTGAGCGAGTGTGGGTCACTTGTGCGGCAGAACTAAGGGAGGAAATACTTAGAAATAAACAGAAGTTAGGGGGAGAAGAATTGTTTAACTTGGATATTTGTAATATCTTCCAGCTCAAAGACTTGCGAGCAAGTGTGGACAGAGAAATAGAGAGTGCTGTGCAAGTAATAAGGACCATATGAGTGGCAATAGGTCAGGATAATCAAAATAAATAGGATAAAATCAAAATAAGCATAACTATCTCTTAGATTTGAACATATAGGGGTAACCTACATGGATCAGTGGGTACACCCCTAAACAAAGGCATGGGGAGAGTTGACCTGCACGGAGCGGCAGGTGCACCTACACTTGCTGCCTTGATGAGCAGACTAGATGGACCATACTGGTCTTTATCTGCCATCATATACTATGTTATTATGTTACTATAGTGTTACTATTGCAAAAAGAATGATGAATTTATTAAAAGGATTGAGGAAGATTTGGACAGACATTATGAAACTTATAAAGAGGAGCATGACAGATTATATCATGCTCTAGGATCTATTCAGGAAGCTATGAACCAGCAGAATAACACAGTTAAATCAGAATCAGCAGCTGAGGGAACTGAGATTGTGCCCACTTATCCATTCCGTTTGTACCCAGCGGGTTTGATATGCTATATGACTGTATCTGCAAACTGGAGCCCTAAGGTGTTTGATTTGGCTAAAACCTTTCTTAATAACAGGGATAGCCCTAGTAGATTTGTGTCTTTATGGTCTCAAATAATTAATAGTTATAATCCTACTTGGGCAGATTTAGACAAATTGCTTAGAGCTGTGTTTTTTAATCCTGCTGATTACCATTGTGCTACTTATCTGGTCCGTGAGGATAACTGGCAGTGGCCACTCACAGACCCTGTGACAGAATTTCAAGAGAAAATTCAGAAAAATAATTTTAAAATAATGTTAAAATTTATTGAAGTGGTATGTAAGCCTGTAAAGCATTGGTCAAGACTGACATCTCTAAGGCAGGATAGGGGTGAAAAGGTTCCAGATTTTCACACTAGGGGGTATGTTTACTAAATGGCACTAAAGTCGCGGCTGTGACGTGTCAGACGGCTGCCTGGGTGAGAATGTTCACAGTCTTGGCAAGTGCATATATCAATATGATTTGCAAGGGATTGTGGGAAATGCAGTCCATTCACACCAGACACAGCTGCTCACAATAATTAGTTGTGCTTGAGTGTAAAGCCAATAAGATATTTATTTATGGGGTTATTTCTCCCAACACAGATATGCTTGGTAGCACATAAAACAGGATACTTGCTTTCAGTGTTAAACTTAGAAAAACAAAATACAGTCTCTAAAATGCTTGTATGCAAATGCTGGAAGTCTAAAAAATAAGATGGGAAAGTTAGAATATATAGCACTAAATGAGATGTTAGATATGATTGGAATATCAGAGACATGGTAGAAGGAGGACAACCAGTGGGACACTGTGATACCTGGGGTACAATCTATATCGTAATGATAGAGCTGAACAAATTGGTGGAGGGATTGTGCTCTATGTTAGAGAGGGCATTGAATCAGAAAGGATTAAAGTTTTGCAGGAAACAAAATTTGCTGTAGAATCTCTATGGATTGAAATTCCATGTAAAAACGGGAAGGCAAGGGTAGTGGGGGTGTACTATCGACCGTCTGGCCAGAATGAACAAAGGGATGATGAAATGCTCAAAGAAATGAAGGAAATGAAGGTTTACTGCAATTTTGACGCCCAGATTAGGGAGAGGTGGTGGTGGGGTGGCTTTGCTCCATCGCACGTCTATTGATATTGAAGAGGTCTCTTCCTCCTTTGTCCTGTACTCTGAATCCCTTCTTCTTCGCCTTCGCTCCTCCCCTCCCCTTTACTTTCTTCTTCTCTACCTCCCTCCTTCTCTGACGACTGCTCATTGGGATGCAGCTCTCCAAACTATCTCTGATGTCACTGTTCAGTTCTCTAATCTTATTATCTTGGGTGATTTCAATGTCCATGTTGACCACCCCAGTAGACAGAAAGACCGTGCCTTTCTGGACCTATTACATGATATCCCTTTGCAACAACATGTGCTTGGCTCTACCCATATGGCTGGACATACACTAGATTTGATTCTCTCCCGTACCACGCTGCTATCGGTGATTTCTCCCCCCACTATGCTTAGTGTCCCCTGGTCTGATCATTTCTGTGTCCTCTTTTCCATCTCTTCCCCTTCTGTAACACCTACTGATCCCATCATGCCCTCCCCTTCTACTTCCCTCCACCGTCGCATCACTCCTGACACCCTTAGGGCTTTTCCACCCGCCTCCTCCCTCTTCCCGCCAGACTTTACTGTACTCTCCTCTGATGAACAGGCTTCCCTTTGGAACTTCCTTCTTTCGGATGCTTTGGATAACCTGGCCCCACTTCATCCAGTCCCCAATTATTCTGGACCCCCTCACTCTTCATGGTATCATCCTGCTCTTCGCCTTCAGCGAACCCAGCTCCGGCACTTACAACGTCAGTGGGCCCGCCATCCCTCCCCCGAATTACGCCTTCGCTTTAAGCAGTTTTTTTCTGAATATCGCTTGGCTATTCAATCTGCCAAGCGTGATTTTCATGCAACTGAAATCTCTACTGCTGCAAATTCTTCTAGACAACTTTTTTCTATTTTGCGCAGACTCTCCACTGTTGGTCCTGATCTTCGGCGATTGTCCTTGGCCCCCGACCCTCAGTCCTTAGCCACTTTCTTTTCGGATAAGATTCTCAATCTCCGTTCATCCTTTTCACACCCTTCCCCTCCACCGCCCTTGTCCCCACCTTGTTCTTCCTTGTCATCTGTTTCTTCTGGTCCCTTGGTTGCTGCTTATCAACCGTCATTGCCCCCCTCTCCGCCCAACCTTGCTCTAGCTCATTCCTGGTTTTCCTTTCATTCAGTCACTCCTGCTGAGGTTTTGCAGATACTAGCGAAATCTAATAAGACCACCTGCCAGCTGGATCCGATTCCGTCTCACTGGTTATCTGAACCTTCCTTGCAGCTCATACCTATTATTACCACCATCATTAATACCAGCCTTTCTACCGGTCACTTTCCTTCATCTTGGAAGTCAGCTGTTGTTCGTCCCATTCTGAAACAGCCCTCTCTTGATCCCTCTGTTCTATCTCACTGGCGTCCTGTCTCAAATCTTCCTTTTCTGGCCAAACTTTTGGAACGTTTTGTCTTTGATCAACTTAACTCTCACGTTGAATTTATTTATTTATTTAAAGTTTCTTATATACCGCGCTCTTTAGCATCAGCGCGGTTTACATGGAACAAAACATTCTCAGTACATTTGAAAACACGTATGAGTTACATATAACAGGGCAATAAACTTGGGAAAACAAGGGTAACTATCTACAATAACGATTGAACTATTTACATAAATTCAACTAGCAGAGAGATTTTAGTGAGCAACGGAATTACAACAAAATTTTAGTTCAAGAAGGTATGTCTTATGGAGTAGCTATGCATATGAGTTTGTCTTATGACATCTTATATTAGGATTACGGTGGCTGGAAGTACTCAGTGAATAGATAATGCTTGATAGCCTTCCTGAACTGCTTCATGTCTCGTATTGCTCTGATATCTGGAGGAAGTTTATTCCAGCATCTAGGCGCATAAGATTTAAATGCTCTGTTGATTGTTGATTGGGACCAATTTGTGGATTCACTGGGAATGACTAATGTATTTTCAGCGAGTGGTCTCCTGGTTCTTGTCTCGGGAGGTAGACTGATGAGGTCTGAAGTCATTGCTGGTGATAGATCATTTAAGGCCTTGAATGTGATGAGAAGAGCTTTGTACCTAATTCTACATTCTATAGGGAGCCAGTTAAGGTCCCTAAGGATTGGCGTGATATGGTCTCTCTTAGATGCTCCAACTAGGATACGGGCCGCAGCATTCATTGCTAGTTGCAGGGGGTTAATGGTGTTCTTCAGAAGACCATGTAGTACAATATTCGCATAGTCAAAGTGTGGAGTGACTATTGCTTGGAATATTGAGCGGAAGTCGCCGTATTCTAGCATGGGTCTTAGGTGGCGTAATGTTTTTATCTTGAAGTAAATAGTTTTTACCGTGCTTTTTATGTGATAGGTAAAATCAAGTCGTTGATCAAGGATCACACCTAGATAACGGATTGAATTCTTGATTGGGAGCTCGGCGTCCCGTACCTTGAGGAATGCAGGGGGGGAGAATAGCTTGTTTCTTGTGACAATTAAAACTTCAGTCTTTTTGAAGTTGATTTGCATGTTTTGATCTAAAAGCCAATCTGCTATTGCATTGAAACAGTTGGTTAAGTTGGTGTAATTTGGATTCGTTATATCAATCGGGGTGAAAATAAGCATGTCGTCAGCGTAAATGAGGCAGGAAACATTAAATGATTTGGTGATTTGGCAGATAGGCTGCATATATATATTGAAGAGGAGCGCCGATAGAGAGGAGCCTTGTGGAACCCCTTGTGTTTGGAGGAATGGTTCTGACGTTTTGGAGTCGATGCGAACATGTTGCCATCGATCTTTGAGGTATGACTTACACCAGTTCCATGCTAGACCTTGTATGCCCTTTTCGTAGAGTCGCGATAGTAGAATCTTATGGTCTACCGAATCAAACGCAGCGGATATATCGAGGAAGATCATTGCGACAACAGATCTTATGTTATTGATCCCACAGATGAGCGAATTGATTAATGAGGTCATGAGAGTCTCGACTCCATGCATTTCCCTAAATCCATGTTGGCACGGATCTAGGGGGGAAGATGTGTCAATATATTGCTGAATTTGGCGTTGTGTCTCTCCAGAATTTTGGCAAGAAGCGGGATGCTGGAGATTGGACGGTATGATTCTTCCTTCTTAGGGTCGATCTGGTTGTTCTTTAATAGGGGACATATTGAAGTCTGCTTGAGAGCAACAGGGAAAGTTCCAGTGGAGTAGGAGAGGTTTGCAATTTTGGCTATATATGGACTAAGCTCCGCGCGCATTGATTTGATCCAGTGTGCTGGGCATGGGTCATTGGCTGCGCTAGTGGTATTCAAGTTGGCAATTAGTTCTTTAATGGTTTTGGGTGATGGAGGTGAGATACTGAGGAGTAGTGATCGTGACTGCTTGAATTGAGGGGATGCTTGTGATGAATCCGAAATTGTTCTGGTTAGTTTGGATTGGATGTAATTTGCATACTGTTGGGGATGTATGCATTCTTGCTGCTGCGGTGAGGGCTCCTTGGATAGTGATTTAACTAAGTTGAATAGCTTGCGGGGTTTGTTAAGTGAACGACTAAGTAAAGTTGAATGATGTTCCTTCCTTTTGGACCACATTAGTTCACGGTGACTTTTGAGGTGTGCCATGTATTCATCGTGGATGATGGTTTCATGAGAGCGTCTCCACTTTCTTTCTAGTCTTCTCAGTTGAAGTAGCGATGTTCGAATATCTGGAGAGAACCAGGGGGCGTTATGCCTTATGCTAGGATCCTTGTTAGGAGCAAACGAATTGTGAGTTGTAGTTAGTTGTGCATGTTGTTGGAGTGTATCATTCCAGTTGTCAACCATTTTATTGACGTCAGTCATTGAAATTGATAACTTAGGTAGAGCTTGTGCATTGAAAACTTCGATATCCAGTGATTTAAAGCGTCTATGATGCGGTGGAGGTGCATTTTTTGGTGTATTTGGAGGATTCAAATTTGAAGGTATCTGGAAGGTTATCAGGCTATGATCTGACCAAGGGACCGGGGTGATGGTGAGGTCAAGCTGACTATTATGGCCTGTTACTGCAGGCGGGACAAATATGAGGTCTAGGATGTTGCCACATTGGTGTGTCTGGATGTCAATAATTTGCTTGTAGTCAAGATTTTCCATGGCGTCAAGTAAGGCGTTGGCAGAGGCAGGTGGCAAGGATGCGAGGTTAAAATCGCCTAGCAGCCAGTTCGGCTTGCTGGGGTTGTCGGGGTTACATGCAAGGCTAATTACATCTGAGATGTCCTCAGGGCGTGCATTTGGAGATGAGTAGATAAGATTAATGGAGTTATTCTTATTGGATATGGTTAAGGTGTCGAGACATTAAGTGCTCCTAGCAAGACTTACTCGGTATTGTAAGGATGATTTAGCGAGGATGAATACACCACCACCTCTTCTGTTCTCTCTGTTACACTTATAGATGGAGAGGTTCGGGGGAGTCATTTGATTTATTATCACTGAGTCTGAATCTGATAACCATGACTCAGTGACCAATAATATATCTAAGTTTCGGGTAGATATTAAATCTGTTATGATAGGCCATTTGTTGCGAATAGAGCGTGCATTAATAAGCGCGCAACTCAGGTCACATTTGGGTTCTGTTTTATTGATTATTGTGGTGGTAGATAGGTCTAATGTAATGTAGAGTAGGTGAGACTGCCTCTTATGGTGGATATACGGTGGATGTTGATGATGATTGCAGTAGTATTTTCTGCTTGTTCCATGCAGTATAGGTATGTGATTGGAGTCCAGCAAAAGTGCTTCGGAGAAGTGGATGAGAATGGTGATGAAGATGGTGTATAGAAGGGCATTAGAGATGTTGAAAATGCCCATGCCAGGCATGATGGAGAATTAGGTCAGGTAGGTTCCGTTGAAGATGTGCTTGTGGTGAAAAAGGCACCAATAGAAGCAGCTATATAGGAATAGTTCTACTGACAACAGTAAGGCTGCTGGCAACAGTAAATTACAATGGTGAGGCTACTGGCAACAGTAAATTACAATGGTGAGGCTACTGGCAACAGTAAAATTACAAAGGTGAGGCTACTGGCAACAGTTAATTACAATAGTGAGGCTACTGGCAACAACAAAACTATGTATCAGTATGACTACTGACGACAGTATGGTAGAGATTGCAATATGGCTACTGTCAACAAAACAAGGGAGGATATTACTAGTGAGTCTCAGCCATTAGTGTGGTAATTATATAACATTGAAGTATGTTAGATTATACTTGCAAAAAGCATGGGAGATCAATTGTATGTTGAGAGTTGTTGGTTCATGTCCTTATAGCGTGATGTCTTCTTACTGGAGGATGGCAATCTACTAACACTCTTCACCCTCATCAAGCCGGTTTTCGTCACGGACACAGTACGGAAACGGTTCTTCTTGCACTCCTAAATGATCTGCATGTTGCTCACGACCACGGTGATATCACTCTTCTGGTTTCCCTCGACCTCTCTGTGGCTTTTGATTTGATTGACCACCGTACTCTTCTCTCTCGTTTATCTGATGTGGGGCTTCATGGTACAGTCTGGCAGTGGTTCTGTTCCTTCCTCACAGCTCGTTCGTTCTCTGTTCACTCTGCTGGTCAGTCCTCTGCTTCTTTCCCTCTTACTTGCGGTGTACCGCAGGGTTCTGTTCTCTCCCCCCTCCTGTTTAACATCTTTCTGGCTCCTTTATCACTGGTGATCCAACAGTTCCCTGTGTCATTTTACATGTATGCTGACGATATTATCTTACTTTTTCATACTTCTCTAACTCTGGATATTACTCAACTGAATCTTTGGGGTATGTTTACTAAAGTGCGGTAAATGAGAATAACGCACGTTGTATGATGTTAACGATCGTAAGTGCAGTATAACGCGCATAATCACATTCCAACGACCGTTAACGTCATACTACGCGCGTTAACCGTAGTTAACGATCGTAAAGCCCCGCGGCGCGTTAAAACAGCGCAGAAGATGAAGAGTGGGCGGAGAGAAGGGGTCAATGGGCGGAGAGTGGGTGGGGAGAGGCTCCCCTCACACTAACGCGCTGAATTTCTGAGCTCAATTCCAACGCGAATGAAAACCTGTCGTTAAAGGCATATTAAAGGGAAGAGACACCATTTCCGTCAGCAATGTACAGCAAAACCGGGGAAACCTAAAAAATGTGAGCAGTGTGATACATGTGCACAGAACAAAATTTCACCTAAAACGTTAAAAATGACCACAAGAAACATTGTACAAATTATAATCCAGCTGGGCAACAGTGATAGCAATGGGCAACAATGAAAAACACTCCCAGGAAAGCACCAAAAAAAAGAAATGATGTTTGGAAGGGTCTACGCTCCGTAGACCCTTTCAAAGATCATTTCATTGTAATGGAGCTGTCCTGGGAGTGTTTTGTAATGTTGCCCAATGATAGCACTGTTGCCCAGCTTGGTTATGGGTGTTTGCCCCTTTTTTCGAGGTCTTTACTGAGGTTTATTTGCACCTCTGTCTCCATACAAGGTAAATGAGCCCACAGTAAACCTGTGCAGAGCAGGATTTCCGACTCGACAGGCCGGTTTTCCTATCTCCAGGGACTGCACTGTCTCTGTGGCCACAGTGTGGTGCAACAGACACAGCCATTGCCTGTAAGACCAGAGGGTCACAGGTTCAAATCCCAGCTGGGGCTCCTGTCAACCCAGTCCCCATAGTTTTACCCACCACTAAACAGTGATAGTAAAGACACTCCTTTATTGCAGAGAACATACGCATGGTTAATACGCCTATATTTTACCACACCAAACACAGACACCAGAAACAGGCGCATTACCTAGAGCAGAGTCTCGCGAATGCAGTCCTGGAGGGCCCCACACCTTTCAGGTTCCATGTTGCCTCTAATAAAGATGCCTGTGCTGCATATCTATGCACCACTCCCATGGTATGCAGATGTAGCTCATGCATAGTTATGAGGGACAGCATAAAAACCCGAACAGTGTTTGGAACACCAGGACTGGAGTTGGGGAACTCTGCCGTAAAGCAGCAGCCAACAGGGCCAGACACACCCACACCCACACACATACCCACAGGCCCCATTGGCCAATGCCTCCTGGAGAGGCAGGACATTGGGCCCTGCCTGTATCTCCCAATACTAGCAGTTGCATACCTTAGCAATGCCACCCTACACCTGGGTACATGGTACACAGCTATCAAACGTTTCCTATGATAACTGGCAGATATCAATTCCTACGTTAAGCACATTTTGCCCAGTGAGCTCCACCATAACAATCATTCTGATGTCTGTGGTATGTGCTGCAGGTCTGGTCTCTGACAGTGTTTACCACCCTGGGGAGTGTCCCCCAACAGTCTTGCGTACCATATCCATGCCTGTACTGTGCCCAGGACTGGTGTGGTGGTATGGCTGCCGAACACCTCTATAGTAGCACAATACTGGCATAGGTGTGGGGGTGGCTGTCTGTCTATCTAGTGTGTGGTGGCTGCAAACACCTTCCACAGCCCACACTGCCAGCAATGTTGCCAGTATTGGGCTGCCAATGTGCATAATGAGGAGCAAGGTACCATGGGTATAGGCCGGACAGGGTGGCCTGGCCAGGGTGCATCTGCACAGGGCATACGGCAGTGACAGGCACATTTTAGTGCCCGGCCACCACCTACACAGACAGGGTGACCTCAGTATGTCCTGCTGAGAGATCACTCTCACCCTGACTGTGCAGTGACCACAGCATGGCTAGGCACCCCCATAGTGCTATATAGTATTTCTCTCATGTGATAGATATGGGTTTCCTGTTGGGGCTCAGTCACTGAGTTATCTGCTTGCTGTGTATGCTGACATCCCAGTTCTGGGTGCATGCACTATTGACTAATTAGCAGACTGTTTGCAGCTGGTATGTGTTGTGATGGAGTGGCTTGCAGCAGGTGAATATCAGATAGTGGTGGGGTGCAGCTTCCATATCCAGGCCTGATGTCTGTCTGCTATTGTGTTATGGATGTGTACAGAGCTGCATTGACTGCCCTGTGGTGTGTCTGTTCCTCAGCAGGACCGGGGTTGCTGTTCCCCTCTACTGCCACCTTTGCAGGGAGGTAGAATGTGGATCTATTGTTTGGAGAACCTGTTTGCCACCCTTGGCCCTGGGGGAGGTGGTGCATGGGGGCAACACCTGACTGAAACAGACAGAGAAATCCAAGGTGTTTGTGCAGAAACTACCTATCTCACACATTAACACTGCTTTGGACCTGCGCCATGGCCTCTTTCAGCCATGGACGGTGCTGTGGACCTGGTGCTGGGCGCCTCACTGCACCCTCAGGGTGAGCACAGTACCCGCACAATATGACGTTGTGTAGCTACTCTGTGCCAGTACAACACACGGTCAGTACCCCCACCAGGCCGAGGTGCTGTGGGGGTGCACATGGTCACTTCCCCCTACCAGGCCGAGGTGCTGTGGGGGTGCATTCCCCATGGTGTGTATCTGTGGACAGCTGATTTGCATGTGCAGTGCATCATGGGTGTGACTGGCACAATCCAACCCTGGGTAAATCCAGCACCTGCTCACAGGCTCAGAGACACCATAGGCCATCACACGTACATCTGTTAGCATAATGCATAGGTGCAAGATACCCTAAAGAGTCTGTAATATAAGGTACCCACGCTGGTAAAAACACACGTACCCACGCACGTTTGTACGCACGCACCAACGCATGTAGCTATCCACGTACCAACGCACACGGCTACGCCCGTACCAACGCACGCGGCTATGCCCGTACCAACGCACGCGGCTACGCCCGTACCAACGCACGCAGCCACGCACGCACCAACGTACATGGCTACGCACACTGCGAGGGTGTGTTTCTGTAACCACTACTCAACGTAAAGAAAAACATGCCTCCTCATTCCCTATGTAATGTACAGGCTGATGCCTGGGCCAGCCTTCTGCGTTGGGCATACTGGGGACTCGAACCCATGCTGCCTGTAACAGCGGTCAGTACACTAACCATTGTGCTACAGCTCTGTTTCAGTGTTTTGTGTCTGTACACCTTCATACGATTAACGCGCAGTAACGCGCCACGGCGCCCTGTAACGCTCGTTAGTTTTGGGAACGCGCGTTAGTGGTTATGATGTCCCGCCCATGTCCTTTTTTGGCTTTCCTTTCACTAACGCGACTCCTAACGCGATTTGCACTAACGCAGTTTAGTAAACATACCCCTTTGTCTCTCCCAGATCTCTTCCTGGTTATCCCAAAATTTCCTGCACTTAAATCCATCTAAGTCCACAGCTATGTGGGTCTCACTGAGTGGTTCCTGCCCTTCTTTAGCTCCCTCGATTGACTCTATTCCTCTCCCTCTTGTGTCATCCTTCCGCTATCTTGGTGTAATTCTTGATCCCACGCTTTCCTTCCACCAGCACCTTACTTCCCTTATTCGCCGTTCCTTTGCTGCCTTGCGACAGATCAGGGCAGTCCGTTCCCTTCTCCTTTTCTCTTCCTTAGTCACTCTTGTCCTAGCCTTAGTCATAAGCCGCTTAGACTATTGTAATGTTTTTCTTGCCAACCTCCCTAAATTTCAGCTTCTACATCTCCAGCGCATCCAAAATGCTGCTGCCCGTCTCATCACATTCTCACACCGCTTTGATCATATCACTCCTATTCTTTTCCGCCTGCACTGGTTACCCCTCTGTTTTCGTTTCCATTATAAGTTCCTTATTCTGATTCATCGTGCCTTTATAACAATACTCCCCTATATCTTGCAGATTGGATCTCTCTTCATACCCCTTACCGTCAGCTTCGTTCTCTCCATGCCAATCGCCTGTCCCTCCCTTCCCTGTCACAAGCACACCTCGAACAAACCCGTCATGCAGCTTTTTTCTTCCTAGGCCCAGTATTATGGAATGCATTACCACCATCTCTCCGATTGGAACCTTCATATCCTCAATTTAAAACACTACTCAAAACCCATCTGTTTCAACAAGCCTTTCATCTCTCTCCCGATGGTCCTCCCTGATGTTTTCAGTTGATATGTGTTTCTGTTTGTTCGTATATTTGTCCTGTCATGCACTTTGTCTACCCATAGTCTGTTTTGCCTTCCCCTATATGGGCCTATTATCTTGCTGTATTCTTATGTTTTAGTAACCTTATGTTTTTAAAATATTGGCCCTTTTGTTTTGTCTTGTCTATTTTATTTGTCTATGCTTTTATACTTTTACTTTCCTATTTTGTTTTGGCGTTCCTTTTCCTTGTCTTTGCATTGCCAACCTTTTATTGTACACCGCTTTATGTTTTGACGGTAAGCGGTTTATCAAATTTTAAATAAAGATAAAGCTAACAAAAGTTACAGCACAGTAATAATAATGGGTGATTTCAATTACCCCCGGTATTGACTGGGTCGGTGTCACGGCAGGACATGCTAGGGAGATAAATTTCCTAGATGAAATAAATGACTGCTTCTTGGAGCAGCTGGTTCATGAACCGACCACAGGGGAAGCCATATTGGACCTAGTCCTTAGTGGGACACCAGATCTGGTGCAAGAGATGTTGTTGTGGTCTCTTGGCAATAGTGATCATAGCATGATCATGTTTGATCTAATTAATGGAGGAGGGATGGTAAGGAAATCCACAGTACTACCTTTTAACTTTCAAAAGGGAGACTATGATAAAATGAGGAATATAGTTAAGAAAAAACTAAAAGGAGCAGTTGCAAGGGTTAAAGATTTACATCAAGCTTGGGTGTTGTTGAAAAATACTATCTTGGAAGCCCAGAGCAGCTGTATTCCACACTTTAAGAAAAGTGGAAGGAAGGCCAAAATACTGCCAGCATGGTTTAAAGGTGAGGTCAGAGAGGCTGTTGTTGCCAAAAAAGCATCTTTCAGGAAATGGAAAAAAGAGCCAAACGATGAAACCTGGAAACAGCACAAGCACTGGCAAGTTAAATGCAAGGCATTGATAAGGCAGGCAAAGGGAGAATTTGAGAAGTAGTTTGCTGCGGAAGCAAAAATGCATAATAAAGACTTTTTCAAGTACATTCGTAGCAAAAAACCTGTGAGACAGTCAGTTGGTCCATTAGATGATAGAGGGGTTAAAGGGGCACTAAGAGGCGACAAGGTGATAGTGGAGAGACTGAATTAATTCTTTGCTTCAGTCTTTACTGAGGAAGATGTAGGGATATTACCCATGACTGAAGTGGTATTTAAAGGTGTGGAAGAATTGAAAGAAATATTGATACATTGGGAAGCTGTATTACAACTATTAGATTAACTGAAGAGTAGAAAATCACCTGGGCTGGATGATATACATCCAAGGACGTTGAAAGAACTGAAATATGAGATTGCAGACCTGCTATTAGTAATCTGTGAACTATCATTAAAATCATCTGTAATACCTGAAGATTGGAGGATGGTGAACGTAACACCAATCTTTAAAAAGGGTTCCGGGATGATCCGGGAAACTACAGATCAGTGAGCCTGACATCAGTACCGGGAAAAATGGAAGAAACCATCATAAAGAACAAAATTGCTGAACATGTAGATAATCATGGCTTAATGGGAGACACCCAACATGGCTTTAGACAAGGAAGATCTTGTCTTACTAATCTGTTATGTTTTTTTGAAGGTGTGAATAAACAGGTACACAAAGGTGAGTCGGTAGATATAGTGTATTTGGACTTTCAGAAAGCCTCTGATAAGGTCCCTCATCGGAGACTTTTGGCAAAACTAAAGAGTCATGGGATAGGAGGCAGTGTACTATTGTGGATCAGGAACTGGTTGAAAGATAGAAAGCAGACGTTGGGCTAAATGGCCAATTTTCCCAATGGAGAAAAGTGAATAGTGGTGTACCCCAGAGATCTGTTCTGGGTCCGCTGCTTTTTGACATACTCATAAATGACCTGAAAAAGGGAATAACGAGTGAGGTTATTAAATTTGCAGGTGACACAAAACTATTTAAAGTTGTTAAAACCCAAGAGGATTGTGGAAAATTGCAAGAGGATCTTGATAAATTGGAAGACTGGGCATCCAAATGGCAGATGAAATTTAATGTGGACAAGTGCAAAGTTATGTACCTAGGGAAGAACAACCCAAACTATGGTTACACGATGAAGGTTCCACATTAGGAACCACCACCCAGGAAAAAGATTTAGGCGTCATTGTGGATAACATGTTAAAACCCTCGACCCAGTGTGCAGCAGCGGCCAAGAGAGCAAATAGAATGCTAGGTATCATAAGAAAAGGAATGGAAAATAAAACAAAGGATATTATAATGCCTCTATATCGTTCCATGGTGAGACCGCACCTTGAATATTGTGTGCAATTCTGGTTGCCGTATCTTAAAAAGGATATGGCGTTATTAGAAAAGGTTCATAGAAGAGCCACCAAAATGGTAAAGGGGATGGAAGGATACACCTATGAAGAAAGGCTAAAAAGTTTAGGGCTCTTTAATCTGGAAAAGAGATGACTGAAGGGAGATATGATAGAAGTCTATAAATTAACGAACGGAGTGGAACAGGTAAACGTAGATCGATTGTTTATGTTATCAGAATATAGAAAGGCTAGGGGACATGCAATGAAGCTACAGGGTAAACTATTTTAGACTAATAAAAGAAAATATTTTTTTCACTCAACGTGTAATCAAACTCTGGAATTTGTTACCGGAGGATGTAGTAAAGGCTGTTAGTGTAGCTTGGTTTAAAAAAGGTTTGGATAAGTTCCTGGAGGAAAGGTCCATAAACCATTATTAAGATGGGACCCAGGATACCAATGCTTGACCCAATACAAGCATTGTGGAACCTGTGTCTTTTGGGGAAACTGCTAGGTACATATGACCTAGATTGGCCACTGTTGGAAACAGGATACTGGGCTTAATGGACCTTGGTCTGACCCAGTATGGCATATCTTATGTTCTTATCTGTGTTTGGGCCATACAATTTGTGTTATTCAACTTCGGACTCCTTACTGCCACTGGACACCTTTTCAGGCATCACCTTGCCCTCTCCTTTGGGTTTCTTTTGATGCACCTTTTTGCACCAGCTCATGGGGTGTCATATATGGTGCCTTGGAGGATGGCAAACTATGGTGCATCATAGGGTGCCTTAGGGTGGGTGCCCTAATATGTGCATCAGGTTACTGCACTGCAGCGTGGGTTTTTTTGATTCCAATAAAGAAGATATCCAATTGTCCCAAGAAAAAATTCTATCATACGCCTAACAAGATTTTTTGTCGGAGTAAGTTTACCCAGTGTCCAGAATATGTTTATCAAAGACACCGCCGAGTTTACTCCATTTTATTATGTAATTTAAAAGAGAACAAGAAGTCCATCACTTAGCTGTAAATCACCAGAATGCCGAGATTCTCAGTAGACGACGCGACTCGCGTTTCGGGTTTTAATTCTGAAACTCCGAAAGACCCTTCTTCAGGTCAAAGACAAGCCAGCAATTGGTAAGAGAATTGTAATTGTTCTCTTACCAATTGCTGGCTTGTCTTTGACCTGAAGAAGGGTTTTTTGGAGTTTCAGAATTAAAACCCGAAACGCGAGTCGCATCGTCTACTGAGAATCTCGGCATTCTGGTGATTTACAGCTAAGTGATGGACTTCTTGTTCTCTTTTAAATTACATAATAAAATGGAGTAAACTCGGCGGTGTCTTTGATAAACATATTCTGGACACTGGGTAAACTTACTCCGACAAAAAATCTTGTTAGGCGTATGATAGAATTTTTTCTTGGGACAATTGGATATCTTCTTTATGGGTGTGCCCTTTTCATCCAATTGGGGTTTGGTTGAATTTACATCTGGGTTTTTTGATTGGCAGCACACACTGTTCAGATGTGTCTGTTACATGCATTAATAGGAATTGTTTTGGACTGCCATATTGTATGCCCCCAGAGGAATCAAACTTATGACTGCTGTCTCCACAAGCATTATATTAACCAGTGTAGCTATTATCACAGCGCTTCTACGTAATTAGGCTTACGGTGCGCAAACATGCAGCACCACACACTATTGCATGAAAACGGCAAGGCGCCCTCTATCGCGCGATAACAGGTTTAACGCCGGGATGCCCACTTCCTTATATGGGATTCTTCACGTTAGCACTGCACCTAGCGCTGGTAACGTTAAGACGGTTTACTAAACATGCCCCCTTGTCTTTGTTGTTGCTGTTTTAGGACTGAAAGCCAATTTGTCAAAACTACAATTTGTATCTCAAAGTGAATCTGAGGGTCTCATTGTGCCTAGATTACCACAGTGGGAAGCCTTTTTGGGTATAAAGACCACCCTGCAAAATACCCTGTGTTTATCTTTGCCAGATTATTCACTGCCATTCAAACTGTATGTGGCTATTTCTGCTTCCTCTGTGCTTTTGCAGGCTTTCCCAATTGGTCGCAAGCCAGTGAGCTATTTCTCAAAGTGATTTGACTTGGTAACTCTGGGACTCCTTCCATGTCTACGTAGTTTGGAGGCAGTGACATTTGCAATTGAAATTACTGATTTTCTAGTTTTACAGCACCCCCTTGAAGTATATGTGTCACATTCAGTTTCCAGGTTGCTTTACTCGACTAAGACTCAGCCTTTGCCTTCCACATGTTTGTTGACTCTGGAATTAACAATTTCTCAGCCTCATATTACAGTATACACTACATCAATTTGCAACCCTTCAACATTTCTAGCTCCATTGACAGACCTTGCAGAAGATGTTGGGTCTCATGATTGTTTTCAAACCATTTTGACATCCTCTCGAGCCAGACCTGATCTTTTCCCTGTCCCTTTACCAGCCCGTGATGCAACTCTGTTTGTGGATGGCTCTGCTTTCAGAGATGAAACTGGCAAACCTTGTGTAGGGTATGTGGTCACAACAGTTAATGAAGTATTGGAATCAACCTCTTTGCCATTTGTTAGTGCACAGCTAGCAGAAGTGTTTGAACTTACACGTGCACTCACATTTTGCTAATACCTTCTGGTAAACATGTATACTGTTGGGTATTTTGTGAGATGTTGGAAATATTTAGGCACAACGGGGATTTTTTATTTCTGCTAGTAAACCAATTAAGCATGCTGAACAAATTCATCGTTTACTCCAGGCTGTACTAGTGCTGGCACAAGTTACAGTTTTAAAGTGTAAAGGACATTCCTCTGCTGGAGATTTTATGTCAAAGGGCAACCACTTTGCAGACCAAGAAGCCTGAAAACCATTTGCCATATTCCTGCATCATAAGCTTCACCCTTCAGTTGTGGATATGAATCATGCCTTTTCTGTTCTCTGGTATCACCCAAATTATTTTTTTCTGTGGCACAGGCTGTGCATGCAGCTTATCTGGACTGTTTGAAGGCTGGCAGAGTAGAGTCAGTCATGAAGGCTTCTGCCGCTCTTCTCACTCCTTATCATCACAAAGCTCTGGCCAAGTGGAACGGATGAATAGGACACTCAAAGGTCACTTACGCACTCTGATACAGGATTGGGCTACAGATTGGACAGAAGCCCTTCCTTTTGCCCTTATGGCAGTGGGTAATTCCCCCAGCATGCTCGAGGAGGCCTGATACCATATGAAATAGTTACTGGACATCCAGCTAGTTCTCCACATGAATTGACAGTAATCCCTGGTCCTCAACTTTTGTGCAGCGATATCTTGACTTATTGCTCACAATTGCATTCAGTTTTGTCTGTTTCTCCTTTATTGCAGGTGAATCCTCAGCAGGATATTCCTTCAGAGTTATTGCATCCAGAACTGAAGCCAGGAGATTGGGTCCTGATCAAGAACCTGCATCCGAAGACACTTTGGGCTTCTAAGTTCCTAGGTGCATTCAATGTGCTCCTGGTGGGATACTCAGCCTGTAAAGTGAAAGGACAACCTCATTAGATACATCTTTCACAATGCAAAGACTCATATGGACTCTAAAGTGACTAAGTTAGAAATTTGTTGAATGGGAAGCTTAAAAAGGGTACAGGTAAATGGAGCCCACTCTAAGGAGAAGGATGTTACCAGTGGTGTGTCGCAGGGATCTGTCCTTGGTCCGATGCTTTTTAACATCTTTGTTAGTGATATGGTGCAAGGGCTGTCAGATAAGGTTTGCATTTTTGCAGATGATATCAAAATCTGCAGTACAGTAGACACCCAGGAAGGAGTCGATAATATGAGGAGGGATCTAGCTAAGCTTGAAGAATGGTCAAGAATTTGCAGCTGAGATTTAATGCTAAAAATGCAGGGTCATGCATTTGGGCTGCAACAATTTAAGGGAGCCGTACAGTGTAGGGGGCCAAGTACTTCTGTCCACGAAAGAAGAGCGGGACCTGGAAGCGATTGTTTCTGATGATCTTAAAGTGGTTAAATGGGTAGAAAAGGTGACGGCGAAACCAGAAAGATGTTTGAGTGCACAGGGAGAGGAATGGTCAGCAGAAAAAAGGAGGCAATAGTGCCTGTGTATAAGTCTCTGGTGAGACCTCATTCGGAGTATTATGTGCAATTCTGGAGAGCAAATCTTCAAAAGGATATAAACAGTTTGGAGTCAGTGCAGAGGGTGCTTATTAAAATGGTGTGTGGTCTTCGTTATAAAACATATGAGGACAGACAAAGATCTTAATATGTATATGTTAGAGGAAAGGTGAGATAGAGGATATATGATTGATTGATTTATTTGCACTTATTTTTATACTGCCCTTCAAAGCAGTTTACAGATTACCAACAAATATAACAGGACCTCAGGAAGCACTCTGTTGTACAGTGAACTAAACAGTGAGCCAAGCAGTATAAATGTAATAGAGTTAATAGATTTTGCAGGTTCTAGTGTCTTGTGTCCAACTCTCTTCATTCTGTACCCTCCATCTTCACCTCTGTTGGAGAGCTTGAATGTTTAAAGAAGCATCTCATCAATGTACTTCTCACTGTCTCAAATGCTTCTCAGCCTCACCACTTGTTCCTTGAGCTCCTCCGCTTGTTTCATGAGGGCTTCAACTTGCAGGCATCCTGTACATGGAACCAGTGCTTCAGCTGGCATTAAGCTCTCTGTTGGGACAGAGGCAGAAGCTGTAATGGGGGTAATAGCTTTGGTAATATGATTTTTCCCAGCAATTGTTCAGTTGGTGGAGCTTTGGTACCTGTTGAAGTAATGAGAGAGACCCATCCTTAAGTAAATGAGAGAGAGTTTCTGAGCCTTGGGGTCATTCCTTGGGCAAGGAGGAGCAACTTCTAAGCCCCCTCCCCGATTGTCCAGATTATGGATCTTTTGCCTTCCCATCCTCTTCTGAAGGGCTTTATCCCCTTACAACCCTCATCTCCCATCATCCAACCCAGTGACGTCACTGGTGTCAGGAAGAAAGGGATAAATGTCAGAGGAGCAGACAGTATCCCCCCTCATGTTCCTGGAGCTTTGACTATAATTCTGTCCTTTATTTTTAGGTTGTTGTTTTTTGTAGCCAGGGGCACTAGACTTTTGTATTTGTAGTCATGCTCCTTAGTCATGCCCAAAAGGTTGTATAAGTTGCTGCTCCCAGCAAGGGAACAGTGGAGGAACCTGGAATGCTTCAAATCAAGGACAGGGCTGGCTTCACCGAACCTGCCCATAAGACAAACTGCAAACAGTTCAGCAGTTTTTGGTGGACATGACTAGCATCTACTGTCAACCTAGCTCCTTGCACTTCTCTAGGGTATCACTCTATATATTCAACTGTTTTCTGCTCCTGTTTCCTGCAAAGACCTTGTTCATGATCCTTGCCTGGTTCTGTCACTGCTCCTGGCTTCTGGCTCGTGGCCCATGCCTGATTCCAGATCCTGCCCGATACCTGCACTACTCTGCCCTGGGTCTATCCATCTCCACCCCCACCCCCACCCAGAAAAGGCCCTGATAATAATTCAGGTTGAATAAAGTTTGCCACACTTCTATGGTTGACTTGATGTACTCAATCAATTTAGGATTTGCTTTGTACCTCAAAGGTATTTATTATCCAAGAGTTTGCAATGCTATCAGAAGCATTCTTCTAATCAATCCATGCTGCACTGAGGTTTCTTTTTCTTACAGCTAATCATTAAAGATTTATTCAGCATCAACTGCTCTTTGGTTCCAAATGCTTCTGTTTTATTACCCTTCTCTTCTATCACCATGATATTATTAAAATTTATATGATCAAATATTCTATCTACATCTATTGCAGTGAACAACTTGCAAATTGTAGGTAATCAAGCTACTGAAGAATATTTTCTGGGGATATTAATTGGGCCTCCTTCTGAAAGGAAAAGTATTCTTCCTGTTATTAAACATTGCAGTATTAATTCTGACTATCATAGCAATTGACTTATAGGGGTATGTTTAATAAGCAGCGGTAGTTTCCGTACGATATCAGAGACACAGCCCCTTTAAAGTCAACGGAGCCGCGGCTCTGATATTGCACAGAAGCCATTACCACTGCTTAATAAACATACCCCATAATTTATCAAACCTTAGTAGGGGGATGTTAAATGTTTGACCCAAAAGTCAGGCACTCCAGTGGTGCATAAGTTTTGTAATTTCGATGTCTTTCCAACCTATTTCAAATTATTTGTTAATTCAGGCCATTCCATAGATTTGATGTATGCTTTTCCGTTACCTTTTCTATGCTGGGTAATCATTCTGCTTCTCTATTGTACTCTACAGAATCCTCATATAAACTTCTCCAGAACTTTTCTCTTTCAACTTTAGTTAATAATATTTTATTTATGTTTTAATTATTTATTTCTCATTTTTTGCATTATTACACATAAGCAACATCACCTTTAAAGCAAAACTAAGGAAAACTAAGAAAATTGTTTGAATCAAAAAGCAGTTAAAAATGAAATCATGTCTAGGACAACTCAACTAGTATTCAATTTGTGGGAAACCAATTTTCAAATTACAGGAAAAGGAAATTAAGAAACGTGGCACTGCAAGTAATAATAATATTCTCAGTAGGTTGTCTAGCCTCCTTATCTGTTAAAGGAGAACTAGTCAGAGGAGTTGGGATCAAAGGAGGTACAGAGGCCTGCAGCTCTAAATTTCTTGTACTGTTGAGGTTCAAAAAATATATATCTAGCACTTTGGTATTTAACTAAAGATTTACAAGGAAATTATACAAAATACATAAAGCACCAAGCACCAATCTGCAATACACCAGACCTAAGGAGCAGAAATTGTTTTCTTTTTTTATGTGGCCTTTGCCATATCTGGATACGTCCTAACTTTACAGTTCATAAGCTTAGAATCCATAGCCCTGAAAAACATTTTAGAAGATAGTCTCTATTGGGATGCAACACACACGTTATCCAGGGGCGGCTCAAGGCAACCTGCTGCCTTAGGCGAAGGATGAGATGGTGTGCCCTCCCCCGTAGAGGGGGCAGGGCTTTTTCAGAATTCCAATCAGGGACTGAACAAAACCCAAAAGCCAATTAGATTATATGGAGGAAATGCAAGATGTTTGCATACCAAGGAACTAAAAGAGAGCAAGAACCAACAGCACAGTTCATAAAACTAAATTATAACTCATTTTTATTTTGTTGTTATAAACTGTGTTATGGTTCTTGCTTTTTCTTTTTCAACATAAATTTTGCATCCATAGTGGGTGCAGAGCAGAACCAGGACATTCACCCACAGAACTTAATATTTTAAACAAAAAAATCTGATTCTGATCATCTCACTAACAACAACAACAACAAACATTCTCCAGTAACAGGCATATTGTGAACTAATACAAAACCCTACAACAAAGAGCAAATCTACCATACCATACTATATAAGCACAAACTTCCAAAACTTCCAAAACTCAAAAAGTGTCACTGTAAATACTACAGTGGGCCCTGGAAGATCCATACACCTATTTGGAAAGCTGAACAAGTCAAATTACTATAGTACAGTATAGATCTTTATGTTCAAACTCCATGTTAACAGAACACTTGGCCTCAGTCACACACTCAGAACACAGACCCTCACCAGGTACAGAATAAGTAACCATAATCTAAAGTAAAAATAAAAATATGTAAATGGCTCTGTTAAAGTTGAGCCCGCTGGTGCTGATGGGAAACAGGCATTTCCCATGAAACAGGAAATGACAGTTTCCCATCAGCACCAGTGGACACAACTTTAACAGAGCCATGGGAAAGGGAAACACTCTACCTTCACGGTTCTGCAAAGCTGAGCCGGCATGGGGAAAAGAATGTCAGGCTCTTCCGGGGAGGTGGGGGGGGGGGGTGTCACGGGGCACTTCATTCTGCTGCTGCAGCTTCAATGGCCGGGGGGGATTTTTTGTTTAGATTTTGAAGGCCGAGTGAGGCGGCCTTTTTGGGGGCATTTTTTGCCGCCCCCAAAAAGTTGCCGCCTGAGGCTACTGCCTCACTCAGCCTCATTATAGAGCCGCCCCTGATGTTATCGGTAAAGTAGATATCATGAACAAGTCCAATTCTGATCTTTGCAAGAAATCCATTAAATCAAGGCTGACCATCATCAACTGAGAATAAAAGTCCCAATCACCCCCTTCCTTCTTCATAGCTAAAGAGAAATAGTATGCCCTAGATAATGGTAGTAGAAATTCTAAGGTAATCTTCAATGTGGCAACTGCAAATTTTTTATACATTTTGATTATAGAAGTAGAGGGAAGACATGGAAAGTTCACCAAATGCAGATTCCACTGTCTGATGGAGTTCCGAAGAGACTCAGTTCTCCCATGAGATACTATAGTGTATTTCATAAAAGCATCTTCACTGTCCTGAGGCATTTTCATTTTCTGTTCCACCTCAGTAAGTCTGAGTTGATGTTATTTTAACTGTACTAATATTCTTCCCCTGCTCCTTGTAAATTTGCCTTAGCATCTGTATAAATAATTTATTTCTTCCAAATAATTTCCTAAGGATGTGTTTTCATCTTTCTTCCGGACTTTTGTCCTCATTGATTGGACTCTCTCAGTAGTGATTTTTATTTATTTATATATTTATCTCCCTTCCAGTACATTTGCCTTATAGACAATCTGGATCTTTGAAGGTACCATATATGTCTTCCTTATCTCCTTTTATCACTCTTTTTATTCTTTTTTAATCTTTTTAGATTATATTACTGTTTTAGTTATATTTTTTATTTGTATGTCATATTTATGATATGTTAATAGGTTATTTATTACTTGCTGTACATTCATAGTATTCAAATAGACGTCTATGTGCATCATGTTTTTATACATCACCCTTGCACTTTTTAATATTTTTAATGTTCTTATCAATTTCGGTCATTTATATTTATTATATTTATTTATTACTCCTAATTATTTTAAAAGCTTGAGTTTTGTATTTTTAATTTTATCATTTATTAATTATATTCATTTTATGATTTTATATTTGTTGGATATTACATGTATATGATATTATGTGTTTTCATTTGTACATTGTATTTTTTGAGGTTTGTTACTCATACCCCCTGAAGAAGGCCCAGGCCGAAATGCATTCGGGACAATAAAGGAAGAACTGAATACTTGAACAGTCACCAGTCAGTGGTACCAGCTCTTTTGTCTCTAGTTTGGTTGCTGCAGGTACTGTGTGCTCTACTTTGTTTGCTTTGTCTACCAGGACAAATAAGGGCTCTCCTCCATCTTATCACAAAAATCTTCATTGTAATTATGCCATGCCAACCCTTGTGTGTCTGGGAGGCTGCCAAAATTGCATCGCCATATGCCAATAATGAACCATACTGTGTTGGGAAGTAGTGCCCCCACATGCTGACTAATCAGAAAAATGCTCTAGTCCAATTCACAGTAGTCCTGGACACCTTCCACACTCTCCCAGCCTTCTCATCCTTCTTGCATTTCTTACGACTCTCACCGGAACGTTTCTTCCCCTCTAATAGCTGAAAAATATCAATATAGCAACATGTCTTAATCCTTCATCACAGTTTATGTGGCACCCTATCCAACAATTCAGAATACGCCACCAAGGTAGGCACTCCGCCAAACTTACCTGCCTCTGGCTCTTGCCCACTCCCCTCCCCCGAAGCCCCCCGCCTTGGACACTGATCACGAGGAACCTGATGTCAAAGAAGAAAAAGATGAGTCAGAACTGCGCCAACACCGATGGGCATGCTAACACTTACAGCCCTTCTTTCTACCCCTCTCCACAGTTGACGGAGTGCCGGCGCTCACAGCCCTATCCCTAACCCAGTGCACACCTGCTGACAGAATCTCTGGCCCCCGTGTCATGCCCGATGCACTCCCAGACAGACATCCAGTCCCTTTGATGCCTGGCCATCCTGCACTCTGTTCGGACGTTCACAGGCATTATCCATCGGCAGTGGTCCCAAATGTCTGTGTGCCACCCTTCCAGGCTTCCTGAGGTCCCTGCAAAGGAACAAAAGGAGAATTGCTGCCAGGACCCACCATAGGAAAAGGGGCAGCAGAAAGAGAGGAGCCACCCCAACTCCATCGGGATGACCCTTGCTCCCCAGCTGACCAATGCGCTGACCCAACCTGTTCCACCATCCATGGTAACAGCCAATCTCCCAGTGCACCCATCCAGTCCCCAGATGAACCTGGCACCCACTGCCTATGCCCAGCCAGCATAAAAGAGTCCACATCTGTAGCAGAAGACTGCCCACTAACATCCCAAGCAGACCACCCACCTCAACTCTGTCCCCCATAGCCCCCAGCCCATCACGAGGCTAGCAGCTCTCCCATCCTGACCTGCCATCCCCTGCCTCCCACAAAGGAACTAGCCACCCATCACTCCCCATCAGCCACAGTCACCCCCCTGATCCTACCAAACCTGCAGAAGGACCTGGTGATGCACACAGCATCTCCTCCCCACCTGTTCCCCAGTTCCATTTCCCACAGGTGTGGAACTCTTCCTCCTCCCTGAGAGGGCCCACCCCCTCATGCTGCTCTACTGTGGCCATGAGACCTCCCCCTGGGCCCAGTGCTGCACCTATGCCAGCCATCGCAGCCCATGGCAGCCCTACTCCTGCACTTTCCTACAGAGATCTCTCCAAAAAATGGCAGCTAACATGATAGAGTAAAAGTCAGAACATGCAAAGTGAACCAATCTGAACTAAATAAGTCTTTTAGTCTAGAAATTGTTGCTACAACATAGAATATTTAATCTGAAATATTACATAACAGGCAAGTGAATGTATAGCAAAACTTGCCTTCACTCTGGTCTCAATTTAAATACCCATAAATGATTTACAACAATTTTAGAAATATTATGTTTCGTATCTGCATGACAGTATGGTATGGCGTGCATAACTCATATCTGGAATGTACTTCATTAACAACACATTTTCCTAAAGGGATTCTGAGATGACTAGTAATAAAAAACTTTTAGTTGAATAATATTGTTTGACTTTCCATCTTTCAATAGAAACTTTTAAGACGCTTGAAAATAGGACATAATTCAGTCTTTATTTTAAAGCACTCAGTTAATCAAAATGAAAATAAAGCAATAATTTAGATGATTGTAATAAACTTGTTTTAATAAACATTTGAACTATGAATTTATTATTCTTAAGGAGAAATGTTTAATTTCTTTTAGCTCAGCAGTTTCCTTCAGCATCTTTGAGCTTCCCTCTTTTTAAATCAGCCTCGTAGGTTTGTTCAGCCATCTTAAGCATATGTTTGTGCATGTGCAAACAAATGTGTGTAAGGACTTAAAAGGGGAGTAACAAGGTGGCAGTGGAACCTGGCCCTGCCGCCTGAAGATACAGCAGTCAGACAAAGGAGCAATATAGTGGTGGGGGAGTGGGAGGGTGTCAGGCTTTGCCACCCAAGGAACAGAAACTAGCAGCAAAGATAGCAGCAGAGTGACGGAGAAGGTAGACCCACAACCTGAAGATCAGTAGGAGTCATGGCTTGAGGTGGAGATAGTACCAGAGTGCCAGCGAGGCCAAGTCCTGCCACTTGAAGATCATCAGGAGCTGTGGCGGAATAGTGGAGAGATCAGGACTCACTGCTGAAAGAAATGATGGAATGGAAAAGCTGAATACCCTTCCCAGAAGATGAGCAGTGACTGCCAATATTACTTGACACATTGGTGAGGAGTGGAAGGAAAGGGGAAAGAACACAGGTGGAGGGGAGGAGCAAGAGTAAAAAGAGCACCTTGAATATTGTGTGCAATTCTGGTCGCCGTATCTTAAAAAGGATATAGCGTTATTAGAAAAGATGCAGAGAAGAGCCACCAAAATGGTAAAGGGGATGGAAGGATACTCCTATGAAGAGAGGCTAAGAAGGTTGGGGCTCTTCAACCTGGAAAAGAGATGGCTGAGGGGACATATGATAGAGGTCTATAAATTAATGAATGGAGTGGAACGGGTAAACTAGGGGACATGCAATGAAGCTACAGGGTAACCTATTTAAGACTAATAAGAGAAAATATTTTTTCACTCAACGTGTAATCAAACTCTGGAATTTGTTACCAGAGGATGTAGTAAAAGCTGCTAGTGTAGCTGGATTTAAAAAAGGTTTGGACAAGTTCCTGGAGGAAAAGTCCATAAACCATTATTAAAAGGAACCCAGGATATCACTGCTTGACCCAATATAAGCATTGAGGAACCTGTGTCAGTTTTGGAGACCATATCTTGCAAAGGATGTAAAAAGACTGGAGACTGTTCAGAGGAAGGCGACCAAAATGATTTGGAGCCTGCGTCAGAAGCCCTTATGAGAAGAGACATGAAGACCTAAATATGTATACCTTGGAGGAAAGGAGGCACAGGGGAGATATGATTCAGACCTTTAAATACTTAAAGAGAAATGATGAACAAACAAACCTCTTCCAAAGACGGGGAACCTGTAAAACTAGAGGGCATAACATGAAACTGCAAGGGGGTAAATTGAAAGGCAATGTCAGGAAATATTTTTTCACTGAAAGGGTGGTGGATGCTTGGAATGCCCTCCCGATGGAAGTGGTAGGGGCGAACACGGTGACGGAATTCAAAAAGGCATGGGACAAACACAGAGGATCCCTTTACAGAAATAGGAAAAAAAACAAAATAAACGGTACCATCTAACTTCCGAACCATATAACGTCTTAGGGGTGTCCTATATGGAGTGGTGGGTTTACCTCTGAACAAGGATATGGAGAGGGGTGGCCTGCGCGGAGCGACAGGTGCACCTACTCTTGCCATCTCGCTGGGCAGACTGGATGGACCATGCTGGTCTTTATCTGCCGTCAACTACTATGTTACTATGTGTCTTTTGGGGAGACTGCTAGGTACTTATGACCTAGATTGACCACTGTTGGAAACAGAATACTGGGCTTGATGGACCTTGGTCTGAACCAGTATGCAATATCTTATGTTCTTATGTTCTTGTTAGGGTGAGGGAGAAGTAGGCAGAGGAAATGGGTAGAAAGATAGAACAAGAGGAAAGATGAAAACTGTGTGTAACCCATACACATATATACCCACTGTGGGCATACTCCACACATGATCACTCACTTATACACATAGAAACATGATGGCAGAAAAAGACCACATGACCTATCTAGTCTGCACTTACATATCAACTACAATACCCCCTCTTTTCCTTTAGAAATCTTCTGTGTTTGTCCCATGCTTTTTTGAATTCAGATACTAATACTGCTACTACTGAGCATTTATATAGCGCTACCAGTCGTACACAGCGCTGTACAGACATGTAAGAGACAGTGCCTGCTCATCAGAGCTTACAATCTAGTCAAGACAGAACACAGAAGGTGTAAACTGGGATAAACTTAAGGGAAAGAAAAGGAGATCAGGTGAGTCAAGATCCAAAAGCAGCAGCAAAGAGGTTAGTTTTCAACCTTGATTTGAAGAGGGCTGCCTGGCATTTGATTTGAGAGGGTGCCTGGCGTACAGACACAGGTAGCTTATTCCAGGCGTAAGGTGCAGCAAGGTGAAAGGAGCGAAGTCTGGAGTTAGCAGCAGGAGAGAAGAGCACAGATAGAAGTAGTTTGCTAGATGAGCGGAGTTCCCAAGAGGTGTTGTAAGGAGAGATAAGAGATGAAAGGTACTGAGGAGCTGCAGAGTGAATGCATTTATAGGTCAGGAGGAGAAGTTTGAACTGGATGCGGAAACGGATAGGAAGCCATTGAAGTGACTTGAGAAGAGGAGTAATGTGGCATGGTGAGGCTGGCAGAAGATTAGTCACGCAGCAGACTGTTGAACAGTTTGAAGGGGAGAGAGATTATTCAAATGGAGACCAGCAAAGAGTAGGTTACAGTAGTCAAGACGAGAGATGATTAAGGAGTGGATAAGCGTTTTAGTAGTGTGTTCAGAAAGGAAGGGGCGGATTTTGCTAATGTTGTAGAGAAAGAAACATCAGGTCTTAGCTACGAGCTGGATATGTGTGGAGAAAGAGAGAGAGGAGTCAAAGACAACCCCCAGATTGTGGGCCGAGGAAACAGGAAGGATTACAGATACTGTCCTTGTCTTTACTACCAGTCCAGAGCAAGGAGTATAACCACAAAATCTTTTATTTATATACTCAGGGGATTATGAGAGACACTACACAACACGGCCGTGTTTTGGCACTGCCTTCATCAGGCATTTTGGCCTATATTTCGGATATACATAAAACATAAATTATAAGTTAAATAAATACAAACACATTAAGGGGTATGTTTACTAAACCGCGGTAAAGTCACCAGTGGTAAGGGCAGCTCTAAGGTTCCTGAAGCCAAATAAGGTAATGGGCGTGTTGGGGCGGTCCGGCATAAAGGGAGCTGTGGGCCTTGTAATGCACGGAACAGGGCGCACTGACCACATCTCATGTTAAGGTGACAAGCATTAATGTGCTCAAGGGGTTTAAGGTACTTCTACCTAAGGGGCCTGAGCTTAAGGCACCCTGAGGGGTTAAGGTGCATGAAGTTAAGGCGCTCTGAGGGTTTTAAGGCACCTGAGGTTAAAGTGCCCTGAGGGGTTAAGGTGCATGAAGTCAAGGTGCCTTAAGGGGTTTAGGTGCCGAACATAAGATGGCTAAGGGTTTTAAGGTGTTTCAAGTTGTCAAGCATGCATCTAAAGGCAGGAAAATGGCTGTAACCCTAACGCTGGATAATGCATCACGGAAAGTCAATGCGGCAGGATGTTTGCAGCCACAGGAGCACAGAGTGAGAGTGGTGACGTGAAGATCAGGCGCAGGAGAGCCCTGATTATCCCAGGCATGAAAATGACCTGAGTAGCACACATTCACAAAAAGAACAAGTAGGAATCAAACACCTGTCTCCTGCCTATGAGGACAATGCACTAACCTATGCTATACTTCTTGAGCCTGCAATGTCTGGAATTGAAGACCCTGCAGGTCTCTGCCTAAGCTGTCTGCTTGTATAGGTTAACCCCAGGGGCGGCCCAAGGGGGGTGCGGGGCCATGTGCGGAGACTCGGTGCGGGGCCTCATTTGCATAAGGTGCCTCATTTGCATAAATATTTGCATAATGTTACCATACACTAACTTTTAGTAAACATGCCTCTTAATGAGTATATGGATAAAGAAAGACTAAAAGGTTTCTACATTACTATAATCCAGTACCAACCACCAGGCACATTAGGAACTACTACAGACACTGCCCATTTAGAAACCATACAAACCCGCCGTATCCTAACAGCACTACCAGGACTCACAAAGCACCATACCCTAACTATCAAAAGGCAACACTGCAAATATTAAACCAATACATTTCAGAGAACAATAATACATGACCTACTGGGGAAAGAACAAGTGGCAATGTCAAATAGGAATTACATAAACAGAATACCTCAGCTCAGTTACACATGCAGAACATAGACCATCACCAAACAAGGAATCACAATTTAGAAACAGGAAGACAATAATTAAACTGGGAACCCCAAAAGCCAAACTTGGAATATACAACAACACTGTAGAAATAAAACTATAAATTAATTCCTCTTGTACTAAACAAAGCGCAAAAATTAATGATGCACATTTCCCAGAGCTGACATATTCCAGTTAATAAATTCAAAATAAAGAGATATTTTTCTACCTTTTGTGCATTTTTTTTCAGTTGCAATTGTTCCAGACACTTTCTTCTGGTTTCTTCGTGTCTTCTGCTAACTCTCCATCTGCTGTCCATTTGTCCTTTCTTCTGTCTTCTTGGGGTTTTTTTCCATTCTCTCTCTACATCTGCTTTAACATACTAATCTTTCTCCTTTTGCTCTTTCCTCATTCCTATTTCATCCACTCAAATTTTATCCCTCCATCCTCAATCCCCACTTACTCTCCCAATATCCGGCCAATTGTAGATTTGTCTTCCCTCCCACGCAAAATATTTTTCCCTCTCCATTTCACTCTCCCAGCTCCATCCCATTCTAATCCTCCCCCAACATCAGCTCCTTTCTAGTTCCAGCCCCACCCAGCATCTGCTCCCTTCTTGTCCCTGCATCAGCCCATTTCCAGTCCTAGTCCCCCATCAGCCCATTTCCAATCCTATCCTAGCCCCACCATCAGCCCATTTCCAGTCCTAGCTCCCCCATCCATTTCCAGTCCTATCAGTTCCTCCATCAGCTCATTTCCAATCCCAGCCCCCCATCAGCTCATTTCTATTCCTTTCCTAGCCCCACCATCAGCCCATGTCAAATCCTAGTTCCCCTCCACTCAGCCCATTTCCAATCCAAGCCCCCCATGAGCCTACTTTCAGTTCTAGCCCCTCCATGAGTCCATTTCAATTCAAGCCCCCACCACAGCCCATTTCCAACCTTAGCACCCCCAACAGCCCATTTCCAGTCCTATCCTGGCCCCTCCATCAGCCCATTTCCTGTCCTAGCCCCCCCCCCAACTCAGCCCATTTCCAGTCCTAGCTCCCTCTCCTCACAGCCCATTTCCATTCCAAGCCCCCCTCCCCATCAGCTATTTGCAGTTCAAGCCCCCTTTCCACTCAGCCCATTTCCATTCCAAGCCCCTGTCCCCATCAGCTATTTGCCGTTCAAGCCCCCCATCCACTCAGCCCATTTCCAGTCCTAGCAACCCCCCATCCCATTACCAGTCCTAGCTCCCCCATCAGCCCACTTCCAGTCCGAACCCCCTATAGCCCATTACCAGTCCTAACCCCCCCATCAGCCCACTTCCAGTCCGAACCCCCTATAGCCCATTACCAGTCCTAACCCCCCCATCAGCCCACTTCCAGTCCTTACCCTCCCATCAGCCCATTTTCAGTCTTACCCCCAGCAACCCATTACCAGTCCGAACCCCCCATCAGCCCATTACCAGTCCTAACCCCCATCAGCCCACTTGTAGTCTTAGCCCCCCATAGCCCATTACCTGTTGTAACCCCCCATCAGCCCATTACCTGTCCTAAACCCCCCCATAGCCCATTTCCAGTCCTAATCCCCCCATCAGCCCACTTGTAGTCGTAGCTCCCCATAGCCCATTACCTGTTGTAACCCCCCATAGCCCAGTACCAGTCCTAACCCCCCCCAGCCCATTACCAGTCCTAACGCCCCCCACAGCCCATTACCAGTCCTAAACCCCTATCAGCCTACTTGTAGTCTTAGCCCCCCCATAGCCCATTACCGGTTGTAACTCCCCATCAGCCCATTACCTGTCCTAACCCCCCCATAGCCCATTTCCAGTCCTAATCCCCCATCAGCCCACTTGTAGTCGTACCTCCCCATAGCCCATTACCTGTTGTAACCCCCCCATAGCCCATTACCAGTCCTAATGCCCCCCACAGCCCATTACCAGTCCTAACACACCCCATCAGCCCATTTCCAGTCTTAGCCCACCGCCCCAGATCCCGTTTCCAGTCCTAATCCCCCCATCAGCTCACTTGTAGTCGTAGCCCCCCATAGCCCATTACCTGTCATAATTTCCCCATCAGCCCATTTCCAGTCTTAGCCCCTCCATAGTCTATTACCTGTCCTAACCCCCCATAGCCCATTCCCAGTCTTAACCCCCCCCATCAGCCCACTCCCAGTCTTAACCCCCCCATCAGCCCACTTCCAGTCCGAACCCCCTATAGCCCATTACCAGTCCTAACCCCCCCCCCATCAGCCCATTTACAGTCCTTACCCCCCTCCCTCCCCATCAGCCCATTTAAATTCCTTACTCCCCATCAGCCCATTTACAGTCCTTACCCCCCCCCCCCCCATCAGCCCAGCTAAGTTAAAAAAAGAAAACCCAGAAACCGGCTGCTGCTGCCGCTGTGGCAGCGGCAGAATGGAGAATCCCGCAGGGCCCCCCTGTCTTGCTGTCTTCTATGCAGCCTCAGCGCGGGCTTTTCAGAGCCGCGCGAAGGGAGAGTTTCCCTTTCTCGCGACTCTGTTAATCCCGCCGCGGGGCTGATGGGATTTCCCATCAGCCCCGCGGCGTGATTAACAGAGCTGCGAGAGGAGAAGTTCTCTCTCTTCGCGCAGCTCTGACAGCCGACGGAGGCCACATAGAAGACAGCAAGACAGGGGGGCCCTGCGGGATTCTCCATTCTGCCGCTGCCACAGCGGCAGCATCAGCCGGTTTCTGGATTGTTGTTTTTTTAAAACTTAGCTGGGCTGATGGGGGGGGGGGGTGGTAAGGACTGTACATGGGCTGATTCTCGATTCTGCCGCTGCCACAGCGGCAGCGGCAGCCGCAGTCGGTTTATGATTTTTTAAAACTTTGCTGGGATGCAAGATGTTTTTTGCGCAGGGCCCCCTGAAACGCGGGGCCCTGTGCAAAAAACATTCTTGCTCAATGGACGGGCCGGCCCTGGTTAACCCCCTCCAGTACCCATGATGCACGGCACACACAGAACAGCAGTCTGTAGCTGATCACCAAATGGAGAATGGACAGATACATCACCTTGGCTCAGTACAATGCACTAACAGTGTGTACTGCAATCACATAACAGCTACAAACTGTGCTACTGCGCAGTTTCAGCTGTCACCCTGAAGGTGAGGACAGCTGCCCAGCACCTGGTCCCCAGGACTTCCAGTGCTAGAGTTAGTTTTTTGTTGTTTGTATTGCAGATCCCATCACTGCTGGTATGTGATAGTGATTGTCTGCAGTGTGTTTAGCTAGTCATATCTGGCTCTCTGACCTGCTTTTGTTGTCAAGTGACCCTCCTAGACTGGTGTATGTTAATACCCAGTGTTAAACAGCTGAGGCCACCTACAGTGGGAGCATCTAGACTTGCCACTAGAGGCCTGCTGGGCCTACCGTTATCACAGAGAGTAGAGCTGGAGCATTCTCTCTCTCAATCACCTAAGTCTAACAATCACCCACAGGAAGCACAGTCAGACTGCACTTGCTGCCCATCACTGGGTTTGTTAGCCATGCACATACCAGCTGCAGACAGTCCATTGGTTAGTACACATTGCAGTTAGTTAAGCAATCAGGCCCCCAGGACAAGAAGTTCACCCAGATCACTAGAAATAGACACTGCATAGCACTATGTGGATACATAGCCATGCCATGGTCTTTGCTCGATCAGGGTGAGAGAGCCACCCAGGTCATGCATGTGGCAGACGGGCACTACAGCATCTCAGCCATTGACCTTACCTCCAATGCAGACCCATTCTGACCAATCCGCCCTGTTTCAGGCCATACCCACAATACGTTGCTCCTCATCATGCACATTTGCAGATTAACACTGGAAAAAGCTTAGGCACTGCGAGGCTCAGTGAGGTTGAGAAAGTCACAAAACAATAGATAGACATACACCTACACACTCATATTGCCATACTGTGCAAAAATGGGGATGGTTGGCATTCCTGCCTGCCACCTTGGTCCCGATATCAACTCAAGCATTGTTAAAGTGTGCTCCTTGTGCAGGAGCTAGTAGCGTGCTCTGATGTTACCTCCCACTCAGTGTGTCAGTGCTGTCAGCCTGATTCTCCATCCAGCTGAGAATAGTGGAGCCTGTCTGTGTGGCTGATGGGTGTTTGTGCCCTTGCTGGCCAATTCATTGGGGGTTGCACATGTTGGTGTTGTACCTGCACTGTGGGCTAAAGTTTAGTCAGAGGGACATGCAATGCACAATCCACAGCCTGGAATCAAACCTGCGAACCTCTACCTCATATAAACACCAATTGTGTGCATGGAGTCACAGTGCTGTTATATGGTTACAGCATTCCCTGGGGCTGACATACTTCACATCAGACAGACCTTGGCACATGTTGCATTGCACACTGTGCACAGGACCAGGGCATGGCTTTGGTCTGCTGCAGGTGGGTGCTGTTGCCCCCTCCAGCAACACCCCATACCATGCTGACAAGCCCATGTGCTATCCATGTTGGTGGTGTGCAGTCCCAGCCCAACCAACATGCGGTTTGGCAGGTGCCTAGGGTGCAGGGTCCAGGAGGGTAGGGGGCAGAGGCATACATGGACAGCCACACCCCCCCCCCCCCCCCACAACCATCTGCCTCTCCAGGGACCCCATCACCACTGGCAATGTTATGTCTCTTCAAACTGGGGAAGAGATGACTAAGAGGTGTTAGGTTATAAGTCTAGGAAATATTGCCTGGAGTGGAACAGGTAAAGGTAGGTCGATTGTTTATACCATCAGAATGTTGAAATACTAGGGGACATGCAATGGGGTTACTGTGTAACCTATTTCCGACTACTATGTGAAAATACTTTTTCCTTCAACGCATAATCACACCCTGCAATTCATTATCAGAGAATGTGGTAAAGGCTGTTAGTGTAGCTGGTTTTAATAAATGTTTGGACAGGTTCCCGGTGAAGGTCCATAAACCATTGTTTGAGAGGACCCGGGATATGCACGGCTTGCCCCATTACAAGCATTGTAGATCCTTTGTGCATTTGGGGAAACTGCTAGATACTTGTGCCCTAGATTGGGTACAGGATACTGGGCATGATGGGCCTTGGTCAGACACAGTCTTGCATATTTTCAATAACTGTGTTCTTCTGTTCTACCTAGGCAACTGCCTGGTCCGCCCTGTGCACCAGCAGCTCCCACTGTATAATCCACATTCACCCTCCTTTGCTCCATTTGAACCATCAACATAGTGCCCTTTCATACTTGGGCACTATGCTGTTGCTGCAAGTGGATCACTACTATCATGTTCTTGGGCTCACCTATCTGTGCAGCACATTGCAGACGTTTCAATGGACTCTCTCCCCTCAAAATACCCCTACCAACCAGTTTTGATATGCCTTAAAGTTCCTGACGTTAAGGTGCCGGTGTTAAGGGAGCGCACCTTGTTCCTGCCCACTCCCCGCCCATTGAACCTACTCTATGCCTACTCTCCGCTCATAGGGTGCTTTATGCCGCCAGTACTGTTAACGCATGCTAAGGTGACATTTAGGATGTGCTAAGAGTGCAAGTGAGCCGTTAGCACGCGTTAACGGCACACTTGCTCTTTTACTGCCGTTTAGTAAACATACCTCTAAGAGTAAAAATAAGTATCAAATAACTATAAGGGACTGCCATCCTATAATACAAATAAGCACATAATAAAACATTGTAACAAAAAGATGTTGTTGTTGTTGTTAAGTGCCATCGAGTCGGAGTCGACTCATGGCGACCCTCTGGATAGCTATCCTAAATTGTGTTCGGTCTTGAGTCAGGCGGCTCATTGTTGACAGACTGGTACCCGTAGCTGCTGTTATTGTATCAATCCATCTCATTGCTGGCCTTCCTCTTTTGCGCTGACCTTCTAATTTTGCCAAGCATGATGTCTTTCTCTAATGATCTCTCTCTTCGCATGATGTGTCCAAAGTATGAAAGTCGAAGTCTTGTCATCTGAGCTTCTATAGAAAGCTTAAGTTTGATCTCCTCTAGTACCGACTGGTTTGTTCTTCGGGCAGTCCATGGTATACACAGTATTCGCCACCAGCACCATAATTCAAAGGCATCAATTTTCTTCCTGTCTATCTTTTTCACTGTCCAGCTTTCACATCCATATGATATACTGTTGTCAAGACCCAATTATACTGTTGTCAGTAGCTAAAACACTGTTGCCAGTAATCATACACTCTGTTGCCAAAGCTACACAAACTATCACTAATAGATAAATATACTGCGATCAGCTAATCCTGCAGAACTCCCTCCACTCAACCCCCCCAACCCAACACCACCACACAACAGTCCTCTCGCAAAGCCACCAATAAAACCCTCCATCACTCTAAACATAATGGCAGACCTAAAAACAAAAACATTGCAAACATATTTCCTACTAATAGCCCTCCTACTCCAACAAATCTACACATACAAACTCAACAATCCCCCTTGCAACAGCATCCCCATCATTTATAACCCAAACCGCAATTTAGCACACCCCCCAATACACAATAACACATTCAACCTGCCACCACACAACAATACCCACAAACATTCCCCTAGACTAATACAGATAAACTGCAAAAACTGCACAAACAATAAAACCTCCCCCAATGAAGACAATAAACTAAAGCTGATCCTAATAAACATTCGCTCAATTCGAAATAAAATACCAATTGTAAATGACATAATAAAAGACGAACAGCCCGACATCTTTTTCATCACGGAAACATGGCTAACATCTACAGACACAATATTATTAAACCAACTCAACATATCACAATATGATATTTTCAACTGCCACCGTGACATAAAAAGAGGAGGTGGCACACTCATACTCACCAAGAAAGACTTACAATACACCCTAACAAACTCAAACAATGTTGAAGGCATGGACATAATAAACATTGAAAACAGAACACTAGCATTCTCCCTAATCTATAGACCACCATCAGCAGATCACAAAAATCTTTCTCCTATCCTTGAACTAGCATGCACAGCATCCCAGAGAAAACCTCTTATAATCCTAGGTGACCTTAACCTCCCATCCTTAAACCAATCCCAAAAAAACAACTTCATAGACTCAATGACCCAAATGGGATATAACCAGATAATCAATACCCCCACACATAATAAAGGAAACTCACTAGACCTCATTTTCCTCCCTACCCCCTTCAACCTACATCAACTACACTCTCCCCCAACAACTACAGAGGTACCTTGGTCTGACCACCACCTGATAACCTTTCACCTACTAACACAAGTACCATCACAGTCCCCAAACGCAACAGCTCACCGCTCACGTTTTACCCGCTTCGACAATGATGCATTCCTCGACAAGGTACTACCTCAGCTCACTACAAGCCTATCTGACATCGACCTAACTATAGAGAACTGGAACCAAACAATCCAAGAAGCAGCTACTTCCACTCAAACATTCCAGAAGAAAAAGAAAGAATCACAAAAATGGTTCACGAAAAACATTGCCCTACTAAAAAGACAACTACGTAAACAAGAAAAAACCTGGAGAAACACCAAATCACACGATAACAAAACCAAATATATAAACTTATTAATAAATACAAAGAAGCAATCAACAACTCAAAAAGAGATTACTATTCCAATCTAATAAATCTTGCTCTCAACCGACCAAGAGAACTCTTCTTAATCGGCAAAACACTAACAAAAACACATAACCCAGAACCGAACCAGGACATTATAAACGTCCAAACCTTAGCATCACATTTTGCTGAAAAACTAAAGGTAAAATCTTGCTCCCCGACCATCACGATAGAACACACACGGACCAGCAACTATGAATGGACACAATTCCACAAGGTTGATCGTAAACACATCCTCAACATCATAACAATGATCAACACTACAACTTCCCCGCTTGACCCATGCCCGGTGTCATGGATCAAGTATACTAAGGAATCCCTTGCAGAAAACATCCAATACATAGTAAACCAATCTCTCACACAAGGAACCATGCCCAACACCCTAAAGCTCTCCTCGATCCGTCCCATAATAAAAAACAATAAACTTGACCCAAAGGACCCCAACTCCTACAGACTAATTGCCAGCATACCGCTAATTGCTAAAATAATAGAAAAAACCATATAACTCCAACTACAGGAATACATAGATGAGCAAAAACTTCTTGATGCACATCAATTCAGATTCCGCCCCTTCCATGGAGTGGAAACCCTCCTAATCGCCTTGACAGACCTCCTCATCAGTGGTACTAATGAAAATAGCAAAGGTTTCCTCCTCCTCTTCATAGACCTATCTGCTGCATTTGACAGCATTAATAACAAAAACACTCATCAACAGACTTGAAAACCTAAAAATAGGAGGAACTGTCCTTGAATGGTTCAAATCATACATTTCAAACAGATTCATACAGATACAATTAGGCAAAGAAACATCAGAAACCTTCCCTCAAGGCCAGGGTATCCCTCAGGGATCGGCACTCTCTGCCCTCCTCTTCAATTTATACCTCCAACCAATTACAGACATATTCAAAAAGTATGAAATCAACCATTTCATATACGCGGATGATATCATGCTCGCCGTCCCCATAAACACCAACAACCCCAAATACGATAGACTACTCCAATGCATGAATGAGACCACCATATGGCTTGAGAACAACCACCTAAGCATCAATCTCAAAAAAACCGAAGCAATGTTCATAACGAGAAAACCTGACACGGACCACAACTACCCTACTACAATCACAATAAATAACACACCAATACCTATTAAAAAGGAGGTAAAATACCTTGGAATAATTCTGGACCATTCACTCACCATGATCCCACATATAAAACATACAGTAAAAACTATATTCTATAAACTCAAGACAATACAACACCTGAGACCCCTACTCAACACACATGACTTTAGATCAGTGGTCAACTCCCTCATCACCTCCCACTTTGACTACTGCAATAGCATTCTAAATGGCCTACCACTAAAAAGCATATACCTCCTCCAAAGAGCACAAAACATATGTGCCAAGATGGTCACAAAAGCTAAACTAACAGACCACGTGACCCCAATACTACTAGAACTTCATTGGCTCCCCATAAGCAGCCGAATAAAATATAAAATCCTCCTGACTACCTTTAAACTCATCAATAACATCTCTCCCTCCCAACTATCTACCCTATTACAACCCCCATCAGAAACTAGAACACGAAGACAGAACGCAACCCACTCCCTCAACATAAAAACTAATTTCAGAAGGACCAAAGCAACGACAAGTGATAGAGCCTTCTCCTTTGCTGCCCCTACCCTCTGGAACGAAACCCCATTAACCCTCCGCACAATAAAGGACCTTCACCAATTCAAAAAAGAACTAAAAAACATACCTTTTTACAAAACACTTTGAGATCCCCTACCAACAAAAAACCTCTCCAATACAATCACAGAAACACATCCACAGTTCTCAAGACAGAACAAATGATTAAACATAAGAAAGACACTTACTCTACTCTACCTTACCCTACAGACAAAGATTTACACAAACAAACGGCTATATCACTATTGTAAATAAATCCCGGTAACTCAATTATGTTATGATGACCTGTACATAGTTTAAAAAGTGTTATTCTAGTTAATGTTCAAAACATGTTCAATGTAACTAAACGTGTATATAGTTAACACAAGTTCCATGTAAAATATACAGAAGTATATCGATTTTTGTTCAATGTGAACCGCCCCTGATCTCTGGAAGGGGCGGTATATAAAAAACTGTTAAATAAATAAATAAATAAATGATTTTATTGAAAATACCATGGCTTGAACAAGTCGAATCTTTGTATGGAGAGAGACATCTCTGCTCTTGAGAATCTTATCTAGGTCTTTCATAGCCATTCTGCCAAGAGCAATGCATCATCTGATTTCTTGACTGCTTGTTGCTTCTTTATTGATAGTTGATCCAAGTAGGTTAAAGTTGTTCACAATTTCAATTTCTTCTCCTTCAACGATGAACCTGTTGATTATGCCAGTTGTCATGATCTTTGTCTTCTTTACATTAAGGTGCAGGCCCATTTTGAGACTATGTTCTTTGATTGTGAGAAGCAAATGTTTCAGATCATCTTCACTTTCAGCCAGTAATGTGGTATCATCAGCATAGCGAAGGTTGTTGATGAGTCTTCCACCAATCTTCACACCTCTGTTGTCTTCATACAATCCTGCTTCTCTGATGATTTGTTCTGCATATAAATTAAACAGGTAGGGGGAAAGTATGCAGCCTTGTCTTACACCTTTGCTTATTTTAAACCATTCTGTTTCTCCTTTTTCCATTCGAACTGCTGCTTCTTGATCAATGTACAGATTGTGCAAGAGTACGATCAGGTGTTCTGGTATACCCATGCTTCTTAATGTGGCCCAAAGTTTCTCATGGTTTACACAGTCAAAAGCCTTGCTATAGTCGATAAAGCACAAATAGATATCCTTTTGGTATTCTTTAGTCTTTTCAAGGATCCATCTCACATCCGCAATGATGTCTCTCGTTCCTCGCCCTTTCCTGAACCCTACTTCCACTTCAGGTAGTTCTTGTTCCAGGTATGGTTGTAGTCTCTTTTGAATAATCTTCAGTAGAATCTTGCTGGCATGTGGGATCAGAGCGATTGTGCGATAATTTCCACAGTCAGTTGGATCACCTTTCTTTAGTATTGGTATAAACACAGATCTTTTCCAGTCAGTTGGCCATGATGTCGTCTTCCATATTTCTTGGCAGAGCCTTGTAAGTACAGTAACAGCTGCATCAGATTGCTGTAATACTTCTAGGGGAACGCTATCAATGCCTGGTGCTTTGTTCTTTGATAAGGCTTTCAATGCTGCTTTAACTTCTTCTTTCATTACCAATGGTTCCCGATCATAAGGTACAGGTTGAAACGACTGTTGGTCCACTTGATCTTTATCATATAAAAACTATATTCCTTCCACCTTTTCTTGATCTTCTCAGCATCATTCAACATAGAACCTTGAGCATCTTGTAACATTCCAATTCGAGGCTGGAACTTTTTCTTTAACTCTCGTAGCTTTAGGAAAGCCGATCTTGTTCTTCCTCTAATAGTTTCTGCTTCTATTTCCTTGCATGCATCGTTGTAGTACTTTTCCTTGTCCTGTCTTGCTGCACGTTGGAAATCTCTATTGAGTTCTGTTATTGTCTTTCTTTCTCCTCTGTCTTTAGCTTCTTGCGTTTCTGGGCAATTTTCAGAGTTTCTTCCGTCATCCATTTTGGCCGGTTTTGCTTTTTCACCTTTTGTAGAGACTTCTCGCTTTCTTCCAACACAACCTTCTTGATGTCATTCCATAACTCTTCTGGAGCTCTGTCATTTGTATCTAAAGCAGCAAATCGATTTTGCAGGCAGTCTTTAAATTCCAGTGGTATATTCTCAAGGTCATATTTTGCTGCATTCCTGAGTGGTTTGCTCTTTTTCAACTTTAGCTTGAGTTTGCATACTAGTAGTTGATGATCTGTACCACAGTCAGCTCCAGGTTTTGTCTTTGTTGATGTTATAGAACTTTTCCATCGTTGACTTCCACAGATGTAGTCAATTTGATTTTTATACAATCCACTGGTTGAAGTCCATGTGTACAGTCGCCGCTTGTGTTGATGGAAGAAGGTGTTTGAGATGAATAGATCGTTGGTCTTGCAGAATTCTATCAGTCTTTCTCCAGCTTCATTTCTGTTGCCAAGTCCATATTTTCCAACTACTTTGCCTTCTTCTTTGTTGCCAGCTTTTGCGTTCCAGTCACCCATGACTATCAGGATATCCTGTTTGCATGTTCTGTCAATTTCAGCTTGTACTTGTTCATAGAACTCTTCAATTTCATTCTCTTCTGCAGCTGTTGTTGGGGCATATACTTGAATTATAGTTGTGTTGATAGGCATTCCTCGTAGACGAATAGAGATTAAGCGTTCGCTGACTGCATTGTATTTCATTACAGTTCTTGCAAGTTTCTTCTTTATTATAAATACAACACCATTTCTTCTTTGTCTTTCATTTCCAGCATAGTAGACCATGTGATCATCTGATGCAAAGTGCCCGATGCCAGTCCATTTCAGTTCGCTGACACCCAATAGATCAAGTTGTACACGTTCCATTCCATTCTTGACCACCTCCAACTTCCCTTGGTTCATGCTTCGTACGTTCCATGTTCCAATGTGCAAGACATCTTTACAGCTTCTGACTCTCATTTCATGCGCAGCTACATCAGCAGTCAGACGTCCCGAGGGCTTTGATCCAACCACATCATAAATGCTGGCTTTACTCTGAAAAGTCTTCAGCTCTTCCCCAGTAGCTAGTTGAGTGCCTTCCAACCTGGGGGTCTCATCTTCCAGCACTATAGCACAATTTGTTTTGTTGTAACTATCCATTGGGTTTTCATTGCAAGATACAGAAGTAGATTGCCGGGCCTTTCTTCCGCGCAATTTAAGTTTGGTTTTGTTGCCGTTGTCACAGAAATGTGATCCTCCGCCTTCAACACTATCCCATTCTGCTGCTGCCCAGATGGGTGGTTTGTCTTCGTCTGGCACCTCAGCTGAGACCTGTCCATCTTGGGAGACCCTGCCAGTAGTTAAACTACCGATAGTTTAGCTCTCAGCATCACTGACGCACACAAGCCCTCACAGCACGACAAGCTGCAAACCAAGTGAGGGAAAAAACAACAAAAAAAAAAGTGAGGGAACAAAAAGATAGATCTCATAAAAACATAAATAAAATGCAAAGATGTGAACAAGATATGAACAGGGCTACTATTATATTAAACCTCTATTGTAATGGCATATTACAAGGCCTGCCTTAAAAAACTACTAACATACTCCAGATGGCACAAAATGTAACAGCCCGAATCCTAATGAGCGTACCATTCACAGATCACATCACACCTATCCTAAGAGAACTTCACTGGCTACCTATACATGCACGCATCAGGTACAAAATAATCATCACTACATTCAAACTAATAAACAATTATGCCCCATCCTATCTTGCCACACTCATAAAATCACAAAACAACAACAGGAAAAGACGAACACACAACCTAAATACACTAAAAAAACCCCTCTCCATCTGCAAATCAAAGGCATTCACCAGTAATAGAGCATTCACTTACACTGCTCCAACACAATGGAACAAACTCCCTGACACCTTAAGAAATAACAAAGATCTCATATCATTCCGTAAGAGCCTTAAAACACATCTATTCAAAGAATACTTCAATTTGACAGAAATAACATAAAGTAATTCCAAGATTAAATCAATTTGTCAGAGATTTTTTACACCTTTGCCAGTTAAAAATTTTCAAATCCACGGAGAATCAAATAAAAATCTACCTTTACTATCGTTCACAAATAATGTATATAGTTAATTGTATAACATGTATGTTTGACATTACTTCATGTATATAGTTTTTCTATTTCATTGAGCTATCCTAATGTTCAAAAGTTATTATCTTACAGTTTTATGTATACAGTTATTATTGTTCTACTTATTGAGTTATCCTAATGTTCTAATGTTATTATCCTACAGTTTTATGTAACTGCTAAATCTATGCAGAGTTAATTGTTAGATGTAAACCGCTGCTGATCACTGGAAGGAGCGGTATAAAAATGTGCTCAAATAAATAAATAAATAAATAAATAAATAAATAAATAAACCTATTGCGTGAATGACAGAGAACGACTAATGAAGGCAATGATGAGAGAGGCATTCAAATGTCAAAAACCATCACCTAAGACTTTACTATTTTTTGTGAACTTCATGCATTGGTCAGAGAATTTATAAATTAATTAACATAAAGATTAAAACAGAAAGCAACTAGAGAAAGGAAGCACATATTGAACTTTATATGGAGCAATAGAAATAATATACCTAATGGTTCTTATTCAAATGTTCTTGATAAAAACACAGGTGAAGACCCAATAGATCTAAAATGGGGGGGGGGGGGACAATCATATATTATATGTCAGAAACTTAAACCAACAATCTAAAATGGAATAGCGCTGCCTATCCAATTATGCCTTTAATGCCTAGGGAGGAAACGTTTTATCCGCTAAAGAACTGTATGAACATTTATATGTGCAGGAGCTAAAATATTCTTATGTGCAATCAAATTTGTAGATATATCAAGAGAAGCAGAGTGAGGGGAAAGGTTCAAGATTGCATATCTATCAAATCAAATCAACCTTGAATTTTTTCTGCCCAAATGCATGACCCTGCATTTTTTAACATTAAATCTCAGCTGCCAAATTCTTGACCATTCTTCAAGCTTAGCTAGATCCCTCCTCATGTTATCTACTCCTTCCTGGGTGTCTACTCTATCGCAGATTTTGGTATCATCCACAAAGAGGCAAACCTTACCCGACAGCCCTCCGCAATATCACTAACAAAGATGTTAAAAAGAATCGGACCAAAGACAGATTTTTGCTGCACACCACTGGTAACCTCCCTCTCCTCAGAATGAGTTTATCTGTACCCTTTGTTGCTTCCCATTCAACCAATTTTTTACTTAGTGACTTTAAGGTCCATCTCTAAGGTGCTCAGTTTGTTTATAAGTTGCCTGTGCGGAACAGTGTCAAAAGCCACATATAGGGCTCTCCCTCAGTCGAACTCTCTGGTCACCCAGTCAAAGAAATCCATCAAATTTATCTGACAAGACCTGCTTCTAGTAAACCCATTCTGCCTCAGATCCTGCAATCCATTGGACTCCAGAATCTTCATGATTATCCCTTTTAGCAGTGTTTCCAATAATTTACTCAACACAGAGGTTAGACTAATTGGCCTGTAGTTTTCAACCTCATCCTTACTTCCGCTTTTGTGTAAAGAGACCATGTGTGCCTTTCTCCAGTCCTCTGGGACCATTCCTGACTCCATTGAAAAGGTCAGTCAGTGGAGCCGATAGAATGTCCCCAAGTTCCTTTAATATTCTCGGATGTGTCCCATCTGGTCCCATTGATTTGCCTACTTTTAGTTTAGCTAGTTTCTTCCTTACATATACACACATATATACACGCTTTGCATACACATATATATGTATAGCTACATCCTCTCACACATCCACATCCTTTACAAATGCATGCCCACAATTCACTCCCCCTCAATATATAAACATCCCCATACACATACTCCCCACATACACACCATCATACTCAAACCTGATACCCTCTACAAACACTTGCCTACAACCCCTTACACCACATTCACCTGCAACCCACACAAATAAAGGAGTACCTCAAGGCTCAGCTTTATCATTACTGCTCTTCAACATATTCATGCAGCCCATATACACCATATTCCACAAGCATACAATTCAGTAAAGGATTTACGCAAATGACATAATGATGTTCACACATTATGATGTCACTACCCCAGACTTAAGCATTATAACAGCTTACTTCTCTGATATTACCCAATGGCTAGCAGAACACGGTCTCCAAATTAACTACAAAAAAACAGAGGCTCTCCATATTTCCAGAAACAAAATCTTCTCTCCACCTAAAACAATCAGAATCTAAAATTTAAAGCTGGAAACCAAACAAAAGGTTAGATACCTGGGCATAACAATTTACCAACAGCTTGACTTCACCTCTCACAACAGTTGAAGCAGAAGAGCCATCTACCTTAAAATAAAAATCTTCCACAACCTGTGACTTCTACTAACGACACATGACTTCCTTTCGATATTCCAAGCCCTCATCTTTCCAACCTGGACTTCAGTAACAGCATTTACCAAGGACTTCCAAAATACAACAACTACAGGTAGCCTAACACACGACAGCCTGCAGCACAGCAAGAGTGATGAGGAGTGACCACATCACACCAGTACTAAAAAACTTACACCAGCTCCCTTTAACCAGTCGAATAAAGTATAAATCAATAATGAACATCTTTGAGATCATACACAACCAATCGTGATCTTACCTTAAGTCCCTCATCCAAATACCAACAAGCACAAGAAACAAACAAAGATGTAGACAAAATCTATTAGCTCTGTCAATGGAAGTAACACGGACAAGCCAAGCAACACTCAGAAGAGCCTTTTCCATTTACTCACCCAACCTCGAGAATGCCCTCCCAGACAACCTCAGCAATACATGACCCAGCATCCTTCTGGAAGGAACTCAAGACTCTTTTATTCAAAGAACACTTTAAAGACTAGCTATGGCCTCTACATAAAACTAGAGACGGACCACTTCTTCCTCCCTGCAATTGTTCCCCCCCCCCCCAGCAACACTTCTACACCCCATACCTCCTTCCCACCTTCCTCTACAATAGGACTACTTCTGAATGCACAACCCTTTATACCAACAAGCCAAACTTGCTAACAGCATTTCTTGTTGCTTAACCAAAACTCATAGCAAACCTACTTGATAATCTGTCATTTTAAATAGTTATAATTACTTTGTTTACTTCACCTATTGTGCAACTCTGTTCAACATTTTGTTTTATTTATTTAACATTTTTTATATACCACCTTTCATGATATCAAGGTGGTTTACATTGAACAAACTGAAATTACATTGAACAGGGCATTATAACTTGGAGATAACTATTTTACAGGGAACATGGGCTATGGAGGGTTAAGTGGCTTGCCCAAGACCACAAGGAGCACCTGTGGGACTAGAAACCCCAGTCCTTCCGGCCCAAGGTTGCTGTCCTCTAGTGGGATTTGAACCCCTGACCTTCCAGCCTGAAATACCTTGCCCCAACCACTAGGCCACTCCTCCACTCCAAAGTGGTTTTATGTAAACCACTTTGATTCCCAGATAAAGCAGTATTAGAAAAACAGAAAATTAAATAAATAAATAAATACATTTACACTACTCCTTACTACACACATACAAACAGACAGACACACATACAGACATATATACCATATATAACCCACATCCCTACCATCTATTGTCCCACTGTGGCACTCTTTCCCATACCCTTCTCCACAGAATCTTTAACACAGGTAAGCCCAAGTCTTCAATTGATGAATCGGGAAATCCACCGTTTTGTCACACTGTAAGTGTACATTTTTTCGTTTGTTAAACTTTAATGCCTAGCAGACCATTGTAGCAGCATCCCTCACTTACAAGTGACAGACTAGTTTCCTCTAGTATGTGTACACCCTCTCTAGAACAATAGTTCCCAACCTATGGTCTGTAGACTAATTGGGAGTCCATGAGGTCATTACAGGAGGACTGCAGGACACCCAAAAAAAAAAAAAGAAAAAAAAGAGAAGCTGCTAAGGACTGGATATAGGGCAGAGTAAGATTGGTAGCGACTAGCCAGAGAGAGAAAAAGACTAGAGTGAACCGGCTGGGTGGTAGGGGGTGGGGAAGGAGAAAGAGACAGACTGGTGGAGTCTGATTGAGGAAGAGAGACAGAGAGAGACTAATGGGGACAAGAAGGAGAAGGGAGATAAAGAGGGCTATTGGGGACAAGCTTGGTGCTGAGGGTAGGGGGTCTAGGAAGAGTGGTGGCCCTGAACTTTTCAGAGGTTAATAAGGCTCCACACAACTAAAAAGTGGGAACCTCTGCTCTCAAGTGCTAACTTGGACTCTCTCTCCTAAGTACTCTGAATGATTTTACTGTAGTATCTCAGCCTTAGTCAGAACAAATAAACTTATGAGTCTTGCTTAAGATTTACACAGTGTGACTATGAATACAAACAGCTCTTAAAACAAAACATTTTTGTCGGATACTCATGTATCAGACTGCTCATACCAAGCTGTCTCATTCTAGTCCATTTTAATTTTTTAAATGTGATCTATCAAAGTTCATTCTAAAATTATTAACGCTAATATTTCAACATCACTACAGACACAACGTCATGTTTTGAACTTTTAATCTGTTAAACTCTGCATATTAGGTTATGGAAATGATATCTGGATGACATCCTTTGTTTTTTGAGGGGTGACTTGGCATCTCTACAACAACTTATTATGTGGCTTAATACCAGAAAGTCTGATCTTAAGTTTGAATGCCTTTATAATCAAGAAATGGTTTATTTTCTGGATATTATTAGACATGATTCTACAGTGAACATCATTATATCAGAAGTCGGTGGCATGGAATCACTTATTGATGTTTGATAGCCATCATCCAAAAAATTAAAATAAGGGCTACAATTGAGTCAATTTCTTCAAATTTGGAGAGTGTGCACCATAAAAGAAGATTATATAGAGCAAGCACATTTCTTGAGTAAGAAATATTTGGATCATGGCTAACCCTTTTCAGTTATTAAGAAAGCATTCTTAAGGGATTGTATGCTCAGTGAAACTTATTGCTACAAGCACAGAATGAAGTTAATGATGTCAACTCTCCGGAAGAGCATCTGGTATGTGTATTACCCTTTTCTGTTCAAGCTCCCCTTGTGGCAGCAATTATTTTTAGACATTAGAGAGTTTTGCAATTCCATCAGTGTTTTGATGTTCCACCTATAGTAGTGTATTGGCGGGGAAAAAATATTGCCAGTTTTGTGAGTAAGTCCATTTCTTAGGATATGAATCCTATTAATACAATAACTTCAATAGATCATTTTGCATGTGGATCATGTGAGTTCTGTGATACAACTATTCAAGGGACACTATGGTATTTTCAATCTGCTGGAGAACCATTAAAGAGCAAGGTTTATACTAGTTGTCAGACTTCATTTGAAGTATATGTCTTACTCTGTCCTTGCAGTAAGGTCTATATTGGATGGACAAAAAGATCTATGTTATTGAGGCTTAGAGAACATCAGTCTCATTTAAATATGAAAACTCAACCTGCTCCTATACAGCTTCAATGGAGAGTAATTGAGCAGGTTCCCAAAATTTGAAGAGGTGGTAATCGGGAAGCTAGGTTTAATTATAGAGAGCAATTCTGGATATATACTTTAAATATGGTACGTCTTGGAAGGTTAAATCAACAGTTGAATTGGCATACTTTATTATGAAGATGCCAACGACTGGTCCTTTAAGATTTCTATATTGCGTGGATGTTGAGAGCTTGAAAGAGACGCCACAGCCATGTTGGAATTAAGGAAGTCCAGACACTTTTGGAAGCAGGCAGAGAATATGAGATCTCTTTTCAGATAACTATATCATTGCTGACCCTGATGCGGAGCTTAACAGAATGAAAGTTCAAAATGGGACGTTGTGTCGGTAGTGATGACGCTTCTTTTCCATGTTAATGTGTAGCTTCACACAAGCTTCCCTCTCTCTCCCTGAGTCTTACAACGATGCATTCCTATACTTTTCCTCTCACTTTTGCTGCTCAAATTGGAATGTAGAGTACTCAGAGTGGCCAGTTGTTTCACTGGGTACAGAAGAATGCCACCAGTAGAATAACAATAAAGTGCATCAGCCCTGACTCCTGAAAATTACCCCAAGTTCCAATAGAACCAGGACAGTACTTCTGCTGTAAGTAGTAAGAACATTGGGAAAAGACTTGACCATGTATGTCAATGCCAATGCACTTTTTTTGCTCTTGTTGGACTTTTTGAGTTTTATGCTGTTTCTATTCTATATTCTTCATTTAGTTTCAAGTAAACTTTAGTGTTCATTTCGACATCTGAAAACATGCATGTTGATGTGCAAATTGCTGTGACGTCCCTAGAGACACTTCACATGGATTTTTAAGATGTTTCCACTGGAGGGATGTCCAAGTAGGTAGGGGGCATAGTAGGGGTGTGTCCAGAGCAGGCCAATAGAAATAGATGTCCCCAATCTATTTCAAATATCTTGGAGACATATGCAATCTCATCCAACTTTAGACCTAGTCAGGCACAAATAAGCATTGGGAAAGTGCTCATTTGGGCTTTAAAACATCTAGCTGGTGTACAGAAAATGCTACTCCACTATCCTTAGTACGCTTCACAATTGCAATGTTATTTTTTCTGCAATTAATAAAAGTGTTTTGTGTTGCCTGCAGCATTTCCCTTAGATGTCCCTGGTAACAGATACTATACATCACTCACTACCTCCTGCCTGCCACGATCACTTCAGCACCCTAGGCTGGTGATTGATACAGTAACATAAGTGGGAAATCAGATCAGCAGAGCTTTTGTGCTCTTATGATCTCAAAGGCTTGGTTGTGTCCCATCTTCTCGAACACATACTTCCTGTTAGGAATGGGAAACGACCAGGACTCTGAGCACAAAGGTTGTGCAGTGCTGTTTTCTTGGCTTTATTGCTATCTCTGAGGCCAGCCCAGTTAGCTGAAGAATCGGCAGGAGTGAGGATAAGATGGGTTTAAATTTGGATGAACATGTCAGGCCCAAGTGGCTCACCACTCTCGTGTGCCGCCCCCCCCCCCCCCCCCGCCAGGCTCTCTTGCCCCTTCCCCCAGGAAGACACTGGGTTGTAGAGGGAAGGGCTAAATGATAATCACCCTGAGAGTGTTCTGTTGGGAATAACCATTACCACTCACACAATCTCTTCACATTGTCAAGGATTCTTGTATACGATTTTCATTCTCAACTATCCCTTGATCATCAAGTTTCATCTGTTTCTATGCTTTGGAGTATGTGAAGTGCTGGAGGGGAAGTGTTGCAGTGGACAGTTAGCATGTGTATGGCTGGAACACCTTGCAGGGTGCAGCGACAGGAAACTGACTGTGCCCTCTGTTGGTGAATTTCAGATAGTGGTGGGGGGGGGGGCAGCTGTGCTTCTCCAGCATTATGCCTGTCTGCCATTGCCTTATGTGATGCGAACAGATCTGCATTGACTGCTCTGTAGGGTGCCTGTTCCCCAGCAGGACTGGGATCGATGGTCCTCTCTACTGCCACCATTGCAGAGATGTACAATGTGGATCTGTTGGAGGGAGATCCTGTCGTCGTCCCCCCCCAAGCCACAGAGAGTGGATTGGGTGGTGCTACATAATCCGCTTTTGAGTCCAAACACCCCCCTTCACTTATAACATGTGACCATTGCACCCACACAGGATATGCACCATTCTGGGTGCATCATAGTCCACAAGGGCTAGACATGACTGGAAAATACAGATGGACACAGGTGTATCCTAGCTGTGTCTGCAAGGACTACCTATCACACCCTGGTACTGATGGGGACCTGCAGCATAACCCACCTCATCCAAGGCAGGTACTGCGGACCTGGTGCTGGGTGCCCCACCTCACCCTCAGGGTGAGCAAAGGACCCGCACAATGTCACGGTCTGTAGATACTCTGTACCAGTAACACACATGGTCAGTTGCCCCTACTAGGTCTAGGTGCTGTGGGGGTGTATACCGCATTATGCGATCAGCTGTAGACTGCTGATCTGCATGTGCAGTGCATCATGGGTACGGGTGGGTTTACCCTATCCTGGTAACCACAGCAGACAGTTTGTGTGGTGACCTGCAGTCTTTCTGTAGCCAGCCAGCAGGGTGATAGTAGCTATAGAGAAGTAGCCTACTGGTTATGTCAATGACTGTGAAAGCAGAGGTCATGGGTTTGATCCCACAGTGGTGTTATTTAAGAATGCTGTCTGAGGCTTTTCCTTTTCATTTCAATCAGTGCTGCTAGCAGAAACACCCTCACAGTGCTGTAGCCTAAGGTGCCTCATAGGCACCCTATAGGGCACCCTATACAGAGCCCTATAGGGCGCATTATAGGGTGCCTTGGCGGATAGGGCACTTTATAATGTGACCTATGGGGCGCCTTATGAGGCACCTTAGGTTACGGCACTGTGAGGGTGTTTTTGCTGGCAGCACTGATTTAAATTAAAAGAAAATGCCTCAGACAGCCTTCTTAGATTACACCACTGCAGGATCAAACCCATGACCTCTACCTCCACAGTCATTGCAGTAACCAGTGGGCTACATCGTTATAGCTTCCAACACTGCGCTGGCATGTACTTAGGGTTACCGCGCATTAATGTGCCACGGCACCCACTATCGCGCGATACAGATTCTTGCTACCTTAGGACTGGAACGCCCACTCCTTATATGGCATTCTTCACATTATCGCTGCAACTAGCGCCGGTAACATTAAGACGGTTTAGTAAAAATACCCCTTATTGTTACTTTTGTAGCCAAAGTGGACAAGGATCATATTTTACTTTTATACTTTACAAAAAAGCAAGAAAAGTTTTGTGGTCAGACCATTCAGGTTTCCCTAGATGTTTCTAAGATAACTCAGAAATGTCGGAAGGCTCTGTTAGAGCTTAGGCCTAAAGTGTTGGCTCTTGGAGTCTCCTTCTTCAAGAACTATCCATGTAAAGGTTGAATTGCACATCAGTCAATAGATATGTCTTTTTTTGACTATGTTCAGTTGGAAAGTTTTCTCCAGAGGAAAGGGTGAATTCATTCTCGTCTTTTGATTTATCGCTTTTGTGTCACTTTGACTATGAAAGAAGGCTTTAAGTTTTGTGTTTAGGGATTCTTGCTTTGATTATATAGGTTGAACTTGGATGGTGTTTCTATATGGTTTCCTATTGTTTATTGTAAAATGAATAAATAAATAAAAAACCATGACACAGCAGTTACTCTGGTGCTATGTCACAGTTTTCTCCTGTTCCTCCTATACTGTTTCCAATTTTGGAGAGTGGCAGAAATGGCATATTGTGAAAAGAAGGAAGCCGTGATTCAGCGCTGGAGTATTAGTAAGCTCTATGTCATGGTTTGAGGGTTATTGCTGTAGGACTTGTAGAGCAGTGGCAGCAGTGACAATGGGCACCCTCGTAAGGCCGGTGCCCTAAGTGATCAGCTAGTTTGCCTAGTAGTATTTATTTAGACAGTTTTTGTATACCGCCTTATCCTTCAATCAAAGCGGTCACAACACAATTGGGGGATACATTTAACATGCGGGGATATGAGACACATACACTAATACTTACAGGTAACATGGGCTATGGAGGGTTAAGTGGCTTGCCCAAGACCACAAGGAGCATCTGTGGGACTAGAAACCCCAGTCCTTCCGGCCCAAGGTTGCTGTCCTCTAGTGGGATTTGAACCCCTGACCTTCTGGCCTGAAGTACCTTGCCCCAACCACTAGGCAACTCCTACCTCAGTAGGGTTGGCCCTGGAGACAACACACATTCCTGTGGAACTCCATACTTGAAAGGATAGAACTCTGAGATGTAAGAGTTACAGGATACTTTAAAGGACCTAGAATGCCAAATGATTTAAACCAATCAAATACCCAGCCCCTTAGGCCTAGCTCAACTATCTAAGAGAGAAGAGGTTGATGGTCCACTGGGTCAAATTCCAAGGAAAAATTGACTGAGACAAATAATGGTCATTTTACCTTTATCCAAAAATTACTTGTTTTCACTAGTAGCAGCTAACAGAATGGATTCTTCATTATGCTTTTCTCAAAGCCTATCAATTGAAAGAAGACTACTCTTTTAACAAGTTTGGCAACCAAAGGAATAATGGGAGATAATTAGAGTTTTTCTTTTGGATTGGCTAAACAAAGATACTTCTCCTGTGGATAAAGAGGTGTTAACCATCCTGAAGATCAAAAGATGAAGGACTAGAATGGGGTCCTTAACATAGATGGAAGAAATGAAATCCAGCGCTGATGTGAAAAAAATGGCCACAGCAAATACTTTTCCAATGTTAAAGCCAACAACAGGCATACATTTTGGCCCAGTGGCTGGGAATGCAGATGACAACTGAAGCCAGAGTGTCAAGAAAGGTACTAACATCCAGGTATTCTGAAAAATCAAAAGGGTGGGTGGTCAAAGGAAAAGTATTCTGTAGATTCCTAATTTTGCTGAAAGGAAAATCAGCCAAAGTGAGTTGCAGTCAAGGTTAGTGGGCATTTATCTTCCCCAGAGGGTTTACAATCTAAGGGCCTCATCTACTAGGCTGCACTGAGGTTAAAATATGTCCTAATTCATGAAATGTGGATGAAATGAGAGTCAGAACCTGCAAAGATGTCTTACATATTGGGAATGCAACATACGAAGCATGTACCAATGGAAGTTGGAGGTGGTCAAAAATGAAATGGAACATGTACAACTTGATCTGGTGGGTGTCAGTGAACTGAAATGGACTGGCATCAGGCACTTTGCATCTGATGATCACGAGGTCTACTATGCTGAAAATGAAAGACAAAGAAGAAATGGTATTGCATTTATAATCAAGAAGAAACTGTAATGAAATACAATATAAGCATGGTGTCATTCCAAAGCACGAATAGCGGGGATGGATGTCCATCCCTGCTATTCGGGTCATTTCCCATTTCTGTCTACCTTCCCTGTGCATTGTATGGGGAAGGTAGACGGGGCGGGAAAGGGGCGGATTAGGGGCAGTGTTAGGGCAGGCAGTGGGCGGTCTCAGCTCCAGACGTACAGGGCTGATTCCAATGTCAGCCCTGTATGTCCGGGGCCGGCAGCCTGAATGGGGAACTTATTCCATCTCAGAGGTGGAATAAGTTTCCATAGTTGGCGGAGGACAGCGGACCTGTGGCGCAGAAAGTGCAGGGGTGGTAGAGGACATTTCCCCGCAGCCCGATCCTGGCCTTAGGAGGCCAGATCGAGGGTCAGGCTGTGGGGAAAGCACCTTTGTAGTTGGCGACCGGGGATTACGGCTTTTCAATGGAGCTGCAGTGCCATGGCAACCAGATGCCATGGCGCCGTGGCTCCATTGAACATCCCTGACTGAGCTATCTAGGCAATCCTGTATGTGCAGGCTGGACTGAATCGGGTCCTGTCCTGTACATACAGGCCTGGTCACAATTCTGATCCTGTGGGGCTAGACGTGCCCTGCAGGATCAGAATCACAGCTTCCTCTGTGTGTCCAGTTCCAACCAGGCACACAGAGGGCCGACACATCGATGTCGGAATTGAGCCCTCCGTGAAAACTTATTTTCTATTTGTCTATGAGATATGCCCATAAACACAACTATAATTCAGGTATATGCTCTAACAACAGCTGCAGAAGAGGATGAAGTTGATGAGTTCTGTGAACAAGTACAAGCTGAAATTGACAGAACATGCAAATAGGATATCCTGATAGTCATGGGTGACTAGAACGCAAAAGTTGGCAAGAAAGAAGAAGGCAAAGTGTTTGGAAAATATAGACTTGGCAATAGAAATGAAGCTGGAGAAAGACTGATAGAATTATGCAAGACCAACGATCTATTCATCTCAAACACTTTTTTCCAGCAACTCAAGCAGCGACTGTACATAAGGACTTCACCCAATGGATTGTACAAAAATTGAATTGGTTACATCTGTGGAAGTCAATGATGGAAGAGCGCTATAACATCAACAAAGACAAAATCTAGAGCTGACTGTGGAATAGATCGCCATCTACTAGAATTCAAACTCAAGCTAAAGTTGAAAAAGAGCAAGACACTCATAAATGTAGCAAAATAAGACCACATATAAGAGTCTTCAGAGCCTTGCACTATTGAGGCATTCCTAACAGGGGCTCTGCATTTCAAGACAAGGTAAGTGTGTGTGACTTTTAAATTACTAGCTCTCTGCCTGAGAGCTCTTAAAAGGGTTTTGGTACATTTTTAACACAAAGTTACATTGTTTTTGGTACTTTAGTTCAAAAGGGGAAATATTTTCCTTAGTGGTATAGGTTTAAAACTCTGTTTTTAGCATCTTTTTCTGATTTTTTAAGCTACTAACACCTCATCAGGTGTTAGTTTCCTCCCTACCCCCAAACTCCCACCCACCCCATGTGAGCAGTCTTGCTTTATAGGGCACCTCCCCCAAAAGTACATTTGAACACACTTAAGGGAGGTTAACTGCACTGAAAGGAAAGCTGGGAAACAGGCTGGTATTTTGGTAGGTCTCTCTCTCTCTTTTTCTTCAACAGGTACCTACATTCCCCCAACTGAACAATGACTGGAAAAAAATCATATTGCCAAAGCAGTTGCCCCCATTACAGCTTCTGTCTCTCTCCAGACAGAGATCCAAATGCCAGTTGAAGGACCAGTTCCATGTGCAGAATGCCTGCATACTGAAGCTCTCAGGAAACAAGTGGAGGAGCTCAGAGAAGAGGTGGCAAGACTGAGGAGCATTCAAGACATTGATGAGATGCTTCTTGTAACATTCAAGCTCTCCAGCAGAGGAGAAGATGGGAGCCTACAGAATGAAGAAGATTGGACACAAGTCACCAGGGCCTGCAGAATTACCAATCCAACTCCTCCAGCCCTTGAATTGAAGAACAATTATGCAGCCCTGGAAGTGGAGGAGGTGAAAGTATCCCTGGAAAGGGAAGAACCAGAGCTCAAGCACCCCAAAGTTGCAGAATCAGTGACCACAAGGAAGTGCAGGGTAGTGGTGATTGGTGACTCTCTTCTGAGGGGTTCTGAGGCATCCATCTGCCGACCAGACTTGATGTCCAGAGAGGTATGCTGTCTGCCAAGTGCCAAAATCCGAGATGTTACAGAGAGTTTGCCGAGACTCATCAAGCCCACTGACCATTACCCAATGTTGCTCATCCATGTCAGCACAAATGATACTGCCAGGTATCCCTCTGAATGTATCAAAAGTGACTTCATGGCTCTGGGACAGAAGGTGAAGCAGATAGGTGAACAGGTGGTGTTCTCTTCAATCCTCCTTGTTGAGGATAAAGGGCAAGGCAGAGAAACTCGCATCCTGGAGATGAATGCATGGCTGCATGGATGGTGTCATCAAGAGCGTTTTGGTTTCCTGGACCATGGGATGCTGTTCCAAGGGTTGCAGAGCAGAGATGGCATCCATCTGTCCAAGAAAGGTTGACGTGTCTTCAGTAGCAGACTGGTTTTAAACTAGATTTGTTGGGGATGGGTGAAGAAAGCCCCCAGGTAAGTGAAACATTAAATACCTTTATGGAAATGGGTAAAAGGAGCAACATATGGAAATCAGTGTGTATAAATACCCGTAGCATGGGAAATAAAATCCCTGATGTTGAAGCTTTAATGGGAGAGGCTGACTTGGATTTACTGGCAGTTACAGAAACATGGTTCACAGAAAAACATGACTGGGATGTAACTATACTAGGCTATACTTTATTCAGAAAGGACAGGATAGGAAGAAGGTGAGGAGGAGTGGCACTATATGTAAAAAATAATATTAAAGCTTTGGAACTACAAAGCTTAAAAGGGAGAGAGGAGGCACGGTGGGTTAAACCAGAAAGAGGGAAAGGGAAATCTATTTGCATTGGCATAATATACAGACCTCCCTCACAGGAGGAAAACGTGGACAGAGAGTTAATTGAAGACATATGCAGCATTTCTAGGAAAGGGAACGTGCCACTGATAGGGGAATTCAATATGCCAGATGTTGATTGGTAAATTCTTGCTGCAGTAACATCTAGGACATCCTGGATTCTCTACAGGTAGAACTTTTCAGGCAACTGGTAACAGAACCAACACGTGAAGGGACCATACTGGACTTGGTGCTTACCAATGGTGAAAGTGTTTCTGATGTTATAGTGGGAGATCATTTTGCATCCAGTGAAGATGGTGTAGTTCAGTATTAGGACTAGGGCTGTTAAAACCCATTCAAAAGCAAGAGTCTTAGGGGTATGCTTACTAAACTGCGGTAATCGTGAATAGCGTGCATTGTATAACGTTAATGCTTCTTAGCGCGTCATAACGCGTGTTATGACGTGCTAACGAGCGTTAACGTTATACAATGCGCGTTATGACGCGCTAACGAGCGTAATGCTCCGTGGCGTGGTAAAACACCGCAGAAGGTGGAGAGAGGGTGGAGAGAAGGGGTCAATGGGCGGAGAGTGGGCAGGGAGAGGCTCCCCTCATACTAACGCGCTGAATTTCAGGGCTGAATTCCAACGCAAATGAAAACCTACCGTTAAAGGCACATTACAGGGGAGAGAAACCATTTAGTGTCAGCAATGTACAGCCCAGGCAGGGAAACCAAAAAAACAGTGATAAGTGTGATACATGTGCACAGAACAAAAGGGCACAGAAACACTAAAAATGACCCCACCAAACTGGAAAAAACCAATAATCAAGCTGGGAAATAGTGGTATCAATGAGAAACATCAACCCCTCCCCCCCACCGAGTAAGCCCCATAGAACAGATATAAATCGTGGAAGGGTCTATACGCCGTCCCCATACAAGGTGAATGAGCCCACAGTGACATAGCGCTGCTCAGGGTTTTCCCCACCATCGGACAGGTGCACATGTCCCGCAACATCAGGGCGGGCATGTCGGAACGGCAACTGGACAGATGCCGGAGAAGGGGATACAGAGGGCCTCAGGCGGCACATGCTGTTGTGGAGCTGGGCCACAGTGCGGACTAGGGTGATGCCTAGGTGGCCCATACGAATGCTGAAACAGCGGAGCAGCCAGACAGCAACTGCTGAAGGTCCAACATGGGCACGCGTGGGTTTCCCAAAGTGTCACAGGGGATAGTACCCAACAGCTACCCCCAAGGGCACGGAACATTGGCAGGCGGGGCTGGGGGGAGCGTGGACGTCTATGCAGGCACCCCTACCCCAGAACCCACACCATAGGCAGCCGCCTACCTGCACACTGGATGGCCTGAGACTGCGCACCACCAGCTCCACCAGCAGAAGGGCATGTCAGCATGGTGGCTGAGGGATACTAGTGGTGGGGGGGGGGGGGGCAGTGGCAGCTGCCCAGAGCAGACCGTGGCCTAGCCCTGTGTAGGTGGGTGCCATGCACTGCAACAGACAGGCCCTGTCTGACCAACAGTCATGGTATTACCAGGGAATGCACCATCTCTGTGATAACATGGTGGTGCAGTGCACAAAACCAGTGTATTCAGAAGCAAAAGATCACAGGTTCAAGTCCCAGCTGTGGTTTCCGCCAACCCAGTCCTCATATTTTACCCACTACTATAACGTGCTAATACAGACAGAACCTTTCATGCAGATCACGTAAACATGCCCAAAAACACCTACATTTTACCCTACAGGGCACAGACACCATAAACATGCACATTACCTAGAGCAGAGCCTCCCAAATGCAGTCCTGGAAGGCCAAACACCATTCAGGTTCCATGCTGCCTCTGATAAAGATGCCTGTGCTGCATTTCTATGCGCCACCCCCATGGTATGCAGATGTATCTCATGCATATTCATGAGGGACAGCATGAAAACCCGAACAGTGTTTTGAACTGCAGGAATGGAGTTGGGAGCCTCTGCCGTAAAGCAGCAGCCAACAGGGGCAGACACACCCGCACCCACAGGCCCCATTATCCAAAGCCTCCTGGAGAGGCAGGACTTTGGGCTCTGCATGCATCTCCCAATACTAGCACTTGCATACCTTAGTAATGCCACCCTAAACCTGGGAATATGGTACACATCTATCAAAAGGTTGCTATGATTACTGGCAGATAGCAATTCCTAGGTTAAGTACAATTTTCGGAGTGAGCTGCATCATAGCAACCTTTCTGATGTCTGTGGAGTGTGCTACAGGTCTTGTGTCTGACAATGTTTACCAATATGGGGAGTGACTCCTACAGTATTGCGTACCATAGCCATGCCTGCACTGTGCCCTGGACTGTTGTGGTGGCCTGGGCTGCCCAACACCTCTATAGTTGCACAATGCTGGCATAGGTGTGGGGAGTGTGTGTCTGTCTATCCAGTGTGTGGTGGCTGCCAACACCCTCCACAGCCCACACTGCTAGCACTGTTGCCAGTATTGGCCTGCCAATGTGCATAATGAGGAGCAAGGTACTGTGGGAATAGCCTGGATAGGGTGGCCTGGCCTGGCCGCATCTGTACAGGGCATAGGGCAATGGCCGGACATTGTAGTGTCCGGTACCACCTGCACGGACAGGGTGGCCATAGCATGTCCTGCTGGGAGGTCACTCTCACCCTGACTGAGCAGTGACCATGGCATGGCTAGGTTCCCCCATAGTGCTATATAGTATTTTTTTTGTGTGATATTTATGGGTTTCCTTTTGGGGCCCAATCACTGACTTATCTGCTTGGTGTGTATGCTGATATCCCCGTTCTGGGTACATGCATCTCCTCCAGGACCGTGTACTATGGACTAGCTGGCGGACTGTCTGCGGCTAGTATGTGTCTTGCTGGAACACGGTGCACGATGCAGCGGCTGGGGGCTTGCTGCTATAGAATGTCAGATAATGGTGGGGGCAGCTGAGCATTTCCAGACCTGCCGTCTGTCTGCTATTGCGTTATGGATGTGTACTGCTCTGCATTGCCTGCCCTGTAGAGTGTTTGATCCCTAGCAGGACTGGGGTGAAGGTCCCCTCTACTGCCACCATTGCAGGGGGATAGAAAGTGGATCTGTTGGTGGGAGATCCTATCCCCCACCCTGAGCCCCAGAGGGTGGGTTGGGTGGTGGTATGTAATCTCCCTGGTAACCACAGCAGAATGTGGGTGTGGTGCCGTGCAGTCCTCCTGTAGCCAGCTGGGTGTTTATTAGCAGCTCTAGCCCACTGGTTATTTCACTGCCCATGGAGCCAGAGGTCATGGGTTCACAACCCACAGTGGGGTTCATCGATAGGGCTGTCTTAGGCATTGTCTTTTTTTATTGTATATTAGTGCTGCCAGCACAACCACCCTCAGGGTACTGTCACCTTAGGGTGGCTCATAAGGCGCCCTATAGGGCGCCTCATACGGCACCCTATAAAGCATCTTATAAGGTGCCTTATATGGTGTCCTATAGGGGATATTATAGGGTGCCTTGGCAGACAGCGCACTTTATAATGTGCCCTATGGAGTGCCTTCTAGGGTGCCTTATGTGGCACCTTAGGTTATGCCACTGTGAGGGTGTGTTTGCTGGCAGCACTATTAACGTACAACTCAACTTCCTCACAGCCCAATACTTAACCCTTTCCAGGCCAAGCCCAAAACTTTCGGGATCCAAACATCTGCCTAAATATTCCTATCAAATGGTATATAATACATGACCATGGTAGAGGGAACGTCACTATTGGAACATATTGAATAAAATGGGTACAATTTCCCTGACATATGCAAACATTAACCCGACTGCAGATTAAAATATTATAGTAGGCTTTCAAAGGGTTACACATGACGCCTCAGCCAGCCTTATTCATTAGGTACACTGGGGAATTGAACCCATGACCCTTGTACTATCGATCCGTGCAGTAACCATTGTGCTACTGCTCTGTTTCTGTAGTTGGGTGTCTGCGCGCCTTCTTACGCTTAACGCGCAGTAACGCGCCCTGTAACGATCGTTGCTGCACGGCACGTTATAGCGCGCGTTATCACTAACGATGTACCGCCCATGTCCTTTTTTGGCATTTCTTCCACTAACGCGGCTCCTAACGCGAATCACACTAACGCAGTTTAGTAAACATACCCCTTAGACTTTAGGAAAACTAACTTTGCCAAGATGAGCCAATACCTCAGAGAGTTGTTAGCAGGATAGGAATAGCTGGGGGTTGTAGAAAAACTGAAAGGGATATTTTAAGGGTAACCAACCTTTTTGTTAAAATGGTAAATAAAGGTAAAAGGAAAAGGAGACTGCTATGGTTTTCGAAAGAAGTAGCTGACAAGGTGAAGAAAAAGATGGAGGCCTTCATGATGGGATACACCCTAGAATACTGAGGGAACTTGGGGACATTCTAGCAGCTCCACTGATTGAGCTTTTCAATGCCTCATTGGAGTTGGGAGTGGTGCCAAAGGACTGGAGAGAGGCACATGCAGTCCCTTTACACAAATGCGGAAGTAAGGATGTGGTTGAAAACTACAGGCTGGTTAGTTTAACTTCGGAGGTGATTCAATTATTGGAAGCGCTGCTGAAAGAGAAAATAGTGAGGTTTCTGGAGTCCAGCGGATTACAGGATCCGAGGCAGCATGGATTCACCAGAGACAGGTCTTGTCAGACAAATCTGATTGAATTCTTTGACTGGGTGACCAAGTAGTTGGACCGAGGGAGAGTCCTAGATGTAGTGTATTTGGATTTCAGTAAAGCCTTTGACACCATTCCTCACAGGCAACTTATAAGCAAACTGAGCAACCTAGGGATGGAGCCTAATGTTACTGCTTGGGTTAGAAATTGGTTGGGTGGGAGACAACAAAGGGTACAGGTAAATTAAGCTCACTCTGAGGAGAAGGGGGTTACCAGTGGTATACCTCAGTGATCTGTCCTTGGTCCTATTCTTTTTAACATCTTTGTTAGTGATATAGTGGAAGGGCAGGTGGGTAAGGTTTGTTCTTTGCGGATGATACCAAAATCTGCAATAGAGTAGACGCCAAGGAAAGTATAGATAACATGAGGAGGGATCTAGCTAAGCTTGAAGAATGGTCTAGAATTTGGCAGCTGAGATTTAATGTTAAAAAATGCAAGGTCGGTAAGATCCCCCATTCCAGTAGCTAAAAGTAGTGGAAAAGTTGACAGCAAAAGCTAGAAGGATGCTTGGGTGCCTAGGGAGAGGAATGGCCAGCAGAAGAAAGGAGGTGATAGTGTCTCTGTATGAGTCTTTGTTGCAACCTCATTTGGAATATTTTGTGCAATTCTGGAGACCGCACTTTCAAAAGAATATAAACAGACAAGGATTTTAATATGAACACCTTAGAGCAGGGGTGGGGAACCCTGGTCCTGGAGAGCCGCAGACCAGTCAGGTTTTCGGGATATCCCTAATGAATATGCATGAGATATATATGCATTAGAGATATCCTGCCAACCTGACTGGTCTGCGGCTCTCCAGGACCAGGGTTCCCCACCCCTGCCTTAGAGGAAAGGCAGGATAGAGGTGATACGACTGAGACGTTTAAATACCTCCATTGTATAAATTCACATGAAGAGATCTTTCAGTAGAAAGCAAGCTCTGCTATGAAGGGACATGGGATGAGGGTGAAAGGGGATAGATTCAGGAATGATATTCAGAAATATTTCTTTGAAAGAGTGGTGGTCTGTAGAATAGTCTCCCAGTGGAGGTGATAGAGATGAGAACAGTATCTGAATCCAAAGAAACATTGGACTAACACAGAGAATCTTTAAAAAAACAAAAAAGAGAACTGCTGTAGTGGCTGTTATGGAAAAGTAGGTTAAATAGACCATGTGTTTTTATTTGTCATCATGTTTCTATATTACACTTCAGACAGTACTTACCACACTCTGGTGGCAGTAAGAATATACAGCAGAATTCATCTCTAGCACTCTAGGTACAGGGGACCTGGTGCTGGGCACCCATCCTCACCCTCAGGGTGACCGCAGAAACTGTTCAGTAGCACGGTTGTAGCTGCTCTGTGTTTGTATCACACACTGTCAATTCCTCTTACTGAGCTGAGGTGATGGATACATGCATTCTCCATTCGGTGATCAGCTGTAGACTACCGGTCTGCATGTGCACTGCATTATGGGTACTGTTTGGGCTGCCCTATACCAGCACACACATTCTAGGTGGTGACATGCAGTCTCTTTGTATCCAGCCATTGCTGTGCTGAGAGATGTGGAGATGTAGCCTATTGGTTAGTTCAAGGTCTCTATAAGCAGGGGAGAGGTATTCACTTCTTACCTGTTCTTTTTGTGACTGTGCTGCTCAGATCTTTTTCATGTCTGTAACAGTCAGGGCTCTGCAAATCTGTGCTGTCAACCCTCTCCTCAGCCACCATCTGTCCTTCAGCCCATCTATCTGCCTCTGTCTGCTGTGTACAGTCCTGTCTTCTTGTGCAGGCTGTTACCCCATGACTTGCACTGGAATCCTTTTCTGCATTACGACTCTTCCTGCTCGCCTCTCCTTTGCCTGATCTGCACGTACCCACTACTACTCTATCCTTCTGTTGCTGCAAACATCCTGCCACTTCTGCCTCTACTGGGGGACACGTCTTCCCCATCCTATGCCACAAATCATCACTGCAGCACTTTACATTGGCACCACCCTGTGCATCGGTACAGCTGCCTCTCACATGCTTGTCTGCTTTACTGGCTGCCAAATAGGGTGCCCACTAATATGGCAGGTCCATCAGCTCCCACCTGTCCTTCCTTCCATCACCTTTACATTGAAATTCCTTGGTGCTCTATCCAGCGTTTGGCTTACAGCCGTGGTCCTGTTTTAAGGTGCATGCTTTCCACCTTAGGGCACCTTGTCTCTCCTTAGGATGCCTTATCTCCTCTTAGTAACAAAAAGGAATCACTTAAAAAATAACCTCTCCATTGAAAAACCTTAATTCTAAATATTTTTTGTCAGAGCTAAGCCGTAGGAGGTACTAGGTGGATCCAGTCCCCCACCAGACTGCTAGCTTCTTTTATTTTATTATTAACCCTTCACCGATAAAAATTTTTCTTTCATAATAAAGAATCTCTGCACTTATCTCAAGTCCTTCGTTGACACTGCCCCAACAAAACGTTGCTCTTCCAGAAATAGATCAGCACGACGCGCGCGTTTCGGGGAATTAAACCCTGTGTCAAGTGCTTCTAAAACTATCTCAAATGAGGCAACGAGAATAACTGGACGCCGTCAATGCGGCCAAGGCAAAACTGAGCTCTTAGGGCACTTTACCACATCTTAACATGCCTTGAGGTGCCTCATCTCCTGTTAAGGTGCCTTACCACATCTTGAGGAACTTCATGTCCTGTTAAGGCGCCTTATCACATCTTATCACATCTTAATGGGAGATAAAGGGCCTCAAGGTGCCTTAACATAAGAACATAAGATATACCATACTGGGTCAGACCAAGGTCCAGCAAGCCCAGTATCCTGTTTCCAACAGTGGCCAATCTAGGTCATACATACCTAGCAGTTTCCCCAAAAGACACAGGTTACACAATTCTTGTATTGGGTCAAGCATTGATATCCTGGGTTCTTTTTTAATAATGGTTTATGGACCTTTCCTCCAGGAACTTGTCCAAACCTTTTTTAAACCCAGCTACACTAACAGCCTTTATTACATCCTCCGGTAACAAATTCCAGAGTTTGATTACGTTGAGTGAAAAAATATATTCTCTCATTTGTCTTAAATAGTTTATCCTGTAGCTTCATTGCATGTCCCCTAGTTTTTCTATATTCTGATAACATAAACAATCGATCTATGTTTACTCGCCTTAAGATGTGGTAAGGTGCCTTTTCACATCTTAAGGCGCCTTATCTCCTGTTAAGTCACTTTATCACATTCTAAGACACCTTGTCTCTCCTTAGAATGTCTTGTCACTTTACCACACTTGGTTCTGTTAAGTCATGTTAATTGGACCAAGGCACCCTAACATGGCACACCCCCTACCCGCCCACTGTCTTATATGGCTTCAGGCATCTTAATGCTGCCAGTGACTTTACCCCGGTTTAGTAAACATACCCCTATATCTGCTCCAGGCAAGAATATATATTAGAAAAGTGCTTGTTATGCCAACCAAACCTCTAGAGGGTATGGAGAAGGAGGTACACTCCTGTCCACTATATTTTTCATGTTGACAATGAACACTGATGGGTATGCATCCCCATATGAAAACTAGCATGAGATAGACATCCCCACTCCACTTTTTTGTAGTGGTGATGTCTATGTGGATGTCATCGCAGACATCAAAGTCAGGGGCATCTATGTTTCTAAAATCAGTCTCAAACAAAGATGTCCCCAGCATTTTTATATATGTTTTGCCCTGGACATCCCAGATTGCACTTCGGTGTCTTTTCTAAAATGCTACTTTACATATATGAACTATACTATGAACAGTTAACTTAAATTACTGCATACCTTCAAACCCCTTATACCAAGAACCTCAAACCTTCTACAATGCTCATTATATTATACAGCTACATTATATATAGTTTCATTATATATAGCTACATTGTATATAATTTTCCTGTTATGGCCCAAGTTATACCCACCTAAGTTATATAGGTTTACTGCACCAAACCTGTTCTATTTACTCTGTTTGATTGCTCATATGATTATTCCATGTAAGTTAATATGTTAATATGTTATCTACTTGTTCTATGTAAGTTCTGTTCTCTGTAAACTGCACTGAATGTGAAATAGTGCAGTATATAAAAAACAATAAATAAATAAATAAAATATGAAATGATAGTAAAGCCACAGAACTGCAGGGCTTATGACGGCAGGAGGAGGCACTGTGGGTTAGTCTAGAAAGAGGGAACAGAAAATCTGTTTACATTAGTTTGATATATAGACTTCTCGCTTTCAGAAGAAATAGATAGATTTTTTTTATTTGTTTATTTATTTAACATTTCTTATTTACCGCCTTTCAATGGTATCAAGGCGGTTTACATCGAACATAAACAACAAAGGGGTATGTTTACTACATGGCGCTAACGTTGCAGCTGCGACATTATCACATGATACATGACGTTATCTCGTGATAATGGCGCATTACCGTGCGAGAACATCACATATCGCGCAATAACGTCTCCTGCGGCATTAAGGTGCACAGAGGGTGGAGTATGGCTCCCCAGAGGGCGGAGTAAGACTCCCCAGGGGCGGAGAGGGGGCGGGGAGAGGCCCCATGCACACTAACCTGTGAAATGAAAGTCTGAAAATTAGCGCCAGTGGAAACATTTGCAGGGGAGAGAGACCATTTCAGTCAGTAATGTGCAGCAAAGGCAGGGAAACCAAGAAAAGTGATAGTAGTGATACATGTGCAGCAACATCATAGTGCCCAAGTAGGAGAGGGATACAGGGGGCTACAGGTGGGACATGCCGTGTGGCAGCTGGGGCACATGGTGGGCTAGGCAGATGCCTAGGTGACACATAGGAATGTGGAAGTGGAAAACCAGCAGGGCAGCAACTGACCAAGGGCAAACATGGCCACGAGTGTGTGTCCCACAGTGTCCCAGGGGACAGTACCCAGAAGTACTCTAAACGGCACATAACATTGGCAGGCAGTGCCAGGGGGAAGCGTTGATGTCTATGCAGGTACCCCTACCACATATCACGCACCATAGGCAGCCGCCTTCCGGCACACTGGATGGCCTAGGACTGCACACCACCAGCACCACCGGCAGAAGGGCATGTCAGCATGGTGGTGGAGGAGTGCTGGTGGTGGAGGGGGCAGTGGCATCTACCCAACAGCAGACCATTGCCAAGCCCCCTTTAGGTGGGTGCCATTCACTGCAGCAGACAAAGTCTGTCTGACAAACAGTCAAGGTATCCCCAGGGAATGATCTGCCCCAACAGCAACAGTTTGGTGCAGTACACACAACCAGTGTGTTCAGGGGCAGAAGGTCACAAGTTCAAGTCCCAGCTGTGGCTCCTGCCAACCTTGTCCCCATTTTTTACCCAGTACTAAACCGTGGTAATAAAGACGGAAGCTTTATTGCAGATAAAATAAACATGCCTAAAATGCCCATATTTTACCCTACAGAGCATAGACACCATAAACATGTGCAATCCTTAGAGCAGAGTTTCCCAACTGCAGTCCTGGAGGGCAAAACACCATTCAGGTTTCTTGTTGTCCCTAATAAATATGCCTGTGCTGCATTTGTATGCATCACCCCCATTGTATGCAAATGTTCTCATGCATATTCATTAGGGACAGCATGAAAACCTGAACAGTGTTTGGCCCACCAGGACCGGAGTTGGGAAACTCTGCCCTAGAGCAGCGGCCAACAGGGGCAGAAACACCCACACCCACAGGCTCCACTATCCAAAGCCACATGGAAAGTAAGGCTGTTGGGCCCTGCGCGGAGCAGCATCTCCCAACACTGGCACCTGCATACCTTAGCAATGCAATCCTAAACTTGGGAACACGTTCCACATATATCAAAAGGTTGCTATGATTAATGTCAGCTAACAAATCCTAAGTTAAACACAATGTGTTGATAGAGATTCATCATAGCAACCTTTCTGATATCTGTGGAGTGTGTTTCAGTTATTGCTTCTGACAGTGTTTACCACCCCAGGGAGTGACCCCAACAGTATTGCAAACCATAGCAATGCCCACAATGTGCCCAGGACTGGTGTGGCAGCCAGGGCTGCCACAGACCTCCATATTTGTACATTGCTGGCATAGGTGTGGGAGTGTGTGTATGTCTATCCAGTGTGTTGTGACTGCCTACACCTTACTGAGCCCACACTGCTTGCACTGTTTCCAGTTTTAGCCTGCCAATGTGCATAATGAGGAGCAAGGTACTGTGGGTATGGTCCGGACAGGATGCATCTGCACAGGGTATAGGGCAATGGCTGTGACATTGTAGTGCTCGACCACCACCTGCACGGACAGGGTGGCCACAACATGTCATGCTGCGAGGTCACTCACCCTGACTGAGCAGTGACCACAACATGCCTAGGTTCCCCCATAGTGCTATGCAGCATTTTTGTTAAGTGATATTTATGGGTTCTCTTTTCTGGGGCCCAATCACTGACATCTCACTTTTGGGTGCACACAGTTCCTCTTGAAAAATGCACTATGTACTAGCTAGCAGACTGTCTGCAGTTAGCATGTGTATGGCTGGAACACATTGCAGGGTGCAGTGGGTGGAGACTGACTGTGCCCTCTGCTGGTGAATTTCAGATGGTGGTGGGGGGCAGCTGAGCTTTTCCAGTGTTCTACCTGTCTGCCATTGCCTTATGTGATGTGTACAGATCTGCATTGACTGCCCTGTAGGGTGCCCTTTCCCCAGCAGGACTGGGGTTGATGGTCCCTTCTATTGCCACCATTGCAGAGATGTAGAATGTGGATCTGTTGGTGGGAGATCCTGTCCCCCACCCTAGCCAAAGGGGGGCATGTTGGGTGGTGCTACATAATCCGCTTTTGGGTCCAAACCCCCCACCCCTTCACTTATAACATGTGACCATGGCACCCATACAGAATATGTACTATTCTGGGTGCATCATAGTCCACAAGGGCTAGACGTGACTGGGAAATATAGATGGACACAGGTGTAGCCTAGTGTGTCTGCAAGAACTACCTATCACACACTAGCACTGATGGGAACCTGCAGCATCGCCTATCTTAGGCAAGCCAGGTGCTGCGGACAGGGTGCTGGGCGCCCCATGTCACCCTCAGGGTGAGCACAGGACCTGCACAATGTCACGGCCTGTAACTACTCTGTGCCAGTAACCCACATGGTCAGTTCCCCCTACCAGGCCGAGGTGCTGTGTGGGTGCATACCCCATCCTGTGATCATCTGTAGACTGCTGATCTGCATGTGCAGTGCATCATGGGCACAGGTGGGTTTACCCTTTCCTGGGAACCACAGCAGACAGTTTGTGTGGTGACCTGCAGTCTTTCTGTAGCCAGCCAGCAGTGTGTGCTAGTAGCTATAGAGATGTAGCCCACCGGTTACTTCAATGACTGTAGAGGCAGAGGCCATGGGTTTGATCCCACAGTGGTGTTATTTAATAAGGCTGTCTGAGGCTTTTCCTTTTAATTTAAATCAGTGCTACCAGCAAAATGCACCCTCACAGTGCTGTAACCTTAAGATGCCTCATAAGGCATCCTATCAGGTGCCCTATAGGGCACATTAGAAGGCGCCTTGGCGGACAGGGCATTTTATAATGTACAGGGTGCCTTATGCGGCACCTTATGTTATGGCACTGTGAGGATGTTTTTGCTGGCAGCACTGATTTAACTTAAGAAAGGAAATGCCTCAGACAGCACTGATTTAGATTAAAAGGAATTGCCTCAGACAGCCTTCTTACATAACACCACTGCAGGATTGAACCCATGACCTCTGCCTCCACAGTCATTGCAGTAACCAGTGGGCTACATCCTTATAGCTTCTGACACTGTGCTGGCATGAACTTAGGGTTAAAGTGCATTAACATGCCATGGCGCCCATTATCGCATGATACAGATTCTTGCTACATTGCCGCCGGAACGCCCACTCCTTATATGGCATTCTTCACATTATCGCTGCAACTAGCGCCGGTAACATTAAGACGGTTTAGTAAACATACTCCAAAGGTTACATAGAACATGGTTACAAGTAACAAGCTTACATGCAATTTGAATCCTTGTGCAGTTAACTATTTACAGTTTAACCCTTAGACAGTTAAGTATTTGCTGTTTAATCCATGGGCTGTTAACTATTTACAGGTTGAATGGTATAGAGTCCAGGTTTTGCTGTATTTCGGTCATTTGGGTGTGGGGTGCAGTCACAGCCAAGAAAGCAAATAAAATGCTAAAAATGATAAGCAAAGGAATGAAGAACAAAATCAAGGATATTATAATGCCTTTGGGGTATGTTTACTAAACCATCTTAACGTCGCAGCAGTGATATTATTGCATGATAAGTGACGTGATCATGTGATAAATTGCACGATAACATCACTTATCGCGCGATAACGCGGTGGCGGCGTTAAGGCACACTAACACTGTGAAATCTGAGTCTGAAGGGTGGAGTAAGGCTTCCCAGAGGATGGAGAGAATGGGTCAATGGACAGAGAATGGGCGGGGAGAGGCTCCAGGCACACTAACGCTGTGAAATCCGGGTATGAACACTAACGCCAGTGAAACCCTTGCGTTAGGCACATTTGCACGAAAGAGAAACCATTTCAGTCAGCAATGTGCAACAAAGGTAGGGAAACCCAAAAAAGTGATAGTTGTGATACATGTGCAGGAACCAAAAAGGCAAATAAACATATAAAATGACCAGAACCACATTTAAAATCCCAATAGCCAAGCTGGCCAATAGTGATATTAATGATAAACATAAAGAAACACTACTGACAAAGCGTAAAACTTAAGATATCATGCTTGGAAGGGTCTATGCTCTGTCCCCCTGCAAAGTGAATGATCCCACATTGAAATAGCGCTCATCAGGGTTTCTGTCGTTTAGATTGGGCAGGTTTGTTATGGCGTGCACATGTGCAGCAACAGCAGAGTGGGCACATAGGAAAGGGCAACTGTAGTGATGCTGTAAATGGGATCAGGGGGCTGCAGGCGGCACATGCTGTGGTCCAGCTGGGGCACAGTGCAGACTAGGAAGATGCCTAGATGGCACATAGGAATGCCAAAACTGTAAAGCAGCAAGACAGCAACTGACGAGGGTCCAACATGGGCATGAGTGTGTGTCCCACAGTGTCACAGGGGATATTACCCAGCAGGTACCCCCAGGGCACATAATATTGGCAGGCGGTGCCTGGGGAAAGCGCGCATGTCCATGTAGGCACCCCTACCCGAGAACCCACACCATAGGCAGCTGCCTACTGGCACACTGGATGGCCTGGGACTGCGCACCACGAGCACCACCGGCATAATGGCATGGCAGCATGGTGGCGGAGGGGTGCTGGTGGCGGAGGGGGCAGTGGCATCTGCCCACAGCAGACCATGGCCTAGCCCTGTTTAGGTGGGTGCCGTGCACTGAAACAGACAGGGTCTGTCTGAAGAAGAGTCATGGTATTCCCAGGGAATGATCTGTCCCTGTTGCAACAGTGTGGTGCAGTACACACAGCCAGTGTTTTCAGGAGCAGAAGGTCACAAATTCAAGTCTCAGCTGTGGCTCCTGCTAATTCTGCCCACATATTTTACCCAGTACTAAACCGTGGTAATAAAGACGGAACCTTTATTGCAGATAAAATAAACATGCCTGAAATGCCTATATTTTACCCTACAGAGCAGAGACACCATAAACATGTGCAATCCCTAGAGCAGAGTTTCCCAACTGCAGTCCTGGAAGGCCAAACACCATTCATGCTGACCCTAATAAATATGGCTGTGCTGCATTTGTATGTGCCGCCCCCATTGTATGCAAATGTATCTCATGCATATTCATTAGGGACAGCATGAAAACCCAAACAGTGTTTGGCCCACCAGGACTGGAGTTGGGAACCTCTGCCCTACAGCAGCGGCCAACAGGGGCATAAACACCCACACTCACATGCTTCACTATCCAAAGCCTCATGGCGGCCAGGGCTGCCACAAACCTATATATTTGCACAATGCTGGCATAGGTGTGGGAGTGTGTGTCTGTCTATCCAGTGTGTTGTGGCTGCCTACACCTTATTGAGCCCACATTGCTATACAGAATTTCTCTCAAGTGATATTTATGGGTTCTCTTTTCTGGGGCCCAATTACTGATATATCTGCGTGGTGTGTGTGCTGACATCCCAGTTTTGTGTGCACATAGTTCCTCCAGGAACATGCACTATGTACTAGCTAGCAGACTGTCTGCAGTTAGCATCTGTATGGCTGCACCACCTTGCAGGGAGCAGCAGTTGCACACTGACTGCCCTTTTCTGGTGAATGTCAGATCGTAGTGGGGGGCAGCTGAGCTGACTGGGCCCACTACCTATCTGCCAGTGGCCCTGTCCCAAGTGCAGTTCTTCAGCAGTTGTCGGTTCGCCACCAGGACTGGAGTTGCTGGTCCCACAGCCTGTCCTCATGTACCTCCACTGCCCCCTTGCATAAGGGTGAGAGTGTGGATCTGTTGTGGGCAGATCATGTCCCCCACCCTGACCCAGAGAGGGTGGTTTGTTAAGTACATTGTCACCATGTGAGCCCTGACACACCCCTGCTCCCTAAACAGGTGATCATGTGGATATCCACTATGTTATGTGCATCATAGTGCACAAGGGCCAGACATGACTGGCAATTACAAATGGACACAGAGACCTTCTAAAGGTGTCTACAACAAATACCTGTCACACACTGATGGAGACCTACAGCACAGCCCACCTCAACCAATCTGGGTACTGCGGACCTGGTGCTGGCCACTCTACCTCACCCTCAGGGTGAGCACAGAACACGCACATTGGCATGGCCTGTGGAAACTCTGTGCCAGTAACATGCACGGTCATTCCCCCCTACCAAGCTGACATGCTGTAGAGGTGCATACCCCATCTGGTGAGCAGATGTAGACTGCTGTTCTGCATGTGAATTGCATTATGGGTACCGTTGCTTCTATCCTATCGTGGTAGCCACAGCAGACAGTTTTATGGTGACGTGCACTCTTTCTGTAGCCAGCCATTGGCATAATAACTCCCATAGTGATGTAGCACAATGGTTAATGAAATGACTTCAATAGCAGAGGTCATGGGTTCAATTCCTCTCTGTTCCCTTTTTTTATGGCTGTCCTGCACAACTACGTTTCATTCGTGTAACATTCATATCTGTGCAGCCGCCACATTATACCCTCATCACTGTTGCCATCCATCCTTCCGTCCATCTATGTGGGTGTGCCAGCTGTGTGGCGTCCTGCCCTAATGTGCAGGCTGCTGCCCCATGTCCTGCACTGGCACACTTTTCTGCATTGCGGCTCTTCATGCTTGCCTCTCCTGAGACTGCTCTGCATGGCACTGCTCTCGTCTGTCCTCCTGTCATTGCACTTATCCTGCCACCTCTACCTCCTCTGGTGGACACGTATCCCCATCCTCTGCCACACACTGTCATTGTTGCACTTTACATTGCCATCACCCTGTACATCGGTACAGCTGCCCCCGATATATTTGTCCACTTTACCTGCTGCCACATGGGTTGCACACAGATTTGGCTGGTCCATCAGCGCTGTAATCTACTTCCTTCCATCACTTGTTCATTGCCTTTCCTTGGTGTTCTGTGCAGTGTTATGGTTACATCTGTGTTTGAGCCATACATTTCATGCTTGTGACTTTGGGGCACCTTTGTGCCCCTGGACACCATCTCCTGTGTCACCTTGGCATCCCTTGGGCATCTTTTGCGGCACCTTAGGTTTGGCCAGCTTATGGGGCGCCTTATATGCTGCCTTAGAGGGTGCCAACCTTTCCTGCCGCCCTCTGGGGCACATTATGACCTGCCTTGGATGACGTGGTGCTTTATGATGTGCCTTATGGTACACCCTAAAAGGTGCATTAGGTTACAGCACTGGGGTGAGGCTTTTTTGGCTGGCAGTGCAAATTGTTGGGGTGTGTCTGACTGTTACAAGCAGGAAGAGGGATTGCCCCAGACAGTCTTTTAACTGAGTCCACTGGGGGATCAAACTCATGACCACTGTATCAGCAGTCAACGTATTAACCATTGTGCTACACCTCTGTTGTTGTGTTTGCAGGTCAGCGCGCCTAATTAAGGCTAATGCACATTAACGTGCCACGGCTCCCTCTATCACGCGATAACGGACTTTATCGCGCGATAACCCAAAATGCTACCTTAAGACCGGAATGCCCACTACCTTATATGGCATTCGTCACAGTAAGACTGCAACTAACGCCGGTAACATTAAGACGGTTTAGTAAACATATCCCTTTGTTTTGTTCCATGGTATGACCTTTATCACCCATATATTTTCCATTTTTTTCTATTTATCTAATACTTACCCTCGTGGGTATGTTTACTAATTGGCATTAAGGGAGCACTCTTGTGCCTTTAAAGCTAAGAAAAAGCTGTAATAACGTGCGCTAAAGGCTCCTGTAGTGTTAAGAGCGCAGTAGGTGGAGAGTGGGCGTTAATGGAGCGGAGATAGGGCATTAACAAGGGGTGTTCCCTTAATGCCTGTTGTGCTAATTTGTGTTAAATTTCTTTAACGCTAGAAACCCTAATGCCAAATAAAACCTCATGGAAATGGTGTGTTTTGAGGACAGAGACCCTTTTTTTAATTTTTTTTTTGTCACAGGAAAATACATCACAGTGGTTTATGCATTCAAACAATTTCCAATACATTATTCATCTCCCTCTTTGACAATTAACCACTACTCAACTGTATCTTTGCTGTTGTCCTTTTTTTTTTCCCTTGACATTATTTTTGCCCTTTTAGTTTATTAACTAATGCCTCTCCCACCCCCCCTCCCTTACATGCTTATTTACACATTTTATTTATTTATTTATTTAGACAGTTTTGTATACCACCTTCTCCTTCAATCAAAGTGGTCACAACACAATTGGGGGATACATTTAACACAAGGGGATATGAGACACATACACTAATACTTACAGGGAACATGGGCAATGGAGGGTTAAGTGGCTTGCCCAAGACCACAAGGAGTACCTGTGGGACTAGAAACCCCAGTCCTTCCGACCCAAGGTTGCTGTCCTCTAGTGGGATTTGAACCACCGACCTTCCGGCCTGAAGTACCTTGCCCCAACCACTAGGCCACTCCTTCCTCCTAGCTGTAACATGGTTACAGTGAATCAGCTCTCCTCCTTCCTAGCTTTTCACAGTTAGACCTTCATCAAGCCAGGTAGAATATTTAGAGCATATCCTCTCAAACTGCATCATTTTCTCTTGTTTCAGGGCTGTCAGCTTACTCATCAAATATATATGGTTCACCCCTCTTTCCCATTCTCCCACCAGTGGTGGGGCTGTTTGCCTCCACCTTTTAGCAATTTCCAAATGACAGCCCAAGTTAATAAAGCTTCCTTCTTCTTTTTTCATCCCTCTTCTGTGTATCCCCAGTAACGCCACTCCGGGTTCTGCCCCAATTTTCTTCCCCAACATTGTATCCAGAACCTGGAACACACCATTCCAAAACTCTTGTATTATTGGGCAAAGCCACCATTTATGGAAGAAAGTTCCCCGTGCTCCACACTCCCGCCAACATAGCCCACTGATCTTTCTGTACATTTTTTGAATTATATCTGGTGTCACATACCACCTATACATGATCTTATAGTTATGTTCTATTAAATTACTGGCCAATAGACCTTTATATCTCTGGGAAAAAATCGCAGTGCAGGCCTGCTCCGACAATACCAGACCCAGGTCTGTTTCCCATTTTTTTTAAATGATTCTTTTTCACTCTTGGGCATGTCCATAATATCATATAATTTGGTGATGATTCTATTTATCTTATCGCTCAGAAATAACTTTTCAATTGGGACTATTTCCTCCCTTAATCCCGGGATGATTTTCTTTTGAATATAATTAACCACCTGAACATAATAATAATAATCCAAACTTCTTAATGAAAATTCTTCCTTGATGTTTTCAAAGGACCTAACCTTCCCCACTTCTAGGAACTGACCAACATAACACAGACTACTACTGGCCCATCATTCAGCAACCCCCCCCCCCTTCATTCCCAGGGGGAAATCAATATTGCCCCTAATAGGAACACCTTTAGTCACACATCCATCACCCAACCACTTTGTTCGCCATTGAAACCATATTTGTAATGTTACTTGCACAAATGGGTTAGAGCACTTTGCTACCAACCTATGCCCCCGAGGGACCCACAGGACCTCTTTCAGCGAGGGCACCCCCAAAGTCATTCTCTCCATTTGGACCCAGTCTTGAGTTTCATATATCCCCCACTCAAAAGCTGCCCTCAGCTTGGCAGCACTCTAATATTTTTCTAAATCAGGGACCGCCATCACCACTTTTACTTTGTTCCTTATCAAAATGTGTTTAGGAACTCTCGCTCTCCTTCCTCTCCAAATACATTTCCACAAGATCCTTTGCATCTTTCTCAGGAATCCCCCTGGCACAGCCCCCAGCAATGTGCTAAATAAAAACAACAACTTAGGAAAAATCATCATTTTCACCGCAGGTATTCTCCCTGACCATGTCAATTTCAACCCTTCCCATCCCTCGAGCTCTCTCCTAATCTTTCCCTCCAGAGGGATATAATTTGCTCCAAAAAGATCTGAGATCATTGGTGTTACCTGGACACCCAGATACCAGATCTTTCTCTTGGTCCATTTAAAGGGGAATAGATTCCTCAACCATTCGCTTGTTTTATCTGGAATTGAAATATTTAGAATCTCTGATTTGAATGCATTCGTCTTAAAACCAGATACTTTCCCAAAGCTCTCCAGCTCTCTCATCAGGGTGCTCAGCGTTTGCTCTGGTGATGTGATTATAAACAACAAGTCTGGAGGAGTGGCCTAGTGGTTGGGGCAAGGTACTTCAGGCCAGAAGGGCAGGGGTTCAAATCCCACTAGAGGACAGCAACCTTGGGCCGGAAGGACTGGGGTTTCTAGTCCCACAGGTGCTCCTTGTGGTCTTGGGCAAGCCCCTTAACCCTCCATAGCCCATGTTCCCTGTAAAATAGTTATCTCCAAGTTATAATGCCCTGTTCAATGTAATTTCAGTTTGTTCAATGTAAACTGCACTGATGCAGAATAGCGCGGTATATAAGAGAATGTAAATATAAATAAACAAGTCATCAGCAAACAAGGACACCTTGCACTCCCCCCGTTCCCATTTCAGCCCTTGGATCTCCTCTGCTTCTCTTATTCTTTGAGCTAATGGTTCCATTGTTAATACAAACAGTAATGGAGACAGAGGGCATCCCTACCTGGTTCCTCTCAGAAACCTGAAGGCCTCCATATATTCTCCATTGATTCGTAAAGCCGCTAGGGGATTCCTGTACAACGCGCCCACCAACTCTAAAAACTTGCCTGCAATACACACTTTTGCTAAAGTCTGGATCATAAAAGTCCAGGACACCCTGTCAAAAGCCTTCTCTGCATCTATCACCAACAGCAACAGTTCCTCTTTCCTATCTTTGCCTTTCCAGACAATATTTAGGACTCTCCTTAAATTATCTGATGCTTGTCTTCCGGGTATGAACCCAGATTGATCCATGTGTATTAGCTGGGGCATATGTGTAAGCAATCTATTGGCCAGTACTCTAGAAATTTTTTTAAATTCAGATCCCAATAAGGAGATCAGCCGGTAAGACCCACATTGAGTGGGATCCTTATCCTCTTTAGGTATTAGGGTTATTCCCGCCATTCTCATCGTCGGGGGTAAAAGCTCTTCACTTCCCACTAGATTATATAAGCAAGATAAAGGCTCAGCCAATATCGGGGCAAAAACCTTATAAAATTTATTAGGAAACCCATCCCTTCCCGGAGCCTTATGCATTGGTAGCTCTTTAATAACCCCCAGTATTTCCTGGATAGTGATAGGCCTAGACATAATTAAACTCTCCTCTTCCCCAATTTTAGGTAATTGAATCCCTTCTAAATATTTTTGTATTGTCTCTTGGGTCACAATCTGTTCAGGCTTATATAGTTCCCTATAGAACTCCACAAATCTAGCCTTAATCTCTTCCCTTTGCCTCAATTCCTTGCCATGTCTGTCTCTTAATTTATGAATACAATTCCGCACTTGTATTTACATAGAAACATAGAAACATAGAAACATAGAAACATGATGACAGAAAAAGACCACAAGGCCCATCTAGTCTGTCCTTCCATAACAACAACTACAACAGTCCACTTTTTACCTTTAGAGATCCTCTGTGTTGGTCCCATGCTTTTTTGAATTCAGTTACTGTCCTCATCTCTACCACCTCCACTGGGAGACTATTCCACGGATCCACTACTCTTTCCGTAAAGAAATATTTCCGCATATCACTCCTGAATCTATCTCCCTTCACCCTCATCCCATGTCCCTTCGTCGCAGAACTTGCTTTCAATTGAAAGAGGCTCTCTCCCTGAACATTTATGCCACGGAGGTATTTAAACATCTCAATCATATCACCTCTATCCCGCCTTTCCTCTAAGGTGTACATATTAAGATCCTTAAGTCTGTCCTCATATGCTTTATAATGAAGACTACTAATCATCTTAGTAGCAATCCTCTGTACCGACTCCATCCTGTTCACATCCTTTTGAAGGTGCGGTCTCCAGAATTGCACACCATACTCCAAATGAGGTCGCACCAAAGACTTATACAGAGGCATTATCACCTCCTTTTTTCTGCTAGCCATTCCTCTCCGTATGCACCCAAGCATCCTTCTAGCTTTTGCCGTCGCCTTTTCTACCTGTTTAGCTACTTTAAGATCATCGGACACAACTACGCCTAGGTCCCGCTCTTCTTTAGTGGACAAAAGTACTTCATCTCCTATGCTGTATTGCTCCCTTGGATTGCTGCAGCCCAAATGCATGACCTTACATTTTTTAACATTAAATCCCAGCTGCCAAATTCTAGACCATTCTTCAAGCTTAGCTAGATCCCTCCTCATGTTATCTACACCTTCCTGGGTGTCTACTTTATTGCAGATTTTGGTATCATCCGCAAAGAGGCAAACCTTACCCGACAGCCCTTCCGCTATATCACTAACAAAGATGTTAAAAAGAATCGGACCAGTTGATATGCTAATAATCTACTAGGCTTATTCCCATATTCAAAATGCATTTGTCGAAGTTTCTCTTGTGCAAACTTTATCTCCCCCAGTTCCATTTCATTCAACTGTTTAATGCTCAATAATTTTTTATTGCCTTCTTTATTTAATTGGCCCTGTTTTCTTCTTTTCTCCCACATTTTTAAACTTTCTCTCAATTTCTCTTTTTTAGCCTCTTTTTCTTTCTTGACCTGGGTTCCTCATGCTATAAGCTTTCCTCAAACAACTGCTTTCAGACAGTCCAAAATCACCCCCATCAAACATTGCTCATTATCATTATACTGCAAATACTCCAAGATGGAGTCAGAAACCTGTTGGACAGCCCCTGGTTCTTCTAACAATGCCTCATTCAACCTCCATTGACTCCTCCCCCTACTAGCTACAGGATCTCTAAAGTCTCCCCACACTGTTGCATGGTCCGACCAAGAGCTTTCACCAATAGCACTCCCCACTACGCAGGTCATTAGACCCTTGTGGACTAGCAGCATATCAATTCTACTGTAGGACCCATCCACTGATGAATAAAATGTGTAATCCTTCTCTCACCCATGCATATCCTGCCAGGCATCAATTAAATCCAACGCCCTCATAAAGGCTTTTAATTTTTTCCTCTACCTCGCTGTGCCCCCCATTTGTCCCCTTGATGAATCTAGTTCGGGATTTATTGTTAAATTGAAATCACCACCCACTATTAGGTGACCTTCACTAAAGTTAATGATGGTGGATTTCAATCCTTCATAAAAGACCCCTTGAGCATAATTGGGTCCATACACATTCACCTGTTCCAAATGCTTGATTTTTATTAACAAATATCTGCCTCCTTTATCTTTTTTAACCTCCAAACATTGGTACTGAATTCTCACACTTATAAATATGCCTACTCCTCCTTTCTTCTTTTCTAGGTGATTAGATGCAAACCATTGGTTTGGAAATTTTTTATTTACTATTCTCCTCTCCCCTACACTTGTTAGGTGCATTTCTTGTATTAAGATTATATCACCATTTAATCTAAGCGCTTCTTTATTGCACAACTGCCACTTCCTGTCTGAGTTTAGGCCCCTTACATTCAAGGATACAACTCTAAAATTATGTCTTATATTACCTGCCATACTCCTCAAGGAAGAATTCTATCTCTAGTTTGCAAAGACCCCCTCCCCTCCTCCCTCGCCCTCCCCCCTCCTCCCTCCGACCCGAACCATCCCTTCCTTTTTCCAGAAGGATCCACCCTTCTCCAAACCTATGAGGTGTGGGTCATTACCAAGATCAACTTTATTCCTTCCTCCCCCGTAATTCCATATTCTTCTTCCCTTTACACAAATAGCCCAACACTTCCCTATAACATTTCCCCAAACAAGCACCCTCTTTTTACAAAGTTTCAATGTCCTTAATCATGTTTCACCCGGATGCTTGACATTTTTGGGTTTCTGGTGTCTCAGGCGTCGGCTCCCCTGCGTCGCTCACTGCCACTCCGTGGACACATGACCCAGCCTCTTCTGTTCAGCTTCTTTCTCCATGGGGACTTCCGGTAGCTCTGACCACCCTGCAACCTCCATTCTTTTAATGGCTTCCTCTATGGTACGCACAATGGTGGCTTTCCCCATAATATTAAATTGGAGTCCAAAGGGAAAAAGCCACTTGTAGCAGATCCGTTCCTCTCTTAGCCTTGATGTGATATCCTTAAATGTTCGTCTCCTTCTTATGTTAATTATTGAGATGTCAGCATATAGTTCCACTGGTTGATCCTCCAATGAACTTTGCCCACTTTCCACGCAGCTTGCATGACTGCCTCCTTTGTACGGAAATCGTGGAAACACGCTACAATGTCCGTGGGCAAGCCTTCTCGCCTAGGGCCCAACACCCTATGTGCTCTGTCTATATCAAAACATTGCATAGATTGTCCATTGGTGTTTCAGCTTGTCTTAAAATAGCCTTACACAGTTGTTCAACCAGAGCTTTATAGTTGTGAGTTCCCTCTTTCTCTGGGATGCCTCTCAGGCGTATGTTAGAGCTTCGCGTCCTGTTTTCCAAGTCCTCCAACTTTGTCCATAGTTCCCCCAACTCCACTTTCGCCAGCTCACTGCTCTCTTTCACAGTATATAGCAACCCCTCGTGCTCCTCTGTTTTCGGCTCCATGGACTCTACTCGTTACCCAAGCTCATGGATATCATCACTCAACTCTCTGATCCACATTTTAGCTTCTGCCTTGAAATTGGCCAGGTCTTGACGGATAGTCCCAAACCACTCTTTCAACTCCTCCTTAAGTGAGCTTAACTAACCATCCCCCGGTACTCGGGCTCCTGTTGACAAATTTTTCTCTTTCCCCGCTGTACCATTCGGCACCATTTTTGCTCTGGTTCCCATTGCACCTGGGGTCGCCTTAAACCCGAAGGTTTTCAGGTCTGGTCTCATTTTTTTCTGCGCCATCTCCCACTAAGTCACTCCACAGGGTATCACCGACACTTTTTAAAGCTTTTTTCGGGCATTCAAGCTATTTTTTGGGGATCTTATCTTCCCGACCTCGGGAGCTTCACATTGCAGCTGCCATCTTTGTTAGTGATGTCACTGGACCTCCAACAGAGAGCCTATTTTAAACTCTGCAATGTGATGCACAGACAGGGGAGCTCAAGTGATAGTAGTGCTCCATTAGCAGCAACAGCATAGTGCCCAAGCATGAAAGGGCACTATGTTGATGGTGCAAATGGGGCAAAGGAGGTGGTACGTGGGTCATGCAGTGGGGGTTGCTGATGCACAGGACAGACCAGGCAGCTGCCTAGGTGGCACATAAGAACATAAGACCATAAAAAAAGCCATACTGTGTCAGACCAAGGTCCATCATGCCCAGTATCCTGTGTGCAACAGTGGCCAATCTAGGTCACAAGTACCTAGCAGTTTCCCAAAAAGTCACACAGGTTCCACAATGTTTGTATTGGGGCAAGCAGTGGATATCCTTTGTTCTCTTTAAAAAAAAATTTAAACCCAGCTACACTTACAGCTTTTACTACATCCTCCGGTAATGAATTCCAGAGTTTGATTACGCGTTGACTGAAAAAATATTTCCTCTTATTAGTCCTAAATGGTTTACACTGTAGCCTCATTGCATGTCTCCTAGTCTTTCTACATTTTGATGGCATAAACAATTGATTTACGTTCCACTCCAGTCATTAATTTATAGACTTTTATTATATCTTCCCTCAGCTGTCTCATCCCCAAGTTGAAGAACCCCAACCTTTTTGGCATTTCCTCATAGGGGTATCCTGCCATCCGCATTACCATCTGTGATGTCCGTCATGATCCCACAGTGACAGTAGTGGCACATAGACATGTTGCTGCTGTAGAAAGGAGATGTATCACATGGGGCAATCCAAGGGTCCTGGCACCCCAGGCAGAGATCTTGGCTGCCCCACCCCCTGCTGCCGCTGAACCCAGCTGTGATGGAAGAGGCCGATAGCACCAGCAACTGTAGCCCTCCAGGTAGCTGCAACTTGCAGGTGCCATGGGGTCTACCACAGTAGTCGCTGTCATCCTCCCCCTGAGATGTATCGTTTGCAGGTGGTGATGGGATCCCTGCAGAGGCAGATGGTTGGAGGGGCTGTGTGGCCATCCATGTATGCCTCTGTCCCTCCCCCCCCATTTGGTACTTGTTCCCTAGGCACCCGCCAACCTGCATGTTGGATGGGCTGGGACTAAGCACCACCAACACTGACAGGACATGGACATGTCAGCATGGTGTGGGGGTATTGTCAGAGGGGACAGCAGTACCCACGTACAGCAGACCAAAGCCATGTCCTGATCCTGCATGCCATGCACATTGCAACACGTGCCAAGGTCTGTCTGATGGGTAGCATGTCAGCCCCAGGGAATGTTGTAACCATATGGCAGCATTGTGGCTCAACACACATAGTTTGTGTGTGTATATGAGTGGAAAGTCACAGGTTAAAGTCTTGGCTGTTGATCATGCATTGCATGTCCCTGTGGTCAAACTCTAGCCTACAGTGCAGGTACAACACCAGCATGTGGAACCCCCAATGAATCAACCAGCAAGAGTACAAACACTCATCAACCACACAGACAGGCTCCACTATTCACAGTTGGTAGAGAGTTAGGATGATAGCAGCGGTACAAGAGTGCATTACTAGCAGCTCCACAATGAGCAAACAGTTAACAATGTTTGAGCTGATATGGAGACCAAAGTGGCAGGCAGGAATGCTAATCATCCCCATTGTTGCACAGTGTGTCAATATGTGTGTGTGTTTCTCCATTGTTTTGTGGCTTTCTACACCTCACTGAGCCTCGCATTGCCTAAGCTATTCCCAGTGTTAGTCTGCAAATGTGCATGATGAGGAGCATAGTATTGTGGGTATGGCCTGAAACAGGGTGGATTGGCCAGAATGTGCCTGCATTGGAGGTAGATTCAGTGGCTGAGATGTCATAGTGCCCGTCTGCCACATGCATGAACTGGGTGGCCACAGCATGTCATGCTGGGAGGGCACTCCACTCTGACCAAGCAGTGACCATGACACTGCTATGTATCCACATAGTGCAATATTCATCCTGCTTCAGTGATGTGGGTGCACTTCTGTCATGGAGACCCAATCACTGAACTAAATGCAGGGCATCCATGTTGTTTATCCTAAGCCTGGGTACACATGCTATGTGTGCTGACCAGTGGACTGCCCACAGTTGGTATGTGCATGGCTGTAAAACCCAAGAGTGGGTAGCAGGTGAAGTCTGACTGTTTGCTGTGGATGATTGTTAGTCCTAGGTGGTTGGGACAGCAGGTGATCCTGGCCTACTCCTTGTGGTAATGGTAGGACCACTAGGACTGTAGTACCAATCCCATGTAAGCCTAGAAGCCCCCACAGCAGTTTAGCACTGGGTGCTCACTTGTAATTTTCTAGGAGGATCCATGTCCAACAGGGGCAGGACACAGGACCTAGATGTAACTGGTGCATGCTGCAATCATGCAGGAAACAAGGCAACTAGCAAAACACACTGCAGACTCTACTTGTCACACACTGGCACTGATGGAGATTTGCATCACAGCCAGCAGAGACCATCTCTAGTACTGCACGTTCTGCGGACCAGGTGCTGGGTGCCCGTCCTCACCCTCAGGGTGATCGTTGAAACTGTGAGGTAGCATGGCTTGTAGCTTTTATGTGATTGACACTGTTAGTGTGTCGTACTGAGCTGATGTGATGGATCAGTCCATTCTCCATTTGGTGATCAGCTGCAGACTTCTGTTCTGCGTGTGCAGTACATCATGGCTACTAGAGGGGCTAACCTATACTGGAACACCTGGCAGTTTAGGCAGAGACCTGCATGCTCTTTGACTCTGGATATTGCAGGCTAGAGAGGTGTGGAGGTGTAGCATACTGGTTAATGCAATGTCCCCATAAGGGTTTGATTCCCATTTGTTCATTTTGCACATGTGTGCTACTCAAATAATTTCCCTGCCTGTAACAGTCCAGGCTCTGCTGTGACTTGCAGACACTCATCCTTCTAATTTGTTATGCATTCTGGCCACACTTTGGGTCAGCAAGCATGCTATTCCTCATCATGGCCTTTTGAGAGCATGGACTTATTGACTCTAATGCAGTCCATTGCAGGGGTCAGACATGTTCACCCTGCATATATCAGGCCCCTGCTTGGAGGCATGGTGTGATGGTGATGGCAATGGCTTTGAGGTCAAGATACCAGGGCTTGAGGCTCACTACCACTCCCTATGTGAAATTTTGGAAAGTTTTTTCGGACACATTTTATGTCTGCCATAACCTTCATGGACTGACAACACCTCCTAGTGACCTTGAGCTCATCATTTAACCCACCAATGGCTCAGCTGACTGCAGGTCCATACAGTCTCTGTTTATCATCAGACATTACTGATTGACAGTAAGATGTACCCTGATGTGACTGCACTGCTACAGCAGTATACTAACACGCAGTTACATGCATATTACAGATGTAACCTAATTGGGCAACATGAGTCATGTATAACTGTACAGCCTTGGCTCCATTACATCTCTGTAGTATATGCGGACAGATCCTACCCCTCAGATAGCCACCTGCAGGTATCACCTCATGTCCGTACGTGCCCCATTTGCTCAGTTTGAATGACACCTTGCAGTTGTTATCTGCACATTTGTCTGAGCTGTTGTATGGTGGCTGTGTGGCTGGGACAGAAGTGAGTCCCACATGTCTGGTATCAGTATCAAGCCTTCCAAGTGGCACTGGTGCACGTTTTCACTCACAGAACAAATACGTTGGGGAATGCACCTACAACATATCAGTTCTGCATGCCCATACCACCCTCTCCTTAGCCGCCATCCTTCCTTCAGCCCATCCATCTGCCTCTGTCAGCTGTGTGAAGTCATGCTTTCTTGTGCAAGCTGCTACACCATGGCCTACACTGGTACTCCTTTCTGCATTTTGGCTCTTCACACACGCCTCTCCTGTGCCTGATCTGCACATCACCACTCCTACTCTGTCCTCCTGTCACTGCATACATCCTGCCATGTCTGGCTCTACTGGGAGACACATCTTCCCCATCCTATACCACACACTGATATTGCACCATTTTACATTGGCACCCCCCTATGCATGGGTATAGCTGCCGCCCACATTCTCGTCCACTTTACTGGCTGCCACGTAGGGTGCCCATGGATATGGCAGGTCCATTAGCTCCTACCTGTCCTTCCATCCATTACCTTTACATTGACTTTCCTTGGTGCTCCTTTATCAAGCTTATTCCCATATTCCCATATTAGTGTTACAGTCATTTTTGAATGTTAAGATGCATGCTTAACACCTTAACACCTGATGTCCTGTTAACGCACGTTAAATGGCTCTTAGCACCCTTTACACTGGAATGTCTCCTGCCTGCCCAGCACCCTTTATGCATGTAACACCCCTTATCACTGCTGTTAACGCCTGCTACCTTAATGCCTTTTAGTAAACATACCCCTTGGTTTCAGTTCCAATTTCATGTTAGTTTCTCCTACAACTCACAATGCCACATATTACAGTGATCCTGATACTCAAGCCCTCTCCTACCCCAACACACACACACATATAGGAGCACAAAGTCCCCTAGTGTTAAGACTGCTTTTGCTCCCTTGCCACTAGACCACTAGTGATTTTTAAGGTATGAGAGGGGACCATTGGGGCTTGTGACTATGATCCTGACTAGCTAGCTGGGATTATTTTTTGGTACACTGGGAGGGAGGAGGATATGGGTGATAATCCAACTGGCTAGCTGGGATGTTCTTAAACTTTTACAGTAAGTACTTTTGCAGTTATCACATGGTATATGTAAAAATGTTGTGTGGTAGTTGCAAAATCTGTGCTGTATCTGGAGGTAGAGTGATTGTGATGCCTGCATTGGCAGATAACGCGAGTACACCCATGCTGCCTGCTGATGTAAGAGCAAGGGAAGGTCAGAGCAAGTAATTGCTCTGTTCCCCTATCACATTGGGAACTGTCCTGATCCCCTCTCTGGCCCCTCATAGGTCGTCTCCCTATCTTAAATTTGCTGGTACCTCAAATCTAGTGATCTGGGGCACCAGCACCAGTAGTCTGACTGCTTGAACCTTTTTCAGCACCCCCAGACAGCACCCAACCTGTTAGTGCTGCCATCCAGGAGGGGCCTTGGGATACCTCCAATTCTCGCATCAAAAGTTTAAGAACATCCTAGCTAGCTAATTGGCTATCACCCTCCTCCCCCCACACCTTTCTAGTTTTAAAAACAATCCAGACTCCTGCCTCAATCTCTGGCATCTAACAAAGTATAATGTTTAATGTAACTTCTGCTTTTGTTTTTTGAGTTTATTGTAAACCGCTTTGATTCCTGAAAAGCGGTATAAAAGCACAAATAAATAAATAAATAAAATGGTATTGGTCTAGTGGTGCTGCCTCCTGGCGTTAAGACTGTTCCTGCCCCCTTGCAGCTAGACCATCAGCAATTTTTAAGGTAAGGGAGGGAGCCAGGGGGGCTTGTGGCTTTGGGCCCCAACTAGCTAGCTGAGATTTTTTGGGTGCACTGGAGGGAGGAGGGTGGGTTGGTGATAGCCTAACTGGCTAGCTGGGATATTTCTAAACTTCTAATGGATGAAGGGGGGAACACCGAGGCCACCCACAGATGACAGCACTAATGGGTTGAAAGCTGCTGGTGTGAGCAGTTAGATTACTGGTGCTGGTGCTCTGAATTGCCAGATCCAGGGCACCAGCACCCATTTACTAGAAGGGTGCCGTGGAGCATGGCGGGATGATCACACAGGTGCTGCTTCACTACCATTGCCAACTTGCAGCAATCACAAAGCGCCACCTATGGCCTCATTGTAGATAATGCCACCTCTTGAAGTGGCATTATCTGCAGCTGTAATTGGGCCAATTTGGGCAGCCATTGCATGACAATTGTTCACACGGTGGCTGCCCAGCAACAGCATGCCTTCTTTCTACCCCTTTCCCATCTCCTTCCACTCTACTGTGTGTAATGAAGGTATCCCAGAAAATTGCCTGCAATATCTGTATTTCCACTGTGTTAGCGGTAACCATGGCAGTAAGTTTCCCACATTACCGCCATAGAAACATGATGGCAGATAAAGACCACATAGCCTATCTAGGCTGCCCTTCCATATCAACTACAATAGTCCCCTTTTTACCACATAAACATGTCCCATAGATTTGCTTTAAAATAGCTGTGGAGCTCTAGAAGAGCATGCATAGAACACATGGACTCATCTTTGTGACATATCTATGGGGTATGTTTAATAAACGGCGTTAAGGGATCATGTGTGCCGTTAACAACCTTTATCAGCACCCTAGTGCCCTTAACGCTGCTTTAAGAGGCATCAAAGGCACCAGCAGCATTAAGGGTGCAAGGGGTGGAGAGAAGGTGTTAATGGAGGGGAGAGTTAACAGCATGTGCTCCCTTACCGCTAATTGCACAATTTCCTAAAAAGCCCTTTAACGCTGGGAACCCAATCGCCAAGTAAAACCTCATGGAAAGGGTGTTTGTAGAATGGAGAGAGACAATGTAAGCATCAGCAATGTGATGCACTTACCAGGAGACCCAAAAATGTGATTGTAGTGCTCCATTAGCAGCAACAGCATGGTGCTCAAGTAGGAAAGGGCACCATGCTAATGGTGCAAATGGGGCACAGGGAGTGGCATGGTGGTCATGCAGTGGGGGGTGCTGGTGGACAGGATGGACTAGGCAGCTGCCCAGGTGGCAAATAAAAGCATAAGAACATAAGTTACAAATATATGCCACACTGTGTCAGACCAACATCCTGCAAGCCCAGTAACCTCTGTCTAATAGCAGCCAATCTAGGCCACAAGTACCTAGCTGGGTCCCTAAAAGACACACATGTCCAATAATGCCTATATTGTGGCAAGCAGCTGACCCTCAGTGTCCCCTGAATAATGGTATAATGATTAGTCCCAGAGGGATCTGACCAAACCTTCCCTAATCCCAACTAGATGAGGAGCCTTCCCGACATCCTCTGGTACTGTGTGTCAGACTGTGCCTATGCATTGAGTAACGAACTATATGCTCCTATAAGTCAGAAATGCATTACACTGTAGCGTCATTGTCTGTCTCTTAGTCTCCCCTTAATGTGATGGCATAAACAACCAAGCTACGTTTACCCATTCCACACCATTCAGTAATGTATAGACCCCTATCATATCTCCCCTCAGCTGTCTAACCTCCAAGGTGAGGAGGCCGAACCTTTTTAACATCCTCACATAGGGGTATCCTACCATCCCCATCATCATCTGTGATTGCTGTCACGATCATACAGTGGCAGTGGCGGAACACAGACATACTGCTGATATGGAAAGGTGATGTACAACATGGGGTGGTACAAGGAATATTGTACCTTAGGCAGATATCCCACAGCCGCTCACCCGGATGTGGAGAACAAGGCTGAGAGTGCCTGCAGATGTAGCCCTCCAGGTAGCTGTAAATGTAGGAGCCCAGGCCAGTACCACAGCAATGGCTGCCATCCTATCCCCGAGACTTATCGGTGGCAGAGTCCCTGAGGTGGTAGATGTGGGGTGGGGGGGCTGTGTGGCCATTCATATGTGCCTCTGCCCCCCTCCCCACAATCTGGGCTTTGCACCCTAGGCATCAACCCAGCACGCATGTTGGACAGGCTGGGACTGTGTACCACCACCACTGACAGCACACGGGCATGTCAGCATGATGTGATGGTGGTGGTGGCATCTGATCATGTGTGCCATGCACATTTCAGCATATGCCAAGGTCTGTCTGAAGGGAAGTATGTCAGCAACAGGAGCTATCACCCCCCATATGGCAGCAATGTGGTTCAACACACATGGTCAATGTGTGGAGGGTCACAGGTTCAAGTCCCTGCTGGGGATCCTGTGTTGCATGTCCATGTGGCTAAGGCTTAGCCAACAATGCAGGTACAGTACCAGCATGTGCAATCCCCAAAGAGCAAACTAGCAATACTGCAGACACCCATCACAGCACAGACCAGGCTTGATTATCCACAACTGGCTGGAGAGGGAGGCTGATAGGGTGCTAACAATGTGTTTTGAGGGTAAGGGACACTAATAGTGCATGCACACAGAGCACACCTTAACAATCCTTGTGCTGACATGGAGACAAGAGTGGTAGACAGGAACGTCAACCATCCCCACTTTTAGCACAGCATGCCAATGTGAGTGTGTGCATGTGTATGTGAGTGTGTATGGCTTTGCTCTGTGGCTTTCTGCACTTCACTTTGCCTCACATTGGCTGAGCTTTTCCCAGCCATTGTCTGCAAATATGCATAACAAAAGCAGAGGATTCTGGGTATGGCCTGAAACAAAGTGGATGGGCCAGGACGTGCCTGCCTTGGCAGTAAGGTCAATGGCTGGGACTTTGTTGTGCCCGTCTGCCATGTGCATGGCCTGGTTGGCCACAGAATGTCATGATGAGAGAGCACACTCACTCTGACCAAGCAGTGAATATGGCACAGCTATGCATACACCTAGTGCACTATAATGTCTGGTTCTAGTGATTTGGATACAATTTCTGTGAGGGGATCCTAATCACTGAGCCAAATTCTGGGTGTCTGTGCTGTTTATTATATGGTAGGGTGCACATGGTTGCTCTGGGCACATGTGGTGTGGACTGGCCACAGTCGGTTTGTGGATGGCTGGAACAGCCCAGTGGTGGGCAGCAGATACAGTCTGACTGCACTTTCTGTGGTGGAGCGTTAGTCCTCAGTGGTGGCAGGACAGTAGCATCAACCCCATGCTAGCCTCTCTACCCATTCCCCTGTATTTTCTGTCCCTAGCCTCAGCTTATTATCACTGCTCTGGGAGAGTTCTTGTCTACCATGGCCAGTACAGAGGGCACAGCTGTGACTAGCACCAACACCATGCTCCAAATGTGCAGGAAACAAGGCGACCAAGATAACACACAGCAGATAATTACCGCCACACACAAACACTGACATGGAGCTGCAACATGTCCAGCAAAAACCATCTCTAACAGCTCAGGTTCTGTGGACCAGGTACTGGGCACCTATCCTCACTCTCAGAGTGACTGCTTAAACCATTCACTAGCAGGATTGGCAGCTGTTACGTGCATGTAGCACACACAGTCAGTGCATCTTACTGAGTTGATGTGCTGGAGCAGTATATTCTCCATTTCTTGATCAGCTACAGACTGCTGTTTTGCATTTGTAGTGCCTCATGGGTAGTGGAGGGGCCAACCAATACTGGCACACACAGCAGACAGTTTGAGCAGAAACCAGCACGCTCTTTGAATCCAGACATTGCTGTGTAGTGCAGTATGGAGGTATAGCCTACTGGTTAGTGCAGTGTCTCCATAAGTACAGCTCCAGTGATTGATTCTCACTTGTTCTTTTTGTGCCTGGGTGCTAATCAGGTCACTTCCCCACCTTTAATAGGCCTAGCTCTGCTGTGACTTGCAGACAATCATCCTTCAACGTTTCTATGCATTCTGGCCACACGTTGGATAGGCCGACATGATATTACCCATCATGGACCTCTGAGGGTATAGCTTTACTGGCTCAGCTCCAGCCCATTGAAGTAGGTCAGTGATGTATAGACAGCAGATATAGGGGATAGATGGTATGACTGAGTTTTATAGCGTGCCATCACGTGCCTTCTTCATGCAAAGGGTATATATCTGATACATTCAGGCACATCCCACTCTTTGCATGACCATCTCCTGCATTGTTCTCCCATCATTACTTGCTTCATATGGGACATATTTATTTATTTAATCAGATTTATATCCCACTTTATCCTTCAATCAAAGTGGTAGACATTACATTTAAGGGTCTACATAGTACAGGGGAAGGAATGACAGGACATACATTACATATATATATGGGATCATCTTGTCCTTTTCTATCATGCCACCATGTCAGGTGTATTATCTTGCAGTTGCACAGGCTGAGGAACCTGTCCCACCCACACAAATGGTGTTTCATGTGTACCATGGCACTATTACCTACGGAACACACACACCAAATGATCCTGGCCAGTCAGATCCCATACATCCACCCAGCACAAACATACTAAGTCTCTGCTCAGAACCTCCATGGCACAGATCTTCAACCAACATCTGGCTGTCAGGTGCATTCCTGTATTTGCCAGTCAGCTGCTCCACCATGGCCATTAAGGGTCCTTTGCAACAGTTGGGCAAATCATATACACACCTGTCCAGTGACTGCTCCACATCACCACTCATGGTCAATCTGCACTTTGCTGCCCACAACAGGTACATGCTGCCTCCACCCAGACACTGTTCAGGCCTATCGCATGCCAGACACTGACAGTACTGATGGATACCTGTCCTCACCTCACAGACAATATACTGTAGCTAACGGCAAGGCTTAGGCTTTCAACAACACTTAGGACTGCACAACATGCACAGCGCCCCCCACTGCTGCCACCCCTCTGCAGATTCCGCTACCACCACCCACAATGGCCAGCATCCCTAGGCAGCTGCCTATACTGCCTAGTCGACAGCACAGGCCAGATGTTAGGTCCAACATGCTCATCACACATACTGCAACAGAGGCGGGCAACAAGTTTATCAGCTCCACCAGTTACCACTAGTCCTTCCATCCTTAACCTTTCCCATGGCTTCCCTGCCCCCCTTTCTGCCTTACAGAGGTTTTCCTGCTTTAGGGCGCATGCTTGACACACTGTCCTGTTAAGGGTGCTATCGGGCACTTAGTGCATGCTAACTCCAGAACGCCTCCAACACACCCAGTGCCCTTTCTGCACAGAAACCCCTTAAAGCTCCCTAAAAGGTGCTCCCTTAGCGCCCTTTAGCAAACATACCCTTATGTCTATGTGCAAAATGTCATCAATGCTAAGAAACTCTTTCCCAAATACCTACCTGTAGAACAGTGATTCTCAGCTTAGTTTTTGGGGCACATCCTTCTTTTCTTATTTTAGGATATCCACAATGAATATGCATGTAATATATATTTGCATACCAAAGAGACAGTGCATGCAAATTTATAGAGGTCTTTTACTTAAGGACAATAAAGTACGGCACATAATGCATCAATAGCACTGAAGCTATGGCATGTTAAGTGCAATACCACCACATTAACTGTCAGGGATGTGGAAAGCATTTCCCTGAGCAGGCATGAAGTCCTGTCCTCTAGTGTATGCTGCATTAGCGCAGGTGCACTTAACACCACCTATTGAAGTGACCTTAGGTGAGCCTGCACCAATGCAGTTCATGCATGGTATGAACCCAATGCTAGTACAGCCCTGAGCTTCCATGCCCATTCTCTGCCCTTACCTGCCCAATTGTGACCCTAACACCGGTTGCACAGTTAGAACAGGAATCATCCGGCACTAACTGTCATGGCCCTGTGCTGGCTGGCAATGCATGTCCCAGCATGCCTTCAGTGTGTGCCAGAACACATGCTGCTAGCTAGCACCCAGTAGTGAAAGACCCCCTATGTCATGTATATTCAGTGTAGATACCTGAAAACCCAACTGGATTAGTGTACCCCAAGGAGTGGTTTGAGAACCAATGTTGTAGCCAACTGGAACCTTTTTTTTTTTTTAAGCTAGGGCTACCTTTTCACTGTCCAGCCTTAGAAATAAAAGACAAACATCTCGTCCTTGTGTTATTTACATTATTTTATCTCAGTCACCTTGAAGGACAAAATCATTGACTTCTGACTTCAACCTTGGTGAATGTTATTCATTACAATTCATACATTCAAAATGAATTTCTTGAACTATGTATTCCCTAAATATTCTCTTTGAATTTCTCGCCTTCCTGATAAAAAAAGAAAAAGAAAATGTGAACTTGGTATGTGGCATGTTTGAAAACTGAGCGCCAAACAGTTCCTCAAGGATTTGGAGGTTAATGGCATTAGTCTGCCCCTTAACTATAGGAAACTGTCAATCTAATTTAAACTGACAGATGTGCTTTTACAGCTGGAGCAACACAGAGGGTCTTTAAAGTTTTGTCCATTTGAGAGGAAGGTGATGTATAAAACAGCAAAGATCTCCATGGAGGAGCTTATCTAGCATGTATTGATAGAAATCACGGAGGCATGTTTTTGCAATAACATTCAGGAATTTGAAGGAGTTTCTCTTAAGAGCAACAATGAATTTATAAGTTACGGAGAAGGATAAAAGAAATAAACTCAGATGAATGCCTAGTTACAAGCTAGTATGTATCGACATACTATCCTGCCAAAGCCTATGTTCCTTATCTGCAATGGTTTTGATGAAAACGACGTACACTTTGAATTAGACTTATGACTCCAATGAAGCTAATATTGAATCACAATAAGAGTGCAGTATACTCACACACTAAACACAATTAGCCCCAGTCATAAACCAGGCATTAGGCATGGCAAGATAGTAGTATCCATGTATTTTCTGGTAAAAGAAACTGTTATCAGAGCCTAAATAAGCTATTCTATGTAATACAACTTTCCACACCTGGCTACCTATATTTGAGAGGCCTGCAGCTGCCTAGTAAAAGAGAAAATAAGTGAAATCAGAGAAATGGATTATTTCCCAACTAATCATGTAATGTATCATAAGATCAACGCTTTTGAAGGAAACAGGCACTCACAAATAATGCAATGCAAGGTACAATTTATTATGCTACAATTGTTCAACAGGGATTTTCATCAGATTACTGGGATATTATGACATGTAAACACAGCTCCTGTTTTCCTGCAGCAGCTCAGGGATAAATTTTGCCTCCAGGGTTAAGAGAACAGTTCTGAAGTACATTTCTACTATATCTATTCAGCCATTAACAAAATTCCACTGCAAATCTGTTACCTTTCAATATCTCTCTTTAATAAAATAAGATACTTGGTTATTTCATAAGCTTGAAATCTAAGTAGATTACATCCATTGTATGCCCTTGATCCAGTTCTCTGGTCATCCAATCAAAGAAATCAATTAGATTCATTTGGCATGATTTTCCCTTGGTAAAACCATGTTGCCTCAGATCTTGCAATCCATTGGATTCTAGAAAGTTCAGTATTCTTTCTTTCAACAGAGTATTCATTACGTTTCCCACCATGGGGGCAAGGCTTACCAGTCTGCAGTTGGACACTTCTTCGTTACCACTTTTCTAAAGAGGGACCACATCAGCCCTTCTTCAATCATATGGAACTTCTCCCATCTCCAAGGATCTACTAAACATATGCTTTAAAGGTACTACCAGAACCTAGAAACTAACAAGGGATGTGCTTGAGGTCTTTTCTCCTTTCAAATATAAAAATGTCTTGATGTTCTGGACTTGTAACATGAATGAAGTGATTTATTTCCATCAATCAGTAGAGGTTGTTTTTGGAGATTGGAATTGAGACATCAAGGTTGGGATACACACAATTCAGTGATATTTTAGAAAATGTTATGTCAAACATGGGACTTTTTCTAAAATACGTACATGTCAAGTGCCATTTTAGAAAGCATATCCAAGCCAAATCCAGGATGATCAGAACAGAACCTGCAGCAAAATGCCTACCTCTGGGCATCCCACTTCTGGTCAGCCGCACAAGGGACTGGATGGCCAGGTTGGAATGTGCCTCCACATGAAATGGGAAATACACATATAGGGCACAATATTCAGCACCAGCGGGTAGCACTGCTAAAGCGATTAGCTGCCAGCACTGAACTTCAAACCCCGTAAATATCAATGCCTGGGAAATATCAGGTTTACCGATATTGAGCCTCTGCCCAGTTAGATTCTGCAGTGAAAGTTAGGCCAGTGTTTCCTGTGTCTGACTTTCACAACATGTTGCTAACCAGGCATCAGTGATATTCAGCCGCTATCTGGTTAGTGATGGGTGCCACCCCAGAACACCCTTGGCATGCCCTGATGCTAACCAGTTAGCAGCACCACTTGTGCATATTCAGTGGCACTAACTATGTTGATGCTTCTGAATATTTATTTATTTATTTATTTATTTATTTATTTAAACAGATTTGTATACCACCTTTTTCTACAATCAAAGTGGTCACATCACAATTGGAGGGTTACATTCAACATAGGGGTACTTAACAACATCTAGACAGTACAATTGGAGGGTTACATTTATCATAAGGGTAACATTTAGACAATATGAGGTAATTAACAACAATATATTATGTTTGTTTAGGATGAGTGTTTGGAGTGAGTGGGTATTGAGTTAATGTTATGTCATTACCTTGTATGCCTATTTGGGATGAGTGAGTATCGATTATCGGCAATAGATGCATTACCATTTGTGCGGGGACTGTTTTCTGTCTGCTGATAAATTTCAATAAAGAGATAAGTTTTGAGGTCCCTGCGTAATTCTATTAGGTCATCTAATGCTCTCAGGCTTGTTGGGAGGGAATTCCAGAGTGTGGGCGCTAGTAAGGAGGGAGCTGTTTTTGAAATTGTTTGTTTAGTCTTGTGGAATCCTGCAGGTGTGCTGATCATGTTGTCTTTATTGGTTCTTCTCGATCTGTTGCAGGTATCCTTCATTATGATGTATTGGAGTGCCTCTGCTGAGAGCTGGTGGATGATTTTAAAGATGATTAGGATTATTTTGAATTTTGCTCTGGCCATCATGGGTAGCCAGTGTAGCTGCTGTAAGACTGGGGTGATGTGCTCAGATCTTGGAGTGTCTGTAATGATGCGTGCTGCAGTGTTTTGCACCATTTGGAGTGGGTGTAGGGTTTGTTGAGGGAGGCCCTGGTATAATGAGTTTCCGTAGTCAAGCAGAGGTGTAATGAGTGCTTGGCATACTGTGCAGAAGTGATCCTGGCGGAGTAATGGCTTGAGTTTTCTGATGATCCTTAAGCGTTGATAGGCCTTGTTTGCGGATTTTCTGATGTGGGATTTCAGGTTTAGTGCTCTGTCCATTGTGATGCCCAGATATTTAACCTCATCTTTAACTATTATAAGCTTATCTAAAATGCTGATGGTTTGTGGTGGAGTGAAGGTAGTGTTCCTGGTGATGAACATTGCCTCAGTTTTATCGTAGTTGACAGTCATATTATTGTCTGCGAACCAGGTGTTCATATCTTCAAGGCATCTGGTTATAGTAGTGATGTTGAGTGCTAGTAGGTTAACTAGGGTATACAACATGATGTTGTTAGCGTAAATGTGATATTGGAGCTTGTGACTTTTGATGATGTTACATATGGGCTGGATGTAAATATTAAAGAGCATTGATGATAGGGCTGAGCCTTGTGGTATTCCCTGCATGACGGGGAAGTGTGACAATATCTTTTGTGCGCATTTGACTTGTTGTGTTATATTTTCCAAGTATGAAGTAAACCATTTTAGAGTATTTTTGCATAATCCTATTTGCTGCAGGCGTTGCAGTAGTCTGGCGTGTGACACGGTGTTGAAGGCTGCCAAGATGTCCATGAATACAAGCAGGAATCCATTCTTTATGTTGTCTATGCCTTTTAATAGATTGTCAAAGAGGGAGGTAAGTAGTGTTTCAACTCCGTGTTGAGGTTTAAAACCATGCTGATGGATGTCCAGTGGGGCAATGATGTCAATATGGTCTTGTAGTTGGCGTTGTACTGTTTTTTCAATGATTTTTGCAAGGAAAGGTAGACTGGAGATAGGACGGTATGATTTTGATTCAGAGAGGCTGAGGTTGTTGCCTTTAAGTATCGGTCTTATCATGGTGTACTTCAGAGTCTGTGGCATGTATCCTTGTTGGAGTGATTCTTTGACAATTTTGTGAATGTGATGGGAGAGCTGGGTTTTAGTGGCTTTGATCCAAACTACTGGGTATGGGTCTGATGATGAGATTGTTGTGTGTGAGGCCACTCATTATGTCCGCAATTTGTTGTTTTGATGGTATGCTGAAGTCTTCCCAGGTTTGATGCTCCTCTATCATTTCGTGGTCATCTGTTTGTGGTGCGATGGAGCATGTCAGGGTGGTGTTTTCCGATTTTATGTAGTCTGCATATTCCTGCGGGTTAAGATGGTGGGTATCCTGCTTTGTAGTGTCCTTAGTTAGTGTTTGGACAATTCTAAATAGTTCTCTTGGTTTGTTGACAGAATTCATGATTAGGTTGGTATGGTATTGCTATTTACGTTCATTTATTAGGTTGTTGTATTCCATTTGCTTGTCTCTGTATTGAATTAGGGAGTCTTGTGACTTGTTTCTCCTCCATTTTCTCTCCAGTTTTCAGAGGGTGTGTTTTGCATCTCTAATATCAGTTCAGTACCAGGGAGCATTGGGTCTCGTGCGTGTTTGTGCTTCTATACTTGTAGGGGCTGATGCTGCAGTTGACATTATGGAGTTCCATTTCTCTATGCCTAGGTCAAGGGTTTCATAATCTTGCCGAAGTTGTGGTTTGATTTTGTCTATGAATGCTTCTTTTTTGAAGGCTCTAAATCTCCTGGTTATGGTCTCATTTTCCTTGTGTTGGATGAGGTCATTTAGGGTTAATGTGAATTCAATTAGATGCTGATCTGACCAAGGAACCGGTGTGATTGTTGGTGTTGTGGTCTTGCCCTGATCTACCAAGTGCTTTGGGATAAAAACCATATCTGGAGTTGTACTGTGTTGATGTGTTGGGGTGTTTATAGCTTGGTAGCATTTTAGTGATTCCATGGCTTTTAGGAATGATGCAGCTTCCTTGGTGGATGTGGAGGTTAGGTTGTAGTCTCCTAGTGCAATGAGGGGTTTGAGCTTTTTGCTGTGTGCACATATTGCTTCAAGTACCGTAGAGAGATATTCCATTGTGATTCCAGGAGGTCTGTAGGTGAGGGAGATGCTGAGGTGTTTGTTGGCTATGGTGATTGTGTTGGATTCTATCGTGTTTGTGGTAGAGATTGTTTTGAATCTGTATTTTTTCCTGGTCAGTATTAGCACTCCTCCACCTCTCTTTTGGGTCCTGATGCAATTAAATGCTGTGTAACCTTCTGGGATGATTTGATTTAATATTACCTGGTCAGAGTCATCTAGCCAGGTTTCTGTGATACATATTATATCTAGTATTTTGTCATTTATGAGGTCGAGGATAGTATTTAGTTTGTTCCTGATTGATCTGGCATTTAGTAGGGCACATTTGATGTTGGTTGTTGTGATTGGGTTAGTGTGTACCCTATTTGTGAGGTGGGTATGTGTAGTACGTGTGGTATTATGTGGTTTGTGGACTGATGCCTTAGAATGTTGATGTTCTTTAGAAAGGGGTGTGTTTGGTATATGTTCAGGTTGGGTGGTATGTAGGTGTAACAAGGGGATTTGTTCATTTGGTCCTATGCCCTGTGTGTATGGTACAAAAGTGTGTAGGAGTGTAAGGTATACAATGAGGTAGTGGTGAGAGGATTGCATTTTACTCTTTATTGACCTGGTATTGACTTGAGTTGTATCCCAATGGTGGTAGGTGTTTGATCCTTCTCTTGTGGTTCTATATTTGTCTGTTCTTTTGGTATGGTTTCTCTCCTCTTCTTACTTAGTTCTACTCTAGTAATGGAGTCTATATTGTATGTAGTTTGTTATTTCGCAACCCCGGAGAAGCACACAAGGCGTAGGTTAGTAATGGGGTAATTTGTTATGCGGTTAATGTTTTCCTAAAGCAATGAGGCTAGTGGTGAGGTAGCAATGCACTAGTGGTGGGAACTACAGACTATGCAGTATATATTATCTACTAGCACATTAACTAGCACATTTTGTTTACAGTACATGCTAGTTTTTAAATTCAATGAGGTAGCAAACAGACAGTGAGGTAGCAAACAGACAATGAGGTAGTAAGTGGATCTATTTGATATACATCATTTGTAATGTCATGCAGTGCTTTGCAAACGAGTCAGCACATGTACTTTCAGTCAATGAAGTAGTAAAAGAGTTAGCAGTTTGTTCTCTGTGTATTGTTTTACTTAGCGTGATCTGCTTCGGTATTCTTCTGCACCGTGGGGGATAGTTCTCGGTCTGTGCCTAACGGCCACGCCAAAGGGCCCTCTGGCGAAGCCCTCAGGCTTGGGCCCGCAAGGCGCGGGTGCGCCCGATGGTGCCGTCCCTTTAAGGAAGCTGGCAGGAAGCCTTCCGCTGCCTCCGCTCCACCCCGATCGCTCAGGGGAGCTGGAGGGAGGTGCCGGGTGGTGCTCCTCTGCGCCCGATGGCACGTCCCATTAAGGAAGCCGGCAGGATATCCTACAGAGCACCATTTACATGGTTTGCAGGTCTGAAAACTGTGTAAATGCCTTTGAAGATCCCCCCATAGATTTTTAACACTGCCCAGGCCATGCCTAAACCGCACTGATGCAGAATAGCGCGGTATATAAGAGAATGTAAATAAATAAATAAATAAAATATGCCCCAATACATCCCATTACAATTTCTATGTATTATGGACATCCATGTGTAAATTTCACCCTTTCTATAATCACTAATTAAAGATGGATGGCATTTCCATGTGTAAGATATTCCACAAGAAAATTGCAAATAAAGTTTCCAAAATAATTCCCAATGTGTATGGATGGATATCAAGGGTGGGAGTGGTGTGTGCATGGGTGTCTGGGGGAAATCTATGGTATGTGGGGGTGGGGCTACTGGTGTGCAGGACAAGGGGATATATATGGGGTGTGTAGTCTGGGACAGTAAGGATGTGTGTGGGGGGGTCTGCTCTGGCTAAAATTCTGATATGGGGGCTTGTATGTTGGGGGCACAACAGGAGTTGTGAAATATGGGAGTGTGTGTACATAAAGTGTCTGGTCTCACCTCATTACCAGCTGGAAGGGATCCTGCTGAAATCCCATCAAGCCCTGATGTAGTCGTCCACTCTGCTCTTTGGACATAATAATCTCTTGGAGAGAAAATGGATCAGTGAAAACAGAATCTATGCACAATCTATGTAAAATAGTTAATCTTTTCTCTGTAAAATAGTTATTTGCTCAAAAATGTTCTATGTAATTGATGTTTACCATGTTCTCTGTAAACCGCCCCTGATCTCTGGAAGGGGCGGTATAGAAAAGCACACAAATAAATAAATAAAATAAATAATCTCTCCCTTTATATTTAATACAACTTTTCCTGGGGAACTTCACAAACAGAAAACCATTCCTAGAGCAAGAGCCCAGAGACACTGTTGATGAAATTTGGCCCTGACTTTTTGAGTCTTAACATATGCATCAGGAAACATGGCCATGAAACAACTGTTCCAGCCCTAAATAAAGGCTTCAATATTCTGCTTGATCTGTGGCCAATGCAAAAGAGACCATCGACATGACTATTAGTGGTCTCCTCTACAGAAGTCTCCAGAAGAGCAGTTAAATTAAGTAATTAAAAATATGTCATCAAATTGTTTATCTCAGTTATACTCGTATATCTTCTCTAGGAAAGCAGTGGTTAACTTTTCAGCAATGGAGTATGAGCTGTAAAAGTTCAGACATAAACTACAGGCACAAGAGCAATTGACTGGGTCTGTGTAATGCCCTGATTAAAGAGAACATTCCTATTCACCTATTCACCGCAGCACCATCCGCAGCATTGCTGAAACTTGAAAATGAGTCAAAGAGCGTGAATCCCTATGCAGAAACAGTAATCCCTCGGCCGCAGGCCACCCAACCAAGTATGATCCCAAGTTGGCCACCGGACATGTAGGAAGGCCCTTGTTCACCTTCAAGACCACCCACAGTCCTTTTCCCAACTGGTCCATCTTAGATCTGGCCAGCATGATATGGAGCTGCCCCCTTTTGGCCCGCACATGCTGGTGCAACATACCCGAGCTGCCTGAAGCCTGGGTGGAGATCGCCACCAACTTGCTGATCCAAAAAAGCACCAAAGAATGCCAAATTGAACACAGTCCAGAAAAGAGCAGCCTCATAAGGTGACGCCGCTACTGTGGGTAACTCAGCACAATCTCAGGAGCAGGTCATGTGCAATCAGATGCCTGAAGTCCCAAGGGGTTGGCTGAGAATGCTCCCAACCCTGGAGCAGCCTGCAGGCCAGAAACCCCCCCTGCTGGGTAGCCCCAGCCCACAGTTTTGGCAAAAAAGGCAAACTCAGCCTAGTAAGTTCATAAGGCTGATTGAGAGACCCCATTGGCCTTAGCATACACAATCTACTGTCCGATCAGCTGGTCTGGTACCAGGCCGTACTGCCAACCTCGCGCCAACAAGAAGTCTGCTACTTTGTCGAAACCCCAACAATACGCCGCCCACATCGCTGGTGACAAGGATCTCTGCAGCAAATTCAGCATCTCTGGTGACCAACTTTCCACAAGTGCTCTGGGACCACATACCCCTCAACATCCACTTCTGGTGCCAGAGTCTGGAACAGGTCCCTCTTGAAATGGGAAAGAGAGTCAGCAATCTTGTTAATACAGCCCAGAATATGCCGAGCCCTAACTGACAGGTTCAGATGCAAATAGGCTAATACAAAATCTCTCATTAGCGCCACCACAGGGACACAATGCTGTGCATAGTGGTTAATCATACTGACCACCGCAGCATTATCGCACCAAAAAACTACCCTGCAGTTGCAAAGCCTGTCAGGCCACAACTCCAGTGCCACCACAAAGGAAAACGGTTCTAGGAACATGATGTTGCTGGTTACACCAGAATCATGCCAAGTCTTTGGCCAACGATCCTTCCCTTGGAAATAAATGCCAAAACCCAAACCACCCGCCACATCCATGAATAGCTGCAAGTCTACATTGGAGACCTCAGCATACAGCAAAACTGACGTCCCATTGAAGTCAGCCAAAAAACCATCCCAGACCCCCAAGTCCACGCACATACTCCTAGACACCCTAATATGGTGGTCTGACAAACAAAAAAATCATCCAAATAATGTATCACATTGAAACAGCCCACCTGTTGAACTAGTGCCCAATGCAGAAACGTGCTAAACTTTTCAAAATAGGCACAAAAAACTGAGCATCACATAGGCATGCATTTGTCGAAATACCATTCACCCCGAAGCAAAATCCAAGCAGATGAAATGCAGATGGGTGCACTGGCAGCAAACAAAAAGCTGACGCAATATCCACTTTTGCCAGCAGAGCCCGAGTACCACACTTTCTTACCAACTCCACTGCCGAGTCGAAAGACACAGCGAACCCCACACACCTCCCTGGGGATGTGATCGTACCCGGGCGCTCCCAGCGGAAATGACAAGTTATGAATCAGTCAGAACTTCCCTGGTTCTTTTTTGGGAATTACTCCAAGAGGAGAAACCACAAAATCTGGGAAAGGCTGTTCAGTAAAAGGGCCTGCAATCCTGCCCAATTCGAGCTCGACAGCCAACTTATCCTGCACAATCGCCAAAAAGCGCCGCACCAAAGTCCAGTTCATGACATTATGCGACACTTTTTTGATCCTACCTGCTTTCTTATCCTCCTTCCTCTTTTTCTTACTCTTGCCCGACTGCTGCCTACCCTCCAGCAGGTGGAAAATATCAATATAACGCCGCTTCACAAGGATCGATGAACTCCCTCCCATAACTCTGAAAATGCCGCTAACATAGGAGCTCCCACCTCCATCCTGGCTGCAGAAACTGGACTGACACTAGAAGCCTACCCTGCCCCCGTGGACCCAGCGGAAGATGACGATGAGTACGAAGACGATGAGGAGGATGAATAAGAGGCATGTCGATGGCAATGTGAACGCTTTCCTTTCTTATTTGCCTTACAACCTAGGCTCTCCCCTATGCTATTTTCCCTGCTCCTCTGTGGACTACCCCCCCCCCCCCACACCGGTAACTCACCCACAGCAACCGGAGCTGCAGAAGGTGCTACTGCTGGAAGGACGGCCGGCACCTGGACATCCGCTTCCCTCTGAGGTCTAATATCACTTCCTGCGCTGCCCTTCACCTCCACATGGGGCTGCTCTGTTGGTACAACCACTCCAAGACTCGAAGCCCTCGATTGGCCTCACCCCTCTTGGCCCACGGGGTGCTGAGAAACTGCAGGTACCTGTGGAGGAAGAAAAGTAAAAGCAGGGGGGGGGGGGAACAACCGGAGGCCACAGGGATTGCCAAGACCCAGGAGGGACCCTGGAGGGACTCTAGCCCCCCCAACCAAAAGGCAATACTACTTGCCCCACCCCACCCCAATTCCCTGAAATGGAGGTTCTCTGAGCTGTCGCAACCCCACCAACAACCTCGACCATACCCTTGAACAAAGTAGAAGGTGAATCTCCCTGCCAATGCCCAACCCCTCCCAAACTGGGGTTCCCCAATACCCTGAACGAGCTGCTCATTGGTGAATCCACACCCAGAATGTAACAGGTCTCTCCTGCCTACCCACTCTCCCCTGCCTCACTACCCCTGCCTGCCCCGCCCCTGGCCAAACACCCCTTCTTGCCCCAACTGCGAGGCCCTGCCCCCAAGCCCCAAGAGCCCTGGACTTACCTCTACTCCGAGGTGGCTGGGATTCTGACCTCTCTTGCCCTCGCACCTGCCCCTGAGCTCTTGAGGGTCTACACAGATGACCAGGTCGGCTTGACTTACCCCCAGTAACCGCCGCTTTAACCCCTGATGATGAAGGACCCACAGTGCCCTGCCCTACTACCCTCAAACCCCGCCTTGAGGGGGAGGAGGCAGATGGCTCTCCGGGAGACGCCGAAGCCCTGCTGGACCCCGCAGCCCTGGCTGCACAGCCTCTGAGGATGCATGACCCACAGGCCCTACTGCTGGCTCCAAATCCACCTTCCCCAGCCCTACGAAAACTGTCCTGCCACTATACTCCCTCATTTTTGTTTTTCCTCTTTCTTTTTATTTTTTTTAATATTAATGGCCCCACCAGACACTCACCCGATCAGCGGGCCTCCTCCCTCCACCTTCGATATCCTGCGGCTACTCGCTGCTCCCTGCCTCTTGTTTTGTTTTTTGTTTTTTGTTTTTTTTAAAAAAAGCGACTGTGAAGACTGCCACCGAAGCCGGCACCGGGGACCCAACATGCGGACAGGCAGGGAGATGGCCGACACAATGAGCAGTGGGCCATCGCTTGACCCCTCCCCTGCCTCTTGGCAGCCACTCCAGCCCCCTCATTGGCTCCCCTCACGCACACGCACAGGGAGCCAATGAATTCAAGCACTCTGCCTCTGTCACCACAATTCTGGCCGCCGCAGCCCACCACCCTGCCATACCGCCGAATTAATCTGCCGCGTGCATTGCCCCGCACCAGACCGGGCACCTAGTTACGGACGGCCGCCCGAGGACCCTGCTCCACAGCCTAACTCATATTGTAAACCACAACAATGTGCAATTCACTGTTCAAATTTAGGTATACGAAGGGGGACTAGTCTCTGGCCTTGTAAAGAAACAGAAAACTATGGGCACACTTCAGTTCCAGAGGTCCAAATGATCTCTCTGCAGAAATAATACAAAACTGCAGATAGATCATTCGGATCTCCAGAACTGAAGTGTGCCTGTAGCTTTTGGTTTCGTTACAAGGCCAGTGACTTAACAGCCCCCCCCCCCCCTCATATCAAGCACACAAAAAAATAAAATAAATGAACACACAGAAAATACTATTTTGTGGTGTTAATTAAATGGCAAAAAGTTAGGAATGCCCCCAATAGTTCTTGTAGAGGCATTACAGCAATCACACTTTAACATTAGCCATGAACATGCAGAAAGTACAAAATGATACCACGTTTTAATAAATAGGCCTCTAAATTTGCTACTGTAACATTTTCAGAATAAGCACAACCCTAACTAGCAGTGAATAATGATGCAAAATAGTATGCTTATCAGCATTAAAAATGAAAAAAAAAAAGAAAAAACATAAGATATGTCACACTGGCTCAGGCCAAATTCCATCGAACCCAGTATCCTGCTTCCAGAAGAAGCCAGTCCAGGTCACAAGTACCTGCCAGGTTCCAAAAAAGGTATCCGGATTCCATGCTGCTTGTCCTAAGGATTAGAGGGGGATTGCCCCAGTCCACTTTAATAATGTTTTATAGACTTTTTCTCCGGGAACTTGTCCAAACCTCTTTTAATCCCAACTACACTAAGAGCTTTTACTATATCCTCTGGTTACAACTTCCAAGTCTGACTGTGTTGAGTGAAAAAATATTTTCTCTGATTAATCTCAAATGTACTACATTGTAGTTTTATTGCATGTTTCCTAGTCTTTTTACTTTTTGAAAGAGTAAACAACTGATCTAAATTTACCCGTTTCACTCCACTCATTATTTTATAGACCTCTATTATATTTCCCTTCAGTCATCTCTTTTCCAAGCTAAAGAGCCCTAACCTTTAAACGCTCTCTTCATAGGGGTATCGTTCCATCCCCTTTATCATTTTAGTCACTCTTCTCTGTACCTTTCTAATTCTGCTACAGTATATCCTTCTTTAGATATGACGACCAGAATTGCACACAATATTCAAGATGTGGTTGCACCATGGAGCAATACAGAGGCATTATAATATCCTTGGTTTTATTTTCCATTCCTTTCCTTATAATTCTTAGCATTCTTTTTGCTTTCTTTACCACTGCTGGACAATGAGCAGAGGGTTTCAAGGTATTATCCATGATAACTCCTAGATCCTTTGCTTGGGTGGTGCTTCGTAGTGTGGAACCTAGCCTCATGTAACTGTAATTTGGGTTGTCCTTCCATAAGTACATAAATTTTGCACTTCTCCACATTAAATTTAATCTGCTATTTGGATGTCAACTATTTCAGTTTTTCAAGGTCCTTTTGCAGTATTTTACAACTTTGAATAATTTTGTGTCATCTGCAAATTTGATCATCTTCATTGTTAACATTTCCAGGTCATTTATGAATATATTAAAAAGCAGCAGGCCCAGCACAGATCCCTGGGGTACTCCACTATTTACCTTTCTCCATTGAAAAAATAGGCCATTTAGCACTGCGCTCCATTTTCTATCTTTTGGCCAGTTCCCAAACTATAATAATGCATTGCCTCCTATCCCATAACTTTTTAATTTCTTCAAGAGCACTCACGAGGGACCTTATCAAAGGTTTTCTGAAAATCCAGATATACTATATCAACCAACTCCTCTTTATCTACTTATTTATTTATGTTTAAAAAAACAAATTAATGAAATAAGACTTTCCTTGACTAAATCTATGTTGGCTTTTTTGCATTAAACTGTAACTATCTATATGTTCAGTAATTTTGTTCTTTATAATGGTTTCTACCATTCCTCCCAGCACTCACATCAGGCTCATTGGTCTGTGGTATCCCAGATCACTCCTAGAAACCTTCTTAAAAATTGGCATTACGTTGGCCACTTTCAGATTTTCAGGTATAATAGACTATTGTAATCATAGTTTAAAAATGTCTAATTGTAGGCCTGCTAATTCATTTTTTAATTCTTTCACACCCTAGAATGTATACCATCTGGTCCAGGTGATTTGATACTCTAGTTTATCAAATTGATGTATTACATCTTCCCATTTTATTGAAATTTATTTCAATCCCTCTGATGCATCACCTTTATATAACATTTCTGGCATGGGTAAGTTCCCAACATCTTCTTTAGTATAGACTGAAGCAAAGAATTCATGTAGACTCTCTGCTATGTCCACCAGAAAACAGCACTCTGCCACGGAGGCAACCAAAAACCAGTCTAGAAACGTGGCAGGGGGGGTCAAAAGACAGCCTTTATTAGTCCAAATGGATTGAGTGTGCCTATAAACCCGACACTAGCCGTGTTTCGTATTCTACTTCCTCAGGGGTATATGGCTCACTAAAAATAAATACATGAACAAAGCAAAACACAAATAAAAACATTAACATTAAAAATATGTCTATGAACACTAAAAACCTTAAAACAACATGTATAGATCATCACATTCTAAAAGAATGATAAATAAATAAATAAATAAATAATTAAATGCCCTTCTAAAAACAGTATGATAACCATAGATAAAAATAGTATAACTAGTAAAACAAATTATACATAATTACATAAAAAAGTATATATAAACATAAATATCATATGACTTTCCAAATTACAATGATATTAAACAATGGTGCACACAATAGAATCAAAAAGCAAGAGACAAAAACCAAAAGAGGAGGATAAACAGGGGAGCAAAAAGTCCATAAGATGTTATGCTAAACATTAAGTTATACACATCATATACAGATCAAGCAATATATGAATGTGGCCCTCATTCTGACCCACATTTAGAAGGTCTAGAAATCTGATCCAGATGCCAAGAACTGCTAAATGCTGGGATCACACTGGCAGAAACAGAGCTCCCCGCACATAGTTGCGAGTTGTGTAGGGGAGCTCTGTTTGTTGGCGGGAGGGGGCGGGCTGTAGGAGGATATAATTTGTACCCAGGTACCTCAGTGTCCCATTGGTTATGTTCCTTCCACAAGGTCTCTGAGATGGCAATTATATCTAACCTTTCATTCTATGCTATATATTCTAGCTCTCCTATCTTATTTTTTAGATTTCTAGCATCTGCATATAGGATAATTTGGAATCTTTCAATTCTGTCTGCTTTTTACTTAAAGGGGTTACTTTTACCTTTTTTGGAACCTCACTATTAAGATGCCCTAACTTTACTGTTTTGTTAGTGGTCTTCAAAGACATATCAATCCATACCATGTGCTCCTGGGCAACTGTCAACTTTTCCCTATTATCTAGTTTAAAAGCTGTTGTATCTTCTTTTTAAAGGTTAATACCAACAGCCTGGTTAAGGTGGAGTCCACCCTTTTAGATCCCCCCTTCCCTAGTTCCTTACTTCTCAAATGTTTGTTGCATCTATTTTTAAACGTGGGAGAGCGGATGAATTTCCTAAGCCATTTTATGGTTAAAGCAGTATTTTATTTACTTAATGAGCATTTGGAGAATTGCCCATCTTATTTATGGATAAAGATAAGTTTGATAATCCACTATGTACACACTTTTATCCCCCAGTAGAATAAGACATTCCTAGTGATGAGGTTGGGGCAGGGTTTGAAACTATAAGGGTAATTTTAATAACAAGGCTCTTATTTAAAGAGGGTAAGAAGGAGATGATTTTTAGTGTTTTTTTTAAAGATACATAGGCGCTTATGTTTCTTTACAAAATACTAGTCAGATCCTGCAATCATCAAACCCAGATTGAAGACAAGGACAATACACCTGTTTGAGAGCAGGAATAGATGTCTATGCATAGAGTATGTGAGTACATGTGTAGTTTTGCATTAATCAATGCATGTACTGTACTTAGTAACTCTGCTGAATCATGCTCCCGCTAATGCCCACAATAAAAGTACACGTGTTCGTGCATTCATGCATACTCTTAGGCCTGCTTTATTTTGTATCAGAGCCTTTTTTACTTGTGTTTATTGCCACATGCATGCTAAAATTACTTTATAAAATGACCCCTTATGGCCTGTTACAAATGGTCTGCTATAAAATTATGACCAGTTCAAACATATGCACATTGACATGCCAGTCCATTCTTTGCTGGCTGACGTAGTCAGGGGCATGATCTGGGCAAGGTGAAAGCAGTGTTTGCAATTAAGTGCACTGATTATAAAATACTTTAAGCAATGTGCATAATTGCAAACTATACCCACGAACATTTACCTTTGCTACTTATGCTAATATGTGTCTTTATGAAATAGCTTAAAATAGGCACCTGCTTGACCTCTTATAGCAAGCACTCTGTGATACAATTGCTTTTGAATGTTCAAAAGCGTGCATGCATTTTTCACCAGGAAATCTATTCATTCTTAGACAATTTTGGAAGTGACTTTTAAGTTACATTCACTTTGAAAATTAGTATCTTGGACTTTGCATCAATTTGCCCAAATTTGGTCCTCAGAAAAATATTCTGGCAGAACGTTTTTCACCTGCTGCTTGTATCATATATCTTTCTTTGGGCTATTTCAAATAGTATGTTTCCCTGAAATTCTACCAAATGTTTGCATTTCACAATAGCTGCTTAATTATATATTTTTGTCTCCAGAGGCCAAATTTATTTTGAGTGAATCAAGTCTAAAATGTTTAGCAGATGCATGAAGTCTTTTAGCACAGGCTATCTATTTTTCTGCTTCATACAAAGTTTTTTTATGGGTGCGAATTTCTACACTATAATTAGTGCCGGCCATGAATATCTGATTGCTACAATATTGTTCTATCATTCTGGGGAAATGTTTACTGAGATAAAACAAATCTTTTGTTGCTATTCATTATACTCAAATAATAAATATGGTGCAGACTAATAGCTGGAAATACTTCATTAGTTCCAGAGGCTATTTTTTACAAATGTCATTCTTCATAGAAAGTGAAGGGAGGGGATTAGAAAGTGCTACCGTTGATCTAAAAGGGTTAGCTCTGAAGTCTCTTGAGACACTACATAGATAACATCTGAAAGTTTGTTTGGAGTAAAACTAAACTAAGGTCACTCGTCAAGACAACAAACTGTCTACAGCATTCCCTGACCCTGAAAGGTTAGAGTTAGGAATTTCCTGGGGAGATTCTGTTTTGTCTAACATTTTTATGTAATAAGGGAACAAACATACATTGGTGTGGATTATTTTAGCATTATAAGAGTTGTAAATGTTACCAGACTATCCAGTGAAACAAATTGTCTTTAGATGTAGTGGGCATTAGAAACTGAATAACTAGGTATTTGTAGATATGAATTTTCAAAAAGCCTACTTGGATTAGCACAAGGTTGTTGACATATAAATAAACTATGTCATAAATTTGGAGCTTGTTCACTCAATATGAAGCTGAAAAGAAGGGGCGTGAAGGCAACAAATGAAAATAATGCTATTCAGTATTTGAATGAGGTTGGATAGGTGGTTGAATAATAATAAAATGCATAATACTAAGCATTTGATTTTTGTCCAATTCCAAGCCAGGAAATGCATTATTGCCCTCATGTTCATGCAAGTCAACTACTTTAATAATTTTTATCTTCACCATGTCAAGTGCTATTGCCATCTCATATGGCATAATGCTACAACTTATATGGCAATTGCTTTTTTTAAGTCAGAATTTTTATATTTATTTATATATCACATAGCGTGGTTTGAGGTATAGCATCAACTCAACAGGTCTGTCTGATTCAGAGTGCAACAATGAAACAGTCAGTGCTATTTAGCCCTTTTTTTGCACCAATCGTTTTCAAGACCAACTGCCACTTCAATGGATGTACACCTTCTGGTTTGTCATTGAGGTATTATTATCCATACAAGCCACAGTGTCCCAGAAGCCAGAATTTTGTTATGATAATGTTCTGGTAAGCATTTATTATTTGGAATAACTCGATCCATGTATTTAGCTCCCATTGTGGAATGTTATATATTTTTGGTTATTTTTAACAACCGAGTATCATTGCCGTCCCCTATAGGAATATATAAATATGATTGATTTAGTACTTTGTGCAGATTAAGAGTCTGTTTTAGAACATTCCACATGCATACAACATCTCAGGAATTACATACATGTGTTACATCTATTTCACTTTCACCTTTCTTTTGATTGGTTCATGTCACACTAAGGAGTTCCCCTTTGACTTGATGGTTTTGGCATGAATCTGTGCTTCCTTTTTAAAAAAAAAAAGAGTACTGGCAAGCATGTCCCACTGACTAATTCTTTGCTGAACTGTTGCAACACTATGGCGAGCCTTCAGTTTCTTCACGAGTTTTCATGCATTCTCCTTATCTATATATATTTTTCTGTAATCACACTGGTCAACAAATTTTTACAAAAGTCATGTTACTGAAATAAAAATAGTCATTTCTTATCAATTTTTATATGCTTAACATGAATATGACAGTGAAATTGCAAAGCTGGCTCTAATTTTTTTGTAATCTACAAGAATTAATGTTTACATTACAAAATGCATGTCAATAGTAAATATATAATAGGCCTTCGGTTAATACCTGTAAAAAACCAAGTCATAAACCACTTCTTAGATTTTTTTGCCTGTCTCTTGTACAGCTGTTCGGGAGCTTCTCTGGGGAGTGTCCAGCAGTAGTCAGCCAGCATTGTAGTGGACCATTTTCCCAGGTATCTTTGCTCCATCGTTGCGATATCCTGGTGAAAATGGTCGCCCTGTTCATCACTAACCATACCACAGTTGTCAGGAAAAAATTGAGATGGGAATCAAGGAAATGGATCTTTAGAGACATATTGCAGCCAAGTTTCTGATACTGCATCAGCATGTCTTCTACTAGTTCCTTGTAGTTTTCTGCCCTAACATTCCCGAGAAAGTTTGTTGACACTAGGCAAAAAGCATTCCATGCTTGTTTCGCATCACCCTGCAGCAAGTTGTTGAACCGGCCATCTTTGAAGAGCTCTCGAATCTGAGGACCCACAAAAACTCCCTTCGCTGAGTCGAGGGAATTTTTCATGCAGTGAAGCTGGCGAAGTGCGGTCCATGGCTTTCACAAAGTTTTTCATCAAACCTAGTTTGATGTGAAGGGGTGGTAGCAGGATTTTGTGAGCCTCAACCAGAGCTGGGTGCTGGATATTCGTCTCTCCAACTGTTACATTTTGTCTGTGATTCCAGTCCTTCCGCAAGTAGTGCCAATCCCTTGCTCGGCTATCCCACTCACATAAGAAACACATGTATTTTATATATCCCTGCTGCAGTCCCATTAAAAGGGCAACTACCTTCAAGTCACCACAGTGGTGCCAGGTGTACTTATTATAGTTAATAGAAGTCAGTAGATGCTTTAAGTTATTGTATGTCTCTTTCATGTGGACGGCATGCACTACTGGAATAGATGGAAGACGATTTCCATTGTTCAAAAGCACAGCCTTCAGACTCAGTTTCGAAGAGTCTATAAATAGTCTCCAGTTTTGTGGGTCATGAGTGATTTTTAAGGCATTCATGAGGCTTTCAATATCGGAACAGAATACCAGATTAATTTCTTTTCCGACTGCGTATAGTACACTGCTGACGTCAGATGGCTTCAGCAGCCGTCTGGCAGTAGTATTACATTGCATCAGAAAATGATGCAATCAACTCTGGATGATGTGTGCATGCTGGTATTATGCAATGTGATGCAATATTACATCATTTAAGGCTTATTTGGGATGTTGTTGATGTCCTACTGGATAAAGTTACATGGTTACATGCAATATCTTCAAAACGAGAGCCAATAACATTTTTCTAATATTATATTCGTGTTCAGCTCACCAAGATACTACAGATTAGGGCCTCTTAAAGTCAGTAATGATTTCAATGTTGACCAGTGTCATAGAATGGATTCATTTCAAAATAGATACAGTTAAAGGAAAGATGATAGTTTTAGAAGTCTGTTCTTTTTGACGGCTTAATTATCATCATTGTTCTTATACACATGGCTTCCTCGGTCTTCCCAAGAATGCTATCCTGGAAGTTCTAGATTTCAACTTCCTACCTAAAAGCTCTGTCTGCTCTGTACTCAAGGGTATTTGGGTTACTTTTGTCTTTACTGGAACCTTTCTGTTGATATGCCCTAACTTCAGTCTTTTGCTAGTATCCTTCAAGGATACATTGTTCCAAACTATGCGCTCTTGGGTGACTGTCAGCTTTCCCCTATTATCTAGTTTAAAAGCTGCTCTATCTCCTTTTTAAAGGTTAATGCCAGCAGCCTGGTTCCATCCTGGTTAAGGTGAAGCCCATCCCTTTGGAAGAGCCCCTCATTTCCCCAGAATCTTCCCCAGTTCCTAACAAATCCAAACACCTCATCCATGCACTATCGTCTTATCCACGCATTGAGACTCCGGAGCTCTGCCTGCCTTTTGTGCCTGCTCATGGAATGGGAAGCATTTCAGAGAATGCTACCCTGGAAGTTCTGAATTTCAACTTCCTATCTAAAAGCCTAAATTTAGCCTCTAAAATCTCCCTACCACATTTTCCTATGTCATTGGTACCGACATGTACCACTACAGCAGACTCCTCCCCAGCACTATCTAAGACCTTGTCTAGGTGGCGCGTGAGGTCCGCTACGTTCACACCAGGCAGGCATGTTATCAGGCAAGCTTCACGTCTACCAGCCACCCAGCTATCTACATGCCTAATTATTGAATCACCAACTGTATGCACCCTTCCTCTGGAACTCCCTCCCGATCCGAAGCCACTTAGACCTCACCAAATTCAAGAAACAACTAAAAACCATCCTATTTCAAGAATATCTTGGACCAGAAAAAGACTTTTCTCACTGACTACACTTCAAGCCCCCCTGACCTACCCTGTCCACCACCAACTAAGAGACTTACGTCCTCTATCAAATTTGTTACTTTCTGTTCGAATCATCAATGTTGGCCCTCTTGATGATGGCCCCCCCTTTTCCCTGTCGATTTGATTACTGTCCCCCCCCCCCCCTTTTTGTTAAACCGCTTTGACCCAGTGAAAAGCGGGATATAAATGTAGCTAAAGAAAGAAAGAAATATAACGGCTGTACTAACCCTTCCCTCATGGGCACATGGCCCTGGAGAAACTTCCTTGGTGCGAGAGGGTTTTATACCACCTGGAGGACAGGTCCTAGCTATAGGATCACAGGAGAAATAGTAGGCAAGGCAGCAAGCAGTACTCGTGCTACTACTAATAAAAATAATCATTTGTATTGTACTACACGGCATATGCAGTGCTGTACATGTAGAAGTAAGAGACAGTCCGTGCTCATCAGAGCATATAATCTAATCAAGACAGACCACACAACAACTGGGGACTAGGATAAATCAAGGCAAATGGCAAAATACAGATAGGTGATGAGCAAGAGAATATAGGGACCGGGATCCAAAGGCAGCCTTGAGGAGGTGGGGTTTTATGCTGGATTTGAACAGGGCCAGAGAAGGAGCTTGACATACTAACTCGGGTAGTAGCATATGGAGCAGCAAGATGGAATGAGTGAAGTCTGGATTTGACAGTGGCAGAAAAGGGCATAAATAAAAGGGATCTGCCAGAGGAGCGGAGTTCCTGAGGAGTGGGGTAGGGAGTGATAAGAGAGGAAAGATAGTGAGGAGCTGCAGAATGAATACACTTATAAGTCAGTAGGAGAAGTTTTAATTGAATTCGGAAACAGATAGGGAGCCAGTGAAATGACTTGAGAAGAGGGTCTATGTGAGCATAGCAAGATTGGCGGAAGATTAGCCGTGCGGCTGAGTTTTGAACAGACTGAAGGGGAGAGAGATGATTCTGACGGAGACCGGAAAGAAGTGTTCAGGAAGGAAGGGACAAATTTTACTGATGTTACAGAGAAAGAAACAGAAGGTTTTAGCTATCTGTTGCATATATTCTGAAAAGGGGAGAGAAGAGTCAAAGGTTGTGAGCTGAGAAAACAGGGAGAACTAGAGTGTTATCCACAGAGACAGAGATAGAAGGAAAGGGGGAGGTGGCTTTAGGGGGGAAAGATAAGGAGATCTGTTCCAGCCATGTTCAATTTCAGATGGCGGTGCAACATCCAGGCAGCACCGTCAGATAAGTAGGCTGAGATATGGGCCTGGATTCCTGGAGAGATTTCAGGTGTAGAGAGATAAATTTGAAAGATGATACTGAAAATCTTGGAAGGAGATGAGTGCACCAAGTGACTGAGTGTAGAGCACTACCCTGTGACCCGTTACTTACCACTATCCCCTCAGCTTTATATGCCCATGGCCCATGAGCCCCTAGCAGAGAAAATTTGGTGACAAAGCCAGGACCAGTGCAAAGAGATGAAGTGGCCTAGGTGAACCTCATCCCTGGTGCTTCCCCCTGGCTCTCACTCCTGCCCCTTCCCTTCCCCGGTCTGCATTGCTGCCACTGCCGCCCCTCAAAGGAAACTGCAACAGCGGCAAGTCACAAACAGCCCCACAGTGCTTACCTCCGATGACTAAAAGGAATGAGTGAACATCCACAAGCATGCACAGGGAAGGAAGTAACAGAATTTGCGAAACAAGAGAAAAAGCTCTTCAAGGGATTAGATCAATAAACAAGGAAGAACCAGATGCACAAATACAGTGGGAAATACAGTGTGTTACTCCAGGAACTCTTTGTTAATCAAGAACAGACACATGAATGGTTAAGGAGGGGTGAAATGAAACTGAGGATGAAAGGTTGATGGATGCAGCCCAGGACAACGGCTTATGGTTGAGATGGTGTACAACAAGCATTGAAAAAACTGGTAGCACAGACGTCTCGATTCTGTAAGAAAGACCTGGAAACCGTGACTCACCCCAGAGCTGGCTGTGAAGTTCTAATGGCAGAAAATTTCTATATAGAAAGACATAATAAAGAAGCATGCCTCATCCATTGGAAACTCGGTAAACACTACAACATCAATGTGCCCGAAAAGCACTGGGATCATGACCCTAAGGGAATTACAGAGAATGAGGAGGTTATGTTCACCTGGGATATTCCCATTCCGGCCGATAAAAAGCTGGATGCAAGGAAGCTGGATATAGTGGTTAAGGAAAAGAACAGATGAACAGTATTGATAATAGAAGTTTCAGTTCCAAGCGACTATTCTGTGAATTATGTGGAGAGGCAGAAGATCCTGAAATACCCGAAAAAGCTGTCAGAGACCAAGAAAATATGGCAGAAAGATACAGAAATATTTCCCATCATGTTGAGTGCCACAGGCTTGATAAAGAAAAATTTCCAAGCACATCTTGACAAACTACCCATACATGTTACATCTTATGAACTCCAGCAGGAGGTTCTCTTTGGCACGATGCAAGTACTACGCGGAGCCTTAGCAGCAAATTTGAGAGACTGAGATCATATTCCCCATGCCCTGGCTTAGAAGTGAAGTTCACGATTGTCATAGTATGCACAAAAGTAACCAATTTGGTGAAACTGCCCTGAGACTTACCTTCATCCCTTGGTTCTAAGAGGCTGTTTCCGTTCCACCCTGGCCAAGGTCCAATGCCAACCTCCTGTTGCAAACACTCTGATCACCTTGCTAAAAAAGCCATCCACTGATTGTCATGGTAATTAAACTTACCGATGCAGCAATTCTGCATTTCTTTAATACAGAATGACATTTGAACTGGCAAACACTTTAAACAAACCGACTCCACCATTTTAAAGGGATCTTTCCCAGCTTCACAATTTGATTGACAGTCACCAGAGGAACAAACAGTGCACATTCAGAAAGAGGGATCTCTTAAAGAGGACTCACAGCTATAAATATAAACATAGGTTCAGAAAAAATGGGGGGGGGGGAGGGGGTGCACATGGGAAAGAAAAAAAAAACATTATTTTGTAATAATATATAAAACAAACCTTACACATTTGATAAACAACAACCTCATAAGAGAGACTCCATGCCATTAGTTTGATTACAAACACTTAAGAAACAAACTCACAGATACATTTTTAAGGTATAATAATCATTTATTTAAGGGAAAAAACAGAAAGCCAACACTCTATAAATGCTGTGAATTACGGTGAAAGAAATTTTTCTTTAAAAGTAATAAAATTGAGACAATGAAGAATATCCAGATTTGCATGATACAGAAATAACTTGCAATTCACAAAGCAGTTAAAAAGGATATTAAAGGAATACCTTAAGGTCAATGTCCTGATTTAATCCATTCGGTGCTACTGTGTTCATTTCAAAAATAAGTCTTTGCTCCAACCTTAATAACCTGACATACTGGCTCGGGTTGTTTTTCCAGGCAGAAGGAGCAGCAAGTAGAAAGAACAAAGCCTGGAATTGGCAGTGCCAGAGAAGGGTACAGATAGAAGGGATTTAAGAACATAAGAACATAAGATATGCTATACCGGGTCAGATCGAGGTCCATCAAGCCCAGTATCCTGTTTCCAACAGTGGCCAATCTAGGTCATACATACCTAGCAATATCCCCAAAAGACACAGGTTCCACAATGCTTGTACTGGGTCAAGCATTGATTATCCTGGGTCCCTTTTTAATAGTGGTTTATGGACCTTTCCTCCAGGAACTTGTCCAAACCTTTTTTAAACCCAGCTACACTAACAGCCCTTACTACATCCTCCGGTAAGGAATTCCAGAGTTTGATTACACGTTGAGTGAAAAAATGTTTTCTCTTATTTGTCTTAAATAGTTTACCCTGTAGCTTCATCACATGTCCCCTAGTCTTTCCATATTCTGATAGCGTAAACAATTGATCCACGTTTACCCGTTCCACTCCATTCATTAATTTATAGACCTCTATCATATCTCCCCTCAGCCGTCTCTTTTCCAGGTTGAAGAGCCCCAACCTTTGTAGCCTCTCTTCATAGGAGTAGCCTTCCATCCTCTTCACCATTTTGGTGGCTCTTCTCTGTATTTTTTCTAATAACGCTATGTCCTTTTTAAGATATGGTGACCAGAATTGCACACAATATTCAAGGTGCGGTCGTACCATGGAATGATACAGAGGCATTATAATATCCTTTGTTTTATTTTCCATCCCTTTCCTTATGATACCTAGCAGTCTATTTGCTTTCTTGGCCGCTGCTGCACACTGGGTGGAGGGTTTTAACATGTTATCCACGATGACTCCTAAATCTTTTTCCTGGGTGGTGGTTCCCAATGTGGAACCTTGCATCGTGTAACTATAGTGTAGGTTGTTCTTTCCTAGGTGCATAACTTTGCACTTGCCCACATTAAATTTCATCTGCTATTTGGATGCCCAGTCTTCCAATTTATCCAGATCCTCCTGCAGTTTTCCACAATCCTCTTGGGTTTTAACAACTTTAAACAGTTTTGTATCATCTGCAAATTTGATAACCTCACTCATTGTTCCCTTTTCCAGGTCATTTATGAATATGTCAAAAAGTAGCGGACCCAGTACAGATCCCTGGGGTACTCCACTATTCACCTTTTTCCATTGGGAATATTGGCCATTTAGCCCTACCCTCTGCTTTCTATCTTTTAACCAGTTCTTGATCCGCAATAGTACACTGCCTCCTATCCCATGACTTTTTAGTTTCGCCAAAAGTCTATGATGAGGGACCTTGTCAAAAGCTTTCTGAAAGTCCAGATACACTATATCAACCGACTCACCTTTGTCTACCTGTTTATGCACACCTTCAAAAAAACATATCAGATTAGTAAGACAAGATCTTCCTTGTCTAAAGCCATGTTGGCTGTCTCCCATTAGGCCATGACTATCTACATGCTGTGTAATTTTGTTCTTTATGATGGTTTCTACCATTTTCCCTGGTACTGACGTCAGGCTCACCGGTCTGTAATTTCCCGGGTCACCCCTGGAACCCTTTTTGAAAATTGGTGTTACGTTGGCGACCCTCCAATCTTCAGGTATTACAGATGATTTTAATGAAAGTTCACAGATTACCAATAGCAGGTCTGCAATCTCATATTTCAGTTCTTTCAACACTCTTGGATGTATACCATCCGGTCCAGGTGATTTGCTACTATTCAGTTTATCAAATAGTTGTAATATATCTTTCCGGTGTAGCGATATTTCTCTCAATTCCTCTGCAGTATCACCTTTAAATACCACTTCAGTCTTGGGTAACATACCTACATCTTCCTCAGTAAAGACCGAAGCAAAGAATTCATTCAGTCTCTCTGCTATAGCCTTGTCTCCTCTTACTGCCCCTTTTACCCCTCTATCATCTAATGGTCCAATTGACTCTCTCACAGGCCTTTTGCTACGAATGTACTTGAAAAAGTCTTTATTTCGTGTTTTTGCTTCCGTAGCAAGTTCCTTCTCAAATTCTCGCTTTGCCTGCCTTATCAATGCTTTGCATTTAACTTGCCAGTGCTTGTGCTATTTCCAGTTTTCGTCGTTTGGCTCTTTTTTCCATTTCTTGAAGGATGATTTTTTGGCAGCAACAGCCTCTCTGACCTCACCTTTAAACCATGCTGGCAGTTTTTTGGACTTTCTTCCACTTTTCTTAATGCGTGGAATACAGCTAGTCTGGGCTTCGAGGATAGTATTTTTAAATAACACCCAAGCTTGCTGTAAGTCTTTAACCTTTGCAACCGCTCCTTTTAGTTTTTTCTTAACTATATTCCTCATTTTATCATAGTCTCCCTTTCAAAAGTTAAAAGATAGTACTGTGGATTTCTTTACTATCCCTCCTCCACTAATTAAATCAAACATGATCATGCTATGATCACTATTGCCAAGTGGTCCCAACACCCTTATTTCTTGCACCAGATCTGGTGTTCCAGTAAGGACTAGGTCCAGTATGGCTTCCCCTCTGGTTGGTTCATGAACCAGCTGCTCCAAGAAGCAGTCATTTATTTCATCTAGAAACTTTATCTCCCTAGCTTGTCCTGCCGTGACACTGACCCAGTCGATACCAGGGTAATTGAAATCACACATTATTACTACTCTGCTGTGACTTTTGCTAGCTTCCTTGATTTCTTTGAGCATTTCATCATCCATTTGTTCATTCTGTCCAGGCGGTCGATAGTACACTCCCACTGCCATCACCTTCCCCTTCATACATGGAATTTCAATCCATAGAGATTCTACAGCAAATTTTGTTCCCTGCAAAACTTTAATCCTTTCTGACTCAATGCCCTCTCTAACGTAGAGCGCAACCCCTCCACTAATTTGATCAGGTCTATCATTACGATATAGTTTGTATCCAGGTATCACAGTGTCCCACTGGTTATCCTCCTTCCACCATGTCTCTGAGATTGCAATCATATCTAACCTCTCATTTAGTGCTATATATTCTAACTCTCCCATCTTATTGTTTAGACTTCTAGCATTTGCATACAAGCATTTTAGAGACTGTATTTTATTAATATTAATCTGGCTAGTAGTAGGCATGGGTAATATGGAATCTTTATGCTCTGCCTGCACCTTACTCAAGGGCATTTGGGCTACTATACTCTTTTTTGGAACCTCACTGCTTTTGGTAGTATCCTTCAAGGATACGTTTGTCCGAACCATGCGCTCCTGGGCGACATATTTGCCACAAGAGTGAAGTTCCCAAGGAAATATGTAGGGTGTGTTAAGAGAACTGAATGCAGAAATGGATAAGGAGCCAGTGAAGTGACTTGCGAAGAGGGGGTTATGTGAGCAGAGCAACACTGGTAGGAGATTAGTCTTGAATGGATTGAAATGGGGAGAGATGATTCAAAGGGGAACCAGCAAGGAGCAGGTTGCAATAATCCAGATAGCAGGTGACTAGAGAGTGGTATGTTCAGAAAGGAGGGAAGCAATTTTGCTGATGTTATAGAGAAAGAAAGAACAGGTTTTAGCTATCTGTTGGATGTGTGAGGAGAAGGAGAGGAAAAAAATCAAAGATGGCCCCAAGGTTGCAAGCCAAGGAAACAGGTAGGAGTACACTGAAGTAATTATAGTACAGAGGCATTGTTGCCCACTTTATTGTACAACATTTTATTAAGTAAAAGGAGACAGGCTATACTAATCTAGCTGGGCTTATCAGCGGCATTTGGTGCTTTAGGTCTTTATTTTTGCTGTGCAAATTGAATGAGCCCATCCTTGACTCTAACAACAAATGCCTTCAGTCTAGCGGCTAGCCACTCATTTTTATTTATCCCAACAGCTTTGTCTTACTCAGCTTGTCTTTGTCTATTTATATATCCCAAGAGCACATACCCCTTCCGCTGCCTATTAAGATGCTTTCTTTGTATTTTGGTATCATCCACAAAGAGGCAAACCTTACCCGACAGCCCTTCCGCAATATCACTAACAAAGATGTTAAAAAAATCGGACCAGGGACAGATCCCTGAGGCACTCCACCCAGTAACATCCTTCTCCTCAGAGTCAACTCCATTTATGTCTACCCTTTGCCACCTCCCACTCAACAAATTTCTAACCAAAGCAGTTACTTTGGGGTCCATCCCAAGGGTGCTTAGTTTGTTTATAAGTCGACTGTGCAGAACAGTGCTACCTCGCTGCTGAAAGAGAAAATAGTGAGGTTTCTGGAGTCCAATGAATTGCAGGATCCAAGGTAGCATCTGATTGATTTCTTTGACTGGGTGACCAGGGAGTTGGACTGAGAGAGAGCCCTAGATGTGGTGTATTTAGATTTTAGTAAAGCATTTGACACTGTTCCACACAGGTGACTTATTAACAAACTAAGCACCCTAGGGCTCTCCCTCGATCCAAATCCCTGATAACCTAGTCAAAGAAATCAATCAGATTTGTCTGACAAGACCTGCCCCTGGTGAATCCATGCTGCCTCGGATCCGGTAATCTGTTGAACTTCAGAAACTTCACTATTTTCTCTTTCAGCAGTATTTCCAATAATTTACTCACCACCAAATTTAAACTAACCGGCCTGCAGTTTTCAATCACATCCTTATTTCTGCTTTTGTGTAAAGGGACCACATGTGCCTTTCTCCAGTCCTCTGGCACCACTCCCCGACTCCAAAGAGGCATTGAAAAGGTCAGTCAGTAGAGCTGCTAGAACGTCCCCAAGTTCCTTCAGTATTCTCAGATGTATCCCATCTGGTCCCAGCGCTTTGTCCACTTTTAGTTTAGCTAGTTCCTCACAAACACAGTCTTCTGAAAATTGTTGTCTGAGGTCCTGCTCCCGGCCCTTCATCTGTGAACACAGAACACAACTATTTGTTAAGCAATCCCACTTTATCCTCATCGGCTTCTACATATTCCTCCCTTTCACCCTTGAGTCTGACAATATGACTTTTGCCCTTCCTCCTCTCACTTACATATCTAAAAAAATGTCTTATCCCCTCCATTTTCTTATATTTCCTCTTCTTTTTGTATCTTTGCTTTCTTGACTAATTTGCCAGCCTCTCTAAGTTTTTCCAAATATAGATGCCTGTCTTCCTCTCTCTGTGTTCTCTTATATTTCATGAAGGCCTCCCTCCTTTTCTTCACCATTTCAGCTATCTCTTGAGAAGCATAGAGGCTCATTTTCCTTTTACCATTATTTACCATTCTAACAAAAAGGTTGGGTACCCTTAAAATATCCCCTTTCAGTTTTGTCCACTGTTTTTCTATATCCCCCAACTGTTCCCATCCCGCTAATGACTCCTTGAGGTATTGGCCCATCTTGGCAAAGTTAGTTGTCCTAAAGCCTGGCCCTCGCTTTTGAATGGAGTTTTATCATCCCTAGTCCTAATACTGAAGCACACCATCTGGTGATCACTGGATGCAAAATGATCTCCCACTATAAAAACAGAAACACTTTCCCCATTGGTAAGCACCTAGTCCAGTATGGCCCTTTCACATGTGGGTTCTGATACCAATTGCCTGAAAAGAATCCAGGATCTCCTTGCTTCTAGATGACACCGCAGCAGGGAAGCGCCAATCAACATCCGGCACTTTGAAATCCCCTATCGATAGCACATCCCCTTTCCTGGCAATACTGCATATGTCCACGTCATCTCCCTGTGATGGAGGTCTGTATATCATGCCAATGCAAATGGATTTCTCTTTCCCTCTTTCTAGTTTAACCCACACTGCCTCCTCTCTCCCTTTTAAGCCCTGTATTTCCATAGTTTTAATATTATTTTTTACATATAGTGCCACTCCTCCTCCCCTTTTTTCTTACCCTGTCCTTTCTGAATAACAAATAGCCCGGTATAGTTATATCCCAGTTATGGTTGTCCGTAAATCATGTCTCTGTAACTGCCACTAAATCCAAGTCAGCCTCTCCCATTAAAGCCTCAACATCTGGGATCTTATTTCCCATGCTATGGACATTTATAGTCACTGCCTTCCAGATATTTCCCATTTTACCTATTTCTATAAAGGTACATAAGAACATAAGATAACATAAGGAGTGGAGGAGTGGCCTAGTGGTTGGGGCAAGGTACTTCAAGCCAGAAGGTCAGGGGTTCAAATCCCACTAGAGGACAGCAACCTTGGGCTGGAAGGACTGGGGTTTCTAGTCCCACAGGTGCTCCTTGTGGTCTTGGGCAAGCCACTTAACCCTCCATAGCCCATGTTCCCTGTAGAATAATTAGCTCCAAGCTTTAATGCCCTGTTCAATGTAATTTCAGCTTGTTCAATGTAAACCACACTGATGCCGAATAGCACAGTATATAAGAGAATGTAAATAAATAAGATGCCATACTGGGTCAGATCAAGCCCAGTATCCTGTTTCCAACAGTGGCCAATCTAGGTCACAAGTACCTAGCAGTTTCCCCAAAAGACACAGGTTCCATAATGTTTGTATCGGGGCAAGCAGTAGATATCCCGGGTCCCCTTTAATAATGGTTTATGGACCTTTCCTCCAGGAACTTGTCCAAATCTTTTTTTAAACCCGGTTACACTAACAGCTTTTACTACATCCTCCGGTAATGAATTCCAAAGTTTGATTACACATTGAATGAAAAAATATTTTCTCTTATTAGTCTTAAAAAGGTTACCCTGTAGCCTCATTGCATGTCCCCTAGTCTTTCTATATTTTGATGGCATAAACAATCGATCTACATTTATCTGTTCCACTCCTTTCATTAATTTATAGATCTCTATCATATCTCCCTTCAGCTGTCTCTTTTCCAGGTTGAAGAGTCCTAAACGTTTTAGCCTCTCTTCATCAGGGTATCCTTCCATTCCCTTTACCATTCTGTTAGCTCTTCTCTGTACCTTTTCTAATAACGCTATATCTTTTTAAAGATATGGGACCAGAATTGCACACAGTATTCAAGGTGTAGTCGCACCATGGAATGACACAGAGTCATTATAATATCCTTTGTTTTATTCTCCATTCCTTTCCTTATGATACCTAGCATTCTATTTGCTCTCTTGGCCGCCGCTGCACACTGGGCGGGGAGTTTCAATATGTTATCCACGATGATGCCTAAAGCTCTTTCTTGGGTAAGTGGTTCCTAATTTGAAACCTTGCATCGTCTAACAATCGCTTGGATTGTTCTTTCCAAGGTGCATAGCTTTGCACTTGTCCGCATTAAATTTCATCTGCCATTTGGATGCCCAGTCTTCCAATTTATCAAGGTCCTCTTGCAATTTTTCACAATCCTCATGGATTTTAACAACTTTAAATAATTTTGTGTCATCTGCAAATTTGATTACCTCACTTGTTATTCCCATTTCCAGGTCATTTATGAATATGTTAAAAAGCAGCGGACCCAGCACAGATCTCTGGATTGCTGCAGCCCAAATGCATGACCTTACATTTTTTAACATTAAATCCCAGCTGCCAAATTCTAGACCATTCTTCAAGCTTAGGAGGGATCTAGCTAAGCTTGAAGAATGGTCTAGAATTTGGCAGCTGGGATTTAATGTTAAAAAATGTAAGGTCATGCATTTGGGCTGCAGCAATCCAAGGGAGCAATACATTAAAGGAGGTGAAGTACTTTTGTCCGCTAAAGAAGAGCGGGACCTAAGCGTGGTTGTGTCTGAGGATCTTAAAGTAGCTAAACAGGTAGAAAAGGCGACGGCAAAAGCTAGAAGGATGCTTGGGTGCATACGGAGAGGAATGGCTAGCAGAAAAAAGGAGGTGATAATGCCTCTGTATAAGTCTTTGGTGCGACCTCATTTGGAGTATGGTGTGCAATTCTGGAGACCGCACCTTCAAAAGGATGTGAACAGGATGGAGTGTGTGCAGAGGGTGGCTACTAAAATGATTAGTGGGCTTCATTATAAAGCATATGAGGACAGACTTAAGGATCTTAATATGTACACCTTAGAGGAAAGGCGGGATAGAGGTGATATGATTGAGATGTTTAAATACCTCCGTGGCATAAATGTTCAGGGAGAGAGCCTCTTTCAATCGAAAGCAAGTTCTGCTACGAGGGGACATGGGATGAGGGTGAAGGGAGATAGATTCAGGAGTGATATGTGGAAATATTTCTTTACAGAAAGAGTAGTGGATCCATGGAATAGTCTCCCAGTGGAGGTGGTAGAGATGAGGACAGTAACTGAATTCAAAAAAGCATGGGACCAACACAGAGGATCTCTAAAGGTAAAAACTGGACTGTTGTAGTTGTTGTTATGGAAGGACAGACTAGATAGGCCATGTGGTCTTTTTCTGTCATCATGTTTCTATGTTTCTATGTTTCTCTGGGGCAGGGCCGGATTTAGCTAGAGTGAGGCCCTACGCCAAGAAAAATTGTGGGCCCCCCCCATGTCCCCGTGCAGTCCTGGGCCCCCCCTGTGCAGTCCTGGGCCCCCCCGTGTCGTCCCCCCGTGCCTCCGTGCAGTCCTGGGCCCGCCCCCGTGCAGTCCTGGGCCCCCCCCCGTGCCCCCGTGCAGTCCTGGCCCGCCCCGTGCAGTCCTGGGCCCCCCCATGCAGTCCTGGCCCCCCGGACAGCATCGCGGCTGTCTGAGGGGCTTCAGAGGGAGCCGGGAAGCCCGCGCGAGGCCCCGGCTCCCTCTGTACAGCCGCCAGCGTGAAGAGCCTTTTCCTTCACGCTGGCGGCTGTTTCTGTGAAGCCGGGAATGCTGGGAAAGGTTAAAGGGCAACCTTTAACCTTTCCCAGCATTCGCGGCTTCACAGAAACAGCCGCCAGCGTGAAGGAAAAGGCTCTTCACGCTGGCGGCTGTACAGAGGGAGCCGGGGCCTCGCGCGGGCTTCCCCGGCTCCCTCTAAAGCCCTCCGGTGGGCCCAGGGGCGGCCCAAGGGGGGTGCGGGGCCATGTGCGGAGACTCGGTGTGGGGCCTCATTTGCATAAGGTGTCTCATTTGCATAAATATTTGCATAATGTTACCATACACCAGAGCTACTCAATTCCAGTCCTGGTGGTCCACAATCCTGCAGGTTTTCGGGATATCCCTAATAAATATGCATGAGATATATATGCATTGGAGGTATCCTGCCAACCTGACTGGTTTGTGGCCCTCCAGGGCTGGATTTGGAGACCCCTGCTTTACATCTCTGTCATTTAAGATTGTGAGTGAACAAGGTACAGATATCCTAGACATCAAAAGGGTAGATAGAATGTGTCACATTCCTCCTCGATTCTCACCACCACCAAAAAGTTGTCTAATAGATAATATTTTGGTGGTGGTGAGAAGCAAGGAGGAATGTGACAAATGCTATAACTTTTTTGATGTCTTGGACATCTGCACCTTGCCCACTCACAATCGTAAATGACAGAGATGTAAGGCAGGGGTCTCCAAATCCAGCCCTGGAGGGCCACAAACCAGTCAGGTTGGCAGGATATCTCCAATGCATATATATCTCATGCATATTTATTAGGGATATCCTGAAAACCTGCAGGATTGTGGACCACCAGGACTGTAATTGAGTAGCTCTGCCATACACTAACTTTTAGTAAACATGCCTCTTAATGAGTATATGGATAAAGAAAGACTAAAAGGTTTCTACATTACTATAATCCAGTACCAACCGCCAGGCACATTAGGAACTACTACAAACACTGCCCATTTAGAACCCATAGCAAACCCGCCATATCCTAACAGCACTACCAGGACTCACAAAGCACCATACCCTAACTATCAAAAGGCAACACTGCAAATATTAAACCAATACATTTCAGAGAACAACAATACATGACCTACTGGGGAAAGAACAAGTGGCAATGTCAAATAGGAATTATATAAACAGAATACCTCAGCTCAGTTACACATGCACAACATAGACCATCACCAAACAAGGAATCACAATTTAGAAACAGGAAGACAATAATTAAACTGGGAACCCCAAAAGCCAAACTTGGAATATACAACAACACTGTAGAAATAAAACTATAAATTAATTTCCTCTTGTACTAAACAAAGCGCAAAAATTAATGATGCACATTTCCCAGAGCTGACATATTCCAGTTAATAAATTCAAAATAAAGAGATATTTTTCTACCTTTTGTGCATTTTTTTTCAGTTGCAATTGTTCCAGCCACTTTCTTCTGGTTTCTTCGTGTCTTCTGCTAACTCTCCATCTGCTGTCCATTTGTCCTTTCTTCTGTCTTCTTGTTTTTTTTTTTCCATTCTCTCTCTACATCTGCTTTAACATACTAATCTTTCTCCTTTTGCTCTTTCCTCATTCCTATTTCATCTACTCAAAATTTACCCCTCCATCCTCAATCCCCACTTACTCTCCCAATACCCGGCCAATTGTAGATTTTTTATCCCTCCCACACAAAATATTTTTCCCCTCTCCATTTTACTCTCCCAGCCCCATCCCATTCTAATCCTCCCCCAACACCAGCTCCCTTCTAGTTCCAGCCTCACCCAGCATCCATTCCCTTCTAGTCCCTGCATCAGCCCATTTCCAGTCCTAGCCCCCCATTAGCCCATTTCCAGTCCTAGCCCCCCCATCAACCCAATACCAGTCCTAGCCCCCCCATCAACCCACTTCCAGTCCTAACCCCCCATCACCCCATTTTCAGTTTAAGCCCCCCCTATAACCCATTACCAGTCCTAACCCCCCATCAGCCCACTTCCAGTCCTAACCCCCCATCAGCCCACTTCCAGTCCTAACCCCCATCAACCCATTTCCAGTCAGCCCCCCATAGCCCATTGCCAGTCCTAACCCCCCCCATCATCCAACAGTCCATTACCAGTCCTATCCCCATCAGCGCACCTGAAGTCATAACCCCTCCCCATCATCCCATTTCCTGTCCTTTCCCCCCCCCATAGTCCATTTTCAGTCCTAACCCCCCATAGCCCATTACCAGACAGCCCCCATCAGCCAACAGCCCATTACCAGTCTTAACCCCCCCATAGCCCATTGCCAGTCCTAACCCCCCCATCAGCCCACAGTCCATTACCAGTCCTAACCCCATCAGCCCACCTCAAGTCCTAACCCCTTCCCATCAGCCCATTTCCTGTCCTAGCCCCCCATAGCCCATTACCAGTCCTACCCCCCCCCAACAGCCCACAGCCCATTACCAGTCCTAACTCCATCAGCCCACCTCCAGTTTTAATACCCCAGCCCATTTCCAGTCCTAGCAACCCCCCAACCCATTACCAGTCCTAGCCCCCCATAGCCCACTCCCAGTCCTAATCCCACCAGCCCATTTCCAGTCCTAATCCCCATCAAGCAAATTTTAGTTTATCGCCCCCCATAGCCCATTACCAGTCCTAAGCCCCCATCAACCCACTTCCAGTCCTAATCCCATCAGCCCATATAGACTTAGCTCCCCCATAGCCCATAGCCCCCCCCCATAGCCCATCACCACTCCTAACCCCCCCATAGCCCATTACCAGTCCTAACCCCCCCAAAAGCCCACAGCCATTACCACTCCTAACCCCCCCAGCCCATCACCAGTCCTAACCCCCCAACAGCCCACAGCCATTACCACTCATAACCCCACCCCAGCCCATCACCAGTCCTAACCCCCCCAGCAGCCCACAGCCATTACCACTCCTAACCCCCACAGCCCATCACCACTCCTAACCCCCCCAACAGCCCACAGCCATTACCACTCCTACCCCCCCCAGCCCATCACCAGTCCTAACCCCCCCAATAGCCCACAGCCATTACCACTCTTAACCCCCCCAGCCCATCACCAGTCCTAACCCCCCCAGCCCACCCCAGCCCAGCGAATTTTTTTTTACAAAACAAGCTGTCGCTGCCTCTGCCGGGGCCGGGGCCGCCGCGGCAGAATCGAGTGTGCCGCGGGGCCCCCCCTGCCCAGCAGAGCCTGCCCTCCCCGGTATCACCTCTCTCAGCTGCCTCCCTCCAGTCACACGCGCCGGCTTTCAGAGCGCGAGGGAAGAGTTTTTCCCTCGCTGCTCTGTTTAAGCCCGCGGGGGCTGATGGGACTTTTGGTGCGCTGAATCCAAATCTGGTAACCAATTTGCTCCATCACGTACAGATTTTTTGCTACATTGGGTTAGCAGTTTGAGGTGAACGTTTCAGATTGAGTGCGATCGAGATAAAAGTTTCTTGGATGAATTCTTTATACTAATTGTTTAGTAGTTATTCAAATAAGAATAAAGAAAATTGTAACAAGGCAGCACATAAGAATAGAGTAATGTCAACAAAACACACTGTGATGGTAGCAAAATTGTCTGCACTTAAAACAGCCACATACATGTGCACAAACATTGAGCATATAAGAGCGAGGTTAGACACAAAGCAAAGCAAAGAAATGTGCAAAAAATGTTGTACAGGTATGTATGTAAGAATAGAAAACGCAAACCGCACCATTGCAATACATGAAGACAAACACCCGATGGTGTGAAAATAAAATTCTAATAAATGAGATCCGACCCTGTGGTAATAACTAGCAAATTTTTATTTCAAAGTTTAGTAAAAACACGATATTTGTCAACACAGTTTAGATTTTAAAGTCATTCTTGGGTCAATCAATTTATTTTATTTATTTAGCTGTATTTATATCCCGCTTTTCACCGGGTCAAAGCGGTCAATTGGGAGATACATTTAACACGAGTGGATATGACACACATACGCTAATACTTACAGGGAACATGGGCAATGGAGGGTTAAGTGGCTTGCCCAAGACCACAAGGAGTGCCTATAGGACTAGAAATCCCAGTTCCTCCAGCCTGAGATTGCTGTCCCCAGGTGGGACTTGAACCCCCGGCCTTCCGGCCTGAAGTACCTTGTCCTAACCACTAGGCCACTCCTCCCACCCAATCAATCTCCTGGTGGGCCCGTTTCTTCTTCCCCCGAATGCTTCTCTTGGTGCGCTGCTTGGCGTATTTTTCATCTGGGGTTTCCTGCAGCAGCAACTAGCAGAAATCAGCCATCATAGTGGTGTTCCATCTTCCATGGTACCTTCTCTCTGCGTCCTTGATGTCCTGGTGAAACCTTTCACCTTGTTCTTCACTGTACGCCCCCAGGTTTTCGGGAAAGTAGTTCACATGGGAGTGCAAGAAATGGACTTTCAGGCTCATGTTACAGCCTTGTTCTTTGAAGGCATTGAGCATCCTGGCAACAATATCCTTATAGTTCTCATCCCGCCTGTTCCCCAAGAATTTGAGAACAACATCCTTGAAGGAATCCCAGGCTTCTTTTTCCTTCTCAGACATCGTTTCAGCGAATGCTCCATCTGAAATGAGTTTCCTTATATCAGGGCCAAGAAACACTCCTTCCTTTAGCTTTGCTTCAGAAAGTCGGGGGAACTTTGAGCAAAGGTACCGAAAGCACTCACCATCTTTTGGAAGGGACTTGATGAATTGCTTAATGAGACCCAACTTAATGTGGAGAGGTGGTAATAGAATTTTATCACGAGGTACCAAGCTCTCATGAAGAACATTTTTCTCACCGGGTCTCAAATACTCCCGAATTGGCCAGTCTTTTTTCCCCCAGTGTAGGTCGCGGGCCCGGCTATCCCACAAGCAAAGGAAGCAGGGATATTTGGTGAAACCGGATTGCTGCTCTAATAGCATGGATAGAATTTTAAAGTCTCCACAAATCATCCACTTATGCTCATCATAACGAATCTTCTGAAGAATCAGGGCCAAATTCTCGTATTTTTCTTGGAGAATAACAGAGTGAGCAATAGGAACTGAAGCGAATGTGTTGCCATTATGAAGAAGAACACCTTTTATGCTGTCTTTTGACGAATCAATGAACAGCCGCCATTCAGCAGGATCATACTTGAGTTTAAACTTTTCTATATCGTTGCAAAATACCAAATCTTCCTCTTTGCTGAAATACTTCAAAAATTGTGTCTCGCGGTTGCGGTACCAATAAAAAGTTGTTCCTGGTGACAATAGATTTTTCTGTTTAAGCCGAGTACCTAGCAGTTGGGCAGCATCTTTTGGGAGTCCTAAATCCCGGACTAAATCATTCAATTCAGCTTGAGAGAAAAGTTCAGGTTTCGGATCTGGTTCAGTTTCAAACTCGGAAGTACTGGACTCATCGGGAAAAGCCATCTGATGAGTCTCATCATGATCAGAACCGTACACACAAATATGATCCAAAGATTTTGGTGGTTCAGGCACAGGTACTTCGTTGCTATGAGGCATAGGCCTAATTGCTGAGGGAAGGTTGGGGTAACTTATTACGTTCTTATTTTTTAAGTTGTATCCCTTCACAATGCAAGAGCAAAAATAGCAGTCACTGCTGTGGTCTCTTTGTTCACGCCACATCATAGGTATTCCGAAACGAAATGCTTGTTTTTTACCTTTCATCCATAAGCGTAGATCTTCCTCACATGTCTTGCACACTTTGTGAGGAGCCCACGGTTTGTCTTGATCGCCTAACTTCAAACCGAAATAGGCGAAATATACTTTTTTAATAAATGCAGAAATGTTCCTCTGCCGCTTTTTCACGGTATATTCCCCACAAATAAAACAAAAACTGTCCGGAGAGTTGACGCAACCTCTGGCTCTGTGAGCCATCACAAATACACAGCACTGCAAACTACAACTGTAGTGAACCACTTCGGAATAAAGCTGGATTACGACTGAGCAAACAAAAGGTAATAATGAACTTGCAAGAAACTGAAATTTGACAGGAACGTTCATGTCGCAACCACCGTGTTTGAGCGAGCGAACGACGCGAGGCGAACAGGAAAGAACATGCGCCAGCGCGAGTACTGGATTTAGCCCCCCGCCTCCCAATTGTCCTGTTAATGTATAAAATGAATACAAAACACTCTAAAATATCATGAGGGAGTGTTTCTAGTTAGTTAACCATTACAACCTCTATTTTGGGCCAAGAAAATAAACTGCAGTCGATACATCGGGAAGATGTCCTACAACTATTAGATAAACTGAAGAGTAGCAAATCACCTGGGCCGGATGGTATACATCCAAGGGTGTTGAAAGAACTGAAATTTGAGATTGCAGACCTGCTATCAGTAATCTGTGAACTATCATTAAAATCATCTCTAATACCTGAGGATTGGAGGATCGCCAATGTAACACCAATTTTTAAAAAGGGTTCGAGGGGTGATCCGGGAAACTACAGACCGGTGAGCCTGACATCAGTACCGGGAAAAATGGTAGAAACCATCATAAAGAATAAAATTACTCAGCATATAGATAGTCATGACCTAATGGGAGACAGCCAACATGGCTTTAGACAAGGAAGATCTTGTCTTACTAATCTGTTATGTTTTTTTGAAGGAGTGAATAAACAGGTGGACAAAGGTGAGTCGGTTGATATTGTGTATCTGGACTTTCAGAAAGCCTTTGACAAGGTCCCTCATGAGAGACTTTTGGCAAAACTAAAGAGTCATGGGATAGGAGGCAGTGTACTACTGTGGATCAGGAACTGGTTAAAAGATAGAAAGCAGAGGGTAGGGCTAAATGGCCAATTTTCCCAATGGAGAAAGGTGAATAGTGGTGTACCCCAGGGATCTGTGCTGGGTCCGCTGCTTTTTGACATATTCATAAATGACCTGGAAAGTGGAATAACGAGTGAGGTTATCAAATTTGCTGATGACACAAAACTATTTAAAGTTGTTAAAACCCAGGAGGATTGTGGAAAATTGCAAGAGGATCTTGATAAATTGGAAGACTGGGCATCAAAATGGCAGATGAAATTTAATGTGGAGAAGTGCAAGGTTATGCACCTAGGGAAGAACAACCCAAACTATGGTTACACGATGCAAGGTTCCACATTAGGAACCACCACCCAAGAAAAAGATTTAGGCGTCCTTGTGGATACCATGTTAAAACCCTCGGCCCAGTGTGCAGCGGCGGCCAAGAGAGCAAATAGAATGCTAGGTATGATAAGGAAAGGAATGGAAAATAAAACAAAAGATATTATAATGCCTCTATATCGTTCCATGGTGAGACCGCACCTTGAATATTGTGTGCAATTCTGGTCGCCGTATCTTAAAAAGGATATAGCAATTTTAGAAAAGGTTCAGAGAAGAGCCACCAAAATGGTAAAGGGGATGGAAGGCTACTCCTATGAAGAAAGGCTAAAAAGGTTGGGGCTCTTTAACCTGGAAAAGAGACGGCTGAGGGGAGATATGATAGAAGTCTATAAATTAATGAACGGAGTGGAACGGGTAAACGTAGATCGATTGTTTACCTTATCAGAATATAGAAAGACTAGGGGACATGCAATGAAGCTACAGGGTAAACTATTTAAGACTAATAAAAGAAAATATTTTTTCACTCAACGTGTAATCAAACTCTGGAATTTGTTACCGGAGGATGTAGTAAAGGCTGTTAGTGTAGCTGGGTTTAAAAAAGGTTTGGACAAGTTCCTGGAGGAAAGGTCCATAAACCATTATTAAGAAGGGACCCAGGATATCAATGCTTGAACCAATACAAGCATTGTGGAACCTGTGTCCCTTGGGGAAACTGCTAGGTACGTATGACCTAGATTGGCCACTGTTGGAAACAGAATACTGGGCTTGATGGACCTTGGTCTGACCCAGTATGGCATATCTTATGTTCTTATGTTCTTATGTTCTTAAAAAGAAATTATGTGAACATTCCTTATATGGGTAAGAAATCTAATTTTGCAAGAAAACGTGACGTGATGGAACATTTTGGCTATTTTTCCTGGATTCAGCACCCCAAAATCTATAGGAATCAGTTGCAAAACTGGAGGCAGTTTTTTGGTAGTGTACCTGTGTTATTAATAGTAGGTCTGCAATCTCATATTTCAGTTCTTTCAATACCCTTGGATGGATACCATCCGATCCAGGTGATTTTTTACTGTTCATTTTCTCAAATAGTTGTAATACATCTTTCGCGGTGTATCAATATTTCTTGCAATTCTTCTGTGGCATCACCTTTAAATACCAATTCAATCATGGGTAATATCCCCACATCTTCCTCAGTAAAGATCGAAGCAAAGAATTCATTTAGTCTCTGCACTATGGCCTTGTCCCCTCTTAGTGCCCCTTTTACCCTTTTATTATCTAATGGTCCAACTGACTCAAATTCTTCTCAAATTCTCTCTTTGTCTGCCTTATCAATGCCTTGAATCTAACTTGCCAATGCTTATGTTGTTTCCAGTTTTGATCATTTGGCTCCTTTTTCCATTTCCTGAAAGATGCTTTTTTGGCAACAACAGCCTCTCTGACCTCAACTTTAAACTATGCTGGCAGTTTTTTCACTTATTTTCACTTTTCTTAAAGCATAAAATATAGCTGATCTGGGCTTCCAATATAGTATTTTTAAACAACACCCATGTTTGATGTAAATTTTTAACCTTTGCAACTGCTCCGTTTAGTTTTTTCTTAACTATTTTTCTTATTTTATCATAGTCTCCTTTTTGAATGTTAAAAGGTAGTACTGTTGATTTCCTTACCATCCTTCCTCCATTTATTAAATCAAACACGATCATGCTATGATCACTATTGCCAAGTGACCCCAACACCCTTATCTCTTGCACCAGATCTTGTGTTCTACTAAGGACTAGGTCCAAAATGGCTTCCCCTCTGGTCGGTTCATGAACCAGCTGCTCCACAAAACTGTCATTTATTTCATCTATAAGCTTTATCTCCCTAGCATGTCCTGCCATGAACTGACCCAGTCTATACTGGGGTAATTGTAATCACCCATTATTACAGTCCTATAAGTTTTGTTAGCTTCCCTGATTTCTTTGAGCATTTCATCATCTATTTGTTCACTTTGGCCAGGCGGTCGATAGTAAACTCCCACTGCCATTGCCTTCCCCTTACCTGGGGGCTTTTTCACCCATCCCCAATGAATCTAGTTTAAATCCCCTCTTCAGTAGGTTAGCCAGTCTGGACAGATGGACTCCATCTCTACTCTGCATCCCTTGGATCATCATCCCATGGTCCAGGAAAATAAAACAGTTTCGATTATACCATCCATGCCATGCATTTATCTCCAGGATGCTAGCTTCTCTGCCTTGGCCTTTACCTCCAAAAGGAAGGATTGAAGAGAACACCACCTGCACCCCTATCTGCTTCACCCTCTGTCCCAGAGCCATGAAGTCACTCTTTATACCCTCAGAGGGATACCTGGCCGAATAATGTGTGCCTACATGGATGAGCAATATCAGGTAATAGTCAGTAGGTTTGATGAGTCTCAGCAAACTCTCAATAACATCTTGGATTTTGTCACCTGGCAGACAACATACCTCTCTGGACATCAAGTCTGATTGGCAGATGGATGCCTCAGTACCCCTCAGAAGAGAATCACCAACCACCACTATCCTTTGCTTCCTAGTGGTCTATGATTCTGCAACTTTGGGGTGCTTGAGTTCTGGTTCTTCCCTTTCCTGGGATGCCTCCACTTCTACACTTCCAGGGCTGCATAATGGTTCTTCTGTTCAAGGGCTTGAGGAGTTGGATTGGTGATTCTGCAGGCCCTGGTTACTTGTGTTTAACCTTCAGTCTTTTTTAGGCTCCCATCTTCACCTCTGCTGGAGAACCTGGATGTTTCAAGAAGCATCTCATTAATCTACTTCTCACTGTCTTGAATGCTCCTCAGTCTTGCCACCTCTTCTCTGAACTCCTCCACCTCTTTCCTGAGAGCTTCAACATGTAGGCATCCTGCACATGGAACTTGTCCTTCAACTGGCATTGGGATCTCTGGCATTGGGACAGAGGCAGAAGCTGTAACAGGAGCAAGAGCTTTGGTAATATGATTTTTCCCAGTCATTGTTCAGTTGGTGGAACTTTGGTACCTTGCTTTGAAATGGAGATACCCTGTTAGGAATGCCTTGGAAGATTCTGAAGACTTTTATGCAGTCCTCAGTTTTCATAGTCTAATCAGGCCCACTAACTCCTGATGAGGTGTCAGTGACTTCAAAGAGCTGAGAAAGAGAAACTAACAGCAGTGTTTTAAACCTACACCACTAAAACCCCCAAATATTTCCCCTTTTGAAATAAAGCACCAAAACAGACTAACTCGTTCTAAAAATGTATACAAAACCCCTTTAAAGAGCTCTCAGACAGAGAGCTAGTAATTAAAAGCCACACACTCTTACCTTACTTTGAAATGGAGAGACCCTGTTAGGATTCAACAATACGAACCTGCCTCTCCAGACTACACCTAGCACATCAAATCAACCAAACATATGAAGAACACAGAAGCAATTTCATCCAAGTCCACTGTGACAAGCCAACAACAGCACAGCACAGTTCAACATGATGCCTCAAAACCTCCTACCCTACATTGTAATGTTACTGCTGCTGCTCTTTATTCTAATGACCACACACGTTCTAGATACACACAGCATTACCATCCCAATTCTTCACAGACCAAGGCTCCCCATTCCAATAACAACCCTCAAAGCAGAGCACACAAAATCACCATGCAGATTCTACAAATTACCCCCACTCAGTATCTGAAGCCAAAAATCAAACAGAAGCACCCACCCTACCCAATCAAATGTTCCCTTATAAACACCTGCTCAATACACAAGACTCAAACAATAGCAGACTACCTGCAACTCACCAACACTGACCTCATGTGCATCACAGAAAGCTGAATCTCAAACACCCACAATGTTCTACTCAACCAGTTGTTGCCTTCCCCCTACAACTTTTCAATTGCTCCAGAACTGACAGAAGAGGAGGAGGGGTCCTAATACTAGCAAAAGATCATCTAAACTTCAACATGATTAAATTTCAATCCCTACAAATGCTTGACTTCCTCACTCTTTCCAATTTTGATCACACTATTTGCTTAACCTATCACACTCCCTCCACCAATACTGAAGACCTATCAGATCTACTGGAAGAAGCTTGGACACATACATCATCTAACAAGCTATTCTTCCTCATGGATGATCTCAACCTCCCCTCTACCTCCATGAAACAAGAAAATGCATTCATTAATGCCATGGATGCCCGTCAACAAAAACAGATTATTAATGCACCCACACACTCTAAAGGAGCAACCCTGGACCTCATTGTCACACCTAAACATCTCCTCACAGTTGATTTTAACACCCAGATTGCCCCGTTGCCCTGTCATACTACGCAATGATCTCTCTTATACTTACGACCAGTACCCAGTTTCCACACCTCCCCCGACAACAGCACCATGTCTTCCGGGGGTGACTTCTGCCACTCTGGAGGGGACGACGGGTTGGACTAGAGATCCTGATGTCAGAGGTCCGACACCATCGATTCTGCCTTGGTTTTCATTCCAATTCTGATTCCAAGAGGAAGTCAAAGAAATGACAAGTCTACTCCAAGCACTGGCCAGAGGCCTTGGACTTTGATACACTGGACAGGGAGGCGGCTCCAGGCACCAGCATCGATTCCGGTCACCCACCTGATGACCCAGCTGCAGTGGGCAGGGCAAGGGTTTCCAGGATTGGCTGGAAGGAGTGCAGTGATGATACGCTCCATGCCGTGAAGCCTGCATTCTGCAGGGCTTCCACCACTGCCACCAGGTAAGTCTCCAAGGCTCGTAGGTGTTCCTTCAGAACCACCATTGAGAAGGATGTTGATATCGCAGCTGCAGACATCACCGGTGAACCCTTGAGTAAGGACTTCCTGATGATAGGAGCATTGGGAGACATCTGGCAGCCCTCCTGGTCACTGGAAATGGACTTCACTGTTTGGGTCAGGTCCTTTTGCAAGGGAAACTTGGTCAACCATTCTCGGCTCTCGCTGTTCGTCTCACGTCTAGAGGGGCTGAGATGGTGCTGCATGTGGATTTTCTCCTTGTGCTCCCCTTTCAAAGTGGATGGGGTCTCTGTAGAGGGACACCCCTCTTCACTCAAGTCCTTCTGCTCCAACTGAGCCCTCTGCTCTTTTCCCTGAGACATGGCAGGCGAGGACGAGGGGGTCGGGGCTGAGCATACTGAATCAGATGAGCCAAAGAGGAACTCCTTCTGCTTTTCCTGACCCTTCAGTCCTCAACACGTCATCTGCAAGCAGTATTTGCAGGATGCGGGCTGGTGGTTGGGCTCAAGGCATTGCAAGCACCACTTATGGCAGTCAGTGGCAGAAATGGTCTTTCCACATTTGGTGCATTTTTAAAAGCCACTAACCAGCTTAGACATGCCAAACAAATACTGCCTGGGCAAAATTAAACTGAAAATGGCCATGGGAGGGAAAATGCCCATGAAGGGGAAAAATATGCCAAAAAGGTGCAAAAACTATAGGAAAAAGCACCCAGAGGGTGAGAAAAAAGCTAACCTATGATAGGTGATAGGAAAAATGAGCAAAAGCTTAGCCACAAGAGCAAGAAATTCAAACTTTTTTCCAGACTGCAGGAACACATCCTAGGGACTCCATGGAAAAAAGAAGACTGGAGAATGTGACACCGAGGCAGGCAAGTAAGGCAGGCGTCATACGCAGCATACCTCCCAAGTTGGGGAACATTCCGTGTGGGGCTCTATCGGTGATCTCACCCATACTTGAGGACTTATTTCCTGCTTGTTCATTGAGAACAAGAGCATATCAGGACTAAAAATCCATTTGCAGTTTCTCAAATGTTTCAGGCTAAGTTTAAATATAATTGCAGTATGAGTGAAAATACAGGGCCTTCCAGTGCTATGTTAATTGTCCCTATTTACTAAGCTGCATTAGTTGTTTAACATGTGAGTTATTACATGCTAATAGTGTGGTACTGCATTAACGGTTAGCATACACTAATTTTCACATTCTACAGCTGATGCAGACATCACCAGTAGAGGGTATGGAATGGGTGGAAAATTAGTGGGATTGTGCTCTGCAGCTAACAGAGTTTGTTAGCTCATGGTAGCTGCTAACTAAATAGATAAAATGCAGTAGTGTAATTTGTTCTGCGTTAACTGCACAGCAGCTCTCCCAAACCCAATGGAAAGGTCCCCAAGAGCTATTGCAGTGGTTTTCCATCTAACATGCAGTTTAACAAATAGGGATCTTAATGCTAAATATTACTCTGGGGCTAACAAATGTGGTAAAATATTATCCAATTATTTAAACAGTTATAGCACACACAAAATCTGCACTAAAGCCAAAGTAAATCTTGATAAAGTAAATGAAGACCCACCTATTTACAGACTACTTCACTGAAGACAGGACATAATTCCACCATGCATCTCCCTCCATCCCCTCTCCCCCTCCTTTGCCCTGAATCCCCTTGTAATCTCCCTTCTTCTCCCCCCCCCCATTGACCCTTGCCCTCCACCCTTTACATTTTGTTCTATCAAAGTTCAATACCCTGTTCAATGTATTGAGTGCTGTTTTAATGTAAACCATTTTGACCATAGGATAAAGAAAAGATGTTAAATAAATAAATAAATAAATTTATTTATTTATTTATTTAACAGGTTTTTTTATACCGCCTTTTCCTTTAATCAAAGCGGTTACAAGACTACATCAGGTTAGACACATCAGGTTACAATACATCCAGTTTTATACCACCTTATCAAAATATCAAAGTGATAAGCAATGGATATATAGGTAACAGAGAAAGACAAGACTAAATCAGGTTAACATGTAATACAGACATAACTCTAAACGGGAAAACAGCCAAAGGGAGAGAGAGACAGAGAAAGCTGTAATGAAAATGACTACTCATACTGATAGCTTTTATAAACATTTGCTGTTATTCAATTTTTACCATGCGCCCCGGCAATGACTGCTTTTATGCCGTTGAGAGAGCTGTCCGTTGGTGGAGCCGGGGAGGAAGGGGGAGCTCCTGCAGCTTTACAGGTAAAGGAAGCTGGTTGCATTCCGATGTTTCAGTAAGAGACAAACAAGTGAGATCTTTAGATTCTCCAATAGCCTCTCCCAATGGAATTGATGTGTTCTGTACAAACTGAACCAGTAGCTCTAGTTTGGATTTAATTCATCCGATGACATTGATTCTGATTTGAGATCCTACAGATTTTTGCTTTGTTTAGTTTAGTCCGACAGTATATTTTTGAGTGGATTTTGCATGCAGATAGGTATTCTCCTTTCGTGCCGCGCCTGAGGGCCACGCCAAAGGGCCCTCTTGCGAGGCCCTCAGGCGCGGGCCCGCAAGGCGCGGGCGCGCCTCAGCTGCGGCGATTTCAGTACTGTGGTAAAGGGCTCTGATTGGCAGTTAGTTCCTTGATGTGCAGAGCACTTGAATCACAACAGCTGATGCTGTTATCTCTTCCCGATGTTACCTTCTCAGCCTCAGCTGCGGCGATTTCAGTACTGTGGTAAAGGGCTCTGATTGGCAGTTAGTTCCTTGATGTGCAGAGCACTTGAATCACAACAGCTGATGCTGTTATCTCTTCCCGATGTTACCTTCTCAGCCTCAGCTGCGGCGATTTCAGTACTGTGGTAAAGGGCTCTGATTGGCCTTCTCAGGTGCAACCCCCACCGTCTGAAACTGACTGCATGAATGATTTGGCCTAGCAGAAGATGATCTCTATTTCAGGAAGTAAATGAAAGCCTGCCTCTTCTCCCAAGCATTTAATGGGTGAGGTGACTGACCAGCTAGTTACATACACCCAGCTTAACAGCAACCACATACAAACCTTTTAACTGAAATCTGTCACACATTCCTTTTCCAAATGCACATGCAATTTTTTTCCTTCAAATTAGTCGCCCAGGTCATTAGTAAGGCCTCACTTGGAGTATTGATTTCAGTTTTGGAGACTGTATCTTGCAAATGATATAAAGACTTGAAATGATTCAAATGAAGGCAACCAAAATGATATGGGGTCTGCACCTGAAGTACTTGGAGATGTGGAATCCCAAAGTCAGAGACCCACAGACCCCTGGACCTAAGTTTCAAAGATCCATGGCACTCCTTACTGGGAAACTAAAAAAACAATAACTGCCTAAGGGAGAATACCTAACACAATATATTGAAAAATCCCTTAGTAACCACCCTAATTTTAACCACTTAAATATTAACGAAATTCACTAAAACAAATCCAATTAGCTCAAATGGACCTCAGGCTTCGCTCACCCCTACATTTGGTGAAATTCATTACCATAGGGAAATGGCAGGCACTAACATCATGGGTCCTCAAGCTCTCAAGATTTCATCTATATTCCAATAATTACTATAATTACTGAACTATCTACTGGTTGAATGTTCAGCAGTTGCTATCGTGTATGCTCTTGGAGTGATAGATCCAACCCGATTGATGGAAATGAGTTTTTCTTGCATTTAAATTGTCTCGAAGCAGTTAGAGCGCCTTTGTGCACTAAAATGAAGCAGCAGGCACTGTCCTTTTGTAATAGTTTGTAGCAGTTTATGTATTGTTCGTGTTGTATTGTTTCTATGTTTTTTATATGAATCTCTGAAATAGAGCTTTTTGATGAAGTAGATAGTTCAGTAATTATTGGAATATAGATGAAATCTTGAGAGCTTGAGACTCCTTACTGGGAACCATTAGCCAGGACACTTAGAGGCCCCGTGACTAAAGTGCACCGTGGTTTTGCATACAACATGTGAATAATGCAAACGTTCATGTGTACTATTTGCAAAGCCATCACGTTAATTGTTGGGTATGTGGACAGCATTTTTCCAGAAGTTAACACTCGGGCCACTATTACCGGAAACACGTTTCACTTCATCTTTTGAGGAAGAGGTAATTGCACCTGCGCTAACTGCGAGAGTTGTAGTTAGTGCATGGTGTTTATCCTTGTGCTGAATGTGTGGTGCTCAGCACACTTACCCTCTGTCCCTAACCTGCCCATTTACCACGCCACCATGTGATTCACAATTAGTGCAGATATCAGCCCATGCTAAATCATGACCCTGCACTAACAGTTACCACAAGCTACAGTGGGCACTTTAGTAAAAGGGCCCCCTTTAAAATTATGCAGTTCACAGACATCTTTGACCTTTATTGAACTGCAATTGAAATTATAGAATGTAGCTCTCATTTAAATATAACCTACTCTTTTTAAACATATTACATCAGACATACAAATGCTTGCTGAATGCAATATGAAAGCAAACAGTTAAATGCTAATTACTTAGGCATGGCCATAGGACAGCCATATCAAATTGACCATTTTTAGTAGATCAAAGTTAAATTCCACTTTAAAAGGGAGAGTGACATTTTCTTTCACAGAATTTAATTTCTAGTAGAAAAAAGGAACTGTGTCAAATAACCAAATAATTTCAATACATTTTTTGATTAGTGCGCTTTAAATGCATTGCTTCTTTTCTTACAACCATGAAGAATTTCAGAATAATTGAATTCTAAGTCAGAAGACTATCTCTCCTCAATATAAACACTAGACAAGCCCCACTTTGCATGTTACGTTTTTGAGCTGATACTGCTTCAGAGCCATTTAATGGCCATTAAAGTATGGGTCATTAATCCAGCACTCAGTGATCTCTCTTTGAACTCTAAAGCCATGTGATTTGAAGTCAGTAATGGTGGATTTGTAGACAGTGGGGATAACAAGAAGGCTATTCTGGTTTCTTCGGTCAAATACAGAATACAATACAAAAAGGCATGAAGCTATGACTGCCCGTCTTGTAATTCCAACTTCTCATGCACTTTCATTATTAAGGGGAATAATGATTAGATTAGAAACTGTGGGACTACAACAAAATATATACGGGCCAATGCAGAAAGCCTGCATTAGACCCATGCTGAAACATTTTTTATAACGTTCCTGAGAACGCACACATTTTAAGGCACAATGCAGGAAGGTTAGGGTATGCAAATGCCTGCCGCGGTAGCTATGTTCATGCAAATGAGCCACCGCAGTGTTAAACTGGGAGAGCAAGCCAAACACATGCGTACAAGAAGTCTGTGCTAGTTTGGCTTAAGCCCCCGATACCATCAAAATACTGTCGTGGCCGGTCCCCGACAAAAGAGAATCCCTGATGGCCCAGCGGTCCCAATCCCCCCACCCGACAGTATTCTGATAGCATCAGGGACCATCATGGCATTGTAAAAAGCCCCCAATGCCATCAAAACACTGCCAGAGACTGGTGCCCCCACAAAAGTAATTACCTGGTGGTCCAGTGGCCCCTGAAACCTCCCACCCCAAAACCCAAGTAAGAGAAAATCACCCCCAAGTAAAATAAAATCTCCCCCAAGCAAAAATAAATAAAGTAAAAATTAGCTGGTGGTTTAGCGGCCCCTAAATCCAAGTCCCCCCATACCAAATAGGTGTGAGCACTGCCTACATACTCCCGTTCTGGTCTGCCATCTTGTAAAATGGCGCGCCTGGCTCTTCACAGTGCATCCTGGGATGCACCAGGCGGGGTTAGACTGCCATAGAAACCTGATGCCTGATCATCTAAGGAGAAGATGATCTAGGCATCCGGAAGAGCACATGTTAGAGGTTTACTTCTACTCAGACCCTGAAGTAAAACATTTGGCACTATGGCTGGTTGCAAAATCCTCTATGTCTGTCTCTGCATCAGGCATAGCCATGATTTGCATATCAGTCCAGCTGATTAAAATACATTTAAATAATTAAGATTCATTTAAATAGATTTAAATACACGTGGCATTAATTGAGTGCTAGTTTTTCCTGCATTTAAAGGATCGTAAGATGTGCTTAAATGTGGTGTTATGGGCTTGTAAAGCCAGTGCTAGCTTTCTGCATCGGCCCCATAGTGTGAAAAGACGTTGCAGCCTTAAGGGATTAGTTACTAATGTACCCTAATGTTAATGCGTGTTAATTCACTGTTGAACTTAGAAATATGATGGCAGATAAAGACCATACAAACTACTAAGCTCTACAATCCCTTTTTTTCCTTTAGAGATCTTCCGTGTTTGTCCCATGCTTACTTGAATTCAGATGCAATCTTTGTCTCTACTACCTCCACTGGGGCACAAATGATATAGGGGTGCATTTTGGGCTGTCACCCCCATGCTACCTGCTGTTGCCCTGCTACCACCACTTTTTTTCTCAGTGGCGTTGGCACTGGCAACAGCGGAGCAGACTTGACTTCAAATTAAAAAACAAAACAAAACAAAAACCAAGCAGGTCTTTCTGACTCCACACTTGTAGGTAGGTCCGGTCCCTCCCTCCATTCTCTGATGTAGGTCACGTCAGAGGAGGGAGGGACCAGTCCTGCCTACAAGCCCTGAGTCGAAGGATTGCATGGGTTTGCAGCCCAAATACATGATCCTGTATTATTTAGTGTTAAATCTCAGCTGCCAAATTCTTAACCATTCTTCAAACTTCCCTAGATCCCACCTCATGTCATCTACCCCATCCTGGGTGTTTACCCTATAGCAGATTTTAGTATCATTTGCAAAATGTCAAACCTTACCTGATAGCTCTGCCTCAAAATCACTTGCAAAAACTTAAAAAAGAATTATGTGTTATTTTAACACAGTTCCCATGTTATTCAATGGGACCTGGTTATTAATAGCATGCAGTCAGGGCTAGACCGAGGTATGTGCAAAAATGTTGCCTGCATATAGAAGAGAAGAAAGGGCATGGGAAGCAGACAATGGAGAGATAGCAGAAGACTTGAGGAACACAGAAGATGAGAGACTGGGGCAATTACAACTGAAAAATAAAATGCCCAAACAAAAAAATTAGAAAAAAAAGTATTTTATTTTGAATTTATAAACTAGAATATGACCACTTTGGGAAATGTTCTCTGGTGTTTTTGTGCTTTGTTCAGTATAAGAAGAAATTAATTTCATAGTTTAATTTTTCCAGTGTTGTAATACATTCAAAGTTTGGCTTTTGGGGTTCCCGATTCAATTATTATCTTCATATTTTTACACCCTTGGTTTAGCGATAAATAAATATCAGAACAAACAAAATCAACAAACATACCCCCTAAAAGCTTTTTAGTGAGAATTCTTTTTGTCGGATATTGCCGAGGGAGGTAAGAACCACAGTCTATCCCCACCAGACAGCATCATCCATTTTAATCATATTGTAAAACTTAAAAAAAACAACTTAGCTTATTAGAAGGACTTATTTCAACATCCCTCAGTGCGGCATCCAAAATCAAGCATGACGTGCACGTTTCGGGATTCTCTCCCTGTATCAAGTGCTGCTTCCATCAAGTATTGTTTAACTGCCATATAACGCTGAAGTAATATACTCAGCTGTTTTTTAAAGGGCACACTACTTATCATTGGCTATTGTAATCCTTCATTCAAAATAGAACACCAATGAAACGGCGGGAAAACCCCATTGCATCAGATGAGACTAGTCCAATCAATTTCCTTACTGAGGTCGAAAGGAGTCACCGTATTCAATCTAAATATCCAACTTTGCTGACGCCATTGAAGCATGGCAGTCCGATCATCCCCTCTAGGATTCGGAGGTACATAATCTTTCACTGACCATCGCAGGTCCGTGAAATCATGATTATGTGTTAAACAGTGCTCAGCTATCGGGGCAGACATAATCTTCTAACGAATCCTCGATACATGCTCACTCAAGCGAGTTTTAAACACTCGTGTCGTCCTGCCGATATATACAAGGGCAATACAAAACGTAGACCACAAATGATGAATTACAATCAGTCTCCCATCTACGTTTAATTACCCGTCCTGTTGTAGGGTGCATCCATGTATTACCCATAAACATTGTGGCACAATATATACATGATCCACATGAGGTATGACCCTGATTTTATGGGGACCTTTTGAGATCACATCTCTCAGATAGCCTCACCTATAGGCAGCTGCTGGTTGACCCCACTATTGAACTTCAACAGGAGATTAAATCCTTAGTTGATATGGGATTGGATAATGGGTGATTAATTAAGAAAGAACATACATTTTTGATGCCGATGTGTCCAAAGTTACCACTTATTTATCTGGTCCCGAAAATTCATAAATTACTGGTCTCCCCTCCATGGAGGCCGATAGTATCATGCCGGGGATCAGTGCTTGAGTTCTTATCACAGTTTTGTGATATGTTCTTACAGAAAGAAGCTGCCTTGGTAAAATCATATGTGAGAGACTCTACACATTTTATTCAACAGCTATTGGCTATTAATGTCCCGATATGTGATTTTCTATTAATTACACTAGATGTAGCTGCGTTATATACGAATATTAACCAATCTGAGGCATTGTTGTTATTATCTACCTTGTTTACTTTTGCACCTCCTCGACTCCCTCAGAAGGTTTTGTTGGAATTAATTACGTTTGTTCTGACACGTAATTATTTTCTGTCTGAAGGGAAATTTTATCAACAAATCTTAGGGATTGCAATGGGGGCGACGGCAGCACCCTCAATTGCCACTCTCTATATGGCTGATTTTGAAGAAAACCTTTTGTATAGCTTATCTTATTTTGAGCATGTATTGTTTTGGAAACGGTTTTTGGACAATATATTTTTTCTATGGAATGGTACCCCTCTTGAATTACAAGAATTTCTATCTTGGATAAATAATTTAAAACCTAATTTAACATTCACTGCACACGTTGAGAAGAGCCAAATTGAATTTTTGGATGTGAAGATATTTAAGGAGGATGGTTGTTTCCAAGCCTCCTTGTATCGGAAGAGTGTGAAACGTAATAGTCTGCTCAAATACCAAAGTTTTCATCCGGGCCCATTAAGGAGAGGACTTCCGTTCGGACAATTTTTAAGACTCCGGCGCCTTTGTTCATCTTCTATGGATTTTAAACATTAGGCAGCGGATTTGTGTGAGCAGCTATTTAATAGGGGGTACCCAGTGAAAATAGTGATGATGGCATACTGTCGGGCTCTACATGTACAATGAGAATGGTTATTGAAGGATACGTTGAGAAGCCAGAGAATTGATGAGACCCCAGAAGCATTTGTTGGTGTTCTCCCATATACGAGTCTCAGTACAGAAATAGTCAGAATATTAAAGTATAAAATGTTAAGTATATAGAAACATAGAAACATAGAAACATGATGACAGAAAAAGACCACATGGCCTATCTAGTCTGTCCTTCCATAACAACAACTACAACAGTCCACTTTTTACCTTTAGAGATCCTCTGTGTTGGTCCCATGCTTTTTTGAATTCAGTTACTGTCCTCATCTCTACCACCTCCACTGGGAGACTATTCCATGGATCCAATACTCTTTCCGTAAAGAAATATTTCCGCATATCACTCCTGAATCTATCTCCCTTCACCCTCATCCCATGTCCCCTCGTAGCAGAACTTGCTTTCAATTGAAAGAGGCTCTCTCCCTGAACATTTATGCCACGGAGGTATTTAAACATCTCAATCATATCACCTCTATCCCGCCTTTCCTCTAAGGTGTACATATTAAGATCCTTAAGTCTGTCCTCATATGCTTTATAACGAAGCCCATTAATCATTTTAGTAGCAACCCTCTGCACCGACTCCATCCTGTTCGCATCCTTTTGAAGGTGCGGTCTCCAGAATTGCACACCATACTCCAAATGAGGTCGCACCAAAGACTTATACAGAGGCATTATCACCTCCTTTTTTCTGCTAGCCATTCCTCTCCGTATGCACCCAAGCATCCTTCTAGCTTTTGCTGTCGCCTTTTCTACCTGTTTAGCTACTTTAAGATCATCAGACACAACCACGCTTAGGTCCCGCTCTTCTTTAGTGGACAAAAGTACTTCACCTCCTATACTGTATTGCTCCCTCGGATTGCTGCAGCCCAAATGCATGACCTTACATTTTTTAACATTAAATCCCAGCTGCCAAATTCTAGACCATTCTTCAAGCTTAGCTAGATCCCTCCTCATGTTATCTACCCCTTCCTGGGTGTCTACTCTATTGCAGATTTTGGTATCATCCGCAAAGAGGCAAACCTTAACCGACAGCCCTTTCGCTATATCACTAACAAAGATGTTAAAAAGAATCGGACCAAGGACAGATCCCTGGGGCACACCACTGGTAACATCCTTCTCCTCAGAGTGAGCTCCATTTACTTGTACTCTTTGTCGCCTCCCACCCAACCAATTTCTAACCCAAGCAGTAACGTTAGGGTCCATCCCTAGGGTGCTCAATTTGTTTATAAGTCGCCTGTGAGGAACAGTGTTAAAGGCTTTACGGAAATCTAAATACACCACATCTAGAGCTCTCCCTCGGTCCAACTCCCTGGTCACCCAGTCAAAGAAATCAATCAGATTTGTCTGACAAGACCTGCCTCTGGTGAATTCATGCTGCCTCGGATCCTGTAATCCGCTGGACTCCAGAAACCTCACTATTTTCTCTTTCAGCAGTGTTTCCAATAATTTACTCACCACCGAAGTTAAACTAACCGGCCTGTAGTTTTCAACCACATCCTTACTTCCGCTTTTGTGTAAAGGCACCACATGAGCCTCTCTCCAGTCCTTTGGCACCACTCCAGACTCCAATGAGGCATTGAAAAGGTTAGTCAGTGGAGTTGCTAGAACGTCCCCAAGTTCCCTCAGTATTCTAGGGTGTATCCCATCCGGTCCCATCGCTTTGTCTACTTTAAGTTGAGCTAGTTTCTCACGAACACAGTCTTCTGAAAATAGTTCAAGATGTCCCTCGCTTCTGTTCTTATTTGTGGGTGTTTTCTGAGGTCCTGCTCCTGGTTCTTCATCTGTGAACACAGAACAAAAATATTTGTTAAGCAATTCCGCTTTATCCTTATCAGCTTCTATATATTCCCCCCCTGCACCCTTGAGTTTGACAATACCACTTTTGCCCTTCCTCTTCTCACTAATATATCTGAAAAATGTCTTATCCCCCCCATTTTATTGCATTGGCTATTTCCTCCTCCTTTTGAATCTTTGCCTTCTTGACTACTTTGCTAGCTTCTCTAAGTTTTTCCAAATACAGATGCCTGTCTTCCTCTCTCTGTGATTTCTTGTATTTCATGAAGGCCTCCCTCTTTTTCTTCACTTGTTCAGCTACTTCCTTCGAAAACCATAGCGGTCTCCTGTTCCTTTTGCCTTTATTTACCATTTTAACAAAAAGGTTGGTTGCCTTTAAAATACCCCCTTTCAGTTTTGCCCACTGTTTTTCTACATCCCCCAGCTGTTCCCATCCCACTAACGACTCCCTGAGGTATTGGCCCATCTTCACAAAGTTAGTCTTCCTAAAGTCTAAGATCCTCACCTTGGAATGGATTCTAACAGCCCTAGTCCTAATACTGAACCACACCATCTGGTGATCACTGGATGCAAAATGATCTCCCACTACAACATCAGAAACACTTTCACCATTGGTAAGCACCAAGTCCAGTATGGCCCCTTCACGTGTGGGGTCTGTTGCCAATTGCCTGAATAGTTCTCCCTGTAGAGAATCCAGGATCTCCTTACTTCTAGATGATACTGCAGCAGGAATGTGCCAATCAACATCTGGCATATTGAAATCTCCTATCAGTAGCCCTTCCCCTTTCCTAGCAATGCTGCGTATGTCTTCAATTAACTCTCTGTCCACCTCTTCCTCTTGTGAGGGAGGTCTGTATATCACTCCAATGCAAATAGATTTCTCTTTCCCTCTTTCTAGTTTAACCCACAATGCCTCCTCTCTCCCTTTTAAGCTCTGTAATTCCAAAGCTTTAATAGTAGTTTTGACATATAGTGCCATTCCTCCTCCCCTTCTTCCTACCCTGTCCTTTCTGAATAAAGTATAGCCAGGTATAGTTACATCCCAGTCATGGTTTTCTGTGAACCACGTTTCTGTAACTGCCACTAAATCCAAGTCAGCCACTCCCACCAAAGCTTCAACTTCAGGGATCTTATTTCCCATGCTACGGGCATTAATACACACTGCTTTCCATATGTTACCCCTGTTTCCCATTTCCATAAAGGTATTTAATGTATCACCTACCTGGGGGCTTTCACCTACCTGGGGGCTTTCTTCACCCATCCCCAACGAATCTAGTTTAAAGCCCTCTTCAGTAGATTAGCCAGTCGACTACCAAAGATGCGTTGACCTCTCTTGGAAAGATGGATGCCATCTCTGCTTTGCAACCCTTGGAACAGCATCCCATGGTCTAGGAAACCAAAACGCTCTCGATGACACCATCCACGCAGCCATGCATTCATCTCCAGGATGCGAGCCTCTCTGCCTTGGCCTTTACCCTCAACAGGGAGGATTGAAGAGAACACCACCTGTGCACCTAACTGCTTCACCCTCTGTCCCAGAGCCATGAAGTCACTTTTGATACGTTCTGAGGTATACCTGGCAGTATCATTTGTTCCAACATGGATTAGCAACATTGGGTAATAGTCAGTGGGCTTGATGAGTCTCGGCAAACTCTCCGTAACATCTTGGATTTTGGCACCAGGCAGACAGCATACCTCTCTGGACATCAAGTCTGGTCGGCAGATGGACGCCTCAGTACCCCTCAGAAGAGAGTCTCCAACCACCACTACTCTTCGTTTCCTTCTGGTCACTGATTCCGCAACTTTGGGGTACTTGAACTCTGGTTCTTCCCTTTCCAGGGATGCTTTCACCTCATCCACTTCCAGGGCTGCATAATGGTTCTTCAATTCAAGGGTTGGAGAAGTTGGACTGTTGATTTTGCAGGCCCTGGTGACTTGTGTCCAACCATCGACATTCTGTTGGCACCCATCTTCTCCTGTGCTGGAGAGCCTGGTTGCTGCAAGAAGCATCTCATCAATGTACTTCTCACTGTCTTGAATGCTCCTCAGCCTCGCCACCTCCTCTCTGAGTTCCTCCACCTGTTTCCTCAGAGCTTACGCATGCAGGCACCCTACACATGGGACCGGTCCTTCAACCGGCATTAGGACCTCTGTCTATATAAGTATAAAAATATTAAATGGCAGGGAGGAGTAGCCTAGTGGTTGGGGTAAGGTACTTCAGGCCGGAAGGTCGGGGGTTCAAATCCCACTAGAGGACAGCAACCTTGGGCCGGAAGGACTGGGGTTTCTAGTCCCACAGATGCTCCTTGTGGTCTTGGGCAAGTCACTTGCCCATGTTTCCTGAAAGTATGTGTCTCATATCCCTGCGTGTTAAATGTATCCCCCAATTGTGTTGTGACCACTTTGATTGAAGGATAAGGCGGTATACAAAACTGTCTAAATAAATAAAATAAAGAAATACTGTCCAATTTTGGGGTTGCATCCATGTTTTCAGAAACCCCTTATGATTGCATATTCCCGATGCTCTAATTTGAGAGACCTTTTAGTTCGTTCTACAGCTTTGCCATCCCCACAAAATCGGGGTCATACCTCATGTGGATCATGTATATATTGTGCCACAATGTTTACGGGTAATACATGGACGCACCCTACAACAGGATGGGTAATTAAACGTGGATGGGAGACTGATTGTAATTCATCGTTTGTGGTCTACGTTTTGTATTGCCCTTGTCCTCTTGTATATATCGGCAGGACGACACGAGTGATTAAACTCACTTGAGTGAGCATGCATCGAGGATTCGTCAGAAGATTATGTCTGCCCCGATGCACTGTTTAACATATAATCATGATTTCACGGACCTGCGATGGTCAGTGATAAATTATGTACCTCCGGATCCTAGAGGGGGTGATCGGACTGCCGTGCTTCAACGGCGTCAGCAAAGTTGGATATTTAGATTGAATACGGTGACTCCTTTGGGCCTCAATAAGGAAATTGATTGGACTAGTCTCTTCTGATGTCATCTATGATGTGGTGGGGTTTCCCCTGATGCAGTGGGGTTTTCCCGCCATTTCATTGGTGTTCTATTTTGAATGAAGGATTACAATAGCCAATGATAAGTAGTGTGCCCTTTAAAAAACAGCTGAGTATATTACCTGAGTGGAGTGGAGGAGTGGCCTAGTGGTTGGAGCAAGGTACTTCAGGCCAGAAGGTCAGGGGTTCAAATCCCATTAGAGGACAGCAACCTTGGGCCAGAAAGACTGGGGTTTCTAGTCCCACAGGTGCTCCTTATGGACTTGGGCAAGCCACTTAACCCTCCATAGCCCATGTTCCCTGTAAAATAGTTATCTCCAAGTTATAATGCCCTTTTCAATGTAAACCACACTGATGCAAAATAGCATGGTGTATAAGAGAATGTAAATAAATTACCTCAGTGTTATATGGCAGTTAAACAATACTTGATGGAAGCAGCACTTGATACAGGGAGAGAATCCCAAAACATGCATGTCATGCTTGATTTTGGATGCCACACTGAGGGATGTTGAAATAAGTCCTTCTAATAAGCTAAGTTTTTGTTTTAAGTTTTACAATATGATTAAAATGGATGATGCCGTCTGGTGGGGATAGACTGTGGTTCTTACCTCCCTCGGCAATATCCGACAAACATAATTCCCACTAAAAAGTTTATAGGGGGTATGTTTGGTGATTTTGTTTGTTCTGATGGGTTCTAAATGAGCAAGGTTGTGTAGTAATGCATCTGGCAGTTGGCACTGGAGGATAGTAATCCATAAATATGGTAGCCTCTCTTTATCCTCACTGCACATGCAAATGGTTTTCAGACACTTATTAAGAGGCATGTTTACCAAAGATTAATGGAGTGGAGGAGTAGCCTAGTGGTTAGAGCATTGGTTTGGTAACCATGAGACTAGGGTTTGATTCCTTGTGGCATTGGGCAAGTCACTTAACCCTCCATTATCTCAGAAGAAAGGCCTGGCAATCTACTTCCAGTCACACTGACAATAAAACCCAGGTGCTGCTGGGTCACCAAGAGTCAGCACTGACTAGAAGGCTTGCAATGTGCTCTCACAAATTTGAATGTGTGCTAAGTGCAACAGCACCTGTTTATGTCTATGGGTACAGTGGCACTTAACACACACTAATGTTTAGTAAACATTGCCCTAAGTCATTGTTAGGACAAAAAAGAGGCTTGTGAAGGACTCCTTTGAAAGCCACTTAAAATATTAGATGGGCAGCAAATACATTTTAAAATAAAATAAATTAGATTTATACAAATGAGGCCCAGTGGATATGCAAATATTTATGCAAATGAGGCTCCACAATTAGTCTCCACACATGGCCTCATGACACCCTTGGGACACCCCTGCATGCAGTGATGGTAAATAAACGCATGTTAACATTAGTGCTCTTAACTTGGTTTGTGGCTTGTCATGCTGCGAGGGCTTGTGTGCTTCAGTGATGGTGAGAACTATGCTATCAGTAGCTTAACTATTGGAAAGTTCTCCCAAGATGGTCAAGTCTCAACTGAAATACCAAACTAAGACAAACCACTCATACAAATAGCAGCAGTATAGGACAGTGTTGGAAGCAGAGGATCATATTTCTGAGACAGCGGCAACAACAATGGTATTACCTGCACTTAAGAAAGCCCTTTTAATTGATTTTTCTGTCAGAATTGTGGTTAAAAACTTTGTAAATAAATAAATAAAATGGACTGGCATTGGGCACTTTGAATCTGATGGTCACATGGTATACTATACCAGAAATGAAAGACAAAGAAGAAATTATGTTGCATTTATAATTAAAAAGAAATTTGCAAGAACTCTAATAAAATACACTGCAATCAGTAAATACTTAATTTCTATTTGTCTATGAAGAATGCCCATCAATATAACTATTATTCAGGTGTATGCACCAACAGCTGCAAAACAGAAAGAGGTTTTATGAACAAGTACAAGCCGAAATCGACAGAACATGCAAACAAGATATGCTGATAGTCATGGGTGACTGTAATGCAAAATTTGGAAAAAAAAAGTGTTTGGAAAATATGGGCTTGGCAACAGAAATGAAGTTGGAAGACTGATAGAATTCTGCAAGATCAACAATCTGTTCATCTCAAACATCTTCTTCCAGCACCACAAGTGATGACTGTACAAATGGAATTCACTCAATGGATTCTACAAAAATCAAATTGACCACATTAGTGGAAGTCAATGATGGAAAAACTTGATAACATTATTTTATTTATTTATTTATTTATTTATTTAACAGTATTTCTAAACCGCCTTATCTTAATAATCAAGGTGGTATCACAGCAAGCAATCAGGTAAAGTGTGTGTGTTGTACATGCAGTGAGGATAAAACTTAGTTGTGTGAGGGATGTGTTGGGTGCTTGATTTGTTTGAGCTATATACAGGGTGGGCTATTTACAGTGGTGCTAGAATCATATTTTATATATATTCAGTTGTTTGGGAGGATTGGAGTGCTGTTATCCATTCTCTTAGGTTATGTGATGTGACCATAGTGCTCTATGAACAGCATGGTTTTCAGTTGTTTTCTGAAGTCTTTGAGGTCTGGAGTTGCCCTTAGATCGTCCGGTAGATTGTTCCATATTGTTGGAGCAGCCATGGAGAGAGCTCTGTCTGTTGTGTCCTTGCGTGTGTGCTTGTACTCATTTGGGGTGCTGACTCGGTTGCGTGTTTGACTTCTTCTGGGACGTGCGCTGGTTTCCGGTTGTATGAGCAGGTGGAGGCTGTTGGCTGATGTGTGTTCTTTTATCTTAAATAGGTTTATGATAGTCTTGTATCTGATGCGAGCAATGATTGGGAGCCAGTGTAAGTCCTTTAGTGTAGGTGTGATGTGCTCCTGCCTTGCGGCTCCGGATATGATTCGAGCTGCAGTGTTTTGTGCCAGCTGTAGTGGTTTGAGAGCTTGTTTTGGTAGTCCGAGGTATATCGGATTGCAGAAGTCCAGTATTGGGGTTATCAGTGCTTGACAGACTGTACGGAAGTGTTCTGGAGCGAGGAGTGGTTTCAGTCTCCTGATGATTCGCATCCTGTAATATGCTTTTTGGATTGTTTTGTCTATGTGTGGTTTGAGGTTGAGTTTACTGTCCAGAGTAACCCCGAGGTATCTCACCTCCGATCTTATCGGTATCGTGGTGCTTTGTATCTTTATGTTTGGTGGGTGTGTGAAGCTTTGGTTTCGAGTGATGATTAAAGCTTCAGTCTTGTTGTAGTTTATAGCTAGATTGTTGTTTTGGCACCACTTCGCCATTTGGGTAAGGCAGTCTGCTATCTTAGAGAAGTCCGGGTTTTCGATTGATATCGGGGAGTATACCATTATATCGTCTGCGTATATTGTGTATTGGATGTTGTTCTCTTTCATAATGTTGCATATTGGTTGGATGTAGATGTTAAAAAGGAGTGCTGAGAGTGCGGATCCTTGTGGTACTCCTTGTTGGACGTTTATGGGCCGGGAGGTGTCCTGTCCCACCTTGACCTGTAGCTGTCTTTCTGTTAGGTACGAGTGGAACCATTTTAGAGTGGTACCGTGTATACCAGTGTTCTTCAGTCTCTCCAGGAGTATATTGTGATCAACTGTGTCGAACGCTGAGGAGATGTCGATGATTATTTACAGTTGTGGTCAACCTTATTGGCACCTTTGCAGTTCAACCTCTTAATGTTCAATACCTCCTAAAAGAAGTAACCAGTAAAATGTCTTTGGACTATATATGCATATGTATTCAATAAATAAAAGAATCAAATAAAACAATACCAATTAAAAAAGGAAATAATATAAAATAGTATAAAAACAGGGCATGATTATTGGAACCCTCATAAACAATTCAGATCAGTAAAATATATATCCCCATTGTTGTAAAATTAGACACACCTGTGATCAATTGTCAGTACTCACATGACTTGAATCAACCAATGAATGATGACGCTAATGTTTAAAATGAGCACATTCACTCCCTGCTCTATTTTCACAATGATGAAGACAAAACAGCTGCCTGAGAACATCAGAAAAGCCATTATCATCAAATATCAAACTTCAAAGGGGTACAAGACCATCTCCAAAGACCTTTGGATTCCTGTGTCTACAGTTTGCAATGTTATTAAGAAGTTTTCTGTTCATGGAACTGTCAAGAACCTCCCAGGGTGTGGTGGGAAGAGGAAAATTAATCTAGGAAGTCTTCAAAGATTAGTACAAACTGGTGGAAAAACACCACGTATAAGATCCAAATAGCTTAAAGCTGACCTGGAGCAATCTGGAGTGGTGATTTCAAACTGTACCATATGCCATGCACTAAACAAAGGATTTCATGGGGGAAGGCCAAGTAGGACCCCACTGCTCAAAGACAGACATAAAAGACATGCCTGAACTATGCCCAAACCCAACTTGTGGAACCAAAGTCCTTATGGGAAAATGTTCTGTGGACAGATGAAACCAAACTTGAGCTCTTTGGCAATGCAGACCAGCGATACATTTACAGGCCAAGAAATTAAGCTTAGAAGGAAAAGAACACTTTTCCTACAGTTAAATATGGTGGAAGTTCCATAATGGTTTGGAGCTGTTTTGCTGCCTCAGGAAAATATTGAAGGAATCATGAAGTCAAAGTACTACCTAGGTATTTTGAATTGAAATGTGCTACCTAATGTCAGAAAGCTACGTCTGGATCAAAGGTCATGGGTCCTTTAGTAGGATAATGACCCAAAGCATACATCCAAAAGTACAAAAGAATGGTTAAAAAGGAACAAATGGACTGTTTTATTTAAACCGGACAGCAATTAGTCCTGATGTCAATCTAATTGAGAACCTTTGGAAAGAGCTGAAACCTGCCATTGGTAAAAGTAATCCTAGAAACATTCATCAGCTGGAACAAATCATGGTTGAAGAGTGTGAGAAACTACCAGCAGACAAATGTTCAAAACTTATAGATGGCTGCAAGAAACGTTTGGAGGCTGTCATCACTGCCAAGGGTTGTGCAACCAAATATTATTGAAGAATGCCATTAATCCTGTTCAGGTTATATTTTGTTTGTTTCTCAGAAATTACTACATCTAAGTTGCACATCTTTTTTTTTGTTGTAGATCAGCTGTCTGAGGAAATTATTCCACCATCACTCTGAACCCACATACTAGCAAGATTCTACTCAGATCATTCAGTGTAGACTACAATCACACCTGGAATGAAAACTACCTGAAGTGCAAGCAGGGTTCAGGAAAGGGCAAGAACAAGAGACATCAAGGATGTGATCCTTGAAAAAAACAAAAGAATATCAAAAGGATACCTATATGTGTTTTGCTAACTACCTCAAGGCCTTTGATTGTATAAATTGATTGTATACATAATGAAAATGTTAGGAATTACTCAGAAAAAAATGGAGAATAAAATAGACAAAATCAAAATGCCTCTGTATCATTCCATGGTGCAATCTCATTTTGAGTATTTTGTAGAAGACTCATCTGCATATCCTTCCCAGCAGTCCCAGCAGAGGACTCCAGAGGTCACCATGAGTCAACCAAGCGAGAGCTGCCGCAGACCTTGCACTCTCCCCAACAACAGAGGACCGGAAGATTCATGTGCCTATATGTCTGGTCTCATTTACTTCAACAGATACCAAAACTCCACCAAATGAACCATGGCTGGGAAACATCATATTGATAAAGCCATTACACCCATTACAGTTTCTGCCTCTGTTCAGACCGACAGCCTGATGCCAGACTGGCTCCATGTGCAAGATGCCTGCAAGCTGAAGCCCTCATGAAACAAGTGGAGAAGCTCAGGGAAGAGGCGTCAAGGCTGAGAAGCATTTGAGACAGCGAGAAGAACATTGATGAGATGCTGCTTAAAGCATCCAAGCTCTCTGACAGAGATGAAAATGGCATGCTACAGAATGAAGAAAGTTGGATATGAATCACCAGAGCCTTCAGGATCAACAATCCAACTCCTCCAGCCCTCAAATTGAAGAAGCACTATGCAGCCCTGGAAATGGAGGAGATGAAAAAATGCAATGTGTACCTTCGAGTCAGTCCTGACTCCTGGCGACCCAGAAGCTCCTGGGTTTTCTTGGCAGTGTCACCCACCAGAAGTAGATTGTCAGGCCTTTCTTCCGAGGCAATGGAGGGTTAAGTGACTTGCCTAAGGCCACAAGGAGTGCTAGTGGGAGGAAATGAAAGCATCACAGAAAAAAGAAGATCCATTATAAACCCAGATCCAACAACATGCATCAATTCTGCCCTCTCAGCCTCCATCATATTATTATCAGAGGGCACCACCATCAGGCTTGTCACCCCCACCATGCCTAGACGGTATCACATGCAATTTACCTCCAGCTGCCATCAGTCTGATGGCAGCCAATATGTCAAGCAAATATTACCTTCCTTAACAAAATATAACAATTGACTCAGGTAACCACCACTGGCACCTTTGTCAAAGACTTCTTTGGGTTCTAACCAGCTAATAAGGTTGTGACCAACTGATTCCAAGGCCTCTTGCAAGTCATTAATAAACAATTTCTAACCTACATCAGACAAATAGACCCCATCCTTCCCATAAATGTCTGAGCATCCTGTGTTAGCCCACTCATGCCTAATCTGCAAGCCTCCCATCAACATCACCTATTGCCCAATCTGCCAAGTGATCATAACTAGACTCCTAGACCGCCTTTTCTGCCCTTGAAGCAACACATTGGAATGATGTCTACCCAACACAACCTAATCCCACAAACATGCTTAAAACGTGATCAAGGATCTTTTTGCAGCTCTGATCATCTGTTTGCATGTTCAGGTTGTCATGCACACCAACACACACACACAAACACACATTCTGAGAGAGAGAGAGAGCACCTTGGGTAAGAGAGGAAGATCAGGGATATGGGGGCTGTAGAAAGGAATTGGGAAGGAAACAGTGCTAGAGAGGGCCAGAGAACAGGGAGAGTAGGCATGAAACTGCAGAAGGTTAAATGAGGGCAGAAGTGATAAATGACTGACAGTGCACTGATACACCAAACAACAGCACCAAGCACCAACCAACATTCTATATCAAAGAAGATATATTATCTTTCCATTATGGTTGGTATATAAAGCAGGTGTAAATATTGGTACTGGCTTTTGATGATGTATGCACATACGATATGTATAGAATAAGTCATACACATATATTTCCCAGCCTAATCAGTGGATGCTCATTCTCAACCCAAACACGCTCCTGTTACTGGCATATACCTATACATGGCCATTGACTATATATGCATGTAATTTGACCCTTTAAAATTCTTACTTTCTGTGTTTCTTACCATATCCATTCCTATATGGTCAATCTACTACTACTGATACTACTACTTATCATTTCTATAGCACTACTAGGTGTACACAGCACTGTGCATATACAGTAATGGCCAAAAAATTAAGGCAGAGTCCAAAATATCAGAATTTTATTAGAAAAGTATGTGTTATTGTCACTTTCATGGTCAAAAGCTTTAAGGACCAAAGATATATATGTCATTTTCAAAGTTTTATTCAGGAAACAATATACGTGTCAATATTTGATAGGGTGTCCATGATTTTTCAGCACAGCCTGGATTCTTGTAGGCATACTGTTAACTAGCATTTTACAGTATGCCAGAGTGATTTTGTTGACCCATACATGCTTGAGTATGTCCTTTAAATCTGCTTCTGAAGTTGGACAGTGTGCTGCCACCTTTTTCTTCATAAGATTCCAACAGTTTTCAATTACATTGAGATCCGGAGAGTTTGATGGCCAACTTGGTAGCCGTTCGATCTTGTTGTCCACAAACTGACTGTTTTTGCAGTGTGGCACAGTGCCAAGTCCTGCTGAAATATAGCTGTGCCAGAAACATTCATGTGCATTTTAACTTTACTATTCAGCATGGATATGTATTTTGCAGCATTTACTCTTTCACCTTTATCAAAAATGTGCAGGCCACATCGTCCATTCGCCGAAATACCACCCCATACCATGACCGATGGTGGGTGTTTAACAGTCTTGATCGTGTACTTTGGATTTAGTTTCTCGCCTGCTGGTCGACGGACATAGTTGTAACCACTCCCACGTACTTGTTGAAATGTACTTTCATCTGTGAACATTACCCTCTCCCACCATTCAGCAGATTTGTCTTTCATCTTGCTACAAAACTGTATGTGGGCAGCAGTTTATTTCCTGGTCATCATAGGCTTCTTGGCAGGTCGTCGGACAGATCTGGCACTTATCTTTATTCCTCGATCATTAGCTAACTGAGCCACACATTGAGATGAAGTATGAGGACTAGATGTAATAATGCTTTTGAGGACTCGATCATCTCGTCCAGTAGTTATCTGTCTGCGCCCACATTTCAAACGACGTGTACGGCCACCTGATTTCAGAACATTCTGAACTGCACACCTTGATATATGCAAATGTTTTGCAATAGCACATTGTGAATATCCTTCAGCATGGAGTGTGACAACTTGTCCCTTTACAAAGTCATTAATATCACACTTTCTACCCATCTTGATTGTATATTTTACATGTAACTTTCAATCTTTTCCTAGTTGTAAAAATTCTAAACTTCATACAGGAAACCTACCACAGAGTGTAAGTAAACTAAAATGGACGTCAGACGCATGGTGTGACTAAACGCCATGCTGATTAAATAAGTAAGCAAGTGTGACATCTCCACAATACATTATTTAACAATAAATTGTAGAAAAAGATACCTGCCTTAATTTTTTGGTCACTACTAAACATGTAAGAGACTGTTCCTGCTTGACAGATTTATAATCTATTCAAGACAGAGAAACTGAACAAATAAGAAATTAGGGAATTTTATTATTGTGAAACATTAAAAATGCACATGGGTGTTAAACAGGAGAATAGGAGCATGTACTATAAAAGCAGCCTCAAAAATGTGAGATTTTAGCATGGCTTAGAATGGGACTAGAGACGGAGCCTGATGTACCGACTCAGGAATTCTGTTCAAGGTGTATGATGTAACAAGGTGGAAGGAATGGAATCTGGAACTGGCAGTGAAGGAGAATGGCACAGATAAAGTGATTTACCTGATGAGCAGAGTTCCCAAGAAGGAGTGTAGGGAGAGATCAAAGATGAGAGGTAATAAGGAGCTGCAGAATTTATGTCTTTGTAGGTCGGTAAGAGAAGTTTGAATTGTATGTGGAACCAGATAGGGAGCCAATGAAGTGTCTTGAGAAGAGGGATTATGTGAGTATAATGACACTGGCAGAAAATCAGTCGTGTAGTTGAATTTTGAATAGACTGAAGAGGAGACACATGGTTCAATGGGAGACCAGAGAGTAGCAGGTTGCAGTAATCTAAGCTGGAGGTAATGAGCATGTGAATAAGGATTTTGGTAACATTTTCAGAAAGGAAGGGATGAATATTGCTGATATAGAGAAAGAAACAACAAATTTTAGCTGTCGTGGATATTTGTTTATTTAACAGGTTTTTTTAATACTGCTATATCTTTAGTCATAGTGGTTTACATTGCAACTAAATCTGGATAACGTTACATTAAAGAGGGATGGTAGAACTGGGATTATACAGTGAACATTTTAGATATAGGAGTACATTCAAGGCTTAAGGTGTGTGCATAGAAGGAGAGAGAGGAATAAAAGATAACCCCAATATTATGAACTTAGGAGAAAGGGAGGATGTGGCATATCATTTTTATAAAATTACCAGTGGATAAAAAGCAGCATATTGTTAAATAGATAAGTATTCATTCATAGTTATACACATCATTTCAAAGAGGGAATTTATCTTTTGATGATGAAACTACGTATAACTGAATTTCAAATTTTGTGCTTATTTGATCAATTGTGTATCAATGTTTAAAGTCACGCTGCTCTATATTGATCTTAGAATGTTTAAGGTGACATTCTCCAAAGGATTATTACACCTAAGTGTACGCAGTGGTTACATTCTGTCTTTCAACTAAGTGAATTTAAGTGCTCTGTTGGGACTCCAGTGAAGCAGTGGTCTTAAAAAGGGCTGCCAATAAAATGTTATTAAAGCCTTCAGTGCTCTTCAAAATACTTTAAATTCTTCAACTGCTTCACCAAAACAAACACAATTTGTCTTTTCTAAAGGCAAAGTAAGGGCCTGTTTTTATAATTGCAGTTATACTTATTTTATTATTTTGAATACTTTTCTTAAGAAAAAATTTCCAGTGGCAAGTTCTTCCTTAGATTAACTTGCTTTTGAGGGATGAATCTAAAATGCAACACATATTTAACTTTGGTAAACATTTTCTACGTTTCCACTTTTGTGTATAATTTATTCTGACCATTTGAGAGTGTTACTTTGATATCTGGGGATTATTGTATTTTACATATTAGTGTAACTAAAGTGAAGCCTCATTTTACATCGGACTTCTAGGTAGGAAGTGGAGCATCCAGGGTGGGATATTCACAATTCCCCAAGAATTTTACAAAAGGCTTTGCTGAACATAAAACCTTAAGGCATGTATGATAAACATGTATTTGCTGAACATGCAGCAGGAGCATCAATTTCACAAAACTGTTTCTAAAAAGAGCAGCATCTGGAAGAATACATTGTTAATTGCTGAGAAATGCAGGTGTATATGCCAATTTCACAGAATACACTTGCATGTACTGGCATTGAACATATCCAAGTACTGGACTTCAGAAGACTGCACAAAAAAGTGGAGCCAATTAAGGAGCGGAATGAAATACCATTTTTTAAAATTTATGAGGTGATGTTAAATGGCACTGAGGTAGGCACTATAGTCCCCTCAATCACTGGTGAGGACCTCAGGTCTGAATGATCAGGTAGCTGACTTGAACTATATATGAAAACAGATAGAAAGCCAATGAAGTGACTTGAGAAGAAGGGAACTTCAAGCTGGGAAATTTTAAAAAATGTTGCCCCAATTCTGTGCCCGCTATTCATGCCTTCTCTGTCCGCGTCTTCCCCGGTTGTGTGGGGAAGTTAGATGGCGGCAGGGAAGGGGTGGCTCAGGGGTGGATTCTGGGCAGAGTCTGGGCAGTCGCCGGCCCTGGACGTACAGGGCCAATTCTAATGTGCGGGGAAGTTATTCCGCCTCCGAGGTGGAATAACTTCCCTGGATGTGGTTTTTTTGTTCTGCCGGGACGCGGATGGGGCAGGGGCCTTAAGAGGCCAGATTGGGAATCAGGCTGCAGGGAATTAGCACTTTTGTCTGGAGGCTGGCAACGCGGCTTTTAAATGGAGCCGTGATGCCATGACAACCAGAGGCCATGGTGTCACAGCTCCATTTTAAAAGCCCTGACTGAGTTAGTCAGGCAGGTTATATACGTGCAGGCCAGACGGAATCACAGTCCCAGCCTGCATGTACATGACTGTTCACGATTCTGATCTCGCGGGGCTAGACGTGCCCTGTGGGATCAGAATTGCAATCCCCTCTGAACGTCCGGCTCAGACTGGATGTACAGAGGGGATCTATGTCCAGAACGGAATAAGCCTGTATATGTTTATTGCCATTTTAAAATGAATTGTACATTTTTTTTGACCATCTGAAAAACATGCCCACTTTATAATCTATGTATCCTGCAGCATCTATGTATGCATGTAAACAGCGGCACTGTAAAATTGGTATGCAAACTTCTATGCCATTTATAGATATAAATGCCTCACAACTGTTCTAGAATGACCTTCATATTGTTATACATATATTGTTATGTTTTATTTTTATGGAATTCATATTGATTATGGGGGTTATTTCATAAGTCCTATTTGTGCTTTGGTCATCTGTTAATGGCAATAGAGATGTCCAAAGCATGGAGACATCTCCAAGTCTGAAAGGGATGTGGTGAAGGTGTGGCTGGGGCCACATCACTGCCTGACCTCAGAAACATCTTGGATGTCCAGAGTTGCCTCTAAGGGTATTCTTGCTCCAGGCATAAATAGGCATCAGGAAAGTGCTTCCAAAAGTCCTAATACTCTGGCTTCCCTGCTCCTAGCCCACTACTCTAACCATTAGGCTTTTCCTAGGCATCCATGGACTGAAATATTATTCTGTGCATGTCTATGCAGATGCCCCTGCAGATGTCCATATGGGCACGTCCACATTTGTGAAATCATGCCTGAGCTTGGATCTGCCTGCGATTTTTTCGGACATTTTGTCTGGGATGTCCCAGATTGCACTTGGACATCATTTGCAAAATGCCATTTCTCATGTATTAATGATTTTTGTGTTATTTATTTTTGAATTACATAGAGTAATGCATATTGAGTATGATTTTACAGTGCATAGCCGTGACCCAAACTGAAACCAAAGAATTAAAAATTGATGAAATCCTTTGTTATAACAAGTAAATTAGAAATTTGTTATAAGGTAAATCACTGTAGTTATGCTCTATCACATTTTTTGCTAATATTTAACAGCCTGATTTACAAGCTTCTTTGCATTAGAAACTTAATTCTCTATGATGTTTCAGGGAAATGTTGTTAATAGTGCGTAGTATCGCTCAAGAATGCAAGCTGTTGAGTGATAATGTGCACCATTGAGCAATAGTGCTCACTGTTTTCACATGTAAGAATAATATTATTGTTCAATAGTACACACTATTACAACATAGTAGCATAGTTTAAAGACATGCCTAGCAAGGTGACAAGAGTAGGTGCACCTACCGCTTTGTGCAGGTCATCCCTCCCCATGCCTTTGTTTAAGGGTGTATTTACCGATCCATGCAGGTCACCCCTATTTGTTGAGATATCAGAGAAAGTTTAGGTTGTTTTGATTTTATTCTGTTGCTATAAAGAGATCCACTGGGTCTGTCCCGTGCCATTTTGAATTCTGTCACTGTATTTGCCCCCAAGCCAGTGTTCTAACCACTAGGCTACTCCTTGCCCCCCACCACCTCCATCGGGAGGGCATTCCAAGCATCCACCACCCTTTCAGTGAAAAAGTATTTCCTGATGTTGCCTTTCAGTTTACCCCTTGAAGCTTCATGTTATGTCCTTTAGTTTTGCAGATGGGAAGTGACAACATTTCAGGTTTTCTCATCCAATTTTGTTTGAAAATAGTATGAAATGATATAGGAAATGTCATTGACATTTCCAATGTTGTTTCAAATGACCACACATCCCTCAGTTTTTAGAGAATGAAATATGTCAGCTTTGATAATGTACATTTCTTATAGTTCAGTACAGGAGAAAATGCATTTCTGTTTCTCTTTCTTCAGAGTTCCATAGCTTACAAAGTGTTTTATAGATTTTACATTTCATTCTTTGCATATTTGTTTCTAATTTGTAATTATACTCTACCAGACTAATATTTAAAGGCATACATTCACTAGTGGATGCGTACATAGCCTATCCATGTACTTTCAAAAAATATATGGATAATATCTAGTCATTTAAGTTGTGGTCTGTATAAGGGTAGGAGTGGTCAGGCCAGAAAATTAGCTAGATGGTGGTGATTTTCTGCCACTATTCAGATGTGTTATACTTTTAATTTAGGCCTGCTGAATAGTAGGCCTAACCAAAAGAGATAGTGCTGCTGTAGTCACCATACTAGCTATACAGACAGTGACGTCTAATATACAGATTAAGTTAAATGGCCATGCCAGCATTTCACTTAAGCCAGTGGCTGCACTGACTGAAAATTTACCTCTGTTTGCACAGTTCATACAAGACTGAACCCAGGAGAAGCTAAAGTTTTCTCAGCCCTGTGATTAGGTGATTAAAGACCGAAGAAGGTAGGTGAGACTGAGGAGAGGATAAGTGCAGTGAGGAAATGGCAGACTAGAAAATAGGTGAAAGTCTTGATATAGAGATAGATGAGATAGGTTAGAATGAATTCTCTCATTGTATGCAGATGTATCTGATGCATATTCATTGCAAAAATCCCCGGGAGTGCGAACTAGTGCTTCACATGTTTTGAATCAAAGCCTGCGGATACGTTTACCCAAGAATTTTGTCCCGGTACCAAAAGGTAAAGTATGTGTGTACTTTTTCCATGAAAATAATGAAAATAATGCATGTAATTTTTAAAATTGCAAAATTACATTTATTACCTCCTCTGACTTAGTCCTATTTCTGGAATGCCTTTACAAAAATGCAGGTAACACCATGTATGCTGTGGATATATGACTTTTTAAAAATTGCCCTCTTTAGAGGAAGGTTCATAATTGATCACACAAATACTGTGATGGGGTACATATCCCATCACTCAGACCTCAGGAGAAGAAAAGGAATTTGATAGAGCAATCTCAAAATCAAGACTATGAGTTCCCATGACTAGTAATAACGGAAAGGGAGGACTGGTCTCCTAGGCAACCCAGAAGGAGGAGGCAGGAAGAGGCAGGGTTAACTGGAGTATAAAACTTAGGAACAAACCAAGAAGTGCCGAGCCACCAGAACATCGGCTTGCCTAACCTCTGCGGGAAAAGGTAAACCTCTGTATTTCCTCAGGGACTTAGATAAAACATTACTTTCTCTCTTAAGAAGCTGCAGAAGGAACTGTGCTTTATTTCTGGAAGATGTCTTGGGAGGATGGGGAAACTTTGCCTTATGCTGGACAGTAACTGTGGTAACTAGATACTTGAGTATTAAAAATCAGTCTGACAGAGGACATTCAGAAAAAATGCTGATTTGCAAAAGGCCATGAGGGAGGTGCCAGGAAGGCAACTTGGAAGCTGAAAAATGGACTGTTTTGTTGAAAGAAGTTTTTGTTTGTTACCTCTCCGGGGAAAGACTGATGGTTAAATAGTTGCTACACAGGCAAACTCTAAAGCTTTTCCTCCTCTTCAGAGATGTAGAAAACCTCACACCTGTGGGAGTTATCTGGGGATTGGGTTTCCCAAAGCAGGGCATTTGTGTGTTTTCTTTTCTGATGTAGCCAAGGATCAGCTGAATTTCTATGTGTGTTCCAGGGCCTTCTCTTTTGTCACTGAGTTCCAGACACTGACAGGGTCAATCTGAACCACAAATGTATTTAATGAGGCTTATATACTGCTTTTCTACCAGTCAAAGTGGTGTACATTCAGGTACTATATATATATGTTTTCCCTTGTCCCTAAAGGGCTCACAATCTATGATTTGATACCTGAGGCAATGGAGGGTTAAGTGGCTTGTCCAAGGCCACAAGCAGCACCTGTGGGACTAGAAACCCCAGTCCTTCCAATCCAAGGTTGCTGTCCTCTAGTGGGATTTGAACCCCTGGCCCTCAGCCAAAGGTAACTTGCCCTAACCACTAGGCCACTCCTCCCTTGAATAAGCTGTTTGCATATATGCTGGGGATGTGTGCCTAGTGGAGACATCCAGACAGCATTCCAAACACAAGCCCACATGCACATACAAAAAAGATGTGCATGTATCTCTGGACGTAGGCAGGTAGGGGCGGAACATGGTCATGGAGGAGAGGAACATGGGCATGTCCGGCGGTAAAAACGTCCAGATCGTATTCTGCCCGAGCCCATGTACGTCTAGGTGATTATCCATGGACATCTACGTTATACCTGCTAAAACGTGGAATAACATAAATGGGGGGGGGGGGGCAAAATAAGGTAAATAACTGTTACTGCTCTGTGCCCCACTGCATCCCAACGACATGTATGGTGGTGACACTACCTGTGTGCCTGCTGTATCAGGGCACACAAGATGCAGATGTACATACCGTTATGCACAAAGGAGGGGCATGTACAAGGTGCATGAGAAAGAACAGGCAGCACCAGGGAAACAGGGGCAAATGATACATATGCCCACATATACCCACAGTGACTGAGGCAGATGGAAACACAGAGCCCAGCGGGTGCATGAAAAACTTTGTATTGTGTGCATGACAAAACAGGTAACACCCACACAACCCATACCAGTGCCCAAGCAAGCCCACCCCACATACCCAGGTACCCCCCAACAGCAAGAAACATACTGCTCCTGCCCCCATCCCCACCCCACCATGCTGGCCCCTCACCCCCCCAAACCACCAAACCCACCCCACTATCCTGACCACACCCCCCAACCCCCCTGCTCCCACCCCATCAACACAACCCCCCATCGCCACACCCACCACACAACCCAGTGACAGGCAACCTAATCCAGGCCTACCGCTGTCTCCAACATACCCTGACCCACCCCTGCCCCCTCTCCCACCCATAGGCACCACCATTGGATCTCAGTGTTTGGCCATCGGTTGGCATGGGTGATGGCACACCCCCTGAGACTGGGCTGCTGCTGCTGCTGCTCTCCCCACATGCCTCAAGAAATGGTGGGAAGACCAGAGGGGACCCCATACCCCAGGCTCAGGTCCAGCTTGCAGGACTGCCCCATGCTGCTGGACCCCAGTACAGATGCAACCTGTGCAGTGGCCCATATGGACACTCTACTGGTGGATGGTGGGGCAGAATAGTGAAGCACACCAGCTGTGGCAGAAGGCACAGTAGCAGCAGCCAGTGTCAGAGGAGTGGGCACAGAGGGCAGCACAAGTGCACCACTGTGGACAGATGCACCTTGTGGCCCAGCCAACTTGCCAACCAGTAGGTCGATGCATGCCCTAAGGTGGCACACTGAGGCACTGAGGCAATTGGTCACTGTCAGCTGCTCCTCCTGGACCGCCAACCACTTCTCTTAGAGGGCCAGCTGCTGTTCCCTCAGTTCCATGGTATGCCTGAGGAGTCACAGTGTTTCCCAAGAATGCACTTCATGGTCCTCCTGCTGGGCAAGCAGGTGCTCGACACACTCAACCAGCTGTCCATAGGTGCATCAGTGGCACTGCCCATGGTGACCGCTGCCACCAGGCTGGAGTTGGGGCTCGGGTGATGGTGCAAGCTGGTCCTGAGTGTCTGAAGAGCTGGTGCTCTCAGGCTTTGCAGCAGAGGCTGGTTCTACACCCCCATCCACAGGGGCTGCAGGCTGGGAGGCAACTCCCTCTGGTGGCACAAAAGCCCTGTCCACCGACAGTAGCAGTGGTGGATTCTCTGGTGGTGAGACATGCATGGGACAGCACTGGGTCCTGCTGAGAGAAGCAAAGATGACCAGCCTAATGCAGACCTCTGCACGCAGCAACCCACCCCCACCCCCACATGGCCTGCACCAGTGCACTATGGCTGCAGGTACACCATGCCACAGAGGTGGAGGGGCAGCTGGGAAAGTGCAGAGCAGACTACTAGACTACTACTACTACTACTGAGCATTTGTATAGCGCTACAAGTCATACGCAGACCAGGGAGGTGCCGCCACCACAGTCACCCAGTGAGACAGAGGTGGGAGATGTGACATTGCAACAAGGGCATGCGTGCCCCACCCCAAACCAGAGGGGACATGTGTCAGAGGGGCAGTAGGTGATTCAATGGGTCCCCAAACCATGGGTTCAGGCTTGGGGTGAGAGACATGCAACATGCGAATGTCAGCACAAACACGTACCTTGGACCTGTGGGCGCCGTGAGGTGTCCATGTCCCCAACGCCCTCCAATGTGGCAGCATTTACTGTGGTGAGGTCACACTGTTCTAGCTCATTGAGGTGTACCCCCTGACCATCCAGGCCCACAGCACGTGCCTTCCTGCATGCCTCGTGTCTCAATTGCCGCCACTTGTGCTTAATGTCCTCGATGTCCCGGTTGTTGTGGTAGATTGCATTTAGCTTGTGGCAGATGGCAAGCCACTTGCGCTGCCTCTCATAGGCACCTACATGGGCCTCCTTGGTGCCCATGAGGATCCCATGGTTGGCAAGCACCTCCTCAATGAGGAGGGTCTGCTACCCGTCGCTGAAGTTTCTCTTTCAGGTTGAGATCTTGGGATCCATAGTAGCTGACATAGCTGTTCCTGAATGTACCTTCAGGGGATGCAGTATCAGTAGAATGGCATTTCACAGAGGCGTGGCTACACCAGCATTACACGTTTTATAGCTGTTAGACGTGCAGCGATGTATACATCCAGAAACATGGAATACGGAACACGCCTGTGCGTCTAGATGCATGCACACGTGCATGTATCCCATGCAACATATAAATATATGTGTGGCTCTGCACATTTTTCTTTTCCCATAAGTGACATGTCTAGAACATTGTGGGAGTTGACTTAGTGCAACATATCAGACTCTACAGCAACACTGCCACTGACATGGTAGGTACAAAAGGTTAATGACATGACTGAAATGGAATGTGGACTGAGGCCTGTGCTCCTGATGCATGTTTTCAGTACCTGTGGCACTGTGAGAGACAGTGGACCTGGGTGCAGAGGCCAGATGCCCTGCACAGATACCCACCACAGGGCAGGTAGGTGTGGGCATGGGGCTGTCTGGGGCAGGGAGTGACTGGCTTGTGTTAAGAATGGATAAGTCCTGCCCCAACCTCACATCCCCAGCCGCATGCCCGCATACCTGCACTATGATCACTGTACAGGGGTGCACATGTTCGGACCCCACAAGAACATGCCTGTAGGTGTGTTGTCACCAGTACCTGAACACCTCAATGCATGTGTGGAGTGAAAGAACACCCTAGCAGTGCACATATGGGGGTACACCCAATCCTAATGGGCATGCCCACAGGTGGATATGTAACCATGCAGCAGTGCATGGTAGAAAGGCCACCCATTGGGTGCCCTGGTAGCATGTGCACAGTGAGAGGGTGCAGAGCCAGTGGTTTAGTACATCACCTGCCTCCCTGCCACCCACAGGGGGCATTGGGGGGGGGACATTTGGTGGCACTCTCCCAGGGCCCAGACTGACCATCGACCTGTTGCATCCCCCCACATGTTCTAGGAGTAGTTGCCGGATATCTGAAGATTGCACTGGAGAAGACCAGAGCCATGATTGCCACTAACCTTCTGTGCCCAGTACCTGGATATCAGTGATGAGCTGTGCCAAACCAGGTACAGAGTTGACCATGAGGCAATCCATAACCTGTGTCAGGAGCTGGGACTACAGCTCGCTACACAGGCACACAGACAGGACAAAGTGCCTGTCCATGTGAAGGTGCTTGTAGCACTGGTCTTTCTGGGGACAGGCACATTCCAGTCTGTTGTGGCAATAGTAGCTGGGCTGAACCAGGCAACGGTGTCGCGCATCATCAGCCAGTTCCTGGATGCCTTCGTGGGATGTGCTGCACAGTACATTATTTTCCCATGCACCCCACAACAGCAGCAGTGGACCATGCTGGCATTCAGTGAGATTGCAGGGTTCCCGTTCATCCTCAGGGCCATTGACTGCACACATGTGGCCCTCTGCCCACCGTGCCTGCATCATGTGTGCATCATACAGGAACTGGAAGGCCTACCACTCACTGAACACGCAGGTCATCTGCAATGCCCAGATGGAGATCCAGGATGTTATGGCATGCTTTTTGACTCCTGCCACGATGCCTACATCTTGGCCCATTCAGGGATACATGCAGACTTTGAGGACAGTACCATCACTGATGGATGGCTACTTGGTGGATGGACATAGGACAGGCATCTCATGCACATGCATGCATACCCCCAGAGGCACAGGGGCATGGTCAGACATGTGCATGCAGGCAGACCATGCTCACAGGGGGGCCACACCATGGCTGTGGGTTGCCCATATTTGGCAGGGGGCCAATTGCGCCCCTACCATTGCATCATCGGGGGGGTGGCTGGGGTTGCTATCCCATACCTGCCCAATCGGGGCAGTGGGAGGGATATCAGTTACAGCTCCTCTGTCAGAAGGGAACCCCCTTTGCAAGCGGCCATTTACCGGAAGCTCCCCTGATCGGGGTAGAAGCGCCTGAGCGGGAGCAGGAGCAGCCATCTTCCGCTCAGAAGCTCCTGCCCAATCAGGGCAGTGAGAGGGACATCAACTACAGCTCCTCCATCAGGCACGCCCGTGCCTGAGGGTCTCACCAGAGTGCCCTTTGGCGTGGCCCTTAGGTGGGACACAGAGGCGGGTACGCCGAAGCCAACAAAACAGCAAGATTCCAGACACCAAAACAGCCAGCATTTGAGGCCCGATCACCAGAAGCAATATTTCAACAGCAACAAAGGCCAGCAACACAACTACCGCTCAAGGAGGGCTCAAATACAAGGAAGCAAGGGGGAACAAAGCAGAAAAGGGGAGGAAGCAAGCGACCACCAACTCTCCACATCTGGAACAGTGCACAAACTGAACTCAGGTCAGTTAAACCACAAGCATGCATCCCAACTAGCAGTACCTCATGGCCTACATCACAATCCTGCATACTATAGCACCCTATACACATGGTACCAGACCCAGTGAGCAGACTCCACTGCTCCACCTACTGCCTATCCAACCCACACAAATGCCCCGGACGTCCCTCCCTCAAGGGCTCCAGCGTACTAAGCGAACAACACACAAGATGCACAATACCTCACATACTACACCCATTCATCCCACACACAGCGCACATACCAACCCAATCATAACGTCCGCTATCAGATGTGCATTACTGAATGCTAGATCATTCAGAAACAAACCAAATACTATCCACGGCCTTATTCTGGACCATAAGCTGGACATAATCTGCATCACCGAGATCTGGCTTGATGACTCTGACCAGGTTATTCTGAACCAAGTCACTCCATCAGACTTCTCGGCATTCAACTGCATCAGAGCACACAAGAGAGGAGGAGGAACTCTAATATTAGCCAGAAAAGACTACAGATTCAAATTGATCTCTATCAGTAACTCGATCGAGTCCAGCACAATCAACATATCTAATAAGTACCTCAGCATCTGCCTCACCTACAGGCCCCCTAGTGCCATGGCTGAACATCTCTCCACGGTGCTCGAAGCAATAAGCGCACATAGCAGATAGCACAAACCTCTTATTGCACTAGGAGACTACAACTTAACCTCCACACCTACCAAAGAAGCTACAGCGTTCCTTAAGGCCATGGAATCACTAAATTACCTCCAGACAATCGATGCACCAATGCACCAGCATGGTACCACTCCAGATCTGATCTTTGTTCCAATACAACTGGTAGAACAGGGCAAAGTTACAACCCCAGCAATCACTCTGGTCCCATGGTCGGACCATCATGTAATTGCCTTCTTCTTGATCTTGGATAACACCACTCGACACATGGAGGAAGAGAACAATGCCAGATGATTCAGAGCATACAACAAAGATGCTTTTGTAAAGGAAATAATCCCACAGCTCCAACAAGAGTGTGACATCCTCGAGAAAACCATAGAGGAATGGAACCGCATAATAGCCGAGGCAGCATCAGCTCCTAGCAGAGAAGGACCACACGCGCCCAGGAGTTCCAGTGCTCCCTGGTATTCAAATGATATCAGAGATGCAAAACAAATACTCAGAAAACTGGAGCGGAAACGGAGGCGTGACAAGTCACAGGACTCTATGGCCCAATACAGATCCAAGCAATTGGAATACAACAACCTGATCAATGAGCGCAAGCAACAGCACCATACCAACTTAATCATGAGATAAGCCAACAAACCAAGGGAACAATTTAACATTGTGCAGAAGCTCACCAAAGACACCACCCAGCACTGCACTCACCACCTGGACCCATAAGAATTTTCAGACTACATAAAATCAAAGAACACCAACCAAACAAGCACTCCTCTCACCCAGACACACAACCTCAGAATGACGGAACCTCAGCAAACCTGGGAGGACTTTAGCATACCCTCAACACAGCAAATAGAAGACATAGTGAATGACCTTAACACAACTACCTCACCATCTGACCCATGCAGTGGCATGGATCAAAGCCACTAGAAGCCAACTAACCCAATACCTCCACAAAATCGTTAAGGAATCACTCCAGCAAGGACATATGTCACAATCCCTGAAGTAAGCCACGATACGTCTGATCCTCAAGAGCACCACACTAAGCCCCTCCGAACCAAAATCCTACCGCCCCATCTCTAGCCTACCATTCCTTACAAAAATCATTGAAAAGACAGTGCAAAGACAACTACAGGACCAAATAGATTTGAATGCCCCACTAGACACCCACCAGCATGGCTTTAAACCACAGCACAATGTGGAAAATCTGCTTACCTCCCTCTTCAACAATCTCCTGAAAGGCATAGGCAACATAAAGAATGGGTTCCTGCTAGTATTCATGGACATCTCTGTGGCTTTCGACACAGTGTCCCACACCATAATGCTGTAATGCCTACAGCAGATCGGAATAAGTAAGAACACCCTAAAATGGTATACCTCCTACTTGAATGACCGGACGCAGCAAGTCAAATGTGCTCAAAAGAAATCACTGCAGTTCCCCGTCACGCAAGGAATACCACAAGGTTCAGCACTATCATCTATACTCTTTTTAATATTTATTTATTTATTTATTTTTATTTCTTATATACTGCGCTCTTTTAATCAGTGCAGTTTACAAATGAACAAATTTAAACACAATGGTACAGTCAGCATTGTTTTTTTACATTGAACAGGGTACAAAAACTAGGAAGTAACAGGGTTAACTATATACAAAAAACTTGGATGTGAATAGGGTTAACTATGTACATGGCAATTTTGAGTAAACTACATGGTAGATAACAGATAAAATTACAGTAAAGTATAAAAACAGTATGGTTAGAGTGTGCAAGTATGGATCAACAAGATTATCCATTTTCTACCGGGGTTAAATGGGAAAGGTCAGTATAAGGGCTATGGGTGCAGGGGGGGAATATGTAGAAGCTGATAAGGATAAAGCGGAATTGCTTAACAAATATTTTTGTTCTGTGTTCACAGATGAAGAACCAGGAGCAGGACCTCAGAAAACACCCACAAATAAGAACAGAAGCGAGGGACATCTTGAACTATTTTCAGAAGACTGTGTTCGTGAGAAACTAGCTCAACTTAAAGTAGACAAAGCGATGGGACCGGATGGGATACACCCTAGAATACTGAGGGAACTTGGGGACGTTCTAGCAGCTCCACTGACTGACCTTTTCAATGCCTCGTTGGAGTCAGGAGTGGTGCCAAAGGACTGGAGAGAGGCTCATGTGGTGCCTTTACACAAAAGCGGAAGTAAGGATGTGGTTGAAAACTACAGGCCGGTTAGTTTAACTTCGGTGGTGAGTAAATTATTGGAAACGCTGCTGAAAGAGAAAATAGTGAGGTTTCTGGAGTCCAGCGGATTACAGGATCCGAGGCAGCATGGATTCACCAGAGGCAGGTCTTGTGAGACAAATCTGATTGATTTTTTGACTGGGTGACCAGGGAGTTGGACCGAGGGAGAGCTCTAGATGTGGTGTATTTAGATTTCCGTAAAGCCTTTGACACTGTTCCTCACAGGCGACTGATAAACAAACTGAGCACCCTAGGGATGGACCCTAAAGTTACTGCTTGGGTTAGAAATTGGTTGGGTGGGAGGCAACAAAGAGTACAAGTAAATGGAGCTCACTCTGAGGAGAAGGATGTTACCAGTGGTGTGCCCCAGGGATCTGTCCTTGGTCCAATTCTTTTTAACATCTTTGTTAGTGATATAGCGGAAGGGCTGTCGGGTAAGGTTTGCCTCTTTGCGGATGATACCAAAATCTGCAATAGAGTAGACACCCAGGAAGGGGTAGATAACATGAGGAGGGATCTAGCTAAGCTTGAAGAATGGTCTAGAATTTGTCAGCTGGGATTTAATGTTAAAAAATGTAAGGTCATGCATTTGGGCTGCAGCAATCCAAGGGAGCAATACAGTATAGGAGGTGAAGTACTTTTGTCCACTAAAGAAGAGCGGGACCTAGGCGTGGTTGTGTCTGATGATCTTAAAGTAGCTAAACAGGTGGAAAAGGCGACAGCAAAAGCTAGAAGGATGCTTGGGTGCATACGGAGAGGAATGGCTAGCAGAAAAAAGGAGGTGATAATGCCTCTGTATAAGTCTTTGGTGCGACCTCATTTGGAGTATGGTGTGCAATTCTGGAGACCGCACCTTCAAAAGGATGTGAACAGGATGGAGTCGGTGCAGAGGGTTGCTACCAAAATGATTAATGGGCTTCATTATAAAGCATATGAGGACAGACTTAAGGATCTTAATATGTACACCTTAGAGGAAAGGCGGGATAGAGGTGCTATGATTGAGATGTTTAAATACCTCCGTGGCATAAATGTTCAGGGAGAGAGCCTCTTTCAATTGAAAGCAAGTTCTGCTACGAGGGGACATGGGATGAGGGTGAAGGGAGATGGATTCAGGAGTGATATGCGGAAATATTTCTTTACGGTAAGAGTAGTGGATCCGTGGAATAGTCTCCCAGTGGAGGTGGTAGAGATGAGGACAGTAACTGAATTCAAGAAAGCATGGGACCAACACAGAGGATCTCTAAAGGCAAAAAGTGGACTGTTGTAGTTGTTATGGAAGGACAGACTAGATAGGCCATGTGGTCTTTTTCTGTCATCATATTTCTATGTTTCTATGTTTCTATGTTCATTTGGGGTTTCAGGGTAGTGTATTAGGAACAGATGATATTTTAAGGCCTTTCTGAATGTCGTGAGGCTAGGGATGGATCTGATTTCGGGTGGGAGGGCGTTCCATGCTCTGGGCGCAAACAGTGAGAAGGCTCTGGAGGCTGTTGTTTTAGAGCATTTGGTAAGGATTTTTGGTAGGTTGATGGAGTTCAATGCAGCAGGTCTCCTGGATCTGTTTGATGGAGTGACATGTATCATATTGCTGATGGGTGATAGGGATGGGTTCTTGACAGCTTTAAAAATCATGACCAGGATTTTATATAGGGTTCTGGCCTGGAGGGGTAGCCAGTGTAAACTCTTCAGTATTGGAGTTATGTGTTCTGATCGAGGAGCACCTACGAGAATTCTCGCAGCTGAATTCATGGCTAGCCGGAGGGGATTTAGAGTAGAATGTGGGAGACCATGTAGTATGATATTAGCAAAATCCAAGTGTGGTAGTACCAGAGCTTGGAAGATAGTGCGGAAGTCAGAGTAATCAAGGAGAGGTCGGAGATTACGTAGGGATCAAATCTTTTGGTAAATTGAGTTTGTTGTTTTCTTGATGTGAGCTGACATATCAAGCCGCTGATCTAAGGTAATCCCTAAGTATCGGATCGTGGGTTGTGCTTTCAGTTCAATGTTGTTTACTTGCAATGAGGCGGGGGGTATGAAAGTAGGATTACGTGTTACGAATAGGACGTCTGTTTTATTGTGATTTATATGTAGATTCTGTTTGAGAAGCCAATTTGATACCTCTTTGAAGCAAGAAATTATTGATGTAAAATCTGGTTGTTTTACATTGAAAGGAGCATATAACAGGATGTCATCAGCATATGCTAGACATTGAATGTTGAAGGTACGTATTAAATCACAGATTGGCTGCATATATATATTGAACATTAATGCAGACAAGGAGGATCCCTGAGGGACACCTTGTTTAAGTGGGAATGAATTAGATGTTGCTTCTCCTGTTCTAACTTGCAGTCAACCCATATGTAATGTCATCAAAAGCCACAAGCTACATTACCACCTTTATGCTGACAAATATCATGATATATACCCCAATCAACATACAATCACCTGACATGACAACAATGACAGGATGCCTTGAAGACATGAGCACCTGACTCACCACTAACAAACTTTGATAAAATGGAAGCTATGTTCATCACTAGAGACTCCACTTTCAATCCGCCCCAAACAATCAGCATTCTAAACAAAACTATAGCAGTCAAGGATGAAGTGAGGTACTTGGGCATTACCCTGGACAGAGCTCTGAAACTAAAATCTCACATTACTAAAACTGCGGCAAGAGCCTACCACCGATTGAGGATCATCAGAAAACTCAAGCCCTTCCTTAACCATGACCACTTCCACACAGTTTGCCAAGCAGTCATCACCCCACTGCTAGACTATGGAAATTCATTATACCAAGGCCTCCCCCAGCAGACTATTCACCCACTTCAAATGATGCAGAATACTACAGCAAGCATCATCATGGGCACTGCAAGATCTGAACATATCACCCCCATCTTACAACAGTAGAGGAGTGGCCTAGTGGTTGGGGCAAGGTTCTTCAGGCTGGAAGGTCAGGGGTTCAAATCCCACTAGAGGACAGCAACCTTGGGCCGGAAGGACTGGGGTTTCTAGTCCCACAGATGCTCCTTGTGGTCTTGGGCAAGCCACTTAACCCTCCATAGCCCATGTTCCCTGTAAAATAGTTATCTCCAAGTTATAATGCCCTGTTCAATGTAAACCGCACTGATGCAGAATAGCACAGTATATAAGAGAATATAAATAAATAAATAAAATAAACAACAGCTACACTGGCTCCCAATAATTGCAAGGGCAAAATTCAAAACAATCCTGAATATCTTCAAAATCTTCCACCACCGCTCGGCAGATGCGGTCCAGAATATAATAACCAGAGATGTCAGCAACAGACCTAGAAGAACCAACAATGGCAACAGAATCAGCAAACGAGCAAACTATCACAAGACAAAGCAAGCAACTTCTAACAGAGCTCCCTCGCTACTTGTGCCTGCATTATGGAACTCCCTCCCTATGGACTTAAGGACCCTAAATGACACCAAAAACTTCCACAAGGCACTCAAGACCCTTCTCTTTACCGAGGCCTATAAGCAACCACCTTAAGTTGCCAAACACTAGATACCACCCAAGTGGCCTAACAGCTACCTTCACCACTTGGCCCCAACTACCCATTCCCATTTAGACCTATAAGCACATAGTATTTACGTATGTGAGTCGTACCCCCTCCTGTTAAATGTATACCTCCAATTGTGTTGTGACCACTTTGATTGAAGGATAAGGTGGTATACAAAACTGTCTAAATAAATAAATAAAATACCGTGCATACATTGTTTCTGCCTCCGCCCGCCCCTGGAAGTGACATGACTGCGGTCACGTGGCTGCATTCCCAAAGGTAATCAGCTTCCCTGCCAGTATAAAGTCACAGTGCCAGTGGCGCTCTCCACTGTACCTCTCATGAATATCTGCTGTGCTGTACCTGTGTTGGCTGTATTGCAAGTTGCTTTGTTTTGTCTTTCCAGGTTGCTATCCCATACCGTGCATACAGTGTTTCTGCCTCTGCTCCCCCCCGGAAGTGACGCAGCCACGTTCCCAAAAGTAATCAGCTTCCCTGCCAGTGTAAAGTCACAGCGCCGGGGTGTTCCTTAGGTGCGCTCCTTGGGGCGGCTCCAGCGGCGTAGGCACAAATACTAATGTCAACTTTGGATTACCTCTCCAACTTGTCAGGTTCCACTTCTGGCTTCTATCTTCTTACTATTTTCTCAGCCCTTCGTTTCCTCCATCTCAGGTAGGTCTGCCTCTCTCTTTTCCTCTTTCCACTATACCATCTGCCGCGGTGGTTGATAACTACCTTATGGCCACCATTCCTGTACTGTGATGAAACCGTTCTGTTTCTCCTTTTCATTTCCCCAGGCCCAACGGATCTCTCTACCATTGCCCTGCTAACCTTCTTGTTTGCTCACCTTCCACCCACAACTGTCCTTCTCTCATCCGATCTAAACATACTATTCATCCCTCCTCTATCAAGCTGGGGCTCCTTAACTATCGATCCTTACGGACTAAAACTCTCTTGGTACAAGATCTCGTTCTCAGGGAATCCTTGGACCTTTTTGTTCTCACTGAGACTTGGCTAAAGGTAGGGGAGAAAGCCCTTCTTGCTAGCTACCTCCCCCCCCCCCCCCCCCCCCGGTTTCACTGCTGTCTCAGGGTGGTGGTGTGGCGGCCCTGATTCGCTCCTCACCTGCCTTTACACAAGTCTCATCTTCACTACTCTACATCCATACCTCACCTGATCTGTATATTCCTCCTTATCTACTCTCCTCCAGTTCTCTGCTCTTACCTCTGGGACTCCCTTCTTCTGGACCATTTCGGACTTATCGCTGGCCTTTCCTCATCTACTAATTGCAGGGGATTTTAATCTCCATCTTGACTCACCCTCTTCTTCTTCTTGAGACCATTCCTTTATCTCCTTTCTGCAGGACCTCTCCCTAACTCAGCATGTTACCAACCCCACTCACTCAGTGGGACACACCCTTGACTTGCTTCTTACTCCAGCTTCCTCCACTTTTGTCTTACAAGGTCTTCACGCTACACCTCTACCCTGGACAGATCATTATTCTCTGACCTGTCACTGTCTTCTCTCTCCATCTGACTCTGCTTCCCTCTTGCAAGTAGTCCATCCTCTACCGCCTTCTTCCCTACATTACTCCCATCGTATTACCCCTCTTACTCTTCAACAATTTCCAACTGCTGGGGACCTCTTGTCCACAGAATTCCCGTTACTTTCCCCTGATTCACAAGTCTCTCATTGGTCCTCCTGTCTCTCTGATGCTCAACACATTAACTCCCCTGCAACCATGACCCCTGCATCACCGCCCCTCACATCCCTGGTATCACAGTGGCCTTCGCCTTCTTCGCACACACCTCCGTTGCACCGAGTGGCTGTGGCGGAGAGCACCCTCTTTCATCATGTTATCATATTTCAAATCACACCACTCCCATTATCATTCCCAAGTCCACAAGAGCAAACAAACTTACTTCTCTGTAGCCATTTTCTCTGCCCCAAACCAAACACGCTAGCTCTACTCTGTTCTCATGTCCCTCACAACACTCCAACCGAATCCCATTTCTGTATCCACTCAGTCAACCCCCTCCCCCTCTCAGCTTGCGTCTTTTTTCCACACTAAAATTCTGGACCTCAGGGTATCTTTGCCTCACTGTCCCCCACCTATCACCTCCCCCCTCCCCCCCCCCTCACCTCCTGTTTCCCAGCTCTCACATACTTGGGCTTCATTCCACCCACTTACGACTCAGAACTTATCAAACTCATCTCCTCTTCTAAGAAGACCTACTGTTCCCTTGATCCTATACCCTCCTCTTGGCTACTCACACCCTCTCTTGCCCTTATCCCCTTCATCCTTACCATGATTAATACTAGTCTTTCCACAGGTGTTTTTCCTCACTCCTGAAAGCATGCCCTCATCCATCCTATTCTTTTTTTTTTTTTTTTAAAGTTTTATTTTCATTTTGCAACAAACAAAAAAAAAAAAAAAACAACACACCAAAGGAGACAAAACAAGTATACAATAAGGAAAAACAAACCCTATTACCCCCCACCCCCCTGCTTCTTCTCTAAGTCGACAGTATCAGCATGTGAGCGCTTCCAAACAACAGTGATTGTACATCAAAACGAACATAAATAGCATCTGCGATACAGAATAATCATGTGACAGAGATTTATACAAATTTAAACAGTCAGATGAGAGCATTTAGCGGTGTGAACATAGTCATTGAGCATCTTCCATTTAGACAGATGATGGGGGGTCTGAATGGAAGAAGCAAACATACGAGGTATTTGTTCATATTTACTGTAAAGACAGACATGATTCCACCATTCATTGGGGCTCAGATGGGAGCTATTTTTCCAGTATTTCGTAATTAGGGAAATAGCAATGCCCAACATAAAGTCTAAAAGGAAGTAAGCCGATTTTGGAAGAGAGGGGATCCCCGCAGCTGAGCGGAGTCCCACTATCCTCCAAGACAGGGGCTCTTGAAAGTGCAAAATAGATTGGATACGACCCCAGACCCGACGCCAGTAATACTGTAGTGCGGGACATTCATACATAACATGAGATAGTGAACCAATGGCCGCATGGCATGTCCAGCATTTATTGCCCTGGGAGGTGTTCCATTTGGCTAACCTGTCAGGAGTATAGAAACACCGGTGGGCTAGAAAAAAGAGTGTCTGAGTGAGTGAGGCGGATCTGGAGACCCGTGTCACTCTACTCCAGACAAGGCTCCATTGCTCCGGGGTCAAAGTTACATTTATTTTTATTTTATTTATTTAACAGTATTTCTAAACCGCCTTATCTTAATAATCAAGGTGGTATCACAGCAAGCAATCAGGTAAAGTGTGTGTGCTGTACATGCAGTGAGGATAAAACTTAGTTGTGTGAGGGATGTGTTGGGTGCTTGATTTGTTTGAGCTATATACAGGGTGGGCTATTTACAGTGAGCTATATACAGGGTGGGCATGCAGTTCCCGCTCCCATGCTTTCTGTGCAATAGGGGTACCTCTATTTACAGCAGTACTTAAGGTTTTGTAAAAGTTAGATGCTACACCCGATGAGCTCCCGATAGATCGGATAGTCTCCGACAAGTCTTGGGTAGGGGATTCCGATGGCGGGAGCACCTTAGCACTCCGAAGACAATGCTGTAGTTGCACCAACTGAAAGTAGTGTTTCACTGGGAGACCAAATTCAATTTGCAATTCACTAAAAGTTTTCCAGCGACCATCATGGAACAACTGGGTAGGGGTCCAAATGCCCCTAGTGTACCAGGGGCTCCACGCCATCGGTTTATTTTGTATTTGAAATCGAGTATTGTACCAGAGCGGGAGTCTGTCTAACGGACAGAATCGGGAGTCTAGAGATTGAATAAGAGTATTAAAGGCACCTAAAGTGTCTAAAAGCATTGGTGGATAGTGGGAGTCTGATGGGAGAGTCATACCAGGGAGAGAAGTAAGAGGAAACGGTTTGCAAAGGTTCTCCTCTATATCTAGCCACACAGGTCTACTCGGTGCTAGATCTTCCAGCCAACGAGCGCCTTGTTTGAGAAGAAAAGAGTGGTGATATTTCAGGAAATCAGGGAATCGGACACCCCCATTGTCCTTATCAGCTTGCAACTTATGCTTCGCTATCCTAGGTGTCTTGTTTTGCCATAAGTATCTAGTCAGAAGGCCCTCTAAATCTTTATATGTACGTCGAGGTAGGAGACAGGGCAACATTTCTAAAATGTAATTCACTTTAGGAACAATCATCATTTTTATGGTTTCTAGGCGACCCCACCAGGTAAGTGTTAAAGGAGTCCAACGGTGAGTAAGCGCCCGGACTTTAGAGGTTAAGTCTTTGGCATTAAAGGAGATAGCATCTTCCAAAGGAGAGCAATAGTGGACCCCAAGGTATTTGACCATGCGAGGTTGCCATAGAAAGGGAAAGGATTGCATATCTGCATGATGAATTAGAGAGTTTAATGGGAAGGCTACCGATTTGGTCCAATTTATCTTATACCCCGAGAGTTGTGAATATTTACCGATTTGCTCTAGGACAGCCGGCACCGAGTCTAAAGAGACAAAGAGCATAAGGTCATCAGCATATGCTGAAATTTTAATTTCCCTATGAGAGAAGGGGACTCCATGAATCTCCTCCGATTGCCGGATTAGTAAAGCTAAGGGTTCGAGTGCAAGATCGAAAAGAAGTGGAGACAGTGGGCATCCCTGACGAGTACCGCGTTGAAGGGGAAATGGCTGAGACTTTAAAGCATTAGCACAGATACTGGCTGTAGGCTGTGCGTACATGGTGTGGAGACAACGGAGAAAACCTTCTCCGAATCCGTACCAGCGGAGAGTTGCAAACAGGAAAGGCCATTCTAAGCGATCAAAGGCCTTCTCAGCATCAAGTGAGAGGCCGACAAATGGTCGATCAAGATTAACTGCGGTAGTCAGTACATGACATAGAGTCCGAGCATTGTCAGCGGTTGATCTACCGGGAATGAAACCGCATTGATCTGGGTGTATCAAAATAGACATCCTATCAGAAAGCCGGGTGGAGAGAATGGTGGCAAATATTTTATAGTCCGCATTTAGAAGGGAAATTGGACGATAATTGGCTGTTAGTTGCGGATCTCTCCCCTCTTTCTCAAAAACTACTACATTTGCCATAGAAAAGGACCCAGCAGGAGATCCCTCCTCGGCCAGAGCAGAAAAATAAAGTTTCAAAACTGGAGCTAAGTCAGCGTTAAAGGTTTTGTAGAATTCAGCAGGGAGACCGTCCGGGCCGGCAGCTCGACCTGTGGCACATCTCTTGAGAGCAGAATGAATTTCTGATAAAGTGAATGGTTTGTCCATGGCCTCTCTATCTTCGTCAGATAGGGTCGGTCGTTTTACCCCTGAGAGCAATCGTTCAAATACTTCTGGCTCAAAATCACATTCAGATTGATAAAGCCGAGTATAAAAATCACAAAAGAGTTCTAAAATTTCTGTATCGTTAGTGACCAGGCCCCCCCCCGACGGATTACGGAGAGCGGTAACACGCTTGGCTTCTTTTTGACCTTTCAGGGCATTTGCTAATAGTTTGCCAGCACGGTTATTTTCCCGGTAATACAACCCTTGTTGTGATTCAATATTTTTAGCAGCAGCAGTATATAAAAGCTGATTGTATTGAAAACGGAGGCGTTGTAAACGGAGTAAAATACATGGGTCAGTACGGGACGTAAGGAGATGCTCCCCAGCTTGTATCTGTTGCTCTAGAATCAGCAAGTGCTGCTTTCTTTGTTTCCCCTGTCGAATTTGGTAGCTGGTTATAGTAGCACGGATAGATGCCTTAAAACCCTCCCACCAAGCCCAGCTCGCTGTGTCATGGGGTGAGTTAAAATGAAAATAATCTTGGATAGCGGCCTTTATGTCAACCTGAAAATCCTTTTGATCCAGTAGGGATCTATCAAAAAACCAAGCACGGGGATGATCATCTCGCGTAGTGACATGCAATGAAAAAGATATGGCAGCATGGTCAGAAATATGAAGAGGATGAGTCCTAGCCGTGTCCACTTGAGAAATCAGTGCTTTGGAAATGAGAAAAAAATCTATTCTAGATTGTGAGTGATGGGGGGCAGAAAAAAAGGTGTACTCTAAGTCGGAGGGGTGAAGCAGCCTCCATATATCTACTAGCGCAAGGTCTTGCATTAGAGCTGTAAGGGTAGCAAGACTCTTGGGTGGACTACTCGTTCTGGGCGGTTGTCTATCTATCAAAGGGTCTAGCACTTGATTAAAATCGCCACCAAGTATTAATGGAGTATTGGCAGAGGCCTGTGCCAACTGCGCAATACTTGCATAGTAAGCAGGGTTATCCACATTCGGAGCATAAATACAAATACACGTGAATTCACTATCTCCAACCTTAAAATGTGCACGGGTCCATCTACCCTCCTTATCAGAGCTAGTATCTATTACAGTAGCTTGCAAAGACCTCTTAACCAGAATGGCCACCCCACACCGTTTGGAAACGGCGGGAGAATAGGCAGCTACCAGATAAGGTTTAGCATTGAGTTTCAGTGTTTCAGCGGAATTTAGATGCGTTTCCTGAAGAAACACTAAATCAGCATGCTCATGATTAAGATAGCTAAGAATTTTCTTTCTTTTGATTGGACTATTGATGCCTTTTACGTTAAGTGATAAGATCTTACATAAGGCCATTGAGCAAGGTTAAAAATTCTGAAAGAGAACATGATAGCGCACATAAGTTCACAATGTCCCTCATAGTAACTGTATCTGGCTGTACACATGACATGATAGAAAAGAAGCTAATGTAATACAATGAAGCGCCCCACATTAAAAAATAAGAACCGCAGCGCGGTAGAGAAGAAGCAGAACCCCAGAAATTACTGGCGAACATGTGTCTGCGGGGAGAAACCCCAGAGAAGGCCGAAATTGAAAACATATAACCTGTATAACTGTGCGTGCTCCGAATCCAACCGAGGCACACATCATGGAGGGATAGAAGACCAAGTAAGTCATATAAAGACAGAAAGAAAAGTCCAGGCAGTCTCTGTGCTTGGCGATGACCACCACGTCGGGCCCTTCAAAATGGCGGACAGAGCCGGCAGATAATAAGTCCAAGTTGTTGGGTTAACGCATCTGCTCTGCTTCTTTGGAGTCTAAAAATGTTGATAGTAGATCAGGATCTTCGAATGTCCTAGTTTGGTTGTGGAGAGTCACTCGGAGCTTCGCTGGATACAACAGGCCAAAGCGAGCCTGTAGCTGTTGAAGTCGAGGGCGAAAAGCAAGGAGCCTCTTCCGACGGTCAACTGTGGGCTTTGCCAAATCAGGGAAGAAGGAGACTTTATGACTTTCAAACTCCAGATGACGATTCGCCCGGGCAGCATTTAGAATTTGTTCCACTTGTTGATATCGTAGTAATCGAAAGATAATAGGCCGGGGGGTCGTGCGGTTGAGCGCCATATGGGTAGGAACACGATGTGCTCGATCAATTTCCAGGTCTCTATGAAATGTGATCTTCAACAAGGAGGGAAGAGTTTTGAGCAAGAATTCTCTGATATCTCCTGCTTCCGCCCCCTCCGGTATTCCAAGGAGCCTCACATTGTTGCGACGGGCACGATTATTGCTATCTTCTAACTCTTTTTGAAGATTCTGTATCTGGCGCTCAGCCTTGTCCAGTTTGACCAAGCGCACCGCGTGCGAGTCGAGGACCCCCGCCATGTTGTCCTGCCGTAATGAAAGGCTTTCAAGTCGGTCCTGGAGCACACCGAAGTCTTCTCGCATGGCTCGAAGCGCTTCTCCGTTGGACTGCACCAGTTCCTTCACTCCGCGTATTTCCTCTAAGAGCTCCTGATGCATTTCGGGGTTTTCCCGAAGTGGAACCATCTTCTGTGGGGAAGACACCTCTGTTTTGGAGCGTTTTCCGTGTGAAGAAGAAGGAGACCCGAAGTCCAAGCGCGCTGGTTTATGGGCCGCCATCCCCCCCGAGGTACCCCGGTAAGTTCGGAGCAAAAAATTGAGTTTATGTAGGTATTAAGTCAGGATTCTGAGTAGGCCTCTCGGGAGCTTCAGCGCGAAGCGTCTAACCCGCTGGACATCAGGCTCTGCCCCCCATCCATCCTATTCTTAAGAAACCCTCACTTGACCCCCGTGTCCCAGCTCAGTATTATCCGGTTTCCAACCTCCCTTTTCTTTCTAAGATACTTGAAAAAAACATTCTTCTCACAGCTTTCCCATCACCTGGATTCCACACACTTCCTTCATCCCCGTCAATCAGGTTTTCACCAGGGTCACAGTGTGGAGACTGTCCTTCTTGCTTTTCTCAATGAACTGCACGTGGCTTTTGATCGTGGTGACTTTTCGGTGGCGGTATCCCTAGCTTTTGATTTGGTTGACCATTCCCTCCTCCTCACCCGCTTACGAGAAGCCAGACTCTGTAGCACTGTATATCACTGGTTCCACTCTTAACTTTTCTCTTGGTCCTCCACTGTTCTCTCGCTTTCCGTCCCAACAGTCTCCTCTGAACCTTTTCCACTACCTTGGGGCATCCCTCAAGGATCTGTACTAGCACCCCACCTTTTCAATATCTTCCTGGCACCCTTGGCTCTTTTGGTTCAACAATTTTGGATCTCTGCCTTTTACTATGCTAATGACCTCGTTCTTTTGCACCACACCTCATCTCTTCACCCCATCCTATCTCCTCTCAATTCCTGTCTCTCCACTGTGGCTAGTTGGCTCACCACCAATTGTCTCCACTTAAACCTAACTAAAACACTTGCTAACTGGTTTACTTATGGCAGTCCCTCTCCACTGGTGGCTTCCTCGTTCTCTGACTCACCTATCCCCTTGGTATCCTGCTTTTGGTATCTTGGTGTCCTTTTCGACTCTGATCTCTCTGTTCGGGACCATATCTCTTACATCACTAAGACTTTGTTTTTCTTCCTTCATCAAATTCGCGCTATTCGACCCTTTCTCACACCACAGGCCCTTACCACCCTCATGCTGTCCCTTGTTATGTCACGTGTTGATTTCTGTAATTCTGTTCTACTTGGTCTTCCACAGTCCCAACTACATAGACTACAGCACATTAAGAATATGGTTGCACGGATCATCTCACACTCTACAATTCGGGATCATGTCACACCTCTATTAATTCACCTGCACTGGCTCCCTATTGACTTCTGCATCTGCTTCAAAATCCTCACCCTGGTTCACCAAGTTTTTTACACCCACACTCCATAGTACCTGGCTGATCTTATCCAATTTTACATTCCTACTCGCTCTCTCAGGTCACTCCACATTAACCGTCTTCACCTTCCCTCTCCCTCCCAGGCTCACCTTCAGTCAACCAGCATCCCTGCTTTCTTCTTTATCGGACCTGCAATCTGGAACTCACTACCCACCTCACTCAGACTTGAACAGCATTACACCACTTTCAAGAATCATCTGAAAACCCATTTATTCTCTTCTGCCTTTGACCTCCCCTCTCCTTTTGTGTGATCTCTATCTTCTCTCCTTCCCTTTTATTGCTGTTGTCTGGTATGCTTGGTTGTGCTCTCTGCTATCCTGTCATTATTGTAACTTCCTTTCTTTTCTTCCGGCCATTGGCCCACTCTGTATTTGTTTTTTGATTATTGTAAACCGCTTTGATTGTTATTATGAATAGCGGTATATCAAACTAATAAACATAAACATACAATTAGTGCATGGACATGTTGGGGGCTGAGGCTTCAACACAGCTGGGGATGCATAGGGGTCAGGGCTGACCAGCCCCAGGCATGGCAGGATCACCACATGGCACAGTTGCAGCACACATACATGTTGGTCCTGGTGGGGTGGCATGTGGTGCATGGGTATGCTGACACTTGCATAGCTGGCCATGGTGCAACATGTTGACGTTACTGCCACTGTTCTTCTCCACAGGTCACAGTGGATACCTACTGAGGGACTGGCTCATGACTCCTGTTGTCGATCCACTCACACCTGAGGAGCAGATACAACCGGTCACACCAGCTGACCTGCTCTGTCATCAAGCGGACATTTGGCCTGCTGAAGAGCCACTTCCATTGCCTTGATCGGTCTGGTGGTGAGCTGCTGTATGCCCCAGCCAAGGTGTACAGGATATTCCTGGCATGCTGCATACTACACAACTACGCCCTGTGCCGGAGGCAGCCCATACCTGATGCCACAGTCAGTGAGCCCGAGGGCAAGGTGGATGACATGGTGGCCCCCCAGCCATCACATGGTCCTACCTACTAATGTGTTGTGGTGACAAGGAGGACCCTCATAGAGACGCACTTTGTTTAAGGTAGGCTGCCTGTGCTGGTGGAACTTGGGGGGAGTGGCAGGGCTGGGCATCAGTAGGCAGGCCCCATGTATACACACCTAAGTCTGCCGTGCAGTGAGCCATTGTGGCCACTGCAGGTGATCACCATCCACCCCCCCCCCCACACACACACACACACACATTTGCCATTATATGCTCTCCGGTCCCAGGTGTACTGGCCCAACATACATATCAGCCCTCTATGTCCAGAGCCACAGACCTCCCATTGCCCACCCTGTCTCCGCCATTACCCTGCCCCTTTCCCACCACTAGCTAGCCTCCCAGTATGGCCACAATGTACATGCTGAGAGGTTAGTCAGGGTTGGCAGAGGGGGGCCAAATGGCGGGGATGGATGTCCAAACGGGACCCCCATCCTCACTATTCAGGTCTCAGAATGACCCCCTATGTGGATATACACACAGATACAGTGTTCAATGGTTACAGGCTTTATTTCTGGTACAACAACATACATTTCCACATATGGCCCTGTGCTGTCCTGGTACCCCCCCCCCCCATTAATGGGCACCTGGTTCTGGCACCTCATTCCATTGGCCTGGGTGGGGACAGGAGTGCCTCTGTTAGCCACTACATGGCCTGGGTGAGGGCCTGGAGATCACCCCTGATGCCCTAGAGATGCTCCACTATCTGTTCCAGGGGTCCCACTGCTGCAGGGACCTGCTCCACCACCCCATACTCCCCCATTCCCTCCCTCTACCCCTGCCCCCTCCCGTCCCCTTCCTCTGCTCCCTGTCTGCTTCCAACACTGCCACCTCCTTCCATTCCCCCCTCTGTGCTTCCCCCCTCCTCCACACACTGGGTGTCCCTGGGTGGTATGTCCCTGAGTTCCTTCTCCTCCAGGGACTCCTCTTCCACCTCCCCCTGCTCCTCAGGGCCATTCACCCAGGGGTACCCTGCCTCCCCACCCTCGGCCCCTGCTGTGCCTCCATCTGTGGCCAGGGCCTCCCACCATGGAGTGCCATGCCCAGACCCCATAGTACTAGCCTGTCTCTCCCTCTCAGGGAGGTGGGGCATCTCCATGAGGCTGAGGGTGTAGATCTTTTCCCCATTCTTCCCTGATGGGGAGGAGCTGGATAGTACTATGGATCTAGCTGTGGATGGGCTTTCGGTGTCTGCGGTGGCCAGGTTGCATGTGCTGGCAGTTGCTGGCCACTTGCTGGCCACTTCTCCTCCCCCTCCTTCGCCTCCTCATCATCTTCATCGTCCTCCTCTTTTGCCACTGGGGGGGGGGGGGGATGAATCCTCGATTGGAATGGCTGTGTACAGGATGCAGAGAGGTGTCTGTTAGTTTCAGTGGGTGGGAATGTCCAGCTGCCATGTCCCTTGTCAGACGACTCCCCATGTCCCTTGTCAGATGCCTCCCCATGCTCATGGTATGGTCTGCTGTTTCCCCTCTGATGCCTAGCCAATCCAGTCCTGTGCCATTTTGCATGTCATGTCCCCATTCCTGTGCCATCCCTCCACACTCACCTTGCTCCTGTTGAAGCTATTGCTGGAATCTTGCCAACATCCATGCGTGTGTGTGGCATATGGCACTTAGTAGGCCTCCATCTCACGCAGGATGTGGAAACATCTGTAGAGGTAGAACAGAAGTGTCTTACAAATGTACATTTCTTTCTTCCCCCAGGTCTGTCACGTCAGCTGCCTGCCTGCCTGCCATACCACCACCAGCATACACTAGACCCTGTCACATCATGCTGCCATGTTTCAGGTGCTACCTCACCCCAGTCTTGGGCTTGCCCTGATCACCTGGGCCTCCTTTGTCCTGTGTGCCTGCATTGCTGACTGGCCAGGCCATGGGCTGGGGGGCCCACCGAGACAGTGCTGCCTGCGACATTCCTCTGGGACCCTGCTGCATTTGTTGCTTTGGTGTCAGATCTGGTAGCTGACATGTCCTGTTCTATGGATGTGTTGCAGGCATTTGGGCTGCCACTATCCAGGAGGGCACTATCATATGTGTGGTGTGGTACCTCTGTATAGATTTCAGGGGTGTGACCTGACCATGATCATGCCTGCTGCTCTTACCAGGACTGGTCAGGTGGTTCAGGCAACAGCAGATGGTACTGGGATGCCTGGGTGCATTGGGTGAGGTAAGGACAGCGGTGGACAGGTGGTGAGAGTGCCTCTGTCTACAGTGCATTGCGAAGGCATTCATCCCCTCTGTGTTTGTCCTATTTTGTCGCATTCCACCTTGTGGACAGATACTCCCGTCTCCACTGTGGGTCTTTGCAGCCTCTTCTGTGTTCTCCTTGGTGTCCTTGTGGCATCTCTGCTTTATGCCCTCTTTGCTTAGTCTGCGGGTTTCGGTGGGCGGCCTTCTCTTGTCAGATTTGTCATGGTGCCATGTTCTTTATATTTTGTTTTGGTGCAGTTCCTGGTGCTTCGCGACATCCTCAGTCTTTGTAATAGTGATTTGTGCTGCAGGCTTAATCTCTACATCTCTGCTCCTTTGTCTCTGACCTGTTTGGGGTGCTCCTTGGTCATCCTGTTGCTTGTTTGGTGGTGTTGCAGGGTCCGGGCCTTTTGTTATAGGCATCTTTGTACAGGCATCATGTACCAGATCATGTGCCACTGCTTGCATGCAGGTGGACCCTGCTGCCCTTATTATGTGACATTTATGGTTCTTTGGTTAGACCTGTTCTTATTTATGGGTTTCATGGACAGAGTGTTGGAAACATATGCACTCACACCATTTCAGGTTTTACGTGTTTCTTTCTGTACACAAGGTATTGTATTTTCCTTTCACATAACTGATTTTCAATATACTATTGGGTCCCTTACCTAACATCCACATGAACCCCCATCTTCTTTCCAGGTTGTATACCATGCAACAAAACAGGACTGACACAAAGGGGATGGATACTTTTGCAGGTCACTGTGGGTCTTCCATGCATCCACAATTATGGTTTTCTATGCAATTCTGGTGCCCGCCCCTTCAGACAGATGATCACAGGTTGGGGATGCTACAGAGGGTGGCTACGAATATGGTTGATGGTTTGGATCTTGGCCATCTATGGCGGGCCAGCAGGTTGGCAGTGCTGTGACTGCAACAACTGTATGCACAGGTTGGGTGCCTCCTTCGATTGTCAGCATGCTTTGCTGCATGGTTTCATCGGATGGGGGCGGTAGGGGGTATACTTAGGTGTTGCATGCAGGGATGTTTCTTTGCAGACATAGTGGTGGCTGCACGGGGTACGTTCCCATTGGAGGTAGTGATGTGGACAATATCAGACTTCATAAGACATGGGGCAGACACAGGGTTCTCTCAAGGGACTGTTGTGGTAGTGGAGGGTGGCTTAGTTCAGCCATGTGTTTTATACTGCCATCATGTATCTATGTTTCTACTGTGCTGTGTTCTGGCTGACAGTATTGGGCGATGTTGCTGCACTGTTTCACACAGTAGGTTTTTTTTACTGTGTTCATATTTCCTTTCCATATGTGCTTTCCCTTTTGTCCATTCTGCATTTCTTGCCACCATGCTTTTATCTTGGCCATTGTGTTTGTTTGCTTGTTTCCTGTGTGGGCCCAGATTTATGTGTTTACAGTCATTTGGTGGTGTGGTGGGTCAAGCTAACCCCTACTCCTTTTGCCCTTTTACTCTGCAGCTACTTCCTGGCTCTTTGCAATGTTGTTGTCCCACCACATGCATTTTCCCTGCCTCCTCCCTTTCCTGCTTTGACTTACTTACTGCGCTAGGGTGGTCCTGATTCACTTCTAGCTCATGTGTGCTGCAGCTAGCGCTGGCCGTCTGTGTGCCATAGCGAGCAGAGCACTTTCATTCTCAATCACCAGCCTGCAGAGCAGGCGAGTCTCTGCCTCTGAGAAATTGACTTGGCAACTTGAAATTTTCCAAGGGTCTGGCAGCAGATAGGGGGGTGGGGGCAGTCACTATATCCTGTTTCCTGTCGCACACGGGAAACAGTGCAGGTGGGCACGTTTTCGGACTTACACATCCGCGGCATAACACCCGGACTTGCACACGCTAGTTGCATGTGGACAAACTAATCGTTTGGACGCCCATTGCACATTTATTTATTTATTTTAAAGTATTTCTATACCACCTTCTCCTTCAATCAAGGCTGTCTAGATTGATTTAACAGTGCAGCTGTACAGTTCCGTATTCTGTGTGCAGCTGCACATCTAGACATTCGGGCACGGAATCCTGTCTTTGTTGGGGATGTACACATGTTGTACATTTACATCCGCCCGGCACTCTCTGAATTGCCCTCTGAGGGACTATGTCCAAACAGCAACTGAAGGATGGAGTACTAGATGAGAGACATGGTGGACAGAGGCCTGAGGCACAACAATAGACAGGACTATTCAAATTTACTATTAATACTTTCTTCCATTCTACAAAATGAACATATGTTAGTCATCTTTGCAAATGGTTGTTTTCATTTACTTACTGATTGAATAACAAGAGTTATTTACTAGGACCTGATACATCATTTACTAACAAGTCGTGTAATGTGCATTCCAGCATTCCATTGCAATACATCACTGTTCCATATCATAGCCAGAGCAATTTTAGAGACTGAAAACATATAATGAAGCATCTCTTATAATTAATGATTAGATAGAATACTGGCCATAAATAAAACTATTCATACATAATCTATTACATTTAAATCCAACTTTGAATCCTCTTGCCCCTCAAGTTCCCGCTTGAGGGCTCCCAATTTATTAAAAATCTCTCATACATAAAAGGGAGGATCCAAGATAGCTGGCGGCTGTAATGTTGCTTACTGAGAAGCTTTTAAAAAAAATAAAAAAAATTCCTAATATATTTATTTATTTATTTAATATTTCTTATATACCGCCTTTCATGATATCAAGGCGGTTTACATCGAACAAACTGAAATTACTATGAACAGGGCATTATAACTTGGAGATAACTATTTTACAGGGAACACCTGCTGTCTCTTTCCTCAGATATTCTTCCAAAGTGCAAAGGAAGAATGCCCACGCTACAAATGCCCGCTCTACCAGCACTGAAGCAGGAACTCTCCATCCCACCCAGTCTTCACCCCAATGCACAGGGTTTTTAGTGTGGGGCTCCATGCTACTTTTTAGTGCATCTCCGATACTGCAAACTAATCCCATGCTATCCAAGTAGCACATGTTAGTAAACAGCCCATGGTGTTTTACCAGAGAAATTTAACTACAACTCCAGAGATGCAGTTAAGTGCTTCTATGATAAAAATCAACATGTTAGTGTCTGTTAATGTGGCAGATCTTTCTCTCTCCACTGTTTGTACACCTCTTTTTACATAAAAATGTTAGAGGGGAAGTTCACCCTTACTGCTTGCAGGACCGGTGTGACCATTAGGTGAGCTAGGCATCCGTCTAGGGAGCCAATGGTCTGGGGCAGCCCATTGCTGCCGCTACTGCCCCTCTCTGGAACTTACAGTGGTGTCAACGGCTTCAAAATGCCCTGCAGCACTTACTTCAACCTCTGGTTCTGTGGGGTTGTTTGTGCTTCTGCCCCCTTTGCTTCTGCATGGGGGCAGAAGCGGCTGATTAGCATCAGAGGGGACGAAATCCAAACAGCTTTGCAGAGGTGGTCAAAGTAAGTGCTGCAGGGCTCTTTGAAGCCATTGCTGAAGCTACAGGACCTGGAAGGGGGCAATGGGGGTCAGAGAAGGGGCGGCAGTGAGAGCAGGAAGACGCAAGGGATGAGGTTAGACGAGAGAGCCTCATATCCTTGCACCAGCCCTGAATGCATGCAAAACATTGACGATAATGCATGTTAACAATAAACCCTTACCATGGTTTTGAACCTAAGCTCCTAAGAGAGTTTTTTAAAAAGTTGCTAAATGAGGGGCCATGCTGCACATTTCAATATACAGTATCTTCCAAATATCTCACATTTTATCTAAACTAAGGATTGACAAGAAATATTTTGAAAACCATCCTAAGTTATTATGAATAGACAGAGGTTGAGAATGAAGGTAAAAACATTTAAGTTCATACAACCTAAAGGTGATATTTTAACACATCTTTTAAGAGCTCTCAAAAATCAACTGATACAAATTCACAAAATTATCCGGTGTCACCAATTTTAAGCATAAAGCCCCATTTTTTCTAAAGGTGCCTACATTTTAGGAACATTAATTCTTTTATCCATTGACATGTCAAAAAGGAAAATTTAATCTATTTAAATCACACAAAACAAAGTTTATGTTAAAAAGAAATCCTCAAATGTATACCTCTCAAAGCTAGGAATTGCTGGTGCATGTGGCCTCAAGAATATCACTGCACAGAGTAGTAAGTTCAAAAAGGGTAATTTTATAACAGGATGCTTGAGTTAAGGCAGCCAAAATGTTGGCAGGAATGGTGCCACATGTAAAGTTTGTGATTACATACATAGGTTAAGGTATTTTATAATCAAGGCATGTACATGCAAACTCCAACCTTTCTTTGCCCAAATTGTGCCCCTGGCTATACATACAATTTTATTTATTTTTATTTATTTAACAGTATTTCTAAACCGCCTTATCATAATAATCAAGGTGGTATCACAGCAAACAATCTGGTAGTGTGAGTGTGTTATACATGCAGTGAGGGTGAGGATTTTGTTTAGTGTGTGTTGTATTGTGTGCTGGATTGGTTTGAGCTATGTACAATGTGGGCTATATACAGTGGTTCTAAAGACATTTATATACATACAGTGTTAGGCGGTTAACATGTGCTGCTATACAGTCAATTAGGTTATGTGATGTGTCCATAGTGTTCTATGAACAGCATGGTTTTCAGCTGTTTTCTAAAGTCTTTGAGATCTGTGGTTGCCCTCAAGTCGTCCGGTAACTCTCCATTGCCTCAGCTACTACCTTGGATGATAAATCCTCTGATTCTGATTCCGACATGTGCACACCTGGGCTGTCTGAACGCCTACAACTTAGACGGGGCCAAGCTGGACCCGATTCCGCAACCACAGGATTTGCACACACCCGCAATTGCAGAATCCAGCAGATAGACAGCCAGGTGTGCACTGTATTCTGCGGTACGAGACGTCTGCAAAGCTACCCACCCCCACACATCACGCTCAGCTGGTATGCTGGTACAGTAGAGTCCCTTCGCCATGGCACTGGCATGTCCAGCTGGCCCCACAGAATAGCATGCCTGACCCCAGCTCCCACAGAACACTGTCTGCTTTTCAGCAGGGGTCCACAGGAGCATGCTGTGCTGGCCGGTTCAGACCTGGGACATTGCCGTGGTGTGCGGGGACTGCAAGCTACTGTACCAAGTGTGCTGCGGCTGAGCACTTATTCCACCCTCAAAGTGGAATAAGCTGGCAGTCCATGTCAGCATCAGGATATGTTCAGCCCGCATGTCCAACCCCGCTATTCGCAGCACGGAATGCCCCCTTCTGTGAACAGGAAAATATATACTGTTTCTGAATGTAACTCGCTTTTAGCTATTACTGAAAAAAACATGATCTAAATCCAAAACCTCTTCTTTTCTCTTAAGATTCTACTCAAGATCATCCAGCAGAGACTACAACCATACCTGGAAGAACTGCCTGAAGTGCAAGCAGGGTTCAGGAAAGAGCAAGGAATGAGAGACATCATTGCAGACGTAAGCTGGATCCTTGAAAAGATAAAACATATGAAAAGGATATCTATATGTGTTTTATTGACTACAGCAAGGCTTTTGACTGGGGAAACCATGAGAAACTCTGAGCCACTTTAAGAAGTATGGATATACCAGAATATCTGATAGTTCTAAGAACATAAGATATGCCATACTGGGTCAGACCAAGGTCCATCAAGTCCAGTATTCTGTTTCCAACAGTGGCCAATCTAGGTCATATGTACCTAGCAGTTTCCCCAAGAGACACAAGTTCCACAATGCTTGTACTGGGTCAAGCATTGATATCTTCGGTCACTTCTTAATAATGGTTTATGGACCTTTCCTCCAGGAACTTGTCCAAACCTTTTTTAAACCCAGCTACACTAACAGCCTTTACTACATCCTCCGGTAACAAATTCCAGAGTTTGATTACACGTTGAGTGAAAAAATATTTTCTTTTATTAGTCTTAAATAGTTTACCCTGTAGCTTCATTGCATGTCCCCTAGTCTTTCTATATTCTGATAAGGTAAACAATTGATCTACGTTTACCCGTTCCACGCCATTCATTAATTTATAGACTTCTATCATATCTCCCCTCAGCCGTCTCTTTTCCAGGTTAAAGAGCCCTAACCTTTTTAGCCTTTCTTCATAGGAGTATCCTTCCATCCCCTTTACCATTTTGGTGGCTCTTCTCTGTACCTTTTCTAAAATCGCTATATCCTTTTTAAGATACGGCGACCAGAATTGCACACAATATTCAAGGTGCGGTCTTACCATGGAACGATATAGAGGCATTATAATATCGTTTGTTTTATTTTCCATTCCTTTCCTTATCATACCTAGCATTCTATTTGCTCTCTTGGCCGCCGCTGCACACTGGGCCGAGAGTTTTAACATGGTATCCACAATGACGCCTAAATCTTTTTCCTGGGTGGTGGTTCCTAATGTGGAACCTTGCATCGTGTAACCATAGTTTGGGTTGTTCTTCCCTAGGTGCATAACCTTGCACTTGTCCACATTAAATTTCATCTGCCATTTTGATGCCCAGTCTTCCAAATTATCAAGATCCTCTTGCAATTTTTCACAATCCTCTTGGGTTTTAACAACTTTAAATAGTTTTGTGTCATCTGCAAATTTGATAACCTCACTCGTTATTCCACTTTCCAGGTCATTTATGAATATGTCAAAAAGCAGCGGACCCAGCACAGATCCCTGGGGTACACCACTATTCACCTTTCTCCATTGGGAAAATTGGCCATTTAGCCCTACCCTCTGCTTTCTATCTTTTAACCAGTTCCTGATCCACAATAGTACACTGCCTCCTATCCCATGACTCTTTAGTTTTGCCAAAAGTCTCTGATGAGGGACCTTGCCCAAGGCTTTCTGAAAGTCCAGATACACAATATCAACCGACTCACCTTTGTTCACCTGTTTATTCACTCCTTCAAAAAAACATAACAGATTAGTAAGACAAGATCTTCCTTGTCTAAAGCCATGTTGGCTATCTCCCATTAGGTTGTGACTATATACATGCTGAGTAATTTTATTCTTTATGATGGTTTCTACCATTTTTCCCGGTACTGACGTCAGGCTCACCGGTCTGTAGTTTCCCGGATCACCCCGGAACCCTTTTTAAAAATTGGTGTTACATTGGCGATCTTCCAATCTTCAGGTATTAGAGATGATTTTAATGATAGTTCACAGATTACTGATAGCAGGTCTGCAATCTCATATTTCAGTTCTTTCAACACCCTTGGATGTATACCATCCGGCCCAGGTGATTTGCTACTCTTCAGTTTATCTAATAGTTGTAAGACATCTTCCCGATGTATCGATATTTCCTTCAATTCTTCCGCACCTTTAAATACCACTTAAGTCATGGGTAACATCCCTACATCTTCCTCAGTAAAGACCGAAGCAAAGAATTCTTTCAGTCTCTCCGCTATCGCCTTGTCGCCTCTTAGTGCAACTTAACCCCTTTATCATCTAATGGACCAACTGACTCTCTCACAGGTTTTTGGCTACGAATGTACTTGAAAAGGTCTTTATTTCGCGTTTTTGCTTCCGCAGCAAGCTTCTTCTCAAATTCTCTCTTTGCCTGCCTTATCAATGCCTTGCATTTGACTTGCCAGTGCTTGTGCTGTTTCCAGGTTTCGTCGTTTGGCTCTTTTTTCCATTTCCTGAAAGATGCTTTTTTGGCATCAACAGCCTCTCTGACCTCACCTTTAAACCATGCTGGCAGTTTTTTGGACTTCCTTCCACTTTTCTTAAAGCGTGGAATACAACTGGTCTTGGCTTTCAAGATAGTATTTTTCAACTACACCCAAGCTTGATGTACGTCTTTAACCTTCGCAACTGCTCCTTTTAGTTTTTTCTTAACTGTTTTCCTCATTTTATCATAGTCTCCCCTTCGAAAGTTAAAAGGTAGTACTGTGGATTTCCTTACTATCCCTCCTCCACTAATTAAATCAAAGGCGATCATGCTATGATCACAATTGCCAAGTGGCCCCAACACCCTTATCTCTTGCACTAGATCTGGTGTTCCACTAAGGACTAGGTCTAATATGGCTTCCCCTCTGGTCGGTTCATGAACCAGCTGCTCCAAGAAGCAGTCATTTATTTCATCTAGGAACTTTATCTCCCTAGCATGTCCTCACGTGACACTGACCCAGTCGATACCGGGGTAATTGAAATCACCCATTATTATTACTGCGCTGTAACTTTTGTTAGCTTCCTTGATTTCTTTGAACATTTCATCATCCATTTGGTCATTCTGGCCAGGTGCTCGATAGTACACCCCCACTGCCATCGCCTTCCCCCTTTTATATGGAATTTCAATCCATATAGATTCTACAGCAGATTTTGTTTCCTGCAAAACTTTAATCCTTTCTGAGTCAATGCCCTCTCTAACATAGAGCGCAACCCCTCCACCAATTTGATCAGCTCTATCATTATAATATAGTTTGTACCCAGGTATCACAGTGTCCCACTGGTTGTCCTCCTTCCACCATGTCTCTGATATTCCAATCATATCTAACCTTTCATTTAGTGCTATATATTCTAACTCTCCCATCTTATTCTTTAGACTTCTAGCATTTGCATACAAGCTTTTTAGAGAATGTATTTTATTCATGTTAATTTAGCTATTGTTAGACATGGGTAAATTGGGATCTTTAAGCTCTGTCTGCTCCATACTTGAGGGCATTTGGGCTACTTTTTTTTTTTTTATTGATTTCTCATAACAATACAAAATAAACACAAGAAAAATAACCATTGTCAATACAATATCAAGAAATACATTAACAATAAATCAGACACCCATCAAGGAGATGCCAATTTAATACACTCACAAATCCTGAATGATTCCTGAATTTATAACTCAAACTCTATTTCACATATCGGTGATCCTAAAAGGAAAAGACCAAAAACCTCTACATCTTACCCTCCAAAAATACGGTTAACTGCTCTACCTCAACAAATACATATCTTTTACCCTGATATAAAATATGACATTTGCATGGAAATTTTAAGTAAAAAGAGGCACCCAAAGCCAAAACACGAGGACGCAGATCCAAAAAGTACTTACGTCGTCGCTGAGTCTCTCTAGAGACATCTGGAAATATTTGTATGGTCTGACCACAAAACAGTTCCTTCTTTTTCTGAAAATAGGCACGAAGGACCCTATCTTTATCCAACATAGAAACAAAAGTGACCACTAAAGTAGCTCTAGAATTAATGATATCATTATCTGACTCAATAAACTACATTTGGGCTACTTTACTCTTTTGTGGAACCTCTCTGCTTTTGGTAGTATCCTTCAATGATACATTCTTCCGAACCATCCGCTCTTGGGCGACTGTCGGCTTTCCCCTAATATCTAGTTTAAAAGCTGCTCTATCTCCTTTTTAAAGGTTAATGCCAGCAGCCTGGTTCCATCCCAGTTAAGGTGAAGCTCATCCCTTCGGAAGAGCCCCTCCTTTCCCCAGAATGTTCCCTAGTTCCTAACAAATCCAAAACCCTCATCTCTGCACCATTGTCTCATCCACGCATTGAGACTCCGGAGCTCTGCCTGCCTTTTGGGTCCTGCGCGTGGAACAGGAAGCATTTCGGAGAATGCTACCCTGGAAGTTCTGGATTTCAACTTCCTACCTAAAAGCCTAAATTTTGCCTCCAGAACCTCCCTACCACATTTTCCTGTGTCATTGGTACCGACATGTACCAAGATAGCAGACTCCTCCCCAGCACTATCTAAGACCTTATCTAGGTGGCGCGTGAGGTCCGCTACCTTCGCACCAGGCAGGCATGTTACCAGGTGATCCTCACGTCCACCAGCCACCCAGCTATCTACATGCCTAATGATCGAATCACCAACTATAACGGCTATCCTAACCCTTCCCTCATGGGCACATGGCCCTGGAGAAACTTCCTCAGTGCGAGAGGGTTTTACATCACCTGGAGGACAGGTCCTAGTTACAGGATCACTTCCTGCCACACCAGGGTGATGCTCTCCTGTCATGTGACCTCTCTCTCCTCCATGGCAACAGGGGTGCTGCCAGACTGGAGGTGGGACTTCAGGACTATATCCCTGTAGGTCTCGTCTATGTACCTCTCTGTCTGTCTTATGTTTTCCAAGTCTACTACTTTAGCCTCTAGAGAACGGACTTGTTCCCTGAGAGAAAAGAGCTCCTTGCACCTAGTGCACACGTAAGACCTCTCACCAACTGGGAGAAAATCATACATGTGACACTCAATGCACAACCTCAATGCATACATGTGACACTCAATGCACAACCTTTACATTCATCAAAAAGCAACAGTTCGAATGGAACAAGGAGAAGCAGAATGGTTTAAAATCAGCAAAGGTGTATGAGAAGGCTGAATGCTTTCTCCCTGTTAAATTTATATTGTCACACCCTTAGCCCCTTACAGACAGTATGGAGGGGCATGCTTGTCATAGGAGAGATTCACCATTTAGCCTTTACCTGACTGGCTGCCTTGTAATGCCTCATGGGAAATGTAGTCCAGTCAGAAGGTACTTGGCTTCAGGTAAAAAAAAAACACATTTGTAGTTGGCTTTGAGTGGTAAGGCTTTTGACAGAAATTTATTTATGGGGAAAACGCTAAGCTCACAAATTAACACCTTTGGATTGTTTCTCCAGGATTCTTTCAAAAATACATCAGGATATAACTGAGCTCAAAACAAAACATCTCATAACGTTTCTTCAGCATAAAGAAAAGTCCTTTCAACAGCTAATGCTACCAGACATGGCTAGCAGTGCTGTTTTAAAACAAACAAAAACAGCTTTTCCTAGAACAGGTTTCTTTTCTCTCAGTCCAGAACACTTCCCGGCTGTTTGTCTCCTTAAGCACAGGAAAACTTTCAACAAGAAGTTAAACTCTTCATAGGCAAACAATTCTCTATGCAAGATTTTTAGGAGTAGTGAAACCAAAATCAAAGCTTTCCTTACTTTCACCAACAGCACGGCTTCAGGCTGTGCACTGCACTGGCTAGCAGCTGTTTAACAAATTGTAATTAGACAGCTGCAGTTTGCTCAGCAAAGGTATTTCTCCTTTAATACAGGACTTTCACAAGTTATCTACAGGCTCTCAGGGTTACCAGACTCTGGAGGTTTTCCTTACGGTTGACTCCCTTCCAAACTCTCTGTATTTGAAGATTGGCATAAAGAGCAATCCATGTATGAGTCTTCTTCTTCTACAGCCAGGTCTTGTTCACCCATTTGCATTGGCTCTACCTTAGTTTCTGGCTCAGAGGGCTTAGCTGACTGCCTTCCCTTAGGGCAACAGCTGTCTCTTGCAACTCTGTAGTGCTCCAAATTAGACAAGCTTCCAATGCTCCTACCTCGGTCAAGGCTTGTACCAGCTTCTCGCTCATGCTCTGGCCACCATTCACCTGAGCTTCCTCGTCCTGTCCTCCAACTTGTGTTCCTTGTTCCTGCTGTTCTTACTGTTCCAGCTGCATTCCTCTTCCAGTAAGCATTCCTACTCCTCTCTCTCTCTGGATAATCTGACCTAGACTTAAACCTCTCAGGCTCCAGCCCCACCCCTTCTCCTCTCAGGTGTTGGAGATCAAACTGCCTCGGGGCAGCAAAGTGGGAGGGAGGGAGACACTCTCCCTTCGCGTATCTGCAAGCCGGCACAGAGGGGCTCAGCCGTGCCGGAAGAGTTCCACCGGGCAGAGGGAGCCCCGCGGGACACTCCATGCCACCGCGGCAGCAGCGGCCAGCTTTTTTTTTTTTTTTAATTGCCATGAGCCGGGGGGGGGGGGGTTAAGACTGGCAATGGGCTGGGGAGGGGAGGGGGTTAAGACTGGCAATGGGCTGGGTAGGGGAGGGGAGGGGAGGGGGGTTAAGACTGGCAATGGGCTAGGGAGGGGAGGGGGGTTAAGACTGGCAATGGGCTAGGGAGGGGAGGGGAGGGGAGGGGAGGGGGGTTAAGACTGGCAATGGGCTAGGGAGGGAGGGAGGGAGGGGTTAAGACTGGCAATGGGCTAGGGAGGGGGGTTAAGACTGGCAATGGGCTAGGGAGGGATGGGGAGGGTTAAGACTGGAAATGGGCTAGTGAGGGTGGGTTAAGACAGGCAATGGGATAGGGAGGGGGGTTTAAGACTGGGGGTTTAAGACTGACAATGGGCTGGGGGGGTTAAGACTGGCAGTGGGCTGGGGAGGGGGGTTAAGACTGGCAATGGGCTATGGGGTGGTTAAGACTGGCAGTGGGCTGGGGGCGTTAAGACTGGCAGTGGGCTATGGAGGGGGTTAAGACTGGCAATGGGCTGTGGGCTTATGAGGGCTGGCAATGGGCTATGGGGGAGGTTAAGACTGGCAATGGGCTGGGGGGGTTAAGACTGGCAGTGGGCTATGGGGGGTTAAGACTGGCAGTGGGCTGGGGAGGGGGGGTTAAGACTGGCAATAGGCTATGGGGGGTTAAGACTGGCAATGGGCTGGGGGGGTTAAGACTGGCAGTGGGCTATGGGGAGGGTTAAGACTGGCAATGGGCTGTGGGCTGATGAGGGCTGGCAATGGCTATGGGGGAGGTTAAGACTGGCAATGGGCTGGGGGGGTTAAGACTGGCAATGGGCTAGGAGGGGGGTTAAGACTGGCAGTGGGCTAGGGGGGGTTAAGACTGGGGGTTAAGAATGGCAATGGGCTGGGGGGGTTAAGACTGGCAGTGGGCTGGGGAGGGGGGTTAAGACTGGCAATGGGCTATGGGGGGGTTAAGACTGGCAATGAGCTAGTGGGGGGTTAAGACTGGCAATGGGCTGGGGGGGTTAAGACTGGCAGTGGGCTGGGGAGGGGGGGTTAAGACTGGCAATGGGCTATGGGGGGTTAAGACTGGCAGTGGGCTGGGGAGGGGGGGTTAAGACGGGCACTGGGCTGTGGGCTGATGAGGGCTGGCAATGGGCTATGGGGGGGGGTTAAGACTGGCAATGGGCTGTGGGCTGATGAGGGCAGTCGCCACATGGGGTGAAGGGGCGGACGGACTGGCAATGGGCTATGGGGGGGTTAAGACTGGAAATGGGCTATGGGGGGGTTAAGACTGGAAGTGGGCTGGGGAGTGGTGGTTAAGACTGGCAATGGGCTATGGGGGGGTTAAGACTGGCAATGGGCTGTGGGCTGATGAGGGCTGGTAATGGGCTATGGGGGGGTTAAGACTGGCAATGGGCTGTGGGCTGATGAGGGCTGTCTGGAAATGGGGTGATGGGGGGTTAGGACTGGCAATGGGCTATGGGGGGGGTTAAGACTGGCAATGGGCTATGGGGGGGGGTTAAGACTGGCAGTGGGCTGTGGACTGATGAGGGCTGTCTGGAAATGGGGTGATGGGCACTGTTCCCTCTAAGCTGTGCGCGTGTGCGCGCGCACACACCTCGCTGAGCGAGCGCACATACTTTACAACAGAGCGCACAAAAATTACAACTCTGATTCTGATAGAAAACAACACAGACATCTTAAAATTTAAAAGTTATGATTGTAATTACTAGAAATTTAGTAATCATCTATTTTCATTTAATTTGATTAAAATCAATGTGGTGTACATACTGTATTCTGACGTGTAGTCAAATTTTAAAGTATATAACTCCGAGTGTCGTTATGTGGCGCACAAAAATTTAACCTTCCTTCAAAAGCTGCACACAGCTGATATTTTATGCGCACACAGCCTACAGAAAATTAGAGGGAACATTGGTGATGGGGGGTTAGGACTCGTAGTGGGCTGATTGGGGGGGTTAGGACTGGTAATGGGCTATGGGGGTTAAGACTGGTAATAGGCTGAGGGCTGATGGGGGCTGTCAGTAAAAGGGGAGATTGGGGGTTAGGAATGGTAATTGGCTATGGGCAGATGGGGTCTGTCTGGAAATGGGTGATTGGGGGTTAGGACTGGTAATGGGCTATGGGGGGGGTTAAGACTGGTAGTGGGCTGATGGGGGGTTAGGACTGGTAGTGGGCTGATGGGGGGTTAGGACTGATAATGGGCTATGGGGGGGCTAGGACAGGAAATGGGCTGAAGGGGAGGGGTTAGGACTTGAGGTGGGCTGATGTGGTTAGGACTGGTAATGGGCTGTGGGCTGATGGGGGGGGAGTTAGGACTGGCAATGGGCTATGGGGAGCTGACTGGAAATGGGCTGATGGGGGGTTAGGACTGGAAATGCGTAAAAGGGTGGACTTAAACTCAAAAAGGGGAGATGGGGGTTAGGACTGGAAGTTGATTGACGGGGGGGCTAGGACTGGAAATGGGCTGAGTGGAAGGGGAGGCTTGAACTGCAAATAGCTGATGGGGAGGGGGCTTGGAATGGAAATGGGCTGTGAGGGAAGGGAGCTAGGACTGAAAATGGGCTGATGGAACAGCTAGGATTTGCCTGGAAATGGGCTGTTGGGGGGATCTAAGTTTGGAATTGGGCTGTGGTGGGGGCTTGAATTGAAATGGACTCATGGAGGGGCTAGAACTGGAAGTAGGCTCATGGGGGGGCTTGGACTGGAATTGGGCTGAGTGGAGGGGAGCTATGATTGGAAATGGGCTGTGGTGGGGGCTAGGAAATGACTAGAAATGGGCTAATGGGGGGGCTAGGATTGGAAATGAGCTGATGAAGGGACTTGGACTGGAAATGGATGGGGGAGCTAGGACTGGAAATGGGCTGATGGGGGGCTAGGACTGGAAATGGGCTGATGCAGGGACTAGAAGGGAATGGATGCTGGGTGAGACTGGAACTAGAAGGGAGCTGATGTTGGGGGAGGATTAGAATGGGATGGGGCTGGGAGAGTAAAATGGAGGGGGGAAAAATATTTTGTGTAGGAGGGATGAAAAATCTACAATTGGCCGGGTTTTGGGAGAGTAATTGGGGATTGAGGATGGAGGGGTAAAATTTGTGTGGATGAAATAGGAATGAGGAAAGAGCAAAAGGAGAAAGATTAGTATGTTAAAGCAGATGTTGAGAGAGAGAATGGAAAAAAAACTAGAAGAGAGAAGAAAGGACAAATGGACAGCAGACCATGGAGAAGTTAGCAGAAAACATGAAGAAACCAGAAGAAAGTGGCTGGACCAATTGCAACTGAAAAAAAATGCACAAAAGGTAGAAAGATATCTCTTTATTTTGAATTTATTAACTGTAATATGAAAGCTCTGGGAAATGTGCATCATTAACGTCTGCGCTTTGTTTGGTACAAGAGGAAATTAATTTATAGTTTTATTTCTACAGTGTTGATGTACATTCCAAGTTTGGCTTTTGGGGTTCCCAGTTTAATTATTGCCTTCCTGTTTCTAAATTGTGATTCCTTGTTTGGTGATGGTCTATGTTCTGCATGTGTAACTGAGCTGAGGTATTCTGTTTATGTAATTCCTATTTGACGTTGCCACTTGTTCTCTTTCCCCAGTATTCTCTGAAATGTATTGGTTTAATATTTGCAGTGTTGCCTTTTGATAGGTAGGGTATGGTGCTTTGTGAGTCCTGGTAATGCTGTCAGGATACGGCGGGTTTGCTATGGGTTCTAAATGGGCAGCGTTTGTAGTAGTTCCTAATGTGCCTGGCGGTTGGCACTGGATTATAGTAATGTAGAAATCTTTTAGTCTTTCTTTATCCATACACTCATTAAGAGACATGTTTACTAAAAGTTAGTGTATGGTAACATTATGCAAATATTTATGCAAATAAGGCCACTTATGCAAATGTGGCCCCACACCGAGTCTCCGCACATGGCCCCGCACCCCCCTTGGGCCGCCCCTGGTTATGAGTAGCTGCACACACACACAAAAAACCCTACACACAAAAAACCCTACTTTGATTTTCTTCTTTGTCCACAGCCTTCTTTTTTTTTTTTTTTTTTAAATTCTTTATTTTCGTTTTATAACAACAAAGGAAAAGGAAGACATACAGCTAAAAGACAGATACATAAAGTGTAATACATACACCAAAGTAAACCCCTGCCACCCCCCTCCCCCCTGCTTCTTCTCTAGAAAACTAATCATTCCCGAAGCGGGCGTGTACTTACATTATTGTGTTACAAAACCTAACGGCGATCTGAAACATGATGAGTGCACATTATACAGGCATGTTGGAGCAATGAGCAGATTGTACATAATCATTAAGCATCTGCCATTTAGACAAGCGAGAGTGAGATTGGGCATGGGGAATAGCTCTCCGAGGTATCTGCTCATATTTACTATATAAGCAGACGAGGTTCCACCATTCATTGACAGTAAGTCGAGAGCTATCCTTCCAATTCCTCGTGATTAAGCATATGGCTATACCCAGCATGAAATCAAGGAGAAAGCGACCCTTCTTAGGAAGAGAGGGGACCTCCGCCACAGAGCGGAGTCCCACAATCTTCCAAGAGAGAGGTTCATGAAGGTGTAAGATAAATTGAATACAACCCCAGACCCGCCCCCAATAAACCTGTAGTTGAGGACATTCATAAATAACATGAGCGAAGGTTCCCACAGCAGTATGGCAAGACCAACACTGGTCCCTAGCATTTGTGTTCCATTTGGCTATTTTTTCTGGGGTATAAAAGCATCTGTGTGCAAAAAAGAAGAGAGTTTGGGTAACAGAGGCAGACCGGGAAACCCGCACTACTTTGCTCCAGAAAACGCTCCATTGCACAGGGGTTAAAGTGGTTTGCAGTTCGCGCTCCCAGGCTTGTTGGGCTCTAAAAGTGGCCGTGTCTGTACCCTGACATAATATTTTATAAAAGTTAGAGGCTACCCCATGAGTACTACTAATAGAGTGAACTATCTCTAATAGCCCGTCCTCAGTAGGGGCAGAGGGCGGCATGATTCGAGCACTTTTGAGGCAGTGTTGAAGCTGCATCAATTGAAAGTAGTGTTTCGCTGGTAACGCAAATTCCTTTTGTAAATCAGAAAAGGTTTTCCAACGAGCTGCAGAGAAAAGCTGTTGGGGTGTCCAGATCCCCCTTGAGTACCAGGATTTCCATGCTATCGTTCTATTTAGGACTTGAATTCTGGGGTTATTCCATAGCGGGAGTCCGTCCTGAGGATATACGTTCGGGCCCAATGATAGAATGAGAGTGTTAAAGGCCGCAAGAGTATCGACAATCATTGGTGGATGGCGGGTGTCTACTGGATAGGACATACCGGGGAGATGGGTCAACGGAATTGGGCTACTAAGCTCCTCTTCTATGTCAAGCCAGACTGGTCTGCTGTCTGTTGAGGCATCTAGCCATCGGGCACCTTGCTTAAGTAGGAAGGCTTGATGATATCTAAGGAAATCAGGAAATCTGGTACCCCCTCTTTCCTTTGCAGACTGTAGTTTTTGTTTGGCTATCCTTGGTGGCTTGCCCTGCCAGAGATAACGGACGAGAAGGCCCTCAATATCTTTATAAGTATGTAGCGGGAGTAAGCATGGCAGCATTTCTAAAATGTAGTTCACTTTGGGGACTATCATCATTTTCACAGTTTCTAAGCGGCCCCACCATGTAAGAGATAAGGGAGACCAACGATTCGTGAGCTCACGGACTTTGGAGACTACCTCTTTGGCATTAAAACTGATAGTGTCTTCTAAAGGAGAACAGTAATGGACCCCAAGATACTTCACCATGCAGGATTGCCAAAGGAAGGGAAAGGCCTGCATGTCAGCCTCATGTACACAGCGGTTCAGTGGGAATGCTATAGATTTGGTCCAGTTAATTTTATAGCCCGATAATTGTGAGTATCCGTCAATCAGATCCAAGACAGCTGGAACCGAATCGAGGGATACGAAAAGCATAAGGTCATCTGCATATGCAGAGAGTTTAATCTCCCTATGACTGAAGGGGACACCTCGAATACGTACGGACTGTCTAATAAGGAGGGCTAGGGGTTCAAGAGCTAGATCAAAGAGCATTGGTGATAGGGGGCAACCTTGACGCGTGCCTCTTTGGAGATTAAATGGCTGAGACTTGATAGCATTTACACAAATACTGGCGACGGGTTGAGTATACATGACTTGGAGATATCGGAGGAAGCCCTCCCCAAAGCCATACCATCGGAGAACTGCAAATAAAAAGGGCCATTCTAGGCGGTCAAAGGCTTTTTCGGCATCCAGGGAAAGACCCACCCATGGATGATCTAGATTGGCAGCACTGGATAGCACATGGCACAAGGTCCGAGCATTGTCAGCAGTTGATCTGCCGGGTATAAAACCGCATTGGTCAGGGTGAATTAGGGTGGCCATCCTGTCAGATAGCCGGGTGGCCAAGATCGTTGCGAAGATCTTATAATCGGCATTAAGTAGGGAGATTGGACGGTAGTTGGCGGTTAGTAGCGGGTCTCTGCCTTCTTTTTCAAATACTACCACATTAGCTGCAGAAAAGGATCCCAAAGAGGATGTATCTACCGCAAGGGCAGTAAAATAGAGTTTTAAATAGGGAACTAAATCTGCACTGAACGTTCTGTAGAATTCGGTCGGGAGGCCATCGGGCCCTGCGGCACGGCCCGAGGCTGTTCGTTTTAGGGCAGATTGGATCTCTGAAGTAGAGAAGGGTTCATCCATCGCATCCCTATCATCTTCAGAGAGGGTCGGCCGCTGAATGCCAGAAAGCAATCGCTCGAATGTCTCTGATGAGAACTCACATTCAGATTGATATAGGCGGGTATAGAAATCCCGAAAGAGCTCTACAATGTCGGAGTCTGTGGTCACTATGCCCCCTCCCTGTGGAGCTCGAAGGGCCGCTACGCGTTTGGCTTCTTTTTGACCTTTCAAGGCGTTGGCTAAGAGTCGACCGGCTCGGTTATTTTCACGATAATATGTCCCTCGCTGAAGCTCAATACTCTTAGAAGCTGCAGTAGAGAGGATTGAATTATATTGAAAACAGAGACGCTGTAATCGAATTAATACACATGGATCAGTACGTGAAGTTAGAACTCGTTCGCCTGCTTTTATTTGTTGGTCTAGTATGAGTAGCTGCTGTTTGCGTTGTTTTCGCAGGCGGATTTGATAGCTAGTGATCGTTGCTCGAATGGCCGCTTTGAAGCCCTCCCACCAAGCCCAATTCGCAGTATCCTGGGGTAGATTAAAATGGAAGTAATCCTGTATGGCTGCTCGAATTTCTAACTGGAACTCTGGCTGAGTTAACAGGGCTCTATCAAAGAACCAGGCCCCCAATTCCCTTGGGGTGCAGTAGTGTGTAATTGAAAGGAAATGGCAGCATGATCTGAAATATGTTGGGAGTGAATCTTTGCAGTGTCCACCTGAGGAACTAACAGTTTTGATATTAGAAAGAAGTCTATGCGAGACTGGGATTTATGAGGGGAAGAGAAGAAGGTGAAGTCAAGCTCATTGGGGTGTAGTAGCCTCCATAGATCAACTAAAGCAAGATCTTTGATCAGGGAGGTAAGCGTGGTGTGACTCTTGGGGGGACCACTTGTCCTAGGCGGCTGTTTGTCAATCAGGGGATCAAGGACTAGATTGAAATCCCCCCCAATTATCAATGAAGTATTAGCAGAGGCCTGCGCAACCCGAGCAATGGTAGCAAAAAAAGGCAGGATCATCCACATTAGGAGCGTAAAGGCATATACATGTAACTTCAAGGCTACCTATCTTGAGGTGAACTCTGGACCATCGACCTTCTGTATCTGAGCTAGTCGCAATAATAGTAGCATGCAAAGATTTCCTAACCAGTATGGCAACCCCACATTTCTTAGAAACGGCTGGGGAATAGGCGGCCACCATGTAAGGTTTAATATTGAGTTTAAGAGTTTCCTTCGAATTTAAATGCGTTTCTTGGAGAAAAATCAGATCCGCAGCTTCCTGACTTAGGTAGCTTAGGATTTTCTTCAGTTTTATCGGATTATTGATTCCTTTTACGTTCAATGAGAAAATCTTACATGGTGCCATCAATCAGTAATAGACATTTTAGGTAAGGGCGCTTGAAAACATACAACATAATCAGAATCTGTGCAACAATGACATAATCACCGAGTATTCTGGCTAATACACCCCATATTGAAAAGTATGTACCATAATATCTTAGAGAAGAAGCAAAACCCCCAAAGAATATGGCGACCATATGTCTGCGGGAGGAGGCCCTAGAGAGGAAATAGAAAGACATGAAAAAAAGAAAAGAAACACCAGAGTCCATAATTAACACTGTCTCTGATACTCATCGAGGCTACTGTGGGCAGATGGAGTCGGGTCACAGATATCATCAAAAGTGAGGCAACAAACTGCCCTCGCCAGACTCTTTGCTGGGCTGCGGCAGATCCAATATGGCAGGTGCAGCGGATATGAGAATACTTGCAGGAATATTCTGGAAGTCAGCGCATCAAGTCGGCTTCTTTGGAATCCAAAAACTCCGCTAGTAGATCAGGGTCCTCAAATGTTCTTGTCTGATTGTGAAGCGTGACTCGGAGCTTGGCCGGGTACATCAGGCCATAGCGTGCTTGTAGTTGTTGAAGCCTCGGCCGGAATTCCAGAAAGCGCTTTCGGCGGTCGACCGTGGGTTTAGCCAAGTCGGGATAGAAGGAGATCTTGTGGCTCTCAAACTCCATATGGCCCTTTGCCCGAGAGGCATTTAGAATTTGCTCAACGTGTTGATATCTCAAAAGTCGAAAAATGATAGGCCGCGGGGTCTTCCTGTTGAGCGTTATGCTTGTGGGTACACGATGAGCGCGATCGATCTCCAAATCTTTGGTAAAGGTGACTTGGAGCAGGGAAGGGAGGATTTTGCATAAAAACTCTTTCATGTCTCCCGATTCCGCTCCCTCCGGTATGCCCACAAGTCGTATGTTGTTGCGGCGCGCTCTATTATTGCCATCTTCCACTTCTTTCTGCAAGGCCCGCACCTGACGTTCAACTTTGTCGAGTTTGGACAACCGGGCCGCATGGGAGTCCAATATGCTCTCCATTTTGTCCTGACGCGAAGAAAGACCTTCTAGCTTGCTTTGCAGCACACCAAAATCTTCCCGCAGCGCTCGGAGTGCTTCACCGTTTGACTGCACGAGGTTTTTGACCCCTCTAATCTCTGCGAGGATTTCCTGCTGCATTTCGGGGCCCTCGCGCAAGGCCAGCCCCTTCTGCGGGGACGGAGGTTCAGTTTTGGAACGTTTGCCGTGAGAAGCCGCTGGAGATCCAAATTCCAGGCGCGTGGGTTTGGTCCCCGCCATCTCACCAATGTGCCCCGGCAAGATCAGAGTAGAAGTTCCAAGTATGTACGGTGTTAATTCAGGATTCTGAGTAGGCCTCTCGGGAGCCTCAGCATTATGCGACCATCCCGCTGGACATCAGGCTCCGCCCCCCCTGTCCACAGCCTTCTTGAATTATAGTCTAGTGGCAAACAACCTAAATTTTGGTTAGAAGCTTAGGAAAATCTAGCTTGTTTGTATTCCTTGTCTAGTCTTCTTTAATCATAAATTTGAGTGTACCCTCAATTCATAAAAGTCTACTGGCCTGGGGCACTTAAATCCCACCCACCCCCGAGTTGCACTTGTCTATATAGTATTCATATCCTAGATAGTCATCTGCCCTCCAGTTAAGTGGAATGCCCACTTTTCTCATTTTGCTACAACTGGTTTATAACTCTCTCAATCAACATGTCGTGTAGTCAATGCATTAACTGGGTGCCTTAATTCTAAGAAGAATCATTTAGAGCCTTAGAACTTGCTCTATATATCTCAAGCTATTTGATATGAATAAAGAATTGACTCTATTAAGGGAAGAATTAGCTGCAATGAAATGCATCTCCATTAGAGTACAAATAGAAAAGAATTCACTCCCACTCCCAGAAAGAATCAAACATCCCAGGAACAAATAGATCACAGTGGGCTCTATTTGGGTAGGTTGCAACCTGTAAAATGGAGACACCATCTCCATCAAGATATATCTCTGCATAATGACTTCTCTGCCTCGGTAAATAAGTGCCCAATTAGTGGAAGCTGACGTGGCTTTAAATAAGAAGGTTAACACTCAAACTGCTTATAATGCCCCAAATATGAACAAAAAAAATCAGAAAACAGGACACTGTTCTTACTTGGAGACTCTTTTACCACAGGGATTAACTTGGGAACACAATCCAAGAGACAGAAGAGGGTCAAAAGCCTCCCAGTTTCTTCAGCCAGCAGGAACACAAACCAAATTGTTAGCATAGTTGGTGCAGAAAGTATGCAATCCAAAATTGATGTTGTTATCCATTGGAGTATATATGATTTGGCTAGAAACAGTATCTCTACAGTACAAAGGAACTTCCAGATTTTGGGAGAGAAACTTATACCCATTATCAAAACTGTATCATTCTTAGAAGTTCTACCTGTTCATGATAAGGGGAAGACAGGCTGCATCACATAACCAACTTTAATATGTGGCTCTAAACCTGATGTAAACCAGAAGGATTTAGATATATAGGCAACTGGGAGAATAGATGGAACAACAAGAGACTATACTGTGTTGATGGACTGCATCTCTCTGTGGCAGGAAAAAGGATCCTAGGTGAAAAGTTCAGGCAATATGTGGACAAGCATTTAAACTAGTGAAAGGGAGTGATGGATGGAAAAAAAAACAAGAAAAGTTCAGGACGTCACTCCCAGCAAGTTCAGGACATCACTTGCAGCAAAAACATAACATTGTAATAGTCATCTTAATCCATACATCAGTGACAAGAGGGAAGAGGAGTCTGGAATAAAATCCATGCAAAATACAAGGAAGCCATCCAACAATTGCTGGATGGTAATGAGTACAAATGCTCAAAGCCTAGCCAACAGAATTCCTGACCTGGAAGCCCTGATAGTGGAAATGGACTTGATAAAGCATTGATAAAGCAGTCGAGAGAATTTGAAAAGAAAAGCTTACCGTGGAAGCAAAAAGGCACAATAAAACCTTTTTCAAGTATATTCGTAACAAAAAACCTGTAAGTCAGTTGGACCATTGAATGATAGAGAGATAAAAGGGGTGCTAAGGGAGGACAAGACCATAGTGGAAAAACTGAATGAATTACTTGCTTCAGTTTTTACTGAAGATGATGTATGGAAGTTACCATAACTGAAATAGTATTTAAAGGTGATACAGTATATCGGATGAATTGAAAGACATATTGATAAACTGGGAAGATGTATTACAACTATTTGATAAACTGAAGAGTAGTAAGTCACTTGGACCGAATGGCACACATCTGAGGGTATTGAAAGGACTGACACATGAGATTGCAGTCCTACAATTAGTTATCTGTGAATTATCATTAATATCATCTGTAGTATCCGCAAACTGGAGAATGACCAATGTAAGGCCAATTTTTAAAAAGGGTTCCAGAGATGATCAGGGAAACTACAGACCTGTGAACCTGCCTTTAGTACTGAGCAAAATGGTAGAAACCATTATAAATATAAAATTATTGAACATCTAGATAGTCATGGTTTAAGGGAGAAAGCCAATATGGATTTAGCGAAGGAAAGTCTTGTCTTACTAATCTGTTTTTTGTTTTTGTTTGTGAAGCTGTGAACAAACATGTAGACCAAAGTATGCCAGTTGATATAGTATATCTGGATTTTCAGAAAGCCTTTGACAAGATTCCTCATGAGATACCCTTGGCCAAATTAAAAAGTCATGGGATTGGAGGCAGTATACTACTGTGGCTCAGGAACTGGTTAAAAGATAGAAAGCAGAGAGCAGGACTCTGTAAATGGCCAATTTCCTCAATAGAGAAAGGTGAATAGTGGAGTACCCCACTCCTGTGCTGGGTCCGCTGCTTTTTAATATCTTCATAAATGACCTGGAAATGGGAATAATGAGTGAGGTGATCAAATTTGCAAATGACACAAAATTATTCAAAGTTGCTAAATGCAAGAGTATTATGAAAAATTGCAAGAGGACCTTGATAAATTGGAAGACTGGATGTCCAAATGGCAGATGATATTTAATGTGAAAAAGTGTGGAGCAGCCCCAGAAAGTTGGACATCCAGGCTAGCAGTTCCAATGAACCAACCGAATTGGAACAACAGGAAGCAAGGATCCACAATATGAAAATGCAGATGGTACCACAATGTAGGTGTCAATATGGTCAGTGGTCTTAAACCCTCTGCCCTGTGTGCATAGGTATCCAAAATAGCAGCTGGCTTGCTAGGTAGCAGTAGGAAATTACTGGAGATGGAAAACATGCATGTCAGCACTGATAGATGTAGCAGGATGGCTACATCACATCATCATGTCCCCACAGTGGGGTGCAATGTCCCCCTAAATCTGTGAAGTCTCTGTAACAGGGACCCTAACAACAGGTATTATACATGAGCTGCCCTGCAGCATACTGCAGTGTCAGGCCAGGACTATCGGAACATCTTATACCAAGCCCAGTCCCAATATCAGCTGCACTGCCTGCAGTCCAGTCCAAATACAGCAATGTGAGTCCTGTCACATGCCTTCAAACCAGAGCATGGTACCCCTGTGATGAACCATCACCACTGTTTCCTGATCAGTATTGGGAACAACATCAAAGGGCTGTACACAGGCTGTAAAATCAATCCACATTAAGGGCACGAATACAGCTCATCCCCTGTCACCCTCAATGGCCGTGCTAAGGCACTGCATTCACTGCATGGGTATGGTCTCCACATTCTCTCACCATCATGAAGTGAAGGAGAAACATACATGAAAGATGAAGGCCATGGACCATGTTCCATATCCCGTCCAACTTTTACACACAGTCACGCTATCTCCACATATAAAATGCAAAGCAGAATGCACATGCTGCACAGACTCCAGAGAACCAGGCCACACCAATGAATGGCAACATAACACACCCAATTAACCAAAGGACAGAAAATCCAAGGATGAGCAGACGAACATTCACCGACGGGGCAACACAATGCATTATGTGTCCACTCACACCAAGGTCATTTAGTGGTGTGTGTTGAAATATCTTGAAACGAAGTGAGTAAGCCCTCTGGAAGCAGTGCAGCAGATAAAGCAAGCTGAGTAGACAATATAGTGTGAGCCTTTCCCCCTCCTGCTATAAGATGTGGTGTGACTGTGTTAGCTAGTTAGGCTGTACGTGGATCGTTGTCAAGGGGTATCCCCTGCCATGCATGAATATTGACATCTGTAGTGTTTGTGATGGCACTGTAAACCAGAAGGCAACATGACTGACACCTTTTGTGAGGACTATGAGGAGAAGGAGGTGGTCCTAACCCTCACAGAGGTCCCCAGGTCCTCTGAGGGGGAAGGGCCACCTAGTATCCAGCTGGGAGCAGTGGGCCCCAGGAGGGGATTCCACAGATTGAAGAGGATGAGGGGCAGGTGGAGGGTCCTGTGGTAGAGGATGTGGAGGGCCTATAGGAAGGGGATGTGGCATGGGAGGGAGAGTCCCTGGAAGAGAATGAGATGTCTGAGGGGGTGTGTGTGTGGCCTGCAAGGTTGGAGTGGGTGGTTGCAAGGGATGGGTAGAGGGTGGATGAGGGAGGTGCGGAGGAGTGGGGGGAGGGGGAGGGGACCTGGATGGGGAGGGGGTGGAGTTGGATGGTGGTGCTGCAAGGAGCCAGGGAGAGGGGTCGGAGGATGACAGATGGGAGGGAGTGGAAGGTGGAGTTGAGACAGAGGAGGGTGCTGGGCCTGGGGATGGGAGGGTGTAGGAGGAAGAGACAGGGGATGTAGTTGGGGAGGTGGGCACGAAGGGGAAGGGGGAAAGAGAGGGGTGGGAGGGGTGGGAGGGTGGGACATCTGCCTCTACCAAACCCCTACCAGCTGTGCAGCCTGACCATTAAGCCTTAGGGCCAAGTGCTGCCATCAAAACCACCGAGCTCCCAAATTCCAGCGAGCAGTACAGGCAGCAGGGCATTGCCACACAGCCTGGGCCCCCGGACCTCATTTTCAAGTCTTGAGGGCCTGCAGGAGGAGTTGTATGGTCTACATAAGGAGGTATATCACCTCAGGGTGGATGTGTGCCACCTTGCACAGACACCTACTACTCCTCCAGGCCCTGCAGCTGGCAAGGTGCTCGGCAAGTAGCAGGGGTGACATGTAGTTGATCAGTGAGGGAAGGCCACGTTTTCACCCTGTCATCTCAATGATGTATGTGTTGTAAATATGGGACAGTTCAGTTTTGCATTCTTGCAAGGTTTGATGCCTGAATAAAATTCTGTTGTTAATATGGACTCACTGATTTCCACTGCTGTCATCTTTCTGTGTCACAGTGCATCAATGCAAAACTGTGAACACGGGCCTGTGTATTCCCTGTTACATGCCCTGGATACCTCACCAACATGCAGGGCTGGCCCATCTATTAGGCGAGCTAGGCGGCTGCCTAGGTCAGTCAACACAGGTGAAGGGCATGGTGCCACTGCTTTGTTGCCTGCAACAGGCAGCAAAACTGTGGCACAAAGCTGCCACTTTTAAATACTGATGCTGCTGCTCACCTCCCCCCCCAAGACAGAATCGGCGGTGGCAGCAGGAGGCAGCGCGGCTTAGCAGGGACAGCTTGGTATGGAGGGGGGGCATGATATGGCCGAGATTTCAACCTAGAGCAGCAGAAATTCTTGGGCCAGCCCTGCCGATATGTGATCATGTCAGCCATGACCATAGGCAATACACTTTACTCCTGTTCATCCACTCAGTGGGGGCATGGTTGGGAGCCAAGCAACCAGTGTCATAGCTAATATGGAATGGCCTCATTGGACCTTGCTCCCGGAGGGAGCAACAAACAAACACACACACACACAACTGCCTTGCCAATCCAAGTACCAGGCAGTGGACACGCAACAGATCGAAACATGGAAACATAAAAACATGACTGCAGAATCTGAGCATATGGCCTATGTAGTCTGCCCATCCATATCCACAACAATAGTCCCCTTTTTCCCCTAAGAGATCCTCTGTGTTTGTCCTTTGTTCTTTTGCAATCTGATACTGTTCCCATCCCTACTACATCCACTGGGAGAGTATTCCACACAACTACCATTCTTCCTATGAACAGGTGTTTGCTCATAGCGCACCTGAGTCCATCCCCTCTCACCCTCATCTTGTGTTCTGTCGAAGCTGATTTGGTAGATAATCAAAATAGCCATTCCTTCTGTGCTTTTATGCCAAAGAGGTAATTGCCCATTTCTATCATATCTACTCCATCTGTCCTGTCCGCTGATGTTTACATGTCATGATCATTCGCTCTGTCCCAATATGCCGTATGATGAAGACCACCATTCACTGCAGTTACCACCCTGTTTATATCCTTTACAAGGTCCTGTCTCTAGAACTGCACATATTACGGCAGTTGAGGTCACACTAGAGGTACTATCATCTCTTGTTCTATGCTGGCCATTCCTCTCCCCATGTACCCAGACACCCTTCTGGCTCTTGGCATCACCGTTTCCACTTGTCAATCTACGTGATGATCATCATCACAAATTATCATCCAGCTACCACTCCTCTCATGTGGACTGATGCACTTCACCCCCTACACTGTAACACTCCCTCAGTCTTTTGCAAGACCCGGAGTGGGCCTGGGTTACCAAAGATTGCTGGGTGCTAGATACCATTCAGTTTGGCTTTGTCCCGGAATGCAAAGAACCAATGCCGGATGCCTTCGTCATCTTTCCTTGTGGGTCTGTGATCAAGAGTGCTGCATATCTTGATAAATTGGAAGACTGGGCATATCTTGATAAACTGGAAGATGGCATCAAAATGGCAGATGAAATTTAATGTGGACAAGTGCAAAGTTATGCAGCTAGGGAAGAACAACCCAAACTATGGTTACACGATGCAAGGTTCCACATTAGGAACTACCACCCAGGAAAAAGATTTAGGTGTCATTGTGGATAACATGTTAAAACCGTCCACCCAGTGTGCAGCGGTGGCCAAGAGAGCAAATAGAATGCTAGGTATCATATGGAAAGGAATGGAAAATAAAACAAAAGATACTATAATGCCTCTATATCGTTCCATGGTGAGACCGCACCTTGAATATTGTGTGCAATTCTGGTCGCCGTATCTTAAAAAGGATATAGCGATATTAGAAAAGGTTCAGAGAAGAGCCACCAAAATGGTAAAGGGGATGGAGGGATACTCCTATGAAGAAAGGCTAAAAAGGGAAGGGCTCTTTAACCTGGAAAAGAGACGGCTGAAGGAAGATATGATAGAAGTCTATAAATTAATGAACGGAGTGGAACGGGTAAACGTAGATCGATTGTTTACATTATCAGAATATAGAAAGACTAGGGGACATGCAATGAAGCTACAAGGTAAACTATTTAAGACTAATAAAAGAAAGTATTTTTTCACTCAACGTGTAATCAAACTCTGGAATTTGTTACCGGAGGATGTAGTAAAGGCTGTTAGTGTAGCTGGGTTTAAAATGGGGGTGTCTCACTGGATTCTGATGAGTCACTAATGTGGTTGCTGGTCTCCACAATCCCCTCATGGAATGGAGGGACTGTCAGCCCTGGACCCATGCTAGGAGGAACTGGGCCAAGAATATTGGAGACCTGGGTGGTTGGACATCCCCTTGTAGAGGCATGGATCACCATACCAGTGGAGCTGGGGCTAGATGTTGCCACCATGGTCGCAGCAGAGGTGCCTGATGTTGCAGTGTCACCACTCTCAAGGGCAGGCCCTGTCATCACAGGCTGCACATCACTGCTTGCCTGTGTTGGAATGTGGATTGACCATGATGTAACCCTGCTCATCTCATGCAGGACCTTCACAATGGGCATGTGCAGCTTGTCAATGGAGGTGTTTAGCCACTCAGTGGAAATAACCTGCTTCTTCTGCAGCACCACACTTCACTGGAACAGTTCGAGCTGGATCCATCCCCTTGACTGCAGGGCGGTACTGTGTCTGAGCAGCCTCTGTGCATACCTAAGTATCTGCTGTGAGGACCCTCTGCTGGTGTGTTTCTCCCCTCCATCTGTGTCCTGGTGCTGCTCTTGTGTTGGGGAGGGAGCCAGAATCTCCAGATCAGCAGGAACACTCTCGGCCTCTGCTTGCAGCTTGGCCCCCTCATCTAGGTCTGCCCGCTGAGGGAAGGGTCAGGACAGCTGTTATAGTTGGTGATTCAATCATTAGGCATGTAGATAGCTGGGTGGCTGGTGGACGTGAGGATCGCCTGGTAACATGCCTGCCTTGTGCAAAGGTAGCGGACCTCACGCACCGCCTAGATAGGATCATAAATAGTGCTGGGGAGGAGTCTGCTGTCTTGGTAGATGTCGGTACCAATGACATAGGAAAATGTGATAGGGACGTTTTGGAGGCTAAATTTGAGTTTTTAGGTAGGAAGTTGAAATCCAGAACTTCCAGGATAGCATTCTCCGAAATGCTTCCTGTTCCACGTGCAGGACCCAAAAGGCAGGCAGAGCTCCGGAGTCTCAATGCGTGGATGAGACGATGGTGCAAGGATGAGGTTTTGGATTTGTTAGGAACTGGGGAACATTCTGGGGAAAGGAGGGGCTCTTCCGAAGGGATGGGCTTCAACTTAATCAGGATGGAACCAGACTGCTGGCATTAACCTTTAAAAAGGAGATAGAGAAGCTTTTAAACTACAAAATAGGGGAAAGCCGACAGTCGCCCAAGAGCAGATGGTTCGGAAGAAGGTATCCTTGAAGGATACTACCAAAAGCAGTGAGGTTCCAAAAAAGAGTATAGTAGCCCAAATGCCCTTGAGTATGGTGCAGACAGAGCATAAGGATTCCAAATTATCCATGCCTACCAATAGCCAGATTAATATTAATAAAAAACAGTCTCTAAAATGCTTGTATGCAAATGCTAGAAGTCTAAGCAATGAGATGGGAGAGTTAGAATATATAGCACTAAATGAGAGGTTAGATATGATTGCAATCTCAGAGACATGGTGGAAGGAGGATAACCAGTGGGACACTGTGATACCTGGATACAAACTATATCGTAATGATAGAACTGATCAAATTGGTGGAGGTGTTGCACTCTATGTTAGAGAGGGCATTGAGTCAGAAAGGATTAAAGTTTTGCAGGAAACAAAATTTGCTGTAGAATCTCTATGGATTGAAATTCCATGTATGAAGGGGAAGTTGATGGCAGTGGGGGTGTACTATCGACCGCCTGGCCAGAATGAACAAATGGATGATGAAATGCTCAAAGAAATCAAGGAAGCTAACAAATGTCACAGCAGAGTAGTAATAATGGGTGATTTCAATTACCCCGGTATCGACTGGGTCAGTGTCATGGCAGGACATGCTGGGAGATAAATTTTCTAGATGAAATAAATGACTGCTTCCTGGAGCAGCTGGTTCATGAACCGACCAGAGGGGAAGCCATACTGGACCTAGTCCTTAGTGGAACACCAGATCTGGTGCAAGAAATAAGGGTGTTGGGACCACTTGGCAGTAGTGATCATAGCATGATTGTGTTTGATTTAATTAGTGGAGGAGGGATAGTAAAGAAATCCACAGTACTACCTTTTAACTTTCGAAAGAGAGACTATGATAAAATGAAGAATATAGTTAAGAAAAAATTAAAAGGAGCAGTTGCAAAGGTTAAAGACAGCAAGCTTGGGTGTTATTTAAAAATACTATCCTCGAAGCCCAGACCAGCTGTATTCCACGTATTAAGAAAAGTGGAAGAAAGTCCAAAAAACTTCCAGCATGATTTAAAGGTGAGGTCAGAAAGACTGTTGCTGCCAAAAAAGCATCTTTCAGGAAATGGAAAAAAGAGCCAAACGACGAAAACTGGAAACAGCACAAGCACTGGCAAGTTAAATGCAAAGCATTGATAAGGCAGGCAAAGTGAGAATTTGAGAAGGAACTTGCTACGGAAGCAAAAACATGAAATAAAGACTTTTTCAAGTACATTCGTAGCAAAAAGCCTGTGAGAGAGTCAATTGGACCGTTAGATGATAGAGGGGTAAAAGGGGAAGTAAGAGGAGACAAGGCTATAGCGGAGAGACTGAATGAATTCTTTGCTTCGTTCTTTACTGAGGAAGATGTAGGGATGTTACCCAAGACTGAAGTGGTATTTAAAGGTGATACTGCAGAGGAATTGACAGAAATATCACTACACCGGGAAGATGTATTACAACTATTTGATAAACTGAATAGTAGCAAATCACCTGGACCGGATGATATACATCCAAGAGTGTTGAAAGAACTGAAATATGAGATTGTAGTCCTGCTATTGGTAATCTGTGAATTTTCATTAAAATCATCTGTAATACCTGAAGATTGGAGGGTCGCCAATATAACGCCAATTTTTAAAAAGCGTTCCAGGGGTGACCCGGGAAATTACAGACTGGTGAGCCTGACGTCAGTATCGGGGAAAATGGTAGAAACCATCATAAAGAAAAAAATTACAGAGCATGTAGATAGTCATGGCCTAATGGGAGACAGCCAACATGGCTTTAGACAAGGAAGATCTTGTCTTACTAATCTGATATGTTTTTTTGAAGGTGTGAATAAACAGCAGGGCCGGATTTAGCTATACGCCATGTACGCCATGGCGTAGGGCCCACAGCTGCAAAGGGCCCACAAAAATTGAACTAGTTAGGCTTTTTTTTTTAATAAAATAAAAAAAAACCTGCTGGCTGCCGCCGCGGGGCCCCCTCTGCTGCCGCGGCAGCATGGACTGACCCGCGGGGGCCCCCTCTGTAAGCTCGGTCCCTCCCTCCGTGCCTCCGTGTCTCCCTCCGTGCAGGCTGTTAGAGACGCGAAGGAGACAGTCTGCCTTCGCGTCTCTCACAGCCTGCACGGAGGGAGACACGGAGGCACGGAGGGAGGGACCGAGCTTACAGAGGGGGCCCCGCGGCGGCAGCCAGCAGGTTTTTTTTTTTAAATTAAATTTTACTTTAGGCCGGGGGAGGGGGAGGGGGTAGGACTGGTAATTGGGGGGGCTGGGACTGGGGCTGGAAATGGGTTGGGACTGGGACTGGAAATGGGCTGGGACTGGGACTGGAAATGGGTTGGGGGGATTAAGTCTGGAGGTGGGCTGATGAAGTTAGGACTGGTAATGGGCTGTGGGCTGTTGGGGGGGGGTTAGAACTGGTAATGGGCTTTGGGGGGGGTTAAGACTGGTAATGGGCTGTGGGCTGATGGGGGCTGTCTGGTAATGGGCTATGGGGGGGGTTACGACAGGAAATTGGCTGGGGGGGGTTAAGACTGGAGGTGGGCTGATGGGGTTAGGACTGGTAATGGGCTGTTGGGGGGGGTTAAGAACTGGTAATGGGTTTTGGGGGGTTTAGACTGGTAATGGGCTGTGGGCTGATGGGGGCTGTCTGGTAATGGGCAATGGGGGGGCTAGGACTGGAAATAGGATGGGGGTTAAGACTGGAGGTGGGTTGATGGGGTTAGGACTGATAATGGGCTGTTGGGGGGTTTAGAACTGGTAATGGGCTTTGGGGGGGGTTAAGACTGGTAATGGGCGGTGGGCTGATGGGGGCTGTCTGGTAATGGGCTATGGGGGGGGGTTAGGACTGGAAATGGGCTGGGGGGTTAAGACTGGAGGTGGGCTGATGGGGTTAGGACTGGTAATGGGCTGTGGGCTGATGGGCTGATGGGGGGGGGTTAGGACTGGCAATGGGCTATGGGGGGCTGACTGGAAATGGGTTGATGGGGTTAGGACTGGAAGTGGGCTGATGGGGGGTTAGGACTGGTAATGGGTTATAGGGGGGGCTTAAACTGAAAATGGGGTGATGGGGGGTTAGGACTGGTATTGGGTTGGGGGGTTGCTAGGACTGGAAATGGGCTGATGGGTGGCTAGGACTGGAAATGGGCTGATGCAGGGACTAGAAGGGAATGGATGCTGGGTGAGGCTGGAACTAGAAGGGAGCTGATGTTGGGGGAGGATTAGAATGGGATGGGGCTGGAAGAGTAAAATGGAGAAGGGAAAAATATTTTGTGTGGGAGGGATAAAAAAATCTACAATTGGCCGGGTATTGGGAGAGTAAGTGGGGATTGAGGATGGAGGGGTAAAATTTGAGTGGATGAAATAGGAATGAGGAAAGAGCAAAAGGAGAAAGATTAGTATGTTAAAGCAGATGTAGAGAGAGAATGGAAAAAAACTAGAAGAGAGAAGAAAGGACAAATGGACAGCAGACGATGGAGAGTTAGCAGAAGACATGAAGAAACCAGAAGAAAGTGGCTGGAGCAATTGCAGCTGAAAAAAATGCACAAAAGGTAGAAAAATATCTCTTTATTTTGAATTTATTAATTGGAATATGTCAGCTCTGGTAAATGTGCATCATTAACGTCTGCGCTTTGTTTAGTACAAGAGCAAATTAATGTATAGTTTTATTTCTACAGTGTTGTACATTCCAAGTTTGGCTTTTGGGATTCCCAGTTTAATTATTGTCTTCCTGTTTCTAAAATGTGATTACTTGTTTGGTGATGGTCTATGTTCTGCATGTGTAACTGAGCTGAGGTGTTCTGTTTATATAATTCCTATTTGACATTGCCACTTGTTCTCTTTCCCCAGTAGGTCATGTATTGTTGTTCTCTGAAATGTATTGGTTTAATATTTGCAGTGTTGCCTTTTGATTGGTAGAGTATGGTGCTTTGTGAGTCCTGGTAGTGCTGTTAGGATACGGCGGGTTTGCTATGGGTTCTAAATGGGCAGTGTTTGTAGTAGTTCCTAATGTGTCTGGCAGTTGGCACTGGATTATAGTAATGTAGAAATCTTTTAGTCTTTCTTTATCCATGCACTCATTAAGAGGCACGTTTACTAAAAGTTAGTATATGGTAACATTATGCAAATATTTATGCAAATGAGGTCCCTTATGCAAAAGAGGCCCACCCCCCCCCTTGGGCCGCACCTGCTGGGGGCCCACAATTTTTGTTGGCATAGGGCCTCACTCAAGGTAAATCCGGCCCTGATAAACAGGTAGACAAAGGTGAGTCGGTTGATATAGTGTATCTGGACTTTCAGAAAGCCTTTGACAAGGTCCCTCATCAGAGACTTTTGGCAAAACTAAAAAGTCATGGGATAGGAGGCAGTGTACTATTGTGGATCGGGAACTGGTTAAAAGATAGAAAGCAGAGGGTAGGGCTAAATGGCCAATATTCCCAATGGAAAAATGTGAATAGTGGAGTACCCCAGGGATCTGTAATGGGTCAGCTACTTTTTGACATATTCATAAATGACCTAGAAAAGGGAATAACCAGTGAGGTTATCAAATTTGCAGATGATACAAAACTGTTTAAAGTTGTTAAAACCCAAGAGGACTGTGGAAAACTGCAGGAAGATCTGGATAAATTGGAAGACTGGGCATCCAAATGGCAAATGAAATTTAATGTGGACAAGTGCAAATTTATTCACCTAGGGAAGAGCAACCCAAACTATAGTTATACGATGCAATGTTTCACATTAGGAACCACCACCCAGGAAAAAGATTTAGGCATCATTGTGAATAACATGTTAAAACCCTCGGCCCAGTGTGCAACGACGGCCAAGAGAGCAAATAGAATGCTAGGTATCATAAAAAAAGGAATGGAAAATAAAACAAAAGATATTATAATGCCTCCATATCGTTCCATGGTGAGACCGCACCTTGAATATTGTGTGCAATTCTGGTCGCCGTATCTTAAAAAGGATATAGCGTTATTAGAAAAGGTTCAGAGAAGAGCCACCAAAATGGTAAAGGGGATGGAAGGATACTCCTATGAAGAAAGGCGTAAAAGGTTAGGGCTCTTTAACCTGGAAAAGAGACGGCTGAGGGGAGATATGATAGAAGTCTATAAATTAATGAACGGAGTGGAATGGGTAAACGTAGATTGATTGTTTACGTTATCAGAATATAGAAAGACTAGGGGACATGCAATGAAGCTACAGGGTAAACTATTTAAGACTAATAAAAGAAAATATTTTTTCACTCAACGTGTAATCAAACTCTGGAATTTGTTACCGGAGGATGTAGTAATGGCTGTTAGTGTAGCTGGGTTAAAAAAAGGTTTGGACAAGTTCCTGGAGGAAAGTTCCATAAACCATTATTAAGAAGGGACCCAGGATATCATTGCTTGACCCATTACAAGCATTGTGAAACCTGTGTCTTTTGGGGAAACTGCTAGGTACGTGTGACCTAGATTGGCCACTGTTGGAAACAGGATACTGGGCTTGAGGGACCTTGGTCTGACCCAGTATGGCATATCTTATGTTCTTATGAGGCCTATTATGCAAATGAGGCCCCGCACCGAGTCTCCGCACATGGCCCCGCACCCCCCTTGGGCTGTTCCTGCCCATCACCTTGTCCACTTTTAGTTTAGCTAGATCCTCATGAACACAGTCTTCTGAAAATCATTTGAGATGCCCCTCACTTTTGTTCCTGTTTGTGGGTATTGTCTAAGGTCCTGCTCCCGACCCTTCATCTTTGAACACAGAACAGAAATATTTGTTAAGCAATTCCGCTTTATCCTCATCAGCTTCTATATATTTCTCCCCTTCACCCTTGAGTTTGTCAATACCATTTTTTCCCTTTCTTCCTCTCATTAACATATCTGAAAAATGTCTTATCCCCCCATTTTATTGCATTGATTATTTCCTCTTCTTTTTTGTATCTTTGCTTTCTTGACTACTTTGCCAGTCTCTCTAAGTTTTTCCAAACATAGATGCCTGTCTTCCTCTCTCTGTAACCGCTTGTATTTCATGAAGGCTTCCCTCTTTTTCTTTACCTTTTCAGCTACCTCTTTTGAGAACCTATTCCTATTCCTATTCAAGCGAGAATCACTTTCAAGACACTGCTCCTGGCCTTTAAAGCGTACAAAGGTCTCGCCTCCACCTCATTATCGGAGATGATACAACCAATCCCACCCAACAGACTAAGAAGAACCACGGAAATAAATATGCTAATCGTACCAAAGGAAGTCATAAGATACAACTCTACAACATTGAGCAGAGCCTTCAGTCTATGTGCCCCAAAACTTTGGAACACCCTGCCATCACACATTAGGGCCATCTCCGATCTCAGCCAGTTCAGGAAGGCCCTTAAACATCACCTTTTCCTCAAATACTTCCCAGAGAACAAAGAAATACAGTCACCCCCAAATATCAATAACTACATTCCAACCACATAAACTTTCCAGTCTCAACAGCACATTACACTACTTCACCAGATTAACAGTTCGCTTTTCAGACACTATGACACTGCTATGTATATAGTTGTTTTGTAAATAGTTGCTCCTGTTATCCAAGTTGATCTTCCTGTTAACTGTAATGACCAGATAAATGTAACTTGTCTGAGGTTTCTTGTTCCATGTAAACCGCGCTGATAACGAATAGTGCAGTATATAAAAAATGTTAATAAATAAATAAATAAAATAAATAAACCATAGCGGCGTTCTTTTTCTTTTACCTTTATGTACCATTCTAACAAAAAGGTTGGTTGCCCTTACATATCCCCTTTGAGATTTGCCCACTGTTTTTCTACATCCCCCAGCTTTTCCCATCCTGCTAATGACTCTTTGAGGTATTGTCCTGTCTTGGCAAACTTAGTTGTCCTAAAGTCCAAGACCCTCACTTTTGAATGGATTTTATCAGCCCTAGCCCTAATAGTGAACCATACCATATGGTGATCACTGGATGCAAGATGATCTGCCACTATAACATCAGAAAGACTTTCCCCATTGGTAAACATCAAGTCCAGTATAGCCCCTTCACCTATGGGTTCTGTTACCAGTTGCCTGAATAGTTCTTCCTGTAAAGAATCCAGGATCTCCTTACTTCTAGATGACACAACAGCAGGGATGCACCAATCAGCATCCGGCATACTGAAATTCCCTATCAGTAGCACTTCCCCTTTCCTGACAATGCTGCATATTTCTTCTATTAAATCTCTGTCCACATCTTCTCTCTATGATGGAGGTCTGTATATCACACCAATGCAAATGGATTTCTTTTTCCCTCTTTCTAGTTTATCCCACACCACCTCCTCTCTCTCTCTTAAGCCCTGTATTTCCATAGCTTTAATATTATTTTTTTACATATAGTGCCACTCCTCCTCCCCTTCTTCCTACCCTGTCCTTTCTGAATAACATATAGCCTGGTATAGTTATATCCCAGTCATGGTTGTCCATGAACCATGTCTCTATAACTGCCACTAAATCCAAGTCAGCCTCTCCTATTAAAGCCTCAACATCTAGGAACTTATTTGCCATGCTATGGGCATGTATAGACACTGCTCTCCAGATGTTGCCCCTTGTACCTATTTCTATAAAGGTACTTAATGTTTCACTTACCTGGGGGCTTTCTTCACCTATTCCTATTGAATCTAGTTTAAAGTCCTCTTCAGTTGATTAGCCAGTCTGCTACTAAAGACATGTTGATCCTTCTTGAACAGATGGACACCATCTCTGCTCTGCAGCCCTTGGAACATCATGCCATGGTCCAGTAAACCTACCCTCCTGATTCCCTGGTATCTACCAGGGGGCTTCCTGGTGGTCTGAATGGTGATTAACACAGAAGCAATCTCCCTCAACTCCTGCCCCTTCTGCCATGGATTCCTAAATGATAGCAGTAGCCCCTAGCAGTAATCTTGCAGACCTTCTGTCAGAGTCAATCCCTAGATGTAATACAACAAGACTACTTCTAGAGGTCACCACCACCAAGAAACTCCCATGTTGGTCCTTGAGGGGTGGGGTATGAGGAGGGGGAAGGGTTTGGGGGGATGTTTGGAGGCAACGGGATCCTTGGGGACTTCTAGTCCAAAGGTGTCTGTTCAAAGCTGTTATGTGCTGGAGGGTTAAATGCTAGCAGGTCTGTGCAAAGGGATATGTGCTCAGGGCAGTGTTGAGTGCAAAGCAGGGGAGGAATAGCAGTCATGGATTTCTCAGTTTTCTTTAAGGGCAGCAGCCATGCTATCAGACTGCCAGTATAGAACCTGCACTAACGTACAGTACTACCTTTTAACTTTCAAAAGGGAGACTATGATAAAATTAGGAAAATAGTTAAGAAAAAACTAAAAGGAGCAGTTGCAAAGGTTAAAGACTTAAATCAAGCTTGGGTGTTGTTGAAAAATACTATCTTGGAAGACCAGACCAGCTGTATTCCACGCTTTAAGAAAAGTGGAAGGAAGTCCAAAAAACTGCCAGCATGGTTTAAAGGTGAGGTCAGAGAGGCTGTTGTTGCCAAAAAAGCATCTTTCAGGAAATGGAAAAAAAGAGTCAAATGATGAAACCTGCAAAGAGCAAAAGCAATGGCAAGTCAAATGCAAGACATTGATAAGGCAGGCAAAGGGAGAATTTGAGAAGAAGCTTGCTGCGGAAGCAAAAACGTGAAATAAAGACTTTTTCAAGTACATTCATAGCAAAAAACCTGTGAGAGAGTCAGTTGGTCCATTAGATGATAGAGGGGTTAAAGGGGCACTAAGAGGCGGTAAGGCGATAGCGGAGAGAGTGAATGAATTCTTTGCTTCGGTCTTTACTGAGGAAGATGTAGGGATGTTCCCCATGACTGAAGAGGTATTTAAAGGTGCGGAAGAATTGAAGGAAATATTGATACATCGGGAAGATGTATTACAACTATTAGATAAACTGAAGAGTAGCAAATCACCTGGGCTGGATGGTATACATCCAAGGGTGTTGAAAGAACTGAAATATGAGATTGCAGACCTGCTATTAGTAATCTGTGAATTTTCATTAAAATCATATGTAATACCTGAAGAATGGAGGATCGCCAATGTAACGCCAATTTTTAAAAAGGGTTCCAGGGGTGATCCGGGAAACTACAGACCGGTGAGCCTGACATCACTACCAGGAAAAATGGTATAAACCATCATAAAGAACAAAATTACTCAGCATGTAGATAATCATGGCCTAATGGGAGACAGTCAACATGGCTTTAGACAAGGAAGATTTTGTCTTACTAATCTGTTATGTTTTTTTGAAGATGTGAATAAACAGGTGGGCAAAGGTGAGTCGGTTGATATAGTGTATCTGGACTTTCAGAAAGCCTTTGACAAGGTCCCTCATCAGAGACTTTTGGCAAAACTAAAGAGTCATAGGATAGGAGGGAGTGCACTATTGTGGATCAGGAACTGGTTAAAGATAGAAAGCAGTGGGTAGGGCTAAATGGTCAATTTTCACAATGGAGAAAGGTGAATAGTGGTGTACCCCAGGGATCTGTGCTGGGTCTGCTGCTTTTTGACATATTCATAAATGACCTGGAAAAGGGAATAACGAGTGAGGTTATCAAATTTGCCGATGACACAAAACTATTTGATGTTTTTAAAACCAAAGAGGATTGTGGAAAATTGCAAGAGGATGTTGATAAATTGGAAGAATGGGCATCAAAATGGCAGATGAAATTTAATGTGGACAAGTGCAAAGTTATGCACCTAGGGAAGAACAACCCAAACTATGGTTATACGATGCAAGGTTCCACATTAGGAACCACCACCCAGGAAAAAGATTTAGGCGTCATTGTGGTTAACATGTTAAAACCCTCTGCACCGTGTGCAGCGGCGGCCAAGAGAGCAAATAGAATGCTAGGTATCATAAGGAAAGGAATGGAAAATAAAACAAAAGATGCCTCTATATCGTTCCAAGGTGAGACCGCACCTTGAATATTTTGTGTAATTCTGGTTGCCGTATCTTAAAAAGGAGGATTGCACCCGTTCTCAGTGGACCATCCCTCAAAGACTCTCCACACTCGAATGTACGACAAGGATGTGGACTTTTTCCTGGTTTTGAGAAGCATGGATATCACCTGGGCCGAATAACCCCACTTACTCAGCTTAGCCCTGGGACCCAGGATATCAATGCTTGACCCATTACAAGCATTGTGGAACCTGTGTCTTTTGGGGAAACTGCTAGGTACATATGACCTAGATTGGCTACTGTTGGAAACAGGATACTGGGTTGATGGACCTTGGTTAAAAAGGGAGTCCATGTCCCACCCAGTCCCCACACCACTGCATTCTACCTGGGTAACACACAATTTTTAGCACAGGGGCTTTATGCTACCTTTCAACACAGTGTTGAAACTGTGTGCTAACCCCGTGGTACCTGGTAGCAAGGCTTAGTTAATATGCCCTTTTGTAAGGTTTTGAATTTTATTTATTTATCACATTTAATATACCACCTCTGACAACAGCTCTAAGGTCATGTTGTTATTGTTGTTGTTGTTGAGTGCCGTCAAGTCATTGTCGACTCATGGTAACCCTCTGGATAGTTGTCCTGAATTGCATTCGATCTTCAGTGAGGTGTCTCATTGTTGACAGACTGGCACCCATAGCTGCTGTTATTGTATCGATCCATCTCATTGCTGGCCTTCCTCTTTTGCATTGATCTTCTACCTTGCCAAGCATGATGTCTTTCTCTAATGATCTCTCTCTTCGCATAGTGTGTCCAAAGTATGAAAGTTGAAGTCTTGTCCTCTGAGTTTCTAAAGAAAGCTTAGGTTTGATCTCCTCTAGTACTGACTGGTTTGTTCTTCGGGCAGTTCATGGAATACGCAGTATTAGTCGCCAGCACCATAATTCAAAGGTATCAATTTTCTTCCTGTCTATCTTTTTCCCAGTCCAACTTTCACATCCATATTTTATTTACATTCTCTTATATACTGCGCTATTCCACATCAGAGCGGTTTACATGGAACAACAAAACTTACACATTTCAATTGGTTGATCTGTGTTTACAATTAACAGGTACTCGAACTTGGATCCAAACTTGGGTAACTATTTACATTTGTATAATCTAGTACTGATGCATCATTTGATGCAATGATGTTATTGAAAATGCCATTGCTTGAACAAGTCGGATCTTTGTATGGAGAGAGACATCTCTGCTCTTGAAAATCTTGTCTAGGTCCTGCATAGCCATTCTGCCAAGAGCAATGCGTCGTCGGATTTCTTGACTGCTTGTTGCTTCTTTATTGATAGTTGATCCAAGTAATTTAAAGTTGTTCACGATTTCAATTTCTTCTCCTTCAACGATGAACCTGTTGATTTTGACAGTTGTCATGATCTTTGTCTTCTTAACATTAAGGTACAGACCCATTTTAAGACTATATTCCTTGATTTTGAGAAAAAAATGTATCAAATCATCTTCAATTTCAGCCAGTAATGTGGTATCATCAGCATAGCAAAGGTTGTTGATGAGTCTTCCACCAGTCTTCACACGTCTGTTGTCTTCATACAGTCCTGCTTCTCTGATGATTTGTTTTGCATATATATTAAAGAGGTAGGGGGAATGTATGCAGCCTTGTCATACACCTTTGCTGATTTTAAACCATTCTATTTCTCCTAGTTCTGTTTGAACTGTTGCTTCTTGATCAGTGTAAAGATTATGCAAGAAAACGATCAGGTGTTCTGGTATACCCATGCTTCTTAATGTGGCCCAGAGTTTCTCATGGTTTACACAGTCAAAAACTTTGCTGTAGTCAATAAAACACATATAGATATCCTTTTGATATTCTTTTGTCTTTTCAAGGATCCATCTCACATCTGCGATAATGTCTCTCATTCCTCTCCCTTTCCTGAACCTTGCTTGCACTTCTGGCAGTTCTTGTTCCAGGTGTGGTTGTAGTCTCTGCTGAATGATCTTGAGTAGAATCTTGTTGGCATGTGGGATCAGAGTGATTGTGCGATAATTTCCACAGTCAGTCGGGTCACCTTTCTTCAGTATTGGTCTAAACACAGATCTTTTCCAGTCAGTTGGCTATGAATTTGTCTTCCAAATTTCCTGGCAGAGCCTTGTAAGTATGGTAACAGCTTCATCTGATTGCTGTAATAACTCAATGGGAAAATGCCTGTAGCTTTGTTCTTTGCTAAGGCTTTCAATGCTGCTTCGACTTCTTCTTTCATCACCAATGGTTCCTGATCATAAGGTATATAGTAGGTTGAAACGGCTGTTGATCCACTTGATCTTTATCATATAATGACTCTGTATATTTTTCCATCTTTTCTTGATCTTCTCAGCATCATTCAACATGGATCCTTGAGCATTTTGTAGCATTCCAATTCGAGGCTAGAATTTTTTCTTTAATTCTTGTAGTTTTAGAAAAGCTGATCTTGTTCTTCCTTTAATTTATTTATTCCATTACAGTTCTTGCAGGTTTCTTCTTAACTATAAATGCAATACCATTTCTTCTTTGTCTTTCATTTCCAGCATAGTAAACCATATGGTCATCAGATGCAAAGTGCCCAAAGCCAGTCCATTTCAGTTCACTGACACCCAACAGATCGAGTTGTACATTTTCCATTTCATTCTTGACCACCTCCAACTTCCCTTGGTTCATGCTTCGCACGTTCCATATCCCAATATATAAGATATCTTGCAACCTCTGACTCTCTTTTCATGCACAGCTACATCAGCAGATCCAACCACATCATAAATGCTGGCTTTACTCTGAGAAGTTTTCAGTTCATCCCCAGTAGCCATTTGAGTGCCTTCCAACCTGGGGGTGTCATCTTCCAGCACTATATTGCAATTTATTTTGTGACTATCCATTGGGTTTTCGAGGCAAGATACAGAAGTAGATTTGCCAAGCCTTTCTTCTGCACAGTTAATTCCAGTGTTATTGCATTTGCCACAGAAATATGATTCTCAGCTTACAACACCATCCCATTCTGCTGCTGCCCAGATGGGTGGTTTGTCTTAGTCAAAGGAAAATATAAAATAAATCTCAAAAAGTAATATACACATAAAAGGAAAGCTGTAAGTGTTGTCTGGGTCTGGAGACTGATTTTTGTTTCTTGCCTGTTTAGTCTTGTTTTTAAGTTAAAAATCCGTTTACTTTATAACAGAGCTCTTCATCAATGAAGGGATCATTATGACATTGGAAAACTGACTAGAACATGAGTCTTTTCTTGACTTTTTTACAGACTGGCTATAAAGCTAACAGCTCAGTGATCAGAATTGTAGTTTGGAATGACTTAATTACACTCAATTCCTTTATAAATATATATTGCCCCATCCCTTTTTCGAGTTTATTCATCTCTTCTGAAATCAGAAACAGCAGTAGCCCCCAGTATTCCTGCAGCATCTCTATTATAATTAGTCATGGAATCTCTGGAACTTGCCTTTAGGAAATAAGATTTTAAAGTGTTTTTTTTTCAAATGTTGCCTAAGAATTTGGGGTTAGTTCAAATAGTTTAAGGAGAAATCATGAGGGGGTTTGGCTGGGTGAATAGATTATTTCATTTCATTTCAGTTATTATTGCACTTATTATTTATGTCACACCCCTAGTATAAATTCTGCCCAATGTGGTTTACAACAGATAAAACCTTATAAAATCAGAAAATGACAAAACCATAAAATATATTTCCTTATCGTCCCTCCAGTCCAGTCCCGCACCTCAGGGTAGTGCACCTCTTCCAGCAGCTTGGAGACTGAGCATGTCACAAACTTGATGACCTCAGGGTACTTAGGCAGCTGGCACCACCCACCAGTCCCCAGTAATGCTCAGTCTCCCAGCAGCTGGAGTGATGATCTCTGAGTGAGGACTCACAGAAGGACAACTAAGACAGAGTTGTTTTCTTTATTTTTTTTTCTTAATTAGTCTTATTTGGGTTGTTTTGTGTGAGGGTGAGCCTCCTCCCTTATCTCCTTCCCCCTCTTGGAAGCCGTTGAACAAAGAAAAAAAAATAGAAAGTCAGTCAGAGGAGTGCTCCGAGGACCGAGGTTTTGCCAGTCAGGGAGCTGGGAGGCAGGCGCTACTCCTGAACCCATTCTGCGGGTGAGGAGTGGCGGCCCCAGAGGGGGGGGGGAGAGCAGCAAAGACAAGCACAGACAGAGTGTGGGCGCTTTATCCCCCCACCTCATCCCATCTTACATGCTGCAGCTGCTGGGCGGTGGAGCAGGAGTGGGCTGTTGGCTGTCTCTCTGGAGCTGGTAAGAAGGTTTGGTGGAGGAGAGTTGCCGGAAAGCCCTGGAAGGGAGTTCGGTCGGTTGCTCTGACTACATGGCAGTGGCGTGAGTGGGCCACGAGCGGGTTCAGTGCCATTTTGGGTTGAGCAGGAAAAGTCATGGCAGAGGGCTGTTTCCTACGGTTTGTCCCTGTAGTCTTTTTTTTTTTGCCCGGAGTTGCTGTCCGTCGCATTTTTTGCTCAGGGGGTTCTAGAGGTGGATCTGTCCCAGGGATTGCGCTTTCATTAAAAAAAAAATTTGTTTTCAGACGGAGGTGTGAGAGGGCCTTGGGGCTCATTCCTTGTTCAGGGGCTGCTACAAGGTGGGCATCACTCTCAGGGCTCTGCAAGGGTCATGCCTGCGAGGCCACAGTGTGGTGCATGTGGGGTTTGCAGAAGCACACTCTCTGTGGAAGGCGTTTGCTGGGGCTGCCCAGCAGAGATGCACACAGTCGAGCAGTCAGTGATGGCAGAGGTGGTGGCCCCCGTGGTTTCTCCGGGGTCACAGGGGGTGGGGGGGCCCATGCCAGGGCTGCCTATGCTGCAGCATTGCCAGAAGGATTTGGACTCTCCAGGTCCTTCCTCCTCCCTGGAGTTTTTTCCCCTGAGTTTGTGTTATTGCTGCACAAGGCTTTCTGTCATAAGCAACAAGCAGAGGACAAGGGGCGCTACCCCAGGAAAAGGAAGATTCTGGGAGCCGCGTCAGGTTTGGAACCGGATCCCATGCACGTCCCATCTAAGAGACGCCCAATAGAGGAGACAGTGGAAGGGTCCGGGTCCTCTTCCTCAGAGGGGGACCTGGAGGCTGGTTTGGAGTTGGAGGAACTCGAGGAGGGGAAAAATCCCTCAAGAGGAGGAGTCTCGAGTGGTAAGGGTGTTCCAGAAAGAGGAGCTGGTGGGCCTCATTGCGGAGTCATTTAAGATGCATAACATGCCCGCGGCGGGGACAGCTGAGGAGGAGTTGCTGGAGGATCCTATTCTACAAGCATTCTGCAAGCCTCAGAAGGTTTTACCATTGCATAGGATCATAAAACAAATGATCCTGGAAGAGTGGGAGCTTCCGGAGACCAGGCTCAGAGGGTCACGGGTCATGGCCCGGTTGTATCCCTTAGTGGAAGGTGAAAAAGAGATGTTTCGGTCTCTGAAGTTCGATGCCGCTGTGTCTGCCATGACTAAGAATACAACGATTCCAGTAGAGGGAAGTGCAGTGCTCAAGGATATGCAGGATAGGAAATTGGATGCCCTGTTAAAGCAGGCCTTTGAAGTAAGCGTGCTGTCACTTCAAGCCTCGGCCTGCGGGGCACTGGTAGCACGTGCCTGCCTGCATTGGGCACAATGCATTCCTGAGGCGTTAGAGGAGGCCCAGGATCTGGGGGTGGCGGCGCGGTTGGAGTCTGGGGCAGCCTACCTGGCCGATGCCTTCTATGACCTGGTTAGGTCTCTTTCTAATAGCAGGGCCTCAATGGTGGCGGCCCACCACTACCTCTGGCTTCAGAATCGGTCAGCGGATGTATCCTCCAAGGCCCATTTGAGCAATCTTCTGCTCAAGGGGAAGCAGCTTTTCGGGGAAGATTTGGAAAAGTTGGAGAAGGACCTGGGGGAGTCCAAGGGTGGCCATCTTCCTGAGGATAAGCCAAAGCAGAGTTGTACCGCTGGAGCGAACGGAGGCCAGGCCCGGGAGTTTGGGCATTTCTGGTCAGTGAGATTCTCGCCCTACCAAAGAGGACGTTTTGCGGCCAGGACCATTTCATGAGTTTTGAGGAGATGACAGAGGCCCGTCAGCTCAGAAGAAACTACAATAAAACGAAGGGGCCCAGGTGGGGGTGCAGCCCGTGGGAGGTTGGTTGCGGGACTTCTACCCTGCCTGGGTCCGGGTAACGTTGGATCAGTGGCTGCTGCAGGTGGTCCGGGAGGGCTATGCGCTAGAGTTAGCCCAGCTGCTAGCACCTGCCTTTGTTTGCTCTTCCTGCATGGCACCTGCAAAGGCACAAGGAGTGCGGCAGATGCTCGAACGGCTGCTGAGCCTGAAGGCGGTGGTGCCAGTGTAGGGAGAGCAGTGCGGAGAAGGTCGATACTCGATTTATTTTATTGTTCCAAAGAAGGGAGGGTTCTTTCGGCCTATCCTCAACCTCAAGCATGTGAAAAAGTGTCTGCGGGTTCCACGTTTTCAAATGGAAACCTTCAGGTCGGTAATGTTGGCTGTTCAGGAGGGAGAGCTCTTGACTTCCATAGATCTCACGGAAGCATACTTACATATCCCCGTTCATCCAGATCATCACCAATACCTGTGATTTGCCTTGCCCATGGGGTATTTTCAGTTTCAGGCGTTGCCATTCGGCTTAGCGATGGCCCCCCCGGACTTTCACCAAGGTGATGGTTGTGGTAGTGGTGGCCTTGCATCAAGAGGGCATATTAGTGCATCCGTACCTGGATGATTGGCTTATTCAAGCCAAGCCAAGTCGGGTGGTCGACTTTCTGAGCGAGCTCGGCTGGGTCATCAATTTCAGCAAGAGTCACTTGACCCCATCCCAGGACCTCAAGTACCTTGGGGCACACTTCGACTCCCGCAGAGGGAGGGTTTTTCTGCCGCAAAAGAGGGCAGAGGCACTACGGAGGCTGGTCCGTCAGTTTCGGCACATGACAAAGCTCTCGGCATGGTATTATCTTCAACTCACTCACAATGGCTCCTGTCACAGAACCTCCGCATTCAGCATAAGAAAACTGAGGTTCTCTTTATCACAAGAGACCCCAACTTCACTCCACCACCACATATAAGTGTCAAGGGAGCTGACCGAGGCACCAAGGACACAATAAAATACCTCGGAGTCACACTAGACCATAGGCTCGATATGAAATCACACATAAACAATATCATAAAATCTGTGTACTTCAAAATACGCACGCTCAGACCCCTACGTCCCCTACTAGACCACGAAGACTTCAGAACCATCTACCAAGCTCTGATACTACCGCATTTCGACTTCGCCAACTCCATTCTACAAGGACTCCCACAATCCACCGTAAGCTCCTTGCAGCTTGCCATGAACACCGCTGCCAGGGTTCTTCTAGGAGCGCCCAAAAATGATCACATCACACCTATCCTCAAACAACTTCATTGGCTCCCTATACACGGAAGACTTGCATTCAAAACCCTTATTCTCACTTTTAAAGCCATAAATGGTTTATCGTCCACATCACTTTCTAAACTCATCCAAACCGTCCCGTCAAACAGAAATAGGAGACAGGCAGCAATAAACTCACTAACAACCCCAAAGGCTATAACAACGTGCAGCCTATCAACGTCAAACAGAGCTTTCATGTTTAGCGCACCAAAATGCTGGAATTCTCTCCCGCCTGATCTCCGCGCTATAACCGACCTAACCCAGTTTAGAAAGGCCCTTAAACTGCACCTTTTCGTCAAATACTACCCCACATGAACCGTAACATAATAGCCCCACCCTAATACAATCCACAGTCTCTCTCCTTGTTCCAAGCATTCCTGCTAATTTTATGTAAATAGTTCGAGCATGTGATCTAGTTAATAGATTATATACTCCATGTAAATAGTTCTCCCATGTTATCCAAGTTGATACTCCTGTTATATGTAATACCAAACAGCCTGTTGTTCTGGTTTCTTTATGTTATCTGTAAACCGCGCTGATGTCAAAGAGTGCGGTATATAAGAAGTTGAAATAAATAAATAAACTGTTGGGGACCATGGCGGTGACCATCGATCTGGTCCTATGGGTGCGTGCTTACATGAGGTCTTTGCAGAGCGCACTTCTGCGAGCATTTCAGGCTGGGGAGCCCACTGCGAGGGCAGAGTGGCTCAAGGGCAGTGGTCTGCGGAGGAGCAGACGTGGTCTATCAATCGGCTGGAGATGTATGCTGTTTGCCTGGCCCTGCAGGAGTTTCATCCACTGGTGTGCAGAAGGGCTGTGTGGAATTTCCCTGACAATGCCACCATGGTGGCTTATGTCAATCGGCAGGGGGGAACAGGCAGTATCAAGCTGGAGAGCGAGGCGGAGTTGTTGCTGGGGTGGGCAAAGTCTCACCTTCAGGCAATTTTGGTGGCGCACATGGACGGAGCAGGGAACATCATAGCCGACTTTCTCAGTCGGGTATGTCTGTACTCCGGGGAATGGCAGTTGAACCCATTGGTCTTCGAGCAGATTGTGCTCCGGTGGGGGGAGCCGATCATGGATCTCATGGCAATGTTCGTGTCGGCCAAGGCGAGCCAGTTTTTCAGTCGGTGGAGGGAATGAATATCTGAGGGTTTGGACGCCTTAGTACAGTGCTGGCCCAGCCAGGGGCTGCTCTATGTCTTACCTCTGTGGGTGCTCATAGGTAGCGTGGTGCAGAGAGTGGAGGTACATCGAAGATTAGTAGTTCTCATATACCCGGATAGGCCACAGAATCCGTGGTACGCGGATCTAGTATGCCTGTTGGCGGCCAAGCCATGGAGGCTTCCCAACAGGCCGGATTTGTTGATGCAGAGGCCGCTTCTCATGCGACAAGTGGATTAGTTCTCACGGCATGGCTTCTGACAGGGCTAGGCTGAGTAAGTGGGGTTATTCGGCACAGGTGATATCCATGCTTCTCAAAACCAAGAAAAAGTCCACGTCCTTGTCGAACATTAGAGTGTGGAGAGTCTTTGAGGGATGGTGCACTGAGAATGGGTGCAATCCACTGGTGGCATCGATGCCGGAGATGTAAGCCTTCGTGCAGGTCGGGCTTGAGAAGGGTCTGGCCTGTGGCTCGAGGGTGCAGGTGGCTGCGTTGACATGCTAGCGGGGTAGAATCGGGGGGGGGGTCTCCTTCGGAGCTCATTCGGATGTAGTGCGGTTCTTACATAAGAACATAACATAAGAACATAAGATATGCCATACTGGGTCAGACCAAAGTCCATCAAGCCCAGTATCCTGTTTCCAACAGTGGCCAATCTAGGTCATACGTACCTAGCAGTTTCCCCAAAAGACACAGGTTCCACAATGCTTGAACTGGGTCAAGCATTGATATCCTGGGTTCCTTCTTAATAATGGTTTATGGACCTTTCCTCCAGGAACTTGTCCAAACCTCTTTTAAACCCAGCTACACTAACAGCCTTTACTACATCCTCCGGTAACAAATTCCAGAGTTTAATTACACGTTGAGTGAAAAAATATTTTCTTTTATTAGTCTTAAATAGTTTACCCTGTAGCTTCATTGCATGTCCCCTAGTCTTTCTATATTCTGATAACGTAAACAATCGATATACATTTACCTGTTCCACTCCGTTCATTAATTTAGAGACTTCTATCATATCTCCCCTCAGCCATCTCTTTTCCAGGTTAAAGAGCCCTAACCTTTTTTGCCTTTCTTCATAGGAGTATCCTTCCATCCCCTTTACCATTTTGGTGGCTCTTCTCTGAACCTTTTCTAATAACGCTATATCCTTTTTAAGATACGGCGACCAGAATTGCACACAATATTCAAGGTGCGGTGTCACCATGGAATGATATAGAGGCATTATAAAATCTTTTGTTTTATTTTCCATTCCTTTCCTTATGATACCTAGCATTCTATTTGCTCTCTTGGCCGCCGCTGCACACTGGGCCGAGGGTTTTAACATGTTATCCACAATGATGCCTAAATCTTTTTCCTGGGTGGTGGTTCCTAATGTGGAACCTTGCATCGTGTAACCATAGTTTGGGTTGTTCTTCCCTAGGTGCATAACTTTGCACTTGTCCACATTAAATTTCATCTGCCATTTTGATGCCCAGTCTTCCAATTTATCAAGATCCTCTTGCAATTTTCCACAATCCTCTTGGGTTTTAACAATTTTAAATAGTTTTGTGTCATCTGAAAATTTGATAACCTCACTCGTTATTCCACTATCCAGGTCTTGCAGGCTGTGAAGCACCTTTGCCCACCGGCGAGGGCAATGGTTTCATCTTGGGACCTTAATTTGGTGCTTACGGGGCTGTTGGCACAGCCTTTTGAACCATTGGCTTCTTGTACCCTTAAGGATCTGACTTTGAAGACAGTGTTTTTGGTGGCCATCTGCTCGGCCAGGAGAATCTCCAAACTCCAGGCACTTTTGTGTAGAGAAACTTTCCTATCTTTCTCTAGGGAGAAGGTCACCATGCGTATGGTTCTCGCTTTCATCCCGAAAGTGGTGATGCTGCTTCATTTGAATCAGCCGTTTTCCTTGCCGGTGTTGGCATGTCTGGCAGAGGAAGCGCAAGATATGCAATAGTGGTTGCTAGACGTCAAGTGTGCGTTGAAAAGATATTTAAAGAGGACGGCTTCGTTTCGAAGGTCAGACCAGCTGTTTTTTCTGTTTGGAGGGCCGCGTAAGGGGGAAGCGGCGGCTAAGTCCTTCATTGCTCGGTGGATTAAGGAAGTGATTGCATCGGCTTACCTGTTGCAGGGCAATATGGTCCTGCAGGGTCTCCAGGTACATTCTACCAGGGCAGAGGCAGCGTCCTGGGCGGAGTGGAGCTTTGTGCTACCGGGTGACATCTGTCGGGTGGCTACCTGGCCATCCTTGCATTCCTTTGTGAAACACTATCAGTTGGATGTCCAAGCAGCGAGGGATGCGAGGTTTGGTTTGGTGGTAATTCAGGCCAGGCTTGCAGGTCCCTCCTGTGGTTAGATGGCTCTGTTACATCCCTGAGGTGCAGGACTGGACTGGAGGGATGATAAAGAAGGTGAAATTAGGTCTTACCTGCTAATTGACTTTCCTTGAGGAACTCCAGTCCAGTCCCGTCCCGGAACCCTCCACATCTGTGGATTGGCATATTGACTGCAACCCTGGGCTGGAAGAATTTTGATTTATCTAGGTGGCCTGTGGGTGGCGTAGATGTGTGGCAGGGTAAGAAACAGTCTCAAGGGAACCTATGCTTGTTTTCAGGTTGCGATGCTGGTCCCACCTTCTGGGAGTGGGGGTGGGGGTGGGGGGGCTAGCATGTGGTCAGGTAAACTCCTTTGGTTCGAGGGCTCCCATGTTGGATGGGGGAGCTGAGGGGCCTTCCTGGAGAGAAGGGGTTGTTTTTGTTTCTGGGGGGAAACCCCTTCAAGTTTTTCTGGTTAGTTGGTTGTTGTTGTTTTTCATCATGATTTCTTATTTGTTGTTTCGATGAGTCTGCTTTGTCAATAGGTTACTGGGGACTGGTGGGTGGTGCCAGTTGCCTAAGTACCCTGAGGTCATCAAGTTTGTGACATGCTCAATCTCCAAGCTGCTGGAAGAGGTGCACTACCCTGAGGTGCGGGACTGGACTGGAGTTCCTCAAGGAAAGCCAATTAGCAGGTAAGACCTAATTTCACCTTACACCTCCAAAACTATCAAGCAATCTACCTCCCTCCCCCCCCACCACCACAGCAATTATAATTTCCTACAATACCCTTATCAAAATACAACTCACAATAACATTCATATGGGGGGGGGGAGTTATTTTAGAAGCCCTATTCATGCTTTGGATGTCTGAAGATGGGCATAGAGATGTCCAAGGCATGAAGAAGTCTCCAGAGGCATTTTGGAAGCCAGATCTGTGGATGTCCATGTCTGAACGAGGTGTGGTGGAGGTGTGTCTGGAGCACTCCCAAGAACGTCATTAGCTGATCTCAGAAATGTCTGGAGCCACGTCTTAAGGTTATATCTGCTCCTGGCATGAAGAAGCATCGGAAAAGTGCACGTTTTGGCTATAAAACATCCAGATGGTACTTCACCATCCCCCATACTCTGAACAGTCAGAATGATAGCAGCAGTGGGATTTAAACGCTGGCTTCCCTGATGTTAGCTCACTACTCCAACCATTAGGCTAAGTATTCCTAGAGTTTCATAGTCTGGGATATTATTCCAGGGATGCCTATGTAGATGCCTCCCGCAACGTCCATATCAGACATGTCCACATTTTTGAAATCGTGCCTGAACTTGGATGTGACTACTTTATTTTCAAACTTTCTAGCTTGGACATCCCAGATTGCACTTGGATGTCATTTGTAAAATGCCACTTATTAAGGGTAATTCTATAAACTCCCATGCAGTTAACGTGCTCTGCCACAGGGGTAAGTAAGACCTATCCTATAAAGTAAAGTTTGAGCATACTTTATAGAACAGGAGCGTAAGTGCTGAGATACGCATGCCAAATCTAGATGCATCACTTATACCAGCACTAGACTTGGTGTAAATACCCATAACTAGATTTGGAAAGAGCACATGTAAGTTATAGTACTTTATAATTTATAGACCTGATATTCAACTAGGCAGGCCATGCACTGCTATGGCGCATAGTCCTGCCTGCTGACTTCTAACCCCGAATATTCAATGCTGTGGCAACGGCATTGAATATCCAGGTTCAGCGCAAAGAGTACAGTCACAGAGCCTAACTGAGTAGCAGCAGTATTGCACCACTACCCAGTTAGCATCTACAGGTAAAACTAGGCAAGCCAAAAGTGAACCTAGTTTTAGTCACGGATTGCCAACCAGTTAGTGGTACAATATTGCTGCTACCCAGTTAGTGGCAATCTCCTCCTCTGCTCCACCCAAGAACGTCCCCAACATGTCCCGATGCTAACTGGATAGCATCAGGCCGCATCGGGGAATTAGCATGGGATATTCAACTACACTAACCGTGTAAATGCCGTTAAATATCCCCATCTAAGGCATTTACACAGTTTACTGGGCTGTAAACTGTGTAAATGCCTTTTGAATATTGGGCCCTATGTGTGTAAATTTAGACCTTGTCTACGCTCCACACCTATGCTCACTCAAGCTGAAAGTACGCAAGATGGGACATATATGTTCGCTTACAGAACAGCAACTTTTAATGTTTTTCTTGCCCCACTTGCCCTCCTCATCCAGCAGTCTGGCCTTTCCTCCTACTTTTATGCCAATGATATCCTTCTTATCCATCATACCAATTTTATATTCCCGGACCTCTCTGCTCTTAACCACTGCCTCGATCTTATTGCGTCCTGGTTCTCTGACAATCTTCTTTGTGTCAATCCCTCTAAGTCCTCAGCTATCTGGTTCTCCTTCTCTACCTCCCCTCCCACCTTAGCCCCTACCATGTCCTCCCTTCCCATCACGCTTGTCCCCTCTCTCCGCTACCTTGGTGTTACCCTTGATTCCTCTTTGTCCTTTCACCCCCCACATTTCCTCCCTTGTTCGAAACTGCTTCTTTCATCTTCGTCGCATCCGTTCCCTCCAGCCTTACCTCTCTGCCGATTCTCTTATTACTCTGGTCCTCTCCCTTATCATCTCCCGCTTAGACTACTGTAATTCCATTTTTGCTGGCCTTCCATCTTATCAAATTCGTCGCCTTCAGCTCATTCAGAATACTGCTGCCCGTTTGATCACTTTCTCTTCCCCTCATGATCACGTCACTCCTTGCCTTCTTTCCCTTCACTGGCTTCCCGTTAAATTTCGGTTCATTTATAAATACCTTATTACCACCCACAAAGTTCTTCACACAGGTACTCCCCAATATTTATCCGACCTTATCTTCCATCAACCCGTCCCTCGCCTTCTCCGTTCCTCTCACAGTAACCACCTTTTTCTTCCCTCCCCATCTCAAGCCCATCTCGAACTTACCCGTCATTCCGCTTTCTTTTTCTTAAGTCCTGCTCTATTGAACTCTCTTCCCCACTCACTCCACACCGAACCTTCATTTCCACATTTCAAAGCCCTTCTCAAGACCCATCTGTTTTCCCAGGCTTTTGATCTCCCAGCACCCCCCTGACAGTTACGCAGGCCCTTACACCGTATGCCACTCCAACCCTTCCCTCTCTTCCTTCGTCCTTCCTGTTGCCCCTAACTCTTTAGCCATACTGCTCTGTCTCTTTCTTTCTTCTATCTATTTCTACAGCACTTTCCTGTCATTTGAATGGCGTTCCTTTTCCCTCTTTAATTTTCTGGCAGCCTGCTTTTATTGTACACCGCTCTGATACTCCGGTTTGGGCGGTTTATCAAGTCTCATAAATAATTAAATAAATAAATAAATAAATAAACTGCCTAAAGCATACATATAAGTGCCCATTCATACACACAAGCCTTTAGAATAGAGACTTATACATGTAAATAGCACATAACTTTCTATGCCCCCTTTATAGGATCATCCCCACAGAGACTACTAACTTAGCCATCTCCATCTACTTCAGCAAAATAAAATTCATGTCACTTGTATACAGCTGACTATAATACTGCAAAGACCCATGGAGCATGGGTAGTACATCATCATTTAATACAGAGATTTTCTTAGCAACCTTTGTCTAGAGTTTGTATAACTAGTGTTGTAATGTTAATCGAGCACAGGAAGCACGCTGATTTGATTCCCTGGTCATTCAAGGCTTCATCAACTCTTGCAGAGATTTAGTCATTTTTAGTCAGCACATTCCTTCCTTCTTCAATGTGACAGCCCTGTATAAAAATGCAAGTAATGATAACAGTGTACAGTGGAAACATATCAAAAGTAAAGAGTGCCTGCATATCCCTTGCAAACGATGGGTATCATCTTAAATTTATGGAAAGTTCTCATTTAACCTTCGCCCGAAATGCATTCTATTTGAATTCCCCGTGTACTGAAATATATTTGGAACTTAGAATATATTTCAAATTCATTCAAGAGCAAGTTATCTGAGAACTGTAAACACACATTGATCAGATAAACTTTTGAGTAGACCTTAATGAATAGTCACTGAAAGAGTCCAATGAAACTGTGATGGTTAACTAAACAAATATTATCTGAGATACATATGAAAGAACTGTTATAGTTAACTTTAACCTTCATGCTAAAGTCATGCTTCGTCAGATTGCATGAGGAGATTTTACAATGTTATGTAAATCATTATTTCCTGGAACTCAAGAGAAATGCCTTCAACTCATGCTAAAAATACTCAGAAAATTTGGAATCATTTAAGGTTACCTTTGAACAGAAAAGAAATATTTTATGTGGTTTCAGGGGAGTTGTGTGATTAAAAGTAACATAAAACATTCTTTTCTTTCTGGCTTAGAAAGTCATGGTATGGTATTTGGAAACTAAGGAACAGAAAAACACTGCAGGAAAACCTTTGTCCCAGTGGAGTTCCCAATAATGCTAGTCTCTAGGTCACCAAACTCTACCAAAAGTATCATATGAGGGACTTAAGTAAAACCACTATTGTTCTTGTAAATTAGTTGTGCCTCCAAGAAATGAATCTGAAAGCTGTTACGATATCATCCTTCATCTGTCGAAGAAAATTTTCTATTACATTCCCCAGTCCTGCTTTGAAGGCATGTTTTTTATGCACAAGAATAATGTGTGTCCTAATTGTGAGGGGATTATTTTTTTGGTGTTACAGGATGAGGGATCTATGTTTTTCTGATTTTTATTCTCTTATTCATTTGCTCCCTTTCTGAGTAACTACACTGCAAATACATGATTAATTATTTCAGATCATGCCTCTGGAAGGGGAGTAAAGAATGTACCCATTTAGTTTTGATGTGAAGATTCAATGAGCTCAATTTTCAGCGCGGGGGATGTCATTAACTTTGAATGGATAAGAATTCATTTAAAGTTATAAGTAATTTTAGCAGTGTAAAAAGCATGTGTTACCACTGAAGATTTGCATATATATCTAAATGAAACTCTTATCCATTTAGTTATATTGGACAATTTTCAAAGCACCTCTTATATTTAGCAGCCACCACCAAATGTATAGGTCCCTCTAATATGCAGCACTATATAGAAAATGCTGGCGTGGACTTAGAGTAGAATATTCCACCCAGCCATATGTACAGCAGTAATATTTACATAAGAACTGTGGTGGCGAGACTGTAGTAGAGCCTGAGAAAATGGTGAAAAAACAGTCATTTTCCTCTGAGCGAGGAAATAGTTCAGGGAGTTCTGGGTTAAAACTCCAGCTAAAGAAAAAAACTGCATTCGCAGAGCTATTGTGAGTGAACCACGCCCCAGCTCCAAGGTAACCAGGGGAGGTGACGAGGATTACCCAGGGGTGGAGCTTGAGGCATTCATACTCATATAAGCTCAGGGAAGCAGGAAGGAGGGGTGCATCCACAAGGGAAGGAGTGATCACCAGGGAAGGTGTATCCAAGAGAGGAGACTCTTGCAAGGAAGCAGGAAGTAAGGAAACCAGGAGGAACCCTGTGAGAGGAAGGTGTTCCAGCAGCTGTCTCAGGAGGAATCCCTATTGCATGCAGCATTCAGGAAGCTCTAGTTCTGAAGGTAGTTCAGCTTGTAAGAGAATTACAGCTGTCTGCGAGGACGGGAGAGTTTGCCCTGTGGAAAATGCTGGTTATGAGCAACATATGGGAGTGTCCTTAGGAGAGCCGTAAGAAGTGTGTCCTCTTCAGCAAAGTCTGGGAAGAGACTGGGTGCTAGAAGAAAGGTGAGCACATTGGAAACCTTACAAAGTTTGATAAAGGAATAAGGATCTCCTCAAGCCTTCCAGTGTCCCTCAGCGTAGAGAGGAATCCCAGTGGGGAAAGGTTTTAAAGTTGTTACAGAAACTAAAACCTGCAGTTCCAGACACTGAGTCCAGCCAGGTGCCAATTGATTTAGATGATGAGAGCATGCAGATAGATGAATGTGCCTCAGATAATGTTTCCTCGGTTTCGGAAATGGACTGCTCATTCTGTGTGTGCCAGAAGTGAGAAAGCTCTAAGGTTTTAAAGTTATATAAAATCCAAGAAGCTTATTTAAGTGCTTAACCTGCTGGAGAATTATGCAAATGAAGTGCTAACGTTCTTGTGCTAGCCAGGAAGATTCATAGGACTGATTTGAATGCTTGCAGCCTGGAAGCAAATGTTTAGCAGCTTGAAGGAAAAGAAGCAAATGTTTAGCAACTTGTAGAAAAGAAGTGAAGTGCTGTACAGAGCTCAGCTGAAGTAGAGGTTTGTGCTGAACCAAGCCAGGAACCTAAAGCTAAAACCTTTAATGAAGGAAAAGATTTACTGCTGTGTTAAACAAGCTGAGAAACAGTGCTGCTGTGTTTGCTATAACAGTTTTCTATGAAGTTTTTGTTTCCTTTTTTTTCAACCGAGAAGCATCCAATTTATGTTGTTGTATTTGTGAACTGCTGAAAAGAAAAGTTCATTGGCTAAGAAGAAAAAAAATAATAAATTTCTTGTTTGCCTTGAAAACCCTGGCTATTCTTTATTACACAACTACACTACCCAGCAGCCTTGGCTCTGGGAATCCAATTAACAGAGAGGGACATTAAGAGGTATCACCCACTACTCCTAGGCAACCGCCTAGCCAGTAGGAGGCGCGACACAGGTGGCGTAGTTTTGAGGATATCTTCTAGTCTACATTTCCAGCATAAAGGATACTTACAGTTGTACAGAAGGAGAAAACCTCTGGAGAAGCCTCTGAGGACAGAGAAGCTGTAGAGGAAACTGCAGAAAACACAGACCGGAGTAGCAGCAGAGGGACGGACCGGAGCTGATGTTCCAGCTGGATCCTGCTTTGCTGACAAGCTCGAGTCAACCCTGGCAGCAGGTAACCCGTATATAAGAGAGGTTAGTCTGGATACCGCTGCAAGGGAGGGGTACAGCAGTTTTCAATAGGAGTTGGAGCAGAAGGGTGCTGGTATTGGGAGCCGCACTTGGTGTTTGTTTTTCTTTTTGTCTCATTTCAGCATCAACCGGAGATGGAGCAAGGTGAGCTGCTGAGCTGGATGGCGGACCGGTTCCAACAGCAGCAGGAGATGGCTGCCCAGGCGCAGGAACGAACAGCCGCCAGGATGATGGCCCAACAACAGCCGCTCCTAGAGTTGATGGGTGCCTGGATAGGAGAACAGAAGAAAACCACCGAAGCCTTAAGGACTATGTCAGGTTCCTTAGGAGCCTCGCAAGGACTGGGTTCACAGGGAAAAGGGATATTTTCCTTTGGTCCCCTGACCAAGGAAGATGACATTCATGTTTATTTGGAAGTGTTTGAATGAGTTGCACTCCTAAGTGGATGGCCGAAGGATCAATGGGCCACACGCATAGCCGCCTCTCTTACAGGCGAAGCATTAACAGCCTACAGGGCTATGCCCATTGATCTAGCCTCCAATTATGAGGAACTCAAGAAGGCGATAAAAGATCGTATGGGCCTAACACCAATGGTCTATAGGCGCCTTCTGAGAGCTTGCAAGCTTAAGCAAGACGAGACACCGCGAGCTTTATGCCAGCGGATCAAAACGTTGGTATGGAAGTGGTTGTCACCTGAGGGCAAAACTGCTGATTCTCTGTTGGATAATATTGTTTTAGAGCAGTTTATTTTAGCTGTACCAAAGGAACTGCAGTCTTTCCTGATTCTCCAAGACTGTCAAAACACCAGAGACGCAACCTCACTGGCAGAGCGCTTCTTGGAAGTCAGATTGATCAGCCAAGCGAAGGTGGGTGTTTTAAACCTCGCAGAAGCAGGAGTTTCAGAAAGGAAAGGGAAAACAATGTTAGGGGAATCACCAGAGTTAAACCCATGGGAAAAACTGATTATGCTCAAAGAAAATGCTTTGCATGTGGAGAGACAGGACATCTTAAAAGGGATTGTCAGGCAAGAATAGCCCTAGTATCCACCCAATCCAAGGAGAGTGGGGAAGGATTCTTGTTAGCTGTGGAGGTGGAAGATTTACCCGTAGAAGCCCTGTTAGATTCCGGCATGGATCAGTCGATGATTTCGCAGAAACTCTGGAAAGATATCCAATCCCAAGGTAGTCAGCCTCCAAAAGAGTCTGGAAGTAACATAAAAATAAGATGTGTGCATGGTGCAGCATCATCTTATCCCCTCTATACCGTAAGAATAAAAGCTTAGGTTTAAAGTGAGATATTTCTGTAGCTGTTGTCCCTAAGCTTCCTCACACTTTAGTTTTGGGGAGAGATTGGCCTCAATTTAGGCGAGGCTTAGCTAAGGGCCTACAAAATGAGGCAGGTTTAACATCTAACCTGGCACAGTCAGAAGCTTTAGCGTCAGAGAGGCACGCTACATCTAAGCCAGTAGAGGGAGAGAAAGTATCCCTAGGGGATAAAAATAAGGATAAGCAGTTAGTATCCTCTCGTAGGGTCAGTGCTAGGACAAGGGCACTGCCCACTCCTTTGTTTGGCGTACTGCAGAAAAAGCAAGATAGGAAAACACCTCAGAAACAGGACACCAACAGTAAGCCAAAATTTATTCTAAAATTTTGTCGCACCACCCCAAATGCCAAGGTCCCAAAACGTGCTTCTGAACAGGCAGCAGGTTTTGATTTGCATAGCGCGGAGGATATTATCATTCCTCGACAAGGCAGAACGTTGGTAGAGACAGGCATTCAGCTAGAGATACCACCTGGCTGCTATGGGCGTATTGCTCCTTGCTCAGGCCTGGCGGTGAAGAACTCTATAGATGTGGGGGCGGGGGTAATTGACCCTGATTTCTGAGGGGCAGTCAAAGTCCCATTGCTTAACTTCGCGCGGACAGATTTTAAGGTGAATACGGGAGACAGGATAGCACAGCTTATATGCGAACGAGTAGGCTTTCCACCCGTAGAGGAAGTAGTGGAATTGAGCACTATAGTAAGGAGGTCAGGAGGATTTGGGTCCACTGGCCGGGCTGAGATTAAAGGTCTATCAGCAACCTGTGAGGAGAAGGCAGATGTGGATATGGGCCCACAACTAGCCGAGTGTAAGACCAAGCCCGTCCCAAGAGTGGGGGAGGAACTTTCATGGCACCAACAACAGGCATTGTTAAAGCTATTACACAGGTTTCCAGATGTTTTAACACCTGTACCCGGCGAAACCAAACTTGTTGCCCACGAGGTAGTTACCCCTCAGGGAGAAATAATACGCCAAAGACCTTATAGTCTACCGGAGGCGAAGCAGCAAGAGGTGATAAGTCAAGTACAGGAGATGTTAAAAATGGGAGTAATAGAAGAGTCCGTAAGTCCCTGGAATAACCCTATAGTGCTCGTCCCTAAACCCGATGGGAGCATGCGATTTTGCATTGACTTCCGTAAGGTCAATGCAATTTCTCGCTTTGACACGTACCCAATGCCTTGAATAGAGGAGCTCCTAGATCGGTTAGGCCAGGCCACGTACTTAACCACGTTAGATATGACTAAAGGGTACTGGCAGATTCTGCTCACACGGGAATCTCGCCCAAAAACTGCCTTTAGCACCCCCATAGGCCTCTTCCAATTTCGCCGAATGCCCTTTGGGTTACGTGGGGTGGCGGCAACATGCCAAAGACTAATTGATATGGTCTTGCGTCCTCACCACCAATATGCAACGGCATACATAGATGACGTGGTCATCCATAGTAGTAGTTGGGGTCAACATCTCTCCCACATCGAGATAGTTTTAAATGCAATGCGGAAGGCAGGTATCACTCTTAACCCTGCTAAATGTATGTTCGGCGAGAAAGAGGTAAAGTACTTGGGTCATTTAGTGGGGCGAGGAGTAGTAAAACCCTTAATAGATAAGGTAAAGGGCGTAAAAGCATTTCCAAAACCCTCAACGAAAATGCAGTTACGTAGCTTTCTGGGGTTGATTGGATATTATCACCGATTTATCCCGCACTTCGCTACGGAAAGTGTGGCCCTCACGGAGATGCTCAAGAAAAACACCCCGAACCAGGTAAAGTGGTCACCGGTGGCGGAGCATGCTTTTACGCAGTTAAAGGAAAAACTATGTTGTGCGCCGGTCCTGCGGGGCGTAGATTTTAACAGGCCCTTCATAGTGCAGACCGATGCATCGGAAACCGGGTTAGGCGCGGTATTATTGCAAAAGCGGGAGGGGGTAGAGCATCCCGTAATGTTCTTGAGCCGCAAGTTAGCGCCACCTGAACAGAAATATTCCACGGTGGAGAGAGAGTGTCTTGCCATCAGGTGGGCGGTAGAGGCACTCAGGTTTTATCTGACAGGCCGTAGGTTTCTTTCAGTCATGGATCATGCACCTTTAAAGTGGCTGCATAGAATGAAGGACCACAACCCATGACTCACACGTTGGTATATGGCCTTACAAGCATATGATTTCCAAGTAGAACATAGGGCCGGAAAATTACATACCAATGCAGATGCCCTTTCTAGGATTCCGTGCTGTGCGGATAGTAATGTGCCAGCCTGGAATATCTTAAGGGGGGGGGGGGATATGTGGTGGCGAGACTGTAGTAGAGCCTGAGAAAATGGTGAAAAAACAGTCATTTTCCTCTGAGCAAGGAAATAGTTCAGGGAGTTTTAGGGTTAAAACTCCAGCTAAAGAAAAAACTGCATTCGCAGAGCTATTGTGAGTGAGCCACGCCCTAGCTCCAAGGTAACCAGGGGAGGTGACGAGGACTACCCAGGGGTGGAGCTTGAGGCTATAGGGCATTCACACTCATATAAGCTCGGGGAAGCAGGAAGGAGGGGTGCATCCATGAGGGAAGGAGTGATCACCAGGGAAGGTGTATCCAAGAGAGGAGACTCTTGCAAGGAAGCAGGAAGTAAGGAAACCAGGAGGAACCCTGTGAGAGGAAGGTGTTCCAGCAGCTGTCTCAGGAGGAATCCCTATTGCACGCACATTCAGGAAGCTCTAGTTCTGAAGGTAGTTCAGCTTGTAAGAGAATTACAGCTGTCTGCGAGGACGGGAGAGTTTGCCCTGTGGAAAATGCTGATTATGAGCAACGTACGGGAGTGTCCTTAGGAGAGCCGGTAAGAAGTGTGTCCTCTTCAGCAAAGTCTGGGAAGAGACTGGGTGCTAGAAGAAAGGTGAGCACATTGGAAACCTTACAAAGTTTGATAAAGAATAAGGATCTCCTCAAGCCTTCCAGTGTCCCTCAGCGTAGAGAGGAATCCCAGTGGGGAAAGGTTTTAAAGTTGTTACAGAAACTAAAACCTGCAGTTCCAGACGCTGAGTCCAGCCAGGTGCCAATTGATTTAGATGATGAGAGCATGCCGATAGATGAATGTGCCTCAGATAATGTTTCCTCGGTATCGGAAATGGACTGCTCATTCTGTGTGTGCCAGAAGTGAGAAAGCTCTAAGGTTTTAAAGTTATATAAAAACCAAGAAGCTTATTTAAGTGCTTAACCTGCTGGAGAATTATGCAAATGAAGTGCTAACGTTCTTGTGCTAGCCAGGAAGATTCATAGGACAGATTTGAATGCTTGCAGCCTGGAAGCAAATGTTTAGCAGCTTGAAGGAAAAGAAGCAAATGTTTAGAAACTTGTAGAAAAGAAGTGAAGTGCTGTACAGAGCTCAGCTGAAGTAGAGGTTTGTGCTGAACCAAGCCAGGAACCTAAAGCTAAAATCTTTAATGAAGGAAAAGATTTACTGCTGTGTTAAACAAGCTGAGAAACAGTGCTGCTGTGTTTGCTATAGCAGTTTTCTATGAAGTTTTTGTTTCCTTTTTTTTCAACGGAGAAGCATCCAATTTATGTTGTTGTATTTGTGAACTGCTGAAAAGAAAAGTTCATTGACTAAGAAGAAAAAAAATAATAAATTTCCTGTTTGCCTTGAAAACCCCGGCTATTCTTTATTACACAACTACACTACCCAGCAGCCTTGGCTCTGGGAATCCAATTAACAGAAAGGGACATTAAGAGGTATCGCCCACTACTCCTAGGCAACAGCCTAGCCAGTAGGAGGCGCGACACAGAACATAACATAAAAACATAAGAAATGTCATACTGGGTCAGACCGAAGTCTATCAAGACCAGTATCCTGTTTCCAACAGTGGCCAATCCAGGTCACAAGTATCTGGCAGGTTCCTAAAAAGGAACATAGATTCCACAATTCTTGTCCTGAGGTAAGTAGTGGATTTCCCTATTCCTCTTTTAATGGTTTATGAACCTTTCTTCCGTGAACTTGTCCAGACCTTTTTTAACCCCAACTACTGTACACTAACAGCTTTTACTACATTCTCCGCTAATGATTTACGGAGTTTGATTATGTGTTGAGTGAAAAAATATTTTTTCTTATTACTCTTAAATGGGTTACATTGTAATATCATTGCATGTCCCCTAGTCTTTCTACTTTTTGATGGAGTAAACAGTCTATCTACATTTACCCATTCTACTCCATTCATTAATTTATAGACCTCTATCATATCTTCCCTCAGCCTTCTCTTTTCCAAGTTGAAGAGCCCTAACCTTTTAAGACTTTCCTCATAGGAATATCAGTCTTTCCCCTTTACCATTTTGGTGGCTATTCTCTGTATCTTTTCTAATTCTGCTATATTCTTTTTAAGATATGGTGACCAGATTTGCACATAACATTCAAGGTGCAATAGCACAATAGAATGATACAGAGGCATTATAATATCCTTAGTTTTATTCTCCCTTCCTTTTCTTATGATTCCTAGCATTCTAGCCTGTTACTGAGTAGCCTGTACATAGTCTCCCCAGTTAGCCAAGTTCTAACCCTGTTCCTTGTAAGTACAGTGCGGACGCCGCCTGCACTGAACAAATTTGTTTTAACTGTAAACCGAGCTGATTGTAAAGAGCGCGGTATAGAAAAACCTCAAATAAATAAATAAATAAATAAATTCTATTTGCTTTCTTGGTTGCCACTGCACACTGAGTGGAGGGTTTCAATATGTTATCCACAATGACGCCTAAATCTTTTTCCTGAGTGATGGTACGGAACATGAAACCTTGCATCGTATAAAAGTATTTTGGGTTTATTTTTCTTAGGTGCCTATCATTGCACTTGTCCACATTTATTTATTTATTTAGCCATATTTATATACCGCTTTTCGCTGGGTCAAAACAGTTACAACAAACAAGGGACGGTACAATGAACAGATACAAGGGAGGGGGGATACCATCCCCCGGGAGGGGAGTATAGCATATTTACAATGTTATTATAGTATTTATATTTTTTTGGCATTGCTGTCCTTCTCTTTAGTCATATTTGCAGTTCAGTAATATTTACATTTCAGACTCTCTCCGTTATCTCAGCCTGTTTTGCGTAGTTTTGTTCTGTGTTGTCCCAAGATGCTCCCTGAAGATGAGAGTTTTTATCTGCTTTCTAAATGCAGGGAGATCCTTGTTGTTGCAGATTAGGTTTGGGAGGGCGATCCATAGTGAGGGTGCATAAAGGTCGAATGCACGATTACAGGTTTCAAGATTAAATTTTGTTCTGTCATGAGAAACAACAAGGGTATTGTTCAAGGTCTGCCACATAGGCCTTCCAGAGTTCATCCAGGATATCAGTGTTTTCAGGTGAGATGATGGCTGTTGGTGGATTGCTTTATGTATGAGGGTCAGTGCTTTATATTTTATGTGTGCTTCTAGTGGAAGGATGTGCAGATCTCTTAGGACAGGGGTTATGTGCTCATGTTTCTTTGTCCTCTGTATTATCTGTGCTGTGGTGTTAAGGGCAGCCGTAGTGGATGGATGGTGGTGGTGGTGAGTCCTTGGTATATTGTATTGCAATAGTCTAAGTGAGGTAGTGTCATTGCCTGCATAACTGTACGGACGTCTTGTAGGTCGATGAGCGGTCTGAGTCTCTGTACCATCTTTACTTTGAAGTATACTACTCTTGCGCTTTTTGCAACCTGCTGTTTAAATGATAGTGTCTTATCAAGGATGATTCCCAGATATTTTACATGCGGTTGTACTGTTATTTTAGTTGTGCCTAGGTTGAGGGATGGAGGGGGAGCAAACAGTGCTTCTGTTTTTTTAAGGTTTATGGTAAGATTGTTTTCTTGTAGCCATCTGGAGACATCATTAAAGCAGTCAATTAGTTTTGGGTTATTTGGATCAGTTGTTGTAATGGGTCCATACAGCATGATGTCATCTGCATACAGGTGGTAGTTGATATTGTGGGATCGTATTATTTCACAGAGGGGTTGGAGATAAATGTTAAAGAGAGTTGCTGAGAGTGATGAATCTTGGGGTATTCCTTGAGTTTGTTTAAAGGAGGAAGAGGTAGTGGAACTGGTTCTCATGAGTTGAAATCTGTTGTCTAGATATGATTGGAACCACTGTAGTACTTTGCCTTGTATTCCAATGTCTTGTAGTCTGGATAGTAGAATGTCATGTGCAACTGTGTCAAATGCCGTGGAGATATACAGAAAGATGAGCGTGTAGCCAGACTGTTTGGTCTGTATCCCTTTGGTGATAGTGTTTAGGAGAGTGACCATGAGGGTTTTGACATCATGTGAGGGGCGGAATCCATGTTGCTGTGGGTCCAGAGTGTTGTTGTTTTCTAGGTGTTCTTGTAGTTGCTGTTGGACAATTTTCTCAATTATCTTTTCGGTGAACGGTAGGCTTGCTATTAGTCTGAATGATGCAGGATCCAGTGGGTCAAGCTCTGGCTTCTTAAGGGATGTATGTATAATGAAAGTTTTTAGGTTGGTAGGCATTCTTCCTTGTTCCAATGATGCATTTACCATGTTTGCTAGTGTTGTATTCAGGTCTTCTTTTGATTTTTTTATCCACTCTATCGGGCATGGGTCAAGTAGTGAGGTTGTGGTATTTAGATCTGATATTGTGGTTTCAATTCTTCCTTTAGAGGTCTTCACGAATGTTCCTCAGAAAATTATTGAGGTATTAGTGGGGGTAGTTCACATTGGTGTGGTACGTGGGGTGGGTTGCTGTTGAAGTTGTTTATACTGTGCTGCCAATTGTTGTGGTGGTAGGTTTGGGAGACCTATCATCTTCCATTTGGTTGTCCAGTCTTCCAGTTTATCAAGGTCCCCTTGCAATTCTCACAATCCTCTTGGATTTTAACAACTTTGAATAATTTTGTGTCATCTGCAAATTTGATCACCCCACTTGTTATAACCACTTTCAGGTCATTTGCAATGCAATGCAATGCAATGTGTGCCTTTGAGTCAGTCCTGACTCCTGGCGACCCAGAAGCTCCTGGGTTTTCTTGGCAGTGTCATTTATGAATATGTTAAAAAGCAGTGGTCCCAGCACAGATCTCTGGTGTACTCCACTATTTACCTTTCTCCACTGAGAAAATTTGCCATTTAGCCCTACTCTCTATTTTCTAACTTTTAAACAGATCATGATCCACAATAGTACACTGCCTCCTATCCCATGACTTTTTGATTTCACCAAGGGGTATGTTTACTAAGCAGCGGTAGCGACTTCCATACAATATCATGGTTCCAATATCGTACAGAAGCTGCTACAACTGCTTATTAAACATACCCCAAGAGTCTCTCATGAGAGACCTTATCAAAGACCTTATCAAGAGTCTCTCATGAGAGACCTTATCAAAGACTTTCTGAAAATACAGATACCCTAAATCAACCAGCTCACCTTTGTCTACCTGTTTATTCACAACTTCAAAAAAATATAACAGATTACTGAAGACAAGACTTTCCTCGACTAAATCAATGTTGACTTTCTCCCATTAAGTCAACAGGTTCAGTAATTTTATTCTTCATAATGGTTTCTATCATTTTGCCTGGTATTGATGTCAGGCTCATTGGTCTCTAGTTTCTTGGGTCACCCCTGGAACCCTTTTTAAAAATTGGTGTTACACTGGCCATTCTCCAATCTTAAGGTACTACAGATGATTTTAATAATAGTTCAGATTACTAATAGTAGGTCTGCAATCTCATATTTGAGTTCTTTCAACACTCTTGGATGTATACCATTCGGTCCAGGTTGATTTTCTACTCTTCAGTTTGTCAAACAGTTGTACTACATCCTCCCGGTTTACCAATATTTGTTTCAATTTTTCTGATACATCACCTTTAAGTACCATTTCAACAATGGGTAACTTCCCTACATCTTCTTCAGTAAAGACTGAAACAAAGAATTCATTCAGTCTCTCCATTATGTCCTTGTCCTCCCTTAGTGCCCCTTTTGCCCCTCTGTCATCTAATGGTCCAACTGACTGTCTCACAGGTTTTTTGCTATGAATGTACTTGAAAAAACATTTTAGTATGCATTTTTGATTCCATGACAAGCTTTTTTTCAAATTCTCTCTTTGCCTGCCTTATCAATGCCATGCATCTAACTTACCAGTGCTTATGTTGTTTCCCATTTTTTTTAAACAATGCCCATATTTTATGTAAATCTTTTACCTTTGCAGCTGCTCCTTTTAGTTTTTTTCTTAACTTTTCCTCATTTTACCATAGCATCCCTTTTGAAAGTTAAAAGGTAGTACTGTGGATTTCCTTGCTGTCCTTCCTCCATTTATTAAATCATATGCAATCATGATATGCTCACTATTGCCAAGTGGCCCCAATATCCTTATCTCTTGCACTAGATCCTGTGTTCCGCTAAGGACTAGGTCCAGAATAGTACTTGTTGGTTCATGAACCAGCTGCTCCAGGAAATAGTCTGGAAACTTTATCTTCCTAGCATGTCCTGACCAAGACGATACCAGAGTAATTGAAATCACCCATTATTACCATGTTGTAACTTTTGTTAGCTTCCATGATTTCTTTTAGCATTTCATAATCCATTTTTTCAATCTGGCTAGGCCGTCGGTAGTATACCTCTACTGCCATCGCCTTCCCATTTTTACAATGAATTTCTTTTTATAGAGCTTCTACAGTATATTTTGTTTACTGCACAACTTTAATCCTGTGTGACTCAGTGCCCTCGCTAACATTTAACTCCTGTCTGTTTAGTTTTGGTGTGAAAAGTCAATGACCTCAATTTTCAGCAGAGGAGGTGCCATTAACTTTAAATAGCTAAGAAAGCCATTTAAAGTTAGAAGCATTTTCTTTGGCATAAAGAGTATAAGTGCCATGGTTAAAAATTGAAATTTAAATGAATTTTGTATTTATATAAAATTAAACTGCTACTTCTTTCCCTAACAGCTAAAGTTTCCCTGCTCCACCCAAAATCATAATCCTTTGGAAAAGTATAATGCAGGCCATTTTGCAAGCTAAATGGCTAACGTTATACACAGAAAAACCCTGGATTTTTAAAATAAAGCCCATATAAGGTATTACATTATACATTTAAAATGTTGTGTAGGCAGGAGTAATTTTATGAAATCATTTTCACATGTATGTGGCCAAATATGCATGTAAATGACCTCTGATTAAATACGAACCAATATAAAACTGCACACGTTGACATGAATATGAGTACGTTGCTTATAGACATAGCTGGAGGCATTGTTCGAGCAAAGTATGGGTGGAGTTTACAAGGATAAATTTTGATTAAGAAATACCATAATATATGCAAATACTTGCATACTTTATAAACAGTCATTTACAATTGCTCTGAGGCAGGTGTAAATGTCCACACCTGCATTTTAGCTATGATCCCTTGAGCTAGTATTTCATAAAGGCACATAAGCACCAATCCTCAGTGACAACCCTCACTTGGTTTGCAATTTGTCATGCTGTGGGGGCTTGTATGTATCAGTGATGCTGAGAGCTAAACTTTCGGCAGCTTAACTACTGGCAGGTATCTTGCCACAAAAATCCAATGGATAGTCACAATAAAACAAATTGTACTATAGTGCTAGAAGATGAGACCCCCAGGTCGGAAGCCACTCAACTGGCTACTGGGGATGAGCTGAAGACTTTTCAAAGTAAGGACAGCATTTATGATGTGGTTGGATCAAAGTCATTGGGATGTCTGACTGTTGATGTATCTGCACATGAAATGAGAGTCAGAAGATGTTAAGATATCTTACATATTGGGACATGGAACATATGAAGCATGAACCAAGGGAAGTTGGAAGTGGTCAAGAAAGAAATGGAACATGTGCAACTCCATCTGTTGGGTATCAGCAAACTGAAATGGAATAGCATTGGGCACTTTGCATCTGATGATCACATGACATACTATGCTGGAAATCAAAGGGGTATGCTTACTAAACTGCAGTAATGTCATTCGCATTAGGTTCCGCGGTAAAGGTACAGATGCCCATTTAAAGGAGTGGGCGGTGCATCATTACAGCAAGCCGTATCAGCTAACGCATGTTACAATCTACCGCGTGTTATAAGGCGCCTCATAAGGCACCTTACAAGGCCCTGTAAGGTGCCTGGTAAGGCGCCCGGTAAGGTGCCTGGTAAGGCGCCCGGTAAGGTGCCTGGTAAGGCGCCCTGTAAGATGCCTTGTAAGGCGCCTTGTAAGGTGCCTCATAAGGCACCCTATAGGGCTCCTTAGGCTAAGCACTGTAGTAGGCACCCCTGGACAAGGCACTCTAGAAGGGCACCCTGGGCTATGGAACCATAGGTTAAGGTGGCCTAGGTTAGTGTGCCCTAAGGGCTGCAAGGTGCGCAGGATGACATACATGACCTGTGAGGAACAGAGACAGATGTAGCCCCAACACTAGATAGAGCACTCAGGAAAGGCAATGAATAGGTGAGTGAAGGAGGGAGAGCTGTGAGCCGCTGGACCCGCTTATCTGTAAAGTCCATAAGGACTTCTGTCTCATCCCAACGCAAAAGAACAGCGCCAGTGCGTTTCACCGCTTCCACGGTTTCATCAGGGGAGTGTTAAACAGATTTTTACAGATAAGCGTTCAGCTATCTTTTGAAATTTGTAGAGATTTAAGCACAATTGAACGTTTTTGACAAGCCTGTTTGAAAATACTTTTTGCAATATTTCTAAAGCCTGTTTGAAAATACTTTTTACGTGTATATGGGAAATTTATTGGGTCCTTGATGTAATATAGGGGTTAGATAGCCATAGAGGCATAGCTCCTCCCAGGCTTCTTCTCTAACTAAGTCTGAGACCCATTTCCTAATTACTTTATGGTACTTTTGCTGTGGTTAGAGAGTGGAGCAAATCTTTGTGATTGAGAGGTAACTCGCTGACATGAGGGACAGGATTCGCAGAAACGGGTGGTTTCTTTAAAAAACCCCGGCCAATAAAAACGGGCTAAAATCTGATCCAATGTCCCCTGTATCCCCTTATGACCACCCACCGGGTGATCATGGGCCAGCCTTAAAACCACTGCCTTGAAAGTAGTCGGGACTACCAGTTGTTTTCTAACCGCTCCTGTCTGCGGCTCATTACTTTCCCGATATAATATTCCTTTATCTAGCAGGAATCTGGGGAGAGTATCCCTCTCACTTTGGGCATACTCGAATGCTCATTTTAACACGGGATCTGCTTGTTGCTCTTTGGGGAAGGATGGAAATTTCTTAACTATATCAACGGGAACCCAGGGCAAATCTTGTCCAGCCTCCATCTCTGCCCTCCCCTGAGCCCTATGCTGTCGCTCCCAGCATCTATCTGCCTTGCCTTTCCTAGTCTTCTTGGAAGGGGCATTAATCAGGTCCTCATGTATAGGAAGCTCTTCCAGTGCCTCTTCTCCCGGTCCACCCTCATTCTCTGGGGGTTCATTCTTCTCTTCAAGGAGTTCATCTCTCTCTACAGGGGGTTCAACTCTCATTTCTGAGGTTCCTGCCTGGGACCTAGTAGAGACCATGCCTGTCTTGGTATGTAGGCTCTTCTCCATCCCTCTACTAAACTGGGGCCAATCCCTGCCCAGCACTATATCATGGGGAAGCTTAGGGACTACGGCCACTAGAACCTCTTTTTGTGTTCCTAATCCCTTCACTGAGAGCTTATACAATGGATAGAAGGAGGATGCACCATGTATGCAGCGGATTTTAACTCTGCCTTCAGGTCGGCTCGGTACTGACCCGATGCGGGCTTCTATTGTCTGCCAGAGCTTCTTGCATTTGGGCTGCAGCAATCCAAGGGAGCAATACAGTATAGGGGGTGAAGTACTTTTGTCCACTAAAGAAGAGCGGGACCTAGGCGTGGTTGTGTCTGATGATCTTAAAGTAGCTAAACAGGTAGAAAAGGCGACGGCAAAAGCTAGAAGGATGCTTGGGTGCATACGGAGAGGAATGGCTAGCAGAAAAAAGGAGGTGATAATGCCTCTGTATAAGTCTTTGGTGCGACCTCATTTGGAGTATAGTGTGCAATTCTGGAGACCGCACCTTCAAAAGGATGTGAACAGGATGGAGTCGGTGCAGAGGGTGGCTACTAAAATGATTAGTGGGCTTCTTTATAAAGCATATGAGGACAGACTTAAGGATCTTAATATGTACACCTTAGAGGAAAGGCGGGATAGAGGTGATATGATTGAGATGTTTAAATACCTCCATGGCATAAATGTTCAGGGAGAGAGCCTCTTTCAATTAAAAGCAAGTTCTGCTATGAGGGGACATGGGATGAGGGTGAAGGGAGATAGATTCAGGAGTGATATGCGGAAATATTTCTTTATGGAAAGAGTAGTGGATCCGTGAAATAGTCTCCCAGTGGAGGTGGTAGAAATGAGGACAGTAACTGAATTCAAAAAAGCATGGGACCAACACAGAGGATATCTAAAGGTAAAAAGTGGACTGTTGTAGTTGTTGATATGGAAGGACAGACTAGATAGGCCATGTGGTCTTTTTCTGTCATCATGTTTCTATGTTTCTATGTTTCTTTGAAACCATGCTCTGGTCAGCACCTGAGTCGAGCAATGCACTGGCCAAAACACCATTAACTTCCACATTTAACAGAAAACCTTCTTGTACCTGTTTTTCCTTGGTCATTATCAGTGCTGTTCGCATTACACAGTTTCTTTGTAAATGACCTGCTTTTCCACATTTATAACATTTACCTTTTGCCCATTTCCATTCTGGCTTTGGCAAACAAGTGGATACACCTTTTACATTGGTTTCTAGTTCACATCTAAGGTCACCCGCACAGTGCATACCTAGTAATGCATATAGTGGGCCCGGCACTCGCCACCATATCCCCCCAAACACAACAGCAAATGTCTCACAGCTCCACCAGTGCAAGAGGCCGCTACTCCCCCCCCCCCCCCGGCCAGGTACAGTACACTGTATGCACATGTGCTGTCCCCATTGTAGGCGCAGCAACAGCAGGTACAGGCAAACACCACATTGCTTTTGGGCGGGGATGTACTACACAGGTGTACATATGTGCCCTGCGCAAACTCATCTTTGCTTTGTACCCTGTTCCACCTCCCAGGTGACATCCAGGCCATGGAGGCGTATGAGGAGGAGGATGTGCCGGCGCCAGAGGATGCTGACGGGCTTGAGGCCGCAGAGTACGGGGATGCACCCAGCACTGGCGGGGAGACCCCAGGAAACAATGTGGTGCCTGAGGCACAGGACAGGGCAGCAGATGGCGACGCACAAGTGGGAGCCAGTAGCAGCAGCACATGGGCTGTGGAGGATGTGGAGATGGAGGGGAATCGCCACACAATGCAGGCGCTGGGGACATCAGGCACCCCACATACCAGCATGGATGTCATCCTTGCAGAGCTGCGGGCTCATACTGCCTCATCAAGGTATGATGTGGAAGAAGGGTAACAGAATGCACCACAAGCCCCCTGGGGTTGACGTAACATCCACAATGACATTCCATGTGCTCCCCAATATTATGACACCATAGCATGTAGGATCATATGTTTAGTGTGGGTCTGTGCCATGTGCACTCTCCCCTCTTGTAGCATGGGTCATCTGGTGTCATCATGTTAATGAGCTCATACATCCACCCACTATTCAGCACCATATACCCCAAGGAGACGTACAGTGGTACACACCTATCCTAAATCACCTATATAGCTTACTGGGCAGACCCCTCTCCCTGGGTAATGGTACCTAGCATAGATAGTCGGGGTAATCAGTACTGTGCGGCAGGTTTAGAGCAAACAGTGCCCCCCAGATATCTGTCTGTGTGCCATGAATCCCCACGTTATCCGGCCTATCCCATATGACCAGTGCGCAGATCAAGCAGTGACACAATGAACTGCGACACAGTACCATGTGTCATATCTGTGATTCCCATGACCCCTCAGCAGGAGCATTTCCTGGCCTGAGGATGGATCATGGGACACACAGATGTAAACATGGTACTGCATTGCTAGTCGTCGCATGCATGATTGCTCTGCGGACCGATCTTTTGGGAAATGCCAGACATGTGCATGTGTCACGGTGGGGGGTGCAACACATGTCTCACACATCACCTTGTGTCTCACCCACAGCCACTCTTCAGGCTCTGATGGCCATTCGGGAGGAGGTGAGCCAGCTGCACGCCACAGCTGAGATGATGGCAGCAGCGCTAGTGCGCATTGTGGATGCCCAGGAGGCCATGGCTCGGCGTTCTCAGCAGACAGCACCAGCACCAGAGGCAGCACCAACAGACCCGGCACAGAGGGGTGGGTTGGCCCATGGGTGCCGTGGACGTGGGTGGAGATGCAGGATGTGAGGTTGGGGGACAGGTGACCACATCTGTGATAATAAAGACATCAAAACCTATTTATACCTATGTGTACATCTCCAGTGTGTGCCACTGTGCTCCCCTGCGTACCCTGCAACCCATGTTGTCACCCTGGCCACATATGCCTCCCCATTTCCCATAGGGGTGTGGTGTCTGCACTGCCACTAATCACCACACATATGTTATACCATTCCCTGTCTGCCATGCACCGTGCCATGTGTGCGCCTTCTACCTATGAGTGTGGGTATACCCTACCTCTCCCGTCGACCAGCAATATCTTTATGGTGGTGCATGTATGTTTTACAGATCTGTCACTCTCTCACACCCCATATGCTCTCCAGTAGTCTACCCACATGTGTGACCATCCTCTCTGCCCACACCAGAGCCTACGTGGCTGTTTACCCACATATGCTTGCGGGGGCACAGGCAGACAAAGGTATCTGGCTACAGTCAGCTGGTTACTCATCCCCAGCGCTTATAGTGAGCTGTCGCTCATCCTCCTGACCAACATCCACCTGTCACGGTCTCACCAGCTATTTCCCTGTGCAGCTCCTGGATACAGCAGTCCCTCCTATCTTTCCTGCCACATACCTACTGATAGCCTTTCCCTCCATTCCCCTCGAGCATGGTGCATCAGATATGCAGCCTACACATCACAGGCAGCATGCATGTGACCATAGCTGCTGGGATACACAGCACATTGTTACATCACAGGGGCACCATGGGACACAGACGCCTCTGCACATGGGCAGCCCCCACACCTGAGTGTGGAGACGGTCCATGTATGTTACCTATGTCTACCACGCATACACATTGGAATCTATAGACATGTCCCATGCTCACATACACAGTCTGTGTGTAAAGGAGACACGTGACCATTGTGCTGTACGTATAAACCTTTTCACTGTTACCTGTACATTGGGTAATATTTACAAAAAAACCATGATGTGTCCCAGGTGACAGGACAGCACAGGGCACGTGTGTGGGTGCCCCTGTGGCCCTCAAATGCTCCTGGGATGCCCATCAGGGGATGGCTGTCGAGATGCAATGCCCATACCAGCTGCACGCTGCATGTGCATCTCGGCAGTCATCCACTGAATGGTGCCTGCCAGCCACCAGATGGTGCGGTCTTGGGACCGCTGGCATTGTAGCACGCCAACCAGTGTCACAGACAGGTCCCGGATGCACCTGCCACCACATCCACACCAGGTGCTCGGTGTTTGTATGGTGGCATGTGCATGGGCCCTGTCTGTGGCAATGGGTGGTGATGCTACACCCAGGCGGCCACCATCGCTGCAGACATGTGGCAGCTGGCAGAGACCCACAGCGCCCTGTGCTGTCCTGTGTCCCCTCCCACCCACAGAGCCACCCTCCCCCCTCCACACCCCCTTCCTCCCCTCTGACACCTCCCACCCACCCTCTCCCTTGCCCCCTCCCCGCTCTCCTACTCCTCCTCCTCCTCCCCTCCCCCTCACCCTCCTCACCCCCTGCTGCATACAACACACCCTCCCCCTCCCCTCCCTCCCACCCCACCCCACCCTCTGCCCCCTCCATGTTGTCTTCTTCCTCTTCGGCCTCTGCCCCTCCTCCTCCTCCTCCTCCGGCTGGACTTGAGCTGCGGGGCCTGTTGTGGGGGGTCCTGATGTAGATGGGCCCTCAAGAGCAGCAGCATCCTCTGTGGGGGGGAGACAGTCATTAGCACATCATCATGTGATTCACACATCACATAAACATAGTGTGGCCTCCCACAGGCTGTTGGGCCACTGTGACATGCTGTACTGCGCCGCAGAGGCCGCAACACTCACCGCCACTTTGCTCCAGTGCCCTCCTTTGGAGGCGGACAATGACATCTGGGCAGTGCAGCCGCAACTCCCGTCCCTTTTTCCGTAGGTCCTTTACCTGTGGGGGAATGCAATGGGTGGGAGCATTATGGGCCAGATATCTCTGGTGGGTGCCCAACGCATATCACACATCACTGTGAGCAGCAGGGTGCTGCTGCTACTCTGGCCAGTGTGTCCTCTACTACCTGTTGCCAGCGCCACCTGCATGTGTGGCTGTGGGTCTGGGCATGTGTGGGGTGCCACCTAGGTGTACTGTGTGCAACCTCCCCCCCCCCCCCCCGGACTCCCCCATACCCTGTTCCGACACTCCCTTTGCATGACATGGCAGCACCATGCCATGTGTGGGGTAGGCATGCTGGTCTCCAGGGGAGGTGTTTCCTAAATCCCTGTGTGGTCCAGCACACACCTGTGTGTTTGCCTGACCTACACACATCAGCCGACACACCCGCTATAGCACCATGATATCTTTACAAAACATGTGTGATGTGTTCTGAGATAGAGTGGGAAGTGGGTGGCCCTGAACACATCACCAGGAGCCACTACCATGACACCAGGCTTCCTACTATACCTCTATGGTCAGGACTAAGGCCTCCTGTGAATAAGGCAGTTGTGGGCGAATGCAACAGGAGCACGGACCACCACACTTAGCTGAGCTATTGACATCTGTGATCTGGTCTGGAGCCTCCTGGAGTTGGGGCACAGCTGTGAAACCCCAACAGATGCAGGTACCCTAACACCAGCATCTATAATGGTCCTCTGCGATCAGGTATGGGCCTCCTGGGGATAGGGCAGATGTGTGAACCTTGCAACAGCAGCAACTACCATACCACCAGAATGACTAGCAGACCTCTGTAAGCAGGTCTGGGCCTCCTGGGGGTAGGGTGGATTTAAACACTTCAACAACAGCAACTACCATACCAACAGGATTTATTATAGACCTCTGTAATCAGGTCTCAGGCCTCCTGGGGATAGGGCAGATGTGTGACCTGCAACTGCATAAACTACTATAACAGCATGCTGTTTAACAGACCTCTTTAATCAGATCTAAGGCCTCCTGGGGGTAGGGTGGATGTGAACACATCAACAGCAGCAACTACCATAACACCAGGATGACTAACAGACCTGTGTAATCAGGTCTCAGGCCTCCTGGGGATAGGGCAGATGTGTGACCTGCAACTGCATAAACTACTATAACAGCATGCTGTTTAACAGACCTCTTTAATCAGATCTAAGGCCTCCTGGGGGTAGGGTGGATATGAACACATCAACAGCAGCAACTACCATAACACCAGGATGACTAACAGACCTGTGTAATCAGGTCTCGGGCCTCCTGGGGATAGGGCAGATGTGTGAACCTGCAAATGCATAAATTACCATACCAACAGGATTTATTACAGACCTCTGTAATCAGGTCTCAGGACTCCTGGGGGTAGGGTGGATTTGAACACATCAACAGCAGCAACTACCATAACACCAAGATGACTAACAGACCTGTGTAATCAGGTCCCAGGCCTCCTGGGGATAGGGCAGATGTGTGAACCTGCAAATGCATAAACTACCATAACAACAGGATTTATTACAGACCTCTGTAATAGGGTCTCAGGACTCTTGGGGTAGGGTGGATTTGAACACATCAACAGCACCAACTACCATAACACCAGGGTGACTAACAGACCACTTTAATTAGGTCTCAGGACTCCTGGGGGTAGGGTGGATTTGAACACATCAACAGCAGCAACTACCATAACACTAGGGTGACTAACAGACCACTTTAATCAGGTCTTGGACTCTTGGGGGTAGGGTGGATTTGAAAACATCAACAGCAGCCACTACCATAACACCAGGATGTCTAATAGACCACTTTAATCAGGTCTCAGGACTCCTGGGGGTAGGGTGGATCTGAACACATCAACAGCAACATCTACCATACCAACATGATCTATAACAGACCTGTGTAATCAGGTATGGGCCTCCTGGGGATAGGGCAGATGTGTGACCTGCAACTGCATAAACTACCATGACAACAGGATATATGACAGACCTGTGTAATCAGGTCTCAGGCCTCCTGGGGGTATGGCAAATGTGTGAACCTGCAACTTCAAAAACTACCATAACACCAGGGTGACTAACAGACCACTTTAATCAGGTCTCAGGACTCCTGGGGATAGGGTGGATTTGAACACATCAACAGCAGCAACTACCATAACACCAGGATGACTAACAGACCACTTTAATCAGGTCTCGGACTCCTGGGGGTAGGGTGGATTTGAACACATCAACAGCAGCCACTACCATAACACCAGGATGTCTAACAGACCACTTTAATCAGGTCTCAGGACTCCTGGGGGTAGGGTGGATCTGAACACATCAACAGCAGCATCTACCATACCAACAGGATCTATAACAGACCTGTGTAATCAGGTCTCAGGACTCCTGGGGGTAGAGAGGATTTGAACACATCAACAGCACCAACTACCATAACACCAGGATGACTAATAGACCTTTGTAATCAGGTCTCCGGCCTCCTGGGGATAGGGCAGATGTGTGAACCTGCAACTGCATAAACTACCATATCAGCATGCTATTTAACAGACCTCTTTAGGCAGGTCTAAGGCCTCCTGGGGGGTAGGGTGCATTTAAACACATCAACAGCAGCAGGTACCATAACACCAGGATGACAACTAGACCTCTGTGATCAGGTCCACAGCCTCCTGGGGATAGGGCATACTTACACACAGCAGCATACGCAGCTACATTCAGCACTGGTTGGCCCACAGACTGGTTTCTATACCATATTGTACATGTATGATGTGTGTACATTGCTGGATATTGTTTTGCACACCTTGCATTGTGTGACCTGTCCCCATACACTTACCTCACGTGGGTAGTCTGCAATACGATTGAACCGCCTCGTGACGCACTCCCATGTCCTCCTAATGTGGCAGAGGTCCTGGCATTTGTCAGTGATTGGGCCCCAGAAATGGGAACCCACAAATATCACTTACAAAAAAAGTACATAGCATTATGTGGGAACCTGGACATGCCATGGTCACTGCTCAGTCAGAGTGGGAGTGACCTCCCAGCATGACATGCTGTGGCCACTGTGTCCTTGCAGGTGGTGGACGCGCACTACAGTATCCCAGCTATTTCCCTATGCCCTGTGCACATGCATCCTGCTCAGACCGCCCTGTCCGGCCTATACCCACAATACCTTGCCCCTCATTATGCACAATGGCAGGCTAATGCTGGAAACTGTACAAGCACTGTGGGCTCAGTAAGGTGTAGGCATCCACAAAACACTGGATAGACATATACACACTCCCAACACCTATTTCTGTATTTTGCAATGATAGAGGTGGCTGCAAGCCCTGGCCGCCACACCAGTCCTGGGCACAGTGCAGGCAGTGTGAAGGAACGCAATACTGTTAGGGTCACTCTCCGGGGTGGTAGGCAGTGTTGTAAACACATATGGCAGCACACTCCACATATATCAGAAAGGTTGCTATGATGAATCTCTTTTATCAAATTGTTTTAAGTTAGGTTTTGTGGTCTCACATTACACATAGCAACCTTATGATACATATATGGAACGTGTTTCCATGGTTCTGACCGCATTGCTAAGGTATACAGGGGCAGGTAGTGGTAGCTGCTGCTCCACGCAGGGCCCAAAAGCCTGACTCTCCATGAGGCTTTGTATAGTGGAGCCCGTGGGTGTGGGTGTTTGTGCGTCTGTTGGACGATGCTCTGGTGCAAAGGGTCCAGACTCTGGTCCTGGTGGGCCAAACACAATTCCAGTTTCCTGGATGTTGCTAATGAATATGCATGGGATACATTTGCATACAATGGGGGCAGTGCATGTAAATGCATCTCATGGATATTTCTTAGGGACATCCTGACAACCTGAATAGTGTTTGGACTTCCAGGACTGGAGTTGGGAACCTCTGCTCTAGGCAGTTGGCATATTTATGGTGTATGTGCTCTGTAGGGTAAAATATTGGGACATGGTCTGCAGGGGCCCCAGCTGGTACTTGAACCTGTAACCTTCTGCTTTTGAGCACACTGGCTGGGTGTACTGCTCCAAACTGTTACCACAGAGGCAGGTTGTTACCTGGGGATCCCATGACTGTTCCTCAGACAGACCTTATCTGTTGCACTGCACACCACCCACCTATACAGGGCTTGGCCTTGCTCTGCTGTGGGCAGCTGCCACTGCCCCCTCTGGTGCCAGCACCCCCTCCACCACCATGCTGACATGCCCTTATGCCGGTGGTGCGCAGTCCCATGCCATCCAGTGTGCCGCTAGGCGGGTGCCTATGGTGTGGGGTCTGGGGTAGGGGTGGTGACATGGACATCAGCACTTCCCCCCGGCACCGCCTGCCAATGTTCTGTGCCCTTGGGGGGTACCTGCTGGGTGCTGTCCCCTGGGACACTGTGGGATGCACACTCATGGCCATGTTGGACCCTGGTCAGTTGCAGTCTTGCTGCTTTTCAGTTTCTGCATTCCTATGTGCCAGGTAGGCATCTGCCTAGTCCACACTGTGCCCCAGCTGGCCCACTGCATGTGATGCATGCAGCCCCCTGTACCCCATTTACACCATCACCATAGTGCCCTTTCCCATGTGCCCACTCTGCTGTTGCTGCACATGTGACAGCCACAAAAGCTAGCTACCCCATACACACCACAAAAAACCCTCATCAGCACTATTTCTATGTTGGAACATTCACTTTTTAGGGGGACTGAGAATTGACCCTTCCAAATGTGAGCTCGTCCTTTTTATTCTTTATAGGTTGTGTTCATTACCGTTTGTCATTATTTGTTCTATTGGCCAGCTCGGTGTTTTGGATTTCACTTTTGGTTCTGGTCATTATATATGGTTTTTGCCTTTTTGGTTGCTGCACATGTATCACTACTATCACATTTCTGGGTCTCCCTGCCTTTGCTGTACATTGCTGACTGAACTGGTTTCTCTCTCCTGCAAATGCGCCTCTAGCGCAAGGTTTTCACTGGCGCTAATTTTCAGTCCTTCATTTCACGGCGTTAGTGTGCATGGAGCCTCTCCCCACCCACTCTCCGCCCATTGATACCTTCTCTCCGCCCCTGCGGTGCATTACTCCGCCCCCTGGGGAGCCTTACTCCACCCTCTGCGCACCTTAACGCCGAAGGAGACGTTATCACGCGATACATGACGTTCTCGCACGATAAAGCACCATTCGTGCGATAACATCACATGTTGCACGATAACATCGCCGCTGCGACGTTACCGCAGTTTAGTAAACATACCCCTAAGACTAATAAGAGAAAATATTTTTTCACTCAACGTGTAATCAAACTCTGGAAATTCATTACTGGAGGATGTAGTAAAAACTGTTAGTGTAGCCGGGTTTAAAAAAAGGTTTGGACAAGTTCCTGGAGAAAAGGGGAGCCAGGATATCCACTGCTTGCCCCAATACAAGCATTATGGAACCTATGTTTCTTAGGGAAACCGCTAGGTACTTGTGACCTAGATTGGCCACTGTTGGAAAGAGGATACTGGGCTTGATGGACCTTGGAATGATCTAGTATGGCATATCTTAAGTTCTTATGTTCGTAAGAATTATGGGATGACATTAAGAAAGTTGTGCTGGAAGAAAGTAAGAAGTCTCTACAAAAGTTGAAAAAGCAAAAACAGCCAAAATGGATCACCGAAGAAACTCTGATAATTGCCCAGAAATGCAGAGAGCTAAAGCCAGAGGAGAAAGAGAGGCAATCATAGAGCTCAACAGGGATTTCCAGTATGCAGCAAGATCAGATAAGGAGAAGTAATACCAGGAAATTTGGAAGACGACATCATGGCCAACTGGCTGGAAAAGATCTGTGTTTATACCAATACTGAAGAAAGGTGATCCAACTGACTGGAAATTATTGCAAAATTGCTCTGATCCAACATGCCAGGAAGATTCTACTCAAGATCATTCAACAGAGACTACAACCATACTTGTAACAAAAACTACCTTAAGTGCAAGTGGGTTTCAGGAAAGGGTGAGGAACGAGAGGCATCATCATGGATGTGAGATGGATCCTTGACAAAAACATACCAAAAGGATATCTATATAGGTTTTATTGACTATAGAAAGGCTTTGACTGTGTAAACCATGAGAAACTCTGGGCCACATTAAGAAATATTGATTAAGAAGCAACTGTTCAAATGGAATGAGAAGAAACAGAATAGTTTAAAATCAGCAAAGACGTATGACGAGGCTGCATACTTTCATGCTACCCATTTAATTTATATACAGAACAAATCATCAGAGAAGCAGGACTGGATGAAGATAACTGAGGTGTGAAGATTAGTGGAAGACTCATCAACAACCTTCGCTATGCTGATGACACCACAGTACTGGCTGAAAGTGACGATCTGAAACATTTGCTTTTCAAGATCAAGGAAAATAGTGTTAGAATGAACTTGTACTGTAATATAAACAATGCAAAGATCCTGACAATTGGTAAATACAATAAGTTCATTGTTGATGGAGAAGAAATTAAAATAGTACAAACATAGAAACATGATGGTAGAAAACGTCCACATGACCTATCTAGTCTGCCCTTCCATATCAACTACAGTAGTCCCCTTTTTATCTTTAGAGATCCTGTCTCTTTGTCCCATGCTTTTTTGAATTCAGATAAGGCCTGATTCTGACCCACATGTATATCCCATTTGTATGTCCGGTCTGAGCCGGACATACAAAAGGGAGCGCAATTCTGATCCCACGGGGCACGTCTAGCCCTGAGGGATCAGAATCACAATCAGGACTGTACTTCCATCCCTAGAGTAATCAGTTTGTTTATAAGTCACCTGTGCAGAACAGTATCAAAGGCTTTACCGAAATCTAAGTACACCACATCTAGGGCTCTCCCTTGGTCCATATCCCTGGTCACCCAGTCAAAGAAATCAATCAGATTTGTCTGACAAGACCTGTCTCAGGTAACCCCATGCTGCCTCAGATCCTAAATCCATTGGATTCCAGAAACCTCATTATTTTCTCTTTCAGCAGTGCTTCCAATAATTTACTCACCACAGAGGTTAGACTAATCGGCCTGTAGTTTCAGCCTTATCCTTACTTCTGCTTTTGTGTAAAGAGACCACATGTACCATTTTCCAGTCCTCTGTGACCACTCCCGACTCCAAAGAAGCATTGAAAAAGTCAGTCATTGCAGCCATTAGAACGTCCCCAAGTTCCTTCAGTATTCTCGGATGTATCCGAACTGGTCTCATTGCTTTATTTACTTTTAGATTAGCTAGTTCCTCACAAACACAGTCTTCTGAAAATCATTCAATCCCCCCGTCACTTCTGTTCCTATTTGTAGGTGTTTTCTGAGGTCCTGCTCCTGGCCTTCATCTATGAACACAGAGCATAAATATGTGTTAAGCAATTCTGCTTTATACTCATCAGCTTCTACATATTCCTCCCCTTCACCTTTGAGTCTGACAATACCGCTTTTGCCCTTCCTCCTCTCACTAGCATATCTGAAAAAGTTATTATCCCCCCTTTGCTTTCCTGACTACTTTGCTAGCTTCTCTGTTTTTCCTGATATAGATGCCATCTTCCTGTGTTCTCTTGTATTTCCTGAAGGCCTCCCTCTTTTTCTTCACCTTTTCAGCTACTTCTTTAACGGCTTCCTTTTCCTTTTACATTTATTTACTTTTCTAACAAAAATGTTTGTTACCCTTAAAATATCCTCTTTCAATTGTGCCCACTCTATTTTATTTTATTTATTTAGTTCTTTTTTATACCACCTTATCATGAATCAAAGCAGTTTACAGAGAATCATAACTTTTACAGAGAACAGTGAACACAACTAACATATTGAATCACATTTCAAACATATTAACAGTGAGATTTGGCAGACATATTTACAGAGAGATTATGAGACAGTTTACAACATTATGTTTGAGTTAATTACATGGGTGGCAGGAGGTGAGTGTGCATGTTGGGTGAGTGTTGAACATTTTTCATTTATGTTGGTAGAGCATCTGTTTCTGTTTGTATATTTCCATAATGCTCTTGATCTTTTTCCGGAATGTGGATAGGTCATTTATGTTTCTTATTCCAGCTCTATTGCTTGTTGATTGTTTGGTCCGTCTGAATTCCGTTGGGATGGCCAGGGAGTTCTGAGTAATTTCTCTTCTTTGTTATTTGGGATCTTGTTAATTAGAGTTCCAAGGTGGTATAGGACTATGTCATGGATTAGTTTGAAAGTGATGATCAAATTTTTATACTGGATTCATCTGTTGTCTCATAATGTGAGTGATATGTTCAGATTAGTGAGCCTTCTGGATTACATGCGCTGTCGTGTGTTGTGCCATCTGCAGAGGCATCAGTGTGTGCTTGGGGAGTCCTTGTAATCTACTATTACAAAAAGTCGATATGTGGGTAGATCATGACTTGTAAGACTGAACGGAAGTCATATGGTTCTAGTAAAGGCCTCAGATGATGTAACATTCTTATTTTTCTGTAGATGGTTTGGCTTGTGCTGCCAATGTGGGATGTTAGGTTTAGGTTTTGGTCTAGTGTGATACCTAGATAATTTACTTTGTTTTTTATTTCAAGGACAGTGTCTTTTATTTTCATTTTAGGTGGGGGTTTGAATTCTTTGTTTTTAGTGATAAAGAGAACTTCAGTTTTATTGAAGTTTATTTTGAGGTTGTATGACCAGAGACATTGTGAGGCTTCATTAAAGCATTTTATTATTTGCTGAAAGTCAGGGTTGTCTGTATTGATTGGGAGGTACATCATTATATCACCTGTGTAAATGTGGTAATGCACATTGTGCTTTTGAAAAATGTTACAAATTGGCTGAAGGTAAATGTTAAACAGCAAGGCAAACATCGACGAGCCTTGAGGGATACCTTACTGTTGGATATATGTGTTAGAGCTGGTTTGTCCAATTTTAACCTGCTGTGTGCGATTTATCAGCTAAGATTCAAACCACTGAAGGGTATAGACAACAATCCTGAGCTGTTTCAGTCTTGATAATAAGATGGAGTGGTTAGGAGAGTCAAACGCTGCAGCTATATCGAGGAAGATTTTTATTTATTTATAATTCTCTTATATACTGTGCTATTCTGCATCAGTGCGGTTTACATTGAACAAACTGAAATTACATTGAACAGGGTATTATAACTTGGAGATAACTATTTTACAGGGAACATGGGCTATGGAGGGTTAAGTGGCTTGCCCAAGACCACAAGGAGCACCTGTGGGACTAGAAACCCCAGTACATCCGGCTCAAGGTTGCTGTCCTCTAGTGGGATTTGAACCCCCAACCTTCCGGCCTGAAGTACCTTGCCCCAACCACTAGGCTACTCCTCCACTCCAAGATCAATATAAAGGCTTGCTTGGTACCTGCTATTCCTTTAATGAGGTTATCAATCAAGGCCAGTTGGAGTGTCTCCACTCTGTGATATGGTCTAAACCATATTGTTGTGGGTCTAGAGGGCATGAGTATCTAAGTGGTCTTGTAATTGATGATGGACAATCTTCTCGATTATTTTTACCATAAATGGTAGGCTTGAAATAGGTTAGAAGGAGCAGGGGTTGGTTTTGTCTAATGAGCTCTGTTTAAGGATTGGTCTAATTGAAGCTCCCTTTAATGCTACAGGCAGATGTCCACAGGCGAATGAAAGGTTGAACATTTTGAGTATATATGATGCCATTTCTGTTCGGGTCATTTTTAAGCAGCTGACAGGGCATGGGTCAGTTGGTGATGTGGTGGTGTTAATGGCCATAATGATTTTATCAATGTGCTCTAAATTGATTTGAGAAAACAAGTGCCATGGAGTGATGGTACTGTTGGTTGGGAGGGAGGTGGGCAGTGTAGTATCTGACTGAGATCAGAGTTTGCTTATGTAATGGTTGGCCAACATTTGAGGGTTGATTATGCTTGTACTGTCCTCTCTATTATTTATTTATTTTATTTGAATTATTTCTATACCGCGCTCTTTAAAATCAGCGCAGTTTACAGGTAACAACAATTTGGGATCACCTCAAGGATCTCACAATCCCAGAGTTCCCTTGGACGATTCAGGGATTTTAGTAATAATTTGGTGTGGTTCTCTTTCTTGTGTTTGCTTATATTTTCTCGGTAGGCTTGGAGGGTGTTCATGTAGCTCTTCCGGATGTTTTGTTCTTCTCCATTTTCATTCTAAGTGTCTTAGTATTCTTTTTCTTATTATAAGTTCCTGTGTGTATCATGTATTTGAGCAGGTATGGCAATAGTTAGTCTTAGGTGGGGGGGGGGGGAGGCAGATGCTGCATTGTTGATAATAGGGTTCCAATTATCTATCAGTACATCCAGGTCATTGGAATCAGAGTTAAGTTGTGGCAGTGTTTCCTTTAAGAATGAGTCTTTGCTGAATTGCTTAAAGTAGAGCCGTTGATGGTATTTTTGTGTTGCCTATCTATGGTGAGTTGTTTTAGGATTGTGAATTTGAGGAAATAATGATCTATCCAAGGCACAGATTGTGATGAGATCATAAGGTCAGTTACACTAATTAAATTGTTGGGTAGGAATATTAAGTCTAACATATTACCTTTTTTATGCATGGGCATGTGAATTATATCTGTTGAAAATCCATATCTTGCATAGCTTTAAGAAAGAGTCTGCATGATTGCGAGGTATGGATGCTAGATTAAAGTCACCTAGTAGTACTATCTGTTTATTGATTGGAGTGCTTGAACATACAGTTTCCAAGATATTGATTAAACTGTTTGTATCCGGGGATGGGGCCCTATAGATGAGATAGAATATATATTGCTTGGTTTCAATTATTAGGCTATCTAGGCTTCCCAAACTTATGTCCGATGATAGTGTTGCATTTAGGTCCTCTTTGATTAAGGTCAGGACTCCTCCTTCATGTTTAGCTTGCCTAGGGGTGTGGAATATCTCAAAGGAGGGTTGTCTGAGCTGGTTTATTAACACAGCATCCGTATCCGAGAGCCAAGACTTTGTGATGAATATTATGTCAGGTCATGTTCATAAATATAATCTATCAGAACAGGGATTTTATTCTTGACTGATTTTGCTTTAACTAAAGCTGAATTTTATATTGGACAGGGATATGTTTTCTCTATCATTATAATGTGCTGGTTGCCATATAGATGTAATATGGGTGAGTCTGCTGTTTGGTCTATATGTTGTTCCATTGAATTTATGTCGTGGGATAGGTAGGTTAGTATGTAGTCAGTTCACTATAATAGGGATATTGTGATAGTATTGAGTGTGTTACATGCGTTAGTAGTAGGGTTGCTATGAATACATCTCCGTTGTTTAGCACTAACAGGCTGAGAATTCTAGACTGGTAGCAGCAGTATAAACAGTGCAGTGGTCAGTGATTTATCTACAAGTACAGGTACAAATATACTGAGTTGAGTAGTAATACAGTGAGCATTAAAATGTTGAGTAATCTGTTGGTACATAGGTTCCCTGTGTCATAATTTACAGAGGTGTAACAGTTAACTTACTATTGTTGATGATTTACGTTTCCTGTTTTATTTGGTCCACGCCTAAGGGCCACACCAAAGGGCCCTCTGGTGAGGCCCTCAGGCATGGGTCCACCAGGTGGACCCGAGGATGAAGAGGCATGCTTCTGATGGTGCCTTCCCTTAGATGTTGTTGCAAACTGTGCAGGCAGTGTCCCTTGGCTTGGGATGGTGAACGGGAGGAATTCAGTCCTCCCGCTTGCAGTCCTGACCTGATCGGGGGGTTGAGGATGAAGAGGCACACTTCTGATATTTTTCTACGTCCCCAAGCTGTACCCTTTGTCGCCTCCCACTCAAGCAAATTCTAACCCAATCAGTATCTTTAGGGTCCATCCCTAGGGTTCTTAGTTTGTTTATAAGTCATCTGTAGGGACAGTATCAAATGCTTTACTGAAATCTAAATATACCACATCTAGGACTCTTCCTTGGTCCAACTCCCTGGTCACCCAGTCAAAGAAATCAATCAGATTTGTCTGACAAGACCTGCACTAGGTGAATCCATGCTGCTTCGGATCCAGTAATCTTCAGAAACCTCACTATTTTCTCTTTCAGCAGCATTTCCAATAATTTACTCACCACCAAGGTTAAACTACATCCTTACTTCTGCTTTTGTGTAAAGGGACCATATGTGCCTCTCTCCAATCCTCTGGCACCTCCCCAAAGAGGCATTGAAAAGGTCAGTCAGTGCAACTGCTAGTAAATCCCCATGTTCTTTCAGTATTCTCAGATGTATCCTATCCGGTCCCATCGCTTTGTCCACTTTTAGTTTAGCTAGTTCCTCACAAACACAGTCTTCTGAAAGGCGTTTGAGATTCCCTTCGCTTTTGAGCTTGTGGGTGTTTTCTGGGGGTCCTGCTCCCAGTCCTTCATCTGACAAAATGCCACATTTGCCCTTCTTCCTTTCACTAACATATCTGAAAAATGTCTTATCCCCCCATTTTATTGCATTAGCTATTTCCTCTTCTTTTTGTATCTTTGTTTTCTTGACTAATCTGCCAGCCTCTCTAAGTTTTTCCAAATATAGATACCTGTCTTCCTCTCTCTGTGATCTCTTGTATTTCATGAAGGCCTCCCTCTTTTTCTTCACCTTTTCAGCTACCTCTTTTGAGAACCATAGCGACCTCCTTTTCCTTTTCCTTTTATTTACCATTCTAACAAAATGATTGGTTGCCCTTAAAATATCCCCTTTCAGTTTTGTCCACTGTTTTTCTACATCCCCCAGCTGTTCTCATCCCTCTAACGACTCCTTGAGGTATTGTCCCATCTTCGCAAAGTTAGTTGTCCTAAAGTCTAAGACCCTCGCTTTTCAATGGATTTTATCAGCGCTATTCCTAATACTGAACCATACCATATGGTGATCACTGGATGTGAGATGATCTCCCACTATAACATCAGAAAGACTTTCCCTATTGGTAAGTACTAAGTCTAGTATGGCCCCTTCACATGTGGGTTCTGTTACCAGTTGCCTGAATAGTTCTTCCTGTAAAGAATTCAGGATCTCCTTGCTTCTAGATGACACCACAGCAGGGATGCCCCAATCAACATCTGGCATATTGAAATCCCCTATTAATAGCACTTCCCCTTTTCTGGCAATACTACGTATGTCTTCTATTAAATCTCTGCTCACGTCTTCTCCCTGTGAGAGAGGTCTGTATATCATGCCAAAGCAAATGGATTTCTCTTTTCCTCTTTCTAGTTTAACCTACACTGCCTCATTTTTCCCTTTTAAGCCATGTATTTCCATAGCTTTAATTCTCTTTTTTACATATATTGCCACCCCTCCTCCCCTTCTTCCTACCCCGTCCTTTCTGAATAACATATAGCCTGGTATAGTTATATCTCAGTCATGGTTGTCCAGGAACCATGCCTCTGTAACTGCCACTAAATCCAAGTCAGCCTCTTCCATTAAGGCTTCAACATCTGGGGTCTTATTTTCCATGCTACAGGCATTTATAGACACTGTTTCAGATGTTGCTCCTTTTATCTATTTCTATAAAGGTTTTTAATGTTTCACTTATCTGGGGGCTTTTACTTACCTGGGGGCTTTCTTCACTCATCCCCTATCCAAACAGATCACCAGTAAAACCACCGTTTTCAGTGTGAGGTCTTTCAAAGTGGTGTGAGCCAATGGCTCAAAGGTGGGCCCAACAGTACTGAAAGCAATAAGGTTGAGGTCCCGCGGTTGTATAAGCGAACACACCGGAGGGTGTAGCTGCTTTACAGTTCTGAGGAATGAACGACATCTGGATGAACCACCAGGGAAAAGTCGGTAGCAAGCCAGGGTGGCCACTTGCAATAGCAGTAAATTCAGAACTAGACCCTTGTCCAGGCCAAACTGCAAAAACGTAAGAATATCTGGAACCAATGTGGACAGTGTCTGGAGCTCTCTGTCAGCACACTGGCCCTCACAAACATACCACATGCGAAGATAAGAGAGGGACATAGACCATTTCCAGGCTTTGAGCAAAGTTGCAATGACCTGCACTGAGTAGCCCTTCTTCCTCAACCTAGCCCTCTCAAGAGCCATGCCATATGTGAAAATCAGTCCACTTGAGGCATGAGAATGGGACCCTATGAGAGAAGATTGCTCCTTTGAGGAAGCCGTTATGGATTGGCTTCTATCTTGTGCAGGAGGCAACCGATGATGTCCCATGGAGGAAACATATAAAGAAGCTTTCACGGTGGCCAGCATTGTGCTAGGGCATCCAGCACCTCCGCCTCACCTTGGCATTCTCTGAGGTCACCATCAGGTCCATGACCAGTTCACCCCACCAATGAATTATGCGCAAAACTTCCAATGATCCAGAGACCACTCCCCCAGATTCAGGCGGTGCTGGCTGAGGAAATCTGCCTGAATGTTTTCTCTCCCAGCCATGTGCACTGCAGACAACATTAGCAGATTGTTTTCTTCCCACAGGAGTAACGGTCAAATCTCTTGCATCAGGATCATGCTGCCTGTACTTCCCTAGTGATTGACGTAGGCCACCATCATGGTGTTGTCAGAGCACACTCTCACTGCCTTGTGATGGATCAGAGGACGGAAGAACTTCGGAGCCAGGAACACCACCCGCATCTCCAAGCGATTGATGGACCAGTTGCTCTCCTTCTGAGTCCAAAGACCCTGTGTAACTTGACTGGCAGTGGGCTCCACACCCTGACAGACTCACATCAGTAGTGACCAGAAGCCAGTCAGGAGCCTCCAATGGCACCCGGGTGTAGATTGCGGGCCAGAACCACCAGCGAAGATGCAGGCAAGTATCAAGGGAACACACCAGATGCCTCACTGAGGGATACATTTGAGGGGACCAACATGACAATAGGGCATGCTGTAGTGGTCTCATATGTGTCCTTGCCCATGGGATCACCTCCAGCATCGCTGCCATAGAGCCCAGAAGCTAAAGGCAGTGCCAGGCCATGGGCACTCCCATCTGCAAGAAGTGGCATACCTGCTCCTGAATCTTGGTCACTCTCTTGGCTGGCAGGGACACCACTCCCTCACTGGTATTGAAGCATGCTCCCAAATAGACTAAGAGAAACACAAAATGGGCAAATGCCAGAGAAGGGTCTCAGGTGCTAAAGTTTATTAAGTAAAAGGCCCCTACGCGTTTCAGCGTCAAGCCTTCATCGGGGGTACGCATGTATTGCACCATGTGAGAATAAGGGTCTTGAAAAAGACCACTTTTAAGTTAATGTCTCAAAGCCAGTAAAGTATGGAACTCCAATACAAGACATGCTCCCCTTGTGTTTCTTCTTTTCCCAAATAGACTTAAATCCTGAGCTGGATGCAACTGGCTTTTGGCTACATTGACCACCTAGCTGAGTTGTTCTAGAAGACTGTACCCATAGGGTTACCACCCTGTTTTCTTCCTCCAACCTTGCCCTAATTAACCAGTTATCAAGGCAGAGGTGCATCAAGATTCCTTCATGCTGCAGAGCAATTGCTATGACCACCATCACCTTGGTAAATGTTTGAGGCACTGTGGCAAGCCGAAAGGCAGTGCCTGGCATTGGTAATACCCCATTGGCACCGCAAAGCACAAGAATCTCTGATGGTCCGAGTGAATTGGAATGTACAGATGTGAGATCGAGTGCAGTCAAGAACTCGCCCTTTCAGAAAAGCATAATGACCAAGCTCAATGTTTCCATACAAAGGTTTGGCACTCATAAGGCCCGATTGACCTGTTTGAGGTCCAAAATCAGTTGAAATGTGCCCTCTTTTTTTGGGAACCACAAAGTAAATGGAGTATCGACTTTGACAAAGTTGGTCAGGTGGCACCTCAACCACAGCTTCCAGATGCCATAGCTGCTGCAGTGTGTCTCAAACCTCACACATTTTGGGTGCCATTTTGCAGGGGGACTGAATAAAGGCATTGGAGAGTGACCTGACGAACTTGAGTGCATAACCGTTGCGGATGATCTCTAGAAACCACTGGTCAGTGGTAATTTGGGGCAAGGCAGAGTAAAAGTTGTAGCTGACATCCTACTGGAAGCATCTCCGCCTGGATCAGCCTTGCCTCATAGCTGCTTCTTGGTGGCCCCATGTAACTGTAGTTTGGGTTATTCTTTCCTAGGTGCATAACTTTGCACTTATCCACATTAAATTTCATCTGCTATTTGAATGTCCAGTCTTCCAATTTATCAAGGTCCTCTTGCAATTTTTCACAATCCTCTTGTATTTTAACAACTTTGAATAATTTTCTGTCATCTGCAAATTTGATTACATCACTCGTTATTCCCACTTCCAGGTCATTTATGAATATGTTAAAAAGCAGTAGACCCAGCACAGATCCCTGGGGTACTCCACTATTCACTTTTCTCTATTGAGAAAATTGGCCATTTAGCCCTACTCTCTGCTTTCTTTCTTTTAAGTAGTTTGTGATCCACAATAGTACAATGTCTCCAATCCCATTACTTTTTAATTTGGCCAAGAGTCTCGAAAGAAGGACCTTGTCAAAGGCTTTCTGAAAATCCAGATATACTATATCAACCAGCTCACTTTGTGTCCACCTATTTATTCACACCTTCAAAAAATGTGACAGATTAGTAAGATAAGACTTTCCTTGGCTAAATCCATGTGGTTTTCTCCCATTAAACCATGACTATCTACATGTTCAGTAATTTTGTTCTTTATAATGGTTTCTACCGTTTTGCCTAGTATTGATGTCAGGGTCACCGGTCTGTAGTTTCCCTAATCCCCCCTGGAACCCTTTTTAAAAATTAGCATTACACTGACCATTCTTTATTTATTATTATTTATTGTATAGCTTGATTGACTGCTCAAGCAGCAGCATCAGAGCAATTTACAAAAAATTACATGGACTGCGAAATAGAAAAGGAAATGGAAACAGAATGCCATTAAGTGATAGGACAGTAAGAGAAAGGAAGAGAGAGGGGGCACTAAGAGGCAAGGAGGGGGACTAAGAATAGAGAAGGGGGTGACAGTAATAGTAAAACAGGGGAAGGGCAGCAGGCAAACTATTGAGTTGATGAGCTGGAAAGGCCAAAAGCCAACTGAATTAGATGGGTTTTTATGGCGGTTTTAAAGCTGGTAAATGTTATATCAGAGCGGTGAGTAAAGGGAAGGGAATTCCATAAGGTGGGACCCAAACAGAAGAAAGCCGATGCCTGAGTGTGCTCCAGGCAGGCATGAGAGATGGAGGGAAAAAACAGACAATGATTATGGATAGGGCATAGTAGGCATTGGGGAGTATGAAAATGGAGCAGATTGACAAGATATTGAGGAATGCCCGTATGAATGGTTCTGTGAACAAAAAAGAGATGCTGTATCCTAAAGGGAACAGGAAGCCAGTGTAGATGTATCAAAAGCGGGGTGATATGGTCAAGTCTAGAAGAATAATGGAGGAGACGCACGGCTACATTTTGTAATAATTGAAGCCTCTGTAGTTGATACTGGTGGATAACAGGCAGGGCAACATTACAGTAGTCAAGCTTTGAGGTTACTAGGGAAGAAGAAGAATTGTCAGAGAGGGAGTGGAAAGGAAAGGACGAATGGCACGAATTTGGCATAAGGAGTAGAATGCGTGACAAGTAAGTTTAGAAATATGTTCTGCAAAAGAGAGAGAGGAATCTAAGGTGATATCCAAGTACTGAAAAGAGGTAACAAGAGGGATAGAGGTATTAGAGATCATTGGTGCCAGAGGAGGAATGGTGCACCAAAGGTAAACCATGTGGCAGTAGACTTAGACAGATTGAGATGTAAATACTGTAGTTTGTAGACAACCAAGAGTGGATACGAGCAAGACATGAATTCAGAGGGGCAGGGGCAGGGAAACATGAGTCTGTGTGATGGAGGAGAATAATGTTGGTGTAATAATAAGCCAAAATACCAGTCTGTTGAATAAGAACAGAGAGAGGAGTCAGAAAGATATTGAAAGGGAAGCGAGACAGGACAGAACCTTGTGGGACACCACAGGGTAGGGGAGTGGGGGGGGGGGGAATGAGGAGGAATCGGAGAGAACAGAGAAAGAACATGCAGTTAGATAAGACTGAAACCAGCTTAAGACAGTGTCTCTTATTCCAAGAAGGCAAGAGTGAAGAGAGCAGTGATCTACCAGATCAAATGGAGGTACTACAGATGATTTTAATGATAACTCACAGATGATAATAGTAGGTCTGTAATCTCACATTTCAGTTCTTTCAGCACACTTGGATGTATATCATCCAGTCCAGGTGATTTACTACTCTTCAGTTTATCAAATACTTATAATACATCTTCCTGTTTTATCAATATTTCTTTCAGTTTTTCCAATATGTCACCTTTAAATACCATTTCAGGTATGGGTAACTTCTCTACATCTTCTTCAGTAAAGAATTCATTCACTATCTCTACTATGGCCTTGTCCTCCCTTAGTGCCCCTTTTACCCCTCCATCATCCAGTGGTCCAACTGACTCTCTCACAGGTTTATTTGCTATCAATGTACTTGAAAAAGGTTTTAATAAGTGTTTTTGCTTCCACAGCAAGCTTTATTTTCAAATTCTCTCTTTGCCTGCCTTATTGGTGCCTATGTTGTTTCCCATTTTCATTATTTAGCAACTTTTTCTATCTCCTGAAAGATACTTTTTTTTTGGCTATAACAGTCTCTTTGAACTCATCTTTAAATCATGCTGGCAGTTTTTTGGCATTCCTTCCACTTTTCTGAAAGCATGGATTACATCTGGCCTGGGCTTTGAAGAAAGTATTTTTAAACAATGCCCATACTTGATGTAAATCTTTAACCTCTGCAGCTGCTCCTCTTAGTATTTTCTTAACTATTTTCTTCATTTTATCATAGTCTCCCTTTTGAAAGTTAAAAGATAGTACTGTGGCTTTCCTTGCTGTCCTTTCATTCATTAAATCAAACACAATCATACTATGATCACTTTTTCCAAGTGGCCCTAACACCATTATCTCTTGCACCAGTTCCTGTGTTCCACTAAGGACTAGGTCCAGAATAGCTTTCCCTCTTGTTGGGTCATGAACCAGCTGCTCCAAGAAACAGTTATTTATTTCATCTAGAAACTTTATTTCCCTAGCATGTTCTGCAGTGACATTAGCCCAGTCAATACCAGGATAATTGAAATCACCCACTATTACTGTGTTGTAACTTTTGTTAGCTTCTCTGATTTCTCTTAGCATTTCATCATCCATCTGTTCATTCTGGCACGGTGGTCAGTAGTACACCTCCACTGTAATCGCCTTCCACGTTTTACATGGGATTTGTATCCATCGAGATTCTACAGTGTATTTTGTTTCCTACAAAATTTTAACCCAGTGTGACTCAATGCCCTCTCTAACACAGAGTGCAGCCCTTTACCAATTTGATCTACCCTATCATTGTGATATAGTTTGTATCCAGGTATCACAGTGTCCCATTGGTTGTCCTCCTTTGACCAGATCTCTGAGATACCAATCATATCTAACCTTTCATTTAGTGCTACATATTCTAACTTTTAGACTTCTGACATTTGCATACAGAAATTTAGAGGTTGTAGTTTATTCATATTAATCTGGTTATCAGTTGATAGGGGTAATTTGGAATCTTTCAGCTCTGGATTAGCTTTATCTTTATTGGAACCTCCCCATCAGGATATCCTAATTTCCCTTTTTTGCTAGTATCCTTCAAGTATACATCGTTCCAAACCATTCACTCTTGGGTGACTGTCGGCTTTACCCTTATTTAGTTTAAAAGCTGCTCTATCTTCTTTTTAAAGGTTAATACCAGCAGCCTGGTATGGGCTCCACCGATTAAGATGGAGCCCATCCATTCTGAAAAGCCCCTTCCTTTCCCAGAATATTTCCATTTCCTAACGAATCCAAAACCCTCATCCTTGCACCATCGTCTCATCCACGCATTGAGACTCTGGAGCTTTGCCTGCTTTTTGGGTCCTGCGAATAGAAAGGGAAGTATTTCGGAGAATGCTACCCTGGAAATTCTGGATTTCAACTTCCTACCTAAAAGCCTAAATTTGGCCTCCAGAACCTCCCTCACACACTTTCCTATGTTATTGGTACCAACATGTGCCAAGACTGCAGGCTCCTCTCCAGCACTATCTAAAACCTTGTCTAGGTGTCACATGAGATCTTCTACCTTCACACCACACAAGCGTGTTACCAGATTATCCTCACATCCATCAGCCACCCAGCTATCTACATGCCTAATGATAAAATCACCAACTAAAACGGCCGTCATAACCCTTTCCTCAAGGGCACATGGCCCTGGAGAAACCTCCTCAGTGTGAGAGGGTTTTACATCATCTAGAGGACAGGTCCTAGCTACAGGATCACTTCCTTCCACACCAATGTGATGCTATCCTTTCACATGACCTTTCTTCTCCATGGCAACTGAGATGCTGCCAGATTGGAGGTGGAACCTCAGTACTACGTACCTGTAGGTCTATGTACCTCTCTGTCTTCCTTATGTCCTTCAAGTTTGTCACTCTAGCCTCCAGAGATCGGACTCATTCCCTGAGAGCAAAGAGCTCCTTGCACCTAGTGCACACCTAAGATCCCTCACCAACTGGGAGAAAATCCTACATGTGACACTCAATGCAAAAGACTGGAAAACCCCCATCTCACACATAACTTTCTGCATTCACTTTATAGAATTACCCCAGCCCTCTCCTGGAAACAGACCTAGCCAAAAAAAACGAAACAAAACAAAACAAAAAGAGGCACCAATGCTACCACAATAGTAAGGGTTTACAAGAAAAAAACTCCCACACACTTTAAAATGCATTGCCATGCACATATTTGGGGCCTATTTTATAAAGTGAAATTTGTGCTTACTGAACTTTATAAAGACATGCCTCAATCTAGTCAAGGCAGTTATGTCTGATCTAGAGCAGACATACATGCTCATTCCTACATTGTTCAGAAACACAAGTACATTATAATTTTTCATAAGCTTTATGTGTAAATTTAGGCTCCGTCCAAGCACTGCCTCTGTGCATATCCAAACTGAAAGTATGCAATACAGGACTTATGCCTGCACTTACAGAATAATCACTGCCTTAAGAGTCTGTGTAAGTGCCCTGTCTCTTGCATAAGTCCTTTAACATAGTCCTTTTACAGGTATAACTATTTTCTGTGCATTCCTTAATATGGATGAAAAATTGCATGCAATAAGTTAAACTCTTAGCATACATGTTGTAGCCTCTTCTGAGAAACGCTAAGCTTGCTGAACCGTGCTTTGGGCCTTTATTAAAGTAGTCATAGTCAGAGTTAGATGATAGTTCCCTGTAGTTGATAGTTCCCATGTTCCCTGTAAATAGTTATCTCCAAGTTATAATGCCCTGTTCAATGTAATTCCAGTTTGTTCAATGTAAACCGCCTTGATATCATGAAAGGCGGTATATAAGAAATGTTAAATAAATAAACAAATAAATAAATAGTACCTTCGACTTTCACTTCACAGAGGGCTATCAGTGAAAACAAACTGTATCCCCCAGCTGCTTCTTTTGGGAGCAAAGCTAGGAGAAATAAAATAAACTAAAAAGGATTCCTACAAACCACCAAGTTGTCAGAGATGTAAATGTTAAGCAAGCAAATTTTGAATTTTCTTTAAATAAATTCTTATAAGACATTTGAAATTAAATATTTAAAATATTTATTGCACAAGATGTTAAGTTAAATAAATATTCAATTGGAATATGGCTAGTTAAAAATGTCCAATAATAAATAATTACTATAAATAAAGAAAAGTGCATGCAATGTTATTGCACAAGAATATTTAATATCACTAACAAATCTACCTCAAGATACTTTTCAGTTTTAACAATAACTGTTGTTCCTCATTACAGGTAAACTCAAGTACAGATAAGTATAACCTTTCAAATACTCTTCTTTAAAAATACACTTTTAAACTGCTTTTCAGCAGATTTCACAAAAGACTCAATAATGTTGACAAAACGTCTTTCTCTTTAAAATGTCTTCACTAATTTATTGTTTCTTTTCTTTTTACAGGAAACACCACAAAGGTATCTCAAGATATGAAAGTTCAGCAAGTTATGGCTATGAAAGCCTCTTCAGTACTTCCAAAAATTAAAAAAAAAATGAATAAATAAAATAAAAAATAAAATATGGGTGCACCTCAACACAATAAAAACAAAAATGTTTTCTATTTATATGTGCCAGTGTTGGTAGCTACTTATCTTCCTGGTGCTCCCTTGCGATGGTGCCCGTAGAATCCTGGTCATCAGATTCTGATCCTGGAACTTCTGGATCTGGTCCAGTCTGTACCTACTACCTACACTTTACAAAGTCATTAAGAGAAACTACCTCCCTTGTAAGTTGTGGTAATTATTTTTCTCTTCCTTCCTCTGTCACTTAAATACTGTTCTTAGAAACAGCTACAGGTAATCTGGTTCTCTCAGTCAACCAATTCAACTGAAATTCCAAACTTCCTCTTTAATTTAAAGAAGAAAAATGGGAGGGTCACGTGACACATGAGCGGGTGAAGACGTCTCTTCGCTCGCTCCGGGGCCGCCTCGAACTAACCGGGCAAAAAACTACGTTTAAAACCCCCAACACAAAGTACTGGTGGTGGGAGAGCATACCGCAAAACTCTAGCAGCAGACCACAGTCGAAATTTTGGAAATGCCGCCTCCAGCGCGAAAGGAGAAAGAAAAGGAGAAGGCGCCAAGGCCTGGAGCATCCACGACCGCAGCACTGCAGCCCCCCTCACCAGGTAAGGAGAGCGTGGAATCTGCTACGGAGGACCTGGCGATTGAAGTGGTTAGGCAACTGGACCCCAAATTCGACCAGATTATCTCCAAACTGGAGGTTATGGGGGCAGCAATGACAGAAATGGGCCAAAGGATTGAGGAACTGGAGAACAGAGTGGCGGTAATGGAGGACGATGATGGAAGGCAGGAGAGGGAGCGTGCAGGCACACAAGCAAAAATTGAGGCCTTGCAGAGCAAGCTTGATGACTTAGAAAATCGCTCCTGGAGGAACAATATCAGACTTGTGGGCATCCCGGAGGAGACCACGGACCAACAGCTGTTACCGTTAATTGAGCAATGGCTCCCGAAATCTTTGGGACTGGCCTCCTTAATAGGAGAGCTCAAAGTGGAGTGTGCCCATCGCATTGGCGGCAATATGGAGAACAGGCAGAGGCCCCGAGTAGTGATAGCACGGATCCTTAATTTCGCTCATAAGGAAATGCTATTAAGAGCATATCGGCAGCAAAGTCAGCTGGTTTTGAACAACAACAAGATATTGCTGTTCCAGGATTACTCAGCGGTAGTCACGGCGAAAAGGAAGGAGTTCACGCCTATATGCACCGCGCTCTTCCAGAAGAAGATCAGATTCACCTTGGCCTTCCCGGCTACACTACGAGTCCATAATCTGGGGAAGAGTTTTGTCTTTGACTCTGCAGGAGCGGCCAAAGCTTTTTTGGCAGGCTTGTATAAGAACACACCAGAACAGGCCGGAGGATCAGACGTGAGCCCGGACTCCTAAGAGAGGAGATGGACAGAGCGGGGGGCCAAATGCAACTTTAGTAAGCGAGCGGAGGTGCGGCCTGCGGCGCGGAGGGACCCATAACAGAGGCCGCCTCGCTCGATTATGTCCTGAGAGTTTGGACATGGACTGAATCTACATTTAAGCTGTTTTACTTGATATGGACCGACTGCGTGAGGAGCAGTATGTGCAAGTTTGAAGTTTGATGTGTTGGTTTGCTGTTTGTATGTTTTCTCTCTTGTTTAGAAGTATATGATGGCTGAGTTGTAACCTATATAGGGGGGATGCGGGGATACGTGATTAAATGCCCAGTCCCTCCCGAGGAGAAGCGGCTAGTGAAGGCATGGTCTTTAGGAGGTACTGTGAGGGGCTACTGGGAGGGAGGGGGGACCTATCGAGAATTGCCATCAGAAGAAGGTTCGGGGCGGCCCCGCTGTGCACAAGGATGACTTCATATCAGCCATGATGGCTGAAGATGGGATGGAAGTTTTTTACTGGGGGAGGGGTGGGGGGACGGGTAGGAGAGGGGGGTAGGGGGGACAGGGTCAGGTGATGGGGGAGAGTGTCGGGTGGGAAGTGGGGGGCGGGGAGGAGGGGAGGCGGACTTTCTGGTCCGAATGTGGGAGATACCAAGAATGGGTCCTGCAGAGTAGAGATATCTAAAGGGGCAGAGAAGGTAAGATAGCACTATGCATGGCTTATCGCTCGAGGACACCAGGCTGGGGGGTGAGGCTGGGCGCCCCCGGGCTGAGTAATGGAGAAACACCGCTTAGTCACAACAAGTTGAGGGGATCCAATGAGACATAACATGAGGTTTGTCACTTGGAATGTAGGGGGGAATCAATTCACCAATTAAGCGGACCAAGATATTGCAGGCCTTGAGAAAGAACAGAGCTCAAATCGCCTTTTTGCAAGAGACCCACCTCAGTTATATGCAACAATGGGTAGCAGTTATATGCAGGCGATGGGTAGCAGTTCTATGGTAACAGTTCTATGCAGGCAATGGGTAGCAGTTATATGCACGCAGTGGGAAGCAAGACCAGATTGGTTTTGGGGAGCCGATCAGGGAGGAGCGTTCCTCTGCTTGACTCCCTGACGCTGATCCTAAGTAAGGTTGTGGTCATGCTGTTATTGGGTCCAGGTTGGGTGCCGGTTAGAGCAGAAGGGGTCGCAGCCCTCTGCACTGTACTGCTGCCAATCAGGGCTCAGGGGGTGGTGGAGTGAGCGATTGGGGCTGGTACCTTGCAGGGCACCCTGCGCCACGGTCCCACACCTAAGGGCCACGCCATAGGGCCCTCTGGCGAGGCCCTCAGGCACGGGCACGCTAGGCGCGGGCACGCCTGGTGGTGAAGGAAATGAATGGGGAGGCTCAGGGTCTGATTGGCCTCGTCGGAGGGGAGCGGGGATGAGCTTACCTGCCCGCTCTCCCTCGATGCTGGCGATCGGGTGCCAGGTCCATGCAGGACTCAGGAGAGGCAGTTTCCCCGCGACTTGTGGCCTTAAATAGGCTGAAGAGAGTGTGGGGGGTGCTTCAGGCCCGATTGGCCTCATCGGAGGGGAGCGAAGAGGAGCTTACCTGCCCGCTCTCCCTCGATGCCGGCGATCGGGTGCCGGGTCCAGGCAGGACTCAGGAGAGCATGTCTTAGTTCATTGGTTGGTTTGCTATTTGGTTGGTCAAATGCTTTTTTATTTTTCACATGATATATGATGATGTTGGGTGTCATCATTGTAGCAAAAGGGCTTTCATTTCTATTGCAAAAATGGATATCCTTGAGAATAGTAAGAAAGCATCTTGGAAGTGTAGGAAGAGGTGCTTACTCTTGATTTGGGAGTTGGGAAGGTGACTCTGGGTTGTGAGGTGTCATCTCAGGTGAGAGGGTTGGGTGAGTAGTTGGGATCAGGAGTTGGGACATTTATTTAACAGGTTTTCTATACCACCTTTAGGCCAAGGCGATTTACAGAGAACACAAACTCAGTTGAATTGCAGTTACATAGAACTTAAAGAAGATGCAAACTTGGAGTTAACAAAAACAGGAGCATCCTTGCACCGCTTCTTTTCAATGTCTTTCTCGCCTCCTTGCCTTACTCATACAACAAACCGGTCTAACCGCCTATTTTTTCGCAGACAACATCCTTCTGATTCACCACACGTCTCCTTCAGCCCCAGATCTTTCTCACCTCAATAACTGTCTCGCTTCCATCTCCGACTGGTTCCATAGCAATTTTCTTATCGTTAACCCTTCTAAGTCAGTGGCTATTTGGTTCACCTTTGGTGCCCCCTCTCCTACTTTGACGCCGCTTATGTCCAACTCACCAATCCCTTTGGTTCCAACTCTCCGTTACCTTGGCATTACCCTGGACTCTTCACTCTCATTCCACCAGGACATCTCTGAAGTGGTACGTAGCTCTTTTTTTCATCTTCGCAGGATCAGGGCCGTTTGATCTCTCCTTCCATTTGCATCCCTTACCACTCTTGTCCTCTCCTTGGTAATCACTCGGCTTGACTATTGTAATTCACTATTCTCAGGTCTCCCCCAATATCAACTTCGAAAACTGCAAATAATCCAAAACACAGCTGCCCATCTCCTTACTTTTTCCTCCTACTGAGACCATGTCACCCCCTGTCTTTTCTCCCTTCACTGGCTCCCTATCAAGGTCCGATATCTTTACAAGCTCCTTACCATTACTCACAAGGTCCTCCACACCAACACTTCCCAGTATCTAGCTGATCTTGTCTATCTTCAACCTACTCCCCGTCTGCTCCGTTCTGCACACGGCAACGGCCTTTTCCTACCATCCCCCACCCAGGCCCACCTTGAATCCACCCGTCACGCTGCCTTCTTCTTTGCAAGTCCCACCCTATGGAACTCTCTCCCGCACTCTCTCCATACCGAAGCATCTTTTCCTTGGTTTAAGGCTCTTCTCAAGACCTATCTTTTCTGTCAGGCTTCTGACCTTCCCCCCCCCCCCAACCACCCCTAACCTGTCAAATACACTTTCTGTCATCATCTGCCCAATGGCCCAGGTATCCCGTCACTCATCATAATCCCTCCCTCCCTCCCTGATCCACCCATTCCCTTTCCTGTGTCTTTTACCCCTGGTGTTTTCACTTTGTCGTCATCTGTCCTTTACTGTCTTTCTTCCTTTTCTCTCTAATCACTTTCCTATCAGTTCAATGGCGTTCCCTTCTTTCTATATTTTCCTGCAGCCCTAGCCTTTGTTGTACACCGCCTTAACACTTCGGTAATTGGCGGTATATCCATGGTCCTAATAAAGATAAAGATAAAGCATTGGCATTTTACAGAGGAGGATAGTATAGGTTCTCTTTTAGGATGTTATGTGATTTCGTTAGAAACATGGAGGCCAGTTCTGTTTTGGGCATCCCCTGCCTGTCCATGCACCCAGAATCTGGATGTGCCCTGGTTGCACCCGATTCTGATCCCATGGGGGCTAGACATGCTCACAGGATCAGAATCGGGTGCAACTGGCCAGACGTGTAGACTGTGCCCCAGTTCTGGGCACCCAAACATCCAACCCACTACCCGGCTAACCTAGCCAGGCTCCTGCATGGAGGTGCGGTACTATGGCATCCTGTTGCTATGGCACCATGGCTCCATGTAGGAGCCGCGATACCCAGCAGCCACAGCAAAGTTCTTTCCCCCAAATTCCGACCCCTGATCGGGCCACTGTGGACAAGGTCGGGCTGCGGGAAACCCCCTGCAGCCCCTCACCTTCCTTTCTGGCCTCGGATCCATCGTCCTTCTCCATCCAGGGGGACTTATTCCACCTCTGAGGTGGAATATGTCCCCTGTGCAAATGGCTGACCCCAGAAGTACAGGGCCAATCCCGGAATTGGCCCAAATGTCTGGAGTCAGGTTCCTACCCTCTCCCCACCCTCATTCCTCCTCCGGCCCACTTCTCCCTGCTCACAAACAGAGCTCCCCGCACAACTTGCCTATATGTATGGGGAGCTCTGTATTCCGGATTGGCAACACAGTGTTTAGTGGGTCTGGACATCCAGATCGGATGTCCAGCCCCACTAAACATGGGTCAGAATAGGCCCCATAGTGTTCAATGAAAAGGTGAGCGTTAATAGTTTCTTTAGTTCCTATATAGTCTGTGTGGATTTTATGGGTTCAGGGAGTGAGTTCCAGATTGAGTGGGGGGGGGGGGCGGTGGGGGAAGAGGGTGAAAGCTCTATTGTGCATTTGCTAAGTACATTTTGTCTTGAGGGCAGATTGGTGATCAGCGCATTATTTTTGATTGGAGAGGGTGGAGATCTATTGTTGACCAGTTTGCAAGGGACATGTGTTAGTGTGCCAGTCGCACAAGCTTGCTAACTTTTAAGACTCAGCCTGCAGAAGGTATTAAAAAAGCAGAAAGCTTTGTATTAATTTGTATAACGTTTAGCATATCTGGTAATAATGGATGTTTGCTCATTAAAATCTTGATTTACATATATGTTCAGTTATTTGCATGTGTGTTATTTTTGTGCATGTACACTAGGGTGGTCCACTGCCATAGGGGAAAAAATAAAAGTAGGAATTTCTTTGCTCCCTGGCCTGATTCTGGTTCCATTTATGTAGAAAACAATGTGTGCAAAGTTTGAAGCCAATCAAATAATATTTAGGGGTGGCTCAAGGTCCCTATCTATCAGGCCCCTGGATCCCCCCCCAGGGTTCGTCAGACCACTTAGTATTATCCGCTCATAGACGGGGGTATCATGCTTGCCAAGCACTCAATGTGGTCCAGATGCTAGTAAGGACTTTGACGATGTGGGGAACATCTTACGGTGTTGCGAGACAACACCCAGAAGGAACTGGAGTTGCTCTTCTTTTGTGGTGTGTCGGCTGTTGAACTCCTCAATGAGTTTGACCCTCACTCAGCCACATCGTTGATCACTGGAAGATTTTTTACTTTCTTCAGACCGTCTTTGAATGATGCATTCTCTTCCCAGTCTTCTGGGTCTGCATTAAGAAAATCACTGTTGATGTCGAGGTATTTCAGGAAACGGATTGACTTTCGAGTTGCAAAAGATTCAAGTGGTGGAATCATGGAACTCTTCAATTCGACCAGCTTTGGGGGATCTTCATCTTCGTCATCATCCTCATCGCTTTTATCTGATTCTGCCGGGATCATGGCCGACCCTATGGCCCGCTTTGTCGGTGCTGAAACAGCTTCATCGAACAGTGACAGTGCCACAAGCTCCTCTGACACATACCACAGATGCTGTTGCAGTTTGTCTCTGGCCGCTTTTCCAACACGGTCATTGTGGTAAGAGTGTAGTTTCTTCAGCATCTCCAAATCTGTTTGAGGAGCAACTGCGGCATCAGGGGCAGAAAACCAGGCTTCCACATGAATCAGGATGGAGAAAATGCTCACATCACAAATTTGGTTTGGGGTTTGGGAAGCACTCAGTAAATCTCAGCTGATGCTTCAGGAAAGCTTTTGAGAGGGTAGTTCAATCTCTGAAGATTGGATTTACGATTCCCTAGGCTTCGAATACTGCTTTATGAGAAATTCTGTCTTTAAGAAGCTATGCTGACAGACAGATCAAGAGAGGAGAAGGAAACAGCTTAAAGATGGCACCTATATAATTAGAGGTGGGAGAAATTAATAGTGACTAATAGAAAAGCATTGTTGCTTACCTGTAACGGGGGTTCTCCATATTCAGGGGTATGCAACCACACTCCAAGGTGCTATCCAGATGACAACGTCAGTGCCTACACCTTCCCGCCCGATTGCACGCTCTGCATCTTCTCCAGTCAATGTCATAGTAGGTAAGCGCAGTACTGAAGGCAGTTAATGAGAATGCAGAAAGTAGACAAAATAGCAGGAACTATAGATGCCAGGATGGAACAGGTAGAGCTGGGTATGCAGGCAAAAAAACCGTGCACTGTTGGTACTGCAGATTGTTGAGTATATTTCTACATTTATTTATTTAATATTTCTTATATACCGCCTTTCATGATATCAAGGCGGTTTACATTGAACAAACTGAAATTACATTGAACAGGCCATTATAACTTGGAGATAACTATTTTACATGTTCTTTAAACTGGTAGCGAGTTGATCTGTTCTCCTTTGTTTTGTTTTATTTTGTTTTTTTGCGAGGGCGCCGGTTAGATGAGTGCAGCTGCATACCTCTGCTGAATACAGAGAACACCTGTTACAGGTAAGCAACAATGCAGGCACACTCCAAGATGAGTCCAGAGCTGATGGCCACCTGAAAGTCTGAAAATGATTGTGACCTGGTGAGAAACTGGGAGATGGAAGAAGTTAAGAAAAGAGATTCCGCAGGACAGCCTGACCAAAGACAAAGTCAGCTGCTGAAGAGTGGATCCAGGCTGTAGTGCTTTGCAAAGGTGTGAACAGAAGACCACATAGCAGCTTTGCAGATATCTTGAGGAGGAATATCCACCAAATGGGCAAAGGCAATTGCTGTAGCTTGGAGTTGGTGGCGACCCACCCATCCGGGAGGGGTGTGACCAGCCTGAACATAAAAAAAAAAAAAAAGTCTGCAATCCAGGAAAAAATGATCTGCTTGGATGCAGGTTTCTCTAGGTTGTTTGGGAGGACTGTCGGAGCTGCTTGGTAGCATGTAGGTAGTACAGCAAAGTTCAGCAGCAATCTAGAGAGTGTAGAGCTTCTTCTGGAGATTCTGGCTGAGCATCTGAGAAAAACATAGGAAGTACAATGGATTGGTTCAAATGAAAACTGGATACAATCTTTGGAAGGAACTTAGAATGGGTATGCAACAGCAACTTATCATGAAGAAATTGAGTATATGGAGGTCAATGGACAAGAGCCTGGAGCTCATTGACACATTTGCAGAGGTGATGGCAAGTAGGATGATGGTTTTCCAGATAAGGTATTCCAATGAAGCAGATCTCAGAAGTTCAAAGGGACTCTTCATGAACTCCAAAAGAAAGACAATGAGATCCCATGCTGGAGAAGGTGGTTTTATTGGAAGCTTGGTGTTCAATAAAGTGAGAAACTAGGGGAGAAACTAGTGGAGAAACTTTCATAAAGTGAGAAACTAGTGGATGCATGGAAATGGGTTTGCCATCCTCATGACGATGGAATGCTGCAAAAGCAGAGAGATGGTAGTGAACTGAGGAAGTCTTAAGACCGGAGTCAGGTAGATGAAGAAGATAGGTGCTTTTGAAGGCTGTGGGCCATCTTCTTAGATGCCGGCAGTAGTAGGAGGTCTGCCTCCAGCTGCACGGCAGCCCCATCTAGTCCCAATCGTGTCTTGTTTGGCGCCAAAAGATGGCATTGGGACATATTTAAAAGCTAAGCAGTCTTTTGATTTCTTTTGAAAGAAGGAGAAAATGTACTGTGGTATCATCTTTACATTGAAAAAAAAAGGTGCACATAGGCCATTGATGCTATTAGGCACTTTATCAAAATTTTATAATTAAGTTACAGTGCCGACGAGTCTGAGGCCGAAGTAGCACAAGACAAGCAATGTAAGATAATGATATTCTCCACAGGTCGAGTTAATGTTATATTGTCTAAAGTTGTAATGGAGTGATTCTCTTTGTTTATGCATGTTACAATTATCACTTCAAGAATAGACCAACAGATATTGAAAAACTAGGAGGCAGCAAATCAGAAAGGTGAGGATGATCAAGACGTCTTTGAACACTGCACACCATAAGAAGATAGGGGGAAGAAATTAAACCAGAAATGAAGGAACAGTGAACTAAGAAATGAAAATAATGAGGTGAGATGGGAACACCCTACCACCAAATACATCAAATCCTCCTCTTGTCTGTAAAAGGGGACACCATGGAGGGGAATTAGTAAAGCACTTTAAATCCTCCTGGTTGCCACAGCAAGAATGTGAGACATTCTTGACAATTTTGGGAGTGAGTTCTGAATAAAAACTCCCACCAGTGACCTCCCTTTCTTCCCAATGATCCTCTACAAATGGTATCTGGAGGAGAGGTAAAAATGAGGAAGTGCACAGTGTACACCAAGACTTTCCATGGCACAGAGTGTAGAGGACATTTCCAACAGCCTACTAAATCTGGGTATTTTCTTGTTGGTGTCATAAGCCCTATACACATATGCAGAAGGGTAAGGGTCCAGGGCAGATTGGAACCCCTAGATCACAGAATTCCCTTGAAAACAGCAGACTGATCTGCAGCCAAACAGCTCTTGATCTTCTAAAGGAGCCATCCAGTGATGCTTAGGGCAGCTATTTCCAAGGATTGGACCATCTCTACTAGCTCCACCTATTGTTGCTGGCAGCAGTCTAGCAGATCGTGATCTTGATGAGGCCTCTAGGAGAAACTAGGAGCTTAGCATGTAGGTCCTCAGTTCAACTACACCCAGGGTATGATAGTAGAGGAGTTCTCACCCAAGAGGTCTTCACTAGCAGGAGAGATGGGATCCCTGGTGGTAGCTACCATGCTTCAGGTCTTAAAATTTACTTAGTAAAAGGCTGGAAGCACTCATACTCTCTTATACTGATCACCAAAAGCTGAATGTCATACCACAGTCTACCCACTTTGCAGAAGAATAAAGCTGCCAGTGGGGGTCATTATGAAGTGATGTTTGCATGGAAGAATGTTTGCAGGGTCTACAAGTGAAAGGTATAAACCTGGCTCCTCAGACACTTAACCCTGTCCACCCTCTTCCAAAAGGACGCTTTGTACCCCCCAATAAATCCAGTGCTTCCTGCTGACTCAGAAGAAGTCCAGAAACCTTTTCAGTATGTAGCAATTAACTCCAATGATGAGGTCAAGTGAATTAACAATTGCCAGAGCATGCTGGAAATCAACTGATAAATGGGCAAGACCTGTCCCTGGTACATCATCAAATGCAGCAGCCCCAACCATGACTATATGTGGGCTACCACCCTTACTTTCATCTCAAGGCAGTTGATGGTATCTGTGGCCTCCATGAAAGATAGTTGGACCCCCTAAGTACTTCATGGTCTCCTGGCCCTAGGACAAATTCATAAGTTTGCTAGAGAACCTGTTTACCTGGTATGATATCATCAAAAGGCCTGTGTATTTGGCTAGTTGATCCTAGCCAAGGTCTGGCAAAATGAACCTGCTTCCATGAACATATTCTCTGCGGGTCCTTTGGTTCTTAAGTCACAAGGGGAATGATGTCAGCATAGGCTGAGAGAGTGATCATAAACTGGGCTGCTACTTTATTTTTCTGGTAAGCTAACCATGCAGGAGACAGAAGAACAGTTCTATGGCTATCATGTACAGATATTTTGCAAGGATCAACTGAGCTTGACCAAGCAATCTGCATCCAATACAATATTTATGAAGGTAGAGACCCATGAAATATGGGGGCCTAACCCAAACTCCTGCATACATCACATGAGATAATAGAGATCCACTTGGTCAAAGGCCTTCTCCTGATGAGTAACAAAAAGCTACCAACAGACCAGCTATAAGAGAATGGATCTTAAAAATGATTCAGCCTGGGACTGTACAGAATTGGTCAAAATGAATCACCAAGGCTCTCCATCCTGTAAAATTCCTTCTGAAGATTAAAGTAAATATAATTATTCACCTTTTTTAAATCAAACCTAAAGGTGAGTTACAATTCAGGTTCTGGAGTTATTTCCCCACCAAAGAGGACCCACTATCTTAGCTGTAACAAGTTCACACACAAAGCATAAATGGAAGAAGCAAAATTTGAACTCTGACTCTAACCACAAAACTATTGTACTCTCAAAGTAAAATTGACTTACACAGGAAGTCTTTATATGGTCATAGGAAGAACCACATATGGCGAGGAATTAAGTCCTTTGTGCCCAATATTTGAAGGCCTAGGCACATTCTACATGTGTAAGGGCCGGCCTTACCCATGTAAAACCGCCATAACCATGTAAATCACATATTCAGCAAGGCGACTTGAATCATTGAGGCCCAGCTACTTGCACAGCGCTAGGTGCCGAATCCCAGGGGCGGAACTGGGGTGTGTTGCAGTGAAACCTGCGTAAAGCGGATTTATGAAACCCATGTGTGCCTATAGTGGATGTCACTAACCACATAGTGTTAAGCAACGGCACCCAGCGCATATGACTTCTGATAGTGAGCTGCAAACCTGTGTAGTGGTGAAACAGGGCACAGTAGAGCGAGGGGTGTATGAGCAGGCCTGCACCCAAACTGTGCAGACATAAAGCGCTGCCGGACAGGCAGAGACACCATGCACATGGTGATCCAGAGGTAGAGACAAGCATGCCATACCCGGGCACAGCAGAGGATCCGACAGGCAGTGCATACCTGGCAACAGGCAGTGGCCCAGCACCAAAAATGCAGGTACTGTGCCCCTTGTGTTCATAGGCCCAGGGTGAGCTACCTGCAACTGACAGAGGAGGAGGTTTACCAGAGATACAGACTGGGTGAGGCAACAATAACCAAGTTGTGCAGCATACTCAGCGTGGACCTGGAGCCCTTCACATCCAGAAGCCGGGTCCTGCCAGTGGCCATAATGGTTACCTCTGCCCCAGGATTCCTTGTAACCGGCAGCTTCCAGCATGTGATAGGGGCAACTGTTGAAATCACACAGTCCACTGCCAGCCACTGTATCAAAACATTCACCAAGGACCTGCTGCAGAGGATGTGCCACCTCATAGCTTCCCCCAGACACAGCAGAGGCAGCAGGAGACCATTCTGGCATTTTACAGTTTTGCTGTTTTCCCATCGGTGCTTGAGTGTATAGACTGCAGCCATATTGCACTGTGGGAACCACAGCTGGAGCAGATAGCATACCGGAACAGGCATGAGTACACATCAATGAACACACAGGTCATTGTGGAAATCAACATGGACCTCACAGATGTGTGTGCCCACTACCCAGGGTCCTGCTATGATGCATGTGTCCTCGCACAATCCAGTCAGAGACAGGCAGCAGCCGGGGGTCAGCTTGGAAATGTGTGGCCGCTAGGTGGATGTGCACACGCGTGAGCCCCAGGACAGGCCCAGAATGGATGCTTGCTGCAGTCTGATGCTATGGCTACCGCAAACAGGTGATGATAGATGTGTACTGTATGTATCGCAACATATGAGCACCACTGCATGCCATCCACAGCAGCCCATAGACTATACCCAATGTTCGTCCTGATGCACATGCTCCCAGCTCACATTGCCCCATAGGTGACCGTGGATACCCCCTGAGAACCTGGCTGCTGACCCCAGTGCACCACCCTACAATTCGGCAGGATAAGCGGTACAATAGCGCCCACCAGCAGACATGGGCATTTGTGGAGCATGCAATTGGGGTGCTGAAGAGCCACTTCCAGTGCCTCAACAAGAGTGGTAGGCAACTCTTTTACAGCCTAGAGTGGGTATGCCAGATATTTGCTGCATGCTGCATACTCCACAACCTGGCACATATGTGTGGAGGGCCGGACCCAGAGCCAGCAGATGTGGAGGGGTGGGGTCCACAGAGGCAGCAGATGGTGATGGTACAGAGTTTGGGAGCCAGCAACAGGCCAGGGCACTGGCCCACCATTCATGGCTGATACAGGAAAGCTTATGAGGTGGCTGCCCCACCCTAGCACCAGGGTTGGACACACACAATCACCAATTATGTGCCCAGTACCATGTAATGTGTGCTGAAGGATACAATAAAGTGCCCATTGCCTCCCCTGGCCCCCTTCCCCTGCTCAACCTCCCCTGGTCACCCACGCAGACGCACCACCCTGCCCCCACAAAATGGACGACACAGTGCTTACAAACAATAAACATTATTAGACAACTTTGTCAATTTATGTACATCACTGCCAATAGGGGCAGATATTATGCAACTGGATATCTTTGCAAACTGCCCCAGCCAAGGGCATAGCTGACAGAGGGTCACCCTATAGTGCAGTGGGGCCCTGTCTGTGCCCTGATACTGCCACTGTGAGGGCCTCTAGGTGCAGGGTGATGGTCCATGATGCGGTACGCACCTCCTCCCTGAGGAGGCACACCTCTGCCTCCAGGGCAGCCTGGGCCCAGTCACTCTGTGGATGAGGGGGTGGTGGTGCTGAGGGTCTGGGTGTGGCATGACCCATAAACCATGGTTCTCCTCTGATCTACAAGAATCTCTCCTCCACCTGCGTAGACTTGAGAGACGCTGGCGTTCCTCCCGGTCTCCTGATGCACTCTGCTCATACAATTCATACTTACAAACCCACCGGAGGACAACAATGGAGAGAAGAAAGAAATACCACTCGGAAATACTAATGCGGTCCTTAAACAAGCCACAAGACCTCTTCAACATTGTTAAATCCTTAACAGGTGATCCAACCACAACTCAACCACCCATGCCACACCCTCAAGATTATGCCGAATACTTACAATCAAAAATGATACAGACTAGTTTGATCCTCACAGCACCAGCACCAGCACCATCCACTCCACAAACTGTGACCCAACTAGCCACGCTTGACAATTTCTCTCAGGTATCCAACAAAGAGATCAAAGAAATCATAGCAGCTATTAATTTAACTACCGCACCTAATGACCCCTGCCCAGCCAGATGGATCAAAGAACTACGACATGAACTTAGCCCAACTATAAGCAAGATCGTCAACTATTCCTTCTCAACTGGATCCTTCCCACAGAGCCTGAAGCATTCATCCATCTGCCCGCTCCTGAAGAACAGCAAGCTAGACCCAACAAAAGTCAAATCTTTTAGACCTATCTCAAGTATCCCTCTACTAGCAAAAATCATGGAAAAAGTAGTTCAGCGACAAATACAACAACATGTTGACTCTGAAGCTCCCCTGGACCCCTCACAACACGGTTTTAGAGAAGATCATGGTGTTGACACCCTCCTCACAACCCTCTTCAATAACCTAATCATAGGCACTGACAATATCCACCAAGGGATCATTCTCATTTTTCTCGACATAGCCGCCGCATTTGATTTGGTAAACCACAATACCCTCCTACAGCGCCTCCAAGATAAGGGCATCCAAGGTCTAGCCCTGAACTGGTGCAAATCTTACTTATCCGATAGACAGCAGCAAGTCAGAACAGGTGAAGCAATATCTGATTCATTCCCCCTTAAACAAGGTGGTTTCATTTCTCTCTGATCAGGACAGAGCTCTTGTATTTCAAAGTTACTTCAAGAATATGTCTGTACCTTTCTGTGGTGCGAGGGTGCAAATATTTCCGGACGTCTGTAGGGCGACTCAAACTAGGAGACAGGGTTTTTTGGCCCTTAAACCTAGGGTGATTGCCCTATCGGCTACTTTTTTTCTTCGCTATCCTTGTAAGTGCTTGTTAACTTTTCAGGGATCTAGGTTTGTTTTCCTTGATCCTACTCAACTTGAAGCATTTTTTTTGTGATAAAGAGGGGCTTGGCACTAAGTGACTGGGGTGGGTGGTTTTGTTAATTTAGCTGTCTAGAAATTCAAGAGTTATGACTCTTGGGTTTTTTTCTTTTCTTTTTTGGTATTATGGTTATTATATTCTCCCCATATTGTGGGCTAGGTAGGATGTATTGTTATCTTGTATTTCTTTTTGGCTTTGTTTCTTTTATTAATGGATCATCTGTATGTTTCTTTATGCTTGCTTTGTAAGTTTGTAAAAATTTCAATTTAAAAACAAAAAAAACAAAAAACAAGGTGTCCCTCAGGGATCCTCCTTGTCCGCACTAATGTTCAATATCTATATGCAACCAATCTGTGATTTGATACGTACCTTCAACATTCAATGTCTTGCATATGCCGATGACATTCTGATGTATGCTCCATTCAACGTAAAACAACCAGATTATGCATCAATAGTTCATTGCTTTCAAGCTGTATCAAACTGGCTCCTCAAACAGAATCTACGTATAAACCACAACAAAACAGGCGTTCTATTCGTTACACGTAATCTAACATTCATACCCCCTGCCTCATTACAGGTAAACAACATTGAGCTGAAGGCACAACCCACAATCTGATACTTAGGGATTACATTAGATCAGCGGCTTGATATGTCAGCACACATCAAGAAAGTAACGAAAGCAATTTACCACAAGATTCGATCCCTACGTAACCTCCGACCTCTACTTGACTACTCCGACTTCCGCACTATCTTCCAAGCCTTGGTATTACCACACCTGGATTTTGCCAATATCATTCTACATGGTCTCCCTCAATCTACTCTAAACCCCCTCTGCCTGGCCATGAATGCAGCCGCGAGAATTCTCGTAGGTGCTCCACGCTCCGAGCACACAACTCCAATACTGAAGAGTTTACACTGGTTACCCATCCAGGCCAGAACCCTATATAAAACCCTGGTCATGACCTTTAAAGCCTCAAAGAGCCCATCTCTATCACCTATCAGCAATATCATACATGTCACTCAAGCTAACAGATCCAGGAGATCTGTGACATTGAACTCCATTGACCTTCCGAAACTCCTTACAAAATGCTCTAAATCAACAGCCTCTAGAGCCTTCTCATTGTTTGCGCCCAGAGCCTGGAATGCCCTTCCACCCAAAATCAGAGCCATCACAAGCCTAATGACGTTCAGAAAGGCCTTAAAATATCATCTGTTCCTAATATACTACCCTGAAGCTACTCCGAATGAACATAGCCCTCATGCTGGTCTTTCCCACTTTACCCCAGTAGAAAATGGTTAATCATGCCGGTTCATACCCATACCGTATTTATACTGCACTTGTGATTTATTTATTTACCACTACCATGTAATTAATAATTACCATTTACTTGCGATTTATGTATTTACTACTACCATGTAATTAACCAAAAATATACCATGTATATAGTTAACCATGCTTACCGCCACATTTTTGTATATAGTTAACCCTGTTTACTGCCATGTTTTTGTACCCTGTTCATTGTAAAAAACCAATGCTGACCGTGTCATTGTGTTTTAAATTTGTTCATATGTAAACCGCACTGATTAAAAGAGCGCAGTATATAAGAAATAAAAATAAATAAATAATAATAAATGACCAGGGTGTACCAGTAACTCCCCTTCCATTTCCCCATAGCTGGCTCCAGGGGTGCCTAGTGGACTGCTGGCCCACCACACTGGCGGAGGGCTGTGGAGGACCCACTGGGGAGGCTGTGGAGGACCCAGCTGTGGGTGGTAGACCAGGGCACCTCTCCATGTCTCACCTGGCCCATGCTGCACCATGCAGTGGGCACATGGCCCCTTGGTTGAATAGTGAGTAGGTGCACCTGAGAACTGTGCAATTCTGCTGAGAGGTGCAGCTCCACCTCTGGGCTCCACACTGGTTGCCTGCTGGTGGTGCCTTGTGCCATGTCATCATACCTGGGGTGCTTGGTGCAAGGTTCCTGCATCCCCCCGCCACCCCCCTCTACTCCCACCTCTACTGATACCGTAGCCTCCCCACCCTGCCCCTGGCCCTCTGATCCCTTCTCCTTCTTTTCCTCTGACCCCTCCTCCCCACCCTGCCCCTGGCCCTCCGATCCTTCCTCCTCTGACATCTCCTCCTCCAACTGTGCCCCCCTTCTGCCCCCTCCTCTGATGTGGTGTCCTCCAGTGCAGTGCCACTGGTTGTTGTCATCGTCATCTCCTTCTCATCACCATCGCCAGTGTGGTGGAACAGCAGTCCACTAGGCACCCCTGGAGCCAGCTGTGGGGAAATGGGAGGGGAGTTACTGGTACACACAGGCATGGCCCTGGAGTGGAGGCCCACACATGTATTGCTCACCCACCTTCAGCCCACAAGGGCCTGCTTCACCCACAGTGTACACTGTGTTCCCCCCTTTATCCACCTCCAGGCAGCTCTGTTCCCCCCTCACATGCTGTGCTGTACCCTGCTGGCCCCCCCAGGCAATGGGTGCACATGGGTGGCAGCATGTACAGGTGCACTATGTGCCCCTGAGGCCTACCCTGGTAGTGTGTGTCCCTGTACTGCCCTTTTGTGCCATGCCCCAGCCAGGTTTGCACACACCTGCATGTCATGTGTGTCAGCTGGTGCACAGATGGGATGATGGCACCAGGGGATGGCACAGCTGTCCCTAGCACAGTCCCATCATTGCATACAGTGAGTGTCCACCACCAGGTCGTCTGCTTGCACCAATATGACAGGCATTGCTACTGCCCCCTACATCTGCTGAGCACCACTGTATACTCCACTGACCTTCCTCAGCCGCCAGCCACTCCCTGATCTGCTGGAGCTGTTTGGGTCAAGTCAGGTGCAGCATTCAGAAGTGTCATTTGGGGCCTCCAGTGTCCAGCGTACTCCATATTCCCTGTGGGAGAAGGGGGGCACACATGCGCTCAGTTGGCCACTATCATTTTGCCGATTGTGCATACCTGTATCCTGCAACAGTCTGGCAACATGCCCATCCTAGGGGCAGGGGCATACCCATGGGTGCCAGGCTGTGGTGGCAGAGCCACTTGCAGGGACAGACAGGTGCCACATGTGTGGTTTCTGCCACCGGTCCCCCCATACCTATGGAACTCTTGCCCCCATTCCTTACCTTCATGACTTGGCTATAATCTTCCTCCACTTCTCCCTGTACTTTCTCATCCTTCTCCAGCATGAACTCCACTCAACTGTTCTCTCTTGCTGTCATGATCTGTCCCCTGATTGTCATTTGAATCCTCAACACTGGGTCTTCTAATCACACTCTCAATGGTTAGACAATAGTCTGATGTCCATTCATCCATATCGCTGTTACAAAATCCTGCTACAGATACTGACTATGCTTATGACAGATGAGACCAACAAACAGATGCGGAGTCTTAGAAAGACAAAACAATAAAAGGGAAATAAAAGAGAAAAGAAGAAGCCAAATATGCTGTACTACTACTAGTACTAATCATTTGTATAGCGCTACAAGGCATACACAGAGCTGTACATATACATTTAAGAGACCGTCCCTGCTCAACAAAGTTTACATCTAATCAAGACAGATAACAGCAATCCCAAATCTCCTCTTTCACGTCAGTGTTTTTAGGGGGAATGGATTAAGTATTGTATGATAAGAGAGCATTTTTATTGTGGGGGATTTAAGATTGTATAGGTGTTGGAGAAAGAATGAAAGGCTGTCATTTTTATAGTTGATATGGGAGATGGGGGGTTGTCATGTTTATAGTTGATGTGGGAGGGGTGTGTGGGGGAATTGGGGTTGTATAATATTGTAAACCACTTGATATTTTTTGTGGTGATGAATGATATATCAAGTCAATAAATTGAAAATAAAATTGAAATTCTGCTCCTCCACAGCCAGATGCACTTGTTCTCACTTCTGATCACATAGCACTGAGAGCCAAAGTCGATGATTTCTAATTTACAGTAATTGTTGTTGGCTCAAGAAAGAAAAGCTGAACAAAAAACACAGGTACTAAATACCAGGATGAGCATTCATATTTGGATGAATGGTCAAGCACAACAAATGAAGTCAATTTTAGTTCATATATCTCTAAACCAGGGGTAGCCAACTCCAGTCCTGGTGCACCACAATCCAGTCAGGTTTTCATGATGTCCCTAATGAATATTCATGGTATATATTTGCATACAATGGCAGGCAGTGGATGCAAATATATCTCATGAATATTCATTAAGGACATCATGAAAACCATGCTGGATTGTGGTGCATCAGGATCGGAGTTGGCCACCCCTGCTCTAAACGAACTGAATAGACATGGTTCCTGACTGAAATGAAAATCCATTTGTTTTTTAGCATGCATTATAGTGTATGGGGGTCAGGAAAACAGCATTTAGTTTTGCTCAGTTATGTGCAGCTCACTGGAAATTAAACCCATGACCTTGTGAGAGGAAGCTGAAAACTTGAAACTGAAGGCAAAAACACTGCATAGTCATGTTATAACCCAGTGAGTAGTTATCCTCTGGGCAGCAGAAGCAAAGACAAGTCTCTGGAGGATCCCAATGGATAGGTATTTGGTTCCTAATCAAGGTCATATCCCATGTTAGTTCAATGGCTTCTTTGTTGGTGTGTCTCTTTCTCTTGCCCAGAGGATAACTTCACTGGCTTCTAACTTGCCTGTGTTGCATTTGTGGCTTCATCTGTAAGTCTCCTCTCTTTTTTCCTGATAGTCATATGCTCTATCCTCATGAGTCTGACAGAGCAGAACCATCTTGCTAAGGGACAAGGAAGACGCCGGGGCTGGTAGGGGTCACTTGGCTTATCTTCTTGCAAATCTAAACAAGCAGCCAACAAACCTATCCCAGCCTCACATCCAAATCCATGGCTGGTCCAGCCACTTCTGCCCCAATGAAAACAGGAAGTCTGTGTCAGAGGGTCAGAAACACCCACAGCACCTCAGCGCTGGAGGTTTTGGTAAGTGCTGTGGTACTGTTTAAAGTAATTGCTGCTGCTGAAGGTGCTGGAGTTCATCTGATGCTCACTCGAGCCATGGATTTTACCAAGCACACTAAAATGTAATGTGTTAATAAGCTTTTAGTATGAACTTTAGTGACCAGTCACAGCCTTACAGTGCATAAAGCCACCACTGAGGTGTATAACAGTTTTCAAAGGAGAGGAAAAAAATAATAATGTAATTCTTTTCATTTACTACCAAGGCACAAAGAGATACACTCATTTGTCACAATTCACAAACAGATGTGGGTTGGGACAAGGTTTCAGCTTATAACTTTGAGAAGAAGTGGTCTCAATAGAATCGTTTTTATATTGTTTTAATTCTGACTTACAGCTTTCATTACAGTGAGTAAAACGTTTTGTGCAAAAATATGTTGCAATTGCGAAGTGAGTTCAAAGACGTTCTCCTGACTCCTTACTTATTGCTCTTTCAACAAAGCCACACTCCATCCCTTACAAATACACGCTCATTAAACTAATAAGCAACCAAAAAATGAATTCAGTTTGCTGTCATTATAGTCTCCTATATACCAATTAAAAGAGAGCTTGTTGTAAAACTGCAATAGTTGTTATTCTATTATGTGTTACATCTTTGTTACAATTTTCTTTCCCTAATGAAAAAAGGTTGCATGATGGGTTGCTGCAATGTGAGCAGCCAAATCATGTCTCAGGAAGAAAGAAACAGAAAACCTGAACTGGCAATCAGTAACAAGAGTAAAAGCCAATGAACAGAGCCTGAATAGAAGAGATCAAATGAAATCAGATCTTCCTGTGAAAAACTGTTTTAGCAGAGTGCTTGTTGGTGAAAAAAGTCCTCAAAGAGATGTATATTCATTTCTGGAGTAGAGTAGTTTGCCCTTACCAGTCATGATTTCTCTACATTAACATTTTAGAGCCTGTTTCAAAGGAATCCCTAGAAACATCTTTGATTGTCTTCAAGAGAAGGATGATACTGAAACTTGCCTTACTTTTGTGCAAGAGAAAATCAGTTTTAAATAAGCTAGATATATGAACTCTATTGTGCATTGATAAATATGTACAAATCACAAATTTGTAATTATGTAATAGGCCTATTTCCTAAACTGATTTTAATATGGATTAATTGCCACTATATTCACTAAATCACAGCAAGCTGAGTATGGTAATTGAGTTGAATACTGAACATTGACCCTTATTTTAGAAGCAATTTCATGTATAAATAGTAGCATCTATATGAGTAGATTGGCTACACTTACAAATAATGATTTTAGAAAGCCACTATTTACTTGTGGAAATCCACACTACATAGGGATTTCAAGGTTTAAGTGTGCCTAGGGCATGGTTTGGGAGGCCCAAAATACAGATGTGTATTCTCCATTTTATGAGGTGAATGCATGTGTAAACTAAATATGTTCTACGTCAACGTTTACATCTGCTCTGAGGCATGCAGAAGTGCCAGCTTGAAGGGGCAAGTGCAAAAGCAAATGGAACCTTCTTCCCTCCCCTATCTGCATAAGATTATCCTTTCTGCCCCCAACCCCCTTGTCATACATCAATCTCTCCCCCCCTCTTTCTCCAACAACCACCTCCCCTTACCTGGATCCTCCTAACAGAATGGCCAGCCTCCCCAACCCTTCCAGACAGCATGACAAGCCCCCCCCCCCCCACCCTCATCCCTGGACCTCTCCAATAGCATGACCAGTCTCCTCTCTCCCCTTCCCAACATGACCAGCCTATCCCTACTAATAACCTTTAATGGGGGCTCTTTCTGATGGTCTAGCAAGGAGCAAGAAGAATCCCCAGTCGCTCCTTCTCCATCAGATGCCCAGGTTCAAAATGGTACCTCTGACCCTTAGCAATAGTCTCACAGTACTACCACTAGGGGTCAAGCTGCCAAATAAGTTAAGACTACCATGAGACTTCCGCTATGAGTCAGAAGCACCATTTTGGGCCCAATTGAACAGGATTAACTGGAGATCATTTCTGTTCCCTGCTAGAGCAACAGGGAGAAGCCAAAAACAAGTTAAGGGATATGGAGAGGGGTAGGTTGAGGCTGGCCATGCTATTGGAGAAGTACAGAGGGAGGCTGTTTATGCTGTTGGGGGAGATGGAGAGGGTTGGAAAGCTGACTATGCTGTCTTATGTATTATTTATTTATTTGCGGAGATTTGATATACCGCCAATGGTTTGGCACATTATAACGGTTGGATTTTGAATGTTTACTCTTTCTTTTTTTTCAAGGATGAAATTGATTTAGCCATCTGTTATGATCCTGCCTTCTTCATATTAAGATGCAGGCCCATTTTAAGAATATGCAAGACATTTTCAAAGTGTTCTAGCCAATGAGCGGATCTGCTAACCTGATAAAATAAGGTTATTGTGATTTTCAATGGCACTAACTGATTAGTGTTGCTGAATGAGGGCAGTGACTGCTGCTATCTACTCAGTGGTGATATTCAGCCAGTAACCAGATAGCTTAGGTGGTTGAAGTTAGGACTGGTGAATGGCTGTCCTAGTCTTAACCAGTTATTGACTGAATATTACCACTAACCAGATAGCGGTGCCAGTGCCCAGGCAGCCTGGATATTCAGTGGCAGTAACTGGACAAGTTCTGCCGCTAAATATCTGATTTTAATTAAAGCGGCAGCAGCTAGTTGCCTTATTTAGCCTAGCCACTGCTGAATATGCCATTTTATGTTCCTTGATCTTGAAAAGCAAATAGTTCGTATTTCTAATTGTCATCACTTCCAGCCAGTAACTTAGTATTGTCAGTGTAACAAAGGCTTCCACCAAACTTCACAGGTCAGTTTTCTTTATATAGTCTTGCTTCTTCATATAAATTGAATAGGTATGGGGAAAGTATGCAGCCTCGTGTACACCTTTTTCAATTTTAAACCATTCTGTTTCTCTTTGTTCTGTTTGAACTGTTGCTTCTTGATCAATGTAAAGGTTATTTATTTATTTATTTAGACAGATTTATATACCACCTTATCCTACAATCAAAGTGATTACATCACATTGCAGGGTACATTTAACATGAGGGTATTTAACAACATTTAGACAGGACATGGTAGGTTACAATTAGCATGAGGGTCCTTAACTACATTATGGAGGGTTACATTTAGCATGAGGGTACTTACAACACTATACAATGAAGTACTGGGTCTAGTTGGGATCATTGGCTGTTGGGTTGGCTGAGGTAGTTGGAGTACCGTTCGGGTTATGCAAGAGAACTGTCAGACATTCTGGTATACCCATACTGATTAAGGTGGCCCAGGGTTTTTCATGATTTACACAAAGCCTTTGCTTTAGTCAATGAAACTTATGTTGATATCCTTTTGGTATTCTTTTGTCTTTTCAAGGATCCATCTTACTTCCACAATGACATTTCTTGTTCCTCATCCTTTCCTGAACTTTGCTTGCATTTTGGGCAGTTCTCAATTCAGGTGAGGTTGCAGTCTCCACTGAATGATATTGAGAATCCTGCTGATGTTTGGGTTCAAACCTAACACACTCAGAAATCAGAAGACAAAGAACACTACCATGTTCACTTTATGAATCTTAGGCCCCTCCCTGCATAAAGGCTCCCCTATACCCATTATAATTATCTATCATCTAAGACCAAGACAGATATTCATTGTTAATGTTTAATGTTTGAATATGTTATTCATTTTCTTTCTCTGTCAAACCATACTTCTTAAGTTATCTCTAAACGGCTTTGAATTTAACACCTTACTTGTTGCTAGTTCTGTTAATGCTGTTTATGATGTTATAATGTAGTAATGTTATTCACATTGTAAGCCGCCCTAATTACATGAGAGAGCAGTATAAAAAAAACTCATAAATAAATAAATAAAATAAAGTGGCATATAAACAAAGTTAAATAAATAAATAAATGAATGAAATAAAATTTCCAGTCAGTCAGATCACCTTTCTTCAGTATTGGTATGAGCACAGATCTTTCCAGTCAGTTGGCCATGATCTTGTCTTCCAAATTTTCTGATAGCCATGTAAATATTGTAATAGCTGCCTCTGATTGCTATACTTCAGTGGGAATGCCATCAATCCCCTGTGCTTTGATCTTTGAAATCGCTGTTGACCACTTGATCATTATGGTATAATGACTCTGTATTCTTTCTACCTTTTCTTGACTTTCTCAGCATCATTCAACATGGATTCTTAAATATTTTTTAGAACTACAATTTGATGCTGGAATTTTCTCTTCAACTCTTGTAGGTTTAGGAAATCTGATTTTGTTCTTGCTCTAGTTTCTGAATCTAAGGTCTTTACAAAGGAGGGGAAGGTTTTGTAATAGGACAGCATCATTACCATTAGACAATTGACTTTAACAGTAAACATAAGGGAGGGAAGAAAGTTTCTGTACTGAAGTGGACACTATTTACTAGTTCTTCATTTAGAGGTATTCAAAAAAGCCATGTTTTCACACATTTTAAAAAATTTTGTGGATACTCTCAAGTTGAATATCGAGTGATTTTCATAAATTAGGAGCCTGAAATAAAAATTGCTACTTCTTAGTTCTAATTGTAAGGAATGAAACAAAGGGACTAGAGGGAAGTTAGTTTGAAAGGATTGCAAGTGTCTTTAGGGATGGTATGAAATCAAAAGAGAAAAAAGATAATGGAGATAGCCAGTATAGTACAAGTGGTGCGCTAACATCAATTTTTTGAAGTTAATACTGTTTATTATATGATACCAAATGCTGCTCTATTAACAGTAAGGTGATGTGGTCTGACCTTTTGGCATTATAGACAAATTTCATGGCAGTATTTTGACCTAACTGAAGATGTTTGATAGAATATAAATGTAAACCTGAGAGAAGTGAGTCCAAATGATTAACATGCAAACATGGATTAGGTCATTTAGTGCTTTGAAATTGAGATAGGAGTTTATTTATCTAATCAATCTGAGGAAGAAAAAAGATTTTTTTGTCAAAGCCAAGATATAAGGAGCAAATGATAGTTCTTTGTTGAGAACAACTCTCTATGCGGTGAATGTATTTTTTATAGGAATAAATGTTTCTGCTACATGTATGTGTGGGAAGAATTTACAAGTTAAGTTGGACTTGTAAATCATGATGGCAAAGGATTTTTGAAGAATTAACACTTGTTAGTTTGTGAAAAGTAATCCATTCTACAATTTTCTTCAAAGAAGAGCATAGAGACTTCTGAAAGTTACTAACTCACAAATCATAAGCTATTATAAGTTGTATATCTACAGAAATATGAATACTGAGCCATAGATCTTGAACAAGATTGGTGAGGGGAGTCAACAATATCCTTAAAAGGGTGAAGGACAAAATGTACCCTTACAAGACACCACAGCTTGAAGCAAATTCCTTAGAAAGAGATCACTCAATTATACTTTAAATGAATGGGTGGAGGGAGGCATTTGTGTGGGCAGCTACCTTTGTGACTGCAGAGGTCCAGAGGTCCAGCTGATGTCATTACTTCTCCTTCCATCACAATGCAGGATATAAAGCCTGCCTGCTCCATGGGTCCTGTGGAAGCATTTGTGTAGACGACTACCTGCATCTGGGACATGGTTGCAGAGGTCTGGATTCCATTTTGGCAGCATATGACGTCATTGCTCCTTCTTCCATCACATCAGGGGATATAAAGTCTGCCTGCTCCACAGGACGTGGCCCTATAGAGTGCCTGAGGAGTGAATATACCCTCTCAATTTGCCATGAATAAGTGGAAAACCAAAACTAAAGGGCCAATTGAGGTGCGTACGGTGAAAGGTCCAATGGACAAGCACTTGCTGAGTACTGCTTCACCCTGAAAACCTGTAATGCAAACTGTGGGGCATATCTCCTCTTCGGATGTTTCTTTAAGCTTTGCATTGCATACTCCTCCCCCTCAGCTGAACATTATTGATGGAGTGTCTGATGTATCTCCTGATGGGGTATTTTTCCATCTGCCTCCACTCCATTATCCTTGGGTCAAGTGGGACATTCAGAGGCCGTTTGTGACGCTGGACTAAAATATCCTGTTCCAGTAACTTTACCCATTATTTCTATTGAATAGGTGACTCCAGGGCCTAGTCCCAAGGATATTTCTCTTAGAGATATCTGGTCGGCTATTCATAGGATGGCAGGAGAACTTACAGGCACTCAAACACAATTATGGGGGGTGTTTATTAAATGGCAGTACTGGATTCTGTGAGATATCAGAGCCGCGGCCCCATTGAAATCAATGGGGCTGCGACTCCGATATCGCATGGAGTCCACTATCGCCATTTAGTAAAAATCCCCCTATGTGTTTTATCTCAGGACACGGTGAATAAATTACACCAACATGGGGACCTACTCACTGATGTGACTGAGAGAATCTTCAAGTTGGAGGGCAGTTTAGAAGGTGTACAAGCACAAGTAATTACTTCATTAAAGATAGCTTACTGTCGCATAATAAATTGGAATCATTAGAAAATAGCACCAGAGCCCAGATCCTTAGGATTTTAAATTTTCCGATGATTCGTCTTTTTTCTTTCCTGGAATTATTAAAAAAAATTCTTAAGAAAGTTTTACTGTACTTTAATTTATTACTTACCACATAGTGTTGCTACGCAAACTCTGGAGGGAGAATTAGATGAGCTTGTACATGCAGTGTGGCAAGGAGGCCTATCTGGAGTCTGGGGGAGGACAAAGAGACAGGGAATTCACCCTAGTAAAGGGCCCCCTTTCACCGAGACAGGGTAGGAAAGCCACAACCACCTCTAGGAATCAGAAAACTTCCACGTGGCCCACATTTCATGCTCCCCCTAGTGGAAGGAAGGGGAGAGGATACAGGGCCCAGAACCCCTATGGCAGGGAATTCTCCAAGTACTCAGGTGCCCGAAGTCAGGCTGATTGCCGTCACCTGAGTAGGGAGGAGTTGGAGCTAGAGCCCTGGAAATATAAACCGATGCCAGAGTGTGAGAAAGGGGGAAGAGAAGCCGGAAGCCAGGCTGACATGAGCAGAGGCACAGACACAAGCAAGGGAAGCTTGACTGGTGCTGAGCAGAGCAGAGGAACAGAGCTTCCAGGAGAAGAGAGTACTAATTGGCATATAGCACGTCTGCAGGACAGTTTGGAGCTAGGAACAAGAGAGACTCCAAGATCCCCCGGGAGGCTGTTAGCTGAGCACTGTGAACAAGACGGGGAGTCAGAACCTATGCAGCTGGGAGAGCCCGAGGTGAAGCTGAATGAGGAGGAGGACACTCCCATGGACTGTTCCTTTTACCAAGCTTTAAACCTGGGAACGTAGAGAAAGCAATCCAGTCCTGAAAGGAAGACTTCCAGGAAAAAGGTACTCGTAGTCCACAATCAGGGTGGCCGTGATTCCCTCGTGTTTGTAAAGGGGAAGTTTATGGGGACTAAGGAGCAAGCTTGGAACTGTGATAAGCTTGTTAATCACCTGCTGCTGGAATGAGGACACTGGGGTAAGATAAAGTAGCTATTATAACAAAGCTTTCTTTTGCCCCTGGATTATATTTGTTACTTGGAAGGTAACCAAGAAAGGTTTGAAGCTGAATAGAAGCTAAACTACCACAGACTTTAAATGTGATTTTTGTTTTTGTGCTTTAGCCAGCAAGGCTAAAAAGGGATGCAATATCCTTGCTGTTAAAGACTGTGTATCCTGAACTATAGAGAACCTTTAAACAACCATTTTGTGTTTGGGTTTGTTTTTGGACAGTGCTCTACTTCACAGAGTCCTGAACAAATATCCTGTATGTGGTATGAACGAACCATTGTGTACAAAATAAATTTCTGTCATTTGCCTTACCTCTTTGAACCTGACTACAACTTTCTGCCTGATGCACCCATACAGCTAAACAAAGACTACATTTCCCAGAGGACACTGCGGGGAAACAGTTTGAAAAAGCGGATAGCGGAAAGTTCCTCTAATAACCACGCCCCTCTAAGCTAGAGGCAAGAGTGGTGGTGGCGTGACAGTGGCGTAGTTGAGGTTTTTCTACCACTCAGGATTTTCTACTATTCAGGATTTTCTACCATCCAGGATATACACTTACAAGAGTTATAGCACAGAAGGTTGGCAGAAAAGACAATTTTTTTGTTCTTCGAGAGTCAACGCATGAGCAAGGTATTGCCGGAGATGGATCCAAAAGAGCTGGTACAATGGATGGCCACTCAATTTCAACGCCAGCAGGAGTTGGCCCAGCTAGCGCAAGATAGTGCGGCGGCAGCTATGAGGGAGCAGCAAAAGCCTGTCCTGGACTTAGTTGAAGCCCTTATTACTTCCCAGAGGCAAGGAAGTGGAGGAACACTAACCCCGGAGAGACCAGCGATGCCGCAAGTGGACAATCTAGCAGGCCCACATACCAGCAGGGCGTTTAATTTTGGAGAACTTTCACCTGATGATGACATAGATGACTTCTTGGAGTCATTCGGGAGGGTGGCTCAAGCCGTGGGTTGGCCAGATAGCCAGTGGGTGGTGCGATTGGCAACCTCCTTAACAGGAGAAGCACTAGTCGCATATAGGGCTATGCCAGCTGCCCAGGCCATGGACTATAATGCAGTAAAAAATGCGATTAGAGACCGATTAGGGTTAACAAAAATGTTGTATCACCATATGTTTAGAGCCACGGTCTTAAAGGCCGGAGAAACACCTAAGGCCTTAAGCCAGAGAATTCGAGGTTTCGCTTTAAAGTGGCTAGCCCCGGAAGGGAAAACTGTGGATACGGTGGTGGATATGGTGATATTGGAGCAATTTATGTCCGCAATACCAAAAAGGGTACAATCTTTTCTGATTCAGCAAAACTGCCAGAGCACAGGAGAGGCAACCCTTTTGGCGGAGCGCTGCATGGAAGCTGAATTGGCGTTTCTCCCAAAGCCGGGCCCTCCAAAAGTAGGGGCAGAGGCCAGTTTTGATTTATCAGAAAAGAAACAGGGAAATAATGCAAAATGTATGAAAACTTGTGTGTCTGCTCAGGAGGGCGTCTGCTCAGGAGGAAAAAAAGGAAAAAAACTAAATAAACGGTACCATCTAACTTCTGAACCATATAATGTCTCAACAAATAGGGATGTCCTACATGGAGTGGTGGGTTTACCCCTGAACAAGGATATGGGGAGGGGTGGCCTGCGCGGAGCGACAGGTGCACCTACTCTTGCCATCTTGCTGGGCAGACTGGATGGACCATGCTGGTCTTTATCTGCCGTCAACTACTATGTTACTATGTTACTATGAGGGTAAGTGGGCTGAGAAAAAATGCTATCATTGTGGGGAGATGGGACACCTGCAGAGGGGATGCACAGCCCACATTGGGTTAACTGGTACCAATGTGAAACATCTAGGAGAGGGATTTCTCTTAAATGTTAACATACAGGGGGTCACTACCCATGCTCTGCTTGACTCCGGGGCCGACCAAAGCATGGTGTCACGAAAGCTTTGGCAGGCTATTGAGGCCCAGGATGAGTCTCACCAGAGGAGGCTGGAAGGGCAGGTCCAAATTAGGTGCATCCATGGAGCTGCTTCTTTCTATCCTGTTTGCAAAGTGGTGATAAAAAGGTTGGGGGCGCAGAAAGAAGTTCGCGGGGCAGTGGTTCCAAAACTCCCCTACGATTTAGTATTGGGAAGGGATTGGCCCCATTTTAGGGAAGGAATAGAGAAAGGCCTTGGGAGAAAAGGGGATGGGATGATGACGATGGTCCCCGGGCCTCTTTTTGGGAACCCCCGAAAACCAAGCGAGAACCCAGGGAAAGAACCCCTGGGAGGTGTTGCTCCCCTTAAACAGAAGTTTATATTAAAATTTTGTAAGATATCCAAGAAGGCCCAGGCTCCCAGGAGGGCATCCCCGCAAGCCGCGGGATATGATTTATGCAGCGCCGAAGATCGGGTGATACCCAGCCGTGGAAAGGCTCTCATTGATACTGGCCTTCAGATGGAGATGCCCATAGAATGTTATGGTCGGATAGCACCGCGATCAGGTCTGGCTCTGAAATATTTCCTGGACATCAGGGCTGGGGTGATCGACCCTGATTATAGAGGGAGTGTAAAGGTATTACTGTTTAATTTTGGCAACGAAGACTACCATGTGAAGGTGGAAGACCAGATTGCCCAGCTGCTGTGCGAGAGAGTAGGGTTTCCCCCACTGGAAGAGGTCCCCATGTTGTCTCCTATGGAACGAGGAGCCTCTGGATTTGGTTCCACCGGAGGGGCCGAGATTAAAAGCCTGACAGCCACCTGTGGAGAGAGAATGGAGGAGACTGAGAAGGACGACCTGGGACCTCAAGTGGCCGACTGCAGGAAGAACCTGGAGCCCAAAGTAGGGGAAGAACTATCGTTGGTCCAGAGATGGGATCTGGCTCGACTGTTGGAGAGGTTCCCAGATGTACTGACCCCGATCCCTGGTGAAACTCGACTGGTGGCGCATGAGATCCTGACGCCACCGGGGAAGGTGGTCAGACAACGACCCTACTGCCTACCATAAGCTAAAAAGCAGGAGGTCATGGCACAGGTGCGCGAGATGTTGGCGATGGGTGTCATTGAAGAATAAAGGAGCCCATGGTGCATTCCCATTGTTCTGGTTCCAAAACCGGATGGTACATTACGCTTCTGTATAGATTTCAGACAGGTGAATGCCATCTTGGTATTCGATGCTTACCCGATGCCCCGTATCGAGGAGCTTTTGGACCACTTGGGGCAGGCTCCGTTTTTGACCACCCTAGACATGACGAAGGGGTACTGGCAGATTCCGTTGACTAGGGAATCTCGGCCAAAGACTGCCTTCAGCACCCCGATTGGGCTATTCCAGTTTAAGAAGATGCCCTTTGGCCTTCACAGCGCTGCGGCTCCTGCCAGAGACTGTTGGATCAAGTCCTGCATCCTCATCAAGAATATGCTTTCGCATATATGGACGACATTATTATCCACAGTTGCAGTTGGGTAGAACATATCCCGAAGGTTGAAGCCGTCCTGCGATCTATGAGGCAGGCAGGCCTCACCCTGAACCCGAGCAAGTGTGCCTTCGCCAATTGAGAAGTGAAATACCTGGGGCATATGGCAGGACGAGGAAAGATTAAGCCCTTGATTGACAAAGTGGACAGCATCAAGAACTTTCCCCGTCCCACAATAAAGAAGCAATTAAGAAGCTTTCTAGGCCTGATTGGCTATTACAGGAGGTTCCTGTCACGCTTTGTGGAAGAAAGCTACATCTTCACAGATATGTTAAAAAAGAATTGCCCAAATCAACTCTGTTGGACCCCGGAGGCGGAGAGGGCTTTCACCAGATTAAAAGGGTGGCTATGCACGGCCTCAGTATTACATGGGGTGGATTTCACGCAGCCCTTCATTGTAAAGGCGGATGCCTCAGAGATAGGCTTGGGGCCATCTTGTCCCAAAAGCATGAAGGAAATGAGCATCCTGTGATGTTCCTTAGTAGGAAGTTGTCCTCGGCAGAGCAACACTACTCTACTATTGAGAAAGAGTGCCTCGCCATCAAATGGGCAATAGAGACCCTCCGGTTCTACCTCACCGGACAAAAATTCCTGCTAGTTACTGATCACGCACCCTTGAAGTGGCTCCAACAGATGAAGAACCACAATGCATGATTAACCAGATGGTACATGGCCCTGCAAGCTTTTGATTTTAAGGTAGAGCATCGGGCAGGGAAGCTACACCAAAATGCAGATGCCTTATCCAGGATTACGGACTGTTCGGAGGAGCTTCAACAACCTCCACCAGCCCGTAATATCTTGAGTAGGGGGGTATGTGGCAAGGAGGCCTATCCGGAGTCTGGGGGAGGACAAAGAGACAGGGAATTCACCCTAGTAAAGGGCCCCCTTTCACCGAGACAGGGTAGGAAAGCCACAACCACCTCTAGGAATCAGAAAACTTCCACGTGGTCCACATTTCATGCTCCCCCTAGTGGAAGGAAGGGGAGAGGATACAGGTCCCAGAACCCCTATGGCAGGGAATTCTCCGAGTACTCAGGTGCCCGAAGTCAGGCTGATTGCCGTCACCTGAGTAGGGAGGAGTTGGAGCTAGAGTCCTGGAAATATAAACCGATGCCAGAGTGTGAGAAAGCGGGAAGAGAAGCCGGAAGCCAGGCTGACATGAGTAGAGGCACAGACACAAGCAAGGGAAGCTTGACTGGTGCTGAGCAGAGCAGAGGAACAGAGCTTCTAGGAGAAGAGAGTACTAATTGGCATATAGCACATCTGCAGGAGAGTTTGGAGCCAGGAACAAGAGAGACTCCAAGAGGAGGACACTCCCATGGACTGTTCCTTTTGCCAAGCTTTAAACCTGGGAACATAGAGAAAGCAAGCCAGTCCTGAAAGGAAGTCTTCCAGGAAAAAGGTACTCGTAGTCCACAAGCAGGGTTGCCGTGATTCCCTCATGTTTGTAAAGGGAAAGTTTACGGGGACTAAGGAGCAAGCTTGGAACGCTGATAAGCTTGTTAGTCACCTGCTGCTGGAATGAGGACACTGGGGTAAGCTAAAGTAGCTATTATAACAAAGCTTTCTTTTGCCCCTGGATTATATTTGTTACTTGGAAGGTAACCAAGAAAGGTTTGAAGCTGAATAGAAGCTAAACTACCACAGACTTTAAATGATGGTGAATACTGGGATTGGAATCCTAGCCACAAGCCAATACTCTAACCATTATGCAATTAGATGTCTTAGTGCTGAACTGCTATACTTGGGACATCTATATAGTCGTTTGATATACATGCATATCAGGTACATCCATGTTTCCGAAATCGTGCCTGAATTTGCACATACCTGCTTTTTTTTTTTTTCAGACATTCTGGCTTTGACATCCCAGATTGCACTCGAACATCCTATTATGAAATGTGCTTCTATGTGTGTAAATATGTACTCTGCAACACATTCTGCTGAAATTCCACCACATACATGCCCACATTAAAAGTACATATCATTGGCCTGAATTGCATACTTTCAGAATAGTAACCGACTACATTACACACATAAGTGGCTGTTTACATATGTAAACCACTAGAATACCGTAATTTAGAGTGTACCCGCATGCAGGTATAAATTACATCCTATTTGTGTAACTGTTACCACAAGCTCTATTAGCGCAAAATAATTCCCACAATTCACAACTACAGCAGCCTAGTAAATAGGTCCTTGAGTTAGATAAAACACAGTATATCCTAAGCAATCAAACCTCTGCTGCCAATAACTTGGATAATGTATATCCTTAAAAGTGATGGCTTTATTAATTGAGTATAAGGGATTAGTCTTTATCTGCTGCTTTGGAAAAATGAGACAATGGAAAAAGGAAGAAGCTACAGACTATCCTCATTATCTGATAGAGCATTGTGCTTTGAGGCAATTCCAATGAATATAAACTGGGTTCAATCTATTTGCTCTGCTTTGCAAACAGGCACTTTCGCCGAACATCATCAACTGAACAAAAATGCTTACCTGAAGTTCCTCTAGCATTGAGCAGCAACTTAGGGATCTATGAGCAGTTAGATGTTTTCTTCTGCAATTGATGAAATCCCCCTCCATCCCTCCCCAGCCTTACATGATAACTGAACAACATTCCATGGTTCTACAGTGATAAAATGAGTCTGTAAATACAATTTAATTAAAATCCTTTGTTGATCTTCAGTGTAATGTGGAGGTCATCTCAGTTTGTGCTAACAAAATACGGTCTAACATAAAAAAAAGCATGTGGTAATCAAATGAGTCCAGAATGCACATGTAAAGGAACTTGAAACAAATACATCTACATGAACAGCACATTCCATGGATAGCACATCTTTCACATGTGGCTATTGATCAGACATTAAAACCAGATGAGTTCCGTGACATCCAGGAATTTGTGCTCCACTTTCCAGCAATGTTTAAGCAAGCCAACAAGCACAGAGAAGCATTTCTTACCGTCTGTGCCAGCGGCAACTTAAGCTCCTCCCATCTCTACCCCATGCTGATTTTCCTCCTGTGCTGCAGCAAAATACATTTGTGATTTTTGGGATAGATGTTCTTATTAAAGAAAGAAATAAAGTCATTTTCAAAGAAAGCAGGAGAATTATACGGAACGTTTAAGGACAATCTGAACTTGCAAGTTATCTTTTTTTTGGGGGGGGGGAGAAACTACACTGTTTATTTCTAGAGGAAACAATTTTATCTTAGATACATTGTGTTGATACTATGCACAGCTGCTGCCTACAGGATGTATATGCTCTAAAATAATGCTCTAAAAGGCATGGAACTCACGGTGCTTCAAATTTTTAAAGAAACCTGAAAACAGCCATGTCCCTGTCAAATGTAAGGTCTCACACATTATAAAGGCTCAGATCTCACACAATTATAGTAACTATGGAAATAATCTATGTCATATTTGTGGTATATGATATTTTATAAGTAAGCATATATATAATTTTCATTGTATAGCAGAAAACTTTCATTTGTGCATGGCACATGAAATACATAGTGCTAACAAAAATACAGCACCTGTTTTCTGGAAAAGGGAGTCCCAGACACTGTTCCTTATGATATGGGAAGGACAATTTTCAGAAGATTTTACCAAGCTAACTTGAGTAAAATGCAGATAAAATGAGGGGGCTAAAAAGCATTATCTCCCTCCATAGCTAAAATTGGCCATGTGGTTTCTCAGTGCAAGCACATTTACCCGCACTAAAAATGGGTGAATTCCGCCACACTACAGAGATTTCATTTTGCAAAGCAGATGGACAGTCCATGAGGACTAATGTACTCATGGCACAGATGGGTCTTGTATTTTCATACAGAAATTCTAGGGGGTCATATCCCTTAGAAAGCTTATTTGCAATCCCTCTCCCTATAGAAGGGAGAGGGAATAAGCAACAGGTAATTTCCAACTCCAGAATTTGATCTTTCCACCTTGTTGCTCCTTATGCCTGGAACTAACTACCTGAGTCGATATGTCAGACTTCATCTCTGGCCCTTTTCAAGTCCAGGCTTTGAGGATGCTTTTGGATAATGATCTGTTTAGTCTCCTGCTCTCCATGTGTGTTTCCTTACTATTGCTCTAGGCATCTCCTAGTCCCCAGCTGTTGTGTTGTCTGTAAGCTCTGATGAGCAGGGACCATCTCTTACATGTCTCTGTATAGTGTTGCGTACACCTTATAGTGCTATACAAATGATTAATAGTAATAGTAATAGTAGTAACAATTCAAGAAGGCCGGTTGGCAGTTTCATTAGGCAAACTAGGCAGTCACATGTTGCCCCAGCATCCTGAGGTGCCCCATTGCAGCCACTACCACCCCCCTCCAGGGCCTGCAGTGGTGGAAATTGTTTTAACACCACATCACAGCATTTAGCTAACTTCACCAGTGCTGTGGCAAGGTTTCGGCTTGTATGCGCAGCCGCCTCTGCACTCCTCCTATATAGACTTCCAGTTTGCATTATATGAGCTCAGATGCCATCATTTTTCAAGATGGTGGAATGGAGGCAGGAATGAGTGGGCATCATTGATGCCTTCCAATGAAAGTTGTGTATGGGGAGGAGGAGTTAGTGGTAAGGGGGGGGGGGGGCATGGCCATCAGTGATATTTGCAGGGTTGGGAGTAGGGGTTCAGGGGGCCCATTTTAACTACCAATGGTGTGTTTTCTGGGGTCAGAGGAGGGGGGGTGTCTGAGTGTGTATGTATGTGTGGTATAGAGGTGGAGTGCATGGCCTGCTGCTTTCTGTCTTCATAGGCATTTCTTTGTTTGCATATGAAGAAACAAACTATGCATATGGACAAACAGATTCATTCTCAACAATAGGCAATTGCGCTTGATGTGAAATCTGCCTAAAAATGTGTTGTAGCATGTGTGTTAAAATGCTGTGCGTTGGAGCTTAGAGCAGCGTTCCAATGTAGCATTTGCTACATCAAGGCTTCAGTGTGTTGGATATTTACATGCGGATGGCATTTACATGTGTTAGCTAGCTTTTTACACATGTATATGCCACCTAACCCTTCCAAATGACCTCCTATATTTGATTTTTCATTTTGTTTGTTTCTCAGAATTTTAGCCCATGCAAAAAATCTTTAATGAATAAAGCCCAGAATCTTTCAGTAATACAATAACATTTATTATAACCATTTTTTTCAGGATCAACACCTTTTCTATTTATTTTCCTAGAGCTAGCTCATCAAGGCAATTCATCTAAATGAAATAGAAAATTCTGTCTTAGAACATTTGGAATGTGGTTCTCTTGGAAGACTGGAATCAATAATGTTCAATTGGATCCTCACAACTATACAGGTTTTTCAACTGTCTATCCTAACACCGTTAACATGCATTATTTTGCCACAAACTGTATTTTATGTAATGGGACCTAGTTAATTATCATAAATGTTAACCATGCAAAAACGGTGCCACTATGGCCCTTCATATGTTAAATTTTAGTTGTCTAAATTAAAGAACCCAATTTCACCTATGGAATAGCTTGGAAGGTTGTTGATGGGTCAACCTAGCCAGGTTGTGCAGAAAATTCAGTACCAACCAGCTAACCTCCTCTGCATTAACAATGCTACCCAGGACATTCATTTTTAAGCAGTAAAATCTAGCCACCTACTCTTTCTAGATGATAGATTTAGACACTCATTTGGTGTTAAATTTTCAAAATGTTGGATCTAGCTGCCTAACTCAGGAGTTAGAAGACTCGATTGTGCTGAAAATATAACACTGTTTTTTATCAGTTTGCCACTGCTACTGTTGTTAATTCCTTTCTATATTTACAGTATATATGAGTCCTTTCTCAGAATATTGCTTCATTGTGAAGGGCAGGTCACAGAATAGTAACTATTCCAAGCTATATATGCGAAGATGAAAGAGGGAAGCTTGGCAAGGGAAAGAAAAAAATCATTGCCTGGAGGAATCCATTAGGGAAATAAAATATAGCTTAAAAAAAGAAAGCAAATAATTATATTTGAATTGTTTATGCTTTTTTTCTTTGATATGCGACATTATACCTTTAAATATTACAGTAGTAAGATCTAGATTACAAAAGTTGAAAAAATCATGTCTGAGGGCAATTGTTTTATTAAGAAGAACCCTGCAGTGATGTGTGCATGCTATGTTATTTTAAAGGCCATTTTAAATGCCACTGAACATTTAACAAAGCTTTTCTAGTTTGCTTCAAGATGAGCTAGAAAGAGAAAGTTGCAGGCTTATGTGTATAGTATGAACCTAAAGTACCAAGCTCTCATAAATTTAAATGTCAAAGGACCTTTTGTTATGTGCCTGTATGAATTACCTCGTGATCTTATGTGATCACTAACAGATTTAGAAGATTATATAAAATGGGATTTTACCAACTGACTGCTGGAATTCCTGCATTTCTGCCCAAAATTTATCTCAAGCAAGAAAAGCTTGCTAAATCCTTTTTTAATGTTTGCTTAATTCCCTTCCAGACACAAAGAGAAAGGATGAAATGTATAAGGAAAACATAATTCTCTGTCAAAAGACGCATAGCTTTGCTTTTGTTATCCTAATCATAAAATATACTTGATAGTTTAATTGTTGTACCACCACATGTAGAATTTTTTTATATTAGAGATAAGATGCTTTCTTCAATTTAATGATATAAAACATAAATAGGACTTCTCATGCAAAATACTCTTAGAATTGGATTATCATTATTACTATTAAACATTTATAGAGCAGTACATGGCGTATGCACTGCTTTACAAACACAAAAAAGACAGGCCCTGCTCCTTAGAGCTTACAATCTAATCAAGACAAACAAGATAAGGAAGGAAAGAGGATGGAGTAGGGAAGAGAGACAAAATGACAAAGGAGACATAAGGAATGGGGTCAGGGACCAAAGACAGCCTTAAAGTGGTGAGCTTTTAGCAAAGATTATGAAGAGGGGGAGTGATGAAGCCTGACAAACAGCATCAAGAAGAGAGTTCCATGAGTAAGGAGCTGCAAGGTGAAGGGACCGAAGTCTGGAGTTAGCAGAAGAGGAAAAGGACAGGGAAAGGAGCCAGCTAGAAGAAGAATGAAGTTCGCAAGGAGGAGAGCAGAGAGAGAGGAGAGAAGAGAGATAGGGTGGAGCAGCAGAATGAATGCATTTAAAAGTTAAAAGGAGAAGCTTGAATTGGATGCGGTAATGGAAGGGAAGTCAATGAAGTGATTTGAGAAGAGGAATTATATGTGTAAAGCGAGGCTGGCAAAAGATGAGACACGCAGCAGAATTTTGAACTGATTGAAGGGAAGAGAGATGACTCAGAGGGGGGCCGGTAAGAAGGAGATTGCAATAGTCGAGGCAAGAGGTAATCAAAGAGTTGACAAGCATTCATATGATATTAACATAGAGGAAGGGACAGATTTTATAGATATTATAGATAAAGAATCAACAGGTTTTTGCAGTCTGTTATATATGAACAGAGAAGGAAAGAGAGGAATCAAAGATGCCGAGAAGCCTTCACCAATGCCATGGAAGCAATGAACCTGACACAGATCATACACGAACCAACACACGAAAAAGGGAATACACTTGACCTCATATTCCTAAACTCCCAAAACGCCACCACATACAAAAACCCAGAAATCACATGTGTACCATGGTCTGACCACTACCTCATCAACTTATCCCACGTCTACCAACATACTAACATCAATGAGAATAAACATCATACAAGAAGATTCAAACCATTCATCAAAGAAGATTTCCTGGCACACACACTACCTAAACTCCAAACAAGTTCCACCAACATCAACGACCTAATCTACAACTGGAATACCAAGATCTCATCTGCATCCAGTGCAACAGCAAACAAGACCAAAACCTCCAGACATACCTCGACAAAAGCCCGATGGTTCACCCCTACCTATGGAAATTAAAGATCAAACTCAGAAGAGCAGAAAGAAAGTGGAGGAAAACCAAAAAAGAGGACGACAAAACAAAATACATGTGTGAACTAGATGCATACCACACAGAAACCGATAAAGCAAAAAAGACCTACCACACGAAGATCATAAACACCTCAATAAACAAACCACGGGAACTCTTTGAGATTATCAAGAAACTAACAAAAGCACCCAACCACTCCGACCAACTACCGAACATCCTGCCAGAACTACTAGAAACGCCAATACAAGCAGCTTCAACAACTACAAAATCCACAACTGAATGCAGAGATGACGACAACCCACCCTATCAACATAGACACAGACTGGAGCACATTTGAAACAACCACAAAAGAAAAAATAGAATCAACCATCTCCAGCCTAAACACCACCACCTCTCCACTAGATCCCTGCCCTACAGAATGAATAAAGAAAACCAAAGAGGACTTAAGCGCACCACTAACCCACATTGTTAATCAATCCCTCAGACAAGGACACATGCCAGACCTCCTCAAAACCTCAATCATCCACTCAACCATAAAAAAACACAACCTGGATCCCCTTGACCCTGCCTCCTTCAGACCTATAGCAAGTCTCCCGTTCACAGCCAAAATCATCGAGAAGATTGTACAGCAACAACTCAAAGAACACCTAGATGCCAACAACATACTGGACCCACAACAACATGGCTTCCGTCCATTCCACGGATTCGAGACCCTCATGACATCACTAATGAACACCCTCATCAAAGGCACACAGGCCAAGCACTCTGGATATGCTATGATCTTCCTGGACATATCTTCAGCCTTCGACACCATCTCCCACAACATCCTCATACACAGACTCCAAGCAATTGGCATAAAATGTCGTACTTCAATGGTTCCACTCCTACCTAACCAATAGACAACAATTGATCCGCACAAACATAGCAACCTCCCCCCCCTTTCAGCAACACCAAGGAGTACCCCAAAGATCCACACTATCTGCCATGCTCTTCATCATCTACCTGCAACCACTCTGCTGTCATACGCGCCCACAACATCAACTACCACATCTATGCGGATGACATAATGCTCTATGGTCCAATCACAACTACTAACGCAATGAACAAACACCTAGCAGACTGCTTCATAGAAGTCTCCAGCTGGCTACAAAAGAACAACCTATCCATCAATATAAAAAAACAGAAGCCCTCATAGTTACCAAAGACCCAAACTTCACACCACCTACACACCTCAACATAGGAACCACACAAATACAAATTCGACCACACATAAAATGCCTAGGAATCATCATAGACCAAGCACTCACACTCAAGCAACAGATCAAAAAAACTACCGGAATAGTATTCCACAAGGCAAAAACAGTACAATGCCTCAGACCTCTCATCAAACCGCAGGACTTCAGGACAGTCATGTAAGCCATGACACTCCCCCACCTGGACTACTGCAATATAATCTACCACGGTCTACCTGCCACCCACACCAACCCACTATGAACTGCCTTAAATACCACAGCAAGAATTACCAGAAAGCAAAAAAACAAGATCACATCACCCCAGTCCTGAGGGAGCTGCACATACTCCCTCTCGAAGCAAGAATCAAATACAAATCTGCCTTACTCATTCACAAAACCCTCTACCAAACTCAGACTTTCCAGCTCCGCACTCTACTGCCGCAACCCACCCACAACAAAACAACCAGACAAACCACCAGCAACTCCCTCACCATCCCCCAAATATGGACCAAATACAATCAACGGACCTGCAACAGAGCCTTCGAACTGTACGCACCATCCCTCTGGAACTCTCTACCAAGTCATATCAGAAGCAACGGAGATCCCGTGACATTCAGGAAACAACTAAAAACCATCCTATTCCAAGAATACCTCGGACCAGAAACAAGCACCCACCACTGACTACCCCACAGACCCCCTAATTCACTCCCATGGCTCTGTTCTCTAGAGACTGATGTACATTGTCTATGTCTTTAATATCTGTTCAGATCATTAGTGTTGGCCCCCCGGTGATAGCCCCAACCCCAGAGTTGATTATTGTCCCCCTCCCTTAATGTTAAACCGCTTTGACCCGGTGAAAAGCGGGATATAAATACAGTTAAATAAATAAATAAATAACACTAAGGTTACGGGCAGAGGAAACAGGTTGGAGTTTGCATGCTAAGATGGAGAAAGGAGGAAGGGGAGAGGAGGGTTTGGGTGGAAAGATAAGCAGTTCAGTTTTGTTCATATTAAGTTTAAGACAGTGGTGAGACATCCAAGTGACAATATCAGAGAGACAGGGAGAAATATGAACCTGCAATGCCTGGGAGATAACAGGCGCAGACAGGTGAAGTTCTTCCTAGCAGCAGACCGTTTCTGTATAAGCAATGAATTTCATAAGAATATCACAGCATTGGCCTCAATGTCAAATTTCTAGTCAGAAGCCATGGCAACCACTAGATTCACCACAGTCAAAGGAACCACTAGTGCAAGAGGAATCATCACTGCTTGGGGTGTTTGCATGCCAAATGAACCATGGGTAGCCTCCTTATCTATAGGAACTGCCATCTACCCTGTACTCATCCAAGGATCTATCACTATGATGCATCGATCCCAATACATCAATAAAGGCACCATAGCATGCTGGAGATTGGAATGAATGAATTAATTAATTAAAATTAGCATGAAGTGGGGATGCATACTGATGTTCTTCTCACATGGATTCTTTGTTGTCTTATGGTCTGTTTTATATTGTTTTATTATTGTCTATGTAGTCATTTGTAATTGCTTTAGTTTTATATTTATGTATTTTGTGTTATGCTTTGTAAGCCCTGCTGGAAGAAAAGATGGAATATAAATGTTTAAATTAAATTATTTATTTTTAAGAACTAATAGGTCAATATTCAAAAGGAATTATTATCCAGATAATGGCATTATCCATGTATGGTGAAAATCCTTACAGGCCTCAGCATTATCTAGATATTGCCAGGGCAGGTGGGCATGGAGTGTGGCAGAGCGCCAAGTTGTTCGGACAGTGATGATATTCAGTTCACTATCCAGAAAACTATCTGTATATATTTAGGACAGCAACAACTTCATTTATTTATTCCAACCTTCAGAAAATTAAGCTGTCCTAAATTAAGCTGGATAATTATCCAGATAGTGGACTGACTATCACAGGTATCCAGAGAGTGTCTGTGCCAACCACTGTCCATATATAGTCAGCACTGTTTGCTATCCGGATAGCAGTGCCGAATTTACATATTTTATTTAAATGTCATAGCCGGCATTAAAAATATGCCAATCACTGAATTTAAATATTGACTGCTAAGTTCCTACAGAAATCAATTTGGGACAGTTTTGAAATCAATTTGGGACAGTTTTTTTAAAAAAAAGATCTTAACAATTACATAAAACATGAACTGATTGAACTTCTTATGCATCTGACATGAAGGTGTCACAAGAAATACTGACATCATAGCAACTATTTATTTATTTACTTATTTTATTTATTTGAGTTTATATACCACATTTACAAAGTTTAATATGGTTTACATCGAACAGAACAGAACTTTACATGGAATGTGTTAACATTGCAAGGAACAGTGAACCAAAATATAAGACTCACTCATACTCCTCGCTTCAATCACATCACTCCCTCCTTGAACCACCTACACTGGCTCCCCTTCCCCTACCGCATTACCTTCAGACTCCTAATCCTAACACACAGGGCCCTGCATCAGCACACCCCTCAGTATCTCGCAGACTCAATACACTTTCATACAGTACCTCGTAGCCTCCGGTGCCTGCACACCAACTGCTTTGACCTCCCCTCTCCTGCCCGTGCTTGCCTGGAGCAAATCCGGCATTCCGCCTTCTTTTTTCTAGCCCCATCGCTGTGGAATTCTTTTCCTCCCCTAATCCATCAAGAAAAATCATTTCCTAAATTCAAAACTCTCCTAAAAACCCACCTCTTCTGTACTGCCTATAACCTCTCTTTCCCTGACCCCCCTGTTTCCACCTCTCCTTCCACTTAGGCTCTTTTTCTCTTTAGTACTGTATAGGTATGCAATTTCCTGTCTGGCATTGTAGTTCCTTTTCTGTTTCTGGCTTTTTAAATATATATTACTGTTATTGTAAACAACTGCCCAGATGGCTCCCAATGGGCGGTCTATCAAATGTTTTAATAAAGATAACAGACTGGAACACATTTCTCCACTATACCAGTGGCCACCCTAAGCAGCTAAGAGACCGTTTACCCTATTCACAATTCCTCCGATACCGAAGGAATTGTTCTGACGTACGGGCTTTCAAGTGTCACTCTAAACAATTGATGCTAGATTTTAAATCAAGGGGGTATCCGGAACACATTATAAAAGTAGCCTATAAAAGGGCATTATATGTCAACCGTGCTCTACTTCTTCAAACTAAAGTAAAATCCCCTCCGGATGATTCCACGATAAATTTCATCACAAAGTACTCTCCCTATAGTGGATACATTAAACGGGTTCTAAAAAGGCACATGAATGTGATTAGTACGCTCCTAGGTTTAGCACAAAAACAAATTCGCTGTGTCTGGACACGGCAGAAGAACTTGAAAGAGAGACTCAGCCCGGCGGTGTTACGATCACCGGAGGATGGTTCTCAAATAGAATCACGAGGACATAAAATTTGTGGGGACTGCAATATTTGTGAGATTTCAGAAACTATATAGGTGTTTCAATATAAGGGTAAAAGTTATAATTTACGGCATTCTACAAATTGTTTTTCTTGCTATGTAGTCTATTGCATTCGATGTCCATGCGATCTTCTATATATCCGCAAGACAGAAAGACCATTCCGTACACGCATTAATGAACATCATAGTCGACTCAAGTGTAAGGTGCAGGAGGCGCCTATAGTTGCCCATTGTTTATCTCAACAACATGCTTTTCAACATCTTCGATGCTTCTGTTTAGAACAAGTTTTTACAGGACAAGGTGGCAAAACTAAGCAACAGACCCTGATCATTCGTGAACAACGATGGATTCATATTTTACAAACCATTGAACCACAAGGGTTAAATAATATGATTGATTGGGCAGCCTGTCTGTAATAAAAAAATGACATCTTAAAGAATGATTTTCTAATCTTAGATTGTGATTGGCATACATCCACAACATCATAGTTCAATTTTTGAACCTGAATGAACTTTTAAATTATGATAGGCTAGACGCATCATGACATCAGTAAGTGGATAACTTCTCTTTTGGATAAAAGACCTCCCACTTTACTGAGACCGCATGCGCGGCATTTTTTTGAGGAAGCTAACGGGCTCAGTGATTTACACACTAAGCATCAGAAACATTATTAGAGAGGTAATTTTGAAATTACTGTCTGCTCTCTAGTTTACTCAAGTAAGCAATTCTCCTTGTTCAGTTTTATGGCATGAATAACTCTTTTTAACGTAACTTTTTGAATTGACAGTGCTAACTTCAAGATACTCATCACAACTTTCAAGTGGAACAATTTGATATCCGCAAAGACATTTCATATTCTCCCCCTGAAGAACTTGATTTATTCAAGTGAAACGCGACACGGCGGCCAAAAGGAGGCATCGGGGACCATAAAGATAAGCGAGATATTTAATTTACCAAACTTTTCATCTGAAATGTCAATTTGTTTTTATAGTATCTTGCGCTCCAGCTAAGTGAGAACATTGGGTCGTTGATGCAACTGCAGCGCATATCCATTGACAAAGCTTGCAGGATAGCGCTAACTAAAAGTCTGAGACCTGTTCTTCTTAACACACAATTCAATTGAAGTTACTGATTTGAAGTAGATCATAGCCATATGATTTATGGAGGGATTTTCTTTATTTTTGATGTGTTTAATAAAGATAAAGACACTCATATAAGTTTTCCGGAAACTAGTAGTACACTTTTTCAGTCTCATTAAGTTCTAAGCAAGTCAATATTCAATACCATTTACAGTCATTTTTAACAATGACATCCATATTAACTTTATATAAACATGAAATACAAGAGATCACAGAGAGAGGAAGACAGGCATCTGTATTTGGAAAAACTTAGAGAAGCTAGCAAAGTAGTCAAGAAGGCAAAGATTCAAAAGGAGGAGGAAATAGCCAATGCAATAAAATGGGGGGATAAGACATTTTTCAGATATATTAGTGAGAAGAGGAAGGGCAAAAGTGGTATTGGGGGAATATGTAGAAGCTGATAAGGATAAAGCGGAATTGCTTAACAAATATTTTTGTTCTGTGTTCACAGATGAAGAACCAGGAGCAGGACCTCTGAAAACACCCACAAATAGGAACAGAAGCGAGGGACATCTTAAACAATTTTCAGAAGACTGTGTTCGTGAGAAACTAGCTCAACTTAAAGTAGACAAAGCGATGGGACCGGATGGGATACACCCTAGAATACTGAGGGAACTTGGGGACGTTCTAGCAACTCCACTGTCTGACCTTTTCAATGCCTCATTGGAGTCGGGAGTGGTGCCAAAGGACTGGAGAGAGGCTCATGTGGTGCCTTTACACAAAAGCGGAAGTAAAGATGTGGTTGAAAACTACAGGCCGGTTAGTTTAACTTCGGTGGTGAGTAAATTATTGGAAACGCTGCTGAAAGAGAAAATAGTGAGGTTTCTGGAGTCCAGCGGATTACAGGATCCAACGCAGCATGGATTCACCAGAGGCAGGTCTGATTGATTTCTTTGACTGGGTGACCAGGGAGTTGGACAGAGGGAGAGCTCTAGATGTGGTGTATTTAGATTTCAGTAAAGCCTTTGACACTGTTCCTCACAGGCGACTTATAAACAAACTGAGCACCCTAGGGATGGACCCTAAAGTTACTGCTTGGGTTAGAAATTGGTTGGGTGGGAGGCGACAAAGAGTACAAGTAAATGGAGCTCACTCTGAGGAGAAGGATGTTACCAGTGGTGTGCCCCAGGGATCTGTCCTTGGTCCGATTCTTTTTAACATCTTTGTTAGTGATATAGCGGAAGGGCTGTCGGGTAAGGTTTGCCTCTTTGCGGCAAAATCTGCAATAGAGTAGACACCCAGGAAGGTGTAGATAACATGAGCAGGGATCTAGCTAAGCTTGAAGAATGGTCTAGAATTTGGCAGCTGGAATTTAATGTTAAAAAATGTAAGGTCATGCATTTGGGCTGCAGCAATCCAAGGGAGCAATACAGTATAGGAGGTGAAGTACTTTTGTCCACTAAAGAAGAGCGGGACCTAGGCGTGGTTGTGTCTGATGATCTTAAAGTAGCTAAACAGGTAGAAAAGCGACAGCAAAAGCTAGAAGGATGCTTGGGTGCATACGGAGAGGAATGGCTAGCAGAAAAAAGGGGGTGATAATGCCTCTGTATAAGTCTTTGGTGCGACCTCATTTGGAGTATAGTGCGCAATTTTGGAGACCGCACCTTCAAAAGGATGTGAACAGGATGGAGTCGGTGCAGAGGGTGGCTACTAAAATGATTAGTGGGCTTCATTATAAAGCATATGAGAACAGACTTAAGGATCTTAATATGTACACCTTAGAGGAAAGGCGGATTAGAGGTGATATGATTGAGATGTTTAAATACCTCTGTGGCATAAATGTTCAGGGAGAGAGCCTCTTTCAATTGAAAGCAAGTTGTGCTACGAGGGGACATGGGATGAGGGTGAAGGGAGATAGATTCAGGAGTGAAATGCGGAAATATTTCTTTACGGAAAGAGTAGTGGATCCATGGAATAGTCTCCCAGTGGAGGTGGTAGAGATGAGGGCAGTAACTGAATTCAAAAAAGCATGGGACCAACACAGAGGATCTCTAAAGGTAAAAAGTGGACTGTTGTAGTTGTTGATATGGAAGGACAGACTAGATAGGCCATGTGGTCTTTTTCTGTCATCATGTTTCTATGTACTTATATATGTGTGTTTCATTGTTTAGTATAATTTGATGATTTAGTAAATACAGGGCCAGAGTTAGTTTTTGAGTAGATGTATTGCACTGATAGTGCAAAAACCTGCAAGTCATTTGCTTGCATAGTTTTGAAATGGGATGGCTTTTCTTCAAAGAAATTTCTTGCAGTTTCTGTAAAACAAAACAATTCCACATAAAAGCTATCTTGCAAACAAACATGGATGACAAGAGGGTAATTTTCAAAGGTATTCACTTGGCCAAATAAGCATTTACTTGGGTAAACTAGCCTTGCTGAAAATTGCCCTCCCTAAATGTGAATAAAAGTATTTGTGTACATTTTTAATGATAGGACTGTGTCGATGAAAATGTATGCAGCGGAGCTCATGGTTAACTTTGCAAGCTACTTTATTTCAGAAATATTAATTATACTTCAAGATGGGGGGATTAACTTTCATGTGAAGACTTGCCAGGCTAAGGTGTCTGGCAATGCCTTTGGGTTGTATTCTTAAAGGAGACAAATCCCTCCCCCCCCCCCCCCCCCACCCAAACACACATGCAAACTCTCTATTTCCTATGGGGGGAAAAAACCCTGGTTGCCTATGGGATGTCCCCTTCCCCCCCATCTGGACATCAAGAATATTCCTCCATCTCTGTAATCAAGTCCTGCCTCTGTGACTTTGCCATGTCCAATCAAAATAAGCCCTTCCTTACCTGATAAATATTGATCACTTTCATTCCTGAGATGGCCTCTTTTAACTTCTGGGGTGAGGACAGCGTCACCGGGCCATTTAAAAACTTGGGTAGTCGGAGAAATATTGCACAGAAGTATCATTTGTGTTTGAAGGGGAGATAGAACCAGTTCAATTTTTTACTATTGTAAACCTAACTTTAATAGATATTAACACTGCATAGTATGTTCAATAATATTACCGAATGAAGGCATTTAAAAATGTTAAAATCTGGTTGCATATTAATGTCATCATTCAGAAGTCAAATGGAATGGCATCATTAAGGAGTCAAATAATGCAGGTTAATAGCTATAGTATGTGGATGTACGTTAATGCTTCCATTAACAGGCGTACATAGGCTCCTAAATACTGTTGCGGTCAACATTATTGACACACTTGCCTTCTGGATATGTTATGTATAAGAACTTGACAAATAATTGGAAATATTCCAACTGTATGCATTATAATATTTTAATAATATGTTCAAAGGTATACAACAAAAAAAGAGATATTTGTGCAACTTAGGTGTAGTAATTTCTGAGAAAAAAAGAAAGAAAGTATGACCTGGACAGGATTAATGGCACCATTCACTAATATTTGGTTGCATAACCCTTGGCAGTAATGACAGCCTCCAAACATTTATTGTAGCCATTAATAAGTTTCATTCATCTGTCTGCTGGTAGTTTCTCCCACTCTTCAACAGATTTGTTCCAGCTCATGAATGTTTCCAGGATTCCTTAACCAATGGCAGATTTCAGCTCTTTCCAAAGGTTCTTGATTGGATTGAGAGCAGGACTCATTTCTGGCTAGTTTTGTTCCTTCTTAACCATTCTTTTGTACTTTTGAATGTATTTTTTGGGTCATTGTCCTGCTGGAGGACCCATGACCTTTGACCCACACCTAGCTTTCTGACACTAGGTAGCACCTTTCACTCCAAAATGCCTTGGCAGTTCTCTGACTTCATGATTCCTTTAATACATTCCAGGCCTTCAGTTCCTGAGACAGCAAAACAGCCCACAACATCATGGAACCTCCAACATATTTAACTGTGAGAAGGGTGTTTTTTTCTTATAAGCTCCATTTTTCACCGATAAATGTATGGCTGGTATGCATTGCCAAAGAGCTGAAGTTTGGTTTCCCAGAAGAATTGTGGTTTCTCAAGGTGGGTTTGGGCAAAGATCAGGCATGCCTTTTTATGTCTGTCTTTGAGCAGTTGGGTCCTCCTTGGCCTTCGCTCATGCAGCCCTTCTTTGTTTAGTGCATGGCATATGGTGCGTGTTGAAACTGCCACTCCAGATTGCTCTAGGTCAGACTTAATCTCTTTGGATGCTGTTAGTAGTAGTTTTCCAACAGTTCTCACTAACTTTCGAAGACTTCTTGGATTAATTTTCCTCTTCCCACCACATCCTGGGAGATTTTTGACAGTTCGATGAGCAGAAAACTTAACATTGCAAACTGTAGACACATGAATCTCAAGGTCTTTGGAGATGGCCTTGTACCCCTTTGAAATTTGATGTTGGGTGATAATGGCTTTTTTGATGGTCTCAGGCAGCTCTCTTGTCTTCACTATTGTGAAAATGGAACATGCGTCTGGCTTCTCAGTGTTTTCTCAATATCTTCTATGGGACTACCAACATTCAGGTACTCTGAGACTGGCGTTCAATCTCGCATAAACGTTTTCACACATCAATGAGTACCCTGAAATTGGCATTCAATTTAGCCACACATCAACAAGCTATAACCCCTGAGGAAGGTACTCGCCAAAAATGCATCGAGGTAGCTCCTATATAAGAACATAAGATATGCCATACTGGGTCAGACCAAGGTCCATCAAGCCCAGTATCCTGTTTCCAATAGTGGCCAATCTAGGTCATACGTACCTAGCAGTTTCCCCAAAAGACACAGGTTCCACAATGCTTGTACTGGGTCAAACATTGATATCCTGGGTCCCTTCTTAATAATGGTTTATGGACCTTTCCTCCAGGACCTTGTCCAAACCTTTTTTAAACCCAGCTACACTAACAGCCTTTACTACACCCTCCGGTAAAAAATTCCAGAGTTTGATTACACGTTGAGTGAAAAAATATTTTCTTTTATTAGTCTTAAATAGTTTACCCTTTAGCTTCATTGCATGTCCCCTAGTCTTTCTATATTCTGATAACGTAAACGATCGATCTACGTTTACCCGTTCCTCTCCGTTCATTATATTATAAACTTCTATCATATCTCCCCTCAGCTGTCTCTTTTCCAGGTTAAAGAGCCCTAACCTTTTTATTCTTTCTTCATAGGAGTATCTTTCCATCCCCTTTACCATTTTGGTGGCTCTTCTCTGAACCTTTTCTAATAACACTATATCCTTTTTAAGATATGGCAACCAGAATTGCACACAATATTCAAGGTGCGGTCTCACCATGGAACGATATAGAGGCATTATAATATCTTTTGTTTTATTTTCCATTCCTTTCCTTATGATACCTAGCATTCTATTTGCTCTCTTGGCCGCCGCTGCACACTGGGCCGAGGGTTTTAACATGTTATCCACAATGACGCCTAAATCTTTTTCCTGGATGGTGGTTCCTATTGTGGAACCTTCATCGTGTAACCATAGTTTGGGTTGTTCTTCCCTAGGTGCATAACTTTGCACTTGTCCACATTAAATTTCATCTGCCATTTTGATGCCCAGTCTTCCAATTTATCAAGATCCTCTTGCAATTTTCCACAATCCTCTTGGGTTTTAACAACTTTAAATAGTTTTGTGTCATCTGCAAATCTGATAACCTCACTCGTTATTCCCCTTTTCAGGTCATTTATGAATATGTCAAAAAGCAGCGGACCCAGCACAGATCCCTGGGGTACAATAAAAGTCTGAATCCTACTGCCCTAGGCTTTTCACTCATTTTGTGCCCTGTGTATATCTGCGAGAGTAACTGCTCTTTTTTGGACTCCCACAGGTACTGAATGTGGCCATCTTAAACATTAGAGCCATCATTCGTTGGTTGATTCAAGTATTGTGAGTACAGACACTTGATGAAAGATGCATCTAATTTTATTGCAATGGAAATGTGGATCATTTGTTCAAACTGATTTGAATTGTTTATAATGATGCCAATAATTATGTCCTATTCAATATACAAAAACCTGTGCTTATCCCTACATATTACTACTAAATGCACCTAAAGGAATGAATAAACTATTACTAACTTGATTTTTTGTCGGAGCTAATGCCGTGAAAGATCCACCTTCTCATGGCAATCCGCTCCTTTTTATTCTATTTTTATAGGGACGCAACCCTTAACATTCCCCAAGGGATACACAAACCCCTCAGTGAAGCAGGAAAGAAAACATTAAAGAGAGCTGAAGCACTTAGCTGGAGGTTCAATGGCCTGAAACGCAGCGTTGGGTTACTATTATGGATTGCACTCAACGAGAGGACTGTTTCACTTCGCAGTCATTCAATTTGGGATATGATTAAGTTGCTGTGTTGCTGGAAGAGCATTGTGATTTGATGTTGGAGGAGTCCGCATTGGATATACCAGTTTTTGGCAGCAGCATCTCCATCAACCCCATTAACATTATGAAGGACAGCTAAGTGCTTCAGCTCTCCTTAATTTTTTCTTTCCTGTTTTACTGAGGGGTTTGTGTATCCCTTGGGAAATTTTAAGGATTGCATCATTATAAAAATAGAATAAAAAGAAGCAGATTGCCACGAGAAGGTAGATCTTTCACGGCATTAGCTCCGACAAAAAATCAAGTTAGTAATAGGTTATTTATTCCTTTAGGTGCATTTAATAATTATGTCCTGGCAATGCCCCAGTTTTTATACTATTTACTTTTTTAATTGGTCTTAATTGTTTCTCATATGTGCATATATAGTCCAAAGCCATTTCACTGGCCACTTTGGGCCCGATTCTGGGAGGCAGGTTGTGGGCTGGGACGTGCAGTCTTGCAAGCCATCTAGGCCCAATTCCCCTTCTAGCTCCCCCCATATGTCCTGACCATCAGGATGGGGAGAACCTGTGGGGGGCAGGAGGGGGTGAGATTGGGGAAGTGTGGGGGCAGAGTGGGGGCGGACCAGCCCAGCAGAACATACATGGCTGATTCAGGTCATGACCCTGTATGTCCTGTCGGCTCATGGGGACATGCTGCTTTTTCCACCTCAAAGGTGGAATAAGCAGCACAAAACCAGCGATTGGGCCCAAGGATCCCCCCTCCCCCCAGGGTCGGGGCTGGGTTCACAGGGGTATGCCGGGCCATCCTCAGGCCTGATTCTGGTTACCATGGGAGCATTTTGTTCTCATGGTCCAGAATCGAGCATCTTCCTTGGGACCGGACAGATGGCCTGGATTTGCCTCTATCTGAATCGGGTTCCACATTTAGGAGATATTGGACATTAAGTGATTGAACTGCAAGGGTGCCAATAATGTTGACCACAACTGTGTGGTAACTGAATAGACTTTTTGTTTACAGAATAAAGAAAAGAAAACCTTCAGCTTTTTTTGTACAAGACCTTGCAACAGTAAGAGGGTAAGGTATAACTAGACTCCTCCCTTCGTTTTCTCGCACTGCTGCAATTATAGTTTTATCTGCATCGAGCAGAGCCATTCACAAAGATGGAAATAGGACAATGTTTCACTTGCATGTATCTTTTGAGAATTCAAGTAGCTGGAGATAAAATAACCTATGAAAAGCTGTGCATGTCGAGGTGCAAGTATGAATAATTTTCCTAGGGTAATTACTTACACTTGGAATATTTGTCTAAGTCTGTACAGAGAAAAGTTATGTGTGTACTTTATGCATGTGTACACAGTTTTTAAATTACCTAATGATCCACTTTCAATGATCCAGAAAAGCTGAGGCTCACCACACAGCAGTACATCACATGCATATGCTACTCACCCGGCAGGATGTCCTAAACTGGGTCCTGCATTAACCACCAAGGCTATTTCAACAGCACCAAGTTCTATAGTTTGAAAGTTGTGCATTTGTGATGATCCCTTAGACTGAAAAGAGGGTTCAGACATTTATAGTGCATTATGAAAAACAAAAGCAAGTAAAACAAATGTCAAGAAACTCACTGAAGCAGAAATATGTCTTATAGTACTTTAAGCTGAAATCTTAAATGTCAGTAGAACCATACACAGGTAAGACACATCAACAGTTTAGATGTCTCCAGCATTTAGTATAATCAAAGTATAAATACTAAAGACAAGACAGCACAATAATTATGGGTTAAACAAGAGAACCCTCTTTGGTACCTTTTCCAAGTCCTAGTATTTGTCCTGGAGCACCAGAAAGGGGGAAGGCCTCGGCTCCCACAAGATCAGGCACCAGGCTCTTCAGCTGAAGCTAGTCAGGCAATGAAAAACATTATAGGATAGCCACACACATGTATTCAAAGACATCCTTGCATATCTATTAAAAATAGTTTTGGATATTTCATCAAACTGAAGCTGATACCAGTGATGAGAAAAATGGATTTCAATATAGAGTTATTACTGAAAGAAGGCCCAAGGACGAAATCTGAACTCCTACCAAAGTTTCCTATGGAATGTGTATTTCTATTTGATTTAAATTGATTTGGATTGGTGAGTTATCATTATAAATGTTGTAAGAGCCCACAGTATAGTCTTCAGCAAAATATTTCTTGGGGCCACATAAAATCCTGAAACGCTGATTTTTGGCACATTACTTTTCTCATGGCACTGGTGACAAGATACATAAGTGCTGTCCGTTTTGTGTATCTAAATATGTTTGTCCTTTTATGGATGCCATATTTGCACACATATCACCAATATATCCAATATGCTTTTGCTGGACAAGAAAATAATATGTCAATGTGCTTATTTGGCATTTAGTCATCTTGTAAGTGAGATGCCAGATATGGAATGACTGTAATATCTTAACCAGTTGTCCATCCTTTTCACATTAACAATATATATCCACATTGAGGCCTCTTTTATTGTGGACATCCAGCCTCTGTGAGTCTGTTAGGATCAGGACGCACAGAGATAGAAGGAATTCTGATCCCGCAGGGCACGTCTAGCCCCCGTGGGATCAGAATCCAGTCTAAGCTGTACCTACAGGCCCGGACCTGATTTCAGTCGGCCTGCACATACATGCACCTGCCCGGCTAACTCAGTCAAGGCTCCTGAATGGAGCCACAGCATCATGGTGTCCAGTTGACATGGCACCGCAGCTCCATTCAGGAGCCGTGATCCCTGGTTGCCAATGAATTCCCTGCAGCCCAACCCCCAATCTGGCCTCCAAAGGCCAGGCTTGGGCTGCAGGTATTCTCCTTCACCCTTTGATGCGTACCTAGGCCTGCCGTCCCTCCTGTCTAGGGGAACTTATTCCACCTCAGAGATGGAATAAGTTCCCCGTCTACTCTGCCGGCCCCATATGTACAGGGCCAGCATCAGAACCGGCCCTGTACATCCAGGGCCACAGACCACTCACAGCCCGCCCTGTCTTCACCTCTGCACCACCCCTTTCCTGTCCCTGTCTAGTTTCCCCATACAAACTCCCTATTCATACAGGGAAGCTTGGCGGGGATGGGAAAGACAGATGAATAACTATTTGTGGTTCGGAATAGACCCATTAGATATTTATTTATTTAATTTTATCTGTATTCCATTCTAAACAATGATTTAAGTGAATAACAATAAACAATAACAATAAACATGCATAATTATATAAAATACAAAGTAAATATACATATGAAAATAAAGCAGGCACATCCAAATTCAGGCATGATTTCATAAACTGGACATGCCCGACATGGATCTACATAGACATGCCTGGAATAGTATTTAAGACTAGAGACATCTAGGAATAGCCTAATGATTACAGTTGAGAGCTAGAACCAGTAAAGCCAGGGTTTGTATCTCACCTCTGCTATCATTGTGATTGCGGATAGTAGTGTGGATGGCGGAGTGTCATCTTCTCTATACACTCTGGATGTTTTATGGCAAAAACAAGCACTTTCCAGATGCCTATGGAGTCTGTTCTGTAACACAAATAGCGGGAATGGACATCCATATCCGCTATTCAGTTGCCTTTCCAATCCCTGCCAAGCCTCCTTGTACGAACGCGGAGGCTAGATGGGGGCAGGAAAGAGGCAGTGCAGAGGTGGAGTTAGACAGGCAATGGGCGGTCTGCGGCCCCAGATGTACAGGGCCAATTCTGATGTCGGCTCTATGTCCTGTGCCGGCCAACTGAACGGGGAACTTATTTCACCTCTGAGGTGGAAAACGTTCCCCTAGACGGCGGGGGACAGCAGGTCCAGGGAGTGGCAAAGGTAGGAGGTGGTGCAAGAGATTCCCCACAGCCCGACCCTGGCCTTGGGAGGCCAGATTGGAGTTCGGGCTGTGGGAAATGAACAATCTTGTCAACAGTCGGAGATCGCGTCTCCTGAATGGAGCTGTGTTGCCATGGCAACCAGACACCATGGCGCTGCAGCTCCATTCAGGAGCCGGACTGAGGTAGCTAGGTAGGAGCCTGAATGTGCAGGCTGACTGGAATCAGGTCGAGGCCTGCACATACAGGCTTAGACACGATTCTGATCCTGTGAGGGCTAGACATGTCCCACGGGATCAGAATTGCATCTACCACTGAGCATCCGGTTCTGACTGGATGCACAGTGGCCCTAGACGTACTCATTTGAATAGGCCTCCACATGTGCCTGGAGTAGGTCTAAACTTGGACAGAGATGGAGGGGTGGAGTCAAGATGGCATCGGTCAGGGCTCAGTGAGGCGGTCGTGTGTGCTATGGGTTGGAAATATAAGGGAAGGGGGCTACAGTTGCCTTCCCATACCCCCCGTACCTCTATGCCGATTGCTTCTGGATCATTGGATTCTTTTGTTCAACCACCTTCTCAATTCCCAGCCATTATGGGGGATGTTTCCTCGGCTGCAGTTATGCTGGAGCAGAAGTGCTCAGTGTCTGCCTCTGGGAGTTCATCTCTCTCCCCCAATATATAGTCATTTTTGAAAGTGGCTTGTCTTCATCAGTCCTCTGTGAACAGCCTGCAGCAGGAGGTAACTTTAGGAGAAGGGTCCTTGTCCCATTCTGGGAAGACCAGGGTGGAGCTTCTTCAGTATCCCAGCCCTCCAGTGGAACCAAACGGAAGGATGGCAGCAGGAATGGCTGCAGCTTTGGGTGGTATACCGGTACCAGCAGGAATGGAAGGCATTTTGGGTCATGTTTCTAGAGCTCTGTCTTTTTCCCTGGTTTGACCTACGAATTTTACCTCAGAATCAATTTGGCAAGCTATTGCATCTTTAGGGAAGCCTTGTTGCCACAGGTTTTCTTTTTGGCAACTAAAGTTCAAACTAATGGAGCAGCTGTTGAAATTGTTTTGTCAAAGGTATCTGTGTTACAAATGGAGGTTTTGGAGTTGCAAACTAAAGTAGTACTTTTGGAAGAACAATAATCATCATTTGTTAAGAACTTTAGTTCATTGAATGCTAAGATTGAACATTTGGAGAATCTGTCCCATGCAAATAATTTGAGGATAATAAATTTTTCCCTTGTATCAATAATATCAGCAAGAGACATGTTTAGAAACTATTTAGTTGAGACTCTGGCAGTTCCTATAGATATAATTCCACTAACTGTGAAAGTTTACTGTTTATCAATGGGTAAAAAAATCTGTTTCTTCTGTAAGAATTGGTGATGAACTTGCTGATGCTTTAAATGTTAGGCACTCTTGGAAACATCCCTAGAGATAAACCTGACTCCTTCTACATTAATGATTACTTTTGCTTTACTTTGGATAAAGAATGGCTCTTAAAGCTTTCTTTTAGGAAGCATAATTTATTATTTAAGGGGTTGATGGTTTGGATATATCCAGATTTATCCAAGGATACCCAGAGATGGCACAAGGAATTTCTCCTGCTTTATTTATTTATTTATTTAAACTGATTTCTATCCCGCCTTATCCTTCAATCAAGCGGCCTGCACAGCAAACAATCGACAGACAATGTGTTAAGTGTGGGCATGCAATGGGTGGTGCGTGTGGGTAGTTGTTGTGTGTCATTGATTCTTGTGTGGCTATTTACAGTGTGCGCTATATACAATACTATGTACAACATAAACTTGCTTTCATATGTGTGTGGGTTGGGGGGGATGGGGTTTGACTCTGTTGCTGTCCATTGGGTTGCTTAGGTGACATCCTCGTAGTACTCCCTGAAGAGGGTAGTCTTGAGGAGCTTCCTAAAGTCCTTAATGTCCGTTGTTGAGCGAAGTTCATTGGAGAGTGAGTTCCAGATTTCTGGTGCTGCCGTTGATATGGCTCGTTTCTCAGTATCTTTGTGTATCTTGTTTACGTCTTTTGGTGTGTTAATGCAGTTGGCTGTGCCCCTCCTCCTCGGTCTTACGCTGTTGTCTGGTTGTATGAGTGGATGTAGGCTGAATGCTAATAATTGTTGTTTGATTTTGAATATGTTAATGACTGTTTTGTATTTGATGCGTGCGCTGATTGGTAACCAGTGGAGATCTTTTAGAGTGGGTGTGATGTGTTCATTTCTTGTAGTGCCAGCTATTATGCGTGCTGCTGTGTTTTGTGCGAGCTGTAGTGGTCTTAGGGTCTGCTTTGTTAGGCCGAGGTATATTGGTTTGCAGAAGTCGAGTATTGGAGTTACTAGAGCCTGGCATACTGTGCGGAAGTGCTCCTGGGATAGTAAGGGCTTGAAACGTCTTACTAGGCTCATCCTGTGATATGCATTTTTGGTGGTTCTGCTGATGTGTGCCTGCTGGTTCAGCTCTTTGTCTAGTGTCACTCCGAGGTATTTCACTTCTGGTTGTATGGGTATGATTGTGTTGTCTATCTTGATGTTGATTGGAGGGATGAAGCTGTCATTTCATGTGATGATTAGAGCCTTGGTCTTGCTGTAGTTTATGGTCATGTTGTCGTCTTGGAACCATCTGTTCATGTGATGGAGGCATTGTGTTATCTTTGAGTGGTCTGGGTTGTCAAGGGTGAATGGAGTGTAGATCATTATATCATCAGTATATATAGTGTATTTTATCTTGTGGTCTTTTATGATGCTGCATATAGGCTGGATGTAGAGGTTGAATAAGAGAGCCGATAGGGCAGATCCTTGCGGTACTCCTTGTGTAACCTTTGTTGGTTGTGATGTGTTGGTTCCGATCTTAACCTGTATCTGTCTGTCTGTTAGATAGGATTGGAACCACCTGAGTGTGGTTCCGTGCAGTCCGATGTTCTGGAGTCTTGCTAGTAGGGTTCCGTGGTCCACTGTGTCAAATGCTGATGAGATGTCGATGAAGATCATGAGAACTCCATGCTTTCTGTTGTCTATGGTGTGTAGTATATCATTGAATAGATATAACAGGAGTATTTCGACTCCGTGGTTGGGGCGGAAGCCATGTTGGTTGATGTCCAGTTGAGCGTGGTTGTCTATGTGTTCTTGGAGCTGATGCTGTACTGCCTTTTCGATTATATTTGCTAGGAGGGGGATGCTTGAAATCGGTCGGTATGCTGCTGGATTGCTCTTGTCGAGAGGTGATTTTTTTGGTATAGGTCTTATTGTGCCGAGTTTTAGTTGTTCCTGCATTATTTCTTGCGTTAGTGCTCCTTGTACTATGTTATGTATGCTTGGGATGAAGTTTGACTTTGTTGCCTTAATCCAGGTCACTGGACATGGGTCTGTTGGGGCGGTGCTTGTATTGAGGGTGGAGATGATATGTGAGAGTTGCTCTGTGGAGGGGGTGCTGAATTTGTCCCATGTCCTTCCTGGGGGGAGGCTGCTTTGATGCTTGCGTTTGTTTTCTGTTGTGGTGCTGAGTAGAATTTTTCTTTGATGTGGTCTGTGAATGCTTGGGGTTCTATTTGTACTTCGTTCTCGGTTTTCTGTTCCTTGGTGAGGGTCCTTACTATTTCGAAGAGCTCTCTTTGTTTGTTGTTGGCTTTGAGTATGATGTTTATGTGGTATTCTTTCTTCGTTTGGTTGATGAGTTCATTGTATTCTTTTTGTTTTTTTAGGTATAGTGTCTGGGTGTCGGGTGACTTGGTGTGTCTCCAACGCCTTTCTATCCTCCTGAGTTCTCTCTTCTCCTTCCTTATGGCTTTTGAGTACCACGGTGTGTGGTGAGTATTAGTTTGGTGTTCTCTCGTGTGTCTTGATTCGGTGGCTCTGGCAGCCGCATTGATTGTGCTGTTCCAGTTACTGATTTGTTCATTTAGATCTCCTACTTCGGTATTCAGATGGGGTAGGGTGTCTTGAAGAAATTGTTCCTTGTTGAAGCTCTTAAATCTCCTTTGGGTTGCTGGGTTGTCCTGGTTTGTGTTTTGCTTCTGCTCCTGTGGCTTAAATTTTATGTTGATTATGTGATGGTCTGTCCACGGTAGGGGCGTGATGTCTGGTGCTGATGTTTCCGCTGTCCACTAGATAGTTGGGTGCAAATATGAGGTCTGGTGAGGTTCTATGTCTGTGTGTCAGGGAATTAATCAGCTGCGTGTATTGCAATGATCCCATAGCTTGTAAGAATGCCTCTGCGTCCTTTGTGGTGGTGGATTTGAGGTTGAAGTCTCCTAAGATTAGCAGGGGTTTGTGATTTGTATTAACAGCACAAGACTTCTTCTAGGATGGATGCTAGTTCATCTGTTGTTGCGTGGGGGGTTCTGTAGGTGAGGCAAAGCGCCATCCGTTTGTTTTCGACTGTGATGGAGTTGCATTGGCTTGTGTTTGAGGCACTTCGATACTTTAATTTTAGGCTGTCTCTTGCGATGATCAGTACTCCTCCTCCTCTTCTATGTGTGCATGGGCAGTTGAATGCTGTGTATGTGGTCGGCACTAGTTGATTGAGTAGTACGTTATCCGTGGGAGTGAGCCATGTTTCTGTGATGCACAGTATGTCAGGTTGTCTATCTTCAATGTGGTCCACTATTGTGTTGATTTTGTTTCTTATGGATCTGGCGTTGATGAGTTCTATTGAGAGTGTGGCTGGTGTATCTAGTGGTCTCTGTGTTTCGTTTGTGTTTGCGTGCATGTTGGACTTGTACTTCTTTTGTTTCTTGTGCTTGGGTTTCTTGTGATTGTTACAGTGTGTCTCCTGGGAATGTGAGTATTGCGGTGTTGGGTGCCATGGGGTGTATGTGGGTAGGTTGTGGTTGTGTGTCTGAGTTGGTAGGAGGTGGGTGAGGAGGAGGCAGACGGGTAGGATCATGGTTGTGTACATGTTTTACCCGTTAGACCCTTGTGAGGGGTTGCACTTTGCTCCGCTGCTGATGCGTTTGTTCCGGTTGTTGTTGTGGGCATGTCTTGTTGAGTTGTTGCTTTCTTTATCGTTGCTCTCACTGGCCCGAATGGTCGGGAGCATCTGAGGAATGTGGTTGTCTGCCCGGGGGCTCAACTCCACTCAGAGGAGCTTCGGTGCCCAACGGTGGGTGGGCGGCTGCTGCTTTGGTGCTGCTTCCTGTGTTTGTGCCACGCCTAAGGGCCACACCAAAGGGCCCTCTGGCGAGACCCTCAGGCGCGGGCCCGCCAGGTGCGGGCGAGCTGGGCGGTGCTGGCCTTTTTATGCCAGCTCAGCTCCGCCTCCCACTGCCCCGATTGGGCAGCAGCCTCCGATCAGGAGAGTCAGCTTTCTCTCCTGTTCAGGCACTCAACCCACGATCAGGGGAGCTGCTGGACCGCTGGCTTGGTTCCCTCGGTGGAGCCGGCCTTTTTATGCCGGCTCAGCTCCGCCTCCCACTGCCCCGATTGGGCAGGAGCCTCCGATCAGGAGAGTCAGCTTTCTCTCCTGTTTGGGCGCTCAGCCCCCCCTGCTTTGCCCTGGGGTCCACCAGCTGGGGGGGATCTGTTTCCTAAAACATCCATGTAAGTGTTTGGTTAGATATCAATCAGTTTCTTATATTTATTGAGTAGTGCCCTGACCTTTTTCTTTTAGCTGGGGATTAATATTGTTATTTCTTTTTTCTTCTCCTCCTATTTGAGGGCTAGGATGAGAAGACAGTGGCACTCTTTTGAGCTTTTTTTTACATATATTTTTGGTCTCTTATCTGTAACTGCCCTGTTTTCAGGACAAGATGTTTATGCTACTTTTTGGTTTATTATGAAAATTTCATAAATACAAAATAAAAAATTTAAAAAAACTTGGCCAGAATCACAGATGTCCCAACATTTCTAAAATTTAGCAAGGGATGTTTAAGTACATTGCACCACCCCAGACATTCCACCACCATATCCCCTTCCTACTTGGATGTTCTCACACCCCGATACTTATCCGCCATGCCCCACTCTGTTCTTGGATGCTCCCACACTGGAGACATCTTTAAAAGCCATTTGTAAAGTGGCTCCAGGGATGTCTCCTTGATTTGTACATCCAGATCCTGACTAATGCTTTAAAAATGACATCCCCCCCATAGCTTAAACAAAACCAATTAGTAAACACATTCGCATAACATTAGAATCAAATGAAATGATAACATAAAACAATAACATAAAAGTCAAAGTAATACATGTTGTTGTTGTTAAGTGCCGTCGAGTCGGAGTCGACTCATGGCGACCCTCTGGATAGCTATCCTAAATTGTGTTCGGTCTTCAGTCAGGCGGCTCATTGTTGACAGACTGGTACCCGTAGCTGCTGTTATTGTAGCGATCCATCTCATTGCTGGCCTTCCTCTTTTGCGTTGACCTTCTATCTTGCCAAGCATAATGTCTTTCTCTAATGATCTCTCTCTTCGCATGATGTGTCCAAAGTATGAAAGTCGAAGTCCTGTCATCTGAGCTTCTAAAGAAAGCTTAGGTTTGATCTCCTCTAGTACCGACTGGTTTGTTCTTCGGGCAGTCCATGGTATACACAGTATTCGCCGCCAGCACCATAATTCAAAGGCATCAATTTTCTTCCTGTCTATCTTTTTCACTGTCCAGCTTTCACATCCATATGATGTTATTGAAAATACCATGGCTTGAACAAGTCGAATCTTTGTATGGAGAGAGACATCTCTGCACTTGAGAATCTTATCTAGGTCTTTCATAGCCATTCTGCCAAGAGCAATGCGTCGTCTGATTTCTTGACTGCTTGTTGCTTCTTTATTGATAGTTGATCCAAGTAGGTTAAAATTGTTCACAATTTCAATTTCTTCTCCTTCAACGATGAACCTTTTGATTATGCCAGTTGTCATGATCTTTGTCTTCTTTACATTAAGGTGCAGGCCCATTTTGAGACTATGTTCTTTGATTGTGAAAAGCAAATGTTTCAGATCATCTTCACTTTCAGCCAGTAATGTGGTATCATCAGCATAGCGAAGGTTGTTGATGAGTCTTCCACCAATCTTCACACCTCTGTTGTCTTCATACAATCCTGCTTCTCTGATGATTTGTTCTGCATATAAATTAAACAGGTAGGGGGAAAGTATGCAGCCTTGTCTTACACCTTTGCTTATTTTAAACCATTCTGTTTCTCCTTGTTCCGTTCGAATTGTTGCTTCTTGATCAATGTACAGATTGCGCAAGAGAACGATCAGGTGTTCTGGTATACCCATGCTTCTTAATGTGGCCCAGAGTTTCTCATGGTTTACACAGTCAAAAGCCTTGCTATAGTCGATAAAGCACAAATAGATATCCTCTTGGTATTCTTTAGTCTTTTCAAGGATCCATCTCACATCCGCAATGATGTCTCTCGTTCCTCGCCCTTTCTGAACCCTGCTTGCACTTCAGGTAGTTCTTGTTCCAGGTATGGTTGTAGTCTCTTTTGAATAATCTTCAGTAGAATCTTGCTGGCAGGTGGGATCAGAGTGATTGTGCGATAATTTCCACAGTCAGTTGGATCACCTTTCTTTAGTATTGGCATGAACACAGTTCTTTTCCAGTCAGTTGGCCATGATGTTGTCTTCCATATTTCTTGGCAGAGCCTTGTGAGTACGGTAACAGCTGCATCAGATTGCTGCAATACTTCTATGGGAATGCTATAAATGCCTGGTGCTTTGTTCTTTGATAAGGCTTTCAATGCTGCTTCAACTTTTTCTTTCATCACCAATGGTTCCTGATCATAAGGTACAGGTTGAAACAGCTGTTGGTCCACTTGATCTTTATCATATAAAAACTCTGTATATTCCTTCCACCTTTTCTTGATCTTCTCAGCATCATTCAACATAGAGCCTTGAGCATCTTGTAACATTCCAATTCGAGGCTGGAACTTTTTCTTTAACTCTCGTAGCTTTAGGAAAGCTGATCTTGTTCTTCCTCTAATAGTTTCTGCTTCTATTTCCTTGCAAGTGTCGTTGTAGTACTTTTCCTTGTCCCGTCTTGCTGCACGCTGGAAATCTCTGTTGAGTTCTGTGATTGTCTTTCTTTCTCCTCTGGCTTTAGCTTCTCTGCGTTTCTGGGCAATTTTCAGAGTTTCTTCCGTCATCCATTTTGGCCCTTTTTGCTTTTTCACCTTTTGTAGAGATTTCTCGCTTTCTTCCAACACAACCTTCGTGATGTCATTCCATAACTCTTCCGGAGCTCTTTCATTTGTATCGAAAGCAGCAAATCGATTTTGAAGGCAGTCTTTAAATTCCAGTGGTATATTCTCAAGGTCATATTTTGCTGCATTCATGAGTGGTTTGCTCTTTTTCAACTTTAGCTTGAGTTTGCATACTAGTAGTTGATGATCAGTACCACAGTCAGCTCCAGGTTTTGTCTTTGATGATGTTACAGAGCTTTTCCATTGTTGACTTCCACATATGTAGTCAATTTGATTTTTATATAATCCAGTCGGTGAAGTCCATGTGTACAGTCGCCGCTTGTGTTGCTGGAAGAAGGTGTTTGAGATGAATAGATCATTGGTCTTGCAGAATTCTATCAGTCTTTCTCCAGCTTCATTTCTGTTGCCAAGTCCATATTTTCCAACTATTTTGCCTTCTTCTTTGTTGCCAACTTTTGCGTTCCAGTCACCCATGACTATCGGGATATCCTGTTTGCATGTTCTGTCAATTTCAGCTTGTACTTGTTCATAGAACTCTTCAATTTCATTCTCTTCTGCAGCTGTTGTTGGGGCATATACTTGAATTATAGTTGTGTTGATAGGCATTCCTCGTAGACGAATAGAGATTAAGCGTTCGCTGACTGCATTGTATTTCATTACAGTTCTTGCAAGTTTCTTCTTTATTATAAATGCAACACCATTTCTTCTTTGTCTTTCATTTCCAGCATAGTAGACCATGTGATCATCTGATGCAAAGTGCCCCATGCCAGTCCATTTCAGTTCGCTGACACCCAACAGATCAAGTTGTACACGTTCCATTTCATTCTTGACCACCTCCAACTTCCCTTGGTTCATGCTTCGTACGTTCCATGTTCCAATGTGTAAGACATCTTTACAGCTTCTGACTCTCATTTCATGCGCATAATACATAAAACATAAAAAATAAAAGACAACCCAAGCACCTGGAAAACAAAACTCAGTCTGCCTACAGGAACACATCGACAACCATGCTCCTCTAGATGACAACCAACACGGCTTCCGCCCCCAACATGGAGTCGAAACACTGCTGATTTACCTCTTAGATAACATCCTCCGAGTCATAGACAACACCAAAAAAGGTATCCTAATGATCTTCGTAGACATCTCATCCGCCTTCGACACAGTTGACCACCTAACACTCCTGGAAAGACTAAAGAAAATTGGACTTCATGGTACAACATTAAAATGGTTCCAATCCTACCTCAACGACAGGCAGATACAAGTCAAGGTAGGCCACAACACCTCTCAACCCATAAAAGTCCTCCAAGGGGTACCTCAAGGGTCCGCCCTTTCGGCACTTCTTTTCAACATATACATCCAGCCATTATGCGACATCCTGAAAGTGAACAACATTCAATACACCATCTATGCAGACGATATTATGATATACACACCTATCTCAACCGACAACCCAGACTACCATAAAATAACCGACTGCCTAACACAAATGACTAGATGGTGTAAGGACAACAACCTCTCAATCAACTACAGCAAGACTGAGGCACTAATAATCACTCGCAACCCAGACTTCACCCACCCACCGGACATCAAAGTAGCAGACACAACCATACCAATGAAATCGGAAGTAAAATACCTCGGAGTAACCCTGGACAACGAACTGAATCTCAAGACACACGTAAACAAAACAATCAAGAACGCATACCACAGAATGAGAATCATCAGAAGACTTAAACCCCTCCTCGCCACAGAACACTTCCGTACAGTATGCCAAGCACTCATCACTCCATTACTGGACTTCTGCAACCCCATATACCTCGGCCTACCCAAACAAACTCTCAAACCTCTACAACTAGCCCAAAACACTGCAGCCCACATTATATCTGGCTCAACAAGACATGAACACATTACTCCGGTTCTCAAAGACCTACACTGGCTCCCAATCAGCGCACGCATCAAATACAAAAAAATAATAAACATATTCAAAATCAAACACCACATCTCAGCCAACAGCCTGCACACCCTCATTCAACCAGACACCAGCACTCGCCCAAGAAGAAAAGGAACCTCCAACAAAGTCAACACCTCGAGAGACTTCAGAAAAACACGAAAAAATACCACAGAGAGCTCTCTCCCTGGCTGCCCCAACAATTTGGAACTCCCTACCAGACGAACTCAGATCAACAACGGACCTCAAAGACTTCCGCAAACAGCTGAAGACAATACTGTTCATAGAACACTATGGACATGTCACTTAGTCAACAAGAACCACGTATTCACCCCCTCCAACCCTAACAAGAAATGTATAACGACACAGGATATATCTTAATCACTAATTGTATAGTACCTTGTATTATAGCCCATGCTGTACTATAGCACACACTGTACATAGCTCAACCTAATCTAACACACTCTCCCCACACGCAAATTATAACACTTCTTACACTGCATGAATCACACCTCCACTACTTTTGATTGTATTGTTGTGACACCGCCTTGATTGTAGGATAAGACGGTATAGAAATACTGTTAAATAAATAAAAATAAATACAGCATTATTAGGAATTAATCAGGGAATACCTACTAAGATAAATGTGCCTTTACTTTCTTGCAGAACCCAACAGTCTGTGATATGTTATGCAAATCAGACTGTAACACATTCCAGAGTATTGATGCTGCTGCAGAAAATATATGATCATTCAGTTCTTTAAATCAAATGATTTGGAAAGATGGAAGATCAAGTAGCATTATGCTCTTTGATCAGATGGTGATAGAGGATGATGGATCTTTAGTGCTGAGGGTCCTCATGTTTCAGTGCTTTTAAAACCCAGTAATATTTATGTTTAGATTTAGCTCACACCTAACAGCACTTTAAAAACAATTTGCCATGTAATAGGTAACCAGTGCAAAGTACAGGTGACATATGTTTATAATAGTAAACGCAAGAGTGATATGAGTGACTGTGTTCTGAATGAAAAACATATGCTGGGAGTCCCAGGTAAAGGTTGTTATAGGTTATTGTGATATGACCAGTGCCTGAATTACTTTGTGGAGGTTATTGGTGAACAAAAAAGGCTTGCAACTGTCAAGTCATATTATCCTTGTATTTATAGAGTAGAAAAGCCATATTCAGAGTTTTTTAACACAGGAATAAACCCTATCTGGCAGAAATTATCCTCCTTGATATGTAGTAGTGGTAAATGAGTAAGTAATGTGCATGGAAGATGAGAGGTTTTTCCCATTTTTGGCATTTCTACATGCATTAGAGCTTTCTCCAATTACTATACATTATTTCCTATAGCTCCTCTATAAGTATAAAAGCTTCTTTGTCAATGTTTCTATTTTTTTTTAAATCTTCATTGAATCATATGATGTTGGTATTCATAAGCGTTCTGAAACCATGCAAATGAGACTGTACAATGACTGATATATCTCTTTTTTTGTTTTTTGCCTTCTTTTTGGTTATTTACCATCAGTGTCTGAGCATACTTATTGCATTTACCATTCTCAGTTTCATATGTTCTTGATATCATTCAAATCCTTTGCTTTTCTGAAAGGGAGTAATGAAACTTCTATATATTGTAATAGATTCATAATATATTAAGTTAGAGCAGAGACCAATCTAAAAAGTTTCTTAAAGGGAGTTTATAAGATTTTCCCAAGGTTCATAAGGTCTCTGAGCTGAATTACTTTAGCCTACTTATTTGATTATTTTTATTTGCCTAAGTAACATTATAGCATCTTATATAATAGCAGATAATTTGCAATTGACTCACTCAGTATGCTCACTTATAAAAGTCAACAATAGCAGGAAGATATTCCAGCTGTCAGCTCTAAATGATTGCCCTCTTCTAGGATATTGATCTTTATCCAAGTCAATAAATGACTTCCTGTTTGAAATGTTTCAAAGTTCTCCATTTGAATGGATCAACACTGGAAATCCCAGCCCTATGTGCGTCCTTGGGATCAGAATCGCATCCAGGCCTGTACATGTAGGCCGGAACCCCGAACTCAAGTCGACATGCACATACAGGCCTAACCTGGCTAACTCAGTCAAGGCTCCTGAATGGAGCCTCAGCATTATGGCACCCAGTTGCCATGGCACCACAGCTCCATTCAGGAGCCACAATCCCCAGCCATCGACAAGATTGTTTATTCCCCGCAGCCTGACTCCCAATCTGGCCTCCCAAGGGCAGGGTCGGGCTGTAGAGAATCTCCTCTACCCCTCCAACTTCCTCTGCCGCCCAGGCCTAATGTCCTCCAGTGACTAGGGGAACCCATTCCACCTCAGAGGTGGAATAAGTTCCCCGTTCAATCTGCTGGCCCCAGACGTACAGGAGCGACATTGGAATCGGCCCTGTATGTACTGAGCCACAGACCGCCCACTGCCCACCCTAACTCTGCCCACGTACCGCCCCTTTCCCGCCCCATCTAACCTCCCTGTACTACATACGGGGCAGTTAGTCGGCAGAGGGGCCAAGTAGTGGGGATAGACGTCCCAACAGGAGTCCATCCCCGTTATTTGTGGCTTGGAATGACCCCTAAGAGGACTGTGAAAATTTACAAGAGGACCTTGATAAATTGGAAGACTGGATGTCCAAATTGCAGATTAAATTTAATGTACACAAGTGCAAACTTATGCACCTAGGAAAGAACAATCTAAACTATGCAAGGTTCCACATCAGTAACCACCACCCAGAAAAAGAATTTAGGTGTTATCGTGGATAATATGTTGAAACTTCTGCCCACTGTGCAGCCGCGGCCAAGAAAGCAAATATCAACTACTACAACATTCCCCTTTTTTCCTTTAGAGATCCTCTGTGTTTGTCCCATGCTTTTTTGAATTCAGATACTATCCTCATATCTACCTCCTCCACTGGGATATTATTCCACGCATCTACCTGCCTGATAGCCCAGTTTGAAAAGAGCATGTATGAAATATTGCACAATGAATAGGTACAACAATGCCTGGTGTTTTGCTGAACCTGCACCATTTTGGATGGTATTTGGATCAACCCAGAACAAAATGAACAGAAAACAACCTGTGGGAATTGAACCAGCTCTCTGGTGTGTTCAAACATAGTGCTCTAACCACTGTGCCAACCTTCCATAGCACCTGATATGGGAATACTTACTAGTAAAGGGAATGTATGTATGTATGTGCCGGCAATGTATCAGTAGGTTCTCAGCTCAATCTCACAGGATCGTGATTGACCTGCGTGTTGCGCACATTTATGTCATGGTTTAAAGTATCTGTGGTCATGGTTTGGGTATCAGACATGTTGTTGTTGTTATTAAGTGCCGTCGAGTCGGAGTCGACTCATGGCGACCCTCTGGATAGCTATCCTAAATTGTGTTCGGTCTTCAGTCAGGCGGCTCATTGTTGACAGACTGGTACCCATAGCTGCTGTTATTGTAGCGATCCATCTCATTGCTGGCCTTCCTCTTTTGCGTTGACCTTCTATCTTGCCAAGCATAATGTCTTTCTCTAATGATCTCTCTCTTCGCATGATGTGTCCAAAGTATGAAAGTCGAAGTCTTGTCATCTGAGCTTCTAAAGAAAGCTTAGGTTTGATCTCCTCTAGTACCGACTGGTTTTTTCTTCGGGCAGTCCATGGTATACACAGTATTCGCCGCCAGCACCATAATTCAAAGGCATCAATTTTCTTCCTGTCTATCTTTTTCACTGTCCAGCTTTCACATCCATATGATGTTATTGAAAATACCATGGCTTGAACAAGTCGAATCTTTGTATGGAGAGAGACATCTCTGCTCTTGAGAATCTTATCTAGGTCTTTCATAGCCATTCTGCCAAGAGCAATGTGTCGTCTGATTTCTTGACTGCTTGTTGCTTCTTTATTGATAGTTGATCCAAGTAGGTTAAAGTTGTTCACAATTTCAATTTTTTCTCCTTCAACGATGAACCTGTTGATTATGCCAGTTGTCATGATCTTTGTCTTCTTTACATTAAGGTGCAGGCCCATTTTGAGACTATGTTCTTTGATTGTGAGAAGCAAATGTTTCAGATCATCTTCACTTTCAGCCAGTAATGTGGTATCATCAGCATAGCGAAGGTTGTTGATGAGTCTTCCACCAATCTTCACACCTCTGTTGTCTTCATACAGTCCTGCTTCTCTGATGATTTGTTCTGCATATAAATTAAACAGGTAGGGGGAAAGTATGCAGCCTTGTCTTACACCTTTGCTTATTTTAAACCATTCTGTTTCTCCTTGTTCCGTTTGAACTGTTGCTTCTTGATCAATGTACAGATTGCGCAAGAGAATGATCAGGTGTTCTGGTATACCCATGCTTCTTAATGTGGCCCAGAGTTTCTCATGGTTTACACAGTCAAAAGCCTTGCTATAGTCGATAAAGCACAAATAGATATCCTTTTGGTATTCTTTAGTCATTTCAAGGATCCATCTCACATCCGCAATGGATGTCTCTCGTTCCTCTCCCTTTCCTGAACCCTGCTTGCACTTCAGGTAGTTCTTGTTCTAGGTATGACTGTAGTCTCCTTTGGATAATCTTCAGTAGAATCTTGCTGGCATGTGGGATCAGAGCAATTGTGCGATAATTTCCACAGTCAGTTGGATCACCTTTCTTTAGTATTGGTATAAACACAGATCTTTTCCAGTCAGTTGGCCATGATGTTGTCTTCCATATTTCTTGGCAGAGCCTTGTAAGTATGGTAACAGCTGCATCAGATTGCTGCAATACTTCTATGGGAATGCTATCAATGCCTGGTGCTTTGTTCTTTGATAAGGCTTTAAATGCTGCTTCAACTTCTTCTTTCATCACCAATGGTTCCCGATCATAAGGTACAGGTTGAAACGGTTGTTGGTCCACTTGATCTTTATCATATAAAAACTCTGTATATTCCTTCCACATTTTCTTGATCTTCTCAGCATCATTCAACATAGAGCCTTGAGCATCTTGTAACATTCCAATTCGAGGCTGGAACGTTTTCTTTAACTCTCGCAGCTTTAGGAAAGCTGATCTTGTTCTTCCTCTAATAGTTTCTGCTTCTATTTCCTTGCAAGTGTCATTGTAGTACTTTTCTTTGTCCTGTCTTGCTGCACGTTGGAAATTTCTGTTGAGTTCTGCGATTGTCTTTCTTTCTCCTTTGGCTTTAGCTTCTCTGCGTTTCTGGGCAATTTTCAGAGTTTCTTCCGTCATCCATTTTGACCATTTTTGCTTTTTCACCTTTTGTAGAGACTTCTCGCTTTCTTATTTATTTTATTTATTTTATTTACATTCTCTTATATACCGCGCTATTCTGCATCAGTGCGGTTTACATTGAACAAACTGAAATTACATTGAACAGGGCATTATAACTTGGAGATAACTTCCAGCACAACCTTCTTGATGTCATTCCATAACTCTTCCGGAGCTCTGTCATTTGTATCTAAAGCAGCAAATCGATTTTGCAGGCAGTCTTTAAATTCCAGTGGTATATTCTCAAGGTCATATTTTGCTGCATTCATGAGTGGTTTGCTCTTTTTCAACTTTAGCTTGAGTTTGCCTACTAGTAGTTGATGATCTGTACCACAGTCAGCTCCAGGTTTTGTCTTTGTTGATGTTACAGAGCTTTTCCATCGTTGACTTCCACAGATGTAGTCAAAATGATCTTTATACAATCCATTGGGTGAAGTCCAGGTGTACAGTCGCTGCTTGTGTTGCTGGAAGAAGGTGTTTGAGATGAATAGATCATTGGCCTTGCAGAATTCTATCAGTCTTTCTCCAGCTTCATTTCTGTTGCCAAGTCCATATTTTCCAACTACTTTGCCTTCTTCTTTGTTGCCAACTTTTGCATTCCAGTCACCCATGACTATCAGGATATCCTGTTTGCATGTTCTGTCAATTTCAGCTTGTACTTGTTCATAGAACTCTTCAATTTCATTCTCTTCTGCAGCTGTTGTTGGGGCATATACTTGAATTATAGTTGTGTTGATAGGCAATCCTCGTAGACGAATAGAGATTAAGCGTTCGCTTACTGCATTGTATTTCATTACAGTTCTTGCAAGTTTCTTCTTTATTATAAATGCAACACCATTTCTTCTTTGTCTTTCATTTCCAGCATAGTAGACCATGTGATCATCTGATGCAAAGTGCCCGATGCCAGTCCATTTCAGTTCGCTGACACCCAACAGATCAAGTTGTACACGTTCCATTTCATTCTTGACCACCTCCAACTTCCCTTGGTTCATGCTTCGTATGTTCCATGTTCCAATGTGTAAGACATCTTTACAGCTTCTGACTCTCATTTCATGCGCAGCTACATCAGCAGTCAGACTTCCCGAGGGCTTTGATCCAACTACATCATAAATGCTGGCTTTACTCTGAAAAGTCTTCAGCTCTTCCCCAGTAGCTAGTTGAGTGCCTTCCGACCTGGGAGTCTCATCTTCCAGCACTATATCACAATTTGTTTTGTTGTAACTATTGTGATGCAGCAAGGGGCACACAGCCCAGGGAAAATAAGATAAAAGAAAGACTTACCTCAGAGTCAGCTTTAGAAAGCAGCACTAGGCACCATGATTCACTGCAGCAAGGGAAATTCTTGCTACGTAGCAAACAAAAGTCCCATCAGGAACACCTGAGTGAGAGTCCCCAGGTCACGTGTAGAGCTAGGGATTATTTAGGGCAGGGTTCCAGTCAGTTGAGGAGAATCAGAAGCAGGATCACCACGGGAAGCAGTAGGAGAGAGAGGAGCAGGAGGTGTGTCCCAGGTCAGCTGAGCAGAAGCCCCAGGGGATTGCTGGGAGGAAATTCTTCTCCCGAGGAGTCAGGAAGTGAGTCTGTCTCCAGCTCTCGAGAAGGAAGGTTCAAGGCAAGCTGCACTAAGGGAAGACCTGCTACCAGGAATAGCTTTGGAGAGAAGCCAGGATTACCCCACTACCCCAGAGGCCAGTATTTGCCAGCTCAAGGCAGAGGTCACGGTGAGAGGGAAGTGTTGGGGGATGGGCACTCCATGCATGACTACAGCTTAAGAAATAGGTGTAAAGTTAGGAACAAACATATTCCTGTTCAACCAGCCCGGGAGGCTAGAAGCAAAGGCTATAGAGAGCCAAACATAAAGACAAGCCCTGCAGAGAGAAGGAAACTTCCCTATAGTAACAAAGAGAAGTTTAAAGCTTATAACTGCAAAGGGCAGGGTTCTGACTACAGACATAAGAAGCAAGATGTTTCAGAGCTAATGTTCTGGGAGGCAAGCCCAGGCAGAACCAGCTACAGAGAGAGATATAGACCCAAAGGGGGAAAAGCCTCCAGTGACTGTTATAGTGAAGTGTCACAAGACGCTATAGCGGAATACCGTTCTCAAGAAGGGTCTGATACCAGCAGTGTGAGTAGTGCTGGGGAAATGATATGGGAAGACGCTGCTAGTCTGCAAGAGGATGTCCCTATGGATTGCAGTGTCTGTGTTAAATGCAACCGTATGATGTAAATACTGGATGAAGAGAACTCTGTGAATATAACAAGAGAATATACGTGTGTCACCACTTTTGTTGCTAAGCTTATCTGATTTAAAGTTTCTGTTTCCTTTGACAATGTCCGAGCGGGACGGGGAATAAAACCCACTTTTCATTTCAAGTTGCTCTGAAAGACTTTTTATTTACAAGGCCAGAGCAATTACTTGTGCATACGCCCTAGGCAACCGCCTATATAGGGCTAAATAGGCCTCTAACCACAGGCCCCATCACAGGTTGGCGTAGTTTTATCGGATCCAGTCCAGGAAACAAGGAGCTACAGGGCAGAGCGACAACGCGGGACGAGCGGAGTTGGCACGCACGGAGGAGGATCCAGGTTCCAGGAGTGCGACAGCAAGCACCTTCTCAAAATAAGACCCTCCACCTTGCTCAGGTAACGGGTATTTGGGCACAGGTTGGGGAGGATCGCTGGTGAGAAGAGGAGGCTTGGGAGGAGAAATTTTTATCCTTGTTATTGTGCCGCACTTGGTTTGGTGTGTTTCTGATTTGTTTCAGGAAAGGAGATGACGACGACGATGGATGCACAGGAGGTTCTCAGGTGGATGAGCAGCCAGTTCGAGAAACAGGGAGAGCTAGCTCGGCAGAACCAGGAGCAGGCTATCGCTGCCCTGGTGGAGCAACAGAAGCCCCTGACGGACTTAATGCGGACTATCCTGAAGGAGCCTAAGAAGGACGAATCACCAGCAGCCGTTCCTATCTGTGGGGTAGGCCCACAGAGCTGTGGGATTTGGACTTTAGGACAAATGCATGCTAGTGACAATTTTGATGACTTTGTGCAAACATTTGAACGAATAGCTAGTAATGCTAAATGGCCACAAGAGCAGTTAGCCGTTAGGCTGGCCTCAGCGTTAACTGGTGAGGCTCAGGCAGCCTATAGGGCCATGCCAGCAGCTCTTGCAAGTGACTATCAAGAGGTTAAGAGAGCTGTACGGGATAGGTTGGGCTTAACCCCTACCATGTACAGACGCATGCTAAGGTCTACCCGGATTCAACCAGAGGAAACACCAAAGGCACTGTATCACAGAGTGCATGGGTTGGTTTTAAAGTGGCTTGAACCCGAGGGTAAACGAATGGAGGAAGTACTAGATCTAATTGTATTAGAGCAGTTCTTTGACGCAGTACCTGAAGAGGTTAGAACATTTCTTACTCTACAGAAATGTAGAACCTCTGCTGAAGCAGCGCACCTAACGGAAAGATTCTTTGAGGCTGAACTAATCAAAGGAGCCAGCGCTAGCAGCAGGTCAGGGTTAGACAACTCTGTAAGAAATGCTAATATGTCTTTAAGGAACAAGGTGGGTTCACAGGAATCCAGGTATATAAAAGCAGAAGGTAACAAGGTGTTAAAGTGTTTTAAGTGTGGGAAAAGTGGACACTTTAAAAGGGAATGCAGGTCTCGCACAGCACTTGTTACTGGCCAGGTTCACCTCACAGCTGCAGGTTTCCGAGTGGATGTGGAGGTACAGGGAGTCCCAGCTAAGGCCTTGCTTGACTCGGGGGCCGACCAAAGTATGGTCTCTCGCCGTTTTTGGAAGGCCATACAGGCCCAGAGGGGTTTTCCCCCGAGTCAGCAAGAGGGAACAGCGAAGATTCAGTGTGTGCACGGGGCAACAACTTCATATCCTTTGTTCAGGATAAAAGTTAAGGGCTTAGGCACACGAAGGGAAGTATTAGTAGCCATCATTCCCAGGCTACCCTACGACATCGTGCTAGGAAGAGATTGGCCACCCTTCTATAAAGGCATGGAGAGCAATACATGCGTAAAGGGAGGGTTAGTTTCCACCAGATCTCAGGCGAAGGAACTGAGGACCCCTAGTGACACTTTAGTGGAGGAAAATCCTAATCCTATAATGGAAGAGGGTGAGGTAGAACCAGAAGAGGGGGAAGAGGTGAGTGCAGATGAGGGCCTACATGAGCTTCCCAGGCACGATGATTTAATTGCTAACCCCAGCGAAGGGAAAAAGAAGAGTAAGGGTGAAAAGCGCCGAGAGAGGCAGCACCGAGCCCAGTGGAGAGCCGGAGTAGCCGATGGGCAAGGCTTGCCATGGGTACCGGCGGACCTAGTAAAAAAGTTTCCGTCCTTTGCTAAAGAACAGAGGGCAGACCCTGTATTAAAATATGCCTTCGAGTTTGCAAAGGCGGAGAGGGACGTACTCCCTAGATTCCTATTAGAGGAGGAGATATTATACAGGGAGAGTAGTAACCCCCAAAATAACGCCATTAGGAAACAGTTGGTAGTTCCTACCACATTTAAGGCTGTTGTCATGAGGCTCGCTCACGACCACCCTATTGGAGGGCATAAAGGGGTACAGGCCACACTCGACCAAATTCTCGAGCGGTTTTATTGGCCTGGAGTATTTCGCGAGACAAAGAAATTTTGTGAGGCTTGTCCGGCTTGTCAGCGAGTAAGCGCTGCAAAGCCTGCAGGAGTTCCCCTGATCCAGATGCCTACCATAACGGAACCAGTTAGGAGAATGGCAATGGACATTGTAGGGCCCCTAATAAGAACCCCTAGGGGATTTCAGTATATCCTAGTTATCATGGATGTAGCCACTAGGTTCCCATGGGCGATTCCTTTACGGAACATTTCTGCTAGGTTTATAGCCACAGAATTAATAAAGTTATTCTGTGAGGTAGGTTTCCCGAGGGAAATGCTCACAGACAGGGGAAGCAATTTTGTCTCAAAATATTTAGCACAGGTATGGGATGCTTTTGGCATCACCCATATAAAAACAGCGGCGTATCATCCACAGACAAACGGTCTAGTGGAACGCTTCAATCAAACCCTTAAGCAGTTGCTGAGGGGAGGGTTAGAAGGGCAAATGGCGGACTGGGATGTTATGCTCCCATTTGTCCTATATGCTAGTAGGGAACGGACACAAACTTCCCTAGGAACATCTCCCTACGAACTTATGTTCGGACGGGCACCACGAGGGGTCTTGGACATATTAAGAGACCAGTGGGTGGAACCAGGTGAGGAAGAAATAGGAGTTCCTCAATTTCTTTGCGGGCTACGGAGTCGCCTCCAGAGGGCGTCTCAAGCCGCGGATAAGAATCTACAGGATAGTAGAAAAACACAGAAAAAGTACTATGACAGGGGTAAAAAACCTAGACAGTTGGCCACAGGTGATAAGGTCGTGGTAATGGTCACTGATCCAGGGCCAAAATTTGAGGCCCGGTGGAAGGGTCCCTATACGGTAGTGGATCGCAAGGGTCCGGTGTCATATCTAGTCAAGAGTGACAGAGGGCGCCTTCAGACGTACCACATAAATGTTTTAAAACCATGGCATGAAAGGATGGCCACTGTTAGCAGTTTTAATATAGTACCCAAGTACAGGGCAGCACACACAGGTCCCCGGAAGCCCTACGAGGAGGGTAACCCATTGTACAGCAGGTATGAGGGTACACTCATGAGGCTTGGACAGATTCCGCGCTGTGTGCACAATAGTTTACCAGCACGGAATATCTTAAGAGGGGGGATATGTGATGCAGCAAGGGGCACACAGCCCAGGGAAAATAAGATAAAAGAAAGACTTACCTCAGAGTCAGCTTTAGAAAGCAGCACTAGGCACCATGATTCACTGCAGCAAGGGAAATTCTTGCTACGTAGCAAACAAAAGTCCCATCAGGAACACCTGAGTGAGAGTCCCCAGGTCACGTGTAGAGCTAGGGATTATTTAGGGCAGGGTTCCAGTCAGTTGAGGAGAATCAGAAGCAGGATCACCACGGGAAGCAGTAGGAGAGAGAGGAGCAGGAGGTGTGTCCCAGGTCAGCTGAGCAGAAGCCCCAGGGGATTGCTGGGAGGAAATTCTTCTCCCGAGGAGTCAGGAAGTGAGTCTGTCTCCAGCTCTCGAGAAGGAAGGTTCAAGGCAAGCTGCACTAAGGGAAGACCTGCTACCAGGAATAGCTTTGGAGAGAAGCCAGGATTACCCCACTACCCCAGAGGCCAGTATTTGCCAGCTCAAGGCAGAGGTCACGGTGAGAGGGAAGTGTTGGGGGATGGGCACTCCATGCATGACTACAGCTTAAGAAATAGGTGTAAAGTTAGGAACAAACATATTCCTGTTCAACCAGCCCGGGAGGCTAGAAGCAAAGGCTATAGAGAGCCAAACATAAAGACAAGCCCTGCAGAGAGAAGGAAACTTCCCTATAGTAACAAAGAGAAGTTTAAAGCTTATAACTGCAAAGGGCAGGGTTCTGACTACAGACATAAGAAGCAAGATGTTTCAGAGCTAATGTTCTGGGAGGCAAGCCCAGGCAGAACCAGCTACAGAGAGAGATATAGACCCAAAGGGGGAAAAGCCTCCAGTGACTGTTATAGTGAAGTGTCACAAGACGCTATAGCGGAATACCGTTCTCAAGAAGGGTCTGATACCAGCAGTGTGAGTAGTGCTGGGGAAATGATATGGGAAGACGCTGCTAGTCTGCAAGAGGATGTCCCTATGGATTGCAGTGTCTGTGTTAAATGCAACCGTATGATGTAAATACTGGATGAAGAGAACTCTGTGAATATAACAAGAGAATATACGTGTGTCACCACTTTTGTTGCTAAGCTTATCTGATTTAAAGTTTCTGTTTCCTTTGACAATGTCCGAGCGGGACGGGGAATAAAACCCACTTTTCATTTCAAGTTGCTCTGAAAGACTTTTTATTTACAAGACCAGAGCAATTACTTGTGCATACGCCCTAGGCAACCGCCTATATAGGGCTAAATAGGCCTCTAACCACAGGCCCCATCACATTATCCATTGGGTTTTCATGGCAAGATACAGAAGTAGATTGCCAGGCCTTCCTTCCGCGCAGTTTAAGTTTGGTGTTGTTGCCGTTGTCACAGAAATGTGATCCTCCGCCGTCTACACTATCCCATTCTGCTGCTGCCCAGATGGGTGGTTTGTCTTGGTCTGGCACCTCAGCTGAGACCTGTCCATCTTGGGAGACCCTGCCAGTAGTTAAACTACCAATAGTTTAGCTCTCAGCATCACTGATGCACGCAAGCCCTCACAGCACGACAAGCTGCAAACCAAGTGATGACTCATGTTAAATGCATATATCAGACATCTGCTGCCCTCACACCAACAACCCTGTGCAATCTCCCAAACCTCACCCAAAACTGCATGTTATGAAAGAGATCATGGGAAATTACCTTTATTGGCAGGTACATACTGATGCATATCAACAACTGTAATTTCGACTGGGTGGTGCTATGTACAAGGACAGTGCAGGAACCCTGATGCAAGGCCCTACAACAATTAACTATGGAAAATCAGCAAACAATTCAACAGCATGTACCTGTCTGCAATGTGTGTACATGTAGGTACCTCCCCATGTCAGCAGTTGATGGGCTAGTGCAGGGATGGGCAAACTACGGCCCGGCGGACCTTTTAATCCAGCCCCCTCTGCCCGGCTGAACTCTCCCAGCGCGGCTGAAGCCCTCTGCTCCGACTTGCAGATACGCGAAGGGAGAGTGTCTCCCTCGCGTCTCTGTTAAGCCCGCAGGGGCAGATGGGAAATTTCCCATCAGCCCCTGCTTCCCATCAGCCCCTGCGGGCTTAACAGAGACGCGAGGGAGACACTCTCCCTTCACGTATCTGCAAGCCGGAGCAGAGGGCTTCAGCCGCGCTGGGAGAGTTCAGCCGGGCAGAGGGGGCCCCGCGGGACACTCCATGCTGCCGCGGCGGCAGCGGCCAGCTTTTTTTTTAATTTTAATTTCCATGAGCCGATGGGGGGGGTTAGGACTGGCAGTGGGCTGTGAGCTGATGGGGGGGGTTAGGACTGGCAATGGGCTGTGGGCTGATGATGGGGGGGTTAGGACTGGTAATGGGCTATGGGGGGGTTAAGACTGGCAATGGGCTGTGGGCTGATGGGGGCTGTCTGGAAATGGGGTGATGGGGGTTAGGACTGGTAATGGGCTATGGGGGGGTTAGGACTGATAATGGGCTATGGGGGGGCTAGGACAGGAAATGGGCTGGTCACTTGGGAGGATCTGGATATCCCACTTCCTGACGCTTCGGCACGCAATAACTGCAGATTCATGTGAAGTGATTCAGAATCTTAAATCTCGCTCAAATCTTGCCCACCCCATCTTTTCGGATGAAACGGGTGGGACAGCCCCCACTTTGGCTACCACGCTTCAGAAACCAAAAGACCCACCCACAGAAGGAAGTAGGGAGGCATGGTCTAGTGCAGGGATGGGCAAACTACGGCCACTAAAATTGAAGGTACTATTTTATGGAAGAAATACATTGCATAAAAGTTTTGTAAAATAACTCTTTTTATGCTTTTCTACCTTAAATTAATCTAAACATTTAATGTTACAAATTTAAATTTAATTTATATTAATTCACACATACACACTGTCCATCTACTCTTGGTCCGGCCCCCGGGTCCAATATATGAATCCATTGCGGCCCTCGAGTCAAAATGTTTGCCCACCCCTGGGCTAGTGTGTAGTGCAGATATGGGAAGGACCCAAGGTATGTTTCCAATAGGTTCCATGTACATTCAGTACTATGTCCACAGCTCATCCGCAGGACAGATCTCGTGTAGGAGCTGGATCATGTGCATTGTGCTGTGTGCCCCTCATTGCAGTCCAATGAACTGCAGGCCTGATTGTCATGAGCTTGTGTGTAGATAGTATGTGGTTTATAATGAGCCACCAATACTCATTATATATGTCATGCCCTATATCACATTCTTGTCTGTTATGTAACCATGCTTGTAATGATACAAATACCTAAGTCTCTAACTGAGCGATATGCAGATAGTGTCCAAAGTTGCGCTCAAAAATATTGTGTTATTTTTGAGCGCAACTTTGGACACTATCTGTTATGTAACCATGACAACCCTGCAACAACAGTGGAGGTGTATGGAGAGCTTCAGATGCAGTTGGGATGGTGTGTGTACAAGGAGGAGCAAGTGGGGGCTGCCTGTCGCTCGTCAACCTGGATGCCCAGTGCTGAATATGTCATAGGCCATCTATGTCCTTGATAGTCCTCTCAGATGGGTTGTTATGCTACCAACAAGTTGCCCCAAGTCATTCTGGCTGTGGCATAATATTTGTGGACAATTTGAAAACAAGACAGGAAGGGATGCAGGAGCTGACATGCAGCTGAACCTTAGCTATGGGCTGCCATATTGTGGCTCTGGCAGCATGGACCTCATGAAAATTGTGCCATGGAATGCATTTTGAGTCTGTAAGGCCCCATTCTGTACATGTGCACACAACGTACACCTGTTGTATCACTATTGCATCTTTTGTAGTATGTCCTGATGAAGAGCAGATGTACAGGGTCGCTATGTGTGATTCAGCATGAACAACAAATTTCTGCTGTGATGTTGGTAAGCAAACATGAAGATGATGCCTCCATTGCCCCTCCATGATATCTGGCATATTACTCAACAGTCTACTGTATGGGTAAAGCTAATGTATGTATATATGCGGTGGCCATGTGCTGACAATCCCACATGTGTCACAGGGGCTATGGATCATGTGCAAGAAATAGGAGGGCCAACTAAATATGAACATACCGTACACATGTCATCTATGCCTCAGACACTGTGTTACTTAGCTGGCAACATTTACATTTTGGCAAGGGATGTCTGAGTGAATCACAGGTCAGATATCAGTATTTAAGGCTCTGTTGGTGTATGATATGTGCAGATATATGAACCTCATAGCTACCTCTGAGAAATGACCAGCTGAAAGACAAATGGTGTACCTCCACAATGGCTGTGACTCTGAACAAACACATTACTTACATGTCTGAACATTAGTGGTGTGCACCTTTATATACATGTGCTGTCTCACAGAGGTCTGAAGCATGCATACCATATTTGGCAAACCTTGCTGCTCATAGATATGTCTGTTATATATATCTCCACACTGGCCATTGAAGACATCGGTGATCTTGGGATGTCAGTGCAGTGAGTGAGTTGGAGGGCATGGAATGACGTGTCCTGAATCATCCCTGGAATTCTCATATCACATATGGGACATGGCTGATATTCCAACATAGTTCTAGTGAATGTGTGCACATGTATGGATGCTATGTACTGTAATATATAGTTCCAAGATTTTCATCTAGGTGGTGCAAAGTGATGTGTCAGTGCATTGCAAGACTGCCAACTGTCCAACCCTGATGTGAATGCTGTGGTCATATGTGGCTCGCCCCTTGAAAATCAAGGTCTACACACACAAATGAGAGGGAGCAGGAGCTAGCCAGGTAGGGCAAGATTAACTGGCTAACTGCCCAGACCCTATGCTTGAAAGATAGCTTGGGAAAATCAGTGCCAAGCTGTTATGCACAGATGACTATATGTGTTGCATAGAAAAATGTAGCCATCTGTCAACCATGTTTATCTGCCCATGCCCTACCACAGAATGCCCCTAACATAGCCTGATGGCAATCACATAGCATATTATTTATTTATTTTTTTTAACATTTCTTATATACCATCTTTCATGATATCAAGGTGGTTTACATTGAACAAAGTGAAATTACATTGAACAGGGCATTATAACTTGGAGATAACTATTTTACAGGGAACATGGGCTATGGAGGGTTAAGTGGCTTGCCCAAGACCACAAGGAGCACCTGTGGGACTAGAAACCCCAGTCCTTCCGGCCCAAAGTTGCTGTCCTCTAGTGGGATTTGAACCCCTGACTCTCTGGCCTGAAGTACCTTGCCCCAACCACTAGGCCACTCCTCCACTCACACATATAGGTGTGTTAGGGAGGTGCATAGCATTGTAAAGGGCCAGCACCTGAGTAGGTGCCTTGCCAAAATCACCAAAAAGCCATTTACACAGGTAACTAGGGAAGTTACCTGTATAAATGCCTTCCGAAATCCGGGCCACAATCAATGTTGAGATGGAGGTAGTTATGAGAAGCACATGTGTTGGCACAGTAAAAAAAAATGTCTCTCACAGGTGCAGACTCAGCTAAATATAGCAGCTTTGGGATGTCACAGTAGGCCCTACGTCCATGAGGACGAGAATGTACATGCAATACACAATCCAAGCTATGTGTTAAAATACAGATAGGCACATCAGAAAATGGCCCTTGGCATGTGTGTGGCACATTGTCATGAGAGACATAGGATGAAGCACACAAGCAACTGTGTAAGCTGTAAGCAAATCAATAATTACCAATCTTTATTAGGAAACAACAGGTCATGATCTGTGAAGTGGAAAAACATGAAAACTGTGGTACAGTAAACTTCTCAGTACCAAACAAGCTAATTACATACAAGATGTTTGATGATGTTAGACAAACATTATCCAATATGGAGGACATCTGGTGTGTGGTGCATGTGGTGGACAGGGACTGCCTGGAGATGGCATTGTCTGCAACCTGTCATCCCTGACCCAGAGGTGGTGGTTGGAAAGTGTGAGATTAGTCTGTGTGCATGTTAAAACATCATTGCCTGTTGTCCAAACTATTCTGTCATGTGGCAAATGTGAATGATGAAACATTCAGATTTGATATCAGACAAAACGTATAACATTTTCCACAAGGAACACAATGCATGACACGATCACATCAGTCACAGGAAGGCATCTGAAATTTAGCATTATTACTGCTATGATATATAAAGGGCCACTCACACCTCACACCAGGAACAAATAGCAAACATATGCCTGCACAGTGTATCTGTACGATGCGACTCACACTGCATACACACTGCAATATACAACATATGTGCACCTGGTATCATGTCCCCTGTCTGGTTCAAAGATGAGGCTACTAGGAGCAATGCCATGAGCCTATCCAAGGCCACATTCATGTTGGCTGTTTGAGCAATGGTAAGAAAAAAGATAAATGCAATGTGCAACACTCCCACTCTTATCACATGTGTACACTCAACATCATAGTTGGGAATGTCAGAAATACTATGCTGTCCAATTAACACCTGCTGAAATCAAGATGGCCATATACAGGGTGGCCCAAAAAAAGTGAGAACATCTTGTAAATTAAAAGCTTAAATAGTTTACTTATTTACCATTTTTAGTTATGTTGTTGTTGTTAAGTGCCGTCGAGTCGGAGTTGACTCATGGCGACCCTCTGGATAGCTATCCTAAATTGTGTTCGATCTTCAGTCAGGCAGCTCATTATTGACAGATTGGCACCCGTAGCTGCTGCTATTGTATCGATCCATCTCATTGCTGGCCTTCCTCTTTTGCGTTGACCTTCTTTTAGCTATATAACGTATTTTTTTCAACAATTTCCGGTCGCCATCTTTTTTTTTTTAATTTGTCAATCGTTTTCATCTGTCTTTTTGAATTTTTAAATAACTTATATGCTACGAGATGTTCTCACTTTTTTTGGGCCACCCTGTAGATGGTAAATCATAGACATAGGGTATATGTATGCATGCAAGATAGGTTTAGAGCAATTTATTTAGGAATACAAGGCAACATCACCCATGTCAAATGTTATCCTGTGCCCTCAATTTATGCAGGGCAATTGACACAACAGCATCAGCACAGCAGAGAGTTATGCTTGTGGAACATGTGCAGGTATTTGATGTAAAATGCATATCTCTGATGCCTCTCTGTATGATGCACCAGTCCCAAATCACTGCCATGTTGTCATATGTATGGAGCTGTACCACAGTCGAATGCATGTAGATCCTCTTGGCCCAATTAGGTACCTCACCACACCAACAGGAATGATAGCCTACCAAACAGATTCTGTACAGTCACAAACACAGCCGACACACATATGTTAGGCTGTAGACCTCAAACACACAGGATAGTATGCACATTTGTACACATATGCATTTCTTCACATACACAGTACTTACATGAGACGAGCTGCTTGATTAGACATTGCTGGATTGCTGTGCCCATACGTTTATATCCACGTCCACATACAGGAGGGCACACAGGATCATCTTACAGATCCGGATTAATGTCAACTGGGATATTGTGTCTGAGAGCAATGTTGTGCAGGATGCAGCAGGCCAAAATTATCTGTACCACAGTCATGGGTTGGTATTTTAAGGCCCCGCCAGTCTTATCAAGACACCCAAAGCAACTCTTTAACATGCCAAAGGTGTGCTTGATGACAGGGCAGGTGGAGGCATGGGCCTCATTGTACCTCATCTCTGCACGTGACCGTGGAAAATGCACAGGGGTCAGCAACCCGGCCTGACATCCATATCCATCATCACCTGCAGAAAGAAAATGTGACAATTCACCAAGTAACATATGTGCACACAGAATGCCTGGATGTACATGTCTGAACATCTCCATTGCAGCCTGCACTTCCCCTTTACACACACACACACACACACACACACACAAATAATGCTGTTATAACATCTACCATATACAATATTGCAATAAGCACACAGCAGCTTTTGATGGCGTGTGTCCCTTAGCCACAGGATCTCAGACTAATGAGAGACATACCAGTGATCTTCTGTCAATATGCTACCACAAATATCCATGCCCATGTCAAACACATTTAAAACCTGCCATATCCAAAATGCAGTACCACCAGTTATAAAGGACCGGATTCTACCTAGCACAACACATCTCTGCAAATATTAAAGTTACACATCTCTGAAAACAAAAACACATCACCTATCTTTATGCAAGGGTCTTCCGGTGGGTCAGTTTCTGCGCCTACGTCGGATTTGCTCCTCTTTGCAAGATTTTAAGGACCAAGCGCGGGATTTTGGAGTGTCATCACATTTGTGGAGGTTTTTTGCTTTGACTGTCACATTAACGACATGAACAGCCCACCTCAGCTGTGTTAAACATGCTAATCATAGTCCATCAGCAAACCAATAAGCAGGGATCAGAATGTACAAACTGAAAGACAACAATTAAACTGGTTACCCAAAAAACAAAATCAGAAATGTACAACAATACTGGAATGAGAAGAATGTTAGGTAAGTGACTCAGGCAGTAGACAAAATGAAAAGAAGTGAACAGTGCACATATATCAAACCAGACAAAGTGGAGCCAAACAACATTTAGACAACAGGTACTTTGCGTTTTGGAAATGTGAACGTTCATGTGAACTGATCCAGTTACCTTCATCTGCCTGTTTGTCCTGTCCTCTCACATCTAGTTTCCTGCCATTCTCCCCCTACATCTGCAACATCACACTCAACCATCCCATTTGGTCTTTACTGCACAGCTTCCTCTAATCCCTGTGTTGGCCACTCAGATGTCACCCTACCATCCACAGTCTGCACCTTCTCTTTAAATACTTGGACAATCATAGAGCCCTACCTGATCCCAACCAAATAATGTTTGCCCTCTGCATGTTAACACTCCCACCCCATCACAATCTAGCCCTCTCCCAACATCAACTCCCAACACCTCCCAGATCTACCTAGCATCCACCACCTACAACCCCTATCCTGGAAGCCCCCACCAACAGACCATTCCCAGTCCCGGCCTCCCCTCTGTACCATTGAGGTTTGCTGTGCATGTCAGATTGGCTGTAAAGTAAGCCTACAGGGCCACACCTTGTTTGTGTACAGCTGCTGAGGTGAAAGTGTGTTGTTGTTCAGGAATGCAGTAATGCAGTTCTAATGTGGGGCACAGGTGCACTTGGCATTGGAAGGCACAAAATGGACATAACCCCATCATTGCATTGCCCTACACATGAACACATCTACCTGAAGGAAGGAAAATTGGTGCAATTCATCTGGGCAGCTGTACATAGAGGAAATGGGGGCTGAGTGTATCCCTCTGAGGCTGCCACTGATGGAAGATAAACTGCATTTGTGTGATTTTGGTAGTGCAAACCCCTCCAAAGCACAGGGCCTTGTGCAAACAGCACTCCTGAATAGTGGGTAGGCCCCTCAGTTCCCTTCAGAAGGTGTGTTTGTATGACATCTGCTGTTGCTCTTTCATTGCTGCCAGAAACTCCTTACACAGCCTCCCTGACCACAGGGAAGCATTGTGCAAGGTGCTGCAGGTGTCATCAAGCACAAGCCAATTGCTCAACAAGGACAACAAACACTTGTTAATCAGTGTTCCAGCTCTGCACGTACCTTTACAGGCAGTGATTGGCAAGAGATAGAAATAGGGATACGCCACAAAGGCTGGCAGATGGAAATGTGGATAGCCAGGTCATGAGAGGTGTAACCAGCAGATCTGCTGCCCAGCACATGCTGCAGAATAGCACATGATGACCACATCACATGTTCAGATACCTGCAGAGGCTTAAATAACACTCCAATGGAACAGGGGCTTGGAATACTGATCTAAACCTCATGGCTGCACAGTCCCACAAACCACACAGTCAAAAGAAATTGGATACACATGTCATTGTGAAAACACAAAAACTGATGTGCGGATCAGTCTGGAGACAGTGACATGCTACAGGTACCAGACTTTACAGATTCCCACAACACAAATAACAGACAAATGAAACAAGGGAGTACCATGTGTATTTGTAATGCAGCTACAGAAAGGTATTAATGCCCTGGCTGTGGTTTCATGTGCCATGGCAGAAACACCAGTATGTAGCATGTCAGACATAAAAACAGTATTCCTGCAGTAGCCCTTGTGTTCTCACCATGAGATATCCTGAAATAAAGCTTCCACCCAAAACTTCATGTGAACCTGCCCTATCTGTGATAGTGGTCATGCAACCCGTATCACGTAAACAGTATGCACATAGTAGATAGAAAAACTACTCATCCAGCAGGACACAATCCTCATACTGTCCATTCTCAAACTGTTGGAATATTGCTGAGTGATGCAGGATATAGGAGTCATGGATGGACCCTGGAAACTTAGGAACCACATTCAGAATATGCATATTTGCATCACAAACAACCTGCACATTCAGGGAATGGTAATGCTTGCGGTTGCGGAACACTGCCTCCCTGTCCTGGGTGGGATCAGGGCAACATGTGTGTAATCAATAGCTCCCATCATGTGTGGTATCCCTGCAATTTTCTCAAATGCCTGGTTCAGGGCCCCCCATTGTTGCCTACTGTCAGGGTATACAATGTAATTCCTTACCTGGCTGATCATGGCTTGCAGTACCTGGTGGAGACAGCATGAGAAGGTGGGCCAGTTCAATCCACCAACTGCAGCCATTGATATCTGGAAGCAGCCAGAGGCAAAGAAATGTAGGGCATTCAGGAGCTTGACCAACCCTGGTATGGCATGAGACCGGCCAGTCAGAGGTTCGAGGTCAGATCTTAGATCTTCATAGAGCTCTCTTATAGCTCCTGTATTCAGACAATAGAGTGAGATGACCTGGTCCTCACACATGTCCTGGAGCATGGGTCTGGGCCTGTAGAGGTGAGGCTATCTGTGGCAGACCTCTGCACGTCTACAGTGCCGTGGCGTCCCATACCTGGCCTGTGGCCCCTCTACAGCTGCAGGTCTGTGTTGCTGCGGGAGTGGACCCTGCCAATTGCCACTCTCCCTGGCACACCATCTCTCTCATCAAGCAACCGCTGTTCTCCCTCATCATGCAACCACTGAACAGCACTCGCAGCAAAGCCAAAGTGAGCCATCTTGGATGACAGAATCCGCAAATTCACTGTGCCTCAAATAGGGACTGTGGGGAAAAAGGAGGGGATGGGCAACTGATGACAACAAATACCACACACCTGGGCCTCAGTCACCATACACGAGCAGTGGCACTAATTGAATGTTGTGAAGGCATCCTTTGCGCCCAGCACAAGGCACAGAACGTAAATGTAAGGAACCCTGCACATGCGGAAGGCACGGAACTTAAACATAAGGAACCCTGTGCATGCGCTCTGCGTGGAACATAAACATAAGGTACTCTGCGCATGCGGAATGTGTGGAATGCAAATGTAAGGCACCCTACGCATGCACAAGGAGGAGAATGTAAACATAAAGTACCCTGCACGTGCGCAAGGTGCAGAATGTAAATATAAGGTGCCCTGTGCATGAGCAAATGGGGTTAGGCACATTGTACATGTGCCACACGGTGGTGCTTGCAAAACACAGGGAGATATTTGGGTTGGGATAACACAGCAAGAGCCGTGCCATTTGCAAAAAGAATATTCACATGGGAACAATGGCCTCTGTCAGACAAGAAACATAGGGAGAAGGACTGGAGCAGGTGCCATAGGGGCAGCCTGGTATGGAGATGCTGACAGTCGAGGCTCCAAAAGAGGAACAAGCTGGTCCATCTGAGGTGATACAGCAGGAACAACAACAGCCTGCCAAGCCAAGTGCTGGCAAATGCAAGAAGAAGCATGTGCCTGATGAGGCATGCAAGAGGGCAGTGCACTTCTCACAAGAGGAGAATTATGTGCTCCTTGCAAATGCGCTTGAGCACTATGAGATGCTCTATGGGCGCCTGAGCACACAGACCCCTGTCAGCACAAAAAATGTGCTATGGGAGCGTATCCGGCAAGCTGTTGCTGAGGTCGGTGGACCAAATTGAGACTGTGAGGGCCTACGCAAGAAGTTCAATTATATAAAACACTCTAAGAGCACAGAAAATTAAGTAGGCCTGTGAATACTTGATAGCGGGACCGTGGCAATGTGTGCACCCACCAATGTCTATACAATGTGGAGGCACTGTTTGCTGCACTTACGGCTGCAACTATCCTGGTGACTGGCACTGATAGGCATGCACATCTGGGCACTGGGATGTGACCCCATTCCCCAGGCCATCCTGCCCAACATCAATCTGGAATGCATTGGTACACAGCATACCTGCACTGATGGCATGGATACCAGTTGGATCAAGTTGTGCTCTTTGCCAATACCACACCATACCATTCATCTGTGTCAGGTTAGGGAAGCGGCAGTATATGTTAGGCTATTGTCTTGCTCTCCAATCTCAGGCAGACTGTCACAGGTCATCCATGATTAATGTAGTGTCTTTGATGGCAACCATCAATCCATTTCTCCTGCCCACCTTTCCTATCCCTGACAATGATACCATCAGCCCTGCATGTGTCCGCCATTGCCATGTTTCATTATGGGAATGGTTGCTCAGAGGTGATGGTAAACTATTGCATTGCCCAATACATGATGCTGCCCATGATGGGCAAAGGGTTCATAGTTACATCTCATCTGCCCTCATGACCAACAGCCATATGTTGGGGCGGGGTCTGGACATGCCCTTTTGCACACACAAAACATGTTGTCCTATGTCCCTATGTGAGCAATGGCTCTCTCTGGCCCACTGTTCCATGTGGTCTCACCCTGTGGAGTGTCTTCCCTATGGTAGTCCCATGGACACATACCCCCAACTCCACTGTGGACCTGTGCAGCTCCCTCAGTGCCATTGACCTCTTTGGCTGATCTTTGGGTTTGGGTGGGCAGCCTCTCCTGTCAGTGTCGCAGGGGTGCCATATTCTGCCCATGTTGCCACAATGTCTGTGAGGGTGCTTTGTAGTGTCATCACAAAATGGGGAAATCTGTTACAGTGCCACTGTGATCTATATATCCCTTTAACCTTGTACCTGACCTGCCCTGAGTGTCCCTTGGTGTTCATGTTGCCTGCATGGTGATGTTGCCCTGTCACAGGCCTTATGGAACATGCAAATGCATAGGCTAGATATTCACAGATCAGGTGATATAGATTGCATACAGGTGGACCCTTACCAGCTCATTAGATTGTGTTTGTGGCCAATATGTGGGGCCAGATCCTATGTAGGGATTCACAAACACCAGGGTGGAAACAGTCGCACACACACACACACACACTTTCATTATTGATGTGTGTCCTGCATATCAACAAGGTGCATCATTGTCATCACACCCCCATAATTGGACTAATATGGTTGGGCACAAGACCAAACATTTAAATGATCTTGCATCTTCATGCCATTGTGTAAGTGCTGCGACATAACAGCACATATACTGTGGAGGTATACACATTAGCATTGCACTGTACATGTAGTCATGGCTTAATGGGAGACAGCCAACATGGCTTTAGACAAGGAAGATCTTGACTTACTAATCTGTTATGTTTTTTTGAAGGTGTGAATAAACAGGTAGACAAAAGTGAGTCGGTTGATATAGTGTATCTGGACTTTCAGAAAGCCTTTGACAAGGTCCCTCATTAGAGACTTTTGGCAAAACTAAAAAGTCATGGGATAGGAGGCAGTGTACTATTGTGGATCAGGAACTGGTTAAAAGATAGAAAGCAGAGGGTAGAGCTAAATGGCCAATTTTCCCAATGGAGAAAGGTGAATAGTGAAGTACCCCAGGGGTCCGCTGCTTTTTGACATATTCATAAATGACCTGGAACAGGGAATAACGAGTGAGGTTATGAAATTTGCAGATGACACAAAACTATTTAAAGTTGTTTAAACCCATGAGGATTATGGAAAATTGCAAGAGGATCTTGATAAATTGGAAGACTGGGCATCCAAATGACTGATGAAATTTAATGTGGACAAGTGCAAAGTTATGCACCTAGGAAAGAACAACCCAAACTATGGTTACACGATGAAAGGTTCCACATTAAGAACCACCACCCAGGAAAAAGATTTAGGTGTCATCGTGCAGCGGCAGCTAAGAGAGCAAATAGAATGCTAGGTATCATAAGGAAAGGAATGGAAAATAAAACAAAGGATTTTATAATGCCTCTGTATTGTTCCATGGTGCGACCGCACCTTGAATATTGTGTGCAATTCTGGTCGCCGTATCTTAAAAAGAATATAGCGTTATTAGAAAAGATAAAGAGATGAGCCACCAAAATGGTAAAGGGGATGGAAGGATACTTCTATGAAGAGAGGCTATAAAGGTTAGGGCTCTTCAACCTGGAAAAGAGACGACCGAAGGGAGATATGATTGAGAACTATAAATTAATGAATGGAGTAGGATGGGTAAATGTAGATCAATTGTTTATGCTATCAGAATATAGAAAGACTAGGGGACATGCAATGAAGCTACAGGGTAACCTATTTAAGACTAATAAGAGAAAATATTTTTTCACTCAACTTGTAATCAAACTCTGGAATTTGTTACTGGAGGATGTAGTAAAAGCTGTTAGTGTAGCTGGGTTTAAAAAGGTTTGGACAAGTTCCTGGAGGAAAGGTCCATAAACTATTATTAAAAGGACCCAGAATATCCACTGCTTGACCCAATACAAGCATTGGTGGAACCTGTGTCTTTTGGAGAAACTTCTAGGTACTTATGACCTAGATTGGCCACTGTTGGAAACAGGATACTGGGCTGATGGACCTTGGTCTGACCCAGTATGGCATATCTTATGTTCTTATGTTCTTACATTGCACAACTGTCTAGAGATGGGCAATGATCAGAATGTGACCTGTAATGTCTGTTTGTTGTCTTTCCCCAGATGACACACAGATGACACTGGAGGAGGTGGCAGATATTGATGATGGTGCCATGGTGGAGGGGTGGCATATTGACAGTGCTACAGGGGGCCAAGGCATTGTGGATGAGGCACCACTGACTGCAAACAAAGGGTTCATGAGCTCAGACAGGGCCGAGGTGCATGGAGGTGTGGCCCAGAGAGTGTCAGAGCCAGAGAATGGAAGTGAGGAGCAGGAGGATCATATCTGCTTCCACCTGACAGTCAGCAGCAGTGTGTGTGGGGGGGGGGGGGAGGGATGTGATAGGCACCCACACCACACCAGTGCGACAGGAGCAGGAGATTGAACCAGGCCCTGCATCAGGGATGTCTGAGGGTACCACATCCACCAGGCTAGCCACAGAGCTGCTGAAGTAGATGATGAATGATCTGCATGATTACACCACAACAATGCATGCAGATCTCACAAGTGGGTGACAAATCCTTATATGTCATGTTGTGTCACATGGTGTGACAGGGTGCAAGTATTGACATGTGGGGATGGTATCAAATGCACATGCAACTGTGATCTGTGACCTGGGATTGCCACTAACAATGTATGTTTATTTATTTTATTTATTTAATGTCTCTTTCATACCGCGCTCTTTAGAATCGATGGCTGATCTCCTTACTCTGTTGAGGGGGGTGGTCTGGATGAGGTCCATGAGGGAGGTGGAGGAGCACTTGTTGATGGCTTTGTAGGTCATCGTTAGAATTTTAAAGGAGATCCTGCAGTGGATCGGCAGCCAGTGCAGATATTTCAAAATTGGGGTGATATGTTCCCTCCTGGAGGCTCCCTGCAAGGTTCTGGTGGCTGCATTCATTGCCAGCTGCAGAGGGTTAAGCATGTTCTTCGGGAGTCCATGTAGTATTGTGTTTGCATAATCAAAATGTGGTATTACTAGTGCTTGATAGACTGTCCGGAAGTCTTCTGGCTCAAGCAGCTGTCGCAGGTGGCGAAGCGTCCACATTTTGTGATAGATCGCCTTGATCATGTTGCTTATCTGGGCCTTCATGTTGAGCTGTTGGTCCCGCGTGACCCCTAGGTACCGTACCGTAGGCTTGCTGAGGAGCTCTGCATCACGTACCTTCAGCGAGGTGGGTGGAGTGAATGCTGGGTTCCTGGTGATAAAGAGAACCACTGTTTTCTTGAAATTTATTCTGAGCCTCTGCATATGTAGCCAATTTGTGACAGCATCGAAACAGGTGGATAGCGGGGAGAGGTCTGGATGATCTGTCGAGATAGACATGTATAGCAAAACGTCGTTGGCATAGATCAGGCAATTGATATTGAAAGAGCGGATGAGGTCGCAAATGGGTTGCATGTAAACGTTGAACAGTAGGGCTGAGAGTGAGGATCCCTGTGGCATGCCTTTCTCTTGCGGGAAAGGTGTAGAGATGGAGGGGCCAGAACGAACATGCTGCCATCTGTCTGTCAAGTACAACGCACACCAGGTCAGTGCAGTACTGTGGATGCCCTTCTCCCTGAGGCATGTCAGGAGTATTTTGTGGCTGACAGAGTCGAAGGCTGAAGCAATATCCATGAAGATCAAGGCAAACCCTTGTCTGATGTTGTCCAACCCAATTGTTAATGTACTGATTAGAGTGATCAGCAGCGTCTCCATGCCATGTGACTCCCGAAATCCATGCTGGCAGGGGTCAAGGGGTGCGCTGGTCTCAATGTGGTGATGAAGTTGCCGTTGGACAACCTTCTCAATAATTTTTGTTAGAAGAGGGATGCTTGAGATCGGCCTGTAGGAGTCCATCTTTGCTGGGTCCAACTTATTGTTTTTTAGTAGCGGTCTGATGGCTGTTTGCTTCAGGCTTTGGGGGAAGGTCCCAGTCGAGAATGATAGTCCTATGAGTTTGGTCAGAAAAGGGCTGAGTTCAGCATGCAGGGATTTTATCCAAAATGCTGGACAAGGGTCGTTAGGTGCTGTGGTGGTGGTGTTTATTGTGGTGATGATGTCTTGGATGCCTTTTTCGGTTGGGGCTGAGAAGGCAGTTATGATGTGCTGGGCGTCCTTCGTGGTTGGCGTCACGGTGGATGAAGGGGTTAGATGGGGTGCCCCGTCTGAAGTGTGGAGGTTTGTGGATATGTTGGTCTGGCTTGTTTTGGCCTGCAGGTAGTCTGCATATTCCTGTGGGTCAGGAAGTCTTGGTTGCACAGGGGAAGGCTCTTTCATCAGGGTCTTAATTAGGTTGAAAAAGCTTGTGTGGTTTATTTAGGGAACACTGTAATATCTCTGCATGGAATTGCTTCATTCTCATTGTAACTGCTGAACGGTGTCTTCCTAATTGAACAGTGTATGCTTTATGGTTCTCAGTTGATCGTGAGCGACGCCAACGTCTTTCAAGCTGTCTAAGGTTGAGAAGCGATGTCCATAGCTCAAGTGAGTTCCAAGAAGCATTCTTTCTACTTCCTGGCTTATTGATGGGAGGTAGGTGGAATACGGCATCCAGGCTCATGTTCCATGTGGAGATCATGTCATCGAGGCTCTGTGCTGATGGGTCATGGAGAGGCTGGGCTCTATCCAGGATTTCCTCATTGTTAAATGGCGGGTTTACTTGAGGACTGGGCTCTGGTGTTGTCGGGGTGCAGTGGCATCTGGAATCTTATCAGGCTGTGGTCGGACCATGGCACTGGGCTAACAGATAGATCAAGATTGTGCATGGGGTCGAGGGCGGCCTGCGGAGCGAAGATCAGGTCTAGCATATTTCCCTTTATGTGAGTAGGGGTGTCAACCATCTGAGTCTATCCTAGCTCTTTAAGGGCCTCGATGAAGGCCTTGGTATGGGTGTCTTAGAGGGCAGGGAGGTTGAAGTCGCCCAGCACCCAGTTTGATGTACGAGGGTTCATGGGGTTGCAGGCGAGGTCGATTATTGTGGATAAGTCTTCCGGGGAAGGGGAGGGTGCTCTGTAGAACAAGTTGATAGTGCTGTGTTTATTCACTATGGTGATGGAGTCGAGGTTCATAGTACTGCTGGAGGCGGTCAGCTGCAATTGAAGTTCCGTCCTGGTTAGGATGAGTGCTCCTCCACCTCTTTGGATGGCCCTGTGGCAGGAGTGGATGGAGAAGTTGGGGGGGACAAGCTGTTGAAGGAGGACAGTGTCTGAGGTGGACAACCATGTCTCAGTGATGCATAGGATGTCCAGGTCATGGGTGGATACCATGTCGGCCACGGCCAGCCATTTCTTTCAGATCGATCGCACATTTATAAGGGCGCACTTCAGGTTGCAGGGGGGGGGTTCAAGTAGATAGCACAGGCTCAGCTTAATGTAAAACACTAGATGGAATACTAGTCTGTATATCAGGCAAGAGTTAAATGGTACGCAGGTCTACTAGGACAATCCAACAGCTAATAGGTGAAGATCCAGTCAGTAAAAACGTTCTCACCAGGGTTCTGCGGGGTAGGTATCCTTCCAAAGTCGGTGGGGTGTTGTCCTTGGGCCTGCCTGTCTCTTCCGGGGTAGTGGTGGCTTTGTTGATGTCCCCGCCTAAGGGCCACGCCAAAGGGCCCTCTGGCGAGGCCCTCAGGTGCGGGCCCGCCAGGCACAGGTGCGGCCGATGGCACTCCTTTAAGGCTGGTGGCGTGTGCCCCGATTGGGCAGGAGAGGAGGCGGGAACGGCCGGTCTGTATGGGCCCTGGCTGCTTGATCCCGGATGGGGAGAGCTGCCGCAGGGCTGGAGGATGTCGGCGTGTGATGCTCTGTGCCCGATGGTGCTCCTTTAAGGCTGGCAGCATATGCCCCGATTGGGAAGGAGAGGAGGCGGGAACGGCCAGTCTGTGCAGGCCCTGGCTGCTCGATCCCGGATGGGGAGAGCTGCCACAGGGCTGGAGGATGTCGGCGTGTGCTGCTCTGCACCCGAGGATGTTCCTTTAAGGCTGGCAGTGTGTGCCCCAATTGGGCAGGAGAGGAGGCGGGAACGGCCGGTCTGTGCGGGCCATGGCTGCTCGATCCCGGACGGGGAGAGCTGCCACAGGGCTGGAGGATGTCAGCGTGTTGTCAAGATGTCAGGTTTCTGTCATCCCTGAGCCCCCATTTGCATGTGTAAGCAGGGCAGCTGTGTGAACTTTGCCTCACTATTCACAACCATCATTCCACAGGTATACGCCAGGAGTTGCAGGGCCTCTGCCGGGACATGGGGAGGAACAGTGATGTGGACATCATACTGGCCCAGGGAATGGGAGCGATAGCAGAGGTGCTGCAGGCCATGGTGGCGGCCATCGACTGCCACACAGACATCCTGACAGTAGATGGCTGCCAGACCTTACCTGATGATATATAGACACATGCACACTGAGGGTCACACACCCTCCCCCCCCCCCCCAGGGCATACCATACACATGCTGCTGGGGACCCCACAGTGCTGGGTTGCTAATACTGTCTGGGCTCCCCTTCCCACTGTGCTGTGCAGGCACCATAGGGGACACCTTGTGGCTCCACTGTGGGGGGCTGACATCTAGTGTGGGTAGGGCAGGTGGCCACCTAGCCCCTAACACACCAGTGGGGCTCTGGCCCTCTCTGAAGCTGCCTACACTAGTTGGTCAACTCTTAATCCCTTGTCTGTAATATCCACACCCCTTGGATGCATCTCATTTGTGCAGTTAATATCCTGTTTGGTCTGGGGAGACTGCATGCCCCTGTGTGCATGGCTCACCTGCTGCATGGTTGGTGGGCCATCAGCTATGTACAAGGCTTGCAGGCATTGTGGCAGGTGACAGCTGCCTTGTGGCCAATGAACATGTGGCTGATGTGCCACTCTCTGCTCCTATTCACAGAGCTTGGAGATGGAGCAGGAGGGCTAGCAGATGGCAGAGAAGCAGACCAGCAGTCAGTGGTGGTGGAGGAGGAGGAGGAAGAGGCCCCCACAGAGCATAGTGGAGCAGTCACCATCTGGAATGTGGGAGATAGGGAGGGAGGAGGAGGTGGAGGGGGAAGTGGAGGGAGTGGAGGGCAAGAAGGCAGAGGAGGAGGAAGAGGTTGAGGGGGAATGAGGAAGGGGAGGAGAAGGGTGAGGAGGTGATGTGGCAGGATGAACCCTTGGAGGTGTGGAATGTGGAGGGGGATGAAGAGTGGGTGGAGTGGAAAGAGGAGGAGGAAGCCACAGAGGGGCTGCATTCCCACATCCCCAGGGAGCCATCCTGCCACACATACCACATGTGAGCACACACCTGGGACCCAGGATTGCAGAGGGCCCAGGGGAGCCCTTCCAGCTGCCCACTGTCCTGCAGCAATGGCAGGGTCAGGTGCAGGGGTGGCAACCAGTGCCTCAGCCAGGGTGTGGGTGGAAGCCTCAATATAGACCCTATACACATGGTGCCTGGGGAGGGGCGACCGGGACCACACCCTGGCTGTTGCACTGGTTGCCCACACACAGGCCATGGGGCAGGTGGTAAATGCAGTGATCATGATGGCTCATGAGTTGCGGAGGCTGAAGGAGGTGTATCAAGCTTCTGCAGAACATGAGCTATCATGCCATGATGGCCCCCAGGAGGGGTAGTGCTACCAGTGGTTCGGGTGCAACCTATCCCTCTGCACTCCTGGGTTCCAAATGTTGCCACCACCTCAAGGGCACAGAGCATGATGATGGGGGAGCAGCCACTGATGCCAGTGTTGGCACTCTTGTGCCATGCCATATGGACATGAGTTCCATTTGTTAATGTTCCAGAAGTTTCAATGTACATATGTAAATACATAAGCTTATATTTTGGTTTAACTATGGCCTGGTTGTATGTTATTTTCTGTCATCAACTTGCATATTGGTACACACATAGCACTGTTTCCCTGGGTTTGTGACAGCCATACATGTGTCACAAACATGGTCCAGTCCAAACAGCCTACAGTGGGGGGTGGTTATGCGTAGTGTTGTATGCAACCTCCTGGGACCTCCCAGATGGCACTACCCTCACAGGCACAGTAGGAGATATTTTGGTTGCCATGTCCTGCACACTGGACTCACATGCCTGGGGACCAGGAAATGTCTAGGTGTGCATACATAAGGCAAAGGAGAGCAAGGCTCCTGCAGACAACACAGAGGACACAACGAGCAGAAGCACAACGATGACCACGGTGGCTAGGTGAACCTTTTATTGAAGATCCCCGACGCGTTTCGGCTTACGCCTTCCTCAGGGGGACTTATAAAACAGAAGAAATCATTATATTAAAATAATACATAATGTGATATAAAAACAACCAAGGCATGATAAAACACATAAAAATACAATGCAAAAGAAAATTAAAATTAAAACTGAATGATTTTCCAAAATGTTCTACACATAAAGTGTAAAAGCTTGACACACATAATAATTAACAAGAATGTGAAATTAATAACACAGGTACACTACCAAAAAACTGCCTCCAGTTTTGCAACTCATTCCTATAGATTTTGGGGTGCTGAATCCAGGAAAAATAGCCAAAATGTTCCATCACGTCACGTTTTCTTGCAAAATTAGATTTCTTACCCATATAAGGAATGTTCACATAATTTCTTTTTAGCCGACTGCAGTTTATTTTCTTGACCCAAAATAGAGGTTGTAATGGTTAACTAACTAGAAACACTCCCTCATGATATTTTAGAGTGTTTTGTATTCATTTTATACATTAACAGGACAATTGGGAGGCGGGGGGCTAAATCCAGTACTCGCGCTGGCGCATGTTCTTTCCTGTTCGCCTCGCCTCGTTCGCTCGCTCAAACACGGTGGTTACGACATGAACGTTCCTGTCAAATTTCAGTTTCTTGCAAGTTCATTATTACCTTTTGTTTGCTCAGTCGTAATCCAGCTTTATTCCGAAGTGGTTCACTACAGTTGTAGTTTGCAGTGCTGTGTATTTGTGATGGCTCACAGAGCCAGAGGTTGCGTCAACTCTCCGGACAGTTTTTGTTTTATTTGTGGGGAATATACCGTGAAAAAGCGGCAGAGGAACATTTCTGCATTTATTAAAAAAGTATATTTCGCCTATTTCGGTTTGAAGTTAGGCGATCAAGACAAACCGTGGGCTCCTCACAAAGTGTGCAAGACATGTGAGGAAGATCTATGCTTATGGATGAAAGGTAAAAAACAAGCATTTCGTTTCGGAATACCTATGATGTGGCGTGAAGGGATACAACTTAAAAAATAAGAAAGTAATAAGTTACCCCAACCTTCCCTCAGCAATTAGGCCTATGCCTCATAGCAACGAAGTATCTGTGCCTGAACCACCAAAATCTTTGGATCATATTTGTGTGGACGGTTCTGATCATGATGAGACTCATCAGATGGCTTTTCCCGATGAGTCCAGTACTTCCGAGTTTGAAACTGAACCAGATCCGAAACCTGAACTTTTCTCTCAAGCTGAATTGAATGATTTAGTCCGGGATTTAGGACTCCCAAAAGATGCTGCCCAACTGCTAGGTTCTCGGCTTAAACAGAAAAATCTATTGTCACCAGGAACAACTTTTTATTGGTACCGCAACCGCAAGACACAATTTTTGAAGTATTTCAGCAAAGAGGAAGATTTGGCATTTTGCAACGATATATACGGAGTGATGGAAAAGTTTAAACTCAAGTATGATCCTGCTGAATGGCGGCTGTTCATTGATTCGTCAAAAGACAGCATAAAAGGTGTTCTTCTTCATAATGGCAACACATTCGCTTCAGTTCCTATTGCTCACTCTGTTATTCTCCAAGAAAAATACGAGAATTTGGCCCTGATTCTTCAGAAGATTCGTTATGATGAGCATAAGTGGATGATTTGTGGAGACTTTAAAATTCTATCCATGCTATTAGGGCAGCAATCCGGTTTCACAAAATATCCCTGCTTCCTTTGCTTGTGGGAAAGCCGGGCCCGCGACCTACATTGGGGGAAAAAAGACTGGCCAATTCGGGAGTATTTGAGACCCGGTGAGAAAAATGTTCTTCATGAGAGCTTGGTACCTCGTGATAAAATTCTATTACTACCTCTCCACATTAAGTTGGGTCTCATTAAGCAATTCATCAAGTCCCTTCCAAGAGATGGTGAGTGCTTTCGGTACCTTTGCTCAAAGTTCCCCCGACTTTCTGAAGCAAAGCTAAAGGAAGGAGTGTTTGTTGGCCCTGATATAAGGAAACTCATTTCAGATGGAGCATTCGCTGAAACGATGTCTGAGAAGGAAAAAGAAGCCTGGGATTCCTTCAAGGATGTTGTTCTCAAATTCTTGGGGAACAGGCGGGATGAGAACTATAAGGATATTGTTGCCAGGATGCTCAATGCCTTCAAAGAACAAGGCTGTAACATGAGCCTGAAAGTCCATTTCTTGCACTCCCATGTGAACTACTTTCCCGAAAACTTGGGGGCGTACAGTGAAGAACAAGGTGAAAGGTTTCACCAGGACATCAAGGACGCAGAGAGAAGGTACCAAGGAAGATGGAACACCACTATGATGGCTGATTTCTGCTGGTTGCTGCTGCGGGAAACCCCAGATGAAAAATACGCCAAGCAGCGCACCAAGAGAAGCATTCGGGGGAAGAAGAAACGGGCCCACCAGGAGATTGATTGACCCAAGAATGACTTTAAAATCTAAACTGTGTTGACAAATATCGTGTTTTTACTAAACTTTGAAATAAAAATTTGCTAGTTATTACCACAGTGTCGGATCTCATTTATTAGAATTTTATTTTCACACCATCGGGTGTTTGTCTTCATGTATTGCAATGGTGCGGTTTGCGTTTTCTATTCTTACATACATACCTGTACAACATTTTTTGCACATTGCTTTGCTTTGTGTCTAACCTCGCTCTTATATGCTCAATGTTTGTGCACATGTATGTGGCTGGTTTAAGTGCAGACAATTTTGCTACCATCACAGTGTGTTTTGTTGACATTACTCTATTCTTATGTGCTGCCTTATTACAATTTTCTTTATTCTTATTTGAATAACTACTAAACAATTAGTATAAAGAATTCATCCAAGAAACTTTTATCTCGATCGCACTCAATCTGAAACGTTCACCTCAAACTGCTAACCCAATGTAGCAAAAAATCTGTACGTCATGGAGCAAATTGGTTACCAGATTTGGATTCAGCGCACCAAAAAACGTAAAAATCAATCGAAACATTAGAGGCAGTTTAAAAAAAAAATTTTTTTAGTGTACCTGTGTAATTAAAACAATGTTAATAACACAATACTACAAACACAATATAAACAAGTTAAAAATGACATGAGAGAGACGCAGGGCAGAGAGAACAGGCTACTCACTAAAAATGGCACCACAGTGTTGTGCAGAATCAGGAAACAATGTGGTCTTCGGTCTGATTCCTAATTATGTCACTAAACCATAGGGAATAAATATACAAGTCAATATAAACTAGTAAGAGAAAACTGAAAACCAGGATACTTAAAAACCATGTTGCTAGGTTCCTGTTATAATTGTGAAATCCAAATTATAGTTTAGTGCAGAAATACTGTAAAATCCCCCAATTGGAGGGTACTAAAAAACTTCGTTGTAAAATTATGGTTTCTTTATGCTCTTTTTTAATTAGAACTTCGATAAGATTTATCATAAAATCAAATTTTACTAAGAGGGACTTTAATTCATATTTACTCACGATAGGCAGAAAGGACTAAGACACAGTGTGTTCCCCTGAACTAAAACTACCTACATACTATGTATTATACTTAAAACCGCTACTTTTTCGCGCCGAATAGGCAGAATTAAAATCAGCCATCGCTGAAGGAATGTGAAACCTAATGACAATAGAAAATTGTATCCTGTGTAGCTGCCTTTGTGTTATTAGTCAAAAAACTTAAAAACAATGAATGCTCGGCAAGTGTTCCATTAATAACAATGCTAGCTGTAAGAACGTGGAGGAAATGACTTAATCAGTGACCCTGTATGTTCTATACCAAAAGTGATAGGGCACTATTTTCTTATATTAGTGGGGTCGTGCATAAGAGATTAGTTACTCTATATGACGTATTATGGACGCACGAAGAATTTAATTCAATCTGTGCCATCGTGCATCATCTGCTTGAAAAAACGCATTTCTGGAACATCGATCCCTATATATTTAAAAATGCTATACACACAAACTGTAAAAGCTAAACACACTTAATAAGAGAACGTGAAATAAATAACTAAAACAATATTAAAACGTTAGTAACACGATACTAAAACCGCAATATTAACAAGTTAAAATGACATGAGAGAGACGCTGAGCACAGAGAGTAGATTACTCACTCTAAAATGTACCACGGTGTTAAACAGATACAGAAGACACTGTGGTCTTCGGGCTGGTTTATAATTATACCACTGGATGAACAATTATAAAAGACATTTAAAAAATAAATAATAGATAAAAATAATAAATAAATAAACATCTAAAAACCAGACATCTAAAAAAACTTGGAACACTGCATATTGTGGCTACCTGTTGTGATTGTGAGATCCAAACTGGAGTTTGATGGGGAGAGACTTTAAAACACCCAAAGGAGGGTACTGTAAAACAATATTACAAACTTGTGGTTACTTTGTGCACTTCTTCTAATTAAAAAAACGATAATATTTATCATGGAGGTGAATTTTACTAAGAGGGACTTGAATCTATACTTACTTACGATGAGCAGCAGAGACTGTAATTCAATGTATTCCTCTAAAGCGAGTAAAACTGTATGCTGTATGTTGTGTCTTAAAAACGCTACTTTTTCGCGCCAAAATGGGCGGAGTTAACATCAGCCAATCGCTGTAGGAAGTTGTGATCCTAATGACCAAAAAAAACTATATATAGTGTTGTGGATTCTATCCTATATCGCTGCCTGTGCTAGTGTTTAAAAAAAATGTTTTAAAAAAATTTTATACAATAAATATATGCGCTCCGTTTAGAATGGTACTTGCTGTAGGAACGTGAAGAAGGTGACCTGATCGGTGTCATCATGTGTTCTATATCAAAAAATATTGGGGTTTAATTGCCCTGTATTAATGAAATAGTAGATGAAATTTAAACTATTTTATGTGATGTAAAAAGAATTTGATCGATCACTACCGCCGTGCATGTATAACTTGAAAGACCACCAATGTTACAAAATCGATCCCTTTATGCTCAAGAGATTGTACCATAGAGATTATTGCAAAAGGTAATGCTGGTCAATATAATGTGCACTGCTTGCCTCGGTGACGAGTGTGGACCTTAAAAATGTTATGGAAACCTCATTATAGTGCACTATGGTGTGCACAGCTCACGACATCAGAGACTGTTTTTTAACATTAACATCGCCCAATATAAATTGCATATAGACATTGGCCTTGCTTTACCCTTATGCGAAATAGAATACAAAACAAATAGCAGAGATTAGGGAAAAAGGTTATCCTTCATAATTTATCAATAAAAAACCTTTGATAATCTGAAAATGTTGAAATATCATCGGAAAATAATACCACCTAGCATATTACCTTCTGGTGAGATGTGACATGAATATGCAAACTTATTAAAACACAGACAAATCTGCCTCTTGATTAAGACCGTTGGGTTCCAAACTGTTAAATTCATAAATAAAACGCTGTTCTAATTTGAGGAGAGTCTTGTCTACATCACCCCCCCCCACCCCCCCGCCAATGAGGAAGGACTGTTTTTAAAACCACGTATTTTAAGTCCTGTATTGAGTATTGCATTTTTATCCAATGTGAAACTAGTGGGCGATCTGGGATCCCCCTTTGAAGACAACTTCTGTGTTCAATGATGCGGGTGCGCACCTGGCGCTTAGTTTTTCCAATGTAGACCAAATTGCAGGGACATAAAATTAAATAAATAACATTTTCTGTTTTGCAATTTGAGAAAGAGTGGATATATACCTTGTGATTAGTAGTAGGGTGAGTGAACAAGTTCTTAGCAGTGATACTGTGCGGGCAAACTGAGCAATTGCCACATTTGTAATGGCCTTTGATGTTAGGCAAGGGTTTGTGATATGTGAGAGCAGAGGGTACAAGGATGTTGGCCAAATTCGGGTTACGCTTATAGGCCACCATTACTTTTTTAGAAGCAAAGACTGGTAGGGAAGCTAATATATACCATTCCTGTTTTAAAATCCTAGTAATTTCATTGGAATAATTAGAAAACGTGAGGGGACAAACTACACAATCCAATTTATTGGCCTTATCTTCCTTTTTGAAAAGAGAACACCGGTCTGTTGCACAAGCCCGAAAATACGCTTTTTTAATGCACTTTTTGGGATAGCCACGCTGGCTGAATCTATGATTCATATCCGCTGCATGTTTTTGAAAATCTGATTCCCTGGTGCACAAACGCTTAATTCTCAAAAACTGACTAGTTGGCAAATTATATTTCAATGTTGTATTATGAAAACTATCATATTTCAAAAAGTTATTGCGGTCCGTGGGCTTGCGGTATAGATCTGTGATGAAGGCATCTGTGCCTTTCTTAATTAAAATATCTAGGTAGGCTATCTCAGTCTTGCTATACTGGCCTTCAAATTGTAAATTGGGATCCATATCATTGAGCCACTGAAAAAACAATTGTAACGAGACTTCAGTGCCATCCCAAATCATTAAAACATCATCGATATACCTCTTCCAGAGTCGTACATGTATCTTGAACGGGTTGAGGCTGAGAACTTCTTTTTCAAAATTAGCTACGTACAAGTTAGCGACATCTGGTACCATGGACGACCCCATAGCAACCCCTTTTATTTGCTTATAAAAAACCCCTTTAAAAGAAAAATAATTCTCACACATAGCTATAGAGGCAAGTTGTGTAAGATAAAATGTCGGAATTCGTACTGGTTTCTCTCTTTGTATTAACGTATTGGATAGTACTTCTAAGGCAGCTGCTTGTGGGATATTGGTGTAAAGTGAGTTGATGTCTAAAGTGACTAGGAACAAGTTTTCGTGATATCCAGAAAAATCTCGCAACATATTAATAACGTGTGTGGAATCCTGAACATATGACTCTGCCAACATGACAAAAGGTCTAAGAAAAACATCTAAAAATTTGGAGATCGGTTCCAAGAGGGAGCCTATGGTGGAAACTATTGGACGTCCCGGTGGATTATCTAAGGATTTGTGTATCTTAGGGATTATATAAATTGTAGGAGTAATGGGATGGGAAACTTTAAAATTGGACACTTCCTTTGAAGTTAGGTAACCCGCTTCCTTCCCAATGTAAAGGAGAGTATCTATTTTTTGTTGCAGAGATGTTGTAGGGTCATCATAAATTTTCTTGTAAAATGCTTTATTAGTGAGTTGTCGCATGATTTCGGAAATATAAGCTGTGCGGTCTTGTATGACCAGTGCTCCTCCCTTATCAGCAGGCTTTATTATTATTTGATTATTATTGCAAAGGTCCTGTAGCGCTGCCTTTTCTGCCTTCGAAAAATTATAAAACATCCTAGTTTTCTTCTTATATAATTCTTGAACTTTAGTTAATACTACCTTTTCGTAGGCAATAATCAGAGGATCATAATTGGATGGGGGCATCCAAGTAGAAGGTTTCTTAACAACTGACACATCATCTTGAATATTATCTGTGCCACTAAAATAATTAATGATCTTTAACTTTCTGAAAAACTTAAATAGCTCAACATGTGTACCGAATCGGTCATGCTTTTTCGTGGGCACAAAGGATAAACCTTTCTCTAAAACACTTTTCTCAAGTGCAGTGAGATGGTGCTTGGATAAATTTACTATACCACTTATAAATTCCAGTCCAGTCGCCTTCTGGACATGAGTGGGTGATCTCTGTCTTGCCCTCGATGAGGAGGAACTTGATGTTGCCTGTGATGCATTTGTGATTGATAAGGGTACTGCTGAAATTTCCACCCACTTCCTTTCCAGAAAGAGTCTATCTGAAAAACCCGATGTGGGCTACGATGTTCATGGTGAGCGGACGGGGGAACGGCGGAAAAAAGAGAACCAGAGGGATCTACGGGACGGTGAGAAGTTTCTTTCAATTGACGTCGGCACCTCTTCTGACTCCTTTCTACATTGGGAGAAAGGGAAGGGGACTTATCTCTAGACTTATGATGATTCCTGGAGTCATTCCTATGATGTGATCTAGGAGAGCGAGGGGGTTGAGGTTGTGTAATTGATGACTTTCTATTTGAGGTACTTCTTGGTCTTCTCTTGAAACCTGATCCTTCCTGTATCCAATAGTAGACTGTATTAGATTTATAATCCTCCTCATCCCTTCTTAGTTTGTTAAGTTTGAAATCTTTTATTTCCTTTTTATATTCTGTGGTGTTGCGATCGAATTTCCTTTTTTCTGTCTCAAAGTGAGAGTCTTGTGTTTTAAGTTTATCTATGGAAGCATCTATCAAAGGCTTAAGCTCTTCTGCCCTGCGTCTGGAAGTATTAACAATTAATATCATTAGATCCAAGGAACACTTGTTAAGAATTTTGATCCAGTCAGTCATAAAAGCTTTGTCATCTCTAAACATGCCCGGTGCCTTTTGCACCCTTAGTCCTCTTGGAATGATTTTCTTCCGGCAATACTCTAGGAGGGATGCGGCATGTAAGTCTTCCCTAATGTAGCGTTGGGTCATCTTGATCAAATTTCCCCATTCGGCTTCTAAGTCTGGTGTATCATCTTCCTCTGTAAAGAAGGGATCCTTGGGGAGAAGGGCTTGCAGTTCATCCTCCTTATAGCTCAGGATGTCCCTCCAGGGGGAAAACATAGCTCAAATCCGAAGATAAATCTTATCGAAGTTCTAATTAAAGAAGAGCATAAAGAAACCATAATTTTACAACAAAGTTTTTTAGTACCCTCCAATTGGGGGATTTTACAGTCTTTCTGCACTAAACTATAATTTGGATTTCACAATTATAACAGGAACCTAGCAACATGGTTTTTAAGTATCCTGGTTTTCAGTTTTCTCTTACTAGTTTATATTGACTTGTATATTTATTCCCTATGGTTTAGTGACATAATTAGGAATCAGACCGAAGACCACATTGTTTCCTGATTCTGCACAACACTGTGGTGCCATTTTTAGTGAGTAGCCTGTTCTCTCTGCCCTGCGTCTCTCTCATGTCATTTTTAACTTGTTTATATTGTGTTTGTAGTATTGTGTTATTAACATTGTTTTAATATTGTTTTAATTATTAATTTCACATTCTTGTTAATTATTATGTGTGTCAAGCTTTTACACTTTATGTGTAGAACATTTTGGAAAATCATTCAGTTTTAATTTTAATTTTCTTTTGCATTGTATTTTTATGTGTTTTATCATGCCTTGGTTGTTTTTATATCACATTATGTATTATTTTAATATCATGATTTCTTCTGTTTTATAAGTCCCCCTGAGGAAGGCGTAAGCCGAAACGCGTCGGGGATCTTCAATAAAAGGTTCACCTAGCCACCGTGGTCATCGTTGTTCTTCTGCTCGTTGTGTCCTCTAGGTGTGCATACATGACATAGTGGAGAAGACAGTAGCAGACCCAAGACAGATCTGTGGAACAAAGAAACTGAGTGTTTGCCAGTGGTATCTGAGGTTCAATGAGCACATCCACTGCTATGGTGAGGGGTGACCTGGTGGGTAAAGGTGTTCAGCACAAGGCCTGCAACACCAATAAATGACATGGTCCTAATGGAAGGATGGGCCAAAAATGTGTCAAACACAGTGCACATGTCAGGAATGGGGCAAATAGAGTATGGGCTGTGGAGTCGGGCAGGAACAGGTGAGTGGATGTGCTCATTTAAGGTGCGGGATGCATGTCATTCTGAGGAGGATCTCAGGGGATATGGAGGGGATAACTGTCTTGCCACACAATAGCAATGGCCTGCATGTCCATGTCATTTAGAATGGGGGGAGGGGGTATGGGACATATATAGGAGGGACAGGTGGGGATGTGATGTTGGCTACTTGAGGGGAGGGGTACCCATGACATGTCTACCTAAGTGTGGGTACTGGAGTGGCAGAGGGTATGGGTGTGAGGATCCATTATGTGGCCACAGCTTTTTTCTGTATCAGGCAGCAGCAGCACATCCCAGCAGCAATGGGAGGCGGCCAGGCAAGGACTTTGGGATGGGCAGGGTGGATGCACACATATGGCGAGATTGGACAGGGTGACAACAGCACAGTGCAGTCACCCAGAGCCATATAAAGGGGTGTGTGCACATGGGGAATGCATGCAATGGGGCTGTCCTGGACACAGGGCACCCCTGGGACACAGCAACTAGGCTTGTGCATACAGCAGAGGTTTACCAACACAGATATGCCTGATGGGGCAATGGGTGGGTGCAGATGAGGCACATGTGGCCCATAGTCCTCATGGCCCACATGGTCCCTGTCTGCCATCCTGTTTTTCAGCTGCAGATGTGACAGGGACTGTTGGGTGGCTGGTGTTTCCAATGACCAGGAGACAGCACCATTGGTACGGGCCTTTGCTACCAGGCACCTTCTGGAAAAACATGACCTCTATATGCATGATCCAGTGTCATTCAGAAGTGTGTGTGATGTTAACCCTGGGAAGGGTGTAATGCCATACAGTACATGTCTGCTGTGCCATCGCCATCTCTGCAATATGCATTTGTTGCATGACCACAGCAGCTATATGTGTGGACTGGGGGATGGTCGACAGGTACATATGATGCATCTGAGGCAGCATGTCATGCCCTGCACATTTATGTGTACCCCTATATGATCTGGACAGTGCCCCATTCCCCCACGCCAGGTGTGCTAGCACATACATGGGAAAATGTGCAGGGAATATGTTTGGTGTATGGTGCATGGACATATGCCTGCTGGTGCAGTCCAATAGGGTAATTTGGCCATGGCCATTACATCACACATGCTGTTGTATCACACACATGCTACATTACTCACCATCTGTAGATGAAATCAACTCCTCCTGCAGCCACTGGAGATATTCTGGCCGCCTCCAGCGAATCTCCTGACCCTTTTTCTGCAGATCCTCCACCTGGGGGAGCAGGGATAGATGCAATCTGTGGTGTTCTAAACATACCAGTGGCAACACAACTGCAGACCACTCATGGGTAAGTGTTTTGTCACAGTATTCTGGTTGCAGGCTGCAGCTAGCTGGGCCCTTTAAGGTTGCACATTACCACCCCCTTCATGGCCACACATCCGTCACTGCTGGGCAGAACCTCCATGTCATCACACAGACATGTCACAGAGATGCCCATGTTGCCACATTTGTGCACCTGCTTTGGGTCCTACCTTTGTACTGCATTCTGTCTTGTCACAGATCACTGTGAGGGTGTCACATGGCACATGATGTGGGCCATGTGGCCAGTCTGAGAGGTTATGTGCCATAGTTGTCCCACACCGTTGCTCTCACACCTCAGCCATGTCCCACAACATCTTTCCAACCATCATGTGCACATGTGTGCGCTGTTTACACAGACTGACCTTATGTGTTCTGTGACAGATATCCATGGCCACTACCTGTTTCAACCACCATGTTTGTGTTCTGATGTGAGGTAGCACTGTTCTCCATTTTTTGGGATTAGGTAGGTGGATGGATTTTGGCATTTTGCAGTGCTGTGAATCATTCTGGCAGAATTGACTACTTGTGGGTAGCATATGCATGTGCATACAGGTTGGCATTCCAGACATTATATGACTGATAGCTACATCTGACAGATGTTGGTGCATTTGGGGACAGGGTTGATGATCACAGATGGTGAATTATAGCCTGTGGCTACACCTGGTCAGCAGTGTCATGCTGTATTGTTGGTCATATCTGCACACACAGTCAGCCATCTGCTCATGGTCCGGTTTGGTTGAGGTTTTACGGAGATGCCAGTTCAGTGCCTTGTCAGGCTATTCCTCATCTCAGGATCTGACCTTTGGTGTTTGTCTACATACAACCTACAGTGTGACTGCAGGATCATTTTGATACCCCTGATTAGCCACAGTAGTACTGGCCAGCTCTCAGTAAAGCCTATGCTACAGTTCCTCATAGGGGGCTTGTCAGTAAGTAAACATCCTTGGGATGGGTCCCAGGATGGTGAATGGGATCACAAATGGGTTGTCTGACAGATGACAGAGGGCGATGCTAGACAGAACTCACTTGGATGAAAAGGTGGTGATTAGCGGTGTGCCCCAGAGTAAGGTCCTGAGACCTATAACATTCTATGTATATGTGACTGATATTGCTCAAGGACTGCATGAAAACATCTGTCCTCTTGCAGAATACACATAGATGTCAGACAGAGTGTATCCCCCTGAGGGAGTGGATAACATGAGGAGAGATAAGCAAAAGCTGGCAGAATGGTGTAATGTTTGGCAGTTCCACTTTAAAGTGAAGAGGTGCACTGTCAGGCACTAGGATGCAGAACTACAAGGGAAATGTATGCAATGGGGGTGAGAGGTTGGTGTGCATGAACCAGGGGACATACCTCGTAGAGATAGTTTCTGAAGAATTGATGGTGGCAAAACAGCATGGCAAGGTGATGGCAAGAGCCAGAAGCATGCTAGGTTGCATACAGGGAGTTGTTAACAGCAGAAAGGAAGAGGTACTAATGGCACTGTACAATTCACTGGTGAGACATCAATTGGAATACTGTGTTCATTTTTGCAGACCATCTCTCACAAATGTCATGCAAAGGCTGGAAACAGTTCATAGTACAGTAGGCCAAATGATTTGGAGCCTGCATCAGAAGACCTATGAGAAGAGTCCCGAGGACCCACATATGTACACTCTGGAGGTGAGGAGGGACAGGGGAGATATGAATCAGACGTTCAGAAACCTGAAGAGAATTGATGTAGAACAAACCTCCTCCCAGGACATGGGAGCTACAAAAGTATAGTGTATAACATATAGCTGCATGGGTATAAACCCCAGGCAATGTCTGGAAATACCTTTTCAATGAAAGGGTGGGGGATGACTGGAATGGCCTCCCAATGGAGGTTTTGGGGGCAAATACAGAGACAGAACTAAAGATGGCATGTGACTGACCCAGTGGATCCCTATCTAGCAACAGCATGTAATCAAACATAACATTACCATCGTTTCTATCTTGGTAAATTGGGGTGACCTACACGGAGCAGTAGCTGCGCCAATATTTGCCGCCTTGCTGGGCAGACTAGATGGATTAGACTGTTCAGTATCTGCCATCATCTGCTATGTTGCTATTTTAATATGCTATGGACACATTGTATGGGACATTGTCAGATCGCAGTGGGAAAAAGTTGCAAGACCACAGGTCGTCATCCCTCTTACTATGTCACTCCTAAGTACAGTCTGGTCCATACAATGGTGCACAAATGGAACATATTGCTATGAATAGGCTCAGTCACATGTAACCTATATGTAATGACAGGCCCCTGACTCTGCTCCAGTACTATGCAGGCAACATGCTGATCACTGTGCACTGTACTCACATCACAGACAAGGTTGTACAGATATATGACTCCAGGATCTATTTGGGACCATATTAGAACCTCCTATGATCCCATATTTTGACATTCATTCCAGGCTAACACACTGCAAATAATGTGCCACCGTACAAAGGTGGACACAGGGGCCACACACCAGGACCCACAGACCTGCCAGGGAGGTCATTGATGTAGATTATGAGAAACAGATCAACATTAACAAACAACGGCTGCATGGATCCACAGTAGAGATGGGGACATCAGTTTGTGAGGGCACTTTGTCCCATTGGCTCCACAGACTGGGGCTCTATGGAGGCTCACATATGTATCCCTGCCATTGCACATGGGAAACTTTGAATTGTGAGGGACACACATTTAAGGTTTACACCACAGCATGTCGTGGGACTGAGCTTTGGGACTGCAGTGCATAGGTGGACTGGTTTATATGCCTCATTCATGCTTCAGCTGCATGCTGCATCACAGCAAACTACATCTGCCATGTTCCCAGATGCTGTGTGCTGCTATTCTGCCTGTGGTTTTGAGCAAGACACCAGCAACTGTGCCTTTGTTCATCCATCCTGTTTTCTCCCTGCCACAAAACTGTGTTGTCATGGCATGAGAGGCAAATGCAGTCACTCCTTGCAGTGGGCACTACCACGGGTAGCCACGTGCACTGGGCCTGTGCATAGTATGCACATTTAGGGAGTGGGAGCCCAGTAGCACATTGTAGATCTGTTCATACTGCTAGACTATTACATGCATGCACACTGGATAGCTGCACCTCACGCTCTGCGGGGCACATATCCCCACCACATACTGTCTAGACCCATTTACAGTAGGAATTTTGTTAAATACCCCTGGATTGCATGTAGCTGCACACTATGCCTGAATTATTGCAACTCACTTCACAGTACATGCACTTGCCACAGCTATCTGACTGCAAATGCTCGACTTGTGGGATTTTCTATCATGCCTTACATTGGCCATTTACTCCTTTTTAGCTCTGCATGTGGGGATCCCTCTCTGCTATGTGGCAGGTTGCACCTACTGCTCCTGGTTAAAGCTGCTCTGGTACAGCCATGACAGTTATTTCTATCAATGTTAATCCACATGCTGGCCTTGCTCCTGCATCTGCTGACTCAGTCGCACACTGACCTTGTGCTTGGCATAACAGAGCTGCTGTACATTTCCATGTTGTCATGTGCATTGTTAGAGTTCTTGTGGGCCTGATATCATGTGTGCCTGACGTCATGTGTGCATATGTGCACCTAGCTATCTGAAGGCTCTGTGATTTACTGCACAGCTGCATTTACAATTTCATTGTCAGGCCATAGTTTGTGTACATGAGGGTTAGCATAGATAACTGTGGATGATGGCTCCCATGCAGGGTCTGTGACTGTGCTGAGAGGCACATGTGGTGAGTTGGTGAGTTGGTTGGATTACAGACAGAGTGTGCTTCCTTCCTTACCTATTGTGACAGTGGGCTCTGGCTGACTGGGATGCAGGGTGGATTGGATGACGAGGGAGAGGAGTGTACATGTCATAGTTCACAATGACTGAGATGGACCTTGTGACTGCAGTGAGCCATGCATGCCATTGAGAGGGGGAGGGGGGAATGAGATCCACAGATCATGTCCTAGAATGGTATGTTGACATAAAAAGAATTGAGTTTAGCTATGGTGATTCATGGACTGGCTTTGGACTTTCCACTCTACAGTCATGCACAAAGTGACCTTAGGTTTTGAACCATAGGGCTGCTGGATACAAGGGCCATAAAGGTATACTTAGGTGTTCCATTCAAGGTGCATGTGGGCATGTGTTGGTGTATTCCTATTTGGACATAGCTGACTGCTACTCCTGTGACATACTGACAGACATGCACATACACACATAATCACAGTCATATTGATGCACCGTACAAGAATGGAGCTAGTATACTTAATCTACTGTCATAAACTATCTCACAATTCCTGCCTGCCACTCTGGTCCCAATCTCAGCTCAGCTATTGTTAAGGTGTGCTCATTGTGTAGGAGCAGGTTGTGCACTCTGATGTTGACAGCTGCTCAGTGTGCCAGTGGTGTCAGCCTGACACTGCATGCAGATGTGGATAGTGGAGTCTGTTTGGTGAGTGCTTGTACCATTATTGGCCAATTCTTTGGTGGTTGCACATGTTGGTGTTGTACCTGCACTGTGGGAGAAAATTTAGCCATAGGAACATGGAAACATAATCCACAATCAGTACCCAAACCCATGACCCTCTGCTTTGTTACACACCAAATGTGTGGGTGCACTACAGTGCTGCTGCGTTGCTACCACTGTCCATGGTGATTGCATGCTTCCCATCAGACAGACCGTGGCAGACGTAATGTGTATGGTGCACTGGATCTGGCCATGGCTTTTGTCTGTTGCATGAAGATGTCACTCCCTCCTCCCTTACCCCCCACACCATGCTGACATGCCCATGTGCCATCAGTGTTGGTGGTGCCTGTTCCCAAGCCCACCAACTTGTGGCTAGGTGGGTACCTAGGGTGCAGGCTCCATGAGGGGCGGAGGCATACATGAACAGACACGCATCCCCCCCCACATCACTCTGCTTCTCCAGAGTCCCCATCACCACCTGGCAATGTTATGTCTCTTTGACCTGAGGAAGGGACAGCTGTGTAGTGTTAGGTTAGAGGTCTGGAGAAAATTGTCTGCAGTGGGAGAGGTAATCGTTGTTCAATTGTCTATACCATCTGAATGTTGTAGGACTATGGGACAAGCAATGCAGCTGCAGTGTAGGCCATTCTGGACCAATATGTAAACATATATTGTCCTTCCACATATCGTCACACCCTGCGCTTCATTACCAGAACATGTGAAATAGGCTGCTAGTGTACTGGGTTTAATATATGTTTGGCCAGGTTCCTAGGGAAGGTCCCTAAAGCATTGTTTGTGAGGACCCCGGATTTGCACTACGTGCCCCATTGCAAGCATTGTGGATCATGTGTCTTTTGGGGTACCTATGCCCTAGTTTGGACACTATTGGTCACAGGATACTGGGCATGGACCTTGGTCAGACATAGTCTTGCATATTTACAGGTCTTCTATTCGTATATGCCACCTAGGCAGCCACCTGGTCCACCCTATGCCCTTGCAGCCCCCACTGCATGATCCACATGCACCCTCCTATGCCTCATTTGCACCATCAACATAGTGCCCTTTCATACCTGGCCACTATGCTGTTGCTGCAAATAGTGCACTACTATCATTTTCTTGGGCTCACCTGTCTGTGCAACACATTGCAGATGTTTAAATAGGCTCTCTCTCCTCAAAGTGCACAATTACCAACAGGTTTTCACTCGGGGTAATGTTCCTGGTGTTAAGGTGACAGCGTTAAGGGAGCCAGGCCTTGTTCATGCCCACTCCCCACCCATTGACCCCTACTCTCCACCTACTGTCCGCCCATAGGGTGCTTTATGCTGCCGGTCTCATTAGCGAGAGCTAAGGCGGTGTTTTATGCATGTTAGGGGTACAATTGCACTGTTAGCACGTGCTGAAGGCACATTTTCTCCTTTACCACAGTTTAGTAAACGCCCCTAAGATTATAAAAAAATACTGGCACCTATACATATTTATTCTGCAAAAAAAAAAAAGTAGACGTACATTGCTCATACGTCAAGGAACAAATAAAATGTGGTTCTCTCTTTTTGAACATCAATTCTGCGTCCAATGAAACCACTCCTCTCACAATAGGTGCAGAGCAGAACTAGGATATTTCACCATAGTGCCCAATATACAAGAAAAAAATTAATCCAATTCTGGTGTCATCTCATTAACAGCCTCTCCAGTACCAGGCAGATTATGAACTAACACAAAACCCTACAAAAGTCACTGAAGACCTATAAAACAAATCTACCATGCCAACACAGCCCTCTTACTCCATCTCTCTATCCTTCCCCAGCCACTTATTCCCCATTCATTAATTAACTCTTCTCCGGATCTATCGCCTTTCTCTCCTGCTCTGTCTTATTTCCCCTCTCTCCCCAATCTCATGCCTCTCCCCTTTTTCTCATCCTATTCCCCCATGCCCAGTATTCCCCCCCTCTCCCTCAACCCATGTTCAGCATCTCCCTATCTCACTCCACCCCATGTCCAGCATCTCCCCTCTCTCTCTCTCACTCCATGTCTAGCAGCTGCCCTTCACTTTGTGTCCAGCAACTGCAATTTATCCCCCTATGACCCCCTACCCTAGGAGTGGAGGAGTAGCCTGGTGGTTAGAACATTGGCTTGATAACTAAGAGACCAACATTCAATTCCAACTGATACTCCTTGTGACCTTGGTCAAGTCACTTAATACTCCATTGCCTTGGAAGAAGGTCCTGGCAATCTACTTCTAATTACACTACCAAGAAAACCTAGGCATCAGCATGAACTCAAAGGCACACCTTGCTTTTTGACCCTTACCCTGTGTTCAGCAGCCACTTGCCCTCCATTCCTTTATGATCCCTATGCCATGTCAAGCCTTTGCTCTCCATCTCATCTCCAGCAGTTGCCCACTACCTGTGTCCTGCATCCACCTTCTACCACCCCACATTGTGTGTTCTGCATCTGCCCTTCACCTCCCTTTCTGTCCAGCATCTATCTACCTTATGCCTTCCCCTCCACACTTTCTATTCAGTATCTGCCCCCACTTTGTGTCCAACATTTGCCCAATATTTCCCTTTCAGCCAGTCCACCCCCTCTTGATGTTCTTCTGCCCATTTCCCTTTCAGCTATTTCACCCCCCATCCCACCCCCACACCTTTATGTTCATCTGCACAGCATTTCCCTTCCAACCATTCCACCCCCTTCCCCCTTCATTTTCATGTTCCCAAAATTTCCCTTCCAGCCATTCCACACTCCCCCCCCCCCCCCTCCGGCAGCTGCCACTACTTTTGCTGTGTCAGCAGCAGCAGCAGTGGTGTTTGATCTAGAAAAAGAAAAATACTTCCCGCGGCTCTATGTACATCTGTTCTAGGAAGTGCAGTCTAGTCCCGCCCCCTCTAATGCAAAGCATGCGTCTAAGGGGAAGGACCACACCAGCCTTCTCAACTCAGGGAGGACTGTGGAGTTTTTTGCTTCTCATTGAAGATGGCCAATGCCGCTGCACACACAGAAAAAGCAGTGGGGGGGGGGGGGAGGCTATAGCTTTTCTGGTGTAAGAGCCAACTTCTTGGGGGGGCAATGCCCTTCACACTCCCCCAAACTTTGCCTATGGAGATATAACCTCATAGAGAAACTATAGAAATTCTCAACTTTACTCAGAGTGATTCTGCTGAATTTTCAAACAGGTGGGGGCCTATTCCGCTTCCTGCATGTCTGCCTGCAGAGCCCAGCCAAAACCTGTATGTGCCCACCCGGACATACAGCAATGGCAGAATCGGGGACATTCATGTCCATGTGCTCCCTGTATGCTGAGGAGATTGACGTACAGGGAGCTGCCCGTCCCCACACCAGAACGCCATTGCTGGGCCAAGGGAACAGTGGCGTTCTAGCACCATGGCAACAAGCCAACTACATGGCAGCTCGGAATGCCATGGCCCACATTGGCCCCTTCAGACCACTCTCCAGGTGGCACTGGAGGCCCCCATGGCTAGATTGTGGCTGCAGGGGCATAGCGCTGCCAAAGATACTGGGTTCCGGGTTGTGCGGTGCCTGCAATGAGAGGTCCCAGGACCTATTCCACTGTTGTGGTGGAATAGCCGGAATATCCATGCCAGTGCCAGGATACATATAGAGGCCTTTCCTCAATAGCTTCCATACGTCCTGGCACCTGGCCACTCCCCCGCTCTGCCCCTGCTCCGTCCCATCCCACCCACTTACAGCATTCCCAGCTCAAAAATTGTATATGTGCAGGGAGCACTGCCAGCAGATTATGACATGGGAGCTAGGCACAAGCTGGACATCCAGCCTGCATGTTGAACGCCGCTATTCACTGCTCAGATTGCCACCTTATTTGTATAAGTTTAATTCTGCGTTTTCCTTATAGACATGGATTCACCTCTGACACATAGAATTGTGCTTTTCACAGTGACTAGTTTTTAAAAAAGTATAATGAACATTAAACAAACCTACTATGATTTCCCATTTTGGATTTCTAAGATTTTAGAGAGAAAGAGTGAGAAAGCAATTCGGGTTTGATTACACTTGACCAGGATTCTATTTCCTAAATTGCGAGGCCCATAATCCTATTTAGTCCACATCAGTGGAGTTAAAGTTCTGATAGTTTCTTTTATTCTAAACTGCTGGCTGATTCCAGACAATGGATAGCAACAAAATTAGCATCATTCAGTCCTCTATTCCTCGGTCTATCAAATAGCTTTTGCAAGCTATATTACCCTTGGTCTATAGTACACTTGGTTTCACTGTACTTGTACAGATAGAATAAGAGGAGCAACAAGGGTCTGATGAAGTGCCCTCACTGATATGATCTTGGCACTTCCCAAATCCCTGAAAGCAATTTATTCAAATTGTGAATATATTTAGGGTCTTGACATGCTGGTATGTTATGACTATTGCATGCTGGTATCTGATGTAATATATAAGTATCCAGATTTCTGCCAATTTGTGAATATATTAAAGTAATGTGAAATATAAAGTTATATTTTTAGATAGAGTAAGACAGATTTTTCCAGGTTCGTGTAATTTCTAATGACACCTTCTTATCTGTTCTTGAACAGAGTAAATTGAAAGGCAGAGGCACTAATGCAAATTTTGTTTGATAAATGTGCTCCTCTTAGGAAAATAGTACGATACTATATGCTAGCTCTTTATCGGGTCAAAAACGCATGATAAATGAATGATTTTATTATACTGGGTGGGATCTCATCTTAAAATGCAAATGTGAATGTAAATGGAGAATAATGAGCGGCTTAGCTATTCCTGTACTATGCAAAAAATATTGAACTGATTTTATCACAGAGTTTGGTTCATAGTCTATACAGTAGGTTGGCATTATTTCAGGAAATCTAGATGATACAAGTGTATGGTGTGGAGGAGTAGCCTAGTGGTTAGGGCAACTGTCTCATACCCAACAGATGAAGGGGTTCAATTCCCACTGGCACACCTTGGGCAAGTCACTTTACTCTCCATTGCCTTGGAAGAAAAGGCTGGCAATCTACTTCCAGTGATATATTGCCAAGAAAACCCAGAGGTAACTGGGTTGCTATGAGTCAACACTGACTTGATGGCACTTAACAAAAATATGATACAAGAGGCTCCACTTCAAACATTTGCCTTTTTAGCCAATATAGAGGCAGCAGACATGCTTGGACTACAGATTTTCACATAACAAAGCAGCTGAGGGAGAAGAAGAGACACAGAAAAAAATGAGACATTCTAAGAGACCAGCATTTGCCTGGCTTTTGTCACACAGGAAGAGAGCAAGAAAGAGGATCGAGAGTACAGGAAGAGATCCAAGCAGAGAAGAACAAGGATCTTCAGAGAAAGAACAACTCCATTTGACCATGACATCAAATGAAAGTAGATATGACAATGTCTTGGGGTTTCTTTGTATTTCTTTATTATTTATGGTAGGGTTTTGGTTTTAGATGTACATCTCTTTCTGCACAGACATTAGCAGTCACAGATTTTGTTCTTCCTTTTTACTCAAGGTCATCCACACCTTCATAAGAACATAAGATATGCCATACTGGGTCAGATCAAGGTCCATCAAGCCTAGTATCCTGTTTCCAACAGTGGCCAATCTAGCTTACATGTCTGTGCAGCACTGTGTACGACTTGTAGCGCTATATAAATGCTCAGTAGTAGTAGTAGTAGAAATAGGTTACAAGAACCTAGCAGTTTCCACAGAAGACAGCAGTACTGCAACATATCAAATGTGGCAAGAACATCCCATGACACCAAAAGAGAGACAAAGGGCGCTAACAGTGGTCTGAACACTAAAGGTCTCCATGAGAAGGAAAATCAGCACCAACACTGGAAAGATGACCCCAAGGCACCAGAAGAGGGCACAAAGTGGTACCAACATTGTCAGGAACACTCCAAAGCATCAGGGGAGGGACAAGCAATGCCAGCACTGACAGGAACATGCAAGACATTAGGAAAGGGGCAAAGTAGCTCCAGTATTGGAATGAAGACTCTCAAAGTACCAGGAGTGGTATAAAGCAACACTTGCACTGGCAGGAAGATCCCAAGGCACCAAAACAGAGGTATAGCATAACTGACATTGGTTAAAAGATTCCAAATCCTCTGGGTGGGCAGCAAAGAAGAATGAACAGGATTAGATTAGAGTCAGAGCTTTGGTGGGGAAATGAACCTGTTTGAGTGGTCCATGAAGAAGTATCTGAGTATCTCCATAGACAGGTTTGCCTATAGGAATTACAGTAGTTAATATAAAAAAAGAAATCTAAATAAAAGAACTCTAAGATCTACCAAATATATTCCCCAGTAACAAAAATAGATCCCAAAATGTCCAACTGGCGAAAACTATTTTTTGTTGGAATATTTGTCTTGAGGAGCAATACCTCTTGGAACAAATTTTCCTTTTTAATCGTTTTAAGGTTTACCAGAAAACTAGTGAACCACAATGAAAAGTGTATTCAAACACAATTATGTGTGAAACAACCCACACTTTCAGCAATGGCTTTAAAATCTCCTATAGCAATTATATCCAGAACTTCTATGCAGATAAATCAAGAGTACTTAGCTTTGTTAGCTTCCTGCAATATCCAGAGTTATCATTCCTCCAACAAACTAAATACATGGAAATAAAGAGTATATAGACTTTTTGCCTTCATACAATATCCAGAGTTATCATTCCTCCAACAAATACAGCACTGCATTTAGAGCCCAACAAAACCTTTCAGAACTCTGTCTCAACACTCAACCGGAAGTAACTCTTACGAAAGTGCCTCTTACTTGCTTGCAGTCCCAAAGTGAATAAATCTGAATCCTTTCCCAGCTGTTTTTAAAGGCAACATATGCCATCAATAAGGAAGTGGCTCATTCACCATGAACCAATGAAATGTATCTTCTCTTTCACGGAAGGCTTCACCAATCAAGTTCCTGATTCAAGCCAGTCAGTGATACCATAGCTAACTTGAAAATCCATGATATTTGTAATTAGATTAATTGGAACAGACAAACACCAGATTTACTTATTCTAACATCTCCTCTAGTAAACGACAGGCATTAAAGGAAATGAAACAGCGCATGGACATAGTTATTCATAGATAAATCAATCCAAATTATCCCAAAAAAACCATCAAGGGCACAAAATAGCTGGGTGGATGGGATGGATTATGAAACAAGAGAGTGTTTTTCTGTACTAAACATCTCCAAAAATACTTGTTATGTACACGGTGCCAAAAATACATAAGTCAATGTCACAGTCACCAGGCCGTCCCATAATTTCCTGTTCTGGGTCGGTTCTTGAGCTTCTGTCACAATTTTGTGATTGTTTTCTGCCCCAGCTGCCTCTTCAGTATGTTCCTATATAAAAGACACTACACATTTTTTTAATCAGCTTGATCAGCAATCACAATCTGTTTCTTTCAGGTATATGGTCACATTAGATGTGCAAAAATGGTACACCAATATTGACCAATACACCAATGTGTAGCCCTTAAATCAGATATCTAAGGGTGCCCTCAGTTCATGTAAGGCCTACTGGCCAAGGACACTTGTGATATAAAGCTACTTGGAATAGAAATACTTTGATTTGCAGGGACCTGGTCATACCTGAGTCTCCTACTTTAGAAGCAAAGGTATCATTTAAAGTTACAGGGACCTTTGCACAGTAGGCAGATACAAAGAAGTTAAAAGTTCAGTTTGACTATTTCTGCATCCATTGTTTGAATTGTCTGCAAGCCTGCTCATAGGGCAGGGCTAATTAAATTATCTTACAGCCCTTCCACAAGTACCTGGTCAACCCTAGTCTTCACAGCTTCCACAGCTTCCAGAGCCTCCACACAGCTAAGCTTTCAGCCTTGTATCTTTTTTGCCTGTCTTGTTGTTGTTGCTGCTGCTGCTGATATAGAATTTAACTGTTGGTTATATATTCACTTTTGGGAATATTCTGACTGCCTACATTCCTTGTGTAGCCCTTAAATCAGATTTCTAAGTTTGCCCTCAGTTCATGTAAGGCCTACTGGTGAAGAACACTTAGGTTCCCACCCACCCTACCCCTCACCCCACCCACCCCAGGGCTGCATTGCCTATATAACAGTCACATACATTGACATCTATCCTTTTAATTTGGTGTTATGTCCACCTTTTCTTCTTCTCTTTCTAGGACCAAGCATGTCTTGTATCAGTGCAATAACTGTGGTGCCTTTATTCTCAGCAGAATCATCTGGAATCTAAGAGCTTGTCCTATATGCCTCAAGTTAGCCGCCATGCATAAAGAATTGACTCTATTAAGGGAAGAACTAGGCTGCAATGAAATGCACCTCTTCTAGGATACAAACCAAACAAAGTCCACCACCACTCCCACAAAGAATAAAACCTCCCAGGAACAAATGGATCACAGTGGGCTCTGGTAGATTGCGACCTGTAATGCAGAAACACCCAATACATCATGAGATATTCCTGCATAATGCCTTCTCTGCTTTGGTTAATGAGGGTGCCCAATCCATGGAAACTGAAGGGCCCTTAAATGAGACAGTCAATGCCCAATCTCCTGATAAAGCACCAAATATGAAGAAAAAGTCACAGAACAGAAAACTACTACTGCTACTTGGTGATTCCATCATCAGAGGCACCAACTTGGGAACACAGTTCAAAGGAGAGAAGATAGTCAAATGCCTCCCAGGCTTGTCAGCTAGGAGAAATACAAACCAAATTGTTGATGCAGTTAGCACTGAAAGTGAACACTCCAAAATTGATGTTGTCATCCACTTGGGTACAAATGACCTGGCTATAAACAGTGCCTCTACAGTTCAAAGGGACTTCCAAACTCTGGGAGAGAAACTCAAGCCCATTGTTAACACTGTAGCATTCTCCGAAGTTCTACCTGTTCTTGGTAAGGGGACAGAAAGGCTACATCACATAAACAGCTTTAACACATGGCTCCAGACCTGGTGAAAACAAGAAGGATTCAGATTTATAGGCGACTGGGGAAACAGATGGACCAACAAGAGACTATGCTATGCTGATGGACTACATGTCTCTGTTGCAGGGGAAAGAATCCTAAGTGAAAAATTCAACCACACATCAAAGACAAGTGGGAAGAAGTGGGCAGAACAAAATCAATGCAAAATACATCAAATGCTGGAAAGCAATTTATTTTTTATTTATTTATTTAACAATTCTTATATACCGCGCTATTTGTTATCAGTGCGGTTTACATTCAACAAGAGCTCAGTGCAGTCAAGACTGTTTGAGTTTACATTATAACAGAGTTAGAACTTGAACAATACAGGGTAACTATTTACATGTTGCGATATCTTTAAACGATATAAATACAGATTAACTATATACATGCTGAGATTGGTCAGAATAGATGGAGAATACATGGTAAGTATATACAGGTTGACATGGAGTACTAGAATTACATGGTGTGAATAGATGTGAAGTGTTTATGGGTATGAGTGTGATTGTTTAAAGCCTGAGTGTTATGTTGGGAGTGAGGTGTTTGTGGGGGGTGGAGGGAGATTTCTCTGGGACGGGGAAGCTGATTGAGCAAAATGTAGTAGAAAGAGATGGTGCTTTATTGCCTTCCGAAACTGTAGGAGGTCTTTGATTGTTCTTATTTCTGGTGGGAGGTTGTTCCAGCATTTCGGTGCGTAGTGTGAGAAAGCTCTTCTCCTGGTTGTTTGGGTGCACTTTGTGGAGTCTTTAGGGAAGGTCAATGTGTTGTCTGTTGCTGTCCTTCTAGATCTGATTTGTGGAGTTGGTGTAATAAGGTTCTTGAGAGAAATGGGGGCTATGTTGTTGTTTATCTTAAAAGTTATCAGTAGGATCTTGTATGTTAGCCTGCAGTATATCGGTAACCAGTGGAGCTCTTGAAGTATTGGTGTGATATAGTCTGATCTGGATAGACCACAGAGGAACCAGGCAGCAGTGTTCATAGCTAGTTGAAGGGGGTTGAGGGTGTTCTTTGGCAGACCATATAGAATTACGTTTGCATAGTCGAAATGTGGTAGTATGAGGGCCTGGAAGATGGTGCGAAAGTCCTTGGGGGGTAGCATGGGTTTGAGGTGTCGCAGTGTTCTGATTTTGTTGTAGATTGATCTGGTTATAATTTTGATGTGCTCCTTAAAGTCAAGGTGCTGGTCCAGTGTGATTCCGAGATATCGTATGGTACTTCGAATGGGAAGTTCTGCATCTCTTACTCTTATGATAGGTGGAGGGGAGAAATTCTTGTTCCTTGATATAAATAGAACTTCAGTTTTCTTGAAATTTATGTAGAGGTTTTGGGTGAATAGCCAGTCTGTAATTGCGTTGAAGCAGTTGACAAGATTGGATAAATCTGGGTGTTTGACTTTGAACGGAGTAAATAGTAGCACATCATCAGCGTAGATTAGTGTAGAGATATTGAAAGAACGGATAAGATTGCATATCGGCTGCATGTAGATATTGAAAAGTAGAGCGGATAAGGATGAGCCTTGTGGAACACCTTGTTGTTGGTGAAAAGGTGCCAAGGTGTGAGAGCCAACCCGGACTTGTTGCCAGCGATCAGATAGATAAGATTTACACCACTCCCAGGCAAGGCTGTGAATACCCTTGTCGTGGATGTGGGTGAGTAGCTGGTTGTGATTGACGGAATCAAATGCAGCTGAGATGTCCAGGAATATAAGAGCGAATCCATTTTCTGCATTGTCAATTCCTTTGTTAAGGTCATTGATGAGGATGGTGAGAAGTGTTTCAACTCCATGTGATTCTCTAAACCCGTGCTGGCAGGGGTCAAGAGGGGCTGCAATATCTATGTGTTGTTGGATCTGTCTATAGACCACCTTCTCGATTATTTTGGCAAGTAGAGGAATACTCGAGATTGGGCGGTAGGAGTCTGGTTTCATAGGATCGAGTCTGCTGTTTTTTATGAGTGGTGTTATTGAGGTTTGTTTCAGGAGTAGCGAGAATGTTCCCATTGCAAATGATAGACTAATGATATTTAGCAAGATTGGGCTGAGTTCAATGAACACAAATGCAAGATTGGGCTGAGTTCAATGAACACAAATGCTCGAAGATCAACAAACAAAGTTCCGGATCTGGAAGCCCTAATGGTGGAAATGGACTTGGACATTGTGGCCATTACAGAAACATGGTTTAATGAATCGCATGATTGGGATATAGCCATAGCTGGCTATAATCTATTCAGAAGAGACAGAGAAAGTGGAAAAGGAGAAGGAGTAGCCTTGTATGTCAAAAATAATATTAAAGCTACTGAAATGCAGGGGGCATGGGGAAAAGAAGAAGCACTCTGGATTGTTTTGGAAAGAGGAGATGGCACTGTCATCCATACTGCTGTAGTCTACAGACCTCTGATGCAAATCAAAGAGATAGATAACAAATTGATTATAGATATTGCCAAGATAGCCACAAAGGGGGAAGTGATCATACTGGGTGACTTTAATCTACCCGATGTGGATTAGATTACTCCTTCTGCAAATCTGGAAAGAGGCAAAAAATTGTGGGTGCTTTCCAGGATGTGTTACTTAGACAAATGCTGATGGAACCAACCAGGGAAAGCTCAACACTGGATTTAGTGCTCACCAACGGTGATAGCGTGTCGAATGTCTGGGTGGGTGCCCCTGTGAGCAGCAGCGATCATCATCATATTGGTTTGAGAAAAAAGCCATCATCATATTGGTTTGAGAAAAAAGCCAAGGTGCAGCCCAATCATAGCAAACTCAAAGTCCTAAACTTCACAAACACTGACTTCAGTAAAATGGCCAAGAACCTGAAGGAGGAGTTGGCAGGGTGGGAGGGGATAAGGGATGTTGAATTGCAATGGGCTAAACTAAAGGTGGCAATAAAAGGGGCAACAGATACATATGTAAGAAAAAAAATAAAAACAAAAGGAGAAGGAAGCCTATTTGGTTTTCCAAAGAAATAGCTGCTCATATAAAGGCAAAAAACATAGCTTTCGCAAAATACAGAAGCTTGCAAACAGAGGAGCACAGAAAGGAATACAGGATCAAACTCAAAGAGACAAAAAGAGAAATAAGGAAAGCAAAATCAAAGGCAGAGGAAAAGATGGCTAAAGATATGAAGTGTGGCAGCAAAACTTTCTTCAGGTATATTCAGGAAAGGAGGAAAATCAGAGGTGGAATTGCAGGATTCAGAAGTGCTGGGAACGGACTCATGGAAAGTGACATTGAAAAAGCGAAATTGCTAAACAAATACTTCTGCTCTTTATCTTTATCTTTATTTGCAAGATTTGATATACCGCCTTTGCCGAAGTGTCAGGGCGGTGTACAATAAAACAATATATTGGCTACAGGAAAAAATTGAAGGAGGAAAGGAACGCCAGCGGTAGACAGGAAAGGAAAGAGAAAGAAAAAGTGTAACAAAACAAGGTGGGGGGAGGGTTTGACATGGGGTACATGGGTATAAGGTAGTCGTTAATTGAATAGATGAGGGTATTCCTAAGTTACTGGTGTCTGAGGGCATGGTGGGGGAGGGTCAGACGAGGGAGGGCCAGAGCCATCAGCTGGTGAAGGAAGATCATAGGCCTGACAGAATAGGTGCGTTTTAAGAAGCGCTTTGAAACGTGGAAAGGATAGTTCGATGCAAAGGGAGTGCGGGAGCAAATTCCACAAAGCAGGACTGAGAAAGAAGAAGGCAGAGTGATGGGTGAGCTCGAGGTGGGCCTGGGAGGGAGAAGGGAGGAAGAGACGGTTGCCGTTTGCAGAGCGGAAGAGACGGGGGACTGGTTGGAGGTGAATGATATCAGCCAGATATTGTGGACTGATGGTGTGTAGGACTTTATGGGTGATAGTGAGGAGTTTATAGACAAATCTGACTTTATTTGAGAGCCAATGGAGGGAAAAAAGAGAGGGAGTGATATGGGCGGTAACAGGGGAATAGGTGATTAAGCGGGCGGCGGTATTTTGGACTAACTGGAGGTGACATAATTGGTAACGGGGAAGACCAGCAAAGACAGAATTACAATAATCTAAATGGGTGATCACAAGAGACAGGACAAGAGTAGTGATAGCAGTAGGAGAAAGGAATGGCTGAATGGATCTGATTCTATGGAGATAGAAAAAGGAGGGGCGCACCACAGAGGAAATGTGCTGGTGGAAAGAAAGAGAGGAGTCCAAAGTAACGCCCAAGTACCAAAGGGTGGAAACAAAGGGAATAGGACGAACAGACATAATAGGGGATAAATTGGGAGGAAGGTTATGAAAGGAAAGACAGATGGCAGAAGACTTGGACGGATTGACATGAAGGAAGTTTTGTTTGAACCAGGAGGCGATGAGATCAAGGCACTCATTGAGTGGGGAGAGATCGGGTTCCAAGGAGGAAGTTTGATAGACCAAGAGAATATCATTGGCATAGATATAGGCAGAGATTCCGGCTTGTTGAATAAGCAAGGCAAGAGGGGCAAGAAAAACATTAAAAAGAAGGGGAGCAAGGATAGAACCCTGAGATACACCGCATTGTAATGGAAGTGAAGGTGAAACATCAGGACCCACGTGAACAGTGAAAGAACGAGAGGAGAGGAAGGACCGAAACCACTGCAGAACTGTACCATAAACACCCAAGTCAGACAGGCGGGAGAGAAGGGTACGATGATCGACAACATCAAAGGCAGAAGAAAGAGCCAGTGATACAACAAGAGAGAGATCACCTCGATCGTGGGAACAGTGAATTTCAGAGAGAAGTGCCAAAAGGATAGTTTCATTGATGTGGCTGGCGTGAAATCCTGATTGGCAGGGGTGAAGAGAGAAGGTGGCATCGAGATGGATGGAAAGCTGAGAGAAAGCAAGCTTTTCAAGAATCTTGGAAAGAAATGAGAGGTCAGCAACCGGGCGCCAGTTACCAGGAACAGCCGGGTCTAAGGTGGGTTTCTTGAGAAGTGGCCGGACAATGGCATGTTTCCATCTGGTAGGAAAATGACGAGATGCAGAATCCCGGTGAAGGACCTACCTGTGATTCCCAAATATAAAAATGGGAAAGAAGTAGATAGCACAACATTCACAGAAGATGATATTAGAGACATGGTGGAAGGAGGACAACCAGTGGGACACTGTGATACCTGGGTACAGACTATATCATAATGATAGAGCTGATCAAATTGGTGGAGGGGTTGCGCTCTATGTTAGAGAGGGCATTGAGTCACAAAGGATTAAAATTTTGCAGGAAACAAAATTTGCTGTAGAATCTCTATGGATTGAAATTCCATGTAAAAAGGGGAAGGTGATGGCAGTGGGGGTGTACTATCGACCGCCTGGCCAGAATGAACAAATGGATGATGAAATGAAATGAAATCAAGGAAGCTAACAAAAGTTATAGCGCAGTAATAATAATGGGTGATTTCAATTACCCCGGTATCGACTGGGTCAGTGTCACGGCAGGACATGCTAGGGTGATAAAGTTCCTAGATGACATAAATGACTGCTTCTTGGAGCAGCTGGTTCATGAATCGACCAGAGAGGAAGCCATATTAGACCTAGTCCTTAGTGGAACACCAGATCTAGTGCAAGAGATAAGGGTGTTGGGGCCACTTGGCAATAGTGATCATAGCATGATCGCCTTTGATTTAATTAGTGGAGGAGGGATAGTAAAGAAATCCACAGTACTACCTTTTAACTTTCGAAAGGGAGACTATGATAACATGAGGTAAATAGTTAAGAAAAAAATAAAAGGAGCAATTGCAAAGGTTAAAGACTTACATCAAGCTTGGGTGTTGTTGAAAAATACTATCTTGGAAGCCCAGACCAACTGTATTCCACGTTTTAAGAAAAGTGGAAGGAAGTCCAAAAAACTGCCAGCATGGTTTAAAGGTGAGGTCAGAGAGGCTGTTGTTGCCAAAAAGGCATCTTTCAGGAAGTGGAAAAAAGAGCCAAACGACGAAACCTGGAAACAGCACAAGCACTGGCAAGTCAAATGCAAGGCATTGATAAAGCAGGCAAAGGGAGAATTTGAGAAGAAGCTTGCTGCGGAAGCAAAAACATGAAATAAAGATTTTTTCAAGTACATTCGTAGCAAAAAACCTGTGAGAGAGTCAGTTGGTCCATTAGATGATAGAGGAGTTAAAGGGGCACTAAGAGGCAACAAGGCGATAGCAGAGAAACTGAATAAATTCTTTGCTTCTGTATTTACTGAGGAAGATGTAGGGATGTTACCCATGACTGAAGTGGTTTTTAAAGGTGCAGAAGAATTGAAGGAAATATTGATACATCGGGAAGATGTATTACAACTATTAGATAAACTGAAGTTTAGCAAATCACCTGGGCCGGATGGTATACATCCAAGGGTGTTGAAAGAACTGAAATATGAGATTGCAGACCTGCTATTAGTAATCTGTGAGCTATCATTAAAATCATCTCTAATACCTGAAGATTGGAGGATCGCCAATGTAACACCAATTTTTAAAAAGGGTTCCAGGGGTGATCCGGGAAACTACAGACCGGTGAGCCTGACGTCAGTACCGGGAAAAATGGTAGAAAACATCATAAAGAATAAAATTACTTAGCATGTAGAGAGTCATGGCCTAATGGGACAAGAAAATTCAATAGAATCAAAAATAATAATACCCTATCAGAATCACCTAAGACACCAAAAACCTGAAATTCTGATACCGAATATCCCCAGTTGTATGTTCATAAATTTAGATAATCTTTTTGTCGGAGCTGGTCGACCCAGTGCATGGAAACATTCCAAGCACCACTGTGACGTCTCCTTTTATTAAATAACTTTATGCGAATAAAATTCCAGACTTAGCTTTATATTTGTACTCAAGCATCGCAGCTAAAGTTTGCCAGAAGTGCAGAAGTGACGATGTGGCAACATAGCTCACGTTTCGGGTTTACAACAAATTATCAGGAAACCCTGCTTCAGGTCCATCCGTTGCTAGCAAATTGCAAAACTTCAGCAAGAAACCAAAACAGGGATGTAACTTGCCATATAAGCTTCGGCGTCAGACGTCAGTTACAACTGAAGGTCGTAGACTACCAATCAAAATGCACAATCACTGAAACCAATAGAGAGATCTCACCAATCAGAGAAACCCTCTGTGGCAAGTGGCAACTATTTAAGACTAATAAAAGAAAATATTTTTTCACTCAACGTGTAATCAAACTGGAATTTGTTATGGGAGGATGTAGTAAAGGCTGTTAGTGTAGCTGGGTTTAAAAAAGGTTTGGACAAGTTCGTGGAGGAAAGGTCCATAAACCATTATTAAGAAGGGACCCAGGATATCAATGCTTGACCCAGTACAAGCATTGCAGAACCTGGGGAAAGTGCACAAGGCCATGGGACCAGATGGGATACATCCCAGGATACTGAAAGAGCTCAGAGAGGTTCTTGCAGGGCCATTAAAGGATGTTTTCAACGGATCCTTGGAAACAGGAGAAGTTCCTCAGGACTGGAGAATGGCTGATGTGGTACCTTTTCACAAAAGTGGTGACAGGGAAGAAGTGACAAACTACAGGCCCGTGAGCTACCTCGGTGGCGGGAAAAGTAATGGAGGCACTCCTGAAAGAGTGAATAGTGGACTTTCTCAAAACCAACAGGTTGAAAGATCCGAGGCAATATGGTTTTACCGAAGGACGATCTTACCAAACAAATCTGATTGAGTTCTTTGACTGGGTGACCAGAGAACTAAATCAGGGGCATGAGATGGATGTTATCCACCTGGATTTCAGCAATGCCTTTGATACTCTTCCTCATAGGGGGCTTATCAATAAACTCAGTAGTTTGGGGATGGGTCCCAAGGTGGTAAACTGGATCAGAAATTGGTTGAATGACAGACGACAGAAGGTGATGGTAAATGGAGCTCACTCGAATGAAAGGAGGGTGATTAGCGGTGTGCCCCAGGGTTCCGTCCTGGGCCCGGTACTGTTCAATGTATTTGTGAGTGATATTGCTGAAGGACTGAATGGAAAAGTCTGTCTTTTTGCAGATGACACAAAAATTTGCAACAGCGTGGACTCCCCTGAGGGAGTGGTTAACATGAGGAAAGACCTACAAAAGCTGGAAGAATGGTCTGATGCTTGGCAATTAAGATTTAATGTGAAGAAATGCAGTGTCATGCACTTGGGAAGCAGAAATCCAACGGAAATGTACAGGATAGGGGGCGAGAGGTTGGTGTGCATGGATCAGGAGAAGGACCTTGGTGTGATTATTTCTGAGAATCTCAAGGTGGCAAAACAGTGTGACAAGGCGGTGGCAAAAGCCAGGAGGATGTTGGGCTGCATACAAAGAGGAATTGCCAGTAGAAAGGAAGAGGTATTAATGCCACTTTATAAGTCACTGGTGAGGCCTCACTTGCAATACTGTGTTCAGTTTTGGAGACCATATCTTGCAAAGGATGTAAAAAGACTGGAAACTGTTCAGAGGAAGGCGACCAAAATGATTTGGAGCCTGCGTCAGAAGCCTTATGAGAAGAGACTTGACTATGTACACTTTGGAGGAGAGGAGGGATAGGGGAGATATGATTCAGACCTTTAAATACTTAAAGAGAAATAATGAACAAACAAAGCTCTTCCAAAGATGGGGAAGCTGTAAAACTAGAGGGCATAACATGAAGCTGCAAGGGGGTAAATTGAAAGGCAATGTCAGGAAATACTTTTTCACTGAAAGGGTGGTGGATGCTTTTAATGCCCTCCCGATGGAAGTGGTGGGGGCAAATACAGTGACGGAATTCAAAATGGCATGGGACAGACATAGTGGATCCCTTTACAGCAACAGGATAAAATCAAAATAGGGATGTCTTACATGGAGTGGTGGGGTCACCCCTAAACAAAGGCATGGGGAGTGGTGGCCTGCACAGAGCAGCAGGTGAACCTACTGTTGCCATCTTACTGGGCAGACTAGATGGACCATACTGGTGTTTATCTACCGTCATTTATTATGTTACTATGACCAACAGGGAGTTCTAAAGTGCTTAGGTACTTATCCATTGGAATTGCCATACAAGGACCTCCTGCTTGTTCTTGCTGTGCTGCGCTATTTGAGATAAGTGACAAGTGATGTTTAATATTGATTCTCTTGAAACTCTGAATTAGGAATTGGTGAAAATACGAATTAAAAAATTTTGTTTCTAATAAAAATGATTAAAAAGGAGCTTAATACTTAGCTCTGACATTCATGCATATTCTCAGTAGTTGCCTTTTTACCAGTGGGCGTTTTCTTTATTGTATAGTTATGCATAGGGCGGATAAAGGGGGTGCAATGGTTATACAGATGTTGGATTCTTATCAGTCAAATTTATTACTACAACTGGCCGATAAAAAATACTATCAATTGCTATCAAGTGATCCTACCTCTGATTTAATAAGTCAAATATCTGATCTGATGTTAGGAGCATTTTTGGCAGGATGGCTCACTAAAAAGGAGATGATATTTATGACTTCCGTCCTCCTGAAGATTTATATTCTACACTATTGAACTCCCTCCCTCCCAACGTGCCTAAGGGAATTAGAGGACATCACAGACTTCCGCAAGGCCCTTAAAACCCTGCTCTTCATAGAAACCTACAAGCAGATAGACAGCAGACCCCACCAGATACACAACAGCCCACACCCAAGTGGGATTGCAACGTAAACTCCCCTGCAAAATTAATACCTAACCAACCTAGCTAAACTCATGGCACCATTATGATAAATGTAACCCTCAAATTGTGCTGTATTAATGTTGTTAAATACCCTCATGTTAAATGTTATAAAGCACCCAAATGTTAAATGTAACCCAATTGTGATGTCATGTAACCACTTTGTAGGATAAGGTGGTATACAAGTCTGTCTAAATAAATAAATAATATACATAGTACCTCTGGTACATAAATCATTGACTTCACCTCCAGGGTGGCCAATTGCTGCTTGTCGAGGTTCAGTCCTAGAACTGCTTTCAAAGTTTTGTGACCAATTTCTTCAACCATCTGCTCAGAAGGTCCTTTCTTTTATTAAGAACACTACTCATTTTATCACACGACTGAATTCCTTTAAAGGTTTAATAGATTCCACTATATTAGTAACACTTGATATAAATGTTTGTACACGAATATCAACCAAACCTAGGCTTTAGCAGTGATTTCTGAGATAACATTCACATTACCAGCTTGGATCCCTCATAGTTTTTTCCAACAACTACTTGAATGGGTTCTTACAAAAATTATTTCATGTATGAAAGCAAGTTTTATATGTAGACATATAGAATAGCTATGGGTGCCATGGTGGCCCCTTCAGTAGCCACCTTGTATATAACACATTTTGAATCACATTAGGGACATCTATTCTGTAAGGTACGTCTATTCTTTGGGACGTCTATCCCTGCTATTCACCCCTCCCTCCCCCCCCCCTGGCAGAAGCCTCCCCGTATAAGGAAGAAGTTTGTATGGGGAGGCGTAGTCGGAGGCAGGAGGGGGCATTCCGGAGGCAGAGCAAGGGTGGGGCATGGGCGGTCTGCGACCCCGGACATACAGGGCCAAATCTGAAGTCGGCCCTGTACATCCGGGGTCGGCAGACTGGATGGGGGACTTATTCCACCTCAGAGGTAGATCTCAAATCACAAATTAGTTTTATTGGTGTTTCTTGGCCGCAGCATCGCATACTTTACACAATGATTAAATATCAACATACAGCTCGCATATCATATATACAACCAATGCAACTCTACAATGCAAAACTTATAACATCTTAATCAGGTTTGCGAGGAACACACAGACTTGGTACAGAGCAATTTGAAGCCCGCCCCCTTTTCTTTTCTATCTTTTTGCCCATCACATAAATCATGGTACCACCGTAAACCAGGCCATAAAAGCAGGCCATACTCTTGTCACAGCAGGAGTCGTACCTCGCGGCTCCGATCTCACCTTGTCAAGCTGCTCACTCCTGTGTCAGCAATGTGTCCCTCTCCCCCTGCACCATGTAAGCGTGGGGGGACAAGGGGGTGGCATTGTCCACCCACTGTCCCTGCTGCGGCCCGAGGGAGGACAATTTCCTCAGGGCCACTCCCTTTTTGTTCCCTTGCAAGACTGTGTACCCCATCTCGTGATCCTAATTAAGCCACTGTCCACCAGCAGCGACTCCTTGCTTTCCATTGGGCTCCCAACTATGCCTTAGCTGCAGCCAAGCCTCGACCTCTTCCAAAATATTTCCACCGTGTCTTGGATTGCACAGAAGAAAACATCCATGCCTATGTCAGATAGAGGTACCCTATCTGAGCAATACAGCTCAGGGCATTTTTTTTCTATCAGGTCATGTCTGATGCAGTACCCACTGAAGGCTTTGTTAAATCACATCATCCATCAATTGACTTTGCGGCAGGTCTACTCCACAGCCCAATGTGACCATTCACCCCTCCAAACCCTGCGTGGAATGATGCACACCAGCTGGGTACCAGGGAAAGCATCCATCAGAGCTAGCATGTCCCCCTGCATCATCCTGGTGAGGTTCACATTGCGAATCCCTACAGGGTCATTCCCCCCAAGGTACACCATCAATGACCATGGGGCTCCCCGCGCCCTCCTCTTATATAGAAGAGTGGGTACCAACTCGTCCCACAGCATACCGTGCAGACCCATCCAAACAATGGATACCCCTGCTGTGTTCATTCCTGTTAATTCCCTGTGATCGGTCCCTGGCCCTTCTCTGTGCCCAGTGTATGAAGGAGTGGACTCAGATCCAAACCTCTCACACCCCCTGTGTCATATCCACATCTAGCACTAATAAAAAAATGATACGTCCATAAAGCTCATACATGTAAGAAATGTACTTTATTGTTACTTTTCTCTTATTTGCGCGGCGTTTCTCTGTAGTTAACTGAAGGTGGAGGAACGTGGGTAGCATATCAGAATGGTAATGGTCTCCTGATGAGAATAACTTTTGAAACGCCATAGAGGCGCCGAAGCTGAGCGTCGAGACCTAGGAGAGAAAACGTTTTGATGTTTTTAAACAAAGGAAATAGTAACTGGTGGCACACTGTTTTCTCAAGAATTGTTTTTTCATGTGAAACTACATTGAATGCTGAATGTTATTGAGGAGAAACTTGGAAAGTGCCTGACAGTTTCGTAATATACACACCAAATTTGAAAAAAAGAAAAAAAGAAAATAAGAGAAAAGTAACAATAAAGTACATTTCTTACATGTATTAGCTTTTTGGACGTATCATTTTTTTATTAGTGATTCATTCACGTCCTAAGAAATTGGACCGCAATTTATAGGAGGAGTATATCCACATCTAGAACAAAACCAAACAAGAGATGTGCATTAAAACAGTGGTGTCCCCTAAAAAGCTTCTGCAGTTCTGCTGCAGGAGTCATTATGGCTTCCCTTCCGAGTGAACATGTAACCTGTAACACTCCAATTTCCATTTGCTGATCGTCATGATCTGCTCGCGCATCATGCCAAGCCTTGCTGTGGTCATAGCCACCCTTATCCTGAAGGAGTATGTTCAATATTTCTTTACTCACTGCCCTAGGTTAGCATTACACATTTTCAGGACTCTTGTGAACTGGAAATGTGAGAGCAGGATCCAATCTTCATATCCTAGGAGCTGCTCCCCCCCTTGAGGGTGGATCCTGGTGTACTCGTGGACATTCCCTACCAGACACATAGTATCCCCCGGTAGGGGGGCCAGCGACACCCGAACACCCTTACCTGTCGGGTTGGTCTTAGATCTGCATATGTGGATCTCTACTCTCCCACCCCCAACTGTGACATCCTTTAGCTGAAGCCCCCTGCATTTGGGAGCCAACAACTCACTCACTCTCATCACGCCGAAGAATGCCAGTACAAAGGAACATCGGAAGATCCATGCTTCAAACACATCGTGGCAGATCACGTCTGTAACTCTTAACATCTCTCTCAACAATTCATGTGAAGTAGGGTGTCGGCGGTCTGGTTGGCGGATACACCCAGTCTACCACCCCTTCACCACCCTAGCAATGACAAAGATGACTGATGGGCTCTGGTTCCCCATGACCTGGTGATGCCATGTCAAAGTGGGGTCGACTGCCAAATGCTTTCGGAAGCTGACATCATAGTTCAGCCATGCCCATCCCCCGAAATGCACATTATGCACATTATAGTGTCATGATGCCTGGTTAAAAAAGGGCCAAATTCCTGCTCCCTCTCCATCACCACACTCATATAAATCTGAAACACTGAAACTCAATTGTAGACTGACTTATTTATCTTGTGCTTTCGATCTTTCTCTCCCGCCCCTTCTCCTTCTCCTTACCCTCCTTATCTTCAGCCTCCTGTTCCCTTCAGCCTCCTGTTCCCTGGTAAGAAAGGCGAAGAAATTGATAATCTCATTCTTCCATATTTTTTTCTTAGTCTTCCTTGATACCTTGTGTGCCAATGATGACACACCACAGTACATGTCTGCCCCACCTGTAGCTGCTGCCATTTTGGGTGGTTGGGACGTGCTTGTACCCAGACCATGTTGGAGATTCATACCCCAACTGTACTCACTTGGATTTTAGGATAAAGCAGAATATAAATCATTTTAAATAAAATTAAATATATAAATAAATACTCCCACTCCTCACCTCCTGCCAGACCTTGGCTCCCCTTGAACTTTTTAAAAGAAGTTTTCATGAATTTAATGAAGGTGAGCTCCCCGTCGCTATCTGATGAGGAGCTTTCTGATATCGAGGTGGAGAGACTTTGCGCTCCTGAATCATGAACAGATTTACCGGAGGGAGCTTGCCATGCCAGAGTGCACTGTGTGCTGCCCCAGCTGTTGGGTGCACTGTACTCGCTGATATTGTCTTCTGCACTAGGGGGGAGCCTCGAGTCATCAGCAGACAGCCCTGGGGCTGAGCTGACTTCCTCTCTGAGGACCTGCATCAGTTCTTCCATTTTGTCGCTCGTGTTCCTCGTTCGGTCACCTTCTTCGCCATCACTGCCCGCTTACTGCGCTGTGTAGGAGCGGCAGCTGTGTCTTATTTATTTAACAGTATTTATATACCACCTTTTCCTTAAATCAAGATGGTTTACATTGAACTCAAGTTTACTAGTTGGTGGTTTACATTAAAAGCTCCATCATTGAACTCAACAATTTACATTACAGCAAGGTGATCTAAAACTTTGTAACTTGTGATCAGTTGTAATAGTGTATTTTCGTAACTTTTTACATAAGTAACCTACTTACAGTTTGTGGTCATGTTGCATAATCAAGGGCATTGATCTGTAGTCATTGTCCAAGTCTGATGTGCATGAATATTATAAGTTATTTTTATGTGATGTTGCCAAAATGTTCGATGAATAGGAATGTCTTCAGCAGTTTCCTGAATTCTTTAGTATCCTTTGTGCATCTGATGTTTGGTAAGGAGTTCCATAGATTTGACGCATATAGTGAAAAGGCTCTATTAGAAATGCACTGCTTAGCTTTGAAGAAATCCTTTGGTGTGGTTAGTGTGTTTCTGTTGTTTGTTCTTGACAGGCGGGTTTCGGGATATATTTTTATTAGGTCTTGGAGTGATCCAGCTGATTCATTCTGGAGTATTTTGAATATGTTAATAATAGCCTTGCACTTTGCATGACTCCTGATTGGGAGCCAGTGAAGTTGTCCGAAGACTGGTGTTATGTGTTCACATTTGTTTGTTCCTGTGAGAATACAAGCAATGGTGTTCTGTATCATTTGAAGAGGATGGATTGTTGCTGCTGGCAGGCCTTGGTAGACTGAGTTACCAAAGTCCAATACTGGTGTGATTATGGCCTGCAGGACTGTTGTGAAGTTATTGTAACATAGCAGAATATTCTGTTGTTTTTCTCTTGGCTGAAGCTGTAGCTACCTTGGTGCCGCCTGCTGCCGAGGCCTGCTTCGTGGATCCTCCCCTGTGTTCCACAGTTCACCATCATCCCTGCATCCCACTTTGTCTGCCACTGCTCTTCAGAAAATGCTAGGGGGGGCAAGAGGGAATAATGTCATCTGCTGTTCTTTGTTGACCCCTCAACCCAGTTCGTCAAACGCTAGCCTGCCTGTCTCCTTCCGGAGGGCAATCCTGGACTGTGGGCCACTAAAATAGGCCTCCTCTGGGCCCGCCCTCCACCTAGGGTTGCCAACTGGCTCCAGATGCGCCCGACAGGGTCAATCCAGTCCTGGGTTTACCCCATTGCATGCAGTGACTTGTAGTTTTCCATTTCTTATGGAGTGCAATGGAGAAATTAGAACTACATATCCCTGCATGCAATGGGGTAAACCCAGGACTGGATTGACCCTGTCGGGCGCATCTGGAGCCAGTTGGCAACCCTACCTCCACCCCCACTAGCTTTAACCCTATGTTGTCCAGCACCCCTGTCTGCATGCGTCCTGCTGCCACTATTCTCCGCCACAGGGATCTTCAAAATGACAGGGCAAGAGAAAAGAGAGCATTTTTAAAAATGAAAAAAAAAAAAATAGAAAGTAGTTGTTGACTTGCCATCCAGGATCAAAGCACAATTAACATAAGCTAGTTCTAATAGTTAGGTCTTTAGGCCTTTCATAAACCTCTTAAAAGAATTGTTTTGCTTTAGATAGAATGGGAGTGAGTTCCTTAATACAGAGACTTGTTGAGAAAAGCTTGTTTCATAGGTTATCAGGAAACAAGTGGAAGATGGTGAAGGAATGACAAGTTATTTTTAGTCCTGAGAATGGAGAGGTCTTATGGAAATATCTGGTGTAATTAGATAAGATAGATGTCCTGGTTTGCATGAATGTAGTGCCTTCAGTGTGAGAATAAAAATGTTATATTTCATCTGTAAATAACTGGGAGCCAATGTTCATAATTAACAGTAAAGCAACATGATCAAAATATTTTGCATTATGTAGTAACTTGATTATGGTGTTTTTTATGATTTGAAGCCATTTTATGGAAGACAACTTGAGACCATTTAAAAGGGAATAGTTTATAGTTTATTGTACTTGATAAACCGTCTTTCTGGACAATCAAAGAGGTTTACAATCAAGAGTGGAATACAATACTGCATGAAAGGATCTCCATCATTAGAAGGAAAGGAAAGAAATACAGAGAGGAAGGGGGAGGGTTGCACAGCAAGTCATCCTCGGATGCTAGACCCAATCTCAAAGGCCTGCATAAACCCTACATAGATCTTAGTCATAAAATAACTGCAGATATGGACAGTACCCCTCTGGAGCATTTTTTAAAGAAATCTATGTATATCTTTCTTTTCTATGATTATCAAATATCCATAAGCCATATTTTCCAAACGACTGATAATCAAAGGATTAGCCACAGTATTAAAACGCCCTGCATCAAAAGATTTTACAAGTTAAGAAGGCAATGTACTAACAAGAGCAAAACTTTGTCATTGCCACCTCATGGACTAAAATGGCAAAGAAAACATATTATTTGGAATAACATGCATTATTTTCCATTTTAGAGGCATGTTTACAAGAGTGCAGTAAGCATTTAACATTGGTTTTACCACATACAAACTGTTAGCAGGGGGACCACACCTTGGCCGGTGCAAGGAAATGAGGTGCCCTAGGCGAACCTCATCCTTTGTTCCCCCTCACCCCTCCAGTACCCATTGCCGCTGCTGCAGCCCCTCTCCGGAACTTGCAGAAGCAATGACCGCAAACAGCCTCACAACACTTACCTTGATGACTTCCTGTTTGCAAATTGGAAGTCAGCATCGGGTGTTGGAGGGGGTGGAAGCGAAACAGCCCCATGATGCCAAAGTTTCAAGGTATGCACCATAGGGCTGTTTGCAGCCATTGCTGCTGTTGCAGGTCCCGAGAAGGGCATCAGCAGTGGCAATGGCATTGCCAGAGGTCCTGCCCCGGCTCATGCTGATATTTACCACACAGTAAAAACAGTGCATTGGTAAACAAACAAACAAAAACATGGTAAGTGCCCAGCATGGGTATGGACAGGATTGAGGCAGGGTCTAGGTGGAGAGTGGGCATAACAGGTGATGACAGCTAGCACAAGGGATGGTACAATGTATAGCATGGCTATATTAAGCACCACCTTAAGAAGTAGCTGCTGCCGATATATATTTTTAAATTCACAATGCTTCAACAAGGCTTCCCCTACTAACCCCATATTCCAATTCCCCTCCCATTCAGATTTCCCCACCCCAGCCAGTTTAGCATCCTCCTCAGTTGAACACTAACCCCCCCCCCATCAAACAAACTCACCTAAAGACAGGGTCCCAGAAGCACAGTCCCCCCAGAAGCTACTCCCAAGAGCATATTCTCCTTCCAAGGAGCTTACCCAGGCCCTTCTCCCTGACCCCTCCCCCCAGGACTCACCCAGGTGATTTCCTGGTGTCTAGTGGAGAGGGGTAGGAGTGGCCCTGCCAGGACTCAAAATGCTGCCCATGAACCCTAGTGGTAGTCTCGCAGTACTGCCATTAGTTGTCAGTGTACCAAATATGGAAGACTGACCCCTGGCGGTAGTATCATGAGACTGCTGCTAGGGGTCATGGGTATCATTTTGAACCCTCGTGGCCCTGGGGCAGTAGCAGAGGGAAATCACTCCTGCTGCATGCTACTAAACCCTAGAGAATCACATGGGTGAATTCCAGGGGCGTTGAAGGGTAGGGATGGGGTCTGGACAGACTACCAAGGGGGAAGATTCTCTGAAGGTGCTTCAAGTTGAAGAGGGCTTCGAATGTGGGGGGATTTGGTGTGCATCCTAATGGCTATCACTACTGGGGACTTCTGGGGGGGGGGAGGGTCTGCATTTCAGGGGCTCTGCTTGTTAGGGAGGTTGTTGAATGAGAGGTTACTCTTCTGCTGGACAAGATATTAAACCGGCCAGGATGGAGGGATTAGAACAGGAGTGTTGAAAGGGAGTATTGTTGTAGTGCCACGGCTGCTGCTTGCCTCTGTTTTAGTTTTATTTCATGCTGGGCTGTGTTACATGTGTGGGCCCATGTGGTAAGTGCAATAAATGCAGGGTAGTTGCTGGACACAGCACCCTGCATTTATTGCAGAAGCTGCAAAATCTTAATGCACTTTGGAAAACATGGCCTATAGTGTGCAAAACACTGTTTGTAAAGTTTCCTTTACAAAGAGTAGAAGTCCACATATAGGAGATAATATTGTTGAGCCCATGACAGTCTGCATTTTTTTTAAATGCCAGCTACCATGGGTAAAAAAATCCAGATATTCAGTGGCAATATCCAAGTAGTGGCTGCCACTGAAAAGCCAAATTTTGCAGTCCACAATATGGCTATCTGGATAGCGGCAATAATTATAATTAGTCACTATCCACGGTAAAATATTTAAGACAAATAAGAGAAAATATTTTTTCACTCAACGTGTAATCAAACTCTGGAATTTGTTACCGGAGGATGTAGTAAAGGCTGTTAATGTAGCTGGGTTTAAAAAAGGTTTGGAAAAGTTCCTGGAGGAAAGGTCCATCAACCATTATTAAAAAGGGACCCAGGATATCAATGCTTGACCCAAAACAAGCATTGTGGAACTTGTGTCTTTTGGGGAAACTGCTAGGTACTTATGATCTAGATTGGCCACTGTTGGAAACAGGATAACGGGCTTGATGGACCTTGGTCTGACCCAGTATGGCATATCTTATGTTCTTATGTTCAGATAGACAATCTTCATACACTTAGGACAGCTGTATTCCTGTCATAAGTTATATAGATACTTATCCAGATAATGGTGCTGAAAATGATTGTTATTCAGATAGATGCCAGCTGCTCCCTTGCTCAACCCAGCAGCCATCCCAGCATTATCCAGATAGAGCTGCAGTGGTCTGAAGAAATATTCATCAGCACTATCCAGATAGTGCCATTTATACCTCTTCGACAGCGTCCTCCGCCACATAGACAACACCAAGAAAGGGATCCTAATGATCTTCATAGACATCTCATCTGCATTTGACACAGTTGACCACAAGACTCTATTGGATAGACTGCAGGACATCAGTCTACAAGGTACCACCCTGAACTGGTTCCACTCATACCTGACCGACAGACAGATACAGGTCAAGGTAGGACACAAAACATCCCGACCCATAAAAGTCAAACAAGGAGTGCCACAGGGATCAGCCCTTTGAGCACTACTATTCAACCTATACATCCAACCAATATGTGACATCATGAAGGAGCACCACATACAATATACAATCTACGCAGACGACATCATGATCTACATACCCTTCTCAGTCGACAACCCGGACTACTCCAATATAACAAACTGCCTCTCACAAATGACAAACTGGCTCCAAAAGAACAACCTATCAATAAACTACAGCAAGACAGAGGCACTTATCATCACATGGAACTCTGTCTTCATCCCCCCTCCCGACATCAAAATAAAAGATGTACTCATACCCATAAAGTCAGAAGTCAAGTACCTCGGAGTCACCTTGGACAAAGAGCTTAACCTCCAAGCACATATAGCCAAAACAACCAAGAGTGCATACTACAGAATGAGAATCATCAGGAGACTCAAGCCCCTCCTCGACCCAGAGCACTTTTGTACTGTTTGCCAGGCTCTAATAACCCCTCTACTGGACTTCTGCAATCCTATATACACTGGGCTTCCAAAGCAGACACTAAGACTGCTCCATATGGCCCAAAACACAGCGGCCCGCATCATATCTGACACCACAAGACAAGATCACATCACACCCATACTAAGAGATCTGCACTGGCTCCCAATCATCTCACGCATCAAATACAAAACTATCATAAACATATTCAAGATCAAACAACACTCCTCAGCCATAAGCCTACACACACTCATACAACCCGACACAAGCACACGACCAAGGAGAAGAGGCACCTCTAATCGGGTGAGCACCCCTAAAGACGTCACCAAGACCCGCAAAGACACCGCACAACGAGCACTCTCCCTGGCTGCTCCGTCCATCTGGAAATCCCTCCCTGACGAGCTGAGACTAACCACTGAAATCAAGGACTTCAGAAAGAACCTCAAGACAACCTTGTTCATCGAACACTATGGCCTCACCCCTTAAGCCAACTTTCAAGACAAAACTCCGGTCCTTCCCACCTCCCTAAGACTGTATATAAGATTGTATAATAGCTCATGATGTAATATAGCTCACTATGTAGAAAATACTACTCTAATCTATCCCCCCCTACACCTACACGCCACACTATCCACTGCATGTAGACACTTGCCCCCCCCCCCCCCGATTGTTTGCCGTGGAAACCACCTTGCTTGAATGATAAGGCGGTATATAAATAACATTAAATAAATAAATAAATAAATTTAATTCAGAGCTCAACCAGGACTCACCCGATTAGTAGATCCTGCATATTGGCCCCAGAGAAATGTATTCAAATGACTAGTTAATGAGCTATTATACTGCAAAATCATAAGAAATAGTCCATTAACTATTTTATCAGATAGTGAAACAATGCATGAAATTTGTTTTGCAAGCAAGATTCAGTATAGGTGGAGGGGGCTGCAAAAGTTTCTGGAGCAAAATGCTGCATGCAATTTTAATCCCAATCTTAAATTCCCAAAGAAAATATATGATGTGCATTATCAAAAAAACATACACAGTGCAGGTTTAGAGTTTGAACCTATGGAATTTAAATGGCTGGATCAAGGTTACACAGCGGGGCATGTTTACTACACCACATTAGCCTAATGCACCAAAAAATTGCAGATGGTGCTGTGTTATCTGCAAAAGCCGTACGTTATCTGCTGAGGGTGTACACGGCATTTCCCCAGCTGATAATGCACCAAAATGCAGAGAACACTGTCGTGCAGCATTGTGGATGCAGCTAACACTGCCCATTGAGTTAGCGTTAGCTGCACCTGTATTGTTTGCAAACTGACAGTTACTGTGCACTGTAGAGGCCCGCGGTAACAGCATGTTACAGACAATGCGCATTCTCTGCCCTAATCCTGCCCACTCCTGCAGATAACATGCTTTCTGCACATAATGCAGAAAATCACTGTGCTATCTTCTGCTGCCCCACGTTAACTGCTACTGCAGCCAGATATCAGGCGCTATCTGCTACGTTCACAGCTACAGCGGTTTAGTTAACACGTCCCAGTGAGTGACATGGCACTTAACTTGTGAAAACCATAGAACACAAACCTTTATTATGAAAACTAGGATAAACATCAGAAAAGGAACAGAAAAGTCAAGTTAGCTTGACTTTGAAAAGAAATGAGCCTTTATTTCTGCCTTAATATTGTGACTCCATATACTCCATAATACAATCCTGTTTTATGATCTTGAGATAATATAGCTTGAAAGACTTTTCTAAACTCATTAGGGAGTGTAAGTATAAGAAATCTCACCTAGATTAACCACTAACTAGATATTATTTCCCTGGTAGTGCTTCTATTATATTAAACAGCTTTACACCTCTTTAATTATTACTATACTGCTAGGTAATTCAAAGACAAACACGTCAGTTTCAGATAAAATATAAATCACTCTCTAAAGCCATATGAATAAATAGCTTGCATTTTAAGCTTTTAATTGGTCTAGGCATATTTGTTTTAAAGATGAAATAGCTGAATATTGCTACATAAAGTATTAACAACTTTGCTACCATTTCAGTGCTAAAGTGTCTGGCATGGAAATAAGAAAGTCACTAGCTGAGGTGTTAGACAATCAGACTACTTGCAAATCTCCATTCTCATCCCAGATTAAGTACAATAACTATAAGGTCATTTCTCAAGCATAGTCTACACAGTTGGAGTAACCTTCCCAGGGAGGCTCATCTCCATCCAAATCAAACCAAGCACAAGTGTAAATCCCCTGTATTTGTAATGCCTGGTGAGACACGTAAGGCTTCTGCTATTTGCAAAGTATTCCAGTGTAAGTAATTTGCCTGGCTAGAAGATCTATAGTGTGTAGGTCAAATCTCAGGATAATCTGTGACCCAGAAACAAGAAATGTTCAACCTTTCCTGTAAACTTAGTTTGTTCATACAAATCCATTGAATAATGATTCAAATGTGCCATCTCTCAGCATCTGTGTCTCTGTATTAGTTAACATAAGAAAATATTTATTTTATAAAGAAATCTTGTTGATACATATATTATTATTATTATCCTTATGATCTGGATAATGCTTGCCAGATGTGTGCAGTACTATACAAAGACATAGAAAGGACAATCCCTACTCCTGGGGCTTACAATTTGTTTGATGATTTTTTTTTTGTTCAGCTTCTTATTTCTGTCTTGGAAAATAAGCTGATTATAAATATATCTTATTTCACCATAGGTTTATTTGAATCTTTTAAACATTAGACACCTCAACCATAAATATGTATGCCCTACTGAAAGGTTTGAATAAGTCATTTCATGCCTAAGATGGGGATCTGCAAACTTTCAAAACAAAGAAGCTATTGCACATTGCTTTACTCTTTCCAAAATACTTTAAAATCCACAACTAAGGTTTTCAGCTGGCTCCAGTTTTTCAGGAAAGCTGATCTATTCCCAGTTTTACCCCACTGCCTACATGAACTTGTAGTTCTGCTCTTAAGAACATAAGATATGCCAGACTGGGTCAGACCAAGGTTCATCAAGCCCAGTATCCTGTTTCCAACAGTGGCCAATCTAGGTCACAAGTACCTAGCAGTTTCCCCAAGAGACACAGGTTCCACAGTGCTTGTATTGGGTCAAACAGTGATATCCTGGGTCCCTTGGAATAGTTTGCAAGGGCATCAGAGCTAGAAGTCCATGCATGCAGGGAAATAAAATCAGGACTGGATCAAGCTTCCTGAATCAGTTAGGCAACCTGTGATAAATTGGGACATGCATATAAATTGACTTCTACCCCCCCCCCCCCCCCGCCATCCCTTGTGGTCATGAACACAATTTAGCTCTCATTATTCCCATCCTCTCTCAATTCCTCTCTCATCCCCAGAATCATTCTCTGTCTCTTTTTCTGTCTCTCATTCCCAATCTCCAGCAATTTCTCTGTCAATCACTCCTCATCCTCGGCACACTTCCTCAATCCCCCTTATCCCCAGCATCCTCTCTCTCTCTCTTTGAATCTATCTGTTCAATAGTAGCATCACTAGACAGAGTCCTTATTGGTTTTCCTGGATCTCTCTACAACATTTGAGGCAGTAGACATTGATTTCTTGTTATGGTGGCTCACTTAGGTTGAGCTTTAGGGATTAGCTCAGCTTCAGGTGAAATCTTTTATTTCTGATATATCTTATAGCTAGGAATGAGACAAAATTTGAGTCTGTGATTTAGAATATGTGGGGGGTCCCTCAGGGTTCTTGCTATATTCGATTTGATTTATTAATTAATACTCTGCTATTCTCAATATCTCATGACAGATTACAATTGAAATATAGCACACTGCTTAATCTCAGATGACACAAAACAAATCATAAACATGAGAAGTCAAATAAAACAGACTTCTAGCCTTATTCAAACCATTCTTCAAATAATACTGCCTTGAGGATTTCCTAAAATACAAATAATTGTGCTTCTTTCTCAGTGCAAGGAGGAGTTTATTCCAGATGTAAGGTCCTGCATAGGAAAATGTCCTTACGTGACACATGCATGAGCCTTATAATCCCCAGGAATGAGAAACTTGGTATTATGTGTCAGATAGTCACCGACAATGTTCCCTCTAATTTTCTGTAGGCTGTGTGCGCATAAAATATCAGCTGTGTGCAGCTTTTGAAGGAAGGTTAAATTTTGTGCGCCACATAACGACACTCAGAGTTATATACTTTAAAATTTGACTACACGTCAGAATACAGTATGTACACCACATTGATTTTAATCAAATTAAATGAAAATAGACGATTACTAAATGAAGCGGGAAATTTCTAGTAATTACAATCATAACTTTTAAATTTTAAGACGTCTGTGTTGTTTTCTATCAGAATCAGAGCCGTAATTTTTGTGCGCTCTGTTGTAAAGTATGTGCGCTCGCTCGGCGAGGTGTGTGCGCGTGCACACGCGCACAGCTTAGAGGGAACAGTGGTCACCGATGACATTCGGTTGGTAACATGAGGAGTAGGATCTACAGGCTACCCTGCAGAGGTTGGATGCATGTTTGGAGGAAAGGGTGGACTGGATGAAGATGAGATTAAAGTTGAATCCAGATAAGATAGAGTTATTATGGGTCAGTAGGGTGCAAGACAACTTCAAGGGGTATCACACATTGGAGAGATGCAATTAAAAATATAGTAAGGTGGTCATGTTTTATGATTTGGGAGCATTTTTAAATTCAGATTTGGACACAAATACACAAATATCAGCTATCGTTCAAACTTCATAAACAATAACAGATATTATTCAAACTTCATTTGCGAGTTTGAATAATAGCTTTTATTGTTTATGAAACTAGGTTGCTTATGAAACAGTAAAATCTTGTTGCATTAATCATACTACTACTACTTATCATTTGTATAGCTCTACGAGGCATATGCAGTGTTGTACAGAGACATATAAGAGACAGTCCTTGCTCATAAGAGTTTACAATTTAGTCAGGACAGACAACACAACCGGGGACTAGGATATATCTAGAGCAGGGGTCTCCAATTCCAGACCTAGAGGGCCACAAACCAGTCAGGTTTTCAGGATGTCCCTAATGAATACGCATGAGATATATTTGCATGCACTTCCCCCACTGTATTCAAATTCATCTCATGCATATCCGCTACCTAAAGCATTCCTAGAGAAAGACAAACTCTTGAAATGAATCACTTTAAAGAAATATTAATCAAGCTGAGACAATTCACATAGATAAGCAAATACACTATTCAAACTTTATAATTAAGAAGAAAAACTACTCAGGACAATGTCTCATCCACTATGCGGCAACAATTGGCCATAGAGGAATAGAGAGCTCAACATCATAGGCTATTGAAAAACTCCCCATTAAGTATATTATAAATTTCTAAAGCTCACAATTTTATAAATATCTATTGAACAGTCAGTATTTAAAAGGATCCCTAAACAATACCCAATGCTTACATAATATAAGACAAATATTCAACATTAGATGAAACTGAACATTTACAATTTAGAATGGCATACTGTAATGATAACAGAGCTCAAGCAGGAGCTACCAATTGTCTGACAAAGCAAAGAACCTGCAAGTCAAACAAATAGGCTGAATGCTGAATGTTACTCCACACCGAGATCACAATGTGGCCCTTCAAGTTACTTCATATAACTTAGTCAACAACTTTCTTAATATCAGGCATTTCTAAGTACTGCTCATTCTGCTACAAATACAGCGACCACTGCTCTACAAAGATCTTTGTTTCACCATAAAACAAGCTTCTTCAGGAGCAGAAAACTAAGCCAGAAAAAATTCCGTGCAGGGAGAAAAGCGTCTGATGATACAATCTCATACAAAACACTAGCCAGTCGGGAGCCAACCTATATGTGATTGGAGCATCCTAGAAAACCAAAACTTTCACACAGAACCACCACTTACACTCACAACAAAGTAAAAAAGGCGCGGGCAGGGTCCCGGCGCCTGCCTGTAACCGGGTGCTCTGCCCGGCGCGGGACCCTGCTCGTGCACGGCAGCTTCGCGGGTGCCGCGCTGGGCCGTGCACGAGGGTGCGGGGTTTAAATTGATTGACTGTGCTGGTGAAGGCAAGCCAGCGGAGCCAATCAAGGAGCAGCCTGCCATGTGCTCTGGCGTGCGATATCGGGCCAGAGCACAGGCGGTCTGGTGGGAGGCTCGGCAGGACCAGCGGTGGATTCGGGCAGTGAGAGAGGCGAATTTACCTTCGTTAGCTGGAGGCGGCGGGTCGTTGAGGAGCCCCAACACCTGTCGGTGCAGGGGGAAGGTTGCACAGGCGTTTGCCGGTTCAGGAGTGGAGCGGCTGGAGTTGCGGCCGGCTGTTCAGGCGAGTGGGACAGGCCTTGGGGCGGGGGGAGACACGGCAGTGCTGGTCCGCTGGGGGTCAGCTGCCTGGGGCGGTTTGGGGGGGGTGATCGGAGGAACGTGGGAAGGGCCGGAGCTGCGGCGAATGACACAAAAAAAAAAAAAAACAAAGGGAGCAAAAAAGCAAAACGCTACACAAAGCGTGAGCCTCAGCCATTGCCGTGGGGATGGGGGGGTTGAGTGCAGGAACCCTTTGGATCTGCTGAGAGGCCATATGGCGGGAAAACAGCCGGCAAAAAGGGGGGGAGCAGGGCAGATGGGGGGAAGCAGGCCAGAGGGCAGAAAGGCCGGGGAGCGGGAAAGGCGGTGCGGCCTGGGTCTAGGAGTGCCAGTTCGGCGGGGGGGAGGGGGCAAAAGGGGGTGCGAGGTGCACGGGGTTCTGTGAGGGGGCGTGGGGGCAATCGGAGGGAAGAGGGGCTCAGAGATGGTGGTGCAGGGCAGACAGGGACTGTGGGGCCCCTGGGACAGGCATTAGCATCATCAGCAGGGTCAGGTGATACCGATGTAGGGCTGATGGGTCGCAGGGGAGTGCAGATAGAGGGTGTGGAGGTGGGGCGGCCGAACGTGGATCAGGATCAAAGGCAAGGTTGGGGCTTCAGCCCTGCGTGCCAATGGGGTGTAGGCCCCAGGTCCAGTTTTGGGGTGGCAGGGGGGGATGGTTGGGGATGGATGTCTCCGGGTGGGGGATTCGTGCCTCCAGGGATGGGTATGTCCCCTTCAGGATGGTATGGGCAGTCGGGGCAGCGGGCGGGGTGGGAACACTGGTTGGGAGGGGGGCAGGGTTCGTCCAGGGCTGATTGGACACGGGCTTGGCCCCCGGGGAGTGCCCCTGGGATCTCTTCTTTTGGTTTTCCCATTTTGTCTTCGCAGGTGCCGTATTTGGCTTCGCCAGTGGAGGGTTCGTCAGCAGTGCGGTCCTGCAGTGAGAGGAGTATGGAGACGCCGCCCCACGCTGAGGTGGGGTCAGCGGGAGTCGGGGTCCAGGCTTCAGGGACGGAGGATCAGCAGCGGCCACTGGTGACTGGTGATGGCGGGCGACCCTTGGCGGAGGTCTGCGGAGCCGCGGGCTGGACAGGTGAGTTGAGGGTGGCTGACGTGGGGGAAGCAGGGATAAGTGGGTCGCGACTTGAGAAGTCGGGCAAGGCGCGCAGGAAGAAGAAACATGGGTCTCGCCGTCGGCGCGACTCGTCTTCGTCCACCTCCACGTCGTCTGAGTCGTCTGATGCGGCGGAAGGGTCGGAGAGGGGGATTGGGGCAGCCTTGGGGGGGGGCTGAGGGACTTTTAGCAGGTGGGGGATCTGCGTCCATGGTGGCGTTATCAGAATTGTGGGAAGGGGTCCCCAAGAAGCTGAGGCGGAAAATCCGCAAGCGGAAATATATTGATATTTTTCGTTTGCTAGAAGGGCGGAAGCGTTCCGGGGACAGTAAGAAAAAACGGAAGGAAGATGAGAAAGCGGGGCGGCTTCGGAAAGTGTCGCGGAATGTAGTTAATTGGGTGCGCTCATTTTTGAGGTTAGCGAGTGTGTGGGGTCATCATTTTCCTCACCAGTATGGGCTGTTGTTGTCCTATGCTGATTCGATTCTCAAGGCTTCTCAAATGCACGAGGGATGGTCGTGGCTTAATTATGATGAGAAGTTTCGTGATAAAATGGAGGAGAATAAGTTGTTAACATGGGGGACCCAAGATATCAACCTTTAGCTAACACAGATGTCGGTCAAGAGCGGGGCTGGTGGGGGTAGCGGCGGAAAGGGAGGGACGGTCGTGGTTGGGGGGGCGCCGCGGTCCTTTCGGGGAGGCCTCGCTTCCGGAACGGCCAGGCCAACCCTTGGGGCGGGGGGGGATGTCTGCTGGAGGTTTAATAGGTCCATGTGTCCCTTCCCAGACTGTAAATTCCGTCACGCGTGTTCGGGCTGTGGGGGGCCCCATGCAGCATCCAAATGCGCTAAGAAGCTGCCCGGCGCTCAGCCAGCGGCGGGGCTTAAGTAAGTGGCACCCCTTTGAGATTGCGCCTTCGCCGATTAAGGTTCCGCTTTTATGCCAGTGGTTGCGGGCTTATCCGCGTCGGCGGGATAGGTTGGTTTTGCAATGGGGTTTTAGTTTGGGTTTTGTGGTTCTGGTTCAAGGGGTGGTTTCAGGGTCTTCGACGCGAAACTCTTCCAGTGTACAGCGGTGGGGGGTGATAGCGCGGGAGAAGATAACAGAGGAATTGCGGTTGGGTAGAATCGCGGGGCCGTTCAGGCACCCCCCCTTCCCCGAATTTGTGGTATCGCCGTTGGGCATTATTCCGAAGAAGGAACCTGGGAAGTTTCGGCTCATTCACAATTTGTCTTCCCCGGTCGGCTCCTCGGTCAACGACTCGATTCCACGAGAATTGTGCACGGTTCGTTATGAGTCGTTCGACAAGGCTGCGGATTTAGTCCGTAGAGCGGGGCGAGGGGCGTTGATGGCAAAGGTTGATATTGAGTCAGCTTTTCGCTTGCTGCCGGTTCATCTGGCTTCCTTCAGGTTGTTGGGTTTCCAGTTTGAAGGGGAGTTTTATTTTGATAAGTGTATGCCCATGGGCTGTTCGGTATCGTGTGCGTACTTCGAGAAGTTCAGCTCGTTCTTACACTGGCTGTTAGTGTGGAGAGTAGGTAGGGGGGAGGTGGTCCATTATCTGGACGATTTTTTGTTTGTCGGTGCGGCAGGATCAGCGGGTGTAGTGAGCTGTGTTGGCTGGCTTTATGAGTTTAGCGGGCGAGTTGGGGGTGCCATTCGCGGAGAGTAAGACGGTAGGCCCGACGACGAGGTTGTCTTTTTTGGGGGTGGAGTTGGATTCCCAAAGTTTGGAGGCGAGATTGCCGGCTGAGAAGGTGGAGAAATTGCGGGTGCTGGTGGCTAATTCCCTGGCATCGTCTAAGTTGAATTTGCGGGAGCTGCAGGCCTTGATTGGCTCACTCAACTTTGCATGTAAGGTCATTCCCATGGGGAGAGTCTTCCTTAGGAGCCTTGAGGCGGCGACGGCGGAGGTACGGAAGCCTCACCATCATCTACGAGTCTCTAAGGTTATGCGGGAAGATTTGCGGATTTGGGACCTGTTTTTGCGGGACTTTAATGGCACTTCGGTTTTGCGGGATGCGGAGATATCTAGTCACGACTTGCAGCTGTATTCGGATGTGGCAGGGGGTGTCTGTCTAGGAGTGTATTTCAACGGGGCTTGGTGTGCTGACAGATGGCCACAGGAATGGGCGGCGGAGGGGCTTTTGCGGAATATCACCTTTTTAGAATTGTTTCCGATTTTAGTGGCTCTTTCCTTGTGGCCGGATAGATTGGCCAACCGTAGGGTGGTGTGGTGGTGTGATAACGAGGCGGTGGTGGCCGTTGTGAACCGGTATACTCCACGCTGCTGTTCGGTTGCGGCCTTAATGCGTCAAGTTATACTAGCTTGTTTGCGTTTAAATGTGGATCTGCGAGCCCGTCATATTCCGGGGCGCACTAATGAAATTGCTGATGCTCTTTCTCGTTTACAGTTGGGGCGTTTCCGGCAGTTGGCGCCGGAGGCGGACGAGGAAGGGCTCCGGGTCCCGTGGAACTTGTGGAGTGGTGGCCCACCGAGATGAAGCACCTCTTGAAGAATTCGGTGGCGGAGCGCACATGGGACTTTTACCGTCAGGGGTGTGAGCGTGTGTGGGGGTATCTGTGTGGCATGGGCTGTGTTGGAAGCGAGGTGTCGGAGTATATGCTGGGCATGTATGTTGGCTGGGCAAGGGAGCAGGGGTTGACGAGATCGGCGGTGCGGGGGCATCTTGCGGGGTTCGAGTTTTTTGCCCGGGCGGTGGGTTGGCAAGGCGCAGGGCGCGGGCGATTGGCTCGACGGTTAATGCATGGGTGGGAGCGGGTGCTCCCGTTGCGGAGCGACCGCCGACTTCCGATCTCCCATGACTTGTTGCAGTGCTTGTGTCATGGGTTAGCGGGGGTAGCGTCATCTCCATACGAGGTAGTACTCTTTCGGGCAGTTTTTTGTTTGGCGGTTTTTGGGGCTTTTCGGGTTGGTGAAATGGCAGTGGCTTCTGTTAAGGCAGGGTTGGGTCATTCTTTGCGGCTGCAGCATGAGTGGAGGGAGCCGGGGAGCATTCGCGTGCTGTTGGCTAAGTCCAAAACCGATCAAAAAGGAAGGGGCTTGTGGGTGGTGCTGGGAAGGATTGGGGGAATAACGTGCCTGGTAGCGGCCCTCGAGACTTACTTGGGTATGCGCCCGAGTGGTAGTGATGCGCTGTTTGTGCACGAGAATTCGTCACCGGTGACTAGGTATCAGGTGACGGCAGTGCTGCGCATGACGCTGCAGGGGATCTGCACCGATCCGGGGTTGTTTTCGGCCCATTCTTTTCGTATCGGGGCGGCCACTAGTGCGGCCGCGGCGGGTTTGTCGCGGGAACAGATTCAGAATATTGGCCGGTGGCGGTCTAAGGCGTTTCAGGGTTATGTGCGGCTATGAGACGCCTGTTCGGGTCGGGGGGGGTACTAATGCTGTTTACTTTCTGTTGCAGGTGCAGTGCGGGCTGCGAAAAGCTGCTGGATGCTGGGACACTCCTTTGTCTTTTGGGCGGGTCAGAGAGCAGCAGTGCGGCCTATCGGGGCGAATTTAGGATTGGACCCAGCGCAGGTGGCGATTTCATGGCTGGGTGAGCGGGGGCTGAGGTGGTCTCAGCTGCTCCCTTTGCTAAGGCATCATCTGCGGGTTCGTGGACAGCCAGCGGTCGTCCTGGTCCATCTTGGGGGCAACGATTTGTCGGAGTGGTCCTGCAAGCAGCTGATCAGGGCGGCAAAAAAGGACTTGAGGGCTCTGCTCCGTTTGTTGAATGGAGTCGTGTTAATTTGGTCGGACATTATCCCGAGACCTTCGTCCTGGTGTCAGCGCAGATGGTCCCGAGGATTGACCAAGATTAATCGGCAAATTGGGAGATGGGTCGGTGAGCAGGGGGGCTGGCAGGTGCAGCATCCCTGGATTGATGTGAACTGTCCCGGGTTGTTTAGAGCGGATGGGGTGCACCTCTCGCCAGTAGGAATGGACTTGCTCTTAAACGACTGGCAAGAGGTGTTGGAGAGAGTTGTAGGGGTGTGACATGCTGGTCGCAGCTTCCTGTTGGTTTCTTCTTGGGGGGGGCAGCACAGGTAAGGTTAGGCCTGTGCCGGTGGCGGGATCCTGGAGGTTTCCGGGGTCCGGAGCCTTTGGTGACTCGGGACGGGGGCGGGGTGCCCTCGGCCCGGACTGCTCCTGGAAGACTTTTGCTAGTAATATGGCGAAGTCGGATAGGGGTAGTCGGAACGTTGCCGGTGGTGTGAACTTGGATGGAGCGGAAGCAAGGTCGCTTTGCTAGTAGCATGGCTGGTGACGCAACGCTCCGCTGGTGGGGGGGGGAGTTGAGATCATTGTTACTGTTATTGTTTGAAAATTGTTGAAATAAAGCTGCGACCAGTTGTCACCATGCTTGGTTTCTGTGCAATTCTGTGAAAAGCTAACATGGGATGTGTTTAGTAGAGGGTGTGGGGTGGGGGAAAAGTAAGACGCTAAGAAAAGGGGGGAGCGCCGGGTCTGGCTACCCGGTTACATCTCATTAAGAGAGAAAATACCTTTGGAATGCTGCACAGCAATTGATATCTAGAAGACCCCCAGTCATTTGACCATTAGGGGCCTTATACAAGACTCCAAAAGAAGAAAACTGTACAGTGAGAGGATCTCCAATGACAGGAACTGTGATAAATTTACCTTCTATTCAGTTGTCACATATACAAATTCAGCTGTTATCCAAAGGTCTTTCTTTTGTGCATGGTCCTTTTGTGGACCGTTTTCAGAATCGATTGGCAGTGGAACGACTTATGAGAACATTGCAACTTCTTCATGTATATTTTGAAGATAAAACTATAGCGCCCAATAATTCAGTGTTATGTCTTAAATCATCTTGGGTACCACCAGGACCATTACATGCAGTTCTTTCTACTTTTAAAACCCTTGTGTTGAATGATCTTGAAAAAATTGAAAAAAGCTATAGACAACGTTCATCCAACCTTACATCACTTGAAAATAAGGCACTTCAAGAATTGCAGAATAATGCTTTGTTGACTATTAAAAGGTAAGATAAAGGTGGGGTTATTGTAATCATGAATACTTCTGACTATGAAGCAGAGGCCCTATGCCAACTTAGCAATACATCATGCTACCGTAAGTTGACTGTTGATCCTACTATTGAATTACCACTCATGATTCGTCAATTGACTAATACTGCCATTGCAGCTGGGTTTTTGACAAAGAAAGAAAGGGTTTTTCTAACTCTATCTTACCCTAAAGTGCCTATTTTGTATCTTTTGCCCAAAATATATAAAATTCTTGATTATCCGCCTGGGACATCAATATTGTCTAGTAATGATTCTTTGCTGGAATATGTAGGGCGATTTTTGGATGTATTTTTAAGAGATGAGATTCCGAAGATGTCTTCTTTTTTGAAAGACACTATACATTGTCTGCAAACCTGGCAACAGGTTTCTAGAATCTCAATTCAGTGGCTTGTAACATTAGATGTCACTTCATTATATACTTCTATTCCTCAGTGAGAAGCCCTGACAGTTCTCCATTCAGTTTGGGAATTTAGGCCCTCTCCAGAAAGAGTTCCAACTTATTTTTTTGTTGGAGCTAGCAGAAATTTCTTTAACACAGAATTTTTTTCTATATAAAGAAGAGTTTTATCAAATTTCTGGCACAGCAATGGGTGCAGCATTTGCACCATCTTTAGCTAACTTGCATATGAGTGCCTTTGAAGAGTATTGGGTGTATCCATATACTTTTGCTATTCATATTCTTGTATGGCATCATCATATAGATGACATTTTTTTTTATTATGGAGTGGGACACAAGTTCAATTAAGTGAGTTTTTGGCCTATCTTAATGCTTATAATACTGTGATAGTTTTTGAAATGCAGTACCATCATTCACAGATACATTTTCTAGATGTTCTAGTTGTTAAAGGGAGAGATTCTTTCAAGATTACCTTCTATACAAAACCAACTGATAGGAATACATTGCTGCCATAACAGAGTTTTCATCCATATCCTCTGAAGAATAGTCTTCCTTTTTCTCAATTATAATGGTGTTGGCGTATTTGCTCAACGGACTCCGAGTTTCAACAACAGGCATCACTATTGATCACTAAGTTTAAGGACCGGGGATACCCAGAGCCCATGTTGCATAAAGCATATAAGAGAGCATTTTCAAATCATAGAGAATGGCTTTTGCATTTTTTCCCTCAGGACAATGCTAGTGATTCTGATATAATAACACGTGTTTTGCAACATTCTGCTATTTTTAAGTCTTTAACGTCTATATTAAGAAAACACTGGTCAGTACTTGCAACCCTTCCCTGTTTGGCTGGAAGACATCCACAGATTGCCTTTAGTAGAGGGCAAACTCTTTGTGACAAACTATGCCCAGCTGTTCCTTGAGCCCCTCTTAGTGTTCAGAATAAAAGACACTTTAAATGTGGGCATTGCAGGTTTTGTGCGATTATGTATGTACATCAATGTATGTAGTTTATTTGCTTAAGGGTCCTTGCAATAAATGTTACATTGGTAAGACCACACACCAGTTACGTGTACGATTGTCTCAACATAAGAGCAACCTCTTGAAGGTTCATGTAGAGGCCCCGTTAGTGCAACATTGCCTTCAGTGTCATCATGACTTTTAAGATCTGCAGTGTAAGGTAATATGTTTATGTTTATTGCATCACTTGATATACCTCCCCTCAAACATGAAGGCAGTATACAATTTACAAGTATAAAAAGGTTAGGCCAAGACCTAGAAAAGGGAAAGGAAATACAAACATAAGATAGGAAAGAAGAAAAGCTCAATCACACAGTACAGAGAGCAATCAGCAGTGGGTTGGAGTGGTCATGAGAGAGAAGATGGGAGATCGTAAGCATGGGGAAAAGATGGGTTTTAGGAGGGACTTGAATAGTGGATAGGATTGTGGCGAGCAGCAGGGAATGAGTTCCAAAGGGATTGACCTAAAAAGAAAAAAGCTGAATGCAGTGTGGAATGTAGGTGCGCACGAGAAGGGGAGGGGAGATGGAGGCAGTTAACATTTATTGAGCGCAGGTTGCAGGAGGGAGTGTGGAATTGAAGGAGGTCTGATAGATATTGTGGTGTGTGGGTATAGATGGTATGGTGAACGAGTGTGAGAATTTAGTAACGAATGAGGAATTCTATTGAGAGCCAGGGAAGCTGACAGAGAAGGGGGGTGATGTGATCTCGGCATGAGGAGTGAGTAATGACCCTAGCTGCTGTATTCTGAACTAATTGTAATCTGTGGATCTGCTACTGGGGGATACTGGCAAGTGCAAGGTTACAGAAATCTAACCAGGTTATGACTAATGATAGGAGGAGAGTGGTCAGTGCTTGGGATGTGAGAAATGGAAGAATAGCACGGATGTGATGGAGATAGAACAGGAACGCCGAGTTAGTTGAGAAATATGATCATGAAAAGTGAGGTCAGAATCAAGAATTACCCTGAGGTATCAGAAGGAAGAGACTAAGGGGGTCATTCTGAGCAATGAATAGCAGGGATGGACGTCCTTTCCTGGGTCTGACTACCTTCCTCGCATCTTATACGGGGAAGGTAGATGGGGGCAGGAAAAGGGCAGATAGGGGCAGTGACAGGGCGGGCAATACAGGGCTGGCGAAAGGGCGGCAGTCCGGGGCTGGCGACCACCCACTGCCCGCCCTGCCTCTGCCCCAGACATAGAGAGCCGATTCTAATGTCAGTCCTGTATGTCCAGGGCTGGCGACTTCAATGGGGAAGTTATTCCACCTCTGAGATGGAATAACTTCCCCAATGCAGCAGGATTGGCAGGCCTGGGGCTGGGAAGGGGGTGGCAGAGGGCAGAGGACATTCCCCACAGTCCAACCCTGGCTCTGGGAGGCCAGATCAGGGGTTGGGCTGTGGGGAAAGCAATTTGGAGGCCAGCGGCCAGGGATCATGGTTTTTAAATGGAGCTGCGGTGCCATGGCACTGTGGCTCTATTTAAAAGCCTTGACTGAGTTAGCCAGGCCTGTTCACTATTCTGATCCCACGGGGCTAGACATGCCCTGCAGAATCAGAATTGTGACTCCTTCTATGTGTCTGGTTCTGGCCGGGCACACAGAGGGCTTCTAGGTCTAGGATGGAATCAGGCCTTAAGGGAATAGGGTTGTGGGATAAAGATGGAGATATAGATGGGCATGTACTACCATACGCAAACCAAATGACTGGCATTTTTGAAAGATTGAGGTGTAGAGAGTTGGCAGTTAAGCAATCCAATGCCTTTGACAAGCAAGCATTAAGAGGAAAAAGATCAGGTTGAGAGAGAGGGGTATGATGAAGTATGATAATGTCTTCAGCATAATAATATGCTGACATTCCTGATTCTTGAATGATTAAGGCTAAAGGGGCTAAGAAGATATTAAACAGGAGAGGTGCCAGGACAGAGCCTTGAGGACACCACAGTGAAGAGAATTGGGAGGGGAAGTGGTCCAACCTGAATTCACCGAATAAGACCTAGAGAAGAGAAAAGAATGGAACCAGTGGTATACTAGATCATACAGACCAGCATCCCGCAACCTAGAGAGAAGGAGTGAGCGATCAACAAGGTCAAATGCCGCAAAGAGATCTAAAGATACCACCACTGAGATGTCACCGTGATTGTGGGAAGAATCGATCTCATTAAGGAATGCTGACATGATTGTTTCTATACTATGGCCAGGATGAAAACCAGATTGGCAGGAATGGAGAAAGTGCACCAAATCAAGATGGTGAGAGAATTGAGCGAAGACTACTTTTTCAAGGATTTTTGACAGGAATGGGAGGTTAGAGACTGCATGATAGTGTGCGGGGTCAAGGGATGGATTCCTCAAGAGGGGGTGGACCAAGGCATGTTTCCAGGGGGTGGGTAAAATCCCAGAGTTAAGACTTGAGTTGATTATTGTAAGTGTTGAAGGCAGGGATGGCTCCAACAGCCAGGAGGAAGTATTGTAAGTATTGAAGGCAAGGGATGGCTCCAACAGCCAGGAGGAAGGGAGCAGATCTGGAGGGCAGGAGGTCTTGTGAGTGGTAGTGATAGTTTTGATGAGTTCTGTAACAGTGATGGGATGAAATTTAGCCAAGTATGAGATAAGGGAAAGAGAGGTGGGGGCAAAAGGAGAGGTGGGGAGGATAATGGAGGAGGGCAGGTAGACAGGGCAGAACGAAGATCATGGATTTTTGACAAGAAGAAGGAGGCTAGGCGAGAAGGACTGGTAGGGGGATGAGAGCCAGATGAAGAAAATCTTACTGAAAGAGCTGAAAAGTCAATCTGTAGTAGGCTTTTTGAAAAACGAATTCAAGCTAATACAGTACGTATTACAAGCTTCTATAAGTTGCACAAGGTGGTGTTCTTTTAGAAGGATAAGGCACCCTGCACCCTAAGTAGTGTTTTATTTCACTAACATCTTGCATATTTAAAGTTGGTCACTTTGTTTGCCAAATCATTGGACATATCATCTTTTCTCTGGAAACAAGCATCAATGGAGCCCACATGGTAATCACTCCCCAGCTCTCAAAGAAAGCCTTTGGGAGTTAGGCCACCCATGTGCGGTCACCTTCTCGCCCAAAAGTGTCATCTTACCTCAGTCTTTTTTTTTCCCTGGAACCCTGCAGACATTCTGTTTGTCATCTCCAGTAAAAGTTGATTTTTCTAACCCTTGCTCTTAGTGTTTTTTTGCTCTTCTTGTTGCTGGTCCGTTGCCGATCACCTTCTCACCGCCCAAGTCCACCCTCATCTCGGTGTCGCATTTTTCTCGGATTCTTTTTCCGTTTTCTTTTTTTTGGTAACATAGGTTTTTTCTTGCCCCTTCCTGACCAATATGTCTGAGTTTGACCTTGTGGGTGCTGTATTCTCTGCTAAGTCTTTGGTCAGCGGATTTAAGCAATGTGACATGCCTCCGTACAATGTCCATTATGGACTGCCACAGTTGCTGCATCAAGTGTCTTGGTGCAGATCATGATGACTCCATTTGCCTGCTCTGCCTGCAGATGTCAAGCAAAAGCCAGAGGAAACATGAAAAGCAGTGGGGGTGGGGGGAGCTTTTTGGCTTGAAGGTCTCTGTTGCAGTTCTGGCATCAGCTCTGGAATCTCTGCCCTCGGACTAGGGGTCGTCCTCAGAGGACCTCTTCCATAGATCCAAGACATCATCCAGGCTGAAGTCTGATCCCAGAGCCAGGGGTAAGACCTCCATTACTCAGCCTCAGAATCCTCGATCCAATGCTGAGGCAATGGCTGGGATCAGCCCTCAAAGCTGCCCCAGGGGGAGGAGACTCCACTCCGTCGGGGGATCAGGCTGTGCTCCAACATGATCACCATTGGTGATTCTCCCTCGATCCCTCTCAAAGAGCTGGCACTGCCCAGATGAAAATCTGGCCTATAATGTCTTTGAGAAGCATATGCATAGTAATATGTAGTAATTGTAATATAGTTTAATAGTTTAATAATGTTTCTGTTATATTGTAATACACTAATCTGTTCCATACAATTCATGTTATAATGTAATATAGTTTATAATGTTCTATGTATCTGTTTTTGACTTTTGTTGTAATGTAAACCGCTGCTGATCCTTGGAAGCAGCGGTATATAAAAGCTGTTCAAATAAATAAATAAATAAAAATAAATAATATAGTATATGACGGCAGATAAAGACCAGTATGGTCCATCTAGTCTGCCCAACAAGGCGGCAAAGGTAGGTACACCTTCCTCTCTGTGCAGGTCACAACTCCTCTTGCCTTTGTTTAGGGGTGCACCCACCACTGCATGTAGGTCACCCCTATTAGCTGAGATATAAGAGATAGTTATGTTTATTTTGATTTTATCTTGTTGTTATAAAGGGATCCACTGTGTCTGTCCCATGCCATTTTGAATTCTGTCACTGTATTTGCCCCACCACTTCCATTGGAAGGGCCTGCCAAGCATCCACTACCCTTTCAGTGAAAATGTATTTCCTGATATTGCCTTTCAGTTTACCCCCTTGCAGCTTCATATTATGCCCTCTAGTTTTACAACTTCCCTGTCTGAATCATATCTCCCCAATCCCTCCTCACCTCCAGAGTGTACATATTTAGGTCTTCAAGTCTTTTCTCATAAGTCTTCTGATGCAGGCTCCAAATCATTTTGGTCGCCTTCCTCTGCACTCTTTCCAGCCTTTTTATGTCCTTTGCGAGATGTGGTCTCCAAAACTGAACACAATATTCCTAATGAGGCCTCACCAGTGACTTGTACAGTGGCATTAATACCTCTTCCTTTCTACTGGTGATTCCTCTCTGTATGCAACCCAGCATCCTTCTGTCTTTTGCCACCGCCTTGTCACACTATTCCGTGACCTTGAGATTCTCAGAAACAATCACTCCGAGGTCCTTCTCCTATTCTGTGCACACCAGCCTCTCACCCTCTATCACATACAATTCCCTTGGATTTCTGCTTTCCAAGTGCATGACGCTGCAATTTTTCGCATTAAATCTTAACTGCCAAGCATTAGACCATTCCTCCAGCTTTTGTACATCTTTCCTCATGTTATCCACTCCCTCAGGGGAGTCCACTCTGTTGCAAATTTTCATGTCATCTGCAAAAAGATAGACTTTTTCATTCAGCCCTTCAGCAATATCACTCACAAATACATTGAACAGTACTGGTCCCAGGACTGAACTGTGGGGCATACCGCTAATCACCTTCCTTTAATCGGAGTGAATTCCGTTTACCATTACCTCATGTCGTCTGTCAGTCAACCAATTTCTGATCCAGTTCACCACCTTGGGACCCATCCCCAAGCTATTAAGTTTATTGATAAGTCTCCTATGAGGAACAGTATCAAAGGCTTTGCCCCTGATCTAGGTCTCTGGTCACCCAGTCAAAGAACTCAATCAGATTTGTTTGGTAAGATCATCCTTTGGTAAAACCATGTTGCCTTGGATCATGAAACCTGTTGGTTTTGAGGAAGTCCACTTTCGCTCTTTCAGGAGCACTTCCATTACTTTTTCTGCCACTGAGGTAAGGCTTACTGGCCTGTAGTTTGTCACTTCTTTACTGACACTTTTCTGAATAGGTACCACATCAGCCCTTCTCTATTCCTGTGGAACTTCTCCTGTCTCCAAGGATCTATTAAAAATATCCTTTAACGGCCTTGCAAGAACCTCTCTGAGCTCTTTCAGTATCCTGGGATGTATTCCATCTGGTCCCATGGCCTTAGCCACTTTCAGTTTTGCAAGCTGTTCTAATACATCATCTTCTGTGAATGGAGTGGTATCTACTCCATTCCCATTTGTATATTTGTCAATCACCAGTGGTCCTTCTCCAGGATTTTCTCTAGTAAAAACAGAGCAGAAGTATTTGTTTAGCATTTGCACTTTTTCAATATAATTTTCCACAAATCCATTCCCAGCACTTTTGAGTACTGCAATTCCACCTCTGATTTTCCTCCTCTCCCGAATATACCTGAAAAAGGTTTTGTCGCCACGCTTCACAGCCATCTTTTCTTCTGCCTTTGATTTTGCTATCCTTATTACTTTTTTTGTATCTTTTAGTTTGATATTGTATTCTTTTGTGTGTTCCTCTGTTTGCAAACTTTTGAATTTTGTGAAAGCTGTGGTTTTTGCCTTTATTTGTGCAACCGCTTCTTTGGAGAACCAAACAGGTTTCCTTTTCCTCTTGTTTTTATTTACTTTCCTTACATGCTTATCTTTTGCCCCTTTTATTGCCTTCTTTAGTTTAGCCCATTGCAATTCCACTTTCCTTATCCCCTCCCACCCTGCCAACTTTTCCTTCAGGTACTTGGCCATTTTACTAAGGACAGTGTTTTTGAAGTCTAGGACTTTGAGCTTGCTGTGATTGGATTCTACCTTGGCTTTTATCTCAAACCACATCATGTGATGATTGCTGCTGCTCACATGGGCACCCACCCTGATATTCGATATGCTATCTCTGTTGGCGAACACTAAATCCATCACTGAGCTCTCCCTGGTCGGTTCCATCACCATTTGTCTAAGTAATGCATCTTGGAAGGCATCTACAATTTTTTTTACTTCTTTTCAGGTTTGCAGAAGGAATATTCCAATCCACATCGGGTAGATTGAAGTCACCCAATATGATCACTTCCCCCTTCATGGCTATCTTTGCAATGTCAGCAAACAATTCACTATCCATTTCTTTGGTTTGAGTTGGAGGCCTGTAGACTACACCAGTATGAATGACAGTGCCATCTCCTCTTTCCAACACTATCCACAGCGCTTCTTCATTCCCACACATCTCCTGCATTTCATCAGCTTTAATATTGCTTTTAACAAATAAGGCTACTCCTCCTCCTTTTCTACTCTCTCTATCTCTTTTAAATAGATTATAGCCAGCTATGGCTATATCCCATTCATGCGACTCATTAAACCACATGTCTGTAATGGCCACAATGTCCAAGTCCATTTCCACCATTAGGGCTTCCAGATCAGGAATTTTGTCGGCTAGGCTTCAAGCATTTGTGCTCATTGCTTTCCAGCATTTGTTGACTGGCTTGCCTGTGTATTGCATGGATTTTGTTCTACACGCCCCTTCCCACTTTCAATTGATGTGTGGTTTAAAAGTGTGGCTGTTTCCAGTGTCATTTTGCTTTTGCTGGAAGTGATGTCCTGAACTTGTCCTTATCTATCCATCAGCCCCTTTCCCTAGTTTAAATGTCTGTCCATATACTGCCTGAATTTTTCACTTAGAATCCTTTTCCCTGTGATGGAGAGATGTAGTCCATCAGCACAGTATAGTCTCTTGTTGATCCATCTGTTTTCCCAGTCGCCTATATATCTAAATCCTTCTTGTTTGCACCAGATTTGGAGCCCTGTGTTAAAGTTGTTTATGCAATGCAGCCTTTCTGCCCCCTTACCATGAACAGGTAGAACTTCTGAGAATACTATAGCATTAGCAATGGGCTTCAGTTTCTCTTCCAGAGTCTGGAAGTCCCTTTGAACTGCAGAGGCACTGTTTCTAGCCAGGCTATTTGTACTCAAGTGGATGACAACATCAGTTTTGGAGTGCTCACTTTCTGCAGTAACTATACCAACAATTTGGCCGTATTCCTGCTGGCTGAAGAGCCTGGGAGGCATTTGACCATCTTCTCTCCTTTGAACTGTGTTCCCAAGTTGGTGCCTCTGATGATGGAATCTCCAAGTAATAATAGTTTTCTGTTTTGTGATTTTTTTTCTTCCTGTTTGGTGCATTATCAGTAGATTTGACATTGAGTCGTTCATTTAAGAGCACTTCATTTTCCACAGATTGGACACCCTCATTATCCAAAGCAGAGAAGGCATTATGCAGGGATATCTCTTGAAGTATAGGGTGTTTCTGTGTTACAGGTCACAACCTACCAGAGCCCACTGTGATCCATTTGTTTCTGGACTGTTTGATTTTTTGTGGGAGTAGTGGTAGATTTTGTTCAGTTTTGTACCCTAGAGGAGGTGTGTTTTTTTTTTCTTTATTTATTTATGCAATTTCACACTATAATACAAGAAAACCCTTGTACAAGGAAAACAATCCATCGTCCTCCTGTTTAACAGGAAAAACAAAATCAAAGGAAAAAATACTAACAAATGAATTCCTGAATAGGCCTCAAATAAGTAGACAAGATGGGTCACAAAACAAAGGATAAATTACAAACATAGCCATAAAGGTAATGGAGCAGACACCAAGGCGGTAAACTACACCTATTTCACACTAACTCCCCTATATATGAGAGTTATTAATAGGAGCTATATGAGAAGGGTCCTGCACCAAAGCTAGCCTAGAAGACAAAAAACTGGCCAATTGGGAGGGTTCAAAAAAAAAGTAACTATGCCCATCTAATTTAACCAAGCACTTGCAAGGAAACCGAAGGAAAAATAAACCACCCAACTGTACCACCCCGGGACGATATAATAGAAACTGACGCCTCTTCCTTTGTGTGGCCCTACCAACATCAGGAAACATACGTAAATGAGAATCAAGAAAAACCTTGCAGGGCGACCGAAAAAATAACCTTAATAGCCAGTCCCGATCCACCTCCAAAGCAAAGGTGACCAGTAAGGTCGCAGCCATACCAGCCGCCGATGGAGATCTTTCTAAGAAGGCAGACAGGTCAAGACTATCAACAGAGGAGGTGTGTTTAATTGCAGCTCATTCTTCCCTTAGTAAATTCTTTATGTATAGCAGATAATTTGAGGTATATAGGACAAGCTCTTAGGTTCCAAATGATTCTTCTCAGAATGAAAGCACCACAATTATCACATTGAGTACATAACATGCTTATTTAGCTGTCCTAGGAGGAGAAAAGAAGAAAAAGTGGATGTAACACCTAATTAAAGGGCAGATGTCAATCTATATGATGACTATATAGGCAATGCAACCCTGGGGTGGATGGGGAAAAGGTAGGATGGGCAAGAACTTAAGTGTCCCTGGCCAGTAGACCTTATATGAACTGAGGGCACACTCAGATATCTCATTTAAAGGCTATGCAAGTAATGTAGGCAGTCTGAATATTCTTAAAACCTATATCCAACAGTTAAAATGTATATTAAAAACAAGCAATTGTAAAGTCTGAAAGCCTTAGATGAGTGTGTAGTCACTTGAAGCTGTGATGAGCAGACTGGTTCTGGTAATTAGTAAATTTTAGAACTGATTCAAGGCGTTTTAGCCAGTTACTGGCTAAAATGTAGCTAGTTACAGTAGTACCACTGAATATCCCCCACAGACCATTTAAAACCAACCGGTTAAAACCTGGGTGGTCTGTTGGTGGACTGGGGGAGGTCATAGTCATTATCTAATCAGCAGCAATATTCAGCTGCTAACCAGATAGCTAATAGTGTTAAAGTTAGGACAGATTGATGGCTGTCCTAACTATAACCAGTTATATCTGTCTGATTAACAGTTGAATATCATTACTGACAGGAGACAATGGTGCTACCCATGGCCATGCCCTATATGAAGGTCTATGGAGACATCTACATAGACATCTCCAGAAAAGCATTTTACAATAAGGCTGTCTAATAGCATAATGGCTAGAGAAGTAGGTTAGGAGCAGTGTAGCTAGGATTCAAATCACAGCATGGGCATTTGTGATCTTAGGCTAGGCATTTAACTCCATTGTATATTGTTACCCAACCCTAATTATTCAATGCATGCTGTATATAGTATAATTGTTATACTGTAACTACTTCAAAAAATTAAATGAGAGACCTCACTCAATCTAACCAAACTGCACAGCACTTTAAACATAACCCACAAGTGAAAGCCTCAGAATTAACTCACTAAACAGACCACGTTTAGGAGTTAAAATAACATCAATGGCTCTCACTCGCCAACAACCACCATCCAAGATACATGATATACACACATTTACAAGCAATTCCAGTTAACAGAAACTTGCACAATTATCAACAAATATCAACAGATACGTTAATCATGTAACAGGATGGAATGTGAATGCCCCAACGCCTTTTCTAGACATCTCATGTGAGCGTTTCGCTACAGCTGTTTCAAGGGGGTCCAACACTACAAAATAAAAAGATAAAAAAGCAGGGCTTAATCCTATGCCGCATCCCATAAAACAACTCCAGAAACATACTGCAACAAGATCCCAACACTTACCAAAAATCACATCGACTAAAGACAAAACCGCTTCATATTAGTCAGAACTGACTTCCAGGTCTTGATCACCCGCCATGCTTCCAGTCAATATCCGCCCGCATACCACTTCCGGGCCCATTATATACTTATCCCACACATGTAGCCTAACTACTCACTAGCAGGACAGCCAATCGCCTGCTATGGGAGAAAACCCTACACAAACTGCAACATTAGTAGGGACAACCACCATTACAAACCTACCCTAATTAAACCCAACTACTTAAATGCAAGCTCCCCATTCGATGCAAGAGTTTAATCCATTCGGGACAACAGTATTTAAATAAAAAATCCACCACTGTTCTTTATATAGCAGAAAACGATCCCGTGACATCCCCTTAGAGCCGTTCATAACTTGCTGAACAGCAAAACACTGTAAATCCGTAAACTTGTGTTGAAACGTTAAGCAATGCTCAACAATAGGTGCCTCCTTGCGCTGACAATGCAGCTTACTTTTATGCTCTAATATTTGAGTACGCAATCTCCGGATGGTCTTACCAATATACAGAAGTCCACATGGACAGAAGATTCCATAGATAACAAACTCCGAGCCACAGGAAGTACTATCCTTTAAATGGACAAGCTGACCATGGTACACAAATCGATCCGTTTCCAACATCACGTCACAACATGAACACTCTCCACATCGGCGATGTCCAAAATTATCACCACTAACTAAAGGCGAAGATCGTAAAAAAGAAGGACTCAAAATATCTTTTAAGTTTGGATTACGTTGCCAAACACAGCGCAGATGCTTAGACTCCAACCCAGGGACTGTACTTAAGACATGCCGGTATTTCTGTAGAATCTGCTGAATCTGTCTACTATGACGGGAAAAACGAGAGATTAAATTTACATTATCACCATCATCATTACCCTTAGGGCGGGGAGACAACAGCCAAGATCTATCGTTATGTAATGCTCGTTTATAAGCCCTATTCACTACTTTTGAAGGATAACCTCGATCTAAAAAATCCTGCTTTAACCGTACTGCATTAACTTTATAGTCCTCCACCGAGGAGCAATTGCGCCTAAATCGAATAAATTGAGAAAAAGGTAACCCCTGCAACAAACCTCTCGGGTGTAAGCTAGAAAAATGCAAATATGTATTTCGATCGGTTTTTTTACGAAACACAGTTGTACCCCAAGCATCTACTTGCCGGAACACCTTAACATCCAAAAACACTATTTCAGAAAAGCTATAATTCATTGTAAACTGAATATGAAAATCCAGTGTATTCAGCCAATCATGAAACGCAGATAACAGATGTAAAGGACCATCCCACAGCATAAAAATATCGTCGATGTATCGACGCCAGGTCAATATGTGAGAAAAAAAGTGAGAAGACTGCAACCACTTTTGTTCAAAAAACCCCATAAAGAGGTTAGCGACAGACGGGGCAAAAGATGCCCCCATAGCCACCCTGCCTACCTGTTGGAATAACTCACCATTAAAGGAGAAGTAATTACGGCAAAGAGCCAAATCTGCACAAGCCATTAAAAATACAAGCATGTCATCATTCACATCCCCGCGCTGCAATAAACCATTTTTAATAACTTGTAATGCCTGATCCTGCGGTATACTAGTATATAAAGCTACCACATCCAGCGTTACCAAAATCACAGAGTCTTTCCTGGCCCATATAGAAGCTTCAGCTATAATCTGTAGGAAATGCATAGTATCCCGAAGGTAAGAAGGAATGGATGTTAATAGTGGACGCAAAAAGGAGTCTATGAATTGTGACAATGGCTCCAATATGGACCCCCGTGTAGAAACAATAGGGCGTCCAGGGGGATTAACCAAACTCTTATGAATCTTAGGCAATAAATAGAATTGTGGAATCGAAGGGGCAATAGTATTCAAAAAACACAGTTCTTTCTTGGAAATAATATGCATTTGATAGGCTTGCCTAGTTAACAGTTTAATCTGGGTTTGCAACTCCAATGTAGGATCCATAAGTAATTTAACATAATTTGTCTCGTCTGAAAGCTGACGATAAGCTTCCTGCAAATAATCAATGCGGTTCAAAATCACAATCGCTCCCCCCTTATCAGCCCGCTTAAGTACAATCTCAGTGTTAGTTCTTAACTCATTCATTGCTACATGTTCCGCATGCGAAAAAGCAGTGCGAGCAACAAACTTACTCTGTGTTTCCATCAGGGCAATATCATGTAGAACTAACTGCTTGAATGCAATAATATTAGAATGTACAGGGCCTGATGGTAACCAGGAAGATCTAAATGGAAGAGCAACCCGCCCGAACACATCCAAAGCTGGAACAGCTGTAGAAACTGAGGGAACCAAATCCCCCTGCTGCAAAACACAACTATCAGTTACAGCAAAGAAATTTTTTAGAATAAGCTTTCTAACAAATTGCTCAAAGTCAATACGAAATTGAAACTACTAACTATGTTGTTTCATGTACACGGCACCTGTGCTCTCTTCTGGGGCATCAAAGCCCTGCCACTATGTCTGTCGAAATGAGCCCTAAAGTACTCTAACTACTAACTATGTTGTTTCATGTACACTGTTTTGACCCAGAGAAAGGCAGTATATAAATACAGCTAAATAAATAAGATAAAAAATTCTACACTGTTTGGATGTTTTAAGGCTAAAACAAGCACTTTCCTGAAGCCTATTTGTGCCTGGAGCAGGTCTAAACACGAACATGCCTGCAGACTTTCCGATGCTTCTGAAATCAAAAGGGGGCATCTAAGTCCATTGCACCTCCCTAGACACACCTTCATAATAGCCCCTGCCTACTTGGACATCCTCACACCAGTGACATCTTTAAAAGCCATTTGTAAAATGTCTCCAGAGAAATCTCCATGATTTGGACGTGAACATCTCTTCAGAAGTCCAAATCATAGGTAAAACCTTTTACATGACCCTCTATATATATAAAACTTTATTTTGTATATGTTCACTCTAACTTGCTAAAATCATGGTGTTTTTCTGTGTCATACAGTATATTACATGTATTTAATTATTTTTATTTATTGTGAAAGGAAGAACATTGCCCCATCGAATAAAATTGAGGATTTCTTGATAAAATGGGGAGGGGGGATTCTTATGAGTCTGGCATTTTATTTTATTTTAATGTCTCCACCTCACTTTCCATCCTCACACTGCCTGTTCCCCCTTGATGACTGATGCAGGCCATTGTGGTAGTGTTGTCGGAGAAGACCTGTACCACCTTTCTTGCCAGAAAGGGGTGAAACTCCTGCAAGGCCAGGAGAACCACTCTCATTTCCAGCCTGTTGATGGGCCAAGCATTTTTCACCGTGTCCACCAACCTTGAGTAATGTGCCCCTTGCAATGGATTCCCCAGCCCGAGAGGCTGGTATCCATTGTCAAAGGGATCCAGTGCGGCGACTCAATGGAACTCCCGTTGCCAGATTCTCAGGGCAGAGCCACCATCTGAGCACTGTCCGAGTCACCTTTAAGCAGGGCAACAGCTGTGTCAGGGGATGCTGCTGATGTGACCATCAGCGCAACAGAGCTCTCTGCAATGGCCTCATGTGGGCTCGAGCCCACGGGACCAGCTCAATCGTTGCCGCGATGGTACCCAACAGTTGAAGATAATGCCATGCTGTCAGCTCCACCATACGGAAGAACTGTCACACCAGCTGCCACGGCACCTGTGCTCTCTTCTGGGGCATCAAAGCCCTGCCACTATGTCTGTCGAAATGAGCCCTAAAGTACTCTAGGTCCTGGAATTGGAATAAGTGACTCTTGGCAACATTGATGACCCAGCCGAGACTTTGCAGGACTTCGATGGCCCTTGCCATGGCTTGGTTGCTCTCTTGTTTGAATTTTGCCTGAATGAGCCAGTCTTCAAGGTGCAGATACACTAGGATTCCCTTCTGATGTTGCGCTACTGCCACCATGACCATCACCTTGGTAAACATGGGGGGCTGTGGCAAGGACAAATGGCAATGCTCAAAACTGGAAGTGCCCCATGGGAAATGCAAATTGAAGAAACTGGTGATGTTCCAGATGAATGGGGATATGCAGATATGCTTCTGTAAGGTCAAGGAAGGGTAGGAACTCCCTCTCTCACACAGCCATGATGACTGACCTGAGGGTCTCCAAATGAAACCGTGGTATTCGCAGACACCTGTTCACCTGCTTGAAATCGAGAATGGGCTGAAAGGAGCCTTCCTTTTTTGGTATCCCCTTGCTCCCAATTATATTCTTTTCTTTTTTTCACACACTTAATGTGTATCCTTTGGGCCTAAAAAGCACAGCCACTATGAAGGGGACCCCAACAGCTGCCCCAACAGGAAGGATCTGTGCCACCCAATGAATGGGGAGGGGAGGGTTAATAACTATAAAAGGAAAACAATAAAGAAAACCCCCAAGGAAAACATTTAACCTAATAGACTTCTCAGTTGTCACTTCAGTGAGTCCAGATCTCTGGGATCGCCCACTCCATCTGCTTGGAAACTGAGCTTACTGGGGCTCGTGGGTGGTGCCAGCTGCCTAAGTATCCTGATGTCATCTAAACATGACATGCTCAGTCTCCAAGCTGTTGGTGGGGGTTGACTACCCTGAGGTATGGGACTGGACTAGAAGGACAATAAGGAAATAAGCAATATTAGATAGACTGTCTTCTTGCCTTTGCCTCAGCGATGGCCCTAAGATAGCTGATGTCCAAGGTGAACTAACAGCTATGCATCTCCCAAAGTGGCTCAAAGCCCTTCTCCTGCCCCATAGCCTCATCTCCCTTTCTCTACTCCCAGGGTGACAAGCATCTTCCCCTTCCTTCTCTAGCCCCCTTCAAGTGTTCAGCATGTCATCTTCCCTTCACTTTCCTACCACTCCATAGTCCAGCACATCCCTTTCCTTACCCCCTCTGTCCAGCATCTCCCCTTCCCTTACCTACCTCTTCCCACCCATATTCCAGTATCTCCTCTTGTCCCCATCCAGCAGCTCATCGCCCCTTCCCTACCCTATCCTAAGCTGCCATTGTCCCCCCTTCAATCCCCACTCCTCTCATGTCCAATATCTCCCTTCCCCTGCCTTTATAAAAATATTTAAACTAGATGCCTTTCTCCAACTTTGACATAGGTATCCTTTTATAAAATGTGCCCCCCTCCCTCATATTTATAAGACATGGGGACTTATTTGTATGTTGTTTTCTTTGTAATTTGAATTTGGTTGCTGAATGCTTGCTTGCCATATAAAGAGAAAACTGAGCCATCTGAGTTCATCTAAATCATCAGAATTTATTTCAGAGAAAGGACGTTTAGGAGTGTTTGCCCATTCAGAAATTCACTGTACCCTTTCTATTTCCTCAATACAGAAATATCTGGAGCCACTGCTGGACATGGAGAAAGGAAGAGTGCTAGAGGTGAACAAATTGGGGCACCTGCATGTTTATCTATACAAGAGGGTGACATGCAAAGGAAGAAGATGAAAAATTATTTTAAATAAGGAAAGATAACAGCTGGGACATATCCTAAGCACTGTGCAACAGAGTAACTGAATCTAGAATCATTGTTTTACAACTCTTGTCTGACCAAGTGTTCAGCCAAAGGCCAAACCTAGATTTAGTTGTGTCCTTCCTCTGATCCTTGAGGCAACAGATAATGTGATGTGCTATTTGACTTTGAACACTTCATCAAGATCCACCGTACAACTTTATTTTTCTACTTCTACTACTATTTATCATTTGTGTAGTGCTAGAAGGCATATGCAGAGCTGTACAGTGACATGTAAGAGACATAGTAACATAGTAAATGATGGCAGATAAAGACCTGTATGGTTCATCTAGTCTGCCCAGTAAGATGGCAAGAATAGGTGCACCTGCTGCTCTAGGAGCTTACAGTCTAGTCAAGACAGACAGCACAACTGGGGCTAGGATATATCTAGGCGAATGGTAAAGAAACACATAGGAGGTGAACAGGAGACTAAGGGGGTCAGTATGACAGCAAAAATATAATCCTACAGGTAGCTTTTTGACAGCAAAACCCCTGAAGGAGATTGTCAGCCAACAGATTTTTGTGGCATTATCCTGGCCCTTGCTGTTAAAAGTCACAAAATTGTTAACGGTAACACTGATATCTTTCAGCCATACGTGTAAACTCAGTTGCATAACTGAATTTTTTTATAAGGCATGATAGACTAGTTCAATGACCCTCCTGATTTTTTTTCAGCTTTGCCTTTCCTTTGCTTTTTATGGGCCCCACACCCAGTTCTATCCCACCAGTGTTCAAAATTGTTTTAAATAATTCCATTTTATCTTTACTACTTTTTCTCATACTTTTACAAGATTTTGTGATATATTTTGCCCTATCTTTATTTATCTTCCGCTCTATACTTCCTCTTGTTTATAGCAACCAAGTTGAGCAAAACAAACCTAATTAATAGCAATTTCCAAGCACACCTTGATACAGTAAGTTGCCTATACACATTAATGAATGCCAGAAGGACCTCTCTTTGGCATAATGCAAACATCAAGATGAGCACTAGCAGTAAATTTGAGAGACAGAGACCATACCCAGCATATCTAGGATATTACTGTCATGTTATGCATAAACTAACCCATTTGGAAACATTGCTTCAGAAAGCATCTATTCCTACTGGGAATTCCTCTGAAGATCAATATACAGTATCTTAATCATTTTTGCATCACTGTCATAATCATTTTTGAATCTCCTTTCCTTTTACTTCCACTGATCAAAGGAAAGAGATTTTACTAAATTTCCCAACTCTAATGTCCGTCAATGTCGTTAACTTTATAAAGGACATTTTTGTTTCAGCTACTGCTCAACATGTTATCTTTGAATGTTCTAGTAGCATGACTGATTATTCAGCAGGATAACATTAGTACAGAGTGTGTGGTAAACCATTTCATGGGACTGAAATGATACTGTATTGCTGCCAATCTGATATTTATACATGAGTCAAACTTTAGTTGGCTATGAAGGCCCTTAAGGCTTGTAAAGTTCTGAATATTTTTTTCACAATTGATGAGCTGGGATTTTTTTATTCCTGGATATTAACTATTGTGCAGTCACTTGAAAGCCAAACAAATATTAAAATGTGACAACATGAACCTGACTCCAGATTGTTCTATAAACTGCAGATCGTGCTAGGCTGGTGTTTAAGTGATGCTTTATGATCTTTTGTTCACCTACTAAGCACAGTAAATATGAAACTGAAGCATTAGGTTTGATACACCAAAAAGATAGTTTAAGATATTTTCATTTTGGAGACAGTTAGATACTGAGGGTAAAGTTGCCTGAGAAAATGAGATTTAAGTGTCTTAGCACTAAGATTATTTCTTTCCATTTGATGGTTGGAGAAATAAAGATGTCTCCAGCTGGAAGGTCCTACTAGAAAGTTCAACTTTTGCCTTCTTTTTTGATGCTGGCAACATGGTCATAAGAACATAAGAAATGCCACACTGGGTCAGACCAAGGTCCATCAAGCCCAGTATCCTGTTTCCAACAGTGGCCAATCCAGGTCACAAGTACCTGGCAGTTTCCCCAAAAAGATACAGGTTTCACAATGGGGCAAGCTGCCTTTATTATTAAATGGTTTTGTCAAGTTGATTCCTATGTAGGAAAATGAATTACATACAATTTTAGAGCAGTCAGAGCTCCACTGATAATACTATATCATAGAGGGGCATGTTTACTAAAGTGTGGTAATAGTTAATGGATATTTTAGCATGTGCTAACAACCTGCACTAATGGTTACTGTGTGCAAAAGCATTCAGCATGGTAAAAATCTCACTCTAATAGCTTACCATATGATGGGGTAGAGACTGGGAAGGTTATGGAAGGAGAATGGGTGTGGACTACACATTTCGGTTAGCACAGGGTATTTCACATAGCCAATTTGCACTTAACATGGGTAAACCTAACACCTCTTCTAGGTATTAGACGCACCCACATTAATTTCAAATGAAGTTAACATGCCTTAAGGAACTTTTCAGTGTGGTAACTGCATAGCCTTTGCACTTACCATGTATTTTTGTTTATTTCTAACATGCGCTAAGCGCAACACCTTATTACCATTTAGTAAATATGGCCCAAAGTTTGTACAATAAGTCCTGTAGACTCTTTCTTATTGTCTTTAGAGGGATGCAAATACATACCCTGAAAAGGATGATAATTAGTACATTTTAAAAAAATAATTATAATAATAAACTTATATTCCACCTTTTTTAATTTGACAGAATATACAAGGTGCACTGCATCATACAGTTATCTAATACAACAAAATAGAACACTACTGAGTGCCCTTTTTAATAATGCTTAGCATATAATTATGGGCACTAAAGTATGCTATCAACCTCATGACCCATAGGAATAGAATGGACTGTGGCTGCATGTATTGTGCGCTAACACCATTAGCATGCACTAAGCATTAATAAAAAGGACCCTTAATAAAATATGCATACTAATATAAAATGAGACATATATAGCTTGACTAATATTATAAATTATGACCTTGCAGATATAGAATTCATTTTTGTTGTGTTCTGCTTTTTACATTTGATGTATTAATAAGAACTATGGGTGGTCATTCCTTATGAATAAATAAAAACTGTTGCACAAATCTGGTTTAAGAAGATGATTACAACTGAAAGAAGAACAATTTGGCTGTTCCACCCAATTGAAAATGATACATTTTTATACCATATGACGCCATCGACAGTATCCTTGAACTTACATTTGTTTCCAAATGAAATTAAAAATACAATGAAACAGTTTTAGTTTTATTTCAAAATGACAATGAATCCTGTACATCCACAGTTAAAACATCTTTAATAGGAGAGATAAATGCAAATGAAATCTCAGAAAGATTCCCAAATAGTCATTGCTTTACAGAGATATAGAGACTGACAAAAGGCAAACTAATGTCTCGAAATCCTATCATCACACACCCTATTTACTATTTCACACAAAAAAATTGTCATCTTTCATTTATTTCATTGTTTTTAAAAAATAGCATGGTACTCTAGCTGCCTTCACCATTTAGACACATGCCAAAGGTATATAGCGTGAACAAAGTACTTATCATAAGAAACCCTTGGGCAACTACAAATTGAATTATCTAAAATACAAAGTCCCCCATGCAAACCATATTTTGCTGTTTCAAGGAGGAATATAGTCAAATAAAACAAAATGGGAAAAAAAGGAAACCTCAAAATCATAGAAAATTGGCAAATACCCTCCCTGAAACAAAGCATATCTGGTGGGCCCATCCCCTAGATCTTATTGTGAAGAAATGTAAGGCCGCGGGGCAGGGTCCCGGCGGCCGCCCGTAACCGGGTGATCGGCCAGGTGCGGGGACCCTGTCTGGGGCCTGGGGGTGTTGGGTCGGAGGCACGAGGACTGGTCGGTGGGGAGGACAGGCACCGGCATTGAAGGCGGGTGCCGGCGGCGAGGGCGGGCTCCATCGGCGTGTGGGAGCGCGGTGGAGCCTGGGAGGAGGAGGCGGCCTGAGGTGGGAGGAGCCAGGAGTAGGCAGCGGTTGCCGGCACTCCTGCTCCTCCTTGGAGAACGGCGGCTGTTTTGGTGAGTTTCTCCGGAGTTTCTCGGGTCTGGGGAGGCTGCCGGGGGGGTGGGGGTTGTTGGCAGTCGCGCGGGCAGTCGGAGTTGGGGTTGGACGGGGCGGTGAGCCGACGGTCTGTTGCCCTGCCCTGACATGCCGATTCGCTCGGCGGGGATTTCCAGGGTGGGTAGGGGCCCGTACTTGTTGAGTCCCTCACGGGTGGTCAGTGCCGCGGTGGAGGTGAGGCTCTCGCTGACGGGTGCATGATGAGGGAGCAGGCCTTGGGCTGAGCGGGGTGGCCGCCTGGAGTGAGGCCTCTTTCTGCTTGGGGCGAGCGCCGCATGGCCAGTGGCGCCCTCGTGGCTGCGGCGGGCTTGAAGTGGGGAGGCCTCTGCCGGCATGGGGGCAGCTGTTCGCAGGTGGGTGGGTGCTCCACTGCATATTCCGGGTGAGGTGGAGGAGCCTAATGGTGGGTGCACTGTCTGGGGGAACTCGCTGCCATGCGTCCTTTCCCACTGGCACTTCTTGGTGCCTTCTGGCCCATCAGTTAGCCATCCTTGGCTTAAAACTCATAATAATAATTCCTTAAATAATACTAATAATCCTGCTTCATATCGCTCGGGGTTGGTGGTCTGAAGAGGCAGGGGGTGAGAACTTTACGGGGTTCCACAGTTTACTTTGAATTTGTGTCACAAAAAAAAAAAAAAAACCCCGACCCCAACGGTAGTAGGACCTGGGCTCTGGGGCAGGAGTGGTGGACACCCGCCGGTGGGTGGGTGGGGGGGGGCGCCTGCGGGTTGTGGCGGGCCATGGGTTGGGGGGGGCGGTAGCAGAGGGGCCAGTCAGGGGGCAGAGATGGTAAGTTGGGGGTCCCCATCTGGTGCGGGCCCGTTCTGAGGGTCCCGTGGGTTGCGGGCAGTTCACGGAGGCTCTGGCTGGCCAGTAGGGACTCAGCGGCTAGCTGCGGTACCCAATGAGGGCGGTGGGGGTGTGGGGATAGGGGGGGGGGGTTCTCCAACAAAAAAAAAAAAAAAAGAAAAGAAAAAGAAATATATATATATATAAAATGAAAGGAATAAGTAAATTACTAAATCCTACATACATAAATCAAACCGCAATATTGCTTAGCGTGGGTCAGGGGATTGGTCCCGGTGTTTGGGCTGGGAGGGCCAGGGCCCCGGTGGGGGCAGAGTTGGGGGGGGCTGCTGGTGGGGGTCTTGTGTGTTTCCCCCTCCTGGTTTTCTTCTTTTGTCTTCGCAGGTGGCGATCGAAATCAGCACACTGCCAAGTATTGCGGCGGAGGTCCAGTGGGATGCGAGAGCGAGGACACCGGCAGCGCACCGAGGCGGGAGTTGTCCGAATCGGCTAACAACACTTGTATGGAAGGGCGGCTGTGGTGGATCAGGGGGTGGGGCCATTCGCCGGTTCGTAGTGGTGTAGCAGGGGTGCACGGTTGGGGGGCAGTAGGGGGGGGCCGCTGGCCGATCGGGTGTACGTAGAGTGGCCGAGCGGATAGTGGGACGGTGCAGGGGGTTTGGCGTGGGGAGGCGGAGGCATTTGGGTAGGCCGTGCCCTGGCCCAGAGTCATCCCCCTACGTTCGGGGACTCTTTCCGCCTTCCGCAGGGCAGACGGTGGCGCGTAGCCGCGGCCGGCAGTCGGGTGGGAGGGGGGCCACATAACGGACCTACCAAGGCGAATAACTCCATAAGTAAGTGATTAACTCACAACAAGGAGAGGGGTGGGGGGCTTCTTAGTGGCATTGGGGCCCCGGATTCCCCGGTGACAGCCGGAGGGTCAAACAGGCCATGGCTTCCGTGGTGGGGAGGGGGGCTGATGCGGACCAGGGGATGCAGCGGGGGGGGGGGGGGAGACGGGGGTCGGCCTTGTCGGACGGAGCGGCGGGGGACGCAAAGTCTCGGGGGACGCGGGGCGGCAGTTAGCGGAGGTCAGGCCAGTCCCTAGGCTGCCATTTCTGGACATGAGTTCTTGGTAGGGGTGCACGTAGCAGCGACAGGGGGTGGAAGGGGCTCTTTGGGCTTCGCTGCCAGACCACCCTCCATGGAAAGGGGGGGGCCTGCCCCATACACTAGGGCGGTGGGAGGCCTGCGGTCTGGGCTGTGGCAGGGCCAAAGCGGTGAGATTGGTAGGGTACAAGGGGTTCCTGGATTGGTTCGTTGGGTACGCGGGGAGCTAGTAGTGGCCAAGGCATGGCATAAGGGTGGAGGGGTCGTAGCGGCTCAGGTGGGGGAATTGGTGCTGGGGGGGTCTTCCGCGGGGGTTAGCCATGGGCAGGGTTTGGTGCAGTGCTCTTGTCGAGCGAGCGGTGAAGCGGTATGATGCTGGGGTCACCGGGCGGGTCTGGAAACGCGACGCCTGGGCAGTTGCACGGGCTGAGCTGACGGCAGTTCTTGGGGATCGGCATGCCTGCTGGCCGCGCAGTTCTATTTCATACTGTCCACTCTGTTCTACTTTCCGGCGGATAGCATGGCGGCGGGAGGAGGACGGGGGTTCAGGAGGGGATGATTTGTCATGGAACGGCGCAATCCGGATGCGGGGCACGAACGGTGGGTGCGGTAGGCAACGCAGGGACGGGAGGCCCGGGGATATGCGTGCATTTGTTGCGGAGGAGTCGAGGGCAGGGGTGGGGAGAAGGCTCCCTCTTCATGACGGGTGAGCTGGCTTGGGATTGTGGGGGGCAGCTTAGTCGTGCGTCACATCGAGGGTTCTGATTGCTCTTCGGCTCTCAGCGGCATCGACTGGGGTACTTCCTAAGTATACCGCATTCGCGAATTGTAGCCGTTGGGGATGAAATTATGGATCAAGGGGGGGTTGGTATTAAGACGCGAACGTGACTTTGGTGACGGGGTAGGCAGAGTCAGCCCGTCTATAGGTAGGGAACTATGTTCGGGGAGCGGTTGCAGAGGCAGCTAGGGATGGGCTGGCTGGGACTCCAGCCCTGCTGGCTGTTAGTGGTCCGGGTTTGGTTCTCCATGTAGGGGCTGGAGAGTGGGGGTGGTCGAGTGTGTACCGGATGGTTGGTATGGGGGGCGATAGGGCAGCAGCGGTCAGTGTTAGCGGTGAGTAGTCGCCACGTGGTATGCGGGGGCGGCCTTACAGGGGGAGTTGCACTGGCATGCTGGCGTGTGAGGGCGGTGGATATGGCAAGGCCTATCCCAGGAGGTACTAACAGACTTGCAGTAGCTCGGGCACGTTCCACCTAGGGAACGGGAGCAGAAGGGGCTCCAGAAGTGGACGGGGACAGATTCGTGGCCCAAAACATAAAAAAAAAAATAAAAATAAAAATAAAACAAAGGGGATAATGAGCATTGTTGGGTGAGAGATGGGGACATACCTCATAGCTGCAACGGATAGCTACATAGGGGGGAGTTTTGGGGGCGGCCGTACCATGCTTCCGGTGGGGCTTGGGCGATTTGGGGGCGCGGTATCGCCAGAATATTGGGGGGGCATGGCTGAGGGAGGAGGCATCCCTATTATGTGGTAGTTGGCGGTGCTTTCCCGTGGGGGGGGGGTTCGTAGCGAACTTGCGCAGGTCTGGGGTCGGAGGGGGCTACAGCGGCAGCCGGTGCAGGCAGCGGAGGGGCCGTTACAGGTCTGCCTATTCCCCTCGACGACGTACCGGCACGGTACGGGATGGGGGCGGTAGTGCAGGAGCTTGCTGGGCTCGAGTCAGGCCTGGCGGGTACGTTGCCGGTAAGGTGCGGTTTATGCCCAGCATGGGGGGGGGGCCTTCCCATGGGAGGCAGCGGGGCGCTTGTCGTGTGTGGCAGCCGGGGGGCGCGGCACAAGTCAGTTCGCGGCTCACTCTTCCGGGGCTGGGGCAGCCAGCAGGGTAGGCAAGAGGGGCTGAGGGAGCGGTAGATATGGGCGTACTCCGCACTGAGGGATAGGCTGGCGGGAGAGTGTGAGTGTGAAACACTTGAGTGGACGTGTCGGGTTAATCTGCAGACGGGGGGCGCCGCCCCAGGGGCGGGGGTTGAGAAGTCATTGCTTCCTTGTGGGGCTGCTTAGAGGTGGCGGTGGGGGGCTGTGGGGCTCGCGGAGTCAGGTTTAGGCATCGGCATAGGTTTTTTGTCTCAGTGAAGGCGGTAGTCGCAGGAGTCCTGCCTTTGTTTGGCCTCCGGGGCTGGTCGAGGGACGTGCTGGCATGTTTATGGGGCGGAACGTCCTCGTGATCGGTCAATGGTGGGCCGGAGGGCTGGCAGTTCCGGTATTGCTTGGCGCTTCGGGGGGGGGGGGGAGGGCTGACATTTTGCTGGAGGGTAAGGCAGGGAGGATAACGGGCTAACTATTCTCCAATAAATCGGCGGCCAAGGGTGTGAGGGCAGCGGCCTGCCTCGCGGTTTTCAGCTGTTGCTGTGCTTCGGAAGGTTACAGGGAGGGGGCTTGGGGGTGGACCCTACTTCGCGGCTAACCAGCAAAACAAAAACAAAACAAAAAAAAAACACAGTAACCTAGCCTGACAGCGGCTCGGTGGCGGGGGGGGGGGGGGGGCCGCGCACGTGGGGGTTATACAAACACGTAATCATGTACGAGAGATAGGGGCAGCGTTATAAGGGGTGGGGGCACTTACCACCAATGGGGGTACCTTGCTCAGTATCAAAGGGCAGGAGGCCTTGGAATGTATGGCTCCCTTGTGGGCTCACTGGTCGCAGCTTTATGTTGGGGGGGGGGCGGCTTCGGGACATTAATGTCGCCAGTACCGGCTGAAGGACCCCGGAGGGCCCGGGGTCTGGAGCAGGGGCCGGGCCTGGGTCGGGGGCGGGGTGCCCTCGGCCCTACATTAATGTCCTCTGTGCCGGTGGCGGGATCCCAGAGGTTTCCGGGGTCCGGAGCCTTTGGCTAAACTTGGGACGGGGGCGGGGTGCCCCCGACCCGGATAACCCCTGGCTGACTTTTGCTAGTTACATGGCGAGGTCAGGGAAAGGGGATTAGGATGATTGCCGTTGGCAAGACCACGGCAGAAGCGGAGGCGGTGTCACCTTGCTATTAGCATGGCTGGTGGGGCATTGTTCCGCTGTTTTGGAGTGTTATGATGATTATTCTTGGACTGTAATGTCCGGTATGTTATAAACTGAATAAAGCTGCGACCGGTTGTTTCCCAAAACGGTGGTATGTGTGAATTTGTGGGAATGAAGGGGGGGGGGGAACTTAAGGTGTGTGGGGGAGGGGGGGTGGGGGAAAACGGGTGAATGGTGAGAGGGGCCCGCAGCACTGGGTCCGATCTACCTCGGTTACTGAATAATGTGTAGTTTTTTGTAAAATAGAAGTTGTTTCTTAATGATTTATTGTGTTTCTTGTATGATAAAAACCATCTTAAACCAATGTGTCCAAGGAGAGGGTCTAAAATGTTTTATTAATAAAGAAATACATAAACAAACAACTAAGGAATGGAGAATACAACCGAGGATATTATAATGCCTCTGTATCATTCTATGGTGCGACCTCACCTTGAATATTGTCAGTAAATCTGGTCACCACATCTTAAAAGGGATAGAGCAGAATTCGAAAAGCCACAGAGCCACCAAAATAGTAAAGGGGATGAAAGGATACCTCTAGGAGGAAAGGCTTAAAAGGTTACGGCTCTTCAACTTGGAAAAAGGACGGCTGAGAGGAGATATAATAGAGGTTTATAAATTAATGAATGGAGTGGAATGGATAAACATAAATCAGCTGTTTACTCCTTCAAAAGGTAGGAAGACAAGGGGACATGCAATGAAGCTACAATGTAACCCATTTATGACTAACAAGAGAAAATATTTTTTCACCCAATGAGTACTCAAACTCTGGAATTCATTACCGGTGCATGTAGTAAAAGCTGTTAGTATAGCTGGGTTTAAAAAAAGTTTGGACAAGTTCCTGGAGAAACAGTCCATACCATTATTAAAGAAGACCCGTGAAATCCACTGCTTACCCCAGCATAAGCATTTTGGAATCTGTGTACCTTTTAGGGAATCAACAGGTACTTGCAACCTGGACTGACCACTGTTGGAAACAGGATACTTGGTCTTGATGGACCTTGGTCTGACTCATGGCATTTCTTATATTTTTATGTTCTTAAATAATACATTTTTAAAAATAAAAAAGAGTTAATGGAAACAGATACCCATCGAATCTAGTGTTAAAGTGAACAAAGATTCTGGCATTAGTCAACGACAAGAAAAACCACACAAGTGAAGACAAAACAATGAAATAACAGAATGAAAATACAGTAGATTATTTCATAGTTGCAAGCCGCAAAACCCAATGGAATTCACTAATATAAAAAAACAAAATAAAAATACAGCAGTGACCACTAAAAAGCTACAGAATCTCATGAGCATCTTTCATCATTAGAGAAGATGGGTTAACAGTTGAAACAACCTGGGAAGAATGCAACATAGAGGGGTCTGTTACTAAAGAGTGGTAAGGTGTTGCAAATACACCAAAAGTACCCAAACTATGGTGCGTTAGGTGCTAACCCCCAAATTACCATTGGGGGCATTGAAAGCATTTGCATGGCAATTAACACAGAGCACATTTCTCTAACACTGACCATATTAGCGCAATTTCACTTAACTCCACCTATTGAGATGGCATTAATTGAACTCTCGCGCTAATGCAATTAGCATGGTGTGAACCCAGCACTAACTGCTCTGAGCTCACCATCCCACTCACAACCCCTAACCCGCCCACTCATGACCCAAATGTGGGTTGTACAACTAGAGAGGGAATTGTCCTGTGCTAAATGTCATGGCCTCACGCTAGCTGTTGACATGTGCACCAGCGTGCCTTCAGCATGTGCCAGAACCCCCATAGTTTATAATTATGATATTTTCATATACTTTGGAATCTCTCCCCTGCCATTCCTCCAAAGAAAACCCTATACTGTAGGCAGTTTCAGGAAAAGGCAGACATAAACTATGCAGTCATACCTAAGACTGACCCATAAATAAAATTCCAAACATATGGAGATTGAAGGGACATGTTTACTTAGCTGGGCTAACAACATGCAGTATTTGTAACTAGGTCCCATGTTATTCAATGGGACTTAGTTACAAACAGTGCATTCTAACGGTTAGCTCAGTTTAATCAACATGCCCCTAAATGTCACCGGTTTATTCAGAAAGTATGAAAATAAAAGCTCCAAACATAGGAATATAGAAGAGAAATGACACAAGACAAGAAAAATCCAAATCTTTCAGCCCTGCTGAAAAAAATATTGCCATACTTGGAGGAAAGATAAAAAGAATGCTACAGAAGTGTAAGGAAAGACTAGTATAAGTAAAAATCGAAAAAATAAAAACAAAATGTACATACACTTGTCACAATTTGCCTTTCTCTCATTCTGTTATCAGTATCCCTAAGTCCTGTGTGTTCTATCTTAGCAGGACCTTTAGTGGCTCTGACAGAGTGGTTCTATCTGATCCCTCAATATCCTGCCTGTTTCTAAAGCAGGAGAGAAGTTTCTTGCTTCTGATTTAACCAGCTATTCTCAGTGATGTAATACTGGGAAGGTCCTTGAACTGATGATGATGCACAGGGTCTTTGGCTCCACAGCCATTGAACTACAGAGTAGTACTTCTGGCCTTTGGGTCAAGCACTTGGAAGAAAGAGGAGTGGTGCAGCCCTCTACTCAAGGCTGGCCCATCCCATCCTGGCAAGGCCAGGGTTTCTGCCTAGGGCTGCAGAAACCCTTGGGTCAGCCCTTCCTATACCTACCAAAGACCTCTGAGTAGGGGCATCTGAGGCTACCTAAGCCAAAGCATCACTGGGGTCTTTTCAGGTACTACTGGAAGAAACAGCCATGAGCAGCAACCATCAAAGAGAAGGAGGTTTCCAGGGACATACAGAGATTTTTGGATTCTGACCCAAGAAAAGGCTGCACACTGAGGGGGAACAGTGTCAGCAGTTATTCCTACACCTACTACTACTGATCATTTGTACAGTATAGTATAAGATGTACGCAGTGCTGTAGAGACACATGTAAAAGACAGTCCCTGATAATCATACAAACTGATCAAGACAGTCAACACAACAGCTGAGGAAAAGGATATATCTAGAGAATTTATACCAGAAGGACCCTATTTATTTACTCCCTGAAAGAAATGGGATAAAGTTGGGGTATTGTGTCCTCACTGAAGAGAACCCAATGACTTGGACTAAAGTGAAACACTAAGAGGCTGTAAGTTGGATACATTGATTTATTGGTGTTCTACTGTAAATTGAATTATATTAATATTTGTGGTGTTTTCAGACTTATTTATGATCCTGGTTTTCTTTAAGTAAATCTCATCCAGTTAGAACAAATCTTTGAACCAGACTGAGTGTTCTTTGCAGTGAATGGATTTGACAGAGTGGAGTGTAATAGACTTCCCAATGTATACTAGCTCTGTCCCAAGAAAAACAGACTTGTAGGGAAATACTGATTCCTTGAAGTTGCACCCCTGGTCAACTGAGTGGTACCAACGGACACCGAAGGGCTCACTGCCTGGCAGGGTATACAGGTAGTAAGGCAAACCAAGAGCAAACAATGCCTTCAAAAATAACATACGAGAGTTGCTCTCCTCCAGGGATAGGATACTTTGACAGCTTAGAACCAACTATACAGAGCAACCTTACACATGAATGGTAGGCAGACAAGGCAGGGATGCTTACTTGCATGTCTGTAAGAAAGGATTGGTCAAAAAGGCAATTCTGCAAGGTGCCAGACCCAAGAAGAGCTCCAGCAGGCCTTATCAGGGCTGGGTTGCCAGTGTTTCGTGTTGCTACAGTAGTGCAGGAGCTCTATGGAGTTTTTTATGTGGCCGCATCGTGAGGTGACCAGCAATCTGAAGGGACCATGCAGGGTCAGTGCTAGTGTATTGGGCACTGTGGTGAACCTTCAGTCCTATGCACCCCCCAACAAGGCTTTGATCATTAAACTGAACAATCCAAACACCAACCTTTCCACAATAGTCCTGTAAAAATGCAAAACTGGACATCATACTTTAAATATTAAACTTTGCCCGTGAATGTGTAAGAACATAAAAACATAAGAATTGCCTTACTGAGTGAAACTGATGGTCCATCAAGCCCAATATCATGTTTCTAAGAATGGCAAATCCAAAAAGCACTGACAGATTAAAGTCTAGGCAAACCAAGCATGTGCCTAGAGCCGAAATATTAAGGGAGGGGGAGGCCCTGTCAGATGTGCTGAGGACTCAGGAGAGTTAGGATTGCCTAATATCTGGGTTTTTCAGCAATCATATCCAAAAGCCAGGAAGATGGTTAAAGTGTTTGGATATATTCAAAGTTTAAAACTTATACCTGTAATTCTCCTTTCCATCCCCCCTCCCCTCTCCATCTAGCAGCAAAGTAAGTGGTAGAATCCAGCTAATGGGAAGGCAGGGGGAGTGGAACACAGGAAGGTGGCTGTAGTAGGAAGAAGGGAGATTGTAAGCAGATATTCTTGAGCTTTACAAGACAGATAGTGGGTCTAAGCTCTGCATGGGGTAGTAGGCTGGCTTTGAAGAGAACAAGTGAAACCAGTGAACGTCCTCTTAAGGAGGGGGGAGGTGGAAAGTGTGAGGAGGTCTACAGGCTGAGGAAGAGAGCTAGCAGCAAAGATAAGAGCATTACATGATGATGGGCAGAGCTGGATGGTCAGGGGTGGGGACGGGGCGCTGACTGAACGAATGAGCACATGAGCAGCAGGCAGCAGCGCAGCAGCAGAGGAGTGTATATAACTGATGAGGGACAGAGTGAATGCTTGTGTTTGTGTATCTGAAGAGCTAGAGTATGCATGTGTGTGTCTGAAGAGTGAAAGAATACGTCTGTGTGCGTGTTTCTGTGTGTTTCACGTTGAAAACCTGGGCTGGAGACATCCAGTGGTACAAATATACCTGTGTGCCTACTTAGTGGAGGGAAGTCATTCTGTGGAATTTATCCAGCTAGCTATTTCATTACCAGGGCAAATTCCTTTCAAAACTATCCTAATAGAAACATAGAAACATTTCAGCAGAAAAGGACTATATGGCCTGTCCAGTCTGCCCTTCCATATCAATTTCTACAGTCCCTTTATTTCCCTTTAGAGATCATCTGTGTTTGTCTCATGCTTTCTTGATACTGTCCTCATCTCTACTACCTCCACTGGGAGACTATTCCATGCTTCTACCACTCTTTCCATAAAGAAATATTTCTGCATATTACTCTTGAGTCTATCCCCTTTCATTCTTAATGTTGTCTCTTATCTGACCTCCCCAGCAGCCACCTCTTCAGCAGCATACAGTGACCATTTGCCTTTGATTCTATATTATTTAGCACACGCTCAATCACCTACCTTTTGGGGGGGGGGGGGGTTCACTACAAATAATGTTAAAAAGAATTGGACCAAGGACAGATCCCTGCAGCATACCTCCACTCTGTTTCTATCCTTTCAGAGGCACTAAAGAAAGCTAATTTAAGCTTTTGCTGTTTTAGTTTGTGAAGTCCTTTTGATACTTAAACATTTCTAAATTTAAATCTTACTTCTTGGGGCAGTCTACCCTTGCCATCTCTGGTATGTACCAGAGACAATGGAATGTGAAAATGTCTTGCCCAGCTTCCCCTGACTTTCAACCCACTGCTTTAAGCACTAGGCCATGCCATTTGAAGCATGTACTTGGACAGTCCCCATACTTACTTCCAAACTTTTACTGTTGCAACACACAAACTTTGGGCCAGTCAGCAAATGGGAACAAAGATCTTCAGCAATACTGAGCTTCATTTTTTTTTTTTAAATTTTCATTTCAGGGCAATTTTGTCAATTAAAGAACTGTGGCTGCTACTTAAATGAAAAACATAGCTGAAAGGTTACTCGAGGTTTCAGGCAAATGTATATAGTTTGTGTTTCAACTAGATACCTAGTTCCTATTATGTTATGTTATTATTAAGAATGTTCCATGTATCTTCAAGTTTTTGTTCCATGTAAACCGTCCCTGATCGCTGGAAGGGGCAGTATAAAAATCTATTCAAATAAATAAAAATAACATAAATAAAAAATCCAACTGGATTTTTTTTCTCACACTCAGAGGCTGGCCTTGAAACAGTGACCTTGTAGAAGAGACATCAAATCTCCATGGGGGCTGGCTTTAGCCAGTCTGCTCTTATATTACTGATGATCTTCCTTCATATCCCTAGGAATAACCCTAGACATGCTTATTACAAAATGGCTACTATTCGCAGACTCAAACCTTTCCTCAGCCAGGACCACTTCCACACAGTATTTTAAGCTATCATTTTCCCATTACTTTTTGCATTTTCCCATTACTACTGCAACTCCATCCTCAATGGTCTCCCGAAACAAACTATCAAGCCATTACAATTGGCACAAAATATGGCTGCCCAAATCATCGCTGGCTCTACAAAATCTGATCATATAATCTTATACCAGCTCCCAATCACCTCGTGGATCAGATTCAAAACAGTGCTGACCATCTTCAAAATCAAACAAAACTTCTGAGCGCTCATGCTCCAGGAACTAATCAGCACCCAACCCAACAACAGACCATGAAGACAATAGAACAGGGCAGCATCCAAACACCCAACATATTCACCAAAGCAAACAACTCCACAACCCAAAGAACCTTATTGTTAGCAGTACCTGCCATCTGGAACTCCCTTCCTGAAGCACTGACATCCACCACGGACTTAAAAGACTTCCAAAAAAGCTGAAAACATTCCTCTTCATAGAACACTTCAACAACTTAATACTGCAATCCACTCCCCAAAACATCTGACAAGCCTAAACATTGCCCCCCTCAATGCTCTGATCAATCAATGCAGAAAATTATGCTTCTGAGAATGTCATGCATGCCACCCCTACCTTTTTCCATGAGTTCTTTGTAAAATTGTTGAGTTCTACTGTAAACCACTTTGATTTTTATAAGGCAGTATAAAAAAACCCTGTTAAATAAATAAATAAATACATATCTCCTGATTAGCCCAAAGTTTGTCTGGTCTGCAGCTCTATAGAAAATGCGAACTGGATTTTTTATCTTGTGAATTTATTGACCCTTGCTGTATAGATTTACTCTAAGAATATTTCTTTTGCCATGTTTTTATGCCATAAATTTTGTGAAACCATGTCTAAGTCTACTATCTGAGATATCTACCAAGCCTAATCCAGATACTATTAGATCATCACTAATTGGACAACAAGGATCTAGGTTAGGCTTGGTAAATGTCTCAATGGAAAAAGGAAAGGCAGAGGTGGTATTAAAAGACTCAGAGGATTATGTAGAGGAGGAAAGGAAAATGTAGAAATATTCAGCAAATCTTTTTCAATGTCTAATAAAAAGGGAAATAGCAAAGGACAGACAATTGTTGGCAGGATACATATGATAGTAGAGTAAATGTCACATTGTTTACAGAAGAAAACTAGTAAATGTGCAAGTAGAAAAAGCTTTGGGGTGAGATAAGATACATCCTAGGATATTAAGAGAGCTCAGAGAAGTTCTAGTGAGTCTACTGAAAGATCATGCAGGGTGGTTTTCCACAAGACTGGAGAAGGCAGATGTGGTCTCACTTCATAAAAGTGGTAACAGAGAAAATAGGAAAGTAACAGGCCAATTAGTCTTTTCTTGGTGGTAGAAAATTAATGGAGAGTCTACTGAAGGAAAAGATGGTATGTCATCTAGAACAGGGGGCCCCAAAGTAATTGGCCAGCCAGCACTCTCATATATGTGAACAGCAGCGATCATCACACGGTGTGGTTTGAGATAAAAGCCAAGGTGCAGTGCAAGCTCAAAGTCCTAAACTTCAAAAACACTGACTTCAGTAAAATGGCCAAGTACCTGAAGGAGGAGTTGGCAGAGTGGGAGCGGATAAGGGAAGTGGAATTGCAATGGGCTAAACTAAAGGTGGCAATAAAAGGGGCAACAGATAAATATGTAAGGAAAGTAAATAAAAACAAGAGGAGAAGGAAACCTATTTGGTTCTCCAAAGAAGTGGCTGCTCAAATAAAGGCAAAAATCACAGCTTTCACAAAATTCAAAAGCTTGCGAACAGAGGAACACAGAAAGTGTAGTTACTCACCTATAACATGTGATCTCCGGGAACAGCAAGAATTTAGTCTTCACATATGGGTATCGTTGGTACCGACGGAGCCCGCGTGGGAATGCTCCCCAGCGTCCAATAGAAAAGCCTTTGGGAGCATCCCACAGCGCATCCGTGCTGCCTTCCCGCCCTTCTACCTCTCTCACTTCAGTTGAGTTTATAGCTGAGACCAAAGGAGAGGAGTAGAGAAAGAGAGATAGATAGAGACAACGCCTAGGGGAGGTGGGTGGGTTGTGAAGACTAAATTTGTGCTGTTCCCGGAGATCACCTGTTACAGGTGAGTAACTACGCTATCTCCAGGAACAAGCAGGAATGCAGTCTTCACATATGGGGATTCCCCAGCTATAGATGCCAAGGGAATGACCCCAGCAAGCTGCGAACCCAGGTGAGATGGGTCATGCTTTCTCCCATGGACCTCTGTCATCAAACTCGGGACCGGCGGGTAGGAGGTATATTAAGTATGAAAGAGATGCTGAAGAACAGCTTGGCCAAACAAGGCATCCCGACGGGAGTCCTTGTCTAAGCAGTAGTGGGCTGCTTCAATAGGAACAGAATGAAGATTAGCCATCAAGGCTGCCATGGCTCTCACATTGTGAGCTGTGACATGGCCCTCGAGAGAAAGTCCTTTACTCTCATATATAAAGGATATGCAATCTGCAATCCATTTAGATAAAGTTCTTTTGGAAACTGAAAGTCCCAAATGACTAGAGTCAAAAGCAACAAAAAGCTGAGAAGATTTTCTATGTTGCTTAGTTCTTTGAAGATAAATGGCTAAGGCCCTTTTACAATCCAAAGTGTGAAGATTCCTTTCTGCACTGGAGGCATGAGGCCTAGGGAAGAATATAGGAAGATAAACCGACTGGTTTAGATGAAAAGGTGAAATCACCTTTGGCATAAAGTGAATGTGAGTCCTGAGGACTACTTTATCATGGTGGAACCTTGTATAAGGAGGGTCATCCACTAAAGCCTGCAGTTCACTAATGCATCTTGCAGAAGTGACAGCAATTAGGAAAATGACTTTCCATGAAAGAAACTTTAGGGTTATAGTGGTTCAAAAGGCGGTTTCATGAGCTGCCCGAGAACAAGATTTAGATCCCATGCCACCGGTGGTGGTTTAATGGGAGGCTTTGTTAAGATTAGGCCTCTCATGAACCTTGACATAAATGGATGAGAGGAAATAGGTTGTCCATCAAAAGGTTTGTGAAAAGCAGCAATAGCACTAAAATGGACTCTCACTGAATTGGTCTTAAGACCAGAAGTGGATTGTTGGAGGAGATACTCCAGTAGCGACTCCACAGGTACCAAAAGGGGGTTAAGTCCCTTTTGTGAACACCAGAGAATCTTTTCCACTTAAAAGCATAGGAACGCCCTGCTCCCGACTCTCAGCTATAGCTCCCGACTCTCAACTATAGCTCCCGACTCTCAGGTATAGCTCTCCCCTTCCCTGGGGATCGAGCCGACGAAACCGGGAGGAGCCTGCAGCATGGGAAGGCCAAATCGGGGCACAGCAAGGCACTCAAAAGCTTCGCGCCATCGGGCGCAGAGTCTCTAAGCTCCCGACTCTCAGCTATAGCTCTCCCCTTCCCTGGGGATCGAGCCGACGAAACCGGGAGGAGCCTGCAGCGTGGGAAGGCCCAATCGGGGCACAGCAAGGCACTCAAAAGCTTTGCGCCATCGGGCGCAGAGTCTCTAAGCTCCCGACTCTCAGCTATAGCTCTCCCCTTCCCTGGGGATCGAGCCGACGAAACCGGGAGGAGCCTGCAGCGTGGGAAGGCCCAATCGGGGCACAGCAAGGCACTCAAAAGCTTCGCGCCATCGGGCGCAGAGTCTCTAAGCTCCTGACTCTCAGCTATAGCTCTCCCCTTCCCTGGGGATCGAGCCGACGAAACCGGGAGGAGCCTGCAGCGTGGGAAGGCCCAATCGGGGCACAGCAAGGCACTCAAAAGCTTTGCGCCATCGGGCGCAGAGTCTCTAAGCTCCCGACTCTCAGCTATAGCTCTCCCCTTCCCTGGGGATCAAGCCGACGAAACCGGGAGGAGCCTGCAGCGTGGGAAGGCCCAATCGGGGCACAGCAAGGCACTCAAAAGCTTCGCGCCATCGGGCGCAGAGTCTCTAAGCTCCCGACTCTCAGCTATAGCTCTCCCCTTCCCTGGGGATCGAGCCGACGAAACCGGGAGGAGCCTGCAGCGTGGGTAGGCCCAATCGGGGCACAGCAAGGCACTCAAAAACTTCGCGCCTTCGGGCGCAGAGTCTCTAAGCTCCCGACTCTCAGCTATAGCTCTCCCCTTCCCTGGGGATCGAGCCGACGAAACCGGGAGGAGCCTGCAGCGTGGGAAGGCCCAATCGGGGCACAGCAAGGCACTCAAAAGCTTCGCGCCATCGGGCGCAGAGTCTCTAAGCTCCCGACTCTCAGCTATAGCTCTCCCCTTCCCTGGGGATCGAGCCGACGAAACCGGGAGGAGCCTGCAGCGTGGGAAGGCCCAATCGGGGCACAGCAAGGCACTCAAAAGCTTCGCGCCATCGGGCGCAGAGTCTCTAAGCTCCCGACTCTCAGCTATAGCTCTCCCCTTCCCTGGGCATCGAGCCGACGAAACCGGGAGGAGCCTGCAGCGTGGGAAGGCCCAATCGGGGCACAGCAAGGCACTCAAAAACTTCGCGCCATCGGGCGCGCCCACGCCTGGCGCGCCCGCGCCTGAGGGCCTCGCCAGAGGGCCCTTTGGCGTGGCCCTTAGGCGTAGACCGAAAGAAGGGGCATCAAAAATCAGCGGCACAAGCAAACAGCTCCAAACAGAAACTTTGCTGCCACAAACAATAACGCTGGATCTTCGCTGGTTTCAAATCTCACATGACTATAAGCAGCTTGAGCTCCTTTTAAAGTTGAGCTCGCTCATACCCTCAACGAAGGCTCTCTGATCACAGCAAGTATTCCACACCAAAATGAACTATATATTCCTAGCATTCATGCACATTAGTATATAACAAAATACATACTGTTGTCAGTAATCAGTAATTGTTAAAAGCAAGTGTTACCTCCCAAGCTAGATTTACTGTTGTCAGTAATCATTGCATACAACTGTGATCTCCTAACAACTAAATGTACTGTAGTCAGAAAGCATTGCATACAATTGTCTCCTAATAGAAAGATACACTGTTGTCAGTAATAGAAAGATACACCGTTGCTAGTAATCATTGCATGCAACTGTTATCTCCCAACAAATTCATTCATAAAAATACTGTTGCCAGTAGTGAATACCCATCCTGCACTGTTGTTTAGAAATACTGTTGCCAGTAGTGAATACCCATCCTGCACTGTTGTTTAGAAATACTGTTGCCAGTAGTGTATACCCATCCTGCACTGTTGTTTAGAAATACTGTTGCCAGTAGTGTATACCCATCCTGCACTGTTGTTTAGAAATACTGTTGCCAGTAGTGAATACCCATCCTGCACTGTTGTTTAGAAATACTGTTGCCAGTAGTGAATACCCATCCTGCACTGTTGCTTAGAAATACTGTTACCAGCAATAATCTCCCTCCCTCTAACCAACTCCCTCACCATTCAACCCTCTACCTCAAAAGAAAAATGAACACAATGTCTCCTACTAAGATTATAAATCTCCCTCTTACCCTCTTTTTAATAACCCTCCTAACTCAACACATATACACTTACAAAATCAATCAAAGCCCATACAAAAACATCCCAATCATCCACAATCATTACCGGAACCCTTATAATTACGTCCCAATCACCTACAATAAGTACCAGAGTCCAATACATAGCCCTACAAACCCAAACTCTCACAATCACTATTCGCGTCACACCTCCCATAAACGCCATCACCGTCTCATCCAAATAAAACACCAACCCATAAACAATATAATTGACCAAGCTGACAATACAAAGACCAAATTACAACTCACCCTAATAAACATACGGTCTATAAGAAACAAAATACCAATAATTAACGACGTAATAAACGACACATCCCCTGACATTATCTGTATTACTGAAACATGGCTCTCACCTACTGACTCTATACTACTAAACCAACTAACCACATATCAATATGACATATTCAATTGCCAACGGAATATAAAAAGAGGAGGGGGTGTATTAATTCTCACCAAAAAAGACCTACAATTCACCCTAAAAAACCTAAATAATATAGATGGAATGGACATCATTAACATAGAAAATAAAACCTTGGCTCTCACCCTCATATACAGACCCCCAGCATCCGATTACAAAAACCTCACCCCTATTCTAGAACTCGCATGCACAGCATCGCAAAGCAAACCACTTATACTCCTTGGTGATTTGAACCTCCCATCATTGAACCACACACAATCAGATAACTTCATAGATGCTATGACACAAATGGGGTTCACTCAGATAATACATGCTCCCACACACAAGAAAGGCAACATACTTGACGTAATCTTCCTCTCATCCACACTCTGCAGTCACTTACCACATTACACTCCGGATATAACAGAAGTACCCTGGTCAGACCACCATCTTATCACAATCCAGCTACCGGCACAAATCCCAAAAAACAATACAAGCACAACTCCACATACATCACGTTTCTTACGCTTTGACAAAGACACATTCCTTGACAAAGTACTACCCAAACTAAACACAGTCTCACCATACATCAACTCAACCATAGCTCATTGGAATCTAACGATTCAAAAAGCAGCGCTCCCCACACGAGTCTTACATAAACAAACAAAAAAGACAGAAAAATGGTTCACCAAAGAGCTGACACAACTAAAAAAACAACTGAGGAGACTAGAAAAGAGATGGAGAAAACTTAAATCTGAGGAAAACAAATCCCAATACATGCTCCTACTTATAGAATACAAAAACGCAATCAACAAATCAAAAAGAGACTACCACTCCAAAGTAATAAACTCATCCATCAACCGCCCTAGGGAGTTATTCGCGATAGTAAGAACACTAACCAAAACTAATAACACCGAACCTAAACAACAAGCAATGAATATACAATCACTAGCAGAACATTTTGCAGAAAAACTAAAAAACAAGACCACTACCCCGACTCCATTATTATCAAACACAACAACCACTCACATATGGACAAATTTCCAGTTGGTAGAACAAAAGCAACTCCTCAAAATTATAACAATGATAAACACCACCACCTCCCCACTCGACCCATGCCCTGTATCATGGATTAAGTGTGCAAAAAATGAACTGGCGGTAAACATACAAGATATAGTTAACCAATCCCTTTCACAAGGCATCATGCCCGATGCCCTAAAATTCACAACACTCCGACCAATAATAAAGAATAATAAGCTTGACTCAAAAGACCCGAACTCATACAGACCCATAGCCAGCATTCCATTCATTGCCAAAATAATAGAGAAAACAATCCAAATTCAGTTACAGGAACACATTGATGAGCAAAAACCACTTGACTCACACCAATTTGGCTTCCGCCCATCCCACGGAGTAGAAACCCTCCTAATCACACTAATGGACTTTCTCATCAGGGGCACAGATGACAAACACCATGGCTTCTTACTCCTATTTATAGATATCTCAGCCGCCTTCGATAACATCAATCACCCGACACTGATCAACAGATTAGAGAACCTAGGAATAGGCGGGACGGTCCTTAACTGGTTCAAATCCTACATCTCACATAGATTAATACGAGTCCAAATTGACCAACAAGCAACAGAAACATTCCCACAAGGACAGGGAATACCCCAAGGATCGGCCCTTTCAGCCCTCCTATTTAACCTGTACCTCCAACCGATAACAAACATATTTAAAAAACACAAGATTAACCATTTTATTTATGCCGATGACATCATGCTAGCTATTCCCATAACCATTAAAAACCCTACATATGACTCACTATCCAAATGCATGGCAGAGACCTCCTCCTGGATGGAATCTAACCACCTCAGCATCAACCTCAAAAAAACTGAGGCAATGTTTGTAACGAGGTCATCTATGACTGAAAACACTTACCCTGAAACAATCACAATCAACAAAACCTCCATACCTGTTAAAAAACAAGTAAAATACTTAGGAGTAATAATAGACCACACTCTCACCATGATACCACACATAAAACAAACAGTAAAAACTATTTTCTACAAACTCAAAACTATTCAACACCTAAGACCACTCCTCGAAACACAAGACTTTAGATCTGTAGTAAGTACCCTGATCACCCCTCATTTCGACTATTGCAATAGTCTCCTTATAGGCCTTCCTCAAAAAAACACATACCTCCTACAAAGAGCTCAAAACATCTGTGCAAAAGTAATTGCTAAAGCTCGCTTAACAGATCACGTAACCCCAATACTGCTAGAACTCCACTGGCTCCCTATAAACAGTCGAATTAAATACAAAATTATCCTAACACCCTATAAACTCATAAATGACATAACCCCCTCACACCTATCCACATTACTGCACTCTCCAACATCGACAAGGGCCCACAGACAAAACACAGCCCACTCCCTTATCATACCAAAAGCCATCCGGAAGACTAAGAAAACCACTAGCTCCAGAGCATTCTCATTCACTGCTCCTACACTCTGGAACGACCTCCCTATTGAACTTCGCACCATAAAAGACCTCATCCAATTCAGAAAAGAATTAAAGACTTACCTGTTCACTGAACATTTTGAAATCCCCTACTCCCCCAAAGCCAGCCCCACTACAAACGTGGAAACAATTACACAAACTCCCTTAATCCCAACACCATAACCGCATGCCTGCCCACCCTCACACACGCCCCAAAGAAGACATAAAAGGAACTAAATTCCAGCACCTACACAAATACCCGCACTACACACCACACACTGTAAATATACATTTGTAAAAAAGTTTGATGTTTTGTTCTGCTTTAATACCCACTAAGTTAAATTTTATTATTCAATGTAAATAGTTAGTTTCTATTGTTCTATGTAAAGAATGTATACAAATGTGTACAAGACTGTTAACCTGTTATATGTAAACCGCCCTTGATCTCTGGAAGGGGCGGTATAAAAGAAATAGTTAAATAAATAAATAAATAAATAAATAAATGGGAGGCTTTGTTAAGATTAGGCCTCTCATGAACCTTGACATAAATGGATGAGAGGAAATAGGTTGTCCATCAAAAGGTTTGTGAAAAGCAGCAATAGCACTAAAATGGACTCTCACTGAATTGGTCTTAAGACCAGAAGTGGATTGTTGGAGGAGATACTCCAGTAGCGACTCCACAGGTACCAAAAGGGGGTTAAGTCCCTTTTGTGAACACCAGAGAATCTTTTCCACTTAAAAGCATAGGAACGCCCTGTGGAAGGTTTTCTGGAACGCCTTGTGGAAGGTTTTCTGGAAGGTTTTCTGGATATCTTTTACCTGCTGAGAGAGGTTGATATCCAAGAAATCTAGGCTTTCAGTAACCAGGACCTGAGATGCAGGGACTGGGGATTTGGGTGCAATAAGGATCCGTTCTCCTGGAAAAGGAGATCTGGAGCATTTCCCAACTCCAGAGGAGTGGTTTGAGAGAGACACAGAAGCAGAGGATACCACGTTTACCGTGGCCAATGTGGAGCGATAAGTATCATATGACCTCTGTCTCTCTGAGGTTTGAATAAAGTTTTCGGAATGAGGGGAATGGGTGGGAAGGCATAGAGGAAGTCCTGACCCCAGTGGAGTAGGAAGGCATCCCTTGCCTGACAGTTGTGAGCCAGGATTCTTGAACAGAATCGGGGAAGTTTGGAATTCTGTGGACTTGCAAAGAGGTCTATATCTGGTGTTTCCCAGATTAGAAACACTCAAGCAAGGTGGTCTGAGTGGAAATTTTGTTTTATTATAGACAAGCAACAAAAAGACATACAAAAATCAAAAACAGGTAACCCAAACAAGACCCACACCCCACAAAACCCCCACCCACCCCGACATAGCACAAACAAGCAAACTGCACCCCCCCATGACCCACCTCCCCAAACCCACCACCAAACCCAGCAACCAGCACACGTGCCCACTCCCCCCAACAACAACCCGCAATAGTCCAAACAATGTCCAATGTCCGTCCCAACCCCCCCCCCCCCCCCCAACAGCAACCGGCAGCAGTCCAAGTAATGTCCAATGTCCCAAATGTCCATCAGGACTGCCAAACCCCCCACTCACACCCACAAAACATATTCCCCCTTCCCCACCCCCGCCCCAACGAAGGAGCAGCATCTCCTCCACCCCCCACCCCAATCCCTGCCCCATCCCCACCCTCCCCACAGAACAAACATACCCAAAGCAAAAACCCCCACTCCCACCCCCCCAAACAAAAACATACAGGGGACTCGAGCCCTTCCCCAACGAAAACCCACCAGAAACAAAACCAAAAATACAAACCAAAACAAAAGAAAACATAACCCAATGCTGCCCTGCAATACTAGACAGCAGAGCGGGATGCACACAAACAAAACAAACACACCTGTTCCAGTGAAACCATCCCCCAAGGAGAGAGGGAGAGCGGACAAGCGGTCAAACCGCCACAGCACCAGCGCACCCCCCACCCCCCCCCCCACCGGGAGAAAAGCACCCCCAAGTCCCTAACCAGGAATAAACCCCAGGGACAAACCCCTCCCCCTCCTGTCTCACCCCCCCCCCCCGGGAGACAAAACAAACCCCAAATCCCTAACAGGGAAGAAACCCCAGGGAAACCCCCCTATCCCCCTCACGGGGGGCGGAGGGTGAGGTGACGCCACAGACGCTCCCAACGATGGGCCTCCACCACCTGCCTTTCGCGTTGTGCCATGCTGGACACTTCCTCCAAAATGTCCCCCACCACCTCGTCGAGGGGCAGGACCAACCCCCAGGTCGAGACATGACAGCGCGCTTGCCACAGGTGGTAGCGTACTACGGCCGTGACGAGGTAGAGGGTCCCGGAGTCCTGCCTTAGAGGAAAGGACCAGGCCCCGTACACCCACTCCGCATACATGAGGAGGGAAAGATCACGCAGGTGAAGAGCAGCGGACACCAACCGGCAGGCCTCCACGTTAAAGGGGCACTGCCGGAGGAAATGGTCCATGGTCTCCGTCTGCCCTTCACATCCTGCCCTCGGACAGACCCGCTCGGCCTGTGACCTGTACTTGAGGTTGCCCCTCACGTACAAACGCCCGTGGAAAGACAACCAGGCCACATCCCGAACCTTCTTCGGCAGCCGAGGGGAGTTCAACTGCCGAAGGCCCTGCTGCATCACATCCGCTGGACAGTCCCACAGGGCCCACCGTGGTTGAAAGTGAGAGGTGAGTACCATCCGGTACAATCCTTTCCGCCCCAAGGACTGGGCGAGCGGGTCGGTCACCCCCCAACTGCCGAATGAGCCCCACCATCGCAAAAACGTACGATGGGGCCTGTTCCCCACTCCGACGCACATGTGGGACCGAGGACGCCCCCTCCCACTGCTCCCAGAAGCAGGAGAAACACCCCCGATAGGAGGCCACCCACCAAATCCCACCCCCTTCCCGCATCCTACCTAAGTGAAACGCCATAGACAAGACTGACAGGAAGACAAGGGGGTGCAACATACCCAAACCGCCCTGTGCCCGATCCAGGCAAACGATGTTGCGCTGGACAGGGTTCAGACGGTTACCCCACAGAAAACAGAAAAAGACAGCACTGACAGACGCCTGACGGGACGACGGAAGAACGAAGACCGTGGCCACGTGCAGAAAGAGGGGAAGCAGAAACGTCCCGAGGAGTTTGATCTTCTCCTCGAACGTACACCTCCACCCCCTCCACCGCAGCACCCGACACCGTGCAGTCTCAAGACAACGATCCCAATTGGACTCCGCACAGTCCTCCGACCCGAAGACGAGGCCCAAAACGCGGACCTCCCCCACGGGAGGAGGAAAGGGGGCGCAGGAAGGCGGGGAGGCCTCCGAGGGGCCCAACCACAGCGTCTGGCACTTGCTGTGGTTGACAACAGAGTGGGCCACCTCCGAGTACTCCTCCACGGCCTCCCTCAGGGCCTCTACCCCTTCGGTGCCGTCCACGTAAACTGAGATGTCGTCAGCGTAGGCAACGACGGTCACCGGGGGCGCACCAGGCACCTCCAGGCCCCGCAACCCACCTGAGGACAATCTCCGGAGGAAGGGGTCGAGGGAGAAGACATACAGCAGGGGGCTCAAAGGGCACCCCTGCCGCACCCCCGAGGCGACACCAAACGGCCGTCCGAGCCACCCGTTAATAAACGGGAAGCTCACCCCCCTCGGTACAGTGCCTGCAAGACGAAGAGGAAACCTGCGGGGAGGCCGAAGTGCTGGAGCACCACCCACAGGTACCGGTGACTGACTCGGTCGAAGGCTTTGGACTGGTCCAAGGAGACCAACCAATGGTCCCGTTGGAGCGACCGGCCTCTCTCCACCATCTCCCGGACTGTGGCGACAGCATCCAGAACCCCTCTCCCCCAAACGGAACAATACTGGGAAGGGGACAGCAAAACGCCCGACACCTCCACCAGTCGGTTGGCCAAACACTTGGCCAGAATCTTCCGGTCCGCGTTCAGAAGAGAGAGCGGCCCCCAAAGTCCAAGGAGCTAACGTCCTTCCCCTTGGAGAGCAGCAGCAGGACAGACTCGCGAAATGACCGCGGGAGAAACCCCGTGTCCATGATCTCCTGAAACAGGGAGGTCAGGAAGGGGGCCAGCTGGGAGATGAAAGTGCGATAGAACTCCACCGGGAGTCCATCGCGCCCAGGCAGCTTCCCCAACGGCATGGCACGAATCGCCCTCTCCACCTCCACCTGCTGAATCGGAGCAGCGAGTGCATCAACCTGTGCCTGAACCACAGCCGAATACACCGGGGGAAGGCCCAGGTACTCTCGGATATGGGTGAGGTCCACGGGGCGATCCCCAAACAGGTCCGAGAAGTATTCCCCTACCATCCGCAAAAGGTCCTCCTGGGAGGTATGAAGGGTACCGTCCTCGCCCCGCAGGGCCATGACCTCCCGACGCCGAACCCTCTCCTTGCAATTCAGGAAAGGGTCTGGGGTGGCGACCCCACCGGCCGCCCCCTCGAAGCATAGGGAGGCATGGCGATCATAAAGCAGGCCACGGAGCTGGACCTGCACCTCTTCCACCTCCTCCCGCGCTGCCCCTCGGGATACCAAACGATCCAGCGACCTCCGGAGGACAGTGTAAGTGAGGTAGTGGGATCGAGCCATGGAGGTACCCCGGGAACGGAAGAGTTGGCGGGCACGCGTTTTCACCTCGTCCCACCAAGCGCCACGGGAAGGAAAAACACCCAACAGGGTCTCCTGGTCTGCGAGAAAGGCCAAGAACTCCTGGACCACCTCTGATGTTGCCAACAACTGCACATTCAGTCGCCACAGGCCAGGACCCCTGCTGAGCTCCTCGTGGTTAGCCAAGAAGGACACGGAGAGGACGCAGTGGTCCGAAAAGTCAACCGCCTGCAACTGCGGAGGGGAACACTCCACCCGGGCACTCACATATATCCGATCGATACGACTCCTGCAGGTCCCATGGTAGTAGGTGAACCCCGGCGACCGTGGAAAAGCCCGGTGGAAGACATCCACTAGGTCAGCCGTCCGGGTCATCTCAGCCAAAAAGAGGCCCTCGTAACTGGGTGGGCAACGCTCCCCCCCTCGGTCCTGCAACAGGGTGGTGGTGTTGAAATCCCCGGCGAGGACCACCAAACAGGAGGTGTGTAAGTAGGGGCGGATGACCCGAAACAGGGTCTTCCGCATCAACTTAGACTGGGGGCCGTAGACCACCACGAAACGAAACCGATGGTGCCCGCAGTAGCCGTCTAAGAGCAAACACCGGCCCTGCTCCAGTTCCCACACATACTGCACCTGAAATCGGTGAGACGTGAACAAAACCGCCACTCCTGCATAGGGCTGGGCCGCAAGTGACCAGTACGAAGGACCCCACCTCCACTCTCGCTTCACCCGATGAAGGCTAGCAAGCGAGGTGAGCCTGGTCTCCTGCAAAAAGATGACATCCAGCCCGCTCGTGGAAAGAAAATCATAGGCCGTAGCCCGTGCCTGGTCGGTCAAAATGCTAGCCACGTTGAGAGTGGCGCACGAGAACGCAGGAGTGCACGCCATGCCTAGTTCGTGTGCAGTGACCCTTTCCTCCTCTTCTCACCAACCCCGGGATCCCCGGAATCCCGCTTACAGGACAAGCCCGCGAGCTGGAGCAATTCCTCACGGTCCACGTCGACCACCTCGAGGATCTCCTCCTCCTCCTGCTCGACCCTGTCACCCCACGAGGTGCTGGTGCCCCCGGGACCACCAGGCAAAGCTGTCGCAGGGGCTAACCCAGCCCCCACGGGGTGAGGGGGCACGGACAGGTCAGGGGTCGGAGGAATGATCTCCTCCGTGGGGTCCACCACCAGTGCCGCCCCCCCCTCCCCGGACAAAGACTGAGACAACGGACCAGTGCCCACACCCGCGGGGGAGGCTGGGACGGCCGGGTCAGCAGGGGGCTCCTGCGAAGGCCCAGCACCAACTGCGGGGGCAAAAGCCCGTCCTCCCTCACCCATCGGGCGCCAGTATCCACCCTGATTGGAGGACCCTGACCGCGGCGCGCCTTCGGTACTTTTGAAGGCCGCCGCTGAGGAAGAGGGGCCACCCCCGCCGCTAACCGCTCCGAGCGCCGCACAGGAAGCCCTGCCTCCACAGGCAAGCCCTCATCCGCCTCAGCCGCATCAGCAGCCAAAAAGACGAAACGGTTGATGTCCAACACGGGCTCTGCATCCGGCAATGGGGATGTCTCCCGTTTCTTCCTTTTGGACTTGCCACCTTTAGAAGGGACCGTGGTCCATTCCTGGGGTGGCACCACCCGCAACCCACTATCCTGTCGTGAAACAGCAACCTCCACCACATCAACCCTCTCCTCCTTCCTACCCAAATCCCCTCCCCCTGGTGGCTCCCTCAGTTCAATGGACTCCTCCACCCTAGGGCCCCCGGACTCCTCCTGAGGGAGAGGTTCCTCCACAACCTCCTCCCGCACAGGAGCCCGAGGTGGGGCGACGGCATCCCCCCCCCCCGGTCCATTGTGTGATACGGAGGGGCAGCGGGCAAAGGGGTGGCCCAACTCCCCGCAAAGGTTACACCGAATAAGCAAACACCCGGCCGAGGCGTGACCCCGTCCACCTCAACGGGTGCAGACCTGCTCGGGACAGTTCATACTCAAATGACGGAATGAGCCACAGCGGTGACACTCGCGAGGTTGCCCGGGGTAGTAGCACAAGATGCGATCCCGACTGAGGAAACCGGCCGAGGGCACGTGCTGCACGACATTACCCACCTCACGCAAATGGATCTTACCCTTCCACGACCCGTCCCACACCCCTAGGGGCCCAGCGCCCTTAACCAGGGGTGCGAGAAGCACCGCATGACGCGACAACCAAAACTGGATGTCCTGCCCTGGGAGCGACTCATTCCGAACCAGGATGGTCACAGGTACTGTCCCCTGGCGAGAGATAGGCACAACACGAAAGTCAGCCCACCCTCCCTGCCCCCTCTGCTGCTGGTACCGGTCCCAGAAAATCTCCAGCCCCCGTCTCAGCATGAAACTAACATCATACTCAATGGTGTTGTTCATGTGGATGAAGGCGTAGAGATATCCTGGGAGAAATCCCAGCCCAAGGACCATCCTCAAGACCTGTTCCCTGGCTGGAGGGGGCCCCTCCCCAGCCCACCGGATCTGCGCCACGTTGCGCCGCCTGACCTCACCCCCTACCCCTCGGAACCCTCCCCCACTTCCTCCCCCTCCTACAGGACCGCTCCCTTGGGAAACCCCCCTCCCCCCAGCCCCACCTGAAGTCCCCGGGGTAGTACCGGACCCCCTCAGAGCCTCTGCAAAGGTACGGGGGGAACCGACCCCCCAGCCTCCATCCCCTGCCCTCCGCTCGCCTCCCCCGCAACTACCTGCGAGGGACGCTGCTGCCGTTCTTCAAGATCCGCATCCACCTCGAAGGGGGCGACCTGGGGGCTGGGCAGGACCAGCTCAGCAAAAACCGAGTCAGGGATACTGTCCCTACCGGATCCCTGGGTGCCACCAAGAAACTCCGGAGCACCCCCCTCTGCAAGACCCTGTTGCCGCCTAAATGCATCAAAGGCCCCTTGAGGGCCCTCCGGGGTTTCCAAGGCCAACATGATGGCATTACGGACCTGTTGCTCGGTGACACCCAGAGGACCAGAGACCCCCCCGTACCTCTGCCCTGCGGTCCCAACTCATCACAGGGCTCCTGCGTTTCTGCCACTACCACCGGGAATGGACACTGCCCCCCCCCCCAGTCCCGGGATCTAGGGGGGCCACCCCATCCCCCAGCCCCACAGACATCAGTCCCTTCCCACCATCAGGACAAACCATTACCTCCCCTCCCACTGGTAGACCAGTCGTCCGCTCCCCCTCCTCCTCCCTGCCAGCTACTGGAGTACCCTGCACTTCCCCATGGACGGCAGACACCGAGGACGCCAAACCCCCACCCAACCCACCGTCCGCTACCCCCTGCAAGGTTGCCGGCAATAAGGCAGGACTGTCCAGAGACAGCAGGACAGATCCCCCCATAACCAATCCCCCCGAGCCTCCGCCCCCCTGCCCCCCGTCACTCCCAGGTCCTACCTTATTGCCGGTGCCAGACGTGACACAAGGGTCAGGAACATCTTGGCCAGCAGCCAGGGCTCCAGCAGGAAGGGCGGACGCCCCCCTGCGAGCCAGGCCCCCCTCGGCCACACCAACAGACATTACAGGCACCTGCGCATCCCGCTCAGCCGACCCAGGTTGCAAGGACAGTGGAACAACAGTCTTCCGGCCCCCCCCCCCCAGGGGCTGCAGAAAAAGCAAAGCAGCCCCTACCCTGCTCCGTCCCCTTTCCTGCGCCCTTCCGGCGCCAGACAGCCACCTCAGGGAACACTGGGCGGCCATCCTGCAGCTGTCTGGGAGCCAGAAGGGCAGCCACACCAGGTGAATCCTGACCCCCTACCTTCCCCCCACCAAAAGCCTGCCCAGGGATCCCAGCAAGTACTACAGGAGAAGGAGCCGGATGCACAGCATATACGGAGTCTGCAGACCCCCGACGCTGCAGAACCGGATTCACAGTAGAAAGATCAGCCACCCGATGAACCTCCAGCGATACAGCGGGCTTAGGGAGAAGTGGAACGTCCTCCGTTGCTTTCCCGCGGCACTCCATCGGCAGCGCCGAAACAGACCCGCGGTGATGCTCCCACTTCCAGGAAGACCCGGAAGAGACAGAAGCCAGCTGTCGGCGGCCATCGTGGATCCCCAAACGACCCGGGGAAAGCCCTGCGAAACCCTCCTCCGGCAGGGCACGTCCGTCAGCTGTAGGGACTGCACAGCAGGAACTCCGGCGGCCATCTTGGATACCTCGTTCAACTGGCAAGGACGTCGGAAAGGCCGTCAGAGAGGCACTCGCGGCCCCACGAACCTGCTGCTCACTTCCTCGATCTTCCAAGCAGGGGACCAGCAGCTCTTCTCTATACACTGGTTCAGCGGTCATCACTTGCTCCCGCGGATCGCGGCGGACCATAGCTCCGCCCCCAAACATCCCGGCTGCACCAGCCACCGAGGAAACTGGATATTTGCCGGGTACAGTGATGACAGCATTCACGGAGGTCCTCTCCAATGGCCCAGAAACAGCAGGCACCGGCAGGTAAGAGATTCGCGAGTCAGGAACATGTGAGGAAGGGAACTGTCGGCTCCCCAATGCACCCTGGACAGGTAAGGGTAGTGAAAGGGACCTTGGAAGGTCTACCAGCCGTCCCACCCCCGGGGGCCCCCCCTGAACTGCACCCTGGGCTGCCCAACGATCGTAGTTCTGATAAAGTTCCGTGAGGGACCCACAACCCTGGGTTTTCAAAGACATAATCTGATTATACCGTTCTCTCAGGGCCCGCTTCACCCCCTTTCTATAGGTTTTATAGGCCACCCATTCCTCACCGGGAATGGTGGCTTGCAGGCTCTCCAGGTGGGAGAGCTGGGCTTGCAGCTGGGCCGCCTCCTCCTGGAGACCCCGAAGCCACCGTACCGCCGCCACGATCTCATCTGGGGCCCTAGCTGGCTGCTGGAAGGACGGCAGGCCCGACCCTCTGTCCTCATCCTCACTGGAGGAGGTAGAGGCCTCCTCCAGGACCCGAGGCGGAGGGGGGAACCCGCCTCCCCCAGTACTGTACGAAACAGTCCTCCAGGGTCTCCCCAGGGCCTCTCCCTGCCTCCACCCAGCCTCCGCACCCTGCCTGGGAAGGAGAAAGGAGCCTCCTCCCTGGGGTAGCGGGCCCAAACCTCCATACCTGTGGGTCCATCTTCCCTGGCCAGGTGCAGTCCTACCTGGGGAGTCCCCCTCCCGGGGTACCGGCTGCACCAGGCATCCGTCCTCCCCATCCGGTGGCAGCGAAGGAGGCCCACCAGGCTTGGCAGGCCTCTGGGCCTGGGCCTCTCCTGCTGGAGGTGGCCCAGGACCCGACATCCAGGCACCAACTGTGAGCTAGGCTCCGCCCCCTAGCAGGAGCTCACTGAGATAGGTCCTCACACCTTGACTGCAGCAGAGCAACTGAGTGGAGGGACCACTCGTGTGGCAGCAGTATTCGACTGAGTTTGTCTGACCATGAATTTTGAATGCCTGGAAAGAATACCGCAAGAAGGTGGATTTGAAGCTCTCTGGCGAGGGCCCATAGTCGCAAAGCTTTGTTGCATAGCGATAGAGAGCCCGTTCCACCTTGCTTGTTCAGATAGAACATAGCTACCTGATTGTTGGTTTGGACCAGAACTGTCTTGTGGCTGAGATGGGCCTGAAATACTCGAATAGCATTGAAAATGGCTCTAGGAGGTTTATGTGAAGAGAAGCCTCCTGTGGGGTCCAGAGACCGTGAGTTGAGAGATCGTGCAAGTGGGCCCCCAACCCAACTTGGACGCAACTGTTGTTAGGGTGGCTTGTCACAGAGGCTGCTGGAAAGGAGAGCCTACGAGGAGGTTTTCCAGTGATTGCCACCATTGCAGGGACGAAATTAGATGTGTGGAGTTTCTGATTTTTTCCGTTAGCCGACCCGAGGCCTGTGTCCACTGAGAGGATAGGATTCACTGGGCTGCTCGCATATGAAGGCAAGCATAGGGAACCACATGGACAGTGGATGCCATATGCCCCAGAAGCTGAAGCATCTCCCAAGCAGTCAGGAAGACCTTCATGGCTGCTTGTGATGCCTGCTGTATTATACGTAGAAAGCGGCTGTGGCAGGAAAGCTTTTGACTTCCGTGTGTCTAGACAAGCCCCTATGAACTCAAGAGATTGAGAGGGGGTGAGATGAGATTTTGGAAGGTTTATGACCAATCCCAAGTATTGAAGGATTCTCAATATTCGAGAAAGAGCAAAGCTGGCCTCTGGAGCTGTTGATGCTCGAATGAGCCAATCGTCTAAGTAAGGGAAGACAAATTTTCCTAGAGTTCTCAGAAATGCTGCTACCACTGCCATGCATTTTGTGAAGACTCTTGAGGCAGAAGCTAGACCAAATGGAAGAACTCTGTACTGGAAGTGTCTTCCATGGACCAGGAATCGAAGGAACTTTCTGTGATTTGCATGGATGAGAATATGCATGTACGCATCTCTTAGATCTAGAGAACATAGCCAGTCCTAACTCTGAAGGTATGGTAGGAGTGTTCCGAGGGAGATCATTTTGAACTTTTCTCGGAACAGATATTTGTTTAATTCTCTGAGGTCCAGTATGGGTCTGTGTCCCCCTGTTTTCTTTGGAATAAGAAAATAGGGGGAGTAGAACCCCGTTCCCTGTTGGGATATGGGTACTTCTTCTATTGCTCCTTGAGCGAGAAGTGATGTGACCTCCTGCCACATAAGGCCAGTGGCAGGGACCTGAGAATTGAACTGTTTGATTATTGTAGGCGGGGGCATATTGAGAAAGTGAAGCTTCTACCCCAGTCGTACAATGGACAGAGTCCAGTTTTATGATGTTATTTGTTGCCATCTTTTGTCAAAATGGCATAACCTGCCTGGAATGGTTAAGGGTTCTGGTCCATTCAGGGGCAGAATGACTAGGTTCTCTAGATATGAGTCAAAGCCCCTGAGGAAGCTGAGTATGCTGGGCCGGTAGAGTTCTTTGAGCTTGTGGCTTTCTTTGCTGTCTGTTCTGTTGTTGTCCCTTTTGGGGAACATGAACTGGACAGTGGCCCAAATGGGGATATGATTGGTAAAACCTCTTTTTCTTGTTGGAAAAGGGTTTCTTGAATAACTTTTTCTTTGCTGGGTTAGCTATAGACTTTGATAGTCTGTTCAAGGTAATATTTTCAGATTCAAGCTGATTAGACTTGTCCTGCCAGTCCTTGCCAAAGAGATTTTCTCCTGTACAAGAAATGTTTCCCAGCTTGTCTTGCAATCACTGCTCTAAGTCTGATGCCTGTAGCCAGGCAATACGATGTGCACCTATGGATATAGCAGAGGTTCTGCTTATGCTTTCAAAACAATCAAAGGTTGCACGGTTCATGAATTTAGAGATATTCTGGGTGTGATTGACCAGGGTAAGGAAAACTTCCCTTTTGTAAGGAAATCCACAGTACTACCTTTTAACTTTCGAAAGGGAGACTATGATAAAATGAGGAAAACAGTTAAGAAAAAACTAAAATGAGCAGTTGCGAAGGTTAAAGACGTACGTCAAGCTTGGGTGTTGTTGAAAAATACTATCTTGGAAGCCCAGACCAGCTGTATTCCACGCTTTAAGAAAACTGGAAGGAAGTCCAAAAAACTGCCAGCATGGTTTAAAGGTGAGGTCAGAGAGGCTGTTGTTACCAAAAAAGCATCTTTCAGGAAATGGAAAAAAAAGCCAAATGATGAAACCTGGAAACAGCACAAGCACTGGCAAGTCAAATGCAAGGCATTGATAAAGCAGGCAAAGAGAGAATGTGAGAAGAAGCTTGCTGCGGAAGCAAAAACGCGAAATAAAGACCTTTTCAAGTACATTCGTAGCAAAAAACCTGTGAGAGAGTCAGTTGGTCCATTAGATGATAAAGGGGTTAAAGGAGCACTAAGAGGCGACAAGGCGATAGCAGAGAGACTGAATGAATTCTTTGCTTCGGTCTTTACTGAGGAAGATGTAGGGATGTTACCCATGACTGAAGTGGTATTTAAAGGTGCAGATGAATTGAAGGAAATATCGATACATCGGGAAGATGTCTTACAACTATTAGATAAACTGAAGAGTAGCAAATCACCTGGGCTGGATGGTATACATCCAAGGGTGTTGAAAGAACTGAAATATGAGATTGCAGAACTGCTATCAGTAATCTGTGAACTATTATTAAAATCATCTCTAATACCTGAAGATTGGAGGATCGCCAATGTAACACCAATTTTTAAAAAGGGTTCCAGGGGTGATCCGGGAAACTACAGACCGGTGAGCCTGACGTCAGTACCGGGAAAAATGGTAGAAACCATCATAAAGAATAAAATTACTCAGCATGTAGTAGATAGTCACAACCTAATGGGAGACAGCCAACATGGCTTTAGACAAGGAAGATCTTGTCTTACTAATCTGTTATGTTTTTTTGAAGGAGTGAATAAACAGGTGGACAAAGGTGAGTCGGTTGATATTGTGTATCTGGACTTTCAGAAAGCCTTTGACAAGGTCCCTCATCAGAGACTTTTGGCAAAACTAAAGAGTCATGGGATAGGAGGCAGTGTACTATTGTGGATCAGGAACTGGTTAAAAGATAGAAAGCAGAGGGTAGGGCTAAATGGCCAATTTTCCCAATGGAGAAAGGTGAATAGTGGTGTACCCCAGGGATCTGTGCTGGGTCCGCTGCTTTTTGACATATTCATAAATGACCTGGAAAGTGGAATAACGAGTGAGGTTATCAAATTTGCAGATGACACAAAACTATTTAAAGTTGTTAAAACCCAAGAGGATTGTGAAAAATTGCAAGAGGATCTTGATAAATTGGAAGACTGGGCATCAAAATGGCAGATGAAATTTAATGTGGACAAGTGCAAGGTTATGCACCTAGGGAAGAACAACCCAAACTATGGTTACACGATGCAAGGTTCCACATTAGGAACCACCACCCAGGAAAAAGATTTAGGCGTCATTGTGGATACCATGTTAAAACCCTCGGCCCAGTGTGCAGCGGCGGCCAAGAGAGCAAATAGAATGCTAGGTATGATAAGGAAAGGAATGGAAAATAAAACAAAAGATATTATAATGCCTCTATATCGTTCCATGGTGAGACCGCACCTTGAATATTGTGTGCAATTCTGGTCGCCGTATCTTAAAAAGGATATAGCGATTTTAGAAAAGGTACAGAGAAGAGCCACCAAAATGGTAAAAGGGATGGAAGGATACTTTTGTGAAGAAAGGCTAAAAAGGTTAGGGCTCTTTAACCTGGAAAAGAGACGGCTGAGGGGAGATATGATAGAAGTCTATAAATTAATGAACGGAGTGGAACGGGTAAACGTAGATCGATTGTTTACCTTATCAGAATATAGAAAGACTAGGGGATATGCAAAGAAGCTACAGGGTAAACTATTTAAGACTAATAAAAGAAAATATTTTTTCACTCAACGTGTAATCAAACTCTGGAATTTGTTACCGGAGGATGTAGTAAAGGCTGTTAGTGTAGCTGGGTTTAAAAAAGGTTTGGACAAGTTCCTGGAGGAAAGGTCCATAAACCATTATTAAGAAGTGACTGAAGATATCAATGCTTGACCCAGTACAAGCATAGTGGAACTTGTGTCTCTTGGGGAAACTGCTAGGTACATGTGACCTAGATTGGCCACTGTTGGAAACAGAATACTGGTCTTGATGGACCTTGGTCTGACCCAGTATGGCATATCTTATGTTCTTATGTTCTTATGTCCTCAGACATATTAGGGCTCATGAGCTCTAAGTCACGTGTGACTTCTTCCAGGAACATACCCATATAAAGAATGTAGGAACTGATCTTGGCTGATAACATGGAGGATTGGAAGCATCGACGCCCAAAGGCATCGAGTGTTCTCGATTCCTGGCCTGGAGGATTAGAAGAATGCATTTTAGCACTCTTAATTCCACGCAAGTCCGATTCCACTCCATTGAATGGTGTGGTAACTGAGTCTTTTGAAAGCCAGGACAGCTTGGAACTTGGTACATGATATCAAGGCGTCAGGAATGTGGAGACACCATTAAAGGAGTTTCCAACATTCTTAACATGAGATCATGTAAGATCTTGTGAATGGGAAGCATAGCTACTTCCTTAGGAGCCATGGAATATTGTAGAATTCTTAATTCTTCTGCCCTAGGTTCCTTTTCTGGAATCACCGTGATTGAAAGACCTTTGGCTAAATCACGTATGAAATCCTGGAAGGACATGTCTTCTGGAGGAGACATTCTGCATTGATTAGAAGGAGATGGATCCTCTGGTAGGATCGCTCTAATACCAGTAGAGTCATCAGAATCATCGGAATCGGAAGATTTGAAATATCTCGGTGACCGGTGTTCATGCAATGCTCGGTACCAGTACTGCTCAAAGTCAGTATCAGGGTGTCTCGGTACCAGCCCTTCGATGCCTGAGATAGACTCGAGGCTCGGCATGGGCGGAAGCATACCTGCCGAGGCAGGTGCACTCGAAACCGGCACCGATGTCGGTACCAATACCTGTGGAACCGTCTGTAGTGGCCTTAGCAGTACCGAAGCTGCTAAGAGGATCACTAGACTACATTAGATATCGAGGATTCTCTTACCATCGCTCCTGCCAATGCCTGGGTGATGGTGGTGGTGGAAGTGGGCACTACCCCAGAACATGGCACCAGTAGTTCTACAGAGGTGGAAGCCTCTGGAACATCCTGGAGCCCCATTAATGCTTTGGAGACCGAAGACTCCCGCTGGGGTTGTTTTGCCAGTGAACTTTCCTCGAGGGCAACGCCAGTGGCATCTCGATGCTTAGAAGGAGATCTACCCTTTGAGGACTGGCCAGTCTTCGAAGACTTAAGTTTAGTTACCTGAGATCCATGGGAGGAAGATGAAGCTCTGGAAGATGTTGATGCAACTGACATCGTATCCTTGGCAAAAAGGGTACCGAGTATTGCAGCTCTATTCTGCAGGCCCCTCTTGGTCATCTTTCTGCAGGAGAGACACTCCAATGGGAAATGTTCAGGACCTAAACATTTAAGACACCAATCATGGGTGTTGGTAATGGATATAGTACTGCCACAGTTAGAACATTTCTTGAAACCACTAGCTGGCTTCTCCATGTTTGAAGAAAAGTGGGCCTAGTGCCCAAAATGGTGCCTAGCACCGAAAGGGGAGATGCCCCTGAAAGAAAAAATCTTTTAGAAAGCTAGTTTTTGGGTTTTTTTTAAAGAAGAAAAGAGAACCGGCGGTACCGGTAGGCGTCGAGTGAAGGCAGACGCAACCACAAAAAACAAAAGAATAAGAATAAATTTTCTGCAGTGACAGGGTACACGTCCTGTTGGCTCCGCGGAAAACTAAGAACTGAAGTGAGAGAGGTAGAAGGGCGGGAAGGCAGCATGCAGGCGCTGTGGGATGCTCCCAAAGGCTTTCCTATTGGATGCTGGGGAGCATTCCCGCGCAGGCTCCGTCGGTACCGACGATACCCATATGTGAAGACCACATTCCTGCTTGTTCCTGGAGATAGGAAGACAGGATCAAACTAAAAGAGACAAAAAGAGAATTTATTTTATTTAACAGGTTTTATATACCACTTTATCATTTCAATCAAAGCGGTTTACATTGAAACTTAAACTTGGTAATGTACATTAAACAAAATTGGATTTTTCTGAGGCAATGGAGGGTTAAGCAACTTACCCAAGGCCACAGGGAGTGCTAGTAGGAATTGAACCCTGGTCTCTAGGTTCCTATGCCTGTGTTCTTAACCAGTAGGCTACTCCTCCACTCTGTACAACTCTGCTCCACAAATAAGGAAAGCAAAATCAAAGGCAGAGGAAACGATGGCTAAAGATGTGAAGTGTGGCGACAAAACTTTCTTCAGGTAAGTAGTATAATGGGTACACTACTCATCAAACTGATTGACAGGTGAGATAAGGATGGCAGGAGCCAATCAGCATTTACTTCCGGTGTATGTCCCGCCTTAGGCCACGCACCCTCCCATAGACGTGAATGGTGAGTTAGCCCAGCCCACTCCCGCCCCCAAACTGTTGACAGGTACCAATCAGCGCCCACTTCCGGTGTATGTCCCGCCTTAGGCCACGCCCTCTCCCATAGAAGTGAATGGTGAGTTAGCCCCGCCCACTCCCGCCCCCAGGCATGGCCACTTGACCATGCCTCCACCCCACCCCAAGGATGACATCATCCAATCAGCATCCACTTCCGGTTTGTGCCACACCCACGCCTCGCCCCACAATATGGCATTAGCCAATCAGTGCCCACTTCCGTGTTTGTGCCCCACCCACAGCCTCCCACCCTCAACCACGCCCCTGCCTACATCATCGGAAATGACATCACCGGAAACAGGGCGTCATCAGAAATGGACTGTCCCTTTTTGCTGACATCACCGGAAACAGGGTGTCATCAGAAAAGGGCCGTGTCCTTTTCCGATGACCTCAGCGAAAGCAGAGTGACTGACTCCGAAAATGTGTTTTGCTTCTGGTTAATGTTTACATCTGCAAAAAGCAGGAACCCTGGAAAACAAAAAATGCTTTTCTCTCTCCCACTGCCCCAGTTATTTTTTCTCACAAAAGATTCTCAGCAAGCACAGCACAGGGGATTTTCACAGAGGAACAGACAGGATAGAAGCTTTTCTTTACAAATGCAATTAACACATCTTTTGTTAGAGAAACCAGTGCTGTCCATGTGATAGAATTTTGCTTTTAAGACATCATGGTTAGAGAGAAATATTCTGGGCAAATATAGTGTAAATTCAGACTGAAATTCAGAGAGAGAGACCTGAGTTCAAATCCCCCCTAATGCAGCTATTTTTTTGGAGAGAGAGAGCTGAGTTCAAACACAGCCACAGCTATTTTTTAGTGGCTTTGAGAGACAAGTCTGAACATGCCTCTCTAGGGTGTGGCAACACCTGATTGGTTGAAATAAGAGGTCTGTTCTGACCATGCTCCAGGTGTTCTGAGCATGCTCCTGGTGTAAGGGCTGTGTGTCCTGTGTGTAAGGGGTAACATTTTAACACAGAGATTCAAAAAGAAAAAATGGCTCTTTTTGGAACACCAAGCAGAATTTCCAGCAGGGCACACAACATTAATTACTTCCTTAAGGACCATGATGCAGAAGCAGAGGGATATCCACTGATTTAAAATCCACTTGAAATACTGGAGAGTCCGGCAGAGCTTGAACAAGAAATAACAGAGAATGTATATTATCCAGATGCCCAAATATTTTTTGACTCTCAAGAACCCTGCGATTTTGGCACCGAACTTGACTTAACATCTGACAACACAATGGATCCAGAGGATATAGAATTATATTATGCCGCTGTAGATGCAGAAACAAACTGTTTATTGGAAGAACTAGGATCAGCAGAGGTAAGAGAATGACTGACTCTGGAAATGTGTTTTGCTTCTGGTTAATGTTTACATCTGCAAAAAGCAGGAACCCTGGAAAACAAAAAATGCTTTTCTCTCTCCCACTGCCCCAGTTCTTTTTTCTCACAAAAGATTCTTAGCACAGCACAGGGCTTTTCACAGAGGTACAGACAGGGTAGATACATGCTCCAGGGCAAAGACATCATGATTGCGTGACACAAGAAAATACAACAGAAAATCCATTAAAGACAATCATAAGAGACAGAAACATTACATAGCCAACAATATTTTTAAAAAGTAAGGCACATATCTACTCACCATGTCTGAAGAGGAGTTGGAAGCTGTAGAGAGACTATGTGATCTTTTCTGGCTGCTGAAATGTACTGGATCTCATAATCTTATCATACGACCTGGCTAATTCACAATGCCCTTTTTTTTCGCAGACAGTACATTGTAATAGATGCTATATATTGTGTATGTGGCTAATACACATTCCCACCCATTTCCCAGATTTCTTAAGGGGATTTTAGTTCTACAACAGAGTTCTGCACATTCTTATCTTATGGCCTATTGTTTAGGACACACCTAGATGCCCCATTTTTTTTCCAGACAACCCATTATAGGTTTAATTAACTAAGCATTCCTAAAACACACCACACAAAACTATAGGTTCGAAATGTTTTATTTCAAATAAAATGTTTTCATCTTGTGATATGATTTATTTGCGCATTAGATGTTTAAAAAAATTAAAAATAAATGGTATACATATAATTTTTGTTCATCTCTATGTTCAACTAATAGATTCTGGAAATACATACATTTTCTTTCATTTTATGATCAACAATCATGGCAACATTTTTTAAAGAACGATCTATAATCTCTGTCACAGATTAAACCTTCATATCACAGTTTGCAGATCTAAGCAAAATATTGAACAGTTGTCCTGGATTTCTAGTGGTATTAAAATCTCTGATGAGTTTAAACAAAAAATTCAAATTTTCTTAAACTTGGGCAGTTGCTTTCATTTTATGAGCAGCAATCATGGCAATATTTACAATAGGTCCTAGACACAACCTGTTACAAGTTTTATGGATTTTCTGTTGTATTTTCTTGTGTCACGCAATCATGATGTCTTTGCCCTGGAGCATGTATCTATCCTGTCTGTACCTCTGTGAAAAGCCCTGTGCTGTGCTAAGAATCTTTTGTGAGAAAAAAGAACTGGGGCAGTGGGAGAGATAAAAGCATTTTTGTTTTCCAGGGTTCCTGCTTTTTGCAGATGTAAACATTAACCAGAAGCAAAACACATTTCCGGAGTCAGTCATTCTCTTACCTCTGCTGATCCTAGTTCTTCCAATAAGCAGTTTGTTTCTGCATCTACAGCGGCGTAATTCTATATCCTCCGGATCAATTGTGTTGTCAGATGTTAAGTCAAGTTCGGTGCCAAAATCGCAGGGTTCTTGAGAGTCGAAAAATATTTGGGCATCTGGATAATATACATTCTCTGTTATTTCTTGTTCAAGCTCTGCCGGACTCTCCAGTACTTCAAGTGGATTTTCAATTGGTGGATACCCCTCTGCTTCTGCATCATGGTCCTTAAGGAACTAATTAATGTTGTGAGCCCTGCTGGAAATTCTGCTTGGTGTTCCAAAAAGAGCCATTTTTTCTTTTTGAATCTCTGTGTTAAAATGTTCCCCTTACACACAGGACACACAGCCCTTACACCAGGAGCATGCTCAGAACACCTGGAGCATGCTCAGAAGAGACCTCTTGTTTCAACCAATCACGTGTTACCACACCCTAGAGAGGCATGTTCAGACTTGTCTCTCAGTATTGGTTTTTTCAAAGCCACTAAAAAATAGCTGTGGCTGTGTTTGAACTCAGCTCTCTCTCTCTCAAAAAAAAAATAGCTGTATTAGGGGGATTTGAACTCAGCTCTCTCTCTCTCTCTGAATTTCAGTCTGAACTTACACTGTGTTTGCCCCGAATATTTCTCTCTAACCATGAGGTCTTAAAAGCAAAATTCTATCACATGGACAGCACTGGTTTCTCTAACAAAATATGTGTTAATTGAGGTTTAACATTTTGTAAAGAAAAGCTTCTATCCTGTCTGTTCCTCTGTGAAAATCTCCTGTGCTGTGCTTGCTGAGAATCTTTTGTGAGAAAAAAGAACTGGGGCATTGGGAGAGAGAAAAGCATTTTTTGTTTTCCAGGGTTCCTGCTTTTTGTAGATGTAAACATTAACCAGAAGCAAAACACATTTCCGGAGTCAGTCACTCTGCTTCCGCTGAGGTCATCGGAAAAGGACACGGCCCTTTTCTGATGACACCCCGTTTCCGGTGGTGTCAGCAAAAAGGGACAGTCCATTTCTGATGACGCCCTGTTTCCGGTGATGTCATTTCCGATGATGTACGCAGGGGCGTGGTTGAGGGTGGGAGGCTGTGGGTGGGGCACAAACCCGGAAGTGGGCACTGATTGGCTAATGCCATATTGTGGGGCAAGGCGTGGGTGTGGCACAAACCCGGAAGTGGATGCTGATTGGATGATGTCATCCTTGGGGTGGGGTGGAGGCATGTCAAGTGGGGGTGGTGGCCATGCCTGGGGGCGGGAGTGGGCGGGGCTAACTCACCATTCACTTCTATGGGAGAGGGCGTGGCCTAAGGCAGGACATACACCGGAAGTGGGCGCTGATTGGTACCTGTCAACAGTTTGGGGGCGGGAGTGGGCAGGGCTAACTCACCATTCACGTCTATGGGAGGGTGCGTGGCCTAAGGCGGGACATACACCGGAAGTGAACGCTGATTAGCTCCTGCCATCCTTATCTCACCTGTCAATCAGTTTGACGAGTAGTGTACCCATTATACTACTCAGGTATATTCAGGAGAGGAGGAAAATCAGAGATGGAACTGCAGGACTCAGAATTGCCGGGAATGGATTCAGGGAAAGTTACATTGAAAAAGCGAAATTGCTAAACAAATACTTCTGCTGTGTTTTTACTAAAGAAAATCCTGGAGAAGGACCATCTGAGACTCCCAAATATAAAAATGGGAATATAGTAGATACCACACCATTCACAGAAGATGATGTGTTAGAACAACTTGCAAAACTGAAAGTGAACAAGGCCATAGGACTGGATGGGATACATCCCAGGATACTGAAAGAGCTCAGAGAGGTTTTTGCAGGGCTGTTAAAGGATGTTTTCAACAGATCCTTGGAAACAGGAGTAGTTCCTCAGGATTGGAGAAGGGCGGATATGGTACCTCTTCAAAAAAGTGGTGACAGGAAAGAAGTGACAAACTACAGGCCCGTGAGCCTTACCTCAGTGGCAGGAAAAGTAATGGAGGCGCTTCTGAAAGAGCGAATAGTGGACTTTCTCAAAACCAACAGGTTGCATAATCCGAAGCAACATAGTTTTACCAAAGGACGGTCTTGCCAAACAAATCTGATTGAGTTCTTTGACTGGATGACCAGAGATCTAGATCAGGGGCATGCGATGGATGTCATCTACCTGGATTTCAGCAAAGCCTTTGATATTGTTCCTCATAGGAGGCTTATCAATAAACTCAGTAGTTTGGGGATGGGTCCCAATGTGGTGAAATGGATCAGAAATTGATTGACTGACAAACAACAGAAGGTGATGGTAAATGGAGCTCACTCGGATGAAAGGAGGGTGATTAGCAGGGTGCCCCAGGGTTTGGTCCTGGGCCTGGCACTGTTAAATGTATTTGTGAGTGATATTGCTGAAGGACTGCATGGAAAAGTCTGTCTTTTTGCAAATGACACGAAAATTTGCAACAGAGTGGACTCCCCTGACAGAGTAGATAACATGAGGAAAGATCTACAAAAGCTGGAAGAATGGTCTAATGCTTGGCAGTTAAGATTTAATGCGAAGAAGTGCAGTGTCATGCACTTGGGAAGCAGAAATCCAGGGGAAATGTATGCAATAGGGGGTGAGAGGTTGGTGTGCACGGACCAGGAGAAGGACCTTGGTGTGATTATTTCTGAGGATCTCAAGGTGGCAAAGCAGTGCGACAAGGCAGTGGCAAAAGCCAGGAGGATGTTGGGTTGCATACAAAAGGAATTACCAGAAGAAAGGAAGAGGTACTAATGCCACTGTATAAGTCACTGGTGAGGCCTCACTTGGAAATTATGTTCAGTTTTGGAGACCATATGTTGCAAAGGATATAAAAGACTGGAAACTGTTCAGAGGAAGGCAACCAAAATGATTTGGAGCCTGCGTCAGAAGCCTTATGAAAAGAGACTTGAAGACCTAAATATGTACACTCTGGAGGAGAGGAGGGACAGGGGAGATATGATACAGATCTTTAAGTACTTAAAGAGAAATAATGAACAAACAAACCTCTTCCAAAGATGGGGAAGCTGTAAAACTAGAGGGCATAACATGAAGCTGCAAGGGGGTAAATTGAAAGGCAATGTCAGGAAATACTTTTTCACTGAAAGAGTGGTGAATGCTTGGAATGCCTTCCCGATGGAAGTGGTGGGGGCAAATACAGTGACAGAATACAAAATGGCATGGGACAGACACAGTGGATCCCTTTACAGCACCAGGATAAAATCAAAATAAACGTAACTATCTAATTTCTCAACATACAGGGGTGTCATACACGGAGCGGCAGGTGCACCTACTCTTGCCATCTTGCTGGGCAGACTGTTTGAACCATACTGGTCTTTTTCTGCCGTCATTTACTATGTTACTATATATGACCTATAGGACCAACTTTGGGTGCCTAGGAAATGGGTCTTCAGCTTCACTGCCACTGCAAGTACTGGTGGGGGGGGGAGGGGTATGAGAATATTCTGCTGCCATTGCTCTTGGTGTCAGGATAAGGAAAGGATTCTTCAGCTGCCATTTCTCTGGGTGCCAGGGTGGGGTAGAAGAGTTTTCATCTACCTCTGCTCTGGGTGCTGGAAGGTCATGAACAAGTCTTCAGCTATCACAGTACTTCCCAATATTTAGTGACAGGGCCCAGCCTCCCCTTCACTCCCTTCCTCGCCATACCATGATTCCTTCTCTGCCACTTGCTCCTCTCTCTACTAGTTAAATGGTGGGATAAAATTCTAGCACTGATCTCTCTCTCACCACTCCTGTGGTTTTCTCTGCATTTAAAGGTTAGTGGCTCCTGGCTTTGAAATACCACAATTGCCCATAAAACATTTTCAATCCATTTGAGGTATTTTTATGATTTTATGAGAATACATTATCTTTATTTTCTATATATCAGGTCGGTGGGAAAACATATAGATACCTTTTTTTTCACTGAATTTGTTGCACAACTTTTTCCACTAACATACATCAAAATACCAGAGACGTATCAGATAAAAGTAAGCCTTAAATATCCCTGATCATGTTTTCCTAAACATGTGCTTCTCAAAAAGAATGTTCATGAAATATAAGCAATGTAGAATGTAAGTGGATACTCTAAGAATACATAAATCAAATATTTGTTTAGAGTAATATGATCATAACCAATCTATTATGGTTAACCAGCTTCCAACCTATTAATTATAGGACTTTTGAAGTTAACATTGTAACATGTGAGTCAGAATATGCAGCTATAAAACTATATTATTTAAATAACTATAAATTCCACATTGTCATATCATCTAGGGATCCTGGATTTGATTTTTTACTTATTACTGTAACAGAAAGTTATTCTATTAAATAACCCTATTATGCCATGTTTGAATAATGTCTCACTGTCATTTTTCTGAAAGCATACAAGGGATTATTTTTCAAATATAGCAGTTACATAGATACATAGCAGGTTAGGTTGAAAGGAGACTTGTGATCTACTAAATCCAGTTTTCTGCTAATTCCTTAAAAATCATGTTTTCATGGCAATCTGTAAGAAAAGGAAATATACACTGTACAACTGTAGCAAATTCTGCAGAGGAGCAAAAAAAAGGTCTTGGTTACTTCTAATGACTCTGCATGATTTGTGGGTTGTTATGCTGTGAGGGTTTGTGTGCATCACTAATGAAGAGAACTATGCTATCGGTAGCTTAACTGCTGGCAGGTTCTTCCAAGATGGTCAGGTCTCATCTGGGCAGCAGCAGTATGGTGGCAGAAGATCACATTTCTGTGACAATGGCAACAACACTGATATTTACCTGTGCAGAAGAAAGGCCTGGCAGCCTACTTCCATATCTTGCCATGAAAACCCAATGGACAATCACAATGGAAGATGAGCCCTCCAGGTAGGAAGGCCTTTAATGGGCTAATGGGGAGGAGCTGAAGACTCTTCAGAGTAATGCCAGTATTTATGATGTGGTTGGAAAAAAGTCTTCAGGACATCTGACTGCTGATGTAGCTGTGCATGAAATAAGAGCTGGAAGTTGTAAAGATGTCTTACATGTTCGGATATGGAATGTATGAAACATCACAAGGGAAGCTAGAGGTGACCAAGAACAAAATGGAATGTGCACAACTCAATCTGTTTGGCATCAACAAACTGAAAAAGACTAGCATCAGGCATTTTCAGTCTGATAATCATATTGTATACTACGCTGGAAATGAAGGACAAAGAAGAAATGGTGTTACTTTTAAAATTAAGAAAGAACTTGCAAGAATTGTAATGAAATATAATGCAGTCAGTGATCACTTAATTATAGTACTATTCATTTGAGGAATGCCTGGCAGCACAACTATTATTCAGGTATATGCACCAACAAATGCAGAAGAGAATGCTGTTCATCAGTTCTCTGAACAAGTACAAGCTTAAATTGACAGAACATACAATCAGGATATACTGATAGTCATGGCGACTGCAATGCAAATGTTGAGAACGAAAAAAGACAAAGTGGTTGGAAAATATGAACTTGACAATAGAAATGAAGCTCGAGAAAGACTGAGAATTCTGCAAAACTAACAATCTATTCATCTCCAACACCTTTTTCTGGCAACACAAGCAGTGACTGTACACATGGACTTTGCCTATGCTATTGTACAAAAATCAAATTGACTACATCTGTGGATGTCAACAATGGTAAAACGCAATAACATCAACAAAACCAAAATCTGGAGCTGACTGTGGTACAGATCACTGCCTACTAGTATGCAAACTCAAGCTAAAGCTGAGAAAGGGTAAGCCACTCCTGAATGTACTGTTTATCTCCAGGAACAAACAGGAATGAGTCTTCACATATGGGTATCGTCGGTACCGACGGCACCTGCGCAGGAACGCTCCCCAGCGTCCAGTAAGAAAGCTTTTGGGAGCATCCCACAGCGCCTGTGCGCTGCCTTCCCACCTTTCCCAACCGCCTCTCTCCAGTTCTTCTTTTCCGCGAAGCCAGCAGGTCGTGTTCCTGTCACCACAGAAGAAGTTCTTTATTTTTTTCTTTATTTGCTGTGTCGCGTCTGCCTTCGACGTCAGACCGGTACCGCCGGTCTTTTCTTTCTTTCTTCTTAAAAAAAAAAAAAAACAACCCTTTTCTTTATTCAGCTGTGCATTTTCATTTTGGGCCTTAGGCCTAAATATTTTCTCCTCATGGAGAAGCCCGCTTCCGGGTTCAAGAAGTGCACAAAATGTGGCGGTACTATTTCTGTCACCGACACCCATGATTGGTGTCTGAAATGTTTGGGTCCTGACCATTCCATCACGGATTGTGTGTCCTGCACCATGATGTCTAAAAGAGGTTGGCAGAACCGAGCAGCCAAGCTCAGTACCTTGTTTCCCTCTGATGCAGCCTCGGTGGCATCGACGTCTTCCAGGGCTTCTTCTTCCTCCCATGGATCTCAGGTAACCAAACATAAATCTAGCCGGTCCTCGAAGGGCAAATCTCCCTCTAAGCATCGAGATGCCTCCAGGCTTGTCCTCGAGGATTCCGCTCCGGCAAAATTACCCCAGCGGGAAGTTCCGGCTTCCAAAGCATTGTCTATGGGGTCACAGGTTGACATCGATGGCTTGGCCTCGACCGATCACCTGTTGCCATGTTCTGGGGTACCGGTGGCCTCCACTGGTACCGACATACAGACTTTGGTGGCGTCGATGGATCAGAAAATTCTGTCCATGCAGTGCACCCTTACGGTGTTTATGCAGGCTTCGACACCTCCGGTACCGCAACAATCTCCGTTGCCGGTACCGACCCCGGCACCGGCATCGTTTCTGGTGCCGGTACCGATTGCATCGACATCGGCTTCGGTGTCGACTGCAACGGTACCCTGTCCTATGATGCCCATCGGTACCGAACCGGTACCACTTACTCCCAATGTCGATCCCACTCGGTACGCGTATCGGGCTTTACAGGAGCATCCAGACAGGCGATACTTTGATTCCTCCGAGGACTCTGATGAGTCGGAGGCTTCTGTCGATGCACCGGTACTTCTTCCTCAGGAGTCTGCTTCTCCAAAACGAAGAATGTCTCCTCCAGAGGACTTGTCTTTTCAAGACTTCATTAGGGAAGTGGCTAGAGGCCTCTCCATCACAGTGGCCTCTGAGTCAGAGCCTAGAGCCAAGCAATTAGATATTTTGCAATATCCTAAGGCTCCTAAGGAAGCAGCTACCTTACCTATTCATGAGATTCTTTATGATCTCATGTTGGGCATGTGGGAGACTCCTCTCACCACCTCTCCTCATTCTCGTAGGTTAGACACCATGTACCGTGTCCCTCCCTGTCCTGGGTTTCATAAAACTCAGCTTCCTCACCACTCTATTGTGGTTGAGTCTGCTATGAAGAAAATAAAGAGTGCAAAGAGACACTCATCTAACCCCCCAGGACGTGAATGTAGGACTCTAGATGCTTTTGGCTGAAGGATTTTCCAGGCCAATATGCTTGCTGCCAGAATCAACTCCTATAGTCTCTATATGGGGATGTTTCTAAAAGAAGTCACAGATCATCTGCAGACTTTAGCTCCTTTTATTTCAGAAGATAAAAGGCAGGAATTTCTCACTTGGCTCAAACATGCCCAAGATGTTTCCAAATTCTCCAACCGTGCAGCCTTTGACTCTTTTGAGTGTGTAAGCAGAACCACGGCTATTGCCATAGGTGCACGCAGAATTGCTTGGTTACAAGCCTCTGATTTGGAACTCTGGGTCCAAGATGAGTTGGGAAACCTTCCTTGTACAGGTGAAAACCTGTTTGGCAGGGATTGGCAAGCAAAGGCCACTCAGATGGATGCTGAGAACTCTGCTTTGGATCGACTTTCAAAGTCTACCTTTGCCCCTGTTAAGAAAAGATTGTTCAAAACGACATCTTTTTCTAAAAAGGGAAGATATTATCCTGCTCATGGGCAGACATCTTCTGCAGGTTGTTTTGCTGCAAAGCGTCAGCAATCACCTAAACAGGCCAAGTCAAAGTCTGCCAGGCCTATCACAGCCCAGCAGCCTCAACCTCCTCAGGGCCTTTGACTTGCGACTAGAGAACTTAGCCTTTCTAGCTCTGGAAAAACCAGAGCCCCTCACCATTCCAGGAAGGTTGACTTACTTTGCTCCCAGATGGGAGCAAATCACAGCAGAGCAATGGACCCTCTCCATCATAAAGGAAGGGTACAAGCTTCATTTCTTAAGCCTTCCTCCTCACACCATGGTGAAACAATTCAATTCTCCAACATCTCTCCTCGACCTTCTAGGTCAGGAAATTGCTACCCTTCTTGCCCAAGGGGCAATAGAAGAAGTACCTCTTCTTCAACAGGGCTCAGGGTTCTACTCCCCTTATTTTCTTATCCCAAAGAAAACAGGGGGCTACAGATCCATATTAGATCTCAGAGAATTGAACAAGTTTCTATTCAAGGAGAAATTCAAAATGATTTCTCTAGGGGCTCTGCTTCCATACCTTCAGAGTCAGGACTGGCTTTGTTCTCTAGATCTCAAGGATGCGTACACCCATGTCCTCATCCATCCAACACACAGAAGGTTCCTTCGGTTCCTTTTTCAAGGAAAGCACTACCAATACAGGGTGCTTCCTTTCGGTCTGGCCTCTGCACCAAGGGTGTTCACAAAATGCATGGCAGTAGTAGCTGCATTTCTCCGCACTCTGGGAATATTCGTATTCCCATATCTGGACGACTGGCTCATTCGAGCCCCATCCCAGTCAGAGGCCCAGACTTGCCTAACCTGCACAATGCGTATCCTTCAGTATTTGGGACTAGTAATAAACATCCAAAAAAATCCAATCTCACCCCTACTCAGTCTCTGGAGTTCATAGGGGCCTTGCTGGATACCACAACTGCAAGGGCCTATCTTCCTCAGGCCCGTTGCCTACGTCTAGTGCAGTTAGCCTCCCAGATTCAGTTAAAGTCCCACTTAACTGCTCGAGAGATGTTACAACTATTAGGCCACATGGCATCCACCGTGCATGTGGTTCCATATGCTCCCCTTCACATGAGGGCAGCTCAATGGACTTTGTCCACCCAATGGACTCAGGCATCAGGTTGCCTGTCAGACAAAATAGCAAACTCCAGTCGCCTTTTTTGGTCTCTCCAATGGTGGAAGTCCTCTCAAAACCTGTTGCTGGGGTCCCATTTTCAGCAACCTCTACCCCAAGCAACTCTCACAACAGATGCTTCTCCAAGGGGTTGGGGAGCTCATCTACAAGGTCTCTCCACCCAGGGCATCTGGTCTACACAGGAGACTTCTCTGCATATCAATCTATTGGAACTCAGAGCAATATTCTTAGCTCTCAGAGTGTTCCATACCCTGCTCAGCTACAGGACAGTCCTCATCCATACGGACAACCAAGTAGCCATGTTCTATGTGAACAAGCAGGGCAGGACTGGCTCTCTGTCGCTTTGCAACGAAGCTTTGCGACTGTGGGCCTTCACCAGAGAGCATCACATCCATCTTCTGGCAGTATATCTTCCAGGCGTTCAAAACTCTTGGGCGGACAGACTCAGTCGAGTTCTGCTTCCACACGAATGGTCCCTCCACATGGACCAAGTAGCCAGGAGTTTTCGAATTTGGGGAACCCTAGACATAGACTTCTTTGCAAGTCCATGGAATGCCAAACTTCCCCGGTTCTGTTCCAGAATTCCGTGTCAGGGAGTTCAGGCCAAGGATGCCTTCCTCCTTCACTGGGGTCAAGACTTCCTTTATGCCTTTCCACCAATTCCCCTAATTCCCAAAACTCTATTCAAGCTTCAGAGAGATCAAGGGACCATGATCCTCATAGCACCACATTGGCCACGCCAAGTGTGGTACTTTCTACTTCTGCATCTCTCTCAAGCTCCCTCCCTGGACTTGGGCTCTGCACCAGACCTTCTATCCCAGGAAGAGGGAACATTATGGCACCCAAACCCCCAGTCGCTCCATCTCAGGGCTTTGGTTGCTGAGGGCTTAGACCTTCAAGATTTTCATCTCTCTCAGCAAGTCAGAGATGTTATTCATGCCTCTAGAAAGCCTTCTACTAGACGTTCCTATGCTTTCAAATGGAAAGATTTACCATTTAGTGTTCAGAGAAGGGTCTAAACCCTCTTGCAATACCTCTGAATTCTCTACTAGAGTATCTCCTGCATCTATCCCATGCAGGTCTGAAAACGAATTCAGTAAGAGTCCATTTGAGTGCTATTGCAGCGACCCTCAAGCCTCTCAATGGACAACCTGTTTCCTCTCATCCTCTTATAGCAAGATTCATGAGAGGCCGTCTTTTAACTAAACCTCCCATTAGACCACCTCCAGTGGCATGGGACTTAAACCTGGTTCTTGGCCAGCTCATGAAGCCACCCTTTGAACCTTTAGCCACCACCTCCTTGAAATTTCTTTCTTGGAAGGTTATTTTTCTCATTGCAGTCACCTCAGCACGCCGCATCAGTGAGTTGCAAGCTTTGGTGGCTAATCCACCTTATACAAGGTTCCATCATGATAAGGTAGTCCTCAGGACCAATCCACACTTTATGCATAAAGTGGTCTCGCCTTTTCATCTGAACCAAGAGGTATATTCACCTGTCTTTTTTCCAGGACCTCATGCATCAAGTGCAGAGAGGAATCTTCATACCTTGGATTGTAAGAGAGCTCTTGGTTTTTATTTAAAAAGAACACAGCAACATAGAAAGTCTTCTCAACTCTTTGTTGCTTTTGATCCTTCTCATTTAGGACTTCCAGTCTCTAAGAGAACACTGTCCAACTGGATTGCTCAGTGTATTTCTTTCACCTACCAGAGTAGAAATCTTTCTCTGGATGGCCATGTCACAGCTCACAATGTGAGAGCCACGGCAGCCTCAATGGCTCATCTAAATTCTGCGTCCATCGACCAAATCTGTCGAGCGGCCACCTGGGCCTCAGTTCATACCTTCACAGCCCATTACTGCTTGGACAAGGACTCCCGTCGGGATGCCTTGTTTGGTCAGGCTGTTCTCAAACACCTGTTCCATTCCTAATCAACTCCTACCCACCTACCCTGGTTGGATGCCAGAGATCCATGGGAGGAGGTAGAGTCCTTTTCAAGGACACACAACCTGGGGTCCTCCCCTGGCATCTGCAGCTAGGGAGTCCCCATATGTGAAGACTCATTTCTGCTTGTTCCTGGAGATAGCACAGTTACTTACCTGTAACAGGTGATCTCTGGGAACAGCAGGAATAAGTCTTCACAACCCACCCACCTCCCCTAGGAGTTGTATCTCTTTATCTTTCTTTCCTTTCCTCTCTCTCTCTTTGTTTCAGCTTTAAAACTCGAACTTGGAGAGAGGCAGTTGGGAAAGGTGGGAAGGCAGCGCGCAGGCACTGTGGGATGCTCCCAAAAGCTTTCTTACTGTACGCTGGGGAGCGTTCCCGCACAGGCTCCGTCGGTACAGACGATACCCATATGTGAAGACTTATTCCTGCTGTTCCCAGAGATCACCTGTTACAGGTAAGTAACTGTGCTTTAACTGCTGTTCTGCCTATAATGCTGTGTTTTCTGCCATTATAGCCCTCCCGGCTTGGCCCCAACAATGTTTGTTGTCCCGTTGTTCCACCTTTGCTCTGCCAATTGACCACCCACTGACCAATGTCAGAAGGTGATGTCTGGCTGCCTGTATTAAAGTCTAACATAATTCACAGCATTTGAGTTGAATGTACTGTTCTTTACCTGCTGCTCTGCCTGTAGCACTGTGTTTTCTGTCATTACAGCCCTCCAAGCTCAGCCCCGATGAAGCTTGCTGCACCGTTGTTCTACCTTTGCTCCGCCCATTGACTGCCCACCAACTGACATCAGAAGGTGATGTCATGCTCCAGCATAGTCGCGGCATCCGTCTCATTGGGTGAGCTCCTTGGGACAATTCTGGGGGCAATGTTCCTCTAATCCCCTCCTTCGAACTCATATTTAGTATCTTTTTGCTATCATTCTCCCTCCAACTCTTCTGAGCATCCTGGGGATCTGATGTTTCTACTAGCTCAGCTATGGCTTCCATTCAAGTTTTTTGAAGCTATCAGAGTTTCTTCCAAATAAAGCAAATCCTTCAGTCAGGTACGCTATTTAACTTTCTGTTTGCCTACATCTTCCCACCCTGTTCACTCGGAAACCCTTTCACATTACACCAGGAACCTCCATATCTCATTACTGAACTGCAGGTCTCTCAAATCCAAGATGGATCTGATTCTGGAGGTTATTATACACCAGAATTTAGACATCCTTTTCCTTACAGAAACTTGGTTGAACACTACCTACATCACAATCTGCCTTTAGGTTACTCTGCTTTTTCTGCTCCCAGGCCTTCATGTACGGGTGGAGGGTTTGCCCTTATTTTTAGAAACACCCTTCCTCTTGTGGAGCTCTCTGGAGACTCTTGGACTGGTCCCAAGAAGTTACAGTAGTTGTAAAATTGACTATCCCGTGCCCTTTCACCTATTGCTTATCTATGTGACCCTTCGCTCCGAGGGGGCACTGTGGGATACTGTACACCAAACTCTTTTGGATCTTACTGTTGCTCTTCCTAATCTGCTAATTTTAGAGGACTTTAATATTCACTTTCACTCTCCTTCCAGACCCCAAGATCATACCTTTGTTCAATTTCTCGATACCCACGCATTTCTCTAGCACATTCACTGTCTAACACATATTGCAGGTCATACTCTTGACCTGAATCTTATGCAACAGGACTTTCTACTCTTACCCTCTGATTTTACTTCCTACTCTTACCTTCTGATTTTACTTCCCATCCACTTCTCTGGAATGATCATTTTCTTATTGATTTCTGGTGCTGTACATGCTCCCCCTTTGACAACTTCCATCCCTTTCGTACCCCCTTCCATCGACACTTGCATCTGTCCCCAGTATAGACATACTTTTTCAAGATCATTTCCAGTCCATAAGAACATAAGATATACCATACTGGGTCAGACCAAGGTCCATCAAGCCCAGTATCCTGTTTCCAACAGTGGCCAATCTAGGTCATACGTACTTAACAGTTTCCCCAAAAGACACAGATTCCACAATTGTTGTACTTGGTCAAGCATTGATATCCTGGGTCCCTTCTTAATAATGGTTTATGGACCTCTCCTCCAGGAACTTGTCCAAACCTTTTTTAAACCCAGCTATACTAACAGCCTTTACTACATCCTCCAGTAACAAATTCCAGAGTTTGATAACATGTTGAGTGAAAAAATATTTCCTCTTATTAGTCTTAAATAGTTTACCCTGTAGCTTCATTGCATGTCCCCTAGTCTTTCTATATTCTGATATCGTAAACAATCGATCTACGTTTACCCGTTCCACTCCATTCATTAATTTAAAGACTTCTATCATATCTCTCCTCAGCTGTCTCTTTTCCAGGTTAAAGAGCCCTAACCTTTTAGCCTTTCTTCATAGGAGTATCCTTCCATCTCCCTTACCATTTTGGTGGCTCTTCTCTGAACCTTTTCTAATAATGTTATATCCTTTTTAAGATACGGCGACCAGAATTGCACACAATATTCAAGATGCGGTCTCACTATGGAACGATATTGAGGCATTATAATATCTTTTGATTTATTTTCCATTCCTTTCCTTATGATACCTAGCATTCTATTTGCTCTCTTGGCCGCCGCTGCACACTGGGTCGAGGGTTTTAACATGGTATCCACAATGACGCCTAAATCTTTTTCCTGGGTGGTGGTTCCTAATGCGGAATCTTGCATCGTGTAACCATAGTTTGGGTTGTTCTTCCCTAGGTGCATAACTTTGCACTTGTCCACATTAAATTTCATCTGCCATTTTGATGCCCAGTCTTCCAATTTATCAAGATCCTCTTGCAATTTTTCACAATCCTCTTGGGTTTTGACAACTTTAAATAGTTTTGTGTCATCTGCAAATTTGATAACCTCACTCATTATTCCACTTTCCAGGTCATTTATGAATATGTCAAAAAGCAGCAGACTCAGCACAAATACCTGGGGTACACCACTATTCACCTTTCTCCATTGGGAAAATTGGCCATTTAGCCCTACCCTCTGCTTTCTATCTTTTAACCAGTTCCTGATCCACAATAGTACACTGCCTCCTATCCCATGACTCTTTAGTTTACCAAAAATCTCTGATGAAGGACCTTGTCAAAGGCTTTCTGAAAGTCCAGATACACTATATCAACTGACTCACCTTTGTCCACCTGTTTATTCACACCTTCAAAAAAACATAATAGATTAGTAAGACAAGATTTCCTTGTCTAAAGCCATGTTGGCTGTCTCCCATTAGGCCATGACTATCTACATGCTGAGTAAGTTTATTCTGTGGTGAAGACTCCCCTCCAGAGGAAATGGAGATAGGGGAAAATCCTGATAGAAGGGATGACACACACAGGATTTCCAAAACTGACTTGGAAAAAACACAGTTATCGGCTGAGCTGAAGACAAGCCCCAGTCCAGGGGAGGAGTTAGGCTTCAGCACTGATTGGGCATACCCAGGGGAACGACAGGGAGTGCCGGGAAATGAAACCCTTTTTAAATCCCCAGACAGGATTGACATAGGAGGCAGCAAGGCTGGCAAGGCAGGTAGCAAGGCTGACAAGGAGAGCAGCAAGAAATGAAGCAGACGAGAAGCAGCTTCCAGTGCACGTTGGTCTTCAGGAGGAACTTGGAATCAAAGGGGAAAAATGCTAGAACCCTGGGAGAAGCCAGAACCCTGGAGCAGTAAGCCTTGGAGCCCAATATACTCTCAAGGAGAGCCTTACTACACGGTAGAGCCTAAACGTGGGAAGGCTAGCAAACCCAGCTCTTGGGAGAAAAGGTATTTTGTCTGGTGACGAGCAGTGCTATAAAAGCCGGGAACCAAAACAGGAAAGAAGTTTTTCTGAGAGAAATTCCCCTAGCAGAAGAACTAGCCATAAGGCTCCTGAGTTTCTAGAGAGGAGAGAGTCCTGGAGAAAGGTGTCTGTTCTTATGCCAACGTCTCTGATAAAGGTAAAGCTGAATTTCCTAATTTTAATTCCTTGCTGGAGAAACCCTTTCTTTGTGCTGACCTCCCTAAGCCAAACTCTGCAACAGGAGCAGATAGTGAGTGGGGGAAGGGTGTGACCCTTACCAGAGACTATCAAGCAGCTAAAGAGCAGCTACAGGCTGAATTGCTTCTAAAAGAGTTTCAGCAATTTCTGGAGCTAAAGTCAGGGAAACATAAGAAACCTGATGAAGAGAACAATTGCCTTAGCCCAGATGAATGTATGCAGATAGATAATGATGTGCCTACCTTGAGTTATGATCCTTGTGCAATGGATTGCTCTTTATGTTTTAGAGAGTAACAGTATAAAGAAGCATCTGGAGTTTGTATGAGAAGAATACAAAACGTTTGCTATACCTGTTGCCTAGCCGTGAAAGTTCACAAATTGTTTTCACCTGTTTCTGTAAAGCCACGCTGTGAGGAGAACAGCTGTTACTGTGAGGCTGCAATAATCCCAAGCAACCACATGAGGCAAAGCTGAGTAGAAGCTACCGTGACTGTGTAAAGCTGAGTTAAAGCTATTTGATTTCAGTTGTTTTCCTGACCTCCTGATTTCACCTTTATGTTGAAAGTTGCACCTTTACGTTATGCACCTTTGAATTGTAATGCATTGAAAATATCCCCACAACAAATAAATTTCTTGCAAGCCTTATCACTCGAGTCACAACTACAACTTTCATCCCTAAAGAAAAAAAACAAGTGTACTACGAATCCCAGAATTCAGAGGGATCAGTACCACCTTTATTCATAAGGGACATTATATAAGGCCACTCCTGCCTGTAAGCTCTAGGGCCCAGGCAGGAGCGTCACAATTCTTTATGATGGTTTCTACCATTTTTCCCGGTACTGACGTCAGGCTCACCGGTCTGTAGTTTCCCGGATCACTCCTGGAACCCTTTTTAAAAATTGGTGTTACATTGGCGATCCTCCAATCTTCAGGTATTAGAGATGATTTCAATGATAGTTCACAGATTACTAATAGCAGGTCTGCAATCTCATATTTCAGTTCTTTCAACACCCTTGGATGTATAACATCCAGCCCAGGTGATTTGCTACTCTTCAGTTTATCTAATAGTTGTTATACATCTTCCCAATTTATCAATATTTCCTTCAATTCTTCTGCACCTTTAAATACCACTTCAGTCATGGTTAACATCCCTACATCTTCTGCAGGGAGCGCATATATGCTCTAGCCCAAGGCACTAAATATAGACTCAAAGCCATCGGTCTTAGGAGTTTCAGGTAGTCACATACTCTGGGAACTGCCTGAGAGCATAATGTAGACAAAAGACTCCCAAACCAGATTTTCCAGCCACTGTATCACCTGAGACATGTCCACTATGAACTTCTTCTGGGAATAGGACTGAACCAGCCAGTCATCCCTGAAAAGGTGAACCCAAATTCCCTGCTTACTCAAGAAGGCCACCAGTGAAAAGCAGTAAAAAAAAAAAGACAGTCAAATAAATAAATAACCACCATAACTTTCAAGATGTTGTGAGGGGCTGTGGCAAGGCTAAGGGGTATTGCACAGAAACTGAAATGGTGGCTAAGGATGAGGAGGCAGAGAAAATGCTAATGTTGATTCCAGACAGTAATATGGACGCACTGCTTGAAAAGATCTCAGGATAGAAATTCCCCTTAGCAAACTGGCACAATAGCTTGAGAATCAAGAAAGGAATACCTCAGGCGAGTAGTATAAAACAAAGCATCAACTGGACACAAAGAAGCAAGAGGTCTTTATTTTAAAAACACCCTGACATGGCCATGTTTCAGCACAGCTGCTTTCCTCAAGGGGAACCTCTAAAAACAAAAAAACATATATAAATAAAACATCAGTATCAATATAAAGAAAGCTTATACATAAAAACAATGGGCCCTTAACCCTGGATATTCAATGCCGGGTTCATATGCGGCTCCAGCATTGAATATCCAGGGATCACCGCACATGCCAGAAGCTGCAGTAGCTAACCAGGCAGCAGCGATATTGTTTGCTGCCCTGCTAGCTCCTGTGCCTAAAGCATGCACTAGGTTTTTACTCACCTATCTTTTAGGTGCAGGTCACTAACTGGGCAGCATGCAACATCACTGCACCTCGGTTATCGATCGTCTCCGCCTCTGCTCTCCCCGGAATGCTCCCAACATTCCCTGATGCTAAGCAGTTAACATCAGGGCAAGGAAGGGCCAGAATCAGGGATAATCAGTGACACTAACCATTTTAGTGCCATTGAATATCCTTCTCAACGGCAGTTATACGGTTTACAGGGCTGTAAACTGTGTAACTTGCCTTCGAATATCGGGCCCAATATAAATAACAAAGTCCACAATTAAAATGTATCCATAAAAGAGTGCTTATTGGACCATACATAAAACAGATAATGAAAGCATAAAAAGTATACATAAGATAAAAATCTAAAATATACATATTAAAACATGTATTAAAAAAAGCAAAAAACAGGAAGTGAAACTGTAATAACATAAGAAAAAAGCTAAGGAACACATAATAGACCTTCATACCATAAATATAATACAGCCAGAAGGGTGAGGCAAAAGGATGGTACAAGGAGGCACACATAATTAAACAAAAAAAGAGACAGTGTATATATGTATGATTCACTGAGAAACCGCATAAGTCATTTAGGAAGAGCACAGTGAAAGGAGCAATACTAAGGGTAGAGATGGGCAGGGGACCTTCTTCTGGGATTAGGAGATAGTATTGGTAATCTTTCTGTTCTTAATAAGGTTGATTTACATGTGCTTAATAAGGGCCTCCCTTTTGTTCCTACAACCAGGCATGACCCCTTTATGACTCATATTGATTTATATAAGTTCTTCAGGAAATTAAGAATCAAAGATTTTTTTGCACAAAGTGGAGAGGTGGTGGAAGATTCTTCAATTATTAAGAAACGCTCTACCTGAATTCCTCCAGGCTCTTCCAACCCCTCAATTGATATCTTTGAATGGGTTATCCACAAACAAGTCAAAGAACTTTATACACGTAAGTCACGTACTTATTTTAATATCTCTAAGACTGAAAGAGAGGCTCTGTTCCCATTTAGAAATAAGCCAGATATCATTATTAAACCTGCAGACAAGGGGGAAGCCCTTGTTATTCACAATAAACATGACTATATACGAGAGGTTGAGCATCAGTTATGAGACAAAGAATTTTATGAAAGACAGGATGGGGACCCTACTGCACTTCTTAAGAGTAGTCTTGATAATCTCTTGCTTACTGGTAGGGACGTGGGTTACCTGACGTCTAAGAAGTTTGATTTTCTAACTGTGACATACCCAAAATACATAAGCCATTGGTGGATCCCTCTAGGCGCCCCATAATTTCTGCAATTGGATCTCTGTTTGAACCGGTTTCTAAATTTTTGATGTGTTCCTTAGGCCCTTTGTGGCTAAGGCACCGTTGTATGTCTGGGATTCATCACACATAATTAACATTTTGAATGAGTTCACCAGTTTCCATGATCAATTTATCCTAACAACAAAGGGCATTGTCTCTCTATACACAAATGTTCCTCAAAAGGCAGCTATTGAAATTCTCACTGATGGTCTTTTATCTTTATCTTTATTCAATTTCTTGATAGACTGCTTAGGCCAAAGCATAAAAGCAGTGTATAATAGAAAGCACTACAGAGAGAAAAAAAAGGTAAAGGAATGCCATTAACTTATTGGACATGAAAGAGAGAGAAGGAAAGTAAGGTAGAAGAGAGGAAAGAAAGAAAAGGTAGAGAAAGGAAAAGCAGTAAATGGGAGATGTGAGGATAGTGAAGGCAGGATAGGAGTATTTATGGTGGCGGGTTGGACTGAATAAAGGCTAATTGAAAAGATGGGTTTTTAGAGCAGCCTTCAACTTAGTGAAAGAAGGTTTAGAGCAAAGGGAGTGAGGAAGGGAATTCCAGAGGGAAGGACCCAGGAAGAAGAGAGCGGAGCACTGTGTACATTCAAGGTGAGCTCGAGAGATGGAAGGAAGGGCCAGGCAGTAAGTAAGGATTGAGCACAGGAGATGATGAGGGGTGTAAATGTGGAGGAGGTCAGCAAGATATTGGGGGGTGGAAGTGTGAATGGTCCTGTACACAAATGTGAGTATTTTGTATTGGATTCTGAAACAAACTGGTAGCCACTGAAGGCAGGCAAAGAGTGGAGAGATGTGGTCAAATGGGAGGAAAAAGTGAGGATGCAGTCAGCAGTGTTTTGAAGCAGTTGGAGCCTGTGGAGGTGATATTGTGGGAGGCTGACAAGAGTGATGTTGCAATAATTTGATTCTTCTGACAATGAGAGAATGAGGAGTGTAGTAAGAAAGGCAGGGCAGGACAGAGAAATGGATGGACTGCATGAATTTGATGGAGATGGTAGAATGGCCGATGGGTAATAGATGAGATTTGCTCAGTGAACGAAAGAGATGAATCAAGAATAACCCCAAGATATCTGAAGAAGGAAACCAGTGGTATAACAGTAGACGAGAGTACAGGGGCCAGAAAGGGAGAGGAAGCCCCGAAAGTGATCCAAGTGGCGGTAGATTAAGAGGGGCGGGTTGGGTGGCGGGATCTTGGGGCCAGAGCCGCAGTGTTATGAGGCGCCTGCACAGAGAACATTGCCACAGGCAGAGAGAGCACACCAGGCCATCCTTGGGCCCAATTCTGGCTCCCGTGGGAATTCCTGATGTTCCTGGGGACTAGAATCGAGTCCTAGCAGCTCCAACTTTAGCGGGGACATCTAGATGGCCCAGAGGGTCTGCTTCTGAAATCGGGCTCCTTGTAGAATCCTTTTGCCTCACCCTTCTGGCTGTATTACATTTATGGTATGGAGGTCTATTACGTATGTTTCTTGGCTTCTTTCTTATGTTATTACATTTTTACCTCCTGTTTTTGCTTTTTTAACCCATGTTTTAGTATGGATGTTTTAGAATTTTCTTATGTATACTTTATATGCTTTCATTATCTGTTTCATCTATGGTCCAACAAGCACTCTTTTATAGATGCATTCTAATTTTGGATTTTCTGATTTATATTGCTTTTATGTATAATCTTTGTTTATATTGATATTGATATTTTATTTATGTATGCTTTTTGTCTTTTGAGTTTCCTCCTGAGGAAGGCAACCATGCTGAAACACAGCCATGTCTGGGTGTTTTTAGAATAAATGATGCTAGTTTTTACCCCTTGCTTCTTTGTCTCCAGTTTTTGTTTCTGTGAAGGGTTGTGCTCCTCTGTGGAGCACAACTAAACATCATCCATGTGAGCACAACTAAACATCATCCATGTGAATAGAAATTTTGCATTCAACTGCTTATGATCTAAGGTCAGAAATATTTCTGTCAGAGTGAACAACAATAAAAGTTCTAAGACCATATTAAAGAAAAACAGTGATAGTAGGTAACCATGCTAGGTGCCCCCTACAAGCTGAAGGGCTTAGTGCACATGCCAGTGACTGATATTTAGCTGGGGGGCAAAGTACAACAGTCATACCATATGAATAAAATAAGGACATAAGAACATAAGAAATGCCATATCTGGTAAGACCAAGGTCCATCAAGCCCAGTGTCCTGTTTCCAACAGTGGCCAATCTAGGTCACAAGTACCTAGCAGTTTCCCAAAAAGACACACAGGTTCTATAATGCAAGCAGTGGATTACCTGGGTCCTCTTTAATAATTGTCCAGGAACCTGTTCAAACTTTTTTTAAACCCAGCTACACTAACAGCTTTTACTACATCCTCCGGTAATGAATTCCAGAGTTTGATTATGTGTTTAATGAAAAACTATGTTCTCTTATCAGTCTTAAATGTGTTACACTGTAGCTTCATTACATGTCCTCTAATCTTTCTACTTTTCGATGCCATAAGGAATCCAATTACGTTTACCCATTCCACTCCATTCATTATTTATAGACCTCTATCCTATCTCCCACCAGGGAATTCTGGGAGTTGTAGTTCTTACTTAAAGACAAAGTAGTATGACCACTCAGGTTTGTTCAGGCAAAACAAGAAAATTTATTTTGGGTTCCCCTTTCGCATCAAATTCAAACACAAGGCAAAATAGGATTATTCTCCAAAGATAACAGGAACAAAAATTGCATCGGGAACCTCAGAACTGAAAACATCTTTTCACATCACAGCTGTTCCCAGATAATTCTTCAGCTTGTTAATTCACAGCTACCTCTTGTCATTCAAACCAGGTAAATTCATTCCATTTATCCAATGTAGCTTTAGTTAATAAACTCAGGGTTCAGTGAATGTTCTTTAGTTTAACAGAAGGTCTTAGCTTTCTCCTAGCTAAGTACAATATTGCTCTTCAAAGACTTCCTGTCTCAGTCCTTTTCTTACCACAATGATCCTTTCTGTCTCAGTCCTTTTCTTAGCAATAATTAAACCTCCCTTCTACATAGAGAACAATCCATCGGTGCTTCATTACACCTAGAATCTTCCTCACAAGGATCAATCTGCATGTCCTCTTGCACCATACATTGCTTATCTTCCCCTGGGTTTTCAACAACACGTTCAAACTTACTGTTTTGTAAAAACATCTGGAGTTACTCTAAAAGCTGCTCTCCTGGATAAGAACTGGTTGTACCTTCAGAGTAGGCTTTTCTGTCTTGGAACAGTTTCTTTAATACTTTAATTGTATTCAGGTCTATCTCTCTGCTCGAGGCTGGGTTCTGGTTATCTCTGTCTATAACTGCTTGCACCCACCTTCTCTCAGCTTGGGTTCCTGGAACCGGGTTTTGCACAGTCTGCTCTGCAGTCTGGCTCAGCTCATTAGCAACGTCCCCAGCTATCCATCTGCTGGACTCTGAAGCAGGTGTACCTTTCACCTTAGAACTGCTTCTTGGGTTGCTAAAACCTTTTTACCACATGGAGCAAAGCTTTCCACGTCTGCCTTCTCTTGGCTTCCTTGAACCAGGCTTCACTGCTCCTGAACCCTCTGGCTTCACAGCTGCTGGACTCTCAGCTGTTCTTTCTCCTTCTCCTTCCTCTGCTCTCACTGAGGCCAGCTTAAAAAGCCGCTTTCTTGCCACCACTCCCTGCTCCCTGCACATGTGCCTGTGATTAGAGCTCAAACCTGCACCTACGTTAGGACTTGGGTGTGGCTCAGCCTCAGCTAGTATGTGTTTCTTTATTTTATCTGAAGCTTGAAGCCTGTGGAAACCTTGCCTGTCTCTTGTCTTAAAGGCGTATTCCTTATTTTCCTCTGTTTCCATCTGTTCAACACCACTCTCATCATCACATAGATTCAATATGCTTACCTCTTCTATAGCTACTGTTTGTGTTCTCGCTCAGAGATTTCCCACTGGACTTAAGCCACTGGGCTATTTTTCAGACTTTTGTTACCCTGTTGTAGCAGGAATGCCTCCATGCTTTCAGTCTCTGGCAGCAGTAGTCTTTGCAATCCAAATTGCTGATTTTCTAGTACTACAACATGTCTCTCATTCAGTTTTCGCATCTTTTACACTTGGAATAAAAAATAAAAACCCAGCTTTCTTCCAGCTCTAGATTGTTACTGTTTGACCTCACTATGTACTGATGGTTCTGCTTTGCGCAATGAATAAGGAAAATTGATGCAATTGTAAGAGTTGATTCTGTGACTATTTGCTAGTGCTCAACTAGCTGGAGTGTTCACTCTTTCTAGAGCTCTTGAGTTATCTGTTCACTCGATCAGCAATACTGACTTTGTCTCACGCTTCTTGCATGGGGAGCTCTATGTGCTGATACTTTACTACTATGCTGTTTTGTTCTGAAAACAGTGTAACAAATATAGAACTGTTAAGCCATTAAGAAGTGGTAATTGACTTTCTAATTGGTTCAAATTTGGTGTAAGAAGCACATTAGGCCTTGAGAAGGGTGTTCACTGCTGCTCCACAGTAGATCTTCTTGAACAGCCAATACCTCATAAGGGCCAGGACATAATTGAGAAGGGAATGGGATCATCCATCACCAGAGGCTCTTGACACAGGAGGCTCCACTTGAGGCAAGAAGAGAGGGGACCCCACTAACAGGCTCAAGAGATCCATGTAACATCAAACCCAGGTGAGACTGAATTCTGAACAGAAGACGATTCCCCAAGGGTCACAGGGAACACATGCAGAAGCTCCTCCGAGGACCACTCCTGAAGCAGAGCATTCAAGTCCATCACCAACTGATCTTTTCTGTATCTGAAGAGGTTCCCCACTTTGGCATTCTCCTGTGTGGTCATCAAATGGAAAACTGGAAGGTCCTGCTTCTGCACACACTATGAGGTTGAATGTGTGAGGGCTTAACTGCTACTCATCAGGATCCACAGCATTCTGACTTAAGACATCGGCCTGCACAATGTCAATGTCAATGTCAGCTATCTGGACTGGCAACTAAGTTCTTCTCTGCCCAAAAACACAGCTCTGTCACCTCAAGCTCTGTCACCACAGCTCTGTCACCTCAAGCTCTGTCAAGCTCTGTCACCTCAAGCTCTGTCACCACAGCTCTGTCACCACTCCTGCACTGAGAGTTCTGCATTGCTTGTTGATGCATGCTACGGCTGGAATATTATCTGTGAATACACCGACCGCTTTTCCCACTAGGAGAGGTTGGAACCTTTCTAGAGTCAGGTGGATTGCTCTGGCCTCCAACCAGCTGAGTGACCATGAGGCCTCCTGAGGGAACTTGAGCCCTTGGACAAACTGACCTAGACTGTGAGCTCCCCAGCCCTTCAGGCTGACATCCATGGGGACTATTATTCAATTTGGCATTTCCAGGGGCATCCTGTCCATCAAACGGTAAAACTGTAACCACTATACTAACTGCTCCTTGATACCCCTGGGGAGAGGAAGGGTCTGGTCAAACATCTGAGAAGAGGGAGACTAGAGAGACAGCAGATGTCTCTGAAGAGAGCATATGTGCATCCTGGGCCAAGGACAAGGTTCAAGGTTGATGCCATGGACCTCAGGAGTTGGAGATAGTCCCAGGCCTGGAGAGCTGACTGAGCACATGACCCAGGAGAGTCTTGAACTGAACCACAATGTACTCCAAGTCCTGGGAAGAAATCATGCTGCTTTTGGGAAAGTTGATCACCAACTCCAGTCTTTCAAGCCAATGCGTCACCTGGGCTGGGCATCCCTGGTCCTCTCCAAAGTATACCACCAAATTAAGCAGTCATCCTATATGGGTTAACCTGAATTTCTTGCTTGTACAGGAACAGTGGCACCACCACTATGAACTTCATGCGGTATGAGGAGCTGTGTCCAAACCCAAAAGTATAGCCCAGAACTGAAAATGGTAGTCCAGGACACAGAGGTGGAGAAATGATTATTTTTGCTCCAGGATGGGAATATGAAAGTATGCATGAGCAAGATACAAGGAGGTTAGGAACTCTCCTTTCTGGACTGATGCAATCACTGACCTGATAATCTCCATGTGGAAATGAGGAATCTGGAGTTTGGCATCAACCTCCTTCAGATCCAGAATAGGCTGGAAGGAACCTCCTTTCTTGGGCACTATAAAGTAGATAGAATAACACTCCTGGCCTGCTCTACAGAGAGGACAGGTAGAATAGCCTGCAACTGCAGGACTTGCTGTAGAGTTTCCTCATTCACCACCTACTTGAGTGGGAAGCCACGGGAAGACTCCACAAATGTGTCCCAATATGCATATTCCAGTATGTAACCCTGACTGAGGATTGATGACCCATTGGCCTGAGGTGATATTGGTCCACTCAGAGAGAAACATCTGAAAGGGCTGATTTTTCTTGGGCTTGGACTTATAGGATGAATAGGTCTTATCTGGACTCCTAGCAGTCTAAGGGTTTAAGTGTTCACAGCTTAAATTAACACACATTTATGACAACTTATGCCACTATTTTATAAAGTATGCATGTACCTTACTTTATAAAATGGATGTGGAAAACCAAGATGTGCCTTATAAAATTACCCTCATAGGGGCTGATTTTATAAGGAAGCCACATAAAGATACACTCCATTTATGCATATAAGTCACTATCTTCAGGGACTTATGTGCATGAATGGACACTTATGCAAATAATTAAGGTGGTCACTATTTTATAAACACCCACATAAGTCATATCGTTTGTATTTCAGTGTGAATATGCATAAGGACATGAAGGCAGAGCAGACATTTGCATGAGTAAGTTATAAAATACTGTAACTAAGGCATATTTATTTATTTATTTATTTATTTATTTATACATCTCTTCTATACCGCCACTTCCAGCGATCAGTGGCGGTTTACAAGTAAACAAAGTTTAATAATAGCATGCTATTATTTTACATAGAACGGGTTTAGAAACTATTTTACATAAAACAGGTTTTGAACTATTTTACATAGAACGTGTTTTAGTACAAAGAACAGTAAATGGAGAACAAGAGTTTTTACATAGAACAAAATTATAAAAGTAAACATTTAACTATTAAATTGCAACTCAATAATACAGTGAAATAACTGGCTATCAATAGTAAATCATCGGCAATGGAATATATTACATTAGTTACACTTATTCACATTTTGCTTTCAAAGAGAAAATTTAATTAGGTGAACAATGTGAATGAGTGAGGGTTTTATGCCTGTCTAGGTAGGGTCAGTGAGTGACTGTTGATCAGAAGTTTTCTCTGAGTTAGGGTTATCTTCCTTGTGGAGGTTATTATAGTATAGGGTGAATAGGTGGGTTTTTAGATTTTTTCTAAATAATTGAAGATCCTTAATTTCTCTGATTTCAGCTGGTAAGTTGTTCCATAACATAGGAGCAAAGTATGAGAACGCTGTGTTGCTTGTTTTTTGACTTGTTTTTCGGATAGAATCAGGTACTTGTAGCATGTGAAGGTTAATTCTTCTTCTTGATCTGTTTTCAAGCGGGATGTTGATAAGGGTGGATAAGAAGGAAGGAGCTATATTGTTAAAAATCTTAAAAGTATTGATTAAGGATTTGTAGGTGATTCTGCATGATACTGGAAGCCAATGGAGAGAATAAAGAATCGGAGATATATGATCTGTTAATTTTGCTTTGGAAATAATCCTTGCGGTGACATTTTGGGCCAATTGAAGTGAGTGGATATTTTTCTTTGAGGTCCCTTGAAGAATACCATTATAGTAGTCTAAATGTGGTGTAATGAGTGTTTGTACTATGGTTCTGAAATCAGTGTTGTCTAGTAATGGTCTAAGTTGTTGGATTGTCCTTAGTTTGAAATAGATTGCTTTTACAGTTAGTTTTATATGTTTGGAGAGGTTGAGGGTCTTATCAAGAGTGACTCCCAAGTATTTGATCTCATCTTTAACAGGGAGAGAATTATTGCCAATGTTGATTTCCATTGGAGGGGTGAAGCTTGTGTTTCTTGTTATAAATAAAGCTTCGGTTTTTTTAAAATTAATAGACATGTTAATAGATTTCAGCCACAGCTCAGCTTCAACGAGGCAATGACAAATGTTGGAGTAATCTGGGTTAGACACATCAAATGGTGAGTACAACATAATGTCATCTGCGTAGATGTGATAATTGATTTTGAAACGTTTAAATATGGAACAGATAGGTTGAAGATAGAGATTGAACAATAGGGCTGATAGGGCAGAACCTTGAGGGATGCCCTGCTCTTGCGGAAAAGGGGATGATGCATTTTGGTCAATTTGAACATATTGTGTTCCTGAAAACTCTTGGCGCAGATATTTATGTCCGCCATAGAGCAGGCATAATTGCTGTGATAGTTTGATTCACTTTTTCACACTACTTACGCCCTTGTTTTATAAAGTACATGGGTACTTCACTGCATAAAAGAAGCTCCAAATACATATGTGGCAATGCATGCTAACTGTACAGGAGTTTATGAAACTACTCTCATAATGTCTAGACTCAGCCTCTTTTCAGGACTAATAAACCCTTTTACACTAACAGAACCAACCTTTATATGGACGTTAGTCATTATATGTACAAAATTTAACACATTGGTGCCCCATTTCAAACGGACGAGCATTTCTGCAGCTTAGGACAGAGATCCTGCTTTGAGCCTCACAGGGAAAATAATAAAATTGAATCGCACATATGTAAGCTTTGAGCATCCAATATTAGACTCTCCAGTTTGAAAACACTAATGTGGTCCCAGTGTGGTTAATCATAAAAAAAACCAAAGTATAGCTTCTGATCACATCGGCTCATGCCAATATAATAAAATTATGCAAATTCCAGAAATGTACTCTGCAGGCCAAATGTGTCATCTTTCCAGCATACTGCAGTCCCATTCAGTCTCAAGCACTACCAAATATCTGTACATGAAGACCTGTGTGTGAGCATGCATCCTCAGTTGCTCCAGCATTATAGAGTAGCTCTGATGTGTATATGTATATTGCTTCCAAAGCAATGAAGCCCTCTTGTAGGTTAATCCCATGCAGATATTTCTGCACTCATGTCACATTATACCAATAGTATAAACAGAGCTGCTAAGATCAGTCCATACAGGGGTGTAGTTACTTAGGTGGGCTAATGTTCATGTGCATTAATTCACCATTACCCTGCATTATTAGTAATTAGGTCCCATTGAATAGCATAAGACCTGTGTTAAAATAATGCATGGTAACAGTGAAGTAACATGCATTAAAGTTAGCACATTTTAGTAACTAGACCCCATAATTGGGTGGAAGGTCCACTCTATGCCCTCCATCTAGCCTAGCATTATCCAGGTAGTGTCAGAGCAGTCTGTAAGAAAATTCAAGGGCATGCTGAAAATATTCTGCTGAGCTTGGAGAAGAGATAACTGAAGGAAGATATGACAGAGGTCCCTAAAATCATGAGTAGAGTGGAACAGGTTAATGTGAATCTGTTGTTTACTCTTTCAAGATGTACAAAGACTAGGGGAAATGCCATGAAGTTAATAAGTAGTACATTTAAAACAAATTGGAGAAAATATTTTTTTCACTGAATGCACTATTAAGCTCTGGAGTTGATTGCCAGAAGATGTGGTAAAAGCATTTAGCATAGCTGAGTTAAAAAAAGTTTGGACAAGTTCCTGGACATAAAATCCATAAACTCTTATTAAGGTAGATTTGGAGAAAGCCACTGTTTATCCCTGTCAGTAAGCAGCCTGAAATCTAGATATCTTTTAACTTCCAAATAACTGTGACCTGAATTGGCCACTGCCAAAAACAGGATATTGGGCTTGTTGGACCTCTGGCCTAACTCTGTATGGCAATTCTTTTATTCTTATGAATGGAAAGGGCAGTATATCTTTAGCAGCCAAGTCTGCTTGTCAACTTTATGGATTATTTTCTCTAGGAGCTTGCCTATACCCTTTTAAACTCTGCTAAATGCCAGGAGAGTAATGTTATAAGGAAGGTGAAATTAGGCTTACCTGCTAATTGTTGTTCCTTGAGGAATTCCAGTCCAGTCCCGAACCTCTGGGTTTAGCACCTCCTCCAGCAGCTTGGAGACTGAGCAACGTCATTCTTTTGATGACACTGGTACTAATACCACAGGGCCCACCTCCTTGCTCCAGTAACCTATTGACAAAGCAGACTCACCAGAGCAACAATTAAGTAGCAAACCTTTTTAAAATAATATCTCTAACTGTTACTATTCAGTTAAGGTATGGGCAAAAAATTTCCCATCCCAACAAACTTGAACACTTTCATGCTTTGCAATGTATAGGGCCCCCCTCCCCATTTCCGTAGGATCTTGACCCTTTTCGAACGCCCATTTCTTTGCCCTCCCCATATGGACCTTAAGCCTCACAGCTGCTTCTCCAGCTGCCTAAACCTCTCTTTGCTTCAGGCTACCATCCAAACAAAACTACACCAGGGAGGGATATGGGACTGGACTGGAGTTCCTCAGGGAACAACAATTAGCAGGTAAGCCTAATTTCACCTTCCTTATCGTCTCTCCAGTCCAGTCCCGAACCTCTGGGGATGTAACAGAACAGTGATAAAATTCAACGGGAGGGACCTGCTAGTCCAGCCTGAAGCACCACTGATCCAAAATAACTATCCCTTTCCACCTGAACATCCAGCTGGTAATGTTTGACAAAAGAATTTAAGGACGACCAAGTAGCCACCTTACAAATTTCAACAGCCGGAACTAAACTGTACTCGGCCCACGACACCACTTGCGCTGTAGTCGAATGAGCTCTAAGGCTTTCCGGTACTGCCTTACCCTTCAACATGTACGCTGACCCTATAGCTTCTTTGATCCATGTGGCAATGGAAGATTTTGCAGCTGCTTGTCCTTTCATCATCCCCCCAAAGAGAACAAACAGCCTATCTGTTTTGCAGAAACCCGCCATTCTGCACAAATACCTCTTTAACGCTTTACGGACATCTAGTAAATGCAACTTCTTCGAAAGTTCATCTTCATTATTGGCCCTAAAAACTGGAAAAGACACTACTTGATTCACATGAAAAATCGAAATTACTTTGGGCAAAAAAGATGGGACTGGCCTCAACACCACCTTGCTATCAAAAAAAGAACAGAAAAGGCTCCTGATAAGATAAAGCCTGTAATTCTGAAATCCTCCGAGCCGAACATATCGCTGCTAGAAAGACCACTTTAAGAGATAGAGGCTCGAAAGGCTCGCGTATCAATGCCTCTAGAACCAAATGAAGATCCCACGCCGGTATCAATGGCCTACATGGCGGCTTCAGAAGAGACACCGCTCTCAAAAAATGTTTAATATCCGGATGCGTTCCCAGCGCCTCCCCTTTTATTTTACCTCTAAAACAGGATAGAGCTGCCAACTGTAATTACAATGTAGCTGACGCTAAACCTTTATCTAAAACATCCTGCAAGAAGGCTAGAATGTGAGCAACTGATGCTCTCAATGCTTCTACTCTTTTGTTCGCACACCATGCCTTAAAAATACGTCAGACGGGGCGGAGCCTGATGTCCAGCGGGATGGTCGCATAACGCTGAGGCTCCCGAGAGGCCTACTCAGAATCCTGAATTAACACCGGACATACTTGAATTTCTGCTCTGATCTTGCCGGGGCACATTGGTGAGATGGCGGGGACCAAACCTACGCGCCTGGAATTTGGATCTCCAGCGGCTTCTCACGGCAAGCGCTCCAAAACTGAACCACCGTCTCCGCAGAAGGGGCTGGTTTTGCGCGAGGGCCCCGAAATGCAGCAGGAAATCCTCGCGGAGATCAGAGGGGTTAAGGACCTCGTGCAGTCAAACGGTGAAGCACTCCGAGCGCTGCGGGAAGACCTTGGGGTGTTACAAGGCAGGCTAGAGGGACTCTCTTCGCGTCAGGACAAAATGGAGAGCGTATTAGACTCCCACGCGGTCCGGTTGTCCAAACTCGACAAAGTTGAACGTCAGGTGCGGGCCTTGCAGAAAGAAGTGGAGGACGGCAATAACAGAGCGCGCCGCAACAACCTACGACTCGTGGGCATACCGGAGGGAGCGGAATCGGGAGACATGAAGGAGTTTTTATATAAAATCCTCCCTTCCTTGCTTCAAATCACCTTTACCAAAGAATTGGAGATCGATCGCGCTCATCGTGTACCCACAAACATAACGCTCAACAGGAAGACCCCGCGGCCTATCATCTTTCGACTTTTGAGATATCAACATGTGGAGCAAATTCTTAGTGCCTCCCGAGCAAAGGGCCATATGGAGTTTGAGAGCCACAAGGTCTCCTTCTATCCTGACTTGGCTAAACCCACGGTCGACCGCCGAAAGCGCTTTCTGGAATTCCGGCCGAGGCTTCAACAACTACAAGCACGCTATGGCCTGATGTACCCGGCCAAACTCCGAGTCACGCTTCACAACCAGACAAGAACATTTGAGGACCCTGATCTACTAGCGGAGTTTTTGGATGCTAAAGAAGCTGACTTGATGCGTTGACTTCCAGAATATTCCTGCCAGTATGCTCATGTCCGCTGTGCCTGCCATATTGGATTTAACGCGGCTCAGCAAAAGTCTGCCGAAGGCGGTTTGTTGCCTTATCTTGATGATATCTGTGACCCGACTCCATCTACCCATCGTAGCCTCGATGAGTATCAGAGACAGTGTTAATTATGGACTCTGGTGTTTTGTTTTTTTTTTTCACTTTTATGTTTTATCTTCCTCTCTAGGGCCTCCTCCCGCAGACATATGGTCGCCATTTTCATTAGGGGTTTTGCTTCTTCTCTAAGTTACTTTGGTACATACTTTTCAATATGGGATGTATTAGTCCGCAGACTCGGTGATTTTATCATTTTTGTACAGTGTCTGATTATGCTGTATGTTTTCCAGCGCTCATATCTAAAATGTCTATTACTGTTCGATGGCACCATGTAAGATTTTATCATTGAACGTAAAAGGAATCAATAATCCGATAAAACGGAAGAAAATCCTAAGCTATCTAAGTCATGAAGCTGCGGATCTGATTTTCCTCCAAGAAACGCATTTAAATTCGAAGGAAACTCTTAAACTCAATATTAAACCTTACATGGTGGCCGCCTATTCTTCAGCCGTTTCTAAGAAATGTGGGGTTGCCATACTGGTTAGGAAATCTCTGCATGCTACTATTATTGCGACTAGTTCAGATACAGCAGGTAGATGGTCCAGAGCTCACCTTAAGATAGATAACCTTGAAGTTACATGTATATGCCTTTATGCTCCTAATGTGGATGATCCTGCCTTTTTTGCTACCATTGCTCAGGTTGCGCAGGCCTCTGCTAATACCTCATTGATAATAGGGGGGGATTTCAATTTAGTTCTTGATCCCCTGATCGACAAACAACCGCCTAGGACAAGTGGTCCCCCCAAGAGTCATACCACGCTTACATCGGTGATCAAAGATCTTGCTTTAGTCGATCTCTGGAGGTTACTACACCCCAATGAGCTTGACTTTACTTTTTTTTCTTCCCCTCATAAATCCCAGTCTCGTATAGATTTCTTTCTCATATCAAAACTGTTGGTCCCTCAGGTGGACACTGCAAAGATTCACTCCCAACATATCTCAGATCATGCTGCTATTTCTTTTCGGTTACACACTACTGCACCCCAAGGGACTTCGGGGGCCTGGTTCTTTGATAGAGCCCTATTAACTCAGCCAGAGTTTCAGTTAGAACTTCGTGCAGCCATACAGGATTACTTCTTTTAATTTACCCCAGGATACTGCAAATTGGGCTTGGTGGGAGGGTTTCAAAGCGGCCATTCGTGCAACGATCACCAGTTATCAAATTCGCCTGCGGAAACAACACAAACAGCAGCTCCTTATACTAGACCAACAAATCAAAGCAGGCGAACGAGTTCTAACTTCCCGTACTGATCCATGTGTCTTAGTTCGCTTACAGCGTCTCCGTTTTCAATATAATGCAATCCTCTCAACTGCAGCCTCTAAGAGTATTGAGCTTCAAAGAGGGACATACTACCGTGAAAGCAACCGAGCCGGTCGACTTTTAGCCAACGCCTTGAAAGGTCAAAAAGAAGCCAAACGCGTAGCGGCCCTCAGAGCCCCACAGGGAGGGGGCATACTGACCACAGACTCCGATATTGCAGAACTCTTTCGGGATTTCTATACCCGTCTCTATTAATCTGAATGTGATTTCTCCTCTGAGACCTTCGAGCGCTTGTTTTCTGATATTCAGCGGCCGACCCTTTCTGAAGCTGATAGGGATGCGCTAGATGAACCTTTCTCTACTTCAGAGATCCAATCTGCCCTAAAACGCACAGCCTCGGGTCGAGCCGCCGGGCCTGATGGTCTCCCAACCGAATTCTACAATACGTTCAGTGCAGATTTAGTACCCTATTTAAAACTCTATTTTACTGCCCTTGCGGTAGATACATCCTCTTTGGGATCCTTTTCTGCAGCTAATGTGGTAGTATTTGAGAAAGAAGGCAGGGACCCGCTGCTAACCGCCAACTATCGTCCAATCTCCCTACTTAATGCCGATTATAAGATCTTCGCAACGATCTTGGCCTCCCGGCTGTCTGACAGGATGGCCACCTTAATCCACCCCGACCAATGCGGTTTTATACCCGGCCGCTCCACCGCTGACAATGCTCGAACTTTGTGCCATGTGCTCTCTAGTGCTGCCAACTTGGACCACCCCTGGGTGGGTCTTTCCCTCGATGCTGAAAAAGCCTTTGATCGCCTAGAATGGCCCTTCTTATTTGCTGTTCTCCGATGGTATGGCTTTGGAGAGGGCTTCCTCCGATATCTCCAAGTCATGTACACTCAACCCGTTGCCAGTATTTGTGTAAATGCTATTAAATCTCAGCCTTTTCATCTCCAAAGAGGCACGCGTCAAGGTTGCCCCCTCTCACCAATGCTATTTGATCTTGCTCTTGAACCCCTTGCCCTCCTTATCAGACAGTCTGCACGTATTCGTGGTGTCCCCTTCAGTCACAGAGAGATTAAACTCTCTGCATATGCAGATGACCTTATGCTCTTCGTATCCCTTGATTCGGTCCCAGCTGTTTTGGATCTGATTGATGGATACTCGCAATTATCGGGCTATAAAATAAACTGGACCAAATCCGTAGCATTCCCACTGAACCGCTGGGTACATGAGGCTGACATGCAGGCCTTTCCTTTCCTTTGGCAATCCCGCATGGTGAAATATCTTGGGGTCCATTACTGCTCTCCTTTAGAAGACACTATTAGTTTTAATGCCAAAGAGGTAGTCTCTAAAGTCCGTGAGCTCACAAATCGATGGTCTCCCTTATCTATTACATGGTGGGGCCGCCTAGAAACTGTGAAAATGATGATAGTCCCCAAGGTGAACTATATTTTAGAAATGCTGCCATGCTTACTTCCGCTACGCACCTACAAAGATATTGAAGGCCTTCTCGTCCGCTATCTCTGGCAGGGCAAACCACCAAGGATAGCTAAGCAAAAACTACAGTCTGCGAAGGAACTAGGGGGTACCCACTTTCCTGATTTTCTCAAATATCATCAAGCCTTCTACTTAAGCAAGGTGCCCGATGGCTAGACGCCTCGACAGACAGCAGACCAGTTTGGCTCGATATAGAAGAGGAGCTTAGTAACCCAATTCCGCTGAACCATCTCCCCGGTATGTCCCATCAGGTAGACACCCGCCATCCCCCAATGATTGTTGATACTCTTGCGGCCTTTAATACTCTCATCCTATCACTGGGCCCAAATGTATGTCCTCTGGACGGACTCCCGTTGTGGAATAACCCTAGAATTCAAGTCCTAAATAGAACGATAGCATGGAAACCCTGGTACTCTAGGGGGATCTGGACACCCCAACAGCTCTTCTCTGCAGCTCGTTGGAAAACCTTTTCTGATTTACAAAAGGAATTCGCGTTACCAGCGAAACATTACTTTCAATTGATGCAGCTCCAACACTGCCTCAAAAGCGCTCGAATCCTGCCACCCTCTGTCTCTACTGAGGACGGGCTGTTAGACCTAATTCACTCTATTAGTAGTACACCTGGGGTAGCCTCTAACGTTTATAAACTATTATGTCAGGGTACAGATACTGCTACTTGTAGAGCTCAACAGGCCTGGGAGCGCGAACTGCAAACCACTTTAACCCCTGTGCAATGGAGCCTTTTCTGGAGCAAAGTAGTGCGGGTTTCCCGATCCGCCTCAGTTACCCAAACTCTCTTCTTTTTTGCACATAGATGCTTTTATACTCCAGAAAAAAATAGCCAAATGGCACACAACCGCTAGGGACCAGTGTTGGTCTTGTCACGCTGCTGTGGGAACCCTTGCTCATGTTATTTATGAATGTCCTCAACTACAGGTTTACTGGGGACGGGTCTGGGGTCGTATTCAATCTATCTTACACCTCCACGAGCCTCTCTCTTGGAAGATTGTGGGACTCCGCTCAGTGGCGGGGGTCCCCTCTCTTCCTAAGAAGGGTCGCTTTCTCCTTGATTTCATGCTGGGTATAGCTATTTGTTTGATCACGAGGAATTGGAAGGATAGCTCTCGACTTACTGTTAATGAATGGTGGAACCTTGTCTGCCTCTATAGTAAATATGAGCAGATATCTCGGAGAGCTATTCCCCATACCCAAACTCACTCTCGCTTGTCTAAATGGCAGATGCTCAATGATTATGTACAATCTGCTCACTGCTTCGACATGTCTGTTTAATGTACACTCATCATGTTTCAGATCACCGTTTGGCTTTGTAACACAATAATGTCAGTACATGCCCGTTTCGGGAATGATTAGTTTTCTAGAGAAGAAGCAGGGGGGAGGGGGGTGGTTGGGGTTTACTTTGGTGTATGTATCTTATTCTATGTATGTATCTGTCTTTTAGCTGTATGTCTTCCTTTCCTTTGTTGTTATAAAACGAAAATAAAGAATTTAAAAAAAAAAAAAAATACGTCAGACACGAACATACACAAAAGAGGTAGATTTGCGCCTTGCTCTCAACAAGGTGGAAATCACCACCGAAGAGTATCCTCTCGTTGTTAGCCTCGCTCTTTCAAGAGCCAAGTCGTAAGCGAAAATCGAGCCACTTGAGGCATGCACAGAGGACTCTGTAACAATAGGTCCCTCCGAACCGGAAGCTGCCATGGACGCTCCACTAAGAGTCAAATTAGATCCGCATACCATGTGTGCCTCGGCCAATCTGGTGCGATCAAAATAACCTGTCCTCTGTGTACTTCTATTCGCTGAAGGACCCGACCTATCAACACCCAAGGTGGAAACACGTACAGAAGCTGTTCTTCCGGACATCTCTGTATGAGAGCATCTAGACCTTCCGACATTCTCTCTCTCCTTCTGCTGAAAAATCGGTTGGCCTTTGCCGACTCGAAAGTTGCCATCAGATCCATTACTGACGTCCCCCAACGGCGCACTACTATCTTGAATACCTCCGGATGCAGAACCCACTCCCCTGGGTTCACTTTTACCTGACTCAGAAAATCGGCCTCCACATTGTCTACTCCTGTGACATTTGATGCCGACAGAGCTGCCAGGTTTTGCTCGGCCCACTCGAATAGCTGTTCGGCCTCTCTCCAGAGACACACTTCTGGTGCCACCTTGATGACTGATGTAGGCCACAGCGGTCACATTGTCGGACAGAACTCAAATCGCCTTCCCCTGCAACCAAGGTTGAAAGGCTTGAAGTGCTAGCGTTACAGCTCTCAACTCCAATCTGTTGATTGACCACACCTTCTCCATCTTGGTCCACTGTCCACATGCGAAACTTCCTTTGAAGTGTGCTCCCCAACCTAGGAGACTGGCATCCGTCATTAGAGGTATCCAGGAGGGCGATTCCAATGGCATTCCCTCTACCAGCCCCCCTGGATGCAACCACCACTGAAGGGCCTGATGCATCTCCAGTGGACAGGGCAGTTTCTGAGACAGTGGGTCCTCTTGGTGCGACCAACTTCTGAGCAATGAACTCTGCAATGGACGTATGTGGGCCCTTGCCCATGGTACTAGCTCGAGCGTCGCTGCCATGGTACCGAGCAGCTGCAGATAATGCCATGCCATGGGATTTGTTCGTTACAGAAATCTGCGGACTAGGTTCCTTAAACCCTGCGCTCGCAGCTGTGGTAGAAACACCCTTCCTACGCTGGTATTGAAGTGCTCACCCAGGTACTCCAGACTCTGCGATGGGTTCAACCTGCTCTTTGCCATATTGACTATCCAGCCCAGACTCTGTAACAACTCTACCACTTTGGCTGTAGCCAACTCGCTTTCTCTTTTGCACTTCGCTCGAATCAACCAGTCATCCAGATTCGGGTGTACTAACACTCCCTCTCTTCTTAACGCCGCCGTCACTACCACCATCACCTTGGTGAAGGTTTGCGGAGCTGTTGCTAACCCAAACGGCAACGCCCGGAACTGAAAATGTCCCATGGGAACCGCAAACCTGAGAAACCTCTGATGTTCCAGCCAAATCGGAATGTGCAGGTAAGCTTCCGACAAATCCAGCGAAGTCAGAAACTCTTCTTTCCTTACTGCTATGATGACCGATCTTAGAGTTTCCATATGAAAGTGAGTCACCCTGAGACAGCAATTTACCCTCTTGAGATCTAAAATTGCCGATAAGAGCCTTCCTTTTTCAGTACCACAGAGTAAATGGAGTATTGACTGCAGCCGCACTGGTCCGGAGGTACTGGCACCACTGCGTTGAGGTCCAGTAGCCTGTTCAAGGTCTCCTGTAATGCAATGTATTTGCCGCGGGCTTCACAAGGGGATTGAACGTAAGAATCAACCACCGGAAACTGAAACTCTAGTGCACATCCTTCTCGAATAACCTCCAACACCCACTGATCTGATGTGATTTGGACTCAGGCCAATAAAAATCCCATAGCCAACCCCCGACAGGCATCTGTCCCACCTGGATCCCCCTGGCTTCATTGCGACTTTCTAAGGTTGTAGGAGGCAGGAGCCACAAATCCTCTGCCAGCTCCTCAAAATCCTCGAAACCCCTGATTCCTATAAGGGGCATGCCCTCTATGAAATTGTCCGAATCGTGGGGAACAAAAACGGCAAAACTCCCTCTGCTGACCTTTGGTCGCCGGGATCAGACGCCCCTGCTTCTGCTTGTCCTCAGGCAGCCTCCCGCCCTTGGACTCTCCTAGATCCTTCACCAATTTCTCCAAATCCTCTCCAAAAAGTAGCTTGCCCCTGGAAGGCAACTTACCCAACCTTGCCTTGGAGGAGCCATCTGCTACCCAATTGTGCAGCCAAAGATAACGTCTTGCTGCTATAATTGATGCCATACTTTTTGATAGACCTCGAATGAGGTCATAATGAATGTCGGCCAAATAAGCAACCTTGGACTCCAACCTGGCCGCCTCTCCAGTCAACTCCTCAATCTTCTCTCCACTAATTCGCTGAGACCAGCAAAGACAGGCTCTAGCTACCCATGCTCCACAAAGAGAAGCATGGATAGATAGAGCATTGACATCAAAAACCTGTTGGAACAAGGTGTCAAGCTTCCTTTCTTGTGCATCCTTAAGAGTGGCACTACCTTCCACCGGTATTGTGGTCTTCTTGGTAACCGCCGAGACTGCTGCATCTACCTTTGGCGACCTAAAGAGTTTGCGATCCTGGTCCACTAAGGGATACAGCCGTGACATAACCCTGGATCCCTTAAGACCTGCCTCGGGCATGTCCCATTCCTCCTGAATCATCTCCCGTACTACTCTATGCACCAGGAAGGCCTTTTGGGTTTTCCAAAATGCCTGCAACAATGGATCTTCCAATGTGGCATCCTCTGCTGGTCCAGCAGACGGCATATTAAGAGCCTTAAGCGTTTCCGCAATAGGCACCAGCAATTCGTCCCACCTGAACACGCGAATTGCTCTAGCTTGGTCTCCCTGCTCCGTGAGCTCTCCCTCTTCTAACTCATCTTCTAACTCTAAGTCCAGATCCACTTCCTCCGAGAGGATGTCCTCTGAAATCTCCGATGGCTGCTCCTTACCGGTCTTAGACCTTTTACAAAGGACTGCACTAGTCCCTAATCCAAGGGGTGTCCCCGGACGTTTTCCACCTGGTTCCCCCTTTACAGGACCGCTTCCTGGCCCTTTCTGTATGCCACAGAAGACCTGATAAAGAAGTGACACAAACTCTGGGGAAAACAAAGCCATCAAACCCCCTGGCAAGAGTGATGGAGAAGGGGCAAGATCCGGAGCAGAGGAAGGTCCTCCACCGCCTCTATAGGTGGTAAAGGGGGGGAAATCGGATCAGGGTGGGCTAAAGTTGCCTCTTTCTGATTTTTTATACCTAAGTCCAAAGCCTGCTCCATTGAAGTTGCTTCTTGGACGCACCCCTACACACGCTGGTATCTGATACTGTATCCCACAGACCAAGCACTGTGGCTTAGAAGGCAACCCGTTCAGGTACTTACACTCTCTTGCCACAAAGCCTTATATCCTGAGGATCTGAAGATCTAACAAACTGCAACCTCTTACAAGCAATACTGCTAGCTTGTGCTGTGGTGAAAAAGTAAAACTTTTTTTTTTCAAAAAATAATCAAAACTACATGGAACCTATTCTAAATTCTGCTCAGCTGAAATCCACTATGCGAATTCAAAAATGAAGCTTCCACAGCCCACGGGCCCTTCTTGAAGTCCCGACTGCAAGAAAATGAAAAAAAACACTGCTTCTCGCGCTTTTACCACGCGACCCAGCCTGTGCTTGCATGGCCCGAACAAACACTTCACCTCACGGCTGCCACTGCACGTTTTACTTCCCCCTTACCTCAGTCTCCCCGCGCTCAGCCAGAATAGCGGTGTCAGTGTTGGAGGAGACACACAGACCGGAGGAGCAACTGCTGCCGTGCATGCCGGCCTCTCCACCCGCTCACACGGGGAGTCCCACAGCGCGCTATGCTCCTCAGAGCACCGGCTCCTCACCCATTAAGGTGGGTTTGGGAGCCGGAGCACCTCTTCAGGCTTGTGCTTGGCCTCCTGTCTGCTAGTAAACAACCGGAGAAGGGGGGGTGTGTGCCCCTCAGCACAGCACACTCTGTTGTTTTTTTTTTAAGAATTTACCTCAAACTTAATCTACTCAAATTTAAAGAAACACAACTTAAACTATCAATCTAGATTCCTTAATGGTCCCTCAAGTGAGCCCTGATCCTCTGGGCTTATCACTCTCCAGCTGCTTGGAGACTGAGTTAACTGGAGCAAGGAGGCAGTCCCTGTGGTATTAGTACCAGTGTCATCAAAAGAATGACGTTGCTTAGTCTCCAAGCTGCTGGAGGAGGTGCTAAACCCAGAGTTTCGGGACTGGACTGGAGAGACGATAAGGAAGTCTTAGTTCAACACGTGCTGTCACACTCGTAATTGGCAACTATTCTATAAAGTATGTGTGTATTTTACAGAATACAGGTGTAAGTGGTGCCAAATCTAGGCGTGACCACTTAGACCAGCCCTAGACTTGGTGTAAAAGTTCATGACTAGATTTATAAGAAACACATGTAAGTTACAGTATTCTATAACTTATATTTATTTAAGAGGTTTTATATACTGCCTTTTCATTTCAAATCAAAGCAGTTTACATTGTAACTTAAACTTGGTAATACATTAAACAGAGACATTAATAACTTGGATTTTTCTGAGGCAATGGAGGGTTAAGTGACTTGCCCAAGGCCACAAGGAATGCTAGTGGGAATCATACCCTGGTCTCTGGGTTCCCAGACCAGTGCTCTAACCATTAGGCTACTCCTCAACTCATGTATGTGTAAATTTGCACAATGCCTACCCTCCTCTCAAACTTGCCCTGTGCTTGCCACTTCAAAACTACATGCCATCATCTTGGCATGCATACTTACAGACCAGCAACTGCCTACCCTCCTACATTTAAAATTGGTTACTTACATGTGTTGATGATGTGCAAATGTCAATGGTTCATAAAATTACTGCCTAGGTGTCTTGATCATATCATCTGACAACAAAATCCACAGCTAGATTGTGTGTTGAGTGACAAAAATACTAGGGGATGCCTGGCCAAAAAAAAGATTTGATTCACCCTAGTTTAAAAAATTAATTTTCCCGGATTTTGAGCAATTTTTCATGTTCATTTCACATATTCGTTTTTATAGGCATGCATTGTATGTGTTCTAGGACTTTTTTAAGTATGCAGATTGATTGTACGCATGTTAACTCATAGGTTTCTGCACATACAAGCAATTTACATGCACTTTAATTTTAGACATACAAATGAACTGAATGCATGCTCAGGACTGCAAATCCCTAACAAATGCTTTCTCCAGTTTGGAATGTTTTATATGGTGCAGAATTTGTTATAGCATCCAGATACCTTTTATTAGACCAAGGAGGATGCTGTATGTAAGCTTTGGAGACCACATTGGTTCCATCTCCAAAACTTCTTCATGCAAAGTTTTCAATAGAGAGAAAGTGGCAACATACTAGGAATGTGCAGAGGCCAAACATTTTCAATTTGTTTCTGGATTATTCAGATTTTCTTCTGAATTTTCAGGCTTTGGTTCAGTTTCAGACATTTCTTTTAATACCTTTTTTAATATCTTTTAGAACTTTTTAAAATGTGAAGATCAATTGTACGCATCTTAGTTCACAGTTAATAAGTGTTAAATCAATTTTGTGTGCACAAAGGCAGCTTATCATTGGAAACCTACTGGAAGGAAAATTCGTTTGTGCAAAGCCATTTCAGAAGTCTTGTGCAGCTCTTGACACATGTAAATTGTGGAGTTTACACATGTAAAGGGCCAGTTGGTGTAAATGGTGATTTTGAAAAGGGAGTTATTCTGAGCCACAAATAGAGGGGATGGACAGCCCAACGGGACGTCCATCGCTACTATTCGTGCTGGCTCCTGCCCCCGACTAGCTTCCCCACCGTTTATGCGGGGAAGTTAGATGGGAGCGCGGAAGGGGCGGCCCAGGAGCGGAGTCTGGGTGGGCAGTGGAGGGTCACCGGCCCTTGACGTACAGGGCCAATTCTAATGTCAGCCCTGTCCATCCAGGGCATCGAAATGTCCGGGGAAGTTATTCCACCTTAGGAGGCCAGATCAGGGGTCAGGCTGTGGGGAATAAACACTTTCATTTGTCAGCCAGCATCGTGGCTTTTAAATGGAGCTGCGGTGCCATAGCAATATATGCTATGGTGCTGCAGCTCCATTGAAGAGCCTTGACTGAGTTAGCCAGGGACAATCCTGCATGTGTAGGCTATACTGAATCGCAGTCCCAGCCTGCATGTGCAGGACTGTTCGCGATTCTGATCCCAGGGGGCTAGACATGCCCCGCGGGATCAGAATCATATTTGTTTGGCTACACACCCTCTGGATCTTCCTTCTCGCATCCCTCGCGCATTTCTGATGAATCTTTGGATTTGGTACTCAATAATAATTACTTCTTATACCAACAGCAGTTTTTTTCTACAAACATTTGGGATTGCCATGGGAGCCAAGGTAGCACCCTCTATAGCCACTATCTACATGGCTCAATTTGAGGAATTATATGTCTATTCTGTGCCTCTGTTCTGTCATGTTGTATTTTGGCGTCGTTTTTTAGACGACATTTTTTTTCTTTGGACAGGTTCTGCAGCTGAACTGGATTCTTTTTTGTTGTTATTGAATACTCATATTCATAATATCCAGTTCACAGCTCATATAGAACCAACTCAGATTCAGTTTTTAGACATCATGATCAGCTTGTCCTCGGAGGGTCTGACTACCTCTTTATATCGCAAGCTGGTGCAATGAAATACTTTGTCAAGTTTTTTGAGTTACCATCCTACATCATTAAAACGAGGCTTACCGTATGGACAGTTTCTACAACTTCGCCGTAACTGTTCGACATTACATGAGTTCTGTCATCATGCGGATTTACAGCAACGCTTATTTTTACGAGGTTATCCCTATTCAATTGTCAGAACTGTTTACAAACGGACTCGATTTCTACATAGAGAATGGCTGTTGTCGCCCACTAGGGTGGTTCAGCAGCCTCAGATAGCTGATGATAAAATAATGGGTGTTCTTCCGTATATAGAGGGAATATCTAGGGTTACAAAGATTTTGCAATGTTTTTGGCCAATCCTGGGATTACATACTTGCTTTCGGGATAAACGTTTAATGGTGGCCAATTTAAGAAGGGTGAATCTGAGAGACTTGGTAGTTAAAACTACATCCATTGTGGACCGGCCTCCTTCTTCACATGTGGATCCAGGTCATTATGAATGTGGTTCATGCTGCTACTGTAAACTGACCATCACAGGAAGTGCCTGGACAGATCTTCACACTGCTTGCATTTATAATTTCAAATGGCATACCACATGTGATTCAACCCATGTGGTTTATCTAAACCTCTGCCCCTGCTTTCTCTACTATGTAGGGCGTACTACCCGACCTGTCAAAATTTGCTAATGTGAGCATGCGTCTCGTCTTCGTACGAAATCTCTTGCAGCGCCAATGGTAGAGCACTGCTTACAACAAGCACATACTTTTGATCAGCTTTGGTGGTGGGTTTTAGATTGCATTCCATTGGATCCCAGAGGAGGTGATCGGCTTTCTAAGCTGCAGAAACTGGAACAAAGGTGGATTTTCCGATTGCGAACTGTTTCTCCCCATGGCTTGAATACCCAATTGGAATGGCATAGCATTATTTAATTCTCTGTTTTGACTTTTATGGAACTTTGTAATAGCTCTTCACTGTAAAATCACCAGATGAGTGAGTTTCACCAAGTTTAAAAAATGAGTATCCTTTGGTTTGGCGGTTTCTCTTGTCTTGTCAGCATCTATGTCAGATGACAGTTTCTTTTATAAGTTGAATGGCTCTGTTTCATGGACATTGAAGCTCTTACAACTACAGGATCATTTTCAACCTGATGCAGGGTCGCTTTCACAGACCTGAAACATGCCACGTTGTTTCTTACGTACTCTGTGGTGTTTCTCAGCTCGGGAAAAGTTTCAGCTAAGTGTTTTAACCTATTACACTGTTTTAGAAATTATTAAAAGGAGAGACCACAGCAAGAGGAAGGGTTTAATTCCTGCTACTTTTGTGTGTCTACTCCGACAAAAAGATATACGGGTTCTTCACTTTTATATCAGGTTTTCTGTTTTGATCTTGCCTGAAGGAGCAGAGAAATGTTACCCTTACAATGATCTTTTTTTTTATTGCCCACTTTTACATAAGTAGGTTGCAAAATTGGGTTAATGTGAGCACGTTACACATAGAAAACCTTGAATGATGCTGCTCTTTTTTTGGATGTGGTTTTTGGGTAAAATGGCTATTCACACTGGCCATTCTGTAAAATGAATGTGTAGTCCTGCATGTCCTTCAGAATTTCCCTTTTCTGACCTAGATGTCCTCTGCCAAATCTTTCAGTCATTAGTACCTGCACCATTATATCTCAATCCTGTGCCTTTTAACAGAGAACTTGATTACTAGACATGAAATGGTTAAAAACAGCTCTGTAACTCAGACCCAGAAATATATATCTAAAGATAAAAGACTGCTTCGTCCATCCAGTCTGTCCTTTAGTACTTGCACATGATGCTTCTGTTGTGCTATTTGACTTCTGGTTTTCTCCTTCTTTTACAGTAATCATCAAAAAAACTGCTGACAAGACCATCATAATTCCAATCAAATTTTAAAACTAAAATGAAATTGTAGAAAAACGACCTCAGAATTTATCCTGCAATTTGTTTCTCTGTATCATTAAGCTACTTACTCATAAGAACCAGGATATAATCCTAATGGGTCACAAAACAAACTCCAAATACTTTATACATTATTTCACAAAAAAAACATTGGGCCCGATATTCAAAGGCATTTACATGGTTTACAGACAAACCATGTAAATGTTGCTTAGAGAGATATTCAGTGTCACACCCCGATGCTGACTGCTTAGCATCAGGGAGTGTCATGGGCAATGTTCCCGCTAACCTGCTCTGGCTCCGCCGCCAACATTCCTGCCGGCGGGGGGAGGTGCAGAGCAAGCGACGCTCTGCCCCTCCCCCCACCGGCAGGAATGCCAGTGGAGGACCCGGCGCAGATTAAAGAGAACATTGTGAGGGTGCTGCGGCGTGTTAGACCCTGGAATGCTGGCAGAGGATCCGGCGCAGATTAAAGATAACATTGCGAGGGTGCTGCAGAGTTTGTTAGACACAGGGTCTAACACACACTGCAGCACCCTTGCAATGTTCTCTTTAACCTGCGCTGGGTCCTCTGTCGGCATTCCTGCTGGTGGGGGAGGGGAAGAGCATCAATCGTTCTGCACCTCCCCCCGCCGGCAGGAATGTTGGCGGCAGACCCAGCACAGGTTAGCGGGAACATTGGTCATGGGCGTTCCGCGGGTGGCATCAGTCGCTAATCAGGCAGCAGAGATATTGCACTACTGCCTGGTTAGTATCCGCAGATAAAAGATAGGCGCAGCAAAAGTTGCCCCATTCGCTTCTGTGGACTTCTGGGATGTGTGGTGACCCCAGATAATTAATGCCGGGGCTGCAAATGACCCTAGTATTGAATATTCAGGATTGAAGGTCGGTGGCGACGGCTATGCTCCATAGCAGGACATAGTCATCACAGAAGAATATCAGGCCCATCAATTTTTACTTATCTTGTTTGGATTTTTTTTTTTAATTCTTTCTTAGTGTACACACCCAAGAACTCAGATAAGGTATTGTCAGTAAATACATGTACTGTAAAATGTCTCTTATAAAATTGCCTCCCTCCCCAATGTATAAGTACACTGTATACCAAGTAGTTATGTACTTGTATAAGACCGTGGTATAGGGAGTAGTGCATTATAGGGGATGAAGTACTTCTGTCTATGAAAGAAGAGTGGGGCCTATGGGTGACTGTTTCTGATGATCTTAAGATAGCTAAATAGGTAGAAAAGGCACTGGCAAAAGCCAGAAGGATGCTTGAGTATACAGGGGAGAGGAATGGTCAGCAGGAAGGAGGGGTGATAGTTTCTCTGTATATGTCTTTGGTGATACCTAATTTAAATATTGTGTGCAATGCTGGAGACCACACCTTCAAAAGGTTATAAAGAAGATGGAGTCAATGCATAGGGTGACTATCAAAATGGTCAGTGGACTTTGTCATAAGGCATATGGGGACAGACTTAAAGATCTCAGTATGTACACTTTGGAAGAAAGACAGAAGAGGGGATATATGCCAGAGACGTTTAAATATCTCTGTGGCATAAATGCACAGGAGGAGAGCCTCTTTCATTTGAAAGAAAGTTCTGCAATGAAGGGGGAATAGGATGAAGGTGAAAGGAAATAGACTCAGGAGTAATTTGTGGAAATATTTCTTTATGGAAAGAGTGCTAGATGCATAGAATAGTCTCCCAGTGAAGTAGTAGAGACAAAGACTGTATCTGGATTCAACAAAGCATGGGATAAACACAGATCTCTAAAGGTAAAAAACGGAACTGTAGAGCTTAGTAGTTGGTACAGAAGGGCAGACTGGATAGACCATATGGTCTTTATCTGCTGTCATGTTTGCCTCTCTCTGCTCTGGGAAGAGCAGTGCCCTCACAGTGCTCTGCTAGAGAGGTGGATATTTAACTCCTGTGACAACTTTGCTGTGAGTTCTAGCTGTCTTTTTAATTATTTATTTGTGGTCTATATTGGTGTGCTACTTCACCTCCTGTTCCCTTTAGTTCTGACTTCAGCTTTCTCAGCTGTATAACTTACCTTGCCTCTCTCAACTAACTGGCCTTTGTGTGGTAGCCAGGTTAACTGTTACTTTAAATTAAACATCTCTCCCTGCTCTGTCCCCAGAACCTGCTGCGTTTTAAACTTTTTTTCCTGCTCTAGCCTACCTAAGGGACTACCCCCCCCCCCCCCCCCTGCTGAGGGTACAGGACAGGGTACCTTGTAACAGCCCTCTTTTAATAGGTGTTATCTCCCCCCTCCCTCCCCAACACCCACCTGCCCCTGGGGTAATTGTAGCTTTATAGGTACTTACACATCTTAGAGGAAAGGGGCTGCTCTCAGGTGCAGCTCTTTATCCAAATTAGTCATATACTGAGGACCTGAGATTAATTAAGCTTCAGATGAACAAGGTATATTAGAGGTATTAGATACACTTTTATTAGTATAAGCATCTACATCAACCCTTAGTTAATACAGAATTTAAAGACCTAAACATAAGCTTTAAACTAAGATGCAGACAACAGTCCAGCAGCGAGATGGGGGCTTTCCAGTCTTTTGCATTGAGTGTCACATGTACGATTTTCTCCAGTGGGTGAGAGGTCTTACATATGCACTAAGTGCAAGGAGCTCTTTGCTCTCAGGGAACAAGTCCATTCTCTAGAGGCTAGAGTAGCAGACCTGGAAGACATAAGAAAGACAGATAACTACAAAGACGAGACCTACAGGGATATAGTCCTGAAGTCCCACCTCCAGTCTGGCAGCATCCCTGTTGCCATGGAGGAGAGAGGTCACGTGACAGGAGAACATCACCCTGGTGTGGCAGGACATGATCCTGTAACTAGGACCTGTCCTCCGGGTGATGTAAAACCCTCTCGCAGCAAGGACGTTTCTCCAGGGCCATGTGCCCATGAGGGAAGGGTTAGGACAGCTGTTAAAGTTGGTGATTCAATCATTAGGCATGTAGATAGCTGGGTGGCTGGTGGACGTGAGGATAGCCTGGTAACATGCCTGCCTGGTGCAAAGGTAGCGGACCTCACGCACCGCCTAGATAGGATCTTAGATAGTGCTGGGGAGGAGTCTGCTGTCTTGGTACATGTTGGTACCAATGACATAGGAAAATGTGGTAGGGAAGTTCTGGAGGCTAAATTTAAGCTTTTAGGTAGGAAGTTGAAATCCAGAACTTCGAGGGTTGCGTTCTCCGAAATGCTTCCTGTTCCATGTGCAGGACCCAAAAGGCAGGCAGAGCTCCAGAGTCTCAATGCGTGGATGAGACGATGGTGCAAGGATGAGGGTTTTGGATTTGTTAGGAACTGGGGAACATTCTGGGGAAAGGAGTGGCTCTTCCAAAGGGATGGGCTTCACCTTAACCGGGATGGAATCAGACTGCTGGCATTAATCTTTATAAAGGAGATAAATAAGCTTTTAAACTAGAAAATAGGGGAAAGCCGACAGTCGCCCAAGAGCGCATGGTTCAGAAGATGGCATCCTTGAAGGATACTACCAAAAGCAGTGAGGTTCCAAAAAAGATTAAAGTAGCTCAAATGGCCTTGAGTATGGTGCAGACAGAGCGTAAAGATTCCAAATTACCCATGGCTACCAATAGCCAGATTAATATTAATAAAATACAGTCTCTAAAATGCTTATATGCAAATGCTAGAAGTCTAAACAATAAGATGGGAGAGTTAGAATATATAGCACTAAATGAGAGGTTAGATATGATTGCAATCTCAGAGACATGGTGGAAGGAGGATAACCAGTGGGACACTGTGATACCTGGATACAAACTATATCGTAATGATAGAACTGATCAAATTGGTGGAGGGGTTGTGCTCTATGTTAGAGAGGGCATTGAGTCAGAAAGGATTAAAGTTTTGCAGGAAACAAAATTTGCTGTAGAATCTCTATGGATTGAAATTCCATGTATGAAGGGGAAGGTGATGGCAGTAGGGGTGTACTATCGACCGCCTGGCTAGAATGAACAAATGGATGATGAAATGCTCAAAGAAATCAAGGAAGCTAACAAAAGTCACAGCAGAGTAGTAATAATGGGTGATTTCAATTACCCCGGTATATCGACTGAGTCAGTGTCATGGCAGGACATGCTAGGGAGATAAATTTTCTAGATGAAATAAATGACTGCTTCCTGGAGCAGCTGGCTCATGAACCGACCAGAGGGGAAGCCATACTGGACCTAGTCCTTAGTGGAACACCAGATCTGGTGCAAGAGATAAGGGTGTTGGGACCACTTGACAATAGTGATCATAGCATGATCGTGTTTGATTTAATTAGTGGAGGAGAGATAGTAAAGAAATCCACAGTACTACCTTTTAACTTTCGAAAGGGAGACTATGATAAAATGAGGAATATAGTTAAGAAAAAACTAAAAGGAGCGGTTGCAAAGGTTAAAGACTTACATCAAGCTTGGGTGTTGTTTAAAAATACTATCCTGGAAGCCCAGACCAGCTGTATTCCACGTATTAAGAAAGGTGGAAGAAAGTCCAAAAAACTGCCAGCATGGTTTAAAGGTGAGGTCAGAGAGGCTGTTGCTGCCAAAAAAGCATCTTTCAGGAAATGGAAAAAAGAACCAAACGACAAAAACTGGAAACAGCACAAGCACTGGCAAGTTAATTGCAAAGCATTGATACGGCAGGCAAAGCGAGAATTTGAGAAGGAACTTGCTACGGAAGCAAAAACACGAAATAAAGACTTTTTCAAGTACATTCATAGCAAAAGGCCTGTGAGAGAGTCAATTGGACCATTAGATGATAGAGGGGTAAAAGGGGCAGTAAGAGGAGACAAGGCGATAGCGGAGAGACTGAATGAATTCTTTTCTTCGGTCTTTACTGAGGAAGATGTAGGGAAGTTACCCAAGACTGAAGTGGTATTTAAAGGTGATACTGCAGAGGAATTGAGAGAAATATCGCTACACCGGGAAGATGTATTACAACTATTTGATAAACTGAATAGTAGCAAATCACCTAGACCGGATGGTATACATCCAAGAGTGTTGAAAGAACTCAAATATGAGATTACAGACCTGCTATTAGTAATCTGTGAACTTTCATTAAAATCATCTGTAATATCTGAGGATTGGAGGGTCGCCAATGTAACGCCAATTTTTAAAAAGTGTTCCAGGGGTGATCCGGGAAATTACAGACCGCTGAGCCTGACGTCAGTACCGGGAAAGATGGTAGAAACCATCACAAAGTACAAAATTACACAGCATGTAGATAGTCATGGTCTAATGGGAGACAGCCAACATGGCTTTAGACAAGGAAGATCTTGTCTTACTAATCTGATATGTTTTTTTTGAAGGTGTGAATAAACAGGTAGACAAAGGTGAGTCGGTTGATATAGTGTATCTGGACTTAAAGAAAGCCTTTGACAAGGTCCCTCATCAGAGACTTTTGGCAAAACTAAAAAGTCATGGGATAGGAGGCAATGTACTATTGTGGATCGGGAACTGGTTAAAAGATAGAAAGCAGAGGGTAGGGCAAAATGGCCAATTTTCCCAATGGAAAAAGGTGAATAATGGAATACCCCAGGGATCTGTACTGGGTCTGCTACTTTTTGACATATTCATAAATGACCTGGAAAAGGGAATAACTAGTGAGGTTATCAAATTTGCAGATGACACAAAACTATTTAAAGTTGTTAAAACCCATGAGGACTGTAGAAAACTGCAGTAGGATCTGGATAAATTGGAAGATTGGGCATCCAAATGGCAGATGAAATTTAATGTGGACAAGTGCAAAGTTATGCACCTAGGAAAGAACAACCCACACTATGGTTCCACGATGCAAGGTTCCACATTGGGAACCACCACCTAGGAAAAAGATTTAGGAGTCATTGTGGATAACATGTTAAAACCCTCCGCCCAGTGTGCAGCGGCGGCCAAGAAAGCAAATAGAATGCTGGTATCATAAGGAAAGGAATGGAAAATAAAACAAAGGATATTATAATGCCTCTGTATCGTTCCATGGTACGACCGCACCTTGAATATTGTGTGCAATTCTGGTTGCCGTATCTTAAAAAGGATATAGCGTTATTAGAAAAGGTACAGAGAAGAGCCATCAAAATGGTAAAGGGGATGGAAGGCTACTCCTATGAAGAGAGGCTACAAAGGTTAGGGCTCTTCAACCTGGAAAAGAGACGGCTGAGGGGAGATATGGCAGAGGTCTATAAATTAATGAATGGAGTGGAACGGGTAAACGTAGATCGATTGTTTACGCTATCAGAATATAGAAAGACTAGGGGACATGTAATAAAGCTACAGGGTAAACTATTTAAGACAAATAAGAGAAAATATTTTTTCACTCAAGGTGTAATCAAACTCTGGAATTTGTTACCGGAGGATGTAGTAAGAGCTGTTAGTGTAGCTGGGTTTAAAAAAGGTTTGGACAAGTTCCTGGAGGAAAGGTCCATAAACCATTATTAAAAAGGGACCCAGGATATCAATGCTTGACCCAATACAAGCATTGTGGAACCTGTGTCTTTTGGGGATACTGCTAGGTACCTATGGCCTAGATTGGCCACTGTTGGAAACAGGATACTGGGCTTGATGGACCTTGGTCTGACCCAGTATGGCATATCGTATGTTCTTATGTTTCTATATTTCTAGGTCTGCTCAATAGAGAAATATGGGCAGAGCTGCAAAGCACACACATAGGTTGTAAAATACATACTTAGATGCATACTCATTTCCTTAGCAGGTGAAATGTACACAGCTACTTGTTAGCCAATTTCTGCAGGTTTTGTGGAGCATTTTCATAAAGATACATAGGCACCTATGTCTCTGTAAGATAGACTGTACTTCGAGTGCTGCATATTTTTAATAGAGCTGTGGAACTGTTAAGTAGTAATAGTAGTAGGAAAAATACATTTGAAGCAGTAGCATAGAGATGACAGAACAGGGGTCCATAGGGAAAATATGTTGGGGAGGGGGGATTGCACAGTATTCCTGCTTAACTAATGCCTTCCCCAGTGAGTAAGCAGTGACCGTAATCGTTCCTGCTAGGATTTTGGAAATACGTTTTTGAAGACAAAAATAGTTGTGCCATTCAAAGAATGAGGTAAACTTTATAAATATTAGGTAATAGTAAAGTAGGTCACGCACAGCTCTTTGACTCTAAACGAATTTGGCTTTTCTGTCAGGAAGAGGGTCAGAGCGGCGCACCTCAGTTGTTTTGGAACTACTATGCCCCGCAATGGCCACACACACGGCCTCCGCTGCCAGCGCCAGGTTGCGCCCTCCTCTGAGGGAGCTCGCGCGCGCCTCCCGGCCGTCACCGCTTTGGGCTGCCTGGGAAACAGCAGCTGCATCTGGGCCGGGCGCCGCGCTCGAGCCGGAGGGAAGCAACACGGACGGGAGGAGGGCTGAGGGGAGGGAGGAGGAGGAGGGGGCGGTGCTCTCCTCACGCCCCTTCCCCGCCTCCGTCTCTCTCTCCTCCTCGCTGGCTGGCTCGCAGTCTCAGTCCCGCACGCCGCTTTAAACCTGCCATTCCGGTCCCGTTTCCCATTAACACGCGCAGCCGCCGCGGGCTGCCCCCCCGGCGCCGCTGACATTTCCGAGGCCAGAGCCATGCCAGGAGGCATCGGGGCTGGCTCGCCTCAACTTTTCCACTTCCTCTTTTTCTTTCTTTTATTCTCATGAAAAAGGACAAGAAGAAGAAGAAAAGTTCCATCTCTTTTGCTCTGGAGTTTGTGGCCGGTGCTGCGCTTTACCTCGCTTTCCTCAGCGACCGGCTCGGATGTCACTTTTCCCGTGTTCTAGGACTTTCTTCTGCATTTTGGGTTACTTGACCCGCTGCAGATAAGTTTTGCTGAAGGCGACTGAAGAGCTTCAACGTCTTCTTCCTCTCCGTCAAGGGATTTACTGGCTCGTTATTGGAAAAGAAAAGCTCTGAGAATAAACCGCAGGTTCCCATCTATACAGATTCCAGGAGCTTAAAAATGCACTTGCAGGAGGTTGTTGTGCTTTTCCTCTATACGGTATTATTTCAGAGACACAGCGCTTATGAATCGGGACAGGGATATTACGACGATCCGGATTTGGGGGAGTCAAGGGTAAGTAATACTGTAAAATGATTACTTGTACATTTGAATACAAATCCTTTAAAAAAAATGCGAAAGGATAACCCTGCTTAATTTCCAATAGGATGGTATCAAAGTTCTTTGAATCTTAAGGAACAGGAGAGCGGACGTGATACAGTAGCTGTAGTGTAGGCACTTAATGTTAGTCACTTTAACAGGGTAATTGGGCAGTGAATGATTTGTAATTGCTAATTTGTTATTGAGTAACTAGACTAGAAGCTGAAGCGTTTTGAAGAGAAAAACAGATTCATGAGTTTGTTTCCATTTTGTCTCACAACTGTCTCCTTTCACGAATAACTAGTAGCGTTATTGAAAACGAGAGTTTGTAACATGTTGCGGCAGTCTACAGTAGTGATCCATTTATGACTGGCGATTGTGTCATCTTTGTATTCGGAATCTCGAGCACGCTAAAAAGTAGCTTACATCCATATGCTATAGATGTAGGAAACAAATCCGTTGAATGTGAAGCAACTCGGGAATCTAGCAGGAGTATGTTTGCCCTCTGCCTCAACACAAAGTTTTCCATGTTTCCACGTGGAACTTCATCTTCTCTTGCTCCTGCAGACCTTAGTCTACTCTTCTGTTCCTCCGTGGTCTTCCATCTCATCCTGTACCTCTGTTATGGACTGCATCCCATCCTCTGAACACTCCTCCTGCCCAACCCCCCCATGGATCACCTCTCCAAACCCACCCTTTTGCAGGTCTCTGTTCCTCAAATTCCTAGTACCTCATAGACTTCAACTTATTACCTCCTCTTCCCCCTTCCCCCATGGGCCTGTATAATTCTCCATAGAATTCCGGTCTTCCTTTTTGAGCCCTTTCCATACACTTTCTCTTTGCCCCATTCCCATTCCTTGCAGACTTCAGCATCTTTCTAACCACTCAGTCGTCTATCACATAAGAACGTAAGAAATGCCATATTGGGTCAGACCAAGGTCCATCAAGCCAGTGGTGGGATTCGGCCGGTTTGGCCTGCTTTGCACATATCGGTTCCTGCCACAGGCCACGTTCACTGAACCGGGCTGAAAACAACATCCCAATGCCGGCACTGCACTGGTGAGAACTCCCTGGTGGCCCAGAAGCCCGATTCCACCTACCCACCATTGGTTTGACGGCATCAGGGAAAGCCCCTGATGCCGTCAAACCACTGGCGGGTGGGAGTATCAGGCTTCTGGGCCTCCAGGGAGTTGTTGCTCTGTGGTGGCTGCCAGCAGCCCGAGCGTGCGGTACCTGCAATGTAAACACATGCTGTGCTGCCACCTGCTCGGTTCTGTCAGAGGCAGGTTCGATCCGAGCCAGTTCTTGTTTGGATCAAATCCTGCCACTGAGTCAAGCCCAGTATCCTGTTGCCAACAGCGGCCATCCAGGTCAGAAGTACCTGGCAGGTTCCCAAAAAGGTACACAGGTTCCACAATGCTTGTTCTGGGGCAAGCAGTGGATTTCCTGAGTTCTTTTTAATAATGATTTATGCACCTTTCCTCCAGGAACTTTTCCAAACCTTTTTTAAACCCAGCTACTTACTACATCCTCTGGTAACAAATTCCAGAGTATGATTACACATTGAGTGAAAAAAAATATATCTCTTATTAGTCTAAAATGGGTTACATTGTAGCTTCTTTGCACGTCCCTTTAAAGTCTTTCTACTATTTGATGGTGTAAACAATCGATCTACGTTTACCTGTTCCATTCATTAATTTATAGATCTCTATCATATCTCCCCTCAGCTGTCTCTTTTCCAAGTTGAAGAGCCCTAACCTTTTAAGCTTTTCCTCATAGGGGTATCCTTCCATCCCCTTTACCATTTTGATGGCTCTTCTCTGTACCTTTCTTAATTCTGCTACATCCTTTTTAAGATACGGCAACCAGAATTGCACAAAATATTCAAGGTGCGGTCACACCATGGAATGATACAGAGGCATTATAATATCCTTTGTTTTATTCTCCCTTCCTTTCCTTATGATTCCTAGCATTCAATTTGCTTTCTTGGCCGCTGCTGCAGACTGGGCGGAGGGTTTCAATGTGTTATCCAGGATGACGCCTAAATCTTTTTTTTCTAGGTCGTGGTTCCTAATGTGGAACCTTGCATCGTGTAACCATAGTTTGGGCTGTTCTTTGCTAGGTGCATAACTTCGCACTTGTCCACGTTAAATTTTATCTTCCATTTGAACATCCAGTCTTAAAGTTTATCAAGGTCTTGCAATTTTTCACAATCCTCTTGTTCTTTAACAACTTTGAATCATTTTGTGTTATCTGAATATTTGATCATCGGACTCATTATTCCCATTTCCAGGTCATTTATGAATATATTAAAAATAAGCAGACCCAGCACAGATCCCTGGGGTATTCCACTATTCACCTTTCTTCATTGAGAAATTTGGCATTTAGTCCTACCCTCTGCTTTCTATCTTTTAACCAGTTCCTGATCCACAATAGTACACTGTGGTTTTTTTTTCTCTGTAGATCTCTCTCCCTGACACCTTCCTAAGTCTCTTCTCCTCCTCTCCCCCTTACCCATGCAGGGAAAGGTTCTGGCAGAAATAGGCTACAGGTGAGTGTGGATCTGTGGATTAATGTACACATTTGCAGGTATCATAGCGGCCCTGTTGCTTCTCCTCAGAGGTTTACTTTTAAGCCCGCAGGCCATGAGAGAAGAGGAATCAAGGCCACTGCATGGGCCAGGGCATGCAAGTGTGGCTGACTCACTTTATGGGCTCATTGACTGCTGTTGCCACCCTCACTTCAACCTTATCCTGATGCTCCTGAAACTGAAGTGTTTGTAGTGGGGGTGGGGGGTGAATGGGTAGACGTCTATGGCAAGGGAGTGAGTGGAAAGAGTAAAGATATGGTGAAGGAGAAGCAGAGGTCAAAGGAAAATGATAGGGAGGAAGGTCTGAAGTTAAAGTGATAATTGGTTCTGGTTTTAGACATACATGTAATAATAAAAATAGAGTTTGGCCAGTCCGGGGCTCCCTTTGTGGTGCTCATATGCTTAAACAATTGCCTAGTCTGTTTGTAACTAGTAACAGCTTGGAAACCTGGACTACATGTGCTGTTCTCTACAGAATATTTATTTACTTTCAGTTTGCTGATGACAGGTTTACTCATCAGAGGCAGGGAGAAGGGACGACACTGTATCTAGGTTGTGGGATGTTAAAAAATAAATCAGGGGGTTTACTAATATACATTTTAGTTTAGTGAAGTCTAACTAACCTAATACTGAGCAGTTCCTCTCTTCCCCTTTCCCTAAATAAACTGGAAGCTTCTATCTGCTTATTGTTTAACTTTGCTTGCACCATGTTCTAAGCCTTTTTGCACACACATCCCCTCTTTCTCGAATTCCTGAATATATTCTCTGTTACCTTTTTTTTTTCCTCAGCAAATCTGCGTGTCTCATACCATGGTATAAACTACTGATCAGTTCATTAATCGTATTTAACCCTGTATAGCTGGTTGCCTCTTTACTTAATAGCAGTTTATAATTCTCAGTTCTGTGGTAAATAGGACTGGTTGATTGTCTCCCCATCCTTATCTCATTTGTTAACCATCTATATGCAGAATGCACTTAGCACTTATATTGCTGCTTTCTACAACTGGTGTTAGTCTGGCTGCATAAGCACACCCAATGAAGCTGCTTTTCTTGTTGAATAGATGACTGAGATTCTCTGTGACAGCAGAGATTGAAGGAGTGTGCATGCATGCACCACTGCACATGAACATTGATATAGTCCTGCTTCTGTTCCCATACACACTGATGGGACTCCGGTGGTGACAATGATTTTTACGATGTAGATGCTTGTTAACACACACATGTGTGCTTCACAGTGGAAATCTATACCTCTTGGCACAGATCAAGTAAAGTTGCTGGGATCAGGCTAAGAGGGGATGAAAAAGCAGGGGGAGGAGAGAGTAAGAGAGAAAGGATAAAAAGGTTAAGAGAGAAGGGGGTGAGATGAATGGAGTAGATGGGGTAGATGGGGCAGGGAGAAAAGATGAAACAATGATGTATTGTACAGAGGAATATGGGGCAGAGGGAGAAGAGTACAGTGACAAGAGGTATTTGGAAATAGAGACTCTGGTTTGCAAATGTTATGCAGATGTTAGTTGTTAAAAATCTAATTGAGGCATAACCAGAATATGTATTGGGTATGGAGTCTAACAAAATATGCAATTTGATTAATTAATGACGGTCCTGCATAATGCAATTCTGAAATAAAATCGTGATTGTAGTGCACAAGGGCATTTTATAAACATTGTAAAAGTTTTAAAATGTACAAAACATTCATAAAATCAGTATACCTTTATAGATAGCTTGACCATTTTGTAAAGTAATATTGATTTTGAACGGAAATAGACCTGTAGATGCATTTGGAGTGTATTTCTTAAAGATGGTTATTACTATGTATAATTTATTTCAGACTTCTAATATGTTCATTATTTCAGAGAGCGAGTTAACTGTTAATTTTTTGTTGCATTTTAGGGAGTGTGACCATTCCTCTCTCCTAGGGTTTGAAAAGAGAGTGAGTGTGGTGGGTGGGAAGGAGATATGTAGAGAGAGAAAAAGGTATCAAGAATATCTGATATGCAGGACTGAGAGAACCTTACTGACATGATCATTTTTACATCAGAGAAACAGAAGAACCGATTGCCTGCGACACTTTCCCGTAACTCTGTGGGAAGAGAGAACACGTTTACTATGTCATTGCAATTTGTCTTGAATGAGGGCAGTATTGAAGTCATGCATTTAAGCTTTCTACTAACTTCCTCAGAAGTAAATCAAATGCATTCCATTTGGGGATCCATCATGTTTACAAAAAAATAAATAAATAAATAAAAGAAACATAAATGTCCTGCATCTCACCTTGCCAAACTCATTTATGTTTTATAAAGTTGAATGAGGAATGCCTCTGCATTTATATACAGATAAAGGTGTAGGTAGGGGTCTGATATACTATAGGGTATTCCCCATTGTGGAGGTAATTTTATAATGAGCTGTGTAAAGTTACATGTCATCAACATACATAAATCATGTATTTTCCATGACTTACATGCACAGAAGGGCCTTTATGCACACACTTAAGTTGGATGCTAATTTATGTATGCTTGTAAGGCTGATGGCACATACCTTTAGTATGGTTGTGGCCAGGAGTGGAGTTTGGGCAGAGCAAAAATGTATACATATGTTATAAAATACTGTGACTTATGTGCAGTCGTTACAGATCAAGGTGTAACGACTAAGTCTTGGACTAGCATATGTGCTCTCACTTAGGTTTGCTGTGCACATCTTATGACTTACACCCCAATTTTATAAACAAAAGTAGGTACCAGCTTTTCTTTATATATAGAAAATATTTTCATGCCTTCAAACTCATGTTAAACTATGCGACTTTTATAAAATTGCTTCCCAAAGACACACAAAGAGTAATCTTAATAGACGCCTAGATAGACAAACAAGATTTAGAGGTATGTTTATTAAACGGGGCTAACGGTTAACCCGTGCTATTTACAACTAGGTCCCAATGAATAGCATGGGACCTAGTTGCAAATAACACTGGTTAATCATTAGCTCGGGGTTAGTAAAGATATCCCTTATAATATTTTTAGCTATTACCAGCAGTGTAGCGAGATGGCTGGAGAACAGAGCTTAGAGAACTGTGATTCTAGTTTCACTCCCCTGGATAAGACATGGAGAATCTATGGACGTTCTTGTTTTTAACACAGGCTGTGTACTTTAAAGTTAATAATATATGTCGGGTGTAACCATCTTATATAGCTAAAGGATATTTAATTATTTTATTTAATGATAAACAGAACTTATATTTCCAAGTATGCCATACATTTTATATACTTTTTTCTTCATACATCTGGAGTAAGTGCACTTAAACAAATTCTGGTCATGTCAGTCTACTTTTCATATATAGCATGAGGTACAGTTCCAAATGAAAAGAAAAGCATGCACAAAAGCACATTAGGCCAAAAAATGTCTTTTGAAAAGCATGTGCTAGCATTGAAAAAGAAGGATATCCAATGCATGCCAACCAATCCACTTAATATTGCTAATGTCTTTATGTTTGTATGCTGTTAGTCTGCTTCTATAAACTGGCAGTTCTGTGTTTTTAAGGGAAGTAGCACTAATTACATCATTGTAAAAGTGAACCATTCCTGATGTGATTAAAATTCTTTCGAAGGAGGTGTTGTTTAGTAATAGACTGTTAAGGTCGAAGAGCTCCTTAACTTCATAAATTCAAATCTAGCATCCCCCACTGACTTGTTCTTTCATGCACATCAGATTTTAAGAACCAGTAGCCAGACTTTTCGTAACTGAGCTGGCTGTATGCTGCATGCATCGGAAGTGCTTTTAAAATGCTTTGGGATGCAGTCTAGCAGACAGATATATAAATACAGATTGTTATTATTTATTGTACAGCTTGTAACATGGTTTTTTTTGTCAGACCTTGGAGGTGAACTGAATGTTGTAACTTATGATCTGTAAGATGACTATTTATTTATTTAACTAGGCTTATATACTGCTTTTCTACCAAAGTGATGTACATTCAGGTACTGTATATATATTTTCCCCTTGTCCCCAAAGGGGCTCACAATCTATGTTTTTGTACCTGAGGCAACAGAGGGTTAAGTGGCTTGCCCAAGGCCACAAGGAGCACTTGTGGGACTAGAAACCTCAGTCCTTCTGTCCCAAGGTTGCTGTCCTCTAGCAGGATTTGAACCCCTGGCCCTCTAGCCTGAAGTAACTTGCCCCAATCACTAGGCCACTCCTCCCTCTAATATGTTTACTGTGCTTATGGGAAAAAACTATTAAGACCCAATGTTGGTAATCATAGCTGAACTTTAACAAGTTGGCATAGGGATGCTGAATTGTCTTTATCTAAAGGAACAAGCAGGAATGTAATCTCTACATATGGTGACATTGGTACCAACGAAGCCTGTGCGGGAACGCACCCTAGAGTCCAATTGGAAAGCTTTTGGGAGCACTCCACTGCACCTGCACAAATGCCTTCCCAATTCCTTTTCCTCAGTTCTTTGTTTTTTTTTTCACGGAGCCAGCAGGAAGCAGATCCTGTCACCGCAGAAGAAACGTCTATTTTTGTGGATAGCGTCTGCCTTCCCGTCGACGCTGGCACCATCGAAGACATCACTGCTTCCCATTCCTTTCTTTCTTTCTTCTTTTTACTTAATTTCCAAAAAATATATATATTTTTAGGTGCCTCGACACCATCTTAGGCCTTAAACCTACCATACCCTCTACCGACTGTATGGAGAAACCAACTAGTGGTTTCAAAAAATGTGCTGAATGTGCCAGCACTATCTCAGCAACTGAAACCCATGACTGGTGCTTAAAATGCCTTGGCCCAGACCCCAGCCACAAGATTGTCCCCTTTGTCAAAAGATGAGGCTGAGAGGCCTACAGAACCAGGCCTCTAAACTTGGGACACTCTTCCCCCTCATAGGCGGTATCCTTGGCTTCCACATCATCGAGGGCCTCATTCTCCTCACATAGATCACAGGTATTGGCAAAGTCCAAGCACAAGCCTTCATCGAAGAAGGAGAGACCCTCCAGAGGTAGATCTCCTTCCAAGCATCGAGATCCCTCGGGCATTACCTTGGAGGAGGATCGGCCTGCCATACAGCCTTGGCAGGAGGCTCTGTCCTCAAAAGCCATCGAGGGGTCCCAGGATGCTCCCAAGGCTTCGACCTCTGAAGAACTACTGGTGCCATGCTCTGGGACGGTGGTGCAAGTACCTGCCACCAATACCCAAGCATCAGCAACATAAATGGATCAGCACACACTGGCCATTGTGCAGAGCTTGGTAACTCTCCTAGCAGCCTCAGTACCTATAAAACCATTGGCCCCAGGCACCGCCCCGTCAGTATCGGTACCAACATCGACACCAGTGGTGTGTATGCCCATGCAGATGGCATCAACATCACTGCCACCCATACCTTCTCTGGAGTCTATCGCTGATACTGGTACCCAGCCCAGGCAGCTTACCGAGGCCGATACCTTGGAGCATCAGTACCAGCATCGAGCTTCAGCTGAGCACCATGCCAGTCGATACTTCGAGTCCTTCGATTCTGATTCCAGTGTTTCAGATGCAGAGTCACTTGATTCCCGGGGGCTCTGGGACCTTCCCTCGGAGCCTTCACCACTGCAACAGTGATGCATCTCGCCTCCTGAAGACATGTCCTTCCAGGAATTCATTTGAGACCTAATTAAGAGACTCTTCATCACCGTAACATTGGAAAAGGAGCCAAGGGCGGAGGAATTGGAGATCTTCCAATACCCAACAGCACCAAAGGGGCAACCATTCTGCCAGTGCACCGCATCCTGCATGATCTTATGCTCCGCATGTGGGAGACTCCTCTTACAGTCTCACCTTACAGTCGTCAACTCGATACCATGTACCAGGTACCGGAGTGTTCAGGCTTCCAAAAGCCACACCTTCCACACCACTCCATGGTGGTTCAATCTGCGATGCACAGAACCAAAAGCTCAAAGACTCACTCTTCAAATCCTCCATATAGTGAATTGAGGATTCTTGATACCTTTGGGTGGTGATGCTTCCAGGCATCCATGCTCTCGGCCAGGATTAACTCCTATATTTTCTACATGGGAATGTTCCTCAAGGAGGTATCCAGGGATCTCGAGGCCTTTGCTTATCCCCTTCCAAATGACAAGAGGGCAGACTATCTTGCACTAGTCAAGCATAGCCAAAATGTATCCAAATTTGTCAATAGGGCCACCTTCGATGCCTTTGAATGAACACCCAGGGCCACAGTCATATGCCTCGAGGCCCATAGAATTGCATGGCTTCAGGCTTCAGATCTTGAACAGTGAGTTCAAGATAAGCTGGGCAACACACACTGCACAGGGGAGAACCTCTTTGGCAAAGACTGACAAGATAAGGCCTCTCAATTAGAGTCAGAGAACACTACTCTGAAGAAACTGTCCAGAATCACAGCTGACACTGCTAGGAAGAAGACATCTGCAAAGAAGTCTTTCTACAATAAGAAGAAGTGATTCTTCTCTTCTTATCTACCTGCTTCTCAGTTCCAGGGTCAGGCCTCCTAAGCAACAGAAGAAGCCACAGGTAGCTAAATCTCAACCAGCTCTGCAGCCACAGTCTGCGCCTGTTTTTTTGACTATTTCCTAGAGAACATTGCCACCCTGCCTCTGGAGGAACCCCACCCCCTCCACATTGCTGGCAGACTGTGTCACTATGCCCACAGAAGGCACCTCAGAACAGTGGACACTAATCATAGTCCAGGAAGAGTATAGACTACATTTACAGACTCTGCCCCCCTCCACTTTCACGGGGAATATCAAATGCAACCCCCACTCACTGCGCTCCTACAAGTCAAGGTGTCCTCTCTTGTGTCTCAGGGCGCTATAGAAGAAGTCCCCACATACCAACAGGGAACGGGCTTCTACTCTCCGTACTTTCTCATCCTAAAAAAAAACAGGAGGGCACAGGCCCATTCTGGACCTCCAGAAACCTCAACAAGTTTCTAGTCCACAAAAAGTTCAAGATGATCTCCACCGGGATTCTTCTTTCCTACCTCCAGAGTTAGGACTGGCTCTTCTCTAGATCTAAAAGAAGGATACACACCATATCCTCATCCATCCGAGACACAGGACATTTGTACATTTCACTTTTCAAGGAAAACATTACCAATACAGAGTCTTCCCCTTCAGACTCTCCTCTGCCCCAAGAGTCTTCACAAACTGCATGGTGGTTGTAGCCGCATACCTAAGACCTCTGGAGTATTCATCTTCCCTTACTTAGACAACTGGCTAATAAAAACAGACACCTCCCCAGAGGTACTGCTCTCCTTGCATTGTACCATCACAGTGCTACAACACTTGGGCTTTGGGAAGTTTATCATAAGTCCCACTTCACTCCAACTCCCTCCCTACTAGACACCCAACAGTCCAGGGCATTCCTGCCCCAGCTCCGCTGTGCTCATCTAGTCGAACTAGCATCCCAGATGCTCCTACAAGACCATCTGACAGCCCAAGAGATGCTGCAGCTCCTTGGGCACATGGCCTCTACAGTACATGTCGTTCCATATGCCTGACTACATATGCAGATAGCCTAGTGGACTCTAGTCTCCTAGTGGAAACAGGCCTCGGGCCGTCTCCGGGAGAGGATCCAAGTCACTGCCCATCTAACCACATCCCTTCAGTGGTGGTGTTCTCCAGAAAACCTGCTCATAGGGTCGTCATTTCAGATGCCTCAACTTTATTGCATCCTGATGACAGATGCCTCCAAACTGGGCTGGGGAGCTCACCTGGGCAACCTGACTACACAGAGGCTCTGACAATGAAAGAGTTACAACTCCAGATCAATCTCCAGGAACTTTGTGCTATCTAGAATGCCCTCAGGGTGTTTCAGCACCACCTCAGGGCACAACGGGTCCAAGTCAGGATGGACAATCAGGTTGCCATATTCTTTGTGAACAAACAGGAAGGAACAGGCTCCTGGGCCCTCTGTGAGGAGGCACTATACCTACAGTCCTTTGCCATTGCTCATCAAGTACACATCTAAGTGGTGTATCTCCCCTGGGGAGTCCATTGTCTTGGCAGACAGACTGAATCACATTCTTCTTCCCCGCAAATGGTCTCTTCATCCAGACACAATGTCCTACATTTTCCACACCTGGGGAACCCCAGACATAGATCTGTTGCGACTCCCCAAAATGCCAAGCTTCCTCACTTCTGCATGAGAACTTCGACATCCACCAACAAACCAGTGAATGCCTTCCACCTACACTGGAGTCGGGGGTCTGCTTTATGCTTTCCCTCCTATAGCCCTCATTCCCAAGATGATTTTGAAGCTTCAGTTGGACAAGGACTCTATGATACTCAATACCCCCCACTGGTCAAGGTAACCGTGGTTTCCTCTGCTACTATATCTGACTCCAACTCAACCTTTGTGATTGGGATCTGTGCCTGATCTCCTCTTCCAAGGCGACAACTCACTACTCCATCCCAATCCACAATCTCTCTAACTTACAGCTTGGTTACTGAGAGGATAGCTGTCCAAGGCCTTGACCTTATCCAAGAGGTTAAGGAGATCCTTTTGGCTTCTAAGAAGCCCTCCACCAGATGTTTGTATGCTTTCAAATGGCAGAGAGTTTCTGTCTGGTGCCCTCAGAAGGATCTCAATCAGTTTTCAGCTCCAGTGGAGTCACTCCTCCAGTATTTCCTCCATCAGTCATTGACAGGTCTGAAGACCAACTTAATGAGAGTCCACCTCGATGCAATTGCAGTCTCTCACCATCTACTAGATGGACAGCCAATCTCTTCTCAACCACTAGTGGCCCATTTCATGAGAGGTCTTCTGTCCAAACTGTCTATCAAGCCACCTCCAGTAGCTTGGGATCTTTACGCCATTCTAGCGCAGCTTCTCAAGTCACCCTTTGAACCATTGGCCATGGCCTCACTAAAGTTCCTGTCTTGGAAGTTAATCTTCTGAATTACTCTCACTTCAGCTAGACACATTGGTGAGCTTCAGGCTTTAGTGGCGGACCCACCTTATACCAGGTTCCACCACAGCAAAGTCATTCTTAGCACTCACCCACACTTTTATGCCAAAGGTGGTATTTCCTTTTCCTTTTCATTTAAACCAGTCAATTTTCCTTCCAGTCTTCTTTCCCAAACTGCATGCATCTCAAGCAGAAGCAATCCTGCACACTTTTGATTACAAGCGTGCGTTGGCTTTCTAACTCCGAAAGACTCGAGAGCACCGCAAAGACTTGCAGCTGTTCATCTCTTTTGACCCTAGTCACCTGGGTCTAAATGCATGCTCCCCAGATGGATAGTGGATTTCATCTCATTTGCCTGTGACAAAGCAGGACTCTCCTTAGAAGGGCATGTCACAACTCACAATGTTCATGCCATGGCAACCTCAATGGCAAACCTATGCTCGGTTGCCATTGACAAGATATGTAAAACAGCAACTCGGTCTTCTGTCCATACCTTTACTGCCCATTATTGCCTGGACAAGGATGCCATTTTTGGGCAGGCTGTACTCCAGCACCTCTTTCAGACAATGTCAACTGCTACCCTCTGTCTTGGACTTTGACAATACCAGAAATCCATGTTGGATCCATGACCTCATCAGGCCTATTCTGAGGCAAACTTCCACCAGTTCTGAGGTCGTTTCATCTGGCATCTGGGAGCTAGGGAGTCTCATATATGAAGACTACATTCCTGCTTGTTCTTGGAGATAACATAGTTACTCACCTGTAACAGGTGATCACCAGGAACAGCGGGAATTTAGTTGTCACATCCTGCCTACCTCCCCTAGGAGTTGTAGGGTTTCTTTTTCTTTTTTTTTCAGCTACAAACTCATCTGAGGATAAGGAGTTGGGAAGGTGGGAAGACATTCACGCAGGCACGGTGGAGTGCTCCCAAAAGCTTTCCAATTGGATGCTGGGAAGCATTCCCATGTGGGCTCCGTTGGCGACATCACCATATGTGAAGACTAAATTCCTGCTGTTCCTGGAGATTACCTGTTACAGATGAGTAACTATGCTTTACTGTGGCTAGACACTTTGCAACAAATCACTTTTCTTAGGAACCCCGAGTGTGTGTGTGTGTGAGTTTAATGAAAAGTGAAAACTTTAAGTTGCATGAGTCATTCATCTACTCTAATGAGAAAAGTAAGAACGTTTATAACTTATCTACTCACAGGAACAGCAGAGGGATAAGTGAACTCTCATAATGTATTTCGTTGTATTTCGAAGAAAAGATGACATGTCAGACTCAGCCATAAATTTAGGTTAGAATAATTTTTCAGTTGTGACATTCTACCTGTTCTATAGTTGAATATACAGTGTTGCAAAGTGAATGGAGAAGGATCTAAATAATATGCAAGCATGTACATAATTCCTGATAATCAGAATTAAAACTTTAGAAATACTGCTTGTTTGAAGATATTTCTTTGAAAATTAATTGACCACTTGCAGTGCATATTGCAGTTTTTCAGTGGCAACATTATAACGTGCTTCTTGATCTGTTTTTACTACTGCAATGCCATACTTTGTCAATAGAAAAGTTGAAAAAAACAGACATAATGTAGTAATTTAATTTCTTAGGACAGTGACTCTAGAAGGGGAAGCCAACAGATAGGGCTGCACAAATGCTACCGATTAGGAAATAATATCTTGTGGCATACTTGTATGGGCTTCATAATGCAGATTTTGTTGATTTCTTTCAGATTATCATGATGTAGGAGAAAACATTTTAATATCTGCTGTCCCTGTCTGTTCAGCACTAGGACTTAGTAGTTATTGACTTGCTGATCATAGTTTTGCAGGGTCGTTATAGCACAACTATGTAGGTCTTTCACATATATTAGTCTCAACTCTTTTGGAAAAGAACAATCCATAGAATAAAAATTATCTACTTAAATGATTTCAAAGTTTGATTTTTTTATCTTGGCAAAGAGATGAAATACAGTAAAAAGCAGACAATATGCATAGCTGTGTTTGTGAGCAAATCTTCTCAGTCACATCCATGTCTAGATACTGTCTGGCCAATATTCAAAAGTATATATGCAGTCATTGACTGTACTGACTCCATAAATGATTGAAAAAATCCTAGTCAGATGTTCAGATAATTTTAGCTATTTAAATTCAGAGGGTTTTTTTTACATTTAAAAACAAGGCATGGTTTGGGACAGGCAAGAAGGTTAAATAGACTGCCAAAACTATATTTTTCAAACTGAGAACCATTCAGCAACTCAGACCCCTCATCGACATCAACGATTTCAGAACAGTTGTCCAGGCTCTCATTATGCCACATTTAGACTTCTGCAATGGCATACTCCAAGGAACATCCAAAAAGAATTTACACATCCTTCAAAGAGCTCAGAATGTCACTGCTCGAATCATTATGAAAGCTAAAATATTCGATCACATCTCTCCTATCCTATACGCTCTCCACTGGCTTCCTATCTATAGTAGGATTCAATATAAAACACTTGTCACCACTTTTAAACTCATTAATGACCTAGCCCCATCACAGTTGGCCACTCTACTCCAAACCCCACAAGAAAACAGAATCAGAAGAAAAACTAACCTCAACATGCTATTAATTCCCATTGCAGTGACAAAATCAAAACAAATAACCACCAACACTGCTTTTTCATATTATGCTCCCAGCCAATGGAACAAACTGCCACTAAACCTCAGAGAGATTAAAGATCTTACAACTTTCAGGAAGGAACTTAAAACCTACCTATTTAGTCAACACTATAGCAACATACAACCTGAAATCAAATTTACTACACAAAAACATGCAACAAACCAAACACAAGTCTACCCCACCTAATTCCATTTTCATATCCACCCAAGTTAGTCTACTCCCAACACTGTACTTATGATCGCAAATAACTATTATAATCTCTTGCTAACCATGTAAAGCTACTTTTTGGTTATTTGTAACATAGTTTTATGTTTCCTTTTATGTTAATAACCCACACATTGTTTTCCATGTAACCTAGTTCTTATGTAATCTAGTTTTATGTTCACCTAATGTTTAATGTAATGCAATATTGCACTGTTTTGCTATATTGTTGTTTTAAGTTCCTTGTAAACCGCCCCTGATCTCTGGAAGAGGCGGTATAGAAAAGCACACAAATAAATAAATAAATAAATAAATGTTCAGTGGCAAAATTCAGCTGCTGAACGTAAAACTTAGAAACATAAGTGGCAATTGGTAAATAGTAGGTTTAATTTTAAAAAGATAAGAAATCTGTTTATTGTTAAATGTAGATTTTCAGTGGTGGAACTTGTCTGCTTTCTGCTGATAAAAAGCTACATAACTTTAAGCAGATTTTTTTTATCTGAAGTTATTCAGTGGTCCTGCCGCTAAAAATTGACTTCTGTATTTATAAGTATTTTTGTTTTTTTTCACATTTACAAATTTCATGGCAGTAAGGATTCCTGAATAATCTTATTTACTGAAATTGACATAAGCAGTTCATTAATCATACTACTAAAAACATAGAACATGATGTCAGATAAAGATAAAAAGTGGTATTTTAGAAGGGACATCTAGCATCAATTTGGGCCATCCAGAGCAGAATGTCCAAAAATCCGGGGGAGTAGCAGCAATGAAGGTAGGCATGCGTAACTGCTATCTGAAATCGCTCCATCTCCACCCTGAAAAATGAATGCCCCAATAAGCAGTTCTGGAAATGGGCCTGCTGCAGATAGCAAGGCTAGATGCATACATGAGTGTGGGTTATTTTACAAATGTGGATGTCCCTGAATTGCATACCCCTAAAACCAGGTACTTGGACATCTCGGCCGGGGTAGTTCAGGAGGGGGCAGGCATCTTTGTTATGAGACCAGTACATTCTGGCCTGGCAATTCAGTAATATGTTTGGAGTATGTATTTGCATGCAGGTTTCTATGGCCTTGAAATATTAACTATGGTGATGAAAGTGCCCTTTGCTGTTCTCCCTGGAAGTGCTGCAGCCATGAAACAAGCCCTTTTTTGGCCTTATTCATGGGCAGAAGCAAGTATAGGCAATGGGCATCTCAACAACGAGGAGCTGACATGCTTGTGCTATTCTGAAATTGCATCATGACGTGCACTTTCCTTGCTTTGCCTAGACATGCCTCCACCATGCCCCCATGCTACATGAACGTTTTCGCACCGAGGACATCTATGTACCCGGCTTTCTAAAACGGTTCCAGGGACATCTCCATGATTTGCACATTGAAGTGCATATTTTCAGACATCCAAATCATGAATAAGCCTTCTAAAATGACCATTCACACCTACTGCCCAGTTTTGTAATAACTTCCTCTTAAGGCAGTTTCTCCAAATGGGTTAGTTTTGCTCATACCATGAAAGTCATGAACCTCAATTCTAAGCCAGGAAATACTACAAAACATTGCAAGAAGGCAACTTAGAGTCCCTTCCATAGTAAACCTTCCATACCATAATATCATTACCAAGACTCACACAGCACCAACCCTATATATCAAAAGATACTACTACAAATATTAAATACATCTCATAGAACACTAATACATCTCCTTTGAGAAAAAAACAAATGAGACTGCTACACAGAAACTATACACTAATAGAAAATCACACTTTGGTCATAAATGCAAAAATATAGAAAAATATACCACAAAGGACCACATATTAGAAATAGAAATATGAAGACACAAATTAAACTGGGAACCACAAGAAGCCAAATTTGGCATGTACAGCAACACCGGAGAAATACAGATAGAAATGCCTTTCCTCATGTACTGAACAAAACACAAAGCTATCATATATTCCTGCTAATTAAATTCAAAATAAAATATTTGTTTAAATCTTTGTTGTCTGGGCATTTTATTTTTATTTTCCCTAGTCTGTTTTCTGTTGAGTTTATTTCCAGTGTCTACTGTCCATTTGTCCCCTCTCCTCTTGCCTTTCTTTTTCCATTCGCTCCTTACATCTGTCTCTGACATATTGATCTTTCCCTCTTTGCTCTTTTTATTTCTTTCTTTTCTTTCTACCCACCCAAATTTTATCCTCCTTCTCCCCTTCTAGTCCTCAGTCCCCTTTTTAGTTTTCACCTACCTATCAACTTTAGACCTTTCCTCAAGCTTCACTGGATCCCTTCTCATACTTTTCATACCTACAAGGTTGTGTACCCTGTTGCAGATTTTGGAATCATCATAAAATGGCAAAACATTTGGATAATACCAAAGAACCAGAATGGGATACCAAAAAGAAAAACAATCAATATTTATGGATCCTCAAAAAATTGCCTCAAACATGAGAGCCTCCTATAGTTCCATTAAATCAGTAACTCGTCCACATCAAAAGTGTTGAGGGAACTTAACAAAGGACTTGCTGGCCTCTATTATGGGCCAACCATTGATATTACATCATCATTGCTCCCCATGCGATATACAATGCTGAGTGGGAAAAACTACACACAGCATCATAGCTTAAATTAAAAGTTTTACAATATAAACTTCACAACTTGATTTTCACTTTCAAAATACAAACAAAGCACTTAGCTTATGTAACTGTGCCTGATACGATGCCTTATCAGCGCTCTAAAGCTTTCAGCTGATTGCCACTTTTAATGGAACTATAGGAGGCTGTCATGTTTGAGGCCATTTTTTGAGGATCCATAAATATTGATTGAAACCTTTTGGATAGCCAGTCCACAGCATGGCAAACAAAATGTGAAAAGGAACCAGCCCCAATGGCTTATCTCTGCAGCACACCACTGGAAACCTCCTTTCCGTGGAGTGAACATAGACCGCTACCTTTTTTTCATCTCTCACTCAATCAGTTTCTAATCCATTCAATCCTTTTATGGGCCATAAACTGCTTGGACAAATGGCTCTGAATTTGTTTTGAAATCCATTTATATGGAGCTTTATCAAATGTATTTCTGAAATTCTAGTGCACTATATCCAGTACTCTCCTCCCCTCCATCCAGCCAAAAGAATTGGTAGGTTTATATGACAAGAACTACATCTGATAAAACCATGCTGCTATGGATCCTATAATCTACTGGATTTCAGAAACTACACTATCCTCTGTTTTAACAGCGATTCCACTGCTTTAATTACTTTGTTTATTAAAATTTCAATATACTGCCCATCGTGGATATATCTGGGCAGTGTATAGTGAAAATCCATAATAAAATACATAAATATACTGAGGTCAGACTAATCGGCCTGTAGTTTCCAGCCTCCTCCTTCACACTTCCACTTTTGTGATAAGAAACTGCATCCATTTTTGTCCAGTTCTTGGGAACCACTTCTGATTCCAAAGCTGCACTGAAAAAAATCAACTAGTGGAATTGTCAGAACTTCCCTTAATATCCTTGGATGTATTCCATTCGTTACCATTAATTTATCTGTTTATAGATTTGCAAGCTTCTCGCAAACACAGATGTCTGAAAATTCTTTGAGGTTTGACTTCCAGTCATATGTGGCAGCTTTCTGTTGTGCCTACTTCATGTCGTTCCTCAACAAACACCAAACAGTAATACTTGTTAAATAAGCCTGCTTCTTCCTTATCTACAGTTGTGTGTAAAAAATTAGAAACTTCCAGTCAAATTGTGTATTTCAATGAATGCCCTGGTGAACATAAGCTGACACAGTCTCTATATTAGGAGTATCAAACTGTAATCCTGACTGTACACTGCTTTGGATACTTGCCAAAAGTGGTCTATCAAGTTCAAATAAACTATAAAATGTAAACCACTCTGGTTTTCTAAATAGTTTAATGAATATTCATGAGATATTAGCATGCACCACTTCCATTGTATGCACATATCTCCTGTAACCTGACTGGTTTGTGGCCTAATAGGATTGCAGTTTGTAGCTCCTGCTTTACATGGTACACAGAATTAGACATGACCTCTTTCTGCAAATTTCAATTCATAAGTACTATTTATTTGCATAGGATATTGAAGTAGGAATTAGAATGTCCAGGTCAGACTATTCAGTTTACCCAGTATTTTACAAAAGGCTCTGCTGAATGCAGAGCGCTTCATAAAATACAGGTGTATTTTCTAGCACATAAAATGAGATCATCCAATTTAAAAAACCTATATGTGCAGAATAAGAGTGGCATTACTCTGCAGCTTTTATGTAGAAGTGTTGGAGATAACACGTCGCAGTGCCGATTTTCCCTACTTCTATGTATCAGTGCCACCAATATGTATCGGAGTCATGTGTCAGACATAGTAACATAGTAAATGACGGCAGATAAAGATCAGCATGGTCCATCCAGTCTGCCCAGCAATATGGCAAGAGTAGGTGCACCTGTCGCTCTGTGCAGGCCACCCCTCCCCATGTCTTTGTTTAGGGGTGAACCCACCACTCCATGTAGGACACCCGTATTTGTTGAGAAGTTAGATGGTTCAGTTTATTTTGTTTTTGTCCTGTTTCTTTAAAGGGATCCGCTGTGTTTGTCCAATGCGGTTTTGAATTCCGTCACCGTGTTTGCCCCCACCACTTCCATCGGAAGGGCATTCCAAGCATCTACCACCCTGTATCGTCCTGCTAGACCAGTTCATACAAGTGGGTTGTGTTCCCATACCAGCAGATTGGTGGATAGAAAGAACCAATGAAAAGCCCAGGTTTCAATGACATCACTCCCATGCCTCTATCTGCTTCAGCCACCAGAGGTCTCTTTAGTATTTCTTTGTCTCCAGCAGATAGTGGATGGATTTTCCTCTCACTGAAGAAAATCTGAAGAGAGGAAACAATTGATTTAAACACTCATGAATGACCACCTTGAGGGTGACTCTCTCACTTGAGTGCAACGTGAGAGGCTCCAGTAGACTGTGGTCTTTTTGGTAGCCATAGAAGGAGGGAAAATTGGTTCAGCTCCATGTTCTTACACTGATAAGGGCCTGTTGAGCAGCCAGAAAAATGGAACGATTTGGAAGAGTTCAGCTGCCTCACACAGCCTCAGATCCCACTCCCTCCTCCTTCTCTCTTCCTCCCTGCTCTCTCCCGAAGGCTGTCAGAGGAATCTGCTTGCCAGCCACCATAAACAGAGTGCCTGCAAAGCAAAGAAATGATTTCAGGGGAGTAGAGCTGAGCCTGGCACAGATTTCTGCCTGGGACTCTCAGGGGGTGAGTCCCAAGGCCTTGTTGGGGGGCTCCTGATTCCGTTCATCTGGAGCACAATTCGGGGTGGACCACTGGTGACTGTTGGCATGGTGTGGGGGTTTCCTGCCATTTTAGCACACTTTACTAGCGCTTTTTACTATTGTGCACCTGGAGGTCATGTGGTTCTAGTACACATTGTGCCTGAGTGGCTCCAATGCACATTCCTACTCAAGTGCCCATTTTGCATGTTGCTGTACAAGTGCTGTTGATGTGAACCTTATGGCCACCATGGCCTTAGCGCGTGCTGTTATTGCACTTGCCTTAACTCTTTGTGTCTTCTTCCAGAAACGTTGTTTGAACTGTGACAAGCGAGGTATGCCTTCTGGACTCTGCTCTTCTTGCATGGAAGCTTCTGAATTGTCCTTGGAGAGCCTGTTTGCCCCCACTAAGCAGGGGGATGCAGTTGGTCCGGCCTTGATTTTCCAGGACAGGAGGTGGTGGATAGTGCTGCGAGTAAGGACGACCAGCCGGCAGGCGGTTCTGGCAATCATGCAGTGGACTGCTCCCTGTTCTCTAGGGGGTTGGACAGTGGCTACACCTCCTGCTGTTGGGGAATAATTTCCGAGAGAAGAGTAAAGACTGTTAGTGTAGCTGGGTTTAAAATAGATTTGACAAGTTCCTGGAGGATAGGTCCATAAACTATTATTAAAGAGGACCTGGGAAATTCACTGCTTACCACAGGACAAGCATTGTAGAACCTGTGTACCTTTTTGGGAACCTGCTAGGTACTTGTGACTTGGATTGGCCACTGTTCGAAACAAGATACTGGGCTTCATGGATCTTGGTCTGACTCAGGATGGCATTTATTTTTTTTCATTCACACATTTTTATTGAATTTTAAAATAAGTACAAAAAAAGAAAAACTGCCAAATAATAATACAATTTACAATTAGGAGAGTTTCAAAAACATACAGAAAAAATTGGAGGCACCAGGGTTCTGTTCAATCCGGTGAAGCAGGTCTGGATGTTGAAGGAACTATTAGATCTGGGAAGTTGAGTCCTGGACATATGCTTTGAGGGGTATCCATATTTTGAGCATGGAAGATACATCATAAGAGCAAATAGCTAAACATTTCTTATATCTATACACTAGACATACAGAATGCCACCGAAAATGGGATGAAATGAGAGACACATTTTTCCAGTGCAACAGGATCACTTGTAAAGCATTAGCGATTATCAAGTCAAAGAGTAGGAGGTTGGTAAGTGATTAGACATCTGAAGGGACCGATAGAGAACTTTATCTATGGACATTGGGTTAGTAATTTGAAAAATCCTTTCCAATCTCCCCCAAACTTCCTGCCAAATGTTTTTTGCAGCATAGCACCATCATACAACCTATGTCAAAGTATACCCTGGGCAGATTCACAATACCAACAGCGATTGCTAGCTGATAAACCTGCCTGCCATTTCTTTCAAGGTGTCCACATGGTCCAATGGGCAATAAAAATAAGAATTGCACAAGGCTAGTGGATTGGGAAGGTTGATTTACAGCCAACCAGAAATGTTCCCACTGAGAGGGATCCAAGTGAATACCAACATCAAGAACACACACCACCATCAGGCCTGCACGAGCTTTGTGCTTGGCGTTTCAAAGATCATGGTAGATATGGGACATCATGTGTCCCCTTTCCACCACCAAAGTAGTAAAACCTTTAAGGCCAGGTTGATCCCCTAAGTAATACAGGTCTATCTGGGAGCGCAAGATGTAGTGATGTAACTGTTGCCAATAAAGGCCTGCGCTGCAGTAAGATGAAAGTGAGTCTGCAGTCCTCAAGTCACCTCCAACCAGGTCAGGATATCACCTTCCTGTCAATTCACAACTGAGGGTTGCGCCACAAGAAGATCCACCGAGATTTTCCCCAGGGTATCTCTTGCCCTTCATCCAAGGCATGTAGAGCCACCTGTGTGGCATGAATTGGAGCTAATAAGGGAATGGTATCAGTCAATGCTGTATCTATTAACCCATATAGTGGAATGTGATTTATCAGAGCCCGTTCCAGAGGAAGCCACATGAGCTGTCCAAACTGCCTCCTCAAAACATAACCAGAACAGCTGTAGTGGGCTAAATAAGCTAGATGATAAAGATAAAAGTCTGGAAAACTTATGCTCCCCGCAAATTTGGCCACTTTCAACTTCTTACAGGCAATATGTGGTTGCTGATTCCACCACAGATACTTCAGGAGTAACGATTCCACCCACTGATAGAAGGATGTAGGGCAAAGACCAGATATCATACTGGTCAATATCATCCTAATAGCTTCCATCAAGAAACAGCCAGGGGAGACCAATGACTTGTAATGTTCTTGAGGGAGATAATTCTTTCCATATTTAAAAGCTAGGATTGCTCTAGGTCACCACTATATTGGGAGCCCAGGTAGGATATACCGTGCAGCGCCCATTTGAAAGCACAGTCCCTTAGATCAGCTTTGATAGTGATAATGTTGAGGGGTATAACCTCAGATTTATCCCAATTAATTTTGTATCCTGAAAATTGGGAAAATAAATCAATGAGTTTAATTAGGGAAGTAATAGAGGTAACAGGTTGCTGAAGAAACAAAATATCATTGGCACAAGCCACCAGTTTACAAGTATAGATCCCATGTGTGAAACTCTTTATAGTGGGGGATTGACGAATAGCCATTAGCAGGGGTTCTAGGGCCAAATTAAATAAAAGGAGGGATACGAGACATTCTAGCCAAGTTTGGGACATGAACATTTGCTAAAATAACAGAACGCCCCTCCACCATAGCATCAATCAAAAGCCACCGTTCCCCTGGGTCCTCCAGTTTATGCTGGATCTTGCAGGGATTTTCTAAACAGAATAGAGACCCCACCCTTTTTCCTAGTAGCAGGAGCAAAAACATGCTGCCTGATCCAGTCAATTGTGAGTTTAGTGCACTTAGGGGGAGGCAAGTGTTTTTCTTGTAAAAACAAACTGCCACCATGTTCTTTTTTCAGGGTAAGTAAAAATGTTCTTACGTTTCGCTGGTTGATTGAGCCCCTTGACATTAAAGGAAATACGTTTAAGTCCCTGCATTAAATGATAAAGAAAAAGGAAACTCTGCATCAGAGCCCTTGACTCCCATACATCATAAGAACATCATCCAGATTCCACTCCACCAGACATACAACACAGCATATGAAATTCTCTTGTAAAGAAAAAAAAAAAGAAAAGAGGCTTCCGCAACAAGCAGAACCCAAAACCCATCCTCAAAAATCCAACGAGGGGTGAAACCATACTGCTGGGAGCAGTGCAATATCTTAGGCCACAGCAGCATAAAACACCACTTCGTTGTTCACACCCAACAACCCACGTGCAAAAGTCCCCCTCCCTCCTTGATACATCCACACAATCCACTGATACTGTCTCACAGACAGACCAAACTCTACAATCAAACATCCCAAGTCAGTAGGCCACAATTGCCTGCCCAACTGAGGCCCGAGTACCAAATAACAGAAGAGTCCCCATATTAGCATTCACTGAGTCTCGGGTGCAGCCCAAAGAGTCCAACAGTCCCAAGATGCACGCCGAATTGATCATATAGTACCAATCTTATATGACTTACACTGGCTGCCTGTGCAAAGCCATATCAGATTCAAGATATTAATGACCACTTTCAAAATCATCAGAAAAATAACTCTCTAAACTCTTTCCTAATTAATTAAAGTGGACCCCATCAATTGACTAAGAAGAGAACAAATGACCAACACTCTCTCTACCTCATCAGCTTTCCGTAAGTCTAAACCGTGCACCAGCAGCAGAGCATTTGAGTTTATATCCCCAATGCTCTGGAACTCCCTACCACCAAGTTTCTGAAACATTACAGACTTAGCCTCATTCCGCTCCCAACTTAAAACCCATCTCTTCACAGAATATTTTGGCCAAAATGAAACTACAGCTCTCGCTGAGCCAACATAATTCCCCCCCCCCCTTCTCATCATTAGGCTATCCAACCAATCAAACTGGTCAATAAATCACCCATCCCTTAACTCCATCCTGTACTGATGGATATTATTGATCAACAGAACTGTAAATATATATATGTTAAAACTATCTTGAATCATGTACATTCTTGATTGCCTGTTATTGTACCATTTATTGTTACAATGTTTAATGTATCGGTTGTTTTAACTGTAAACCGCTATGATTACTCGATATAGCAGTATGTAAAACACACAAACAAATAAATAAATAAGAGTCTTTGACATCACGGCAGTCTTCAAGACATCTTAAGGCTGTCCAAAACCTCCTAAAGCTTTGCGGGATCAGCGAATAAAGAGGTTGTGCTCCTATAAGTAACCTGCATCTGGGCAGATAAAAAAAAGGCCATATTTTGCCCCTAAGTCCTTAAGGGCAGCCCAAACAGCCAAAAATTGTTTCCACTTGAGGACCGTGGTTCTGGTCAGGTTAGGGACAAACATGATTTTAAGTCCTTGGAGAAGCAGTGACTGCTTAATCTTGGCCGCCCGCAAAATTTGAAGAGCTTGGGGATATCTCAAGAGCTTAGCCACTATTGGGCGGGGGCCATAGGAGGGCCTTACCACCCAAAAGGGAACTCTGTGGGTGCACTCTGACCACAGGCTGGATTGAAACTCAAGGCATAGCAGTTCAGGTATGGCGTGCTCCAAGTAAGCTACCATGTCGGAGCCCTCCGATCCCTTGCAGACATCCAAAAGTCTGGATATTGTTCCGATGGTTTTGGCTGAAGTCGAGCAATGGCTGCTGCATTATCATCAATTTGCAAGCACTGAGTTTCTAGCTTCCATGTGCGTTCCTCTAGCACCTCCACAGGAAGCTGCGATTCCATCAGATGAGAGCCTAGGGACTCCAATTCACATTGTACTGACTTTGTAGTCTCCAGCCAAGATCACATCATCTCTTTTTTGCAGATTTTCTGCCATTACTGCCTCTTTTTCTCTCTAGTTGCCAGTTTCTTTGATGTGATTGGCCCTGCTTTGTGGCGTTTTAACCTTGATGAAAAAGAAGAGGTGCCCTCTGTCTTTTCACCCTTGCTAGCCACCATTCTCAAGGAGGGAAGGATGAATTCACAATAAAGTAAGAGCAAACTAAATCAGCACAATGGTAAACTCAAAGGCACAAAGCCACCAGTGCTTCTAAAATATGTGTCCGCTCTGCTTGGGTTCTATAGTGCCTCCTCCAGTATGGCATTTCTTATGTTCTTATGGACAAGCTGCTCCTGAAGGCAGTGGTGCCTGTTCCCTGGATGATTGGAGAAAGGGCAAGTCTTCTATCTATTCTGTGGTGCCAAAAAAGGACGGATGCTTCCAGCCCATTGTGGACCTCAAGGGTATCAATGAGCACTTGCTCATCCTCTGCTTCCAGATGGACATCTTGCTATCTGTGATTCAAGCTGCACACTGAGGGAAGTTCCTGGCATCTCTGGATTTGGAAGAAGCCTATTTTCATGTCCCATTCTGGGAAGATCAGCAAAGTATCTGTGTTTGGTCATGCTTGGCTCTCAATTTTAGTTTGTTGCCCTCCCATTTGGACTCTCCAGTACCCCATGGACATTCTTCAAGGTCATGGTGGTGGTAACTGTGGTGCTATGGTGCCAAGGGATGTGTGTGCACCCATATCTAGATGACTGGCTTATCTGAACCTGTTCTTTTTCAGAGACATCTTGGGTAGCGACCTGAGAGGTGTCCTTTGTGGAAAGTCTCAACTAGGTGATCAATTGGGGTAAGAGCCATTTGTTGCCTTCCCAGTTTCTGGAGTTCCTGAGAGCACATTTTGATACTCGGGTGGACAGAGTCTTCCTGCCAGAGGAAAAAGTCAAAAGGCTATTGGATTGCCTGGTGCTGTTCTGTTTGCAGCAGACTCCCATAGTCCGGGATTATCATCAACTCCTCGGATTGATGGCTGTGACAATCAAGAAGGTACAGTGGATGCTTGCTCATATGCAGCTGCTCCAACGGTCCTTGCTGACTCAGTGGTCCCCAAGTTCTCAGGAGTTTGAGCTCAGGCTCCCGTTCCCGATGATGGTGAAGGTCAGCCTGTGGTGGTGGCAGTAGCCTTGTCTTCTGAAGTAGGGTGTGCTGCTGGAGGATTTCTCATGGATCCTTCTGATGCCAGATGCCAGTCTCTCAGCCTGGGGAGTCCATTGCCATGACCGGATGGCCCAGAGCCATTGGAATCACAGGGAAGCAGTGTGGTCATCACGCACCTCAAGATAAAAGCCATCAGGTTGACTCTTCTGCATTTCTGGCCCCTAGTTCAAGTGTTTTCAGATAACGCCACTGCAGTGGCTTATGCCATTCAGAAAGACAGCATGAGGAGTGCTGGGTAGCCTTGGAGATGGCTGTTCTGTTGCCTGGGTATAGAAGAACCTCCTAGCTTTGTATGCTCAGCACATTGTTGGGGTGGACAGTCTGGCAATGGACTTTCTCAGCCAGCACCCTCTGGATCCAGGAGAGTGGAAGTTGTGTCAGGAGGCATTTCAGTTGATTCTGTGCTGCTGGGGGTTGCCCCTAGATGGTTCTGATGGCAACCCACTCCATTTCCACTTCTTCAGCCATCACATGGAGATGGCGTCCATGGGCATCGACGCCCTGGCTCAACCCTGGCCAAGTCAGTGCCTGCTGTATCTGTTTTCTCTGTTGCTCTTGGTGGGGCATGTGATACAGTGTATGGAGTGCCACCTGAGAATGATTATTCTGCTGGTACAAGATTGGGTGAGGAGAGTGTATGGTTCAGAGATCTGATGCAGCTCCTGCAAATGCTACCTCTTCATTTACTTCTGTCTCTGGGCCTATTACATCATGGTCCGATTTGTCCTGGAAGACCCAGTTCCCTTCTCACTTATAGCTCGGCTCTTGAGAGAAGACAGCCAACACATAAGGGCTGCTCTCTGGCAGTGGTTTCCTCTTCTTAGAGCTGAGAGGTCTACTAACATGGCACACATGCGGGTTTGGTGCCTCTTTGGGTGATAATCTTGCGCACAGTAGTTGGCTCCTGAAGCGGCCAAGCAGCCATCCCTCTTGGTCTATCTGCAGGATGGTCTGAAGAAGGGCTTTTCTCTTAGATCCCTAAAGCTTGAGGTGGCATCTTTGGCCTGTTTCAGAGGTCTGGTGGCTGGTAAGTCTCTAGCCTTACACCTGGATGTTTTGTGCTTTCTTAGCAGGTTCAGCATCTGCGTTCTCCCCTCTGGTCTGGGTAGCTTCCTGGGATCTGTGTTTGGTACTCAAGGCCCTAATGTTGGAGCGTGTTACTATGAAGAATTTGAAGATGGTGATCTTGGTTGGAATTTGTTTTGCAAGGAGGATTTCTGAAACGCTCTCTTACCAAGAACCTTCTTTCTTTCTTTCTTTAACATGCTCTTATATACTGCTCCTTCCAGAGATCAAGGGCGGTTTACATTGAAGTCAAAAAGAAAACTTTACAATGAACTTGCAAACCTATGTACAAAGTACTATCTTACAACTAAGTGGATACAATGTTAAGGTAACTATATACAGTATTGCAGCATGATACAAAGTTATGGAAATCATATACAGTTTTGCAGTGGAAGTGGATTCAGGTCCATCATTGCTTCTGTGGTCACATGTATAATGGGCAGGAATAGTAGGGAGTTTTTATTCAGATTGATCTTGGGGTGTATCATGGGAGTTCCTAAGCCTAAGGTAAATTCTTACTTTCTGGTGAACCCGGTGGTTTGCCTGGTTTCCTTCTCTAAGGAGCAGTGTTGGGGAAGGGATAAGGTTCTGCACCTTGTAGATGTCTGGAGGGTGCTTTGCCGGTACTGGGAGGTTACAAGTTATTTTCGTAAGTCAGATCATCTTTTGGTGCTGTTTGCTGGCCTACGCAAAGGTGACACAATGGCTAAGTCTACATTGGGGTGCTGGATTAAGGAAACTATTGCCTCTGCATATCTGCTGAGGAACCAGCTGGTTCTGGAGGTTTTTCCCACCCATTCTACCTGAGCACAAGCATTCTCATGAGCGGAGCAGAGTTTGGTAGCCCCTGCTGAGATTTGTTGGGTGGCAACATGGGCATCACTTTCCACTTTTATCAAGCACTACTGCTTGGATGTCCACGCACAGGTGGACACGGCCTTTGGCCCTAAGGTTTTGCAAGCTGTTGTGTCATCTTCTTGCTCAGTGGAGTTGTAGCTTTGGTACATCCCACTTGTCTGGACTGGTTTAGTAGGATGATATGGAAGGTAATATTTTACTTTACAGTCTGGCAATGGACTTTCTCAGCCAGCACCCTCTGGATCCAGGAGACCTGCTATTGGTAATCTGTGAACTTTCATTAAAATCATCTGTAATACCTGAAGATTGGAGGGTCGCCAACGTAACACCAATTTTTAAAAAAGGTTCCAGGGGTGACCCGGGAAATTACAGACCGGTGAGCCTGACGTCAGTACCAGGGAAAATGGTAGAAACCATCATAAAGAACAAAATTACACAACATGTAGATAGTCATGGCCTAATGGGAGACAGCCAACATGGCTTTAGACAAGGAAGATCTTGTCTTACTAATCTGATATGTTTCTTTGAAGGTGTGCATAAACAGGTAGACAAAGGTGAGTCGGTTGATATAGTGTATCTTGACTTCCAGAAAGCTTTTGACAAGGTCCCCCATCAGAGACTTTTGGCAAAGCTAAAAAGTCATGGGATAGGAGGCAGTGTACTATTGTGGATCGGGAACTGGTTAAAAGATAGAAAACAGAGGGTAGGGCTAAATGGCCAATATTCCCAATGGAAAAAGGTGAATAGTGGAGTACCCCAGGGATCTGTACTGGGTCCGCTACTTTTTGACATATTCATAAATGACCTGGAAAAGGGAATAACTAGTGAGGTTATCAAATCTGCAGATGACCCAAAACTGTTTAAAGTTGTTAAAACCCAAGAGGATTGTGGAAAACTGCAGGAGGATCTGGATAAATTGGAAGACTGGGCATCCAAATGGCAGATGAAATTTAATGTGGACAAATGCAAAGTTATGCACCTATGAAAGAACAACCCACACTATAGTTACACGATGCAAGGCTCCACATTAGAAACCACCACCCAGGAAAAGGACTTAGGAGTCATCGTGGATAACATGTTAAAACCCTCCGCCCAGTGTGCAGCGGCGGCCAAGAAAGCAAATAGAATGCTAGGTATCATAAAGAAAGGGATGGAGAATAAAACAAAGGATATTATAATGCCTCTGTATCGCTCCATGGTACGACCGCACCTTGAATATTGTGTGCAATTCTGGTCGCCGTATCTTAAAAAGGACATAGCGTTATTAGAAAAAGTACAGAGAAGAGCCACCAAATTGGTGAAGGGGATGGAAGGCTACTCCTATGAAGAGAGGCTAAAAAGGTTAGGGCTCTTTAGCCTGGAAAAGAGACGGCTGAGGGGAGATATGATAGAGGTCTATAAATTAATGAATGGAGTGGAACGGATAAACGTGGATCAATTGTTTACGCTATCAGAATATAGAAAGACTAGGGGACATGTAATGAAGCTACAGGGTAAACTATTTAAGACAAATAAGAGAAAATATTTTTTCACTCAACGTGTAATCAAACTCTGGAATCTGTTACCGGAGGATGTAGTAAGGGCTGTTAGTATAGCTGGGTTTAAAAAAGGTTTGGACAAGTTCCTGGAGGAAAGGTCCATAAACCACTATTAAAAAGGGACCCAGGATATCAATGCTTGACCCAGTACAACCATTATGGAACCTGTGTCTTTTGGGGATATTGCTAGGTACGTAGGACCTAGATTGGCCACTGTTGGAAACAGGATACTGGGCTTGATGGACCTCGGTCTGACCCAGTATGGCATGTCTTATGTTCTTACTTACCAGATAATGTCCTTTCCTTGAGTCCTACTAGACCAGTCCAGGCCCTGCCCCTAGAACTGCATTTGCTCTGTTATTCTGCTGTGGTACCGCTGAATCCACTATGATTTCTATACTTGGCTCTGCAGGTTCATCTTCTACTAACAACCTTCTGTTCCTGCTTTCCTGTACGTAGTTCCCTACTGTTGATTACTTACTGTTACCCACATTGAGATTCTGTGAGACTTGCCATGTTCTCCCATATGCTTTGGGTCAGATACTGAAGAGACCTCTAGTGGCTGAGGTGGATAGAGTCATGGAAAGATGTCATTGAAACCTGGGTTTTTCATTGGTTCTTTGTCTCCATCATCTGATAGGGGAGCACAACCCACTTGTCTGGAGTGGTCTAGCAGGACTCAATGAAAGGACATTATCTGGTAAGTAAAATGTCATCTTGCAGTTAGTTAAGGTTTATACGAAGTACAAGGGGTGTTAAGCATGGTTGCCACCTCGATCACTTATTTTATGCCCTGGCCAAAATGAGCACTTTTGCAAAAAGTTAGGCATTCCTTGGAGGAGATGCAAAAGCTGATGGTGAGAAAATTTTCAAAATATATATTTATTTCCATTGTAAAATGGAAAATACTTGTACAATTTTTTGGCCTGCCCACACCACACATGACACCTTCCTTTTGAATCTAGGCATCCCAGGCCATCTATACATGTAGCCTTGCATGGCATCTATTCACTCTTACAAAGCCCAGGGAAGACTATGAAAAAATCTCAAAAATGCTTCTAGCTAGCAATTTAAACTGTCTGGAACGTTGTTAAGAAATGGAAGTTACGAGGAATTGTTGAAGTCAAGGCAAGATTTGGAAGACCAAGATACAACTGGTCAGATATGAGAAACCAAACCTGTAAATCATTGCAAATGACTTGTAGAAAAGTTAGCCAAAATTAGAATAGTTGACCATAGGTCTACAGCAGTGTTTATACAACAGTGACTTGCATGGGAGAGTTGTCAAAAGAAAGCATTTCTTTTAATGACGTGATTACAAAAAAATCATCTTTTAAAAAAAGCTTTGATAAGCCTGAAACCATTTGGAACAAATTGATTTGGATTGATGAAACAAAAATGGAACTGTCTGGTAGCAACCATCAAAGATGCATTTGGATAAAAAAGGATGAAGCATCTGAAGAAAAATTGCCAACCGTTAAGCACCGGGGCGGATCTATTATGCTTTGGGGTTATGTGACAGCCAGTAGCACAGGAAATATTGTGTGGGTGGAAGGAAAATGGATTCAACTAAATATCAACATATCCTAGAAGCTAATATCCCACAGTCAGTGAAAAAATTGAAGATGAAAAGAGGTTGGATATTTCAGCAAGACAACAATCTGATGCATACCTCAAAATCATTAAGTACATATAGGAAAAGAGATGACGGTTCTGCAAAGGTCTTCACAGTGCCTGACTTGAAAATGTATAGGGAGATCTCAAATGTTTAATGCATGCAAGGAGACTTAAGAATATTTCGGTTCTAGAAGAGTTCTGCAAGAAAGAATGAATAAGAATTACAAAGGCAAAAACAGAAAGACTCATAGCTGGCCACCATAAATTGTTGGAAGATGTTATTTCTGCCAAAGGAGGTGTTAGAAAGTACTGACCGAAAAGGTATCCAGATGTTTGCATCTGTCATATTCACAGTTTTATTATTTTGAATCTGTAAACAATTGCAATTAAATAGTAATTATGTATTAAAATGTGCAGAAAAAGATCAATTGTAGCCCCTTTCTTGGTGAGGTGAGCGTTTGCCCCAGAAGGAATTCTGGTGGGTTGTCGAAATTAAGGGATTCTGGTAGATGAGGGTAGCCATATATCCCAAGGCCCTTATTGGTTGGCCACAGGAAGAAACTCTAAAAGGAATCTCAGTCCGCACCAGGAATGTATTTCTTAAAACACCTTTATTAGATGAAATTCCCCAAATCAAGTATTATAAAGTAGCAAAAGGAAAAAAAGACAGAAATAACAAGATAATGTAGAGTCTCAATTCTTTTCTGTCTCACTTATTTGGATCCAGACAGATTTCTTCTCTGTGCTCTGCTTCAGTCTTCTTCAGTAGTCCTGGGTGGATGCTTCTTCTGCTTTCTCAGAGTCTGGACTGGATGCCCTGAGTTCCTCATGATCACTTGCAAGACACCCTCATAGAAAACACTTCTCAAAATTCACACATCCTTCCTTCAGAAAAACATTTTTAGGGCTTGTGCTCTTTTACCTTCAATAATAGAAAGTCCACATTACAGTTCCAAAAAGGCCTCCTTTAGGGAGAAACACAATAGAGAAAATGACTTCTCCTCTCCAAATGATAAAATTACCAAAACGCTCTTAAAACATTTTTCATACACATTCATCCCTGGTTGTTAGGGAAGTAAGTTTTGTTTTCCCACAGTCAAATTGGACTTCCCAGGATTCAAGATGGGGTGCACCATATTGGTCTCAATCATCACATGAGGGATACTCAAAAATTACATTGATTCTTTTCTCCAGACCTTGCTTTACAGTAGGTCTGTACCTCTATACATCTCTTTTTCATTAGGCCGTCCAGCCTAGGGCATTTTTCCTTCCTGTATAAGGCATAGACATTCATGAAGACTGTCTGTTCCCTACAGCTTTTGCATTGCCCCTCTGAGCTTCCTAAGCACTTCCACAGTGTTCCAAAAACTCTCAGCACCAATACATAGGGCCTTAAAAGTTCCCATCTAAATCCTAACCCTGCCCAGTGATAACTTGCATTTCATAAAAACAGCGAGGTGATTTACAGCCTAAAAGAAAAGGGAACACCTAAAGAACACAACACAACAAACAAAACTGGACAAGAAGAGTACCCTGTGATTAACACTAAAACAAATCAAAAACTACCCTACACTTTGTAAAAAGACATGTGGAGCCCGATTCTAGTAGAGGCATGTCCAGGCCACTTGGACGGCCCTGAACAGGACAGGCCCGTTAGGACCCGATTCTGCACTACAGCAGCCAGAGGTTCTCGCTGGTGCAGGATTAGGACTTGGGAGATGGCCCGGCATGCCCCTGCATCACCACAGAGATGTCCTTCCCACAGCACAACCTACCCGCTGCCTTGGAGCCCACATTTTCCCACTGCCCCACCCCAACGGGAGCAACTGGGGCCCAGATTGCACAGTGAGGAGCCACCCTGCTCATGTCTGACTCAAGGCTGGCCTCCTGGAGTCTGGATTGGGTGGTGGGGACATCCCTGCACCCAGCCCCGGCCCTGGCCCTGGGGGTGACTCCCTTGCCCCGATTCGGCAAATTGTGCTGCTTATACCATGTTTGAGGTGGTATAAGCAGCACATCCCATCAGGCCCGGCAGCACGCACAGGGCCGTTTCCTGAATAGGTCCTGTACGTGCTGCCCTGCTGGCCCTCCCCTGCTCCGTCCAGATCCCGCTTCCTCCCTCCCCCCGCCCGCCAGATCTCCTCATCCTAAAGCACAGGATGTTTAGGGAGAGCCGGTGGGGGAATAGGATCTAGGTGGATTGTGGGCTGCACATCTCAGCGGGACGTGCAGTCCTGCAACCTGTGTTCAAAAATGAGAGCCATAGGTGCTTATGTGTCTTTATAAAGTATTACCATAAGTAGCAGAAATCGTGCCTTGAAAGCAGGTGCAGCCATTTACATCTGCTGTTCAAGAGATGTAATTGAGTGTAGATTATTAAAGTACATACATAGAATTAACATATATTATAATCTAGGGACATACTTGAGAACTCTACTCGTGCTTTTCCCAGAGCATGCCCCTAGCTATGCATACCAGCAATGTATGCACCATCATGCCAAAGTGCTTACTTTAAATCAGTCAGAATCTTATAACAAGTCTTTTATGCATGTACATTGCTGAAAATGTGCTTAAAATCCCTCGCCCCCTCATACTGATATTAGGATCAGACTCAAGCATCTTCTTCACTCAAAATATGGGAGGACACATTTTAGAGCCCCTCTACATGTGTTTACTTTGAAGCATATAGAGGTTTTGTTAGTTTCTGTTCACTTAGGGTTTCATTGAAATACACAGTTGACTATGGGTGCCTAAACCTTTGCACACACCTGTCCATATTTCATCCCTTCTCTGAGTCTTACGTTCCCACTTTTGCACTTATGCTGTCACTTGCATATCTAAAGAAGATCGTACCCTCTTTTTTTTTTACTGTATTAGCTATTTTTAATTGCATATATGCCTTTGCTGTCCTAACTGCTTTCTCAGCTTCTCTTATCTTTTCCAGATATTGTTACCTGGCTTCCTTGCTCTGTAGTTTCTTGCAGGTTACAGATGCTAACCTTTTTTCCCTTGCCTTCTTCTTCCTGTAATTTAAAGAAATGTCTTTCTTATGGAGAAGACCCAAAAATAAAAAATAAATGGAACTGCAACTCACTTGTGTTTCAACATAAAGCAGATCTGTGTTCAGGGAATAAGAAAATACACTTTGCTTAATTCTTCTTTTGGCTTGAGCTGAGATATAGCTGAGGAATCGCAGTGCCCTAATGCTGAGATGAGGTGGATTTGCACTACAAAAGAAAAATGGTTTTAGTGGACTTGGGGGAAAAAGTGGGCCACATTTCTGATCTGTGAAATCTGCATTACAGTTTAGTAATGATGCCTTGGTGTTGACTCCTTGTCACTCACAGTTTACCTGAATGCTTTGGTGCCTGAATAAAAATTTGTGCCTTTTGCACAGTCTGTTAGGATAAGTTATTATCTCTGGCTAGTTCCCCTTATCCTATATTTTAACATTGTCTTATAATGTTATGGTTTTATTTTGATTTGTGGGTATTTGTGGAATATGTTGTATAATAAGGATGTTAATACAGCTACTGCCTTCTTGTATCACTAAATGTCTTTTTCTTCCTAAAATTATTAAGTGAACTTATGAGGAGGGATTTGTTTGAGGGAGGGGAATTGGTTTGGAAAAGGTATGCGGTGAGTAAATTAATGGAACACTGCTAAAGCAGAGGGTGATGTGGTTTCTGGAATCCGAGGAATTCCAGGATCCAAGACAGCATGGCTTTACTAGTGGTAGGCCTTGTCAGATGAATCCAAATTGATTTCTTTGACTAAGTGACTAGAAAATTGGATTGGGGAGAGCCGTTGACAGCGTTCCACATTGGCAATTTTAGTGTTCTTGGAATGGGCCTTATAGTGACTGACTGAGTAGAAACTGCTTGAGTGGGAGGCGAGAGAGGGTAGTACTGGTGGTGTGCCGCAGGGATTGGTCTTTGGTCCTTTTCTTTAAATCTTTTTTTCAAGCAATATTACAGAATATTTCAAGCAATATGTCAGAAAAGGTTTGCTTCTGCAACAGGATAGACACCAGCCATAATGCACTTTAGTGACTATCCCTCTGTATCAGAACAGTTGTGTTTATAGCTTGTTCATTACATTCATCTCAACAGGATATACTGTATTTGTCCCTTTTGTATCAGCAACCAGGTTGGCAGCTACGAGGAAGGCAACGTTTATTTACTTCATTCCAGTAGTGTAGAAAGGGTTATTGCTAGACTTAAAAAAAAATTTAAAAATCTGTTTACACAAGTATTTCCAGTTTAAGAATAGGAGATGCAAATATGATTTTTAGCAGTTTGTATTGCCTTTATTATCACTAATTATAGTGTATTTATTTATAAATGTTACAGTTGTTAAGGATAAATGTTTACTGATATGTAAACTACTTTGGAGTATGTAATGGAGGTATATTAAATTTAAGTAATAAGTTTTATAGAGAGTTTTCAGAGAAAAACCCAGGGTTGATGATTACATCTTATGTACTCATGCTAAAAGCCCTTATGGACATTTGTACCTTCTATTTGTGTAAACAACCAGTTGAGGCTAAAACTGCATGTTTACATTTGAAAATTAAAGGTACATGGACTATTTTACTCCTCTGATTTTTCAGCCAGGGCAATCTTATCAAGTAGATGATTTTGAAAATTGTCATCAAGAGCGGCAGTTATGAATTGTATGTCGTATTTTCAATGTGGAAATTTATTACCATGTATGCTAAAATGTGTAAGGTCTGTTTTATTCTCCCATCTAAACAGCCCCCTTAGAAATGTCCTTTCGTACTATGGTTAAAAGTATGACTGATGTGAAAGTCTGTATATACTTTTTGTGGGCCAATATTCAAAGTCTTATCTGGATTGCTAGTGGGAGGATAGTGCCGTTGAATATCTTCACAGACCGCTCAGACACTATCCAGTTAATGAAGGGCCTGTCAGTGGGCGGAAGCATTTGGCACAGTCACTATCCAGTTAAGTGCTGACCTTATCCAGATATCAGCGATTTTTAGCAGGTATTTATCTAGACAGCTTGGGCTGCATATACAAAGTGCTATATGGTAGTCTTGGCTGAAAATCATCACAATACAGATAAGGTTGACACATATCCAGATAGCAACTACCGATATTCTGTGTAACTAACATCTGAATACTGATTGCCATGGTATTTAAATATCTGCCTGTTTGAAAACTTTGCCCTTAGCTGCTAAGAGGGGGACAGTTTTCAGCCAAGCCATTCTCTTTAACTAAATACTGAATAAATGGCTTTGAACATTGCCCTCCACCTGTAAGAATAAATTTCACTGTCTAAAATGGGTTGATGTAACTGGTATGCTATTAAAAAGCATGTCCTTGGTGTGCCCTTTCGTACCTGAACAGGTTCATTGCAAATGCTCAGTGAATTTATTTTATCCTTGTGGCAATCAAAAGAAAGAATCATACAAATCCTCTTTTTTTTTTTTTACCTTTTATGTGACTTGATTTTCAAGGTGATAGAGAATTTACTTTTAAAAAATCACTAAATTCTTCATTGTGCTTTAAAATATGCATGAGCCTTGTTTACTAAAGGATTTTCGGCCCATGGTGTTTCACTTCAAATATAAAGGAAATACAATTAGATGGAAGTTTGTTTTTGTATCAGACCTCACTTATTTCTCCCTCCTCTTCTAGTTTAGTTTATCTACATTTAATAGACCTTTTAGATATTTTGGATTTCATCTTGAACATTAAGAGACTTTTTTTTTCCTTTTAACCCTGGAAAACAAAGGCAAATGGTTATTTGAGAATGATTTTCCCCAATGTTGCTTAATGGAACAATATCGTTTTTCAGCCATCAGCTGCAGCCATTCTAAATGTTCAGGTTAACAAAATTACCTCTCTCTTTCTTTCTTTCTATAACTGATACTGTAGGAGGATATAATTAAGAACATTTTTTTGTTATGTTACTTTCATGGTTTATTGCAGTGATTGGAGCATATCCCTGAGTCTATATTGAATGGAAACTTATCCTAGCACTTCTCTTCTTCTACACAGTGCCTTAAGCATATTTTTCTTATGAAGAATGTTCAGTAAGAGTGGTGAAGGGATTTTACCAAGCATTTCTCTCCTCCTGCTGTGAGCCTTCACTGGTACTACTTGGGGATTTTTCCCATATTTATATAAGCTTGATGTCAATGCAGGTCAAAAATGGTAGAAACCATTATAAAGAATAGAATTACTGACTACATTTAATTTTGGTGAAGAAAGGTTTCCCTTGACGATCTGCTACATTTTTTTGAATGCATGAATAAACATGAAGATAAAAGAGAGCCAGTTGATTTGGAGCCCGATTCCCTAAGGGGCACGTCTGGGCTGTCTGGACAGCTCTGAGCAGGATTGGCCCATTTGGACCTGATTCTGCACTGTGGGAATAAGATGTTCCCGCAGGTGCAGGATTGGGCCCTGAGACAGCCCAGCGTGCCACAGCATACCCGTGGGGATGTCCTCCTCGCAGGCCCCCCTGACTCCCGCAGCGCCGACCCTCTACTTCCCCGTCACCCAACCCAAGTCTGGGCAACTGGGGCCAGGATTGAGCAGCAGGGACCTACCTGGCCCCAGCCCCAGCCTCGGGGGGTTCTGGCCTGATCGCTTGGTCAAAGCTGCTTATTCTACCTTTTGAGGTGGAATAAGCAGCACGTTCCCCCTGACCCTGTAGGACGTTCAAGAGTGTGACCTGAATTGGCCCTGTACTTCCTGCCATCTCAGCCTGCCCCCACTCTGCCCACATTCTGCCTCCTCTTGCCTCCCACCAGCTCTCCCTGTATTGCTGTTTTGGCCATGCAGGGAGAGTCGGAGGGGGAATACGGGCAGGGAGGCTTGCGGGGCTGCATGGCTTACTGGGACGTACAGCCCCTCAACTTGCCTCTCAGAACTGGGCCCATAGTGTATTTGGATTTTCAAAAGGCATTTGACAAAGTCTCTCTTGAGTGATTCTTGAGGAAATTAAAAATTTATGGGATAAGTTGCAATGTCCTGTTGTGGCTTGGGAGCTGGTTAAAAGATAAAAAAAGCAGAGAATAGTTTAGAGAATGGTTAATTCACTCAATGGAGAAAGGTAAATAGAGTGCCCCAAGGATTTGTTCTGGGCATACTTATTTTTAACATATTTATAAACGGCCTACAAATGGGAACAATAAGTAAGGTGATCAAACTTGCAGATGACACAACATTTTTGTAAGTTGTTAAATCACAAGAGGATTGTGAGAAGTCACAAGAGGATCTTGAGAAACTGGGAGACTGGTCGTCCAAATGATAGATGAAATTTAATGTGGAGAAGTGCAAAGTTATGCATTTAGGTGCGAACAGCTCAAATTATAACCACAGAGTGAAAGGTTCCACATTAGGCATCGCCACCCAGGAAAAGGATCTAGTTGTCATCGTGGATAATATATTGAAATCCTTTGCTCAGTGTACAGCCCAAGAAAACAATAACCGGGGAGCTGCAGCGAGCGCTTCCCCTGCCTCGTACCCCACATTTTACCCCCATAAATAAAACTTCACATCACACATGACTTGGTATAACAACAGGTCGCAGCTTTATTGCTCCATAACATCTTAACATGGTAAACTTGAATTACACCCCATACCCAATCCCCCGAGCGGAGCGTTACCTCCCGCCATATAAGTAGCAAGGTGACAACGCTACCGCCCTTGCGCCGGTCAACCCACCGGGCAAGTTATTACCACCCCTGCCCGACTTCGCCATGTCACTAGCAAAAATCTGCTAGGGGTTCTCCGGGCCGCGGGCACCCTGCCCCGCCCACAAGTAGCTATGGCTCCGGACCCCGGAAACCTCCGGGATCCCGCCAGCTATCTCCCCCCACTCCAGCTGCAACACCCCCAAAACCCTCACGCATCCGCCTTAACAAAAACCAAAGGGTGGGAGGGCGGGACACCCGCCAGATGCCCTCCCTCACGCCATGTGCTCAGCGGTGTCCTTGCTGCTGCTGCACATGGCCTGACTCGCTCTGGGATTGGTTCCCGCCTCGCGCATGCCCGAGGCCGAACCAATCCCTTCAAAAATTGCGCCTTGCATCCCGACGCGCCTTGCATCCCGACGCACCCGCGCCTCTCCCCCCCCCCCACATCGGCTTCCCCCCTCCAACCGCCTTCTAGCGGTCTTACTACCAGGCCCGCGCCGCGGCTCGCCCCCGGTTATTTTCGGGCTCCGGGACGTTGCCCCTTGCCCTTCCTTTATAGAATGCTGGGAATTATAAGGAAAGAAATTGAATAAAACAGAGAATATCATAGTATCTCTATCGCTTTGTGGTGCGACTACAGCTCGAGTATTGTGTGCAGTTCTGGTTACCATATCTAAAAACAGATATAGTGGAATCCAAAAAGGTACAGAGAGAGGTGACCAGAATGACAAAGGAGATGGAATGATACCCCTATGAAGAGAGGCTAAAGAGGTTAGAGCTCTTCAGTTTGGCAAAGAGAAGGCTGAGGGGAGGTATGATAGAGTAAAGTGGAATGGGTAAATACAAATCAGTTGTTTCTGAAACAGTAAAGTACAAAGACTAGAGGACAAACAATAAAGCTACTAAGTAGTACATTTAAAACAAATCAGAGAAAATAGTTGTTTACTCAATGCATAATTAAACTGTAGAATTCATTGCTGAAGAATACAAACAGAGAAACCTAGAAACATGATAGGCCATCTGCTCTTTTTCTGTCATCATATTTCTATGTTTCTATAAAGGTAATAAGGGGACTGTTGTAGTTGTTGATATGGAAGGACAGACTAGATAGGCCATGTGGTCTTTTTCTGTCATCATATTTCAATGTTTGTGTGTTTCTGTGTTTCTATCTAGTCTGCCCTGTTCAATGTAATTCCAGTTTGTTCAATGTAAACCGCACTAATGCAGAATAGCACGGTATATAAGAGAATATAAATAAATAAATAAAAATATAAATATCAACTACAATAGTCCTCTTTTTACCTTTAGAGATTCTCTATGTTTGTCCCATGCTTTTTTAAATTCAGATATCGTCTTCGTGTCCCCCACCTCTACTAGGAGACTATTTCATGCATCTTCCACTCTTTCTGTAAATAAATATTTCTGCATACCACTCCTGAGTCTATCCCCTATCACTCTCATTCTATGTCCCTTTGTAGCAGAGCTTGCCTTCAATTGAAGGAGACCTTCCTGTGCATTTATGCCATGGAGGTATTTAAATATCTCTGTCATATCGCCCCTATCCCGCCTTTCCTCTAAAGTATACATATTAAGATATTTAAGTCTGTCCTCATAGCCTTCATAACAAAGACCATTAACCATTTTAGTAGCCATCCTCTGCGCTGACTCCATCCTGCTTATATCTTTTTGAAGGTATGACCTCCAATATTGCACACAATACTCCAAACGAGGTTGCACCAGAGACTTATACAGAGGCATTATCACCTTTCTTATGTTGGCCATTCCTCTCCCTATCCACCAAGCATCCTTCTGGTTTTCGCAGTCATCTTTTCTACCTGTTTAGCTACTTAAAGACTGTTAGACAGAATTATTGCCAGGTCCCGCTCCTCTTTTGTGGACAGAAATACCTCACCCCCTACACTGTACCACTCCTTTGGATTTTTGCAGCCCAAATTCATGATCCTGCATTTTTTTAGCATTAAATTTTCAGCTGCCAAATTCTAGACCATTCTTCAAGCTTTGCTAGATCCCTCCTCATGTTATCTATTCCTTCCTGGGTGTTAAATCTATTGCAGATTTTGATATCATCCGCAAACAAGCAAACCTTACCCGACAGCCCTTCTGCAATATCACTAACAAAGATGTTAAAAAGAATTGGACCAAGGACAGATCCCTGTGGCACACCACTGGTAACCACCTCCTCCTCAGAGTGAGCTCCATTTACTGTACCTTTTGTCGCCTTCCACAGCCAATTTCTAACCCAATCGGTAACTTTAGGGTCCATCCCTAAAGTGCTCAGTTTGCTTATAAGTCGCCTGTGTAGAACGATGTCAAAAGCTATCTCCAGGAACAAGCAGGGATGAGTCTTCACATATGGGTACGACGGTACCGATGGAGCCTGCGCGGGAACGCTCCCCAGCGTCCATTCAGAAAGCTTTTGGGAGCATCCCTCAGCGCCTGCGTGCTGCCTTCCCGCCTTTCCAACTGTCCCTCCTCAGTTTTTGTTTTTCCGCGGAGCCGGCCGGACGTCTTCCTGTCACCGCAGAACATTTTTTTTTTAAAATCTTTTACTTTTTGTTTTCTTGTGGTCGCGGCTGTTTCCCCGACTCCACCGGTACTGCCGGTGGTTTTTTCTTTTCTTTTTCCTAAAACTCAGGGAGTTTTTTTTCCCTCTGTTTCTGTCTTGAATTTTTGGGCCTGTAAGACCTCTCCATTGTGGAGCCTTCTTCTCCTAAGAAGTGCCTTAACTGTGGAAATACAGTTTTCTTTTTAGACTCCAATAACTGGTGTCTAACCTGTTTGGGTCCTGACCCCTTTCCCCCAGAGCCACCAGGCTACAATTTTATGAGAAGAAATTCTCCTTTTCGAATTTCCCATGATACAGTTTTCCCTTCCAGTGTAAGGGCACCGACCATTTTTCTCTACAGGATCAGGTAACCCACAAACAGTCTGTTAAGACTAGCCAATCCTTGGGTGGTAGGTCTCATGCCAAGCATGATGACGGCTCCGGCCTTGCCCTCAAGACCTCATTGGCTTCAAAACCCCGGCGGGAGTGTTCGGTCTCCAAAGCCTTTCAGGGGTTTCAGGTTGTTCCTGGGGCTCACCCCTCACAGAACATACCTGAGCCATGCTCAGGGGTGGCATCCGCTTCGAGCGGTACCTATACCCCGGCATCGGCACTGGTGTTGAGCAATCCACTCCTCACCAGGGATCGTCATCTGGTGTACTCGGTGCCTTCGGGACCGATCGATACCCAGATTGACTTTCCAGTATCGGCAGCTCCATCGATACGACCCCTGACGTCGGTACCATCTAGACATGCATCGATAGATTCGCTTCCTTCGATGCCGAGTCTAGAATCGATATCTAGTCTGGAAGACTGGGTACCGACACGTCTCGGAACCGCCACGCACCGATTCCGGATGCGCGGTACCGAGGATATTCACCGAGACTTTCGAGTTACCTCGGTACCGTTTGAGCAGCCTCCGATGACTGTATCGATGTCGGTATCGCCTTCGATTCCAGCTCAGCTACCGGTATCGGTGTCGATGCTGGTACCTGCAGTAACATCGGGACCAGCTCCATCCATGCTTTTTTCACAAGGATCGCTCCTTTCTATACCTAGTTTGGAGTCGATACCTAGCATGGACGATACAGTACTGACTGTCTCAGGTCATACCCGCCAGTCCCAGTATCCATTCATTAGAGATCCTGTTTTGCATCGGACAAGTACATCCTCTGGTGCCCAGGCTAGTTCTTCGAGTTTAGCCTGTCCAGGGATTGTTCCCATTGGAGATCCTTCTTTTCAGAAATTTCTCCTTGACATGGCAACATTCCTGGCTATTCCTATCCCTGGCTATGATCCTATACAAGGCTTTTCTGGGGAAAAGGAAAATATAATGCTTCCTTTTTCTTTACAGGATCTTCTTCTGAAAATATGGGAAACACCTTTAAGGGCTTCCACACCTTCTACAGCAACTGCTCTTCTGTATCAGGTGCCCCCCTCTCCAGGGTTTCAAAAGACTCAACTTCCCCATCATTCCATTGTAGTGGAATCAGCAATGAGGAAGGTAAAAAGCAAGAAGAAGCATTCTTCTTTCCCGCCAGGTCGTGCATCTAGAACACTGGATGCCTTTGGACGTCAATCCTTCCAAACATCTATGCTGGCAACAAGGATTCTCTCATATATTTTTTATATGAGTCTATCCCTTCAGGAGGTCACAGAGAAGTTATCTCTTTTGACTCCTTTTCTTTCAGAGCCCAAGGCTGCAGACTATTCCTTGCTTCTTAGTCATAGCCAGAATATCTCTAGGTTTCTTTCTCGTGCTTCCCTAGACTCCTTTGAGTCTGTTAACAGAACCTCTGCTATAGCCATAGGAGCACGACGTAGAGCCTGGCTCCAAGCTTCAGACTTGAGCAGATGGGCACAACAAAGACTGGGTAACACTCCTTGTACTGGAGAAAATCTCTTCAACAAGGAGTCTTTGCGTCAGGTTGCTCATTGCTCCACTGACTTCCCTGCTTCTGAGGGCCATCCTAAACCTTCTCCTTCCCCAGCAGGTAAGAAATGCCCTACCAAACCTCCTTTTCCTAAAAGAAGAATGTTTTATTCTTCTCCTGCCCATCATGCCGATGTTCCCAAACAGGGGAAACTTCACCCTGGTCTGAAGAATCCAAACTCAAGCCAGGAAAATTAACCCTTAATAGGGTTCCAATTAATCTGTTATAACATACAGTTCACTTCTTCTCATTAGAAGTTTTTTCACTGTTTTTTCATTTAAACCTCTACACTTGGATTCCTGTTTCCAGGACATCCACTTGCTTTTAGGTATGCTGAGCTGTCAGGATATTCATGCCTATGGGTCACAGGGTTTTCCTCCTCTTCCTACAATGAAGAGAGGTTTGCCAACTATCTCATGACAGTTTTTTTGTACCACCATGAATTTTTCCTTCTACAGACTTACCATATGGCAAGTCTCCCCTCAGCTCCTATTTTTTCTTTACCTTCTTTCCAGGGTTCCCCTGTAAGAGTGGTACCATACCAATGGAAGGCTTTCTTAGCCTTTCCAGTCTTCCTTTCCATTCCAGTGTAGAGTTCTTCTTTTGAGTAAACCCCCTTTTTCCTCGTCTGGGCAGCTCGTCAGACAGGGACAGGATATTCTCCTCTTGTTCTGTCTGTTCTCTCTGTTAAAAACAGAAAGATCTCTCTGCTGTGCCATTCCGCAGCTGCCCATGCAGGAGCTTCAGTGATTGCTCTACTGGTACTTTTCAATAAGTTCCAGTATTGTCTTCCACTACTTTTTGTCTAACCTTAGTAGTGCTTCCAAGATAGTGCTCATCTATCTTGGATAATCCTTATAACTTCTTTTCTGCCATCTCCAAATCCTTGGAGTTGGCAGCATAGTTGAGCTGGCAGCTGGTTGTCTCCAACAGCCAGTTTTCTTTCCCAACTCTCCTGCATAATGCTCTCTGCAATCCTACAGAGAAGCTTTCCACTATGGGCCCTTGCTAGAGAGCATGAGGGTTTTTTCTCTAATGACTATCCTATATGGTTGAAAAAGGCTTCCTCAGTCACCTCCCATGACTGTGAGGGTTCTTTACACCCTTCTATTTCCTTTTAATAAAGGACATAGGCCTTTCCTACGTGACAGTCTAAAGAGTTACCAAATTCCTACAGGAAATATGCTCTTTTTCCTTGCAGCTTGTCCTCATGGTATCCTAATCCTTCATGGACAGCACATATTTAACTAAATAATGCATGATACCCCACCCCTTGTCCCTCAAGTGGGTCTACCTGGTGTCTCTTCCTATGCGTATTCTATCCCTTCACCATGTTAGAGTTCTACTGGACTCAGGACTTGCTGTTTACAGACTAATATTATCCTCTGTTTTCTCGCAACCAGCCTGGTTATTTTACTGGGTAGCATTCTACTCCATCTTAACCAGAGGGAATAGATTCTCTATATCTTCTCAAGTAGGTTCCACCTTCTTGTTATGAGATGAATTATTCATCTTCACATCTTCCATGTGAAGATTCCTGTAGACATATCTCTTTCTGCTTAATTGCAGACATTTCTCTTTAGACCTATATATATATTCATATATGTACATATGTCTATATGCTTTCTTTAGATGCATATGTCTGTCAGCCATGTGTGCATAGGCTATACCCCCTGGATCTCGCCATAAACATATCTCTATATCTCTCTCTATATATATATGCCCCTATATCTATATCTATATATATCTACATATATATCTATATCTATATCTATATATCTATATATCTATATCTATATCTCTATATATCTATATATATATCTATATATATAAATATATATAATATATATAAATAATATATATATGTGTGTATCTGTCGAGATACTTCTTTTAGGTAGATATGTATTCACATACTTATCTCTCTAACTGTCTGTGCTCATAAAGGTGTTTTTTCCTTCCTATCTGTTCCAGACAGTGGGTTTTCACATGTTCATACTATTTCACAGTATGTTTCAGTTTTATGCACACAACCACTGCTGTGGTACTGACAGCTTTTACCATAACCTTAGGTTCAGGTATCCCTGAAGCTCCCTATTCCTTTATCTTCCTACCTCTCGTCAGTTAGGACAGACATGGGGGATCTTCAGTAGATCTGAGGTTTCCAACTCCTCAGACATCTGTCCTTCCTTACCCCTTCTTCTCCATACCCCTTCTTCTCTCAAGGACTAAGCCAATTTTGTCCAACTCGGTCAATCTTCCTCTTTTGCTCCTAACTATAATTAACTCGGTAGTCAAAAGAGTTTTCAGCTTTTTCCATAAAGCTTTCTACTAAAGACCTACCATTTTTGTTCTTCCCCAGTTGAATCCTGGGGTCACCTGTCAGTTCCAGATTTTGACCTTCAACTCACTTCAGTGAGGTCATCTTGAAGATTCCTCTTCTGGATCCCCAGTAGATTCCATCAGCCTCTCTACTTCCTGCAATCCAGTAGGTGAGGTCAATATGGTGATTGTTCATTTCAATATATTTCATGATTCTTATCATATATACAGGGACTCCTTGTCTGTAGTCCTATTTTAGGTCAGCTGTCTCCTACAGCTCCTCTCTTCTTCAACTCCTACCCTCCATCCTCGGGATGCCTGGGCATATGAGGTGGAGCATGTTTCAATCACCAACATGGTAGGGCTCCAGGCATCTTAGCTTGGGAGTCCCCATATGTGAAGACTCATTCCTGCTTGTTCCTGGAGATAGCACAGTTACTTACCTGTAACAGGTGATCTCTGGGAACAGCAGGAATAAGTCTTCACAACCCACCCACCTCCCCTAGGAGTTGTATCTCTCTATCTCTCTTCCTTTCCTCTTTCTCTCTTTTTGTCTCAGCTATAAAACTCAACTGAGGAGAGACAGTTGGAAAGGCGGGAAGGCAGCACGCAGGCACTGAGGGATGCTCTCAAAAGCTTTCTGATTAGACGCTGGGGAGCGTTCCCGCGCAGGCTCCGTCGGTACCGACGTACCCATATGTGAAGACTTATTCCTGCTGTTCCCAGAGATCACCTGTTACAGGTAAGTAACTGTGCTTTACTGAAATCTAAATACACCACATCTAGGGCTCTCCCTCAGTCCAACTCCTTAGTCATCCAGTCAAAGAAATCTATCAGATATGTCAGACAAGACCTGCCTCTGGTGAATCCATGCTGCTTCGGATCCTGCAGTCCATTGAACTCCAGAAAAATCATTATTCTCTCTCTTAGTAGTCTTTCCAATAATTTGCTAACCACAGATTTACCAACCTGTAGTTCTCAATGTCATCCTTATGTCTCCTTTTGTGTAAAGGGACCACATGTGCCTTTCTCCAGTTCTCTGGCACCACTCCCGACTCCAAACACTGTTAGTAAAGCTGCTTTAAAAAATAAGTTTTGGACATGTTCCTAGAGAAAAGATCCATAAATTGTTATTAAGATGGACTTGAAGAAATCTGCTGCTAAGTTCTGGGATAAGCAGCATGTAGTCTGTCTACCCTTTGGGATCCTGCCTGGCTAGGTATTTGTAACCTGAATTGGCAACTGTTAAACACAGGATACTGGACTAAGGACCTTTGTTTTGACTCACTATGGAAATGTTATGTTCTTCCATGGTATAGTAGTTCTTGCTCCTTGAAGTTTATATTGTAGTCAAGGCCATAGACAGCAGAATGGGATGAGCCACTGGGGCCATGGCCCCACCAATATTTTGACTAATGTACCATCAGCAGCTAGAGAACTTGGGGGCCAGGCTGAAGACTGTTCTATTTGGTCCTGCCAATCAAAAATATTTTCTGCTGCCTCCAAGCCCAGATATATGAACAGGCAGTTCAGGCAACTGCCTAGGGCACACCATTCCGAGGCCACCATACACTCAGACCAAAGAGGAATCTGATTCTGCTTGCTTTAGTTCCATATGTGTGTACTACATCAAAGGGTGCCACAGTGGCATTATCACCTTCTTCTCTTTCTCTTGTAGCTCCTCAGCCTTTGGGATTTCTGCACTACCCCTGCTATCTTGCATGTGCTGTATAGTCTTCCCTATGGGTGTCAAAATCTTAAATCTGGACTTGGCTGCCCCAGAAGACAAACAGATCTAGACATACAACAAAAAAGAATCGCTGAGTTATAGTGCCAAGGGCTATGATTGGGAATATCTAAAGTAAGGGCTATAGCTGTGATGGATTGAGGAAGGAACAATTTTTCATTGAGTAATAATTGAGGTTTCTTAGGACAAGGAAAGTGATTTAGAAAGGATGTACAAGTTAAATTGGGGCTGTCCAAGGTGAAACATGTAGAAAAACGTCTGGGACGTCAATGTCTCTGGCTGATTTCAGGAACATAGATGTTCCTGAATTTGACATGTACGCGGCTGGTCAAATAGATGTCTCCATTAGGGATGCTTGGGGTGGGGACATCCATTTCTGGTAAGCTAGTATAAGGGGACGTTCAGCAGCATAGCAAAGTACAAACATGAGTCCCCCATTCCCCGTCAATGTTTGTTAACATATGGTAAATAAAAAGGGGGGTAGTGTAGCTCCTTCTCTACACCTTTCAGACTTGTGCCTGACAAAATGAGTATAGTGCTATTAAAAGAGGAATTACACACAATTCAAAATGGGACAGAGTCATTCCTCTTTTAATAGCACTATTCTAGCTACCATTTAGATTTTGTATTACATTTAAGCTTTTTGTGTCTTGCCTATTGGATATATTATGGCCTGATTTGAAATATTTCTGAGATAAGATGTGTGGTAATGAATCAGCACATACTTTATACTCAAGCCAATTACAGAATTTCACAATTCCTTAGGCCAAGGATAGTTCATTAATAAAAACAAGAAATCATGTTCTAGTGCAGGGCTGGACATAACCCAGATGACCGGTTGCCATAGTGACTAGAATTTTTTTTTCTAGTGTCTGGGATTTTCATGGCCCTTTAAAAAAGAAAAATTGCTTTTCTCTTGCAGTCGCTGCTACAACTACTGCTACATTGGGTGGCTCTGTATGTATCTGAACTGTGCAGTGTGGGAACTCTCATGTTGGGAGGGCTGACAGGTTTGGCCTTCTGGGGTGAGGCTAGAGGATGGGGGCTGAATTGGCTTTCTGGGTGATGGGAGCTGACTGGGAAACTCATTGGTTTGCTGGGTGGTGAGGGCTAGGTTGGATAGAGGCTGGGGTGGCCAATTTTAATTGAGAGATTGGGTGATGACAAGGTGAGGAGGGGGGGGAGAGAGGGAGATAGCATGAGACTGGGTAATGAGAACATGGGGGATAGAGTGAGTGTGAGACTGGGTTTTGACAGTCAGGGGGAGAGAGCAAGCATGAGACGGTGATGAGGGAGTTGGGAGAGGAAAAAGGGTGAGCAAGAGAATGGGTGATGTCAGGTGGGGGGAACAGAGTGAGCATGAGAGTGTGTGATGAAAGAGTGGGGAGAGGGGAGGTTGGCTATGTATTTATACTGGTGGCATGCAGGTGTGCCTTAAGGGTCTGATTTACTAAGCTTCCTTTTCCCTTGGACAGGGAATGTGAAAATAGCCTAAAGGAGCTGAAGAAGCTGCAATAGATCCCAGAAGAGATCTCTACCACTCTGACTCTTCAATTTCAGTAGAGACAGTGGAGGGGAGGGGGGTCTCGGTCTCTGGCTCCTAAGTTTCTGGGCAGACTTCTAAATCCAAAGAACATTTGTCAAAGCCTGTTCTAGTGGGTGCAGTATCAGAGATATTGAACATTTTCCAGAGGATCTACAGGAGGAAGAGGGTTATATGGTGTTTTTGATATGGACTTCAAACCGATTTGCTTCAGAATTGTATGTCTGAGTGAATTAAGTGTATTACATTGTAGAAAACCTTTTGTTATTTTGTTTAGGAGGTAAGAACACAAGCAAATGGGAGTACTTCAATCATTTGCATGCATAAGTGGCCACTCACTCATGCTATGCCCTATTCTGTAAAAACATGCTATTGTAGGTACTTTTACTGTGGGCATACACGGGCTGAGTTTGAGTGAAGCATGGGAGGGGTGCACAGTTACATGTGAAAATTATAAAGTACTATAATTTACATATGTTCTTTAGAAATCTAGGCACACACATTTATCTCAGGTGTTGTGAAGTGATGGAGCCTTAAATTAACGTGAATTTTTGACCACTTAGTTCTAGTATTTTATAAAAAGTAGTTGCGTATTTTAATTTATAAAATAGCAAGCGTATTGCTTGCATTCAGGACTAAAGTGGGCTCCTCCTTATAAAATTACCCTCCACGTTCCTGTGTTAGGAATTTTTATTTATTTATTTTATACATATTTATATACCGCATCTTCCAAAGTTCAGTTGCGGTTCACAGTGAACAAAAATTAACAAAGCAAGTTTGTTTTACAGGGAACGTCATATTATAACAGAACATATTTACAAGGAACATCATATTATATATAGAATATACAGTCTAAACAATGTGAGATAATACAGAACAGAATAAACTATATACAATTTTGTATATGTATATATATACATGGAAATGAAAGGACATAAGCTGTGAGGTCATCATGAGTGTGTATTATCTGTGTGGGTTAAAGGGTTTTTGCTTGATGCAGACTTTTGATTTTTAAAGGTTGGTTTTAATTGGGGGGATTGAAAATGTCAATTGTATGATTTTTTACTGTTTGTTGTATTGTAAATTTCTCCTATAATCTGCTTTGCTTGTTCTATTCAATTGTAAAACATGGAAAATAAATTCTTAAATTATATTAAGGGGCTCTTTTACTAAAGTATGCTGTAGTTTTGCACTTAACTTGTATTTAGTATGAAAATTAATGTGTGCTAATTTCAAAGCCTCTGAGGTAGTTGTAGTGGCCATGACCAGCATGTCCCTGACAGATAACGCTCAGATGTGCACTCATCTCCACCTGTTGAGGTGAAGATATTTGCACCCATGCTAAATGCAACATTCAACAGTAAGCAATATGTACCCCGCGCTAACTGCAATGTGCTCATCATGCCCACTCTCCACCTCTAACCCCCCCCACTCTTCATCCTAATGTGTAATGCAGTTAGCACATAAATCAGTTACAATGGGTCCTAGTATGTGGTTATCATGTGCCAAAATGCATGCTAACTGCTTAGTGCATTTTAATAAAAGGGCTCCTATTTCTAATGCATATAGGTTTAAGCTGTTTTATACATAGGCAACTTATATAGGGCTTGGAGCAATCGGTGTGAATTTGCAGAAAAATGAAGACATACAGAGCGAAATTTTCAGTTGTGGGGATAAGAAGTTCATTTAAAGTTATACATGGATAGGCACATTTTAGAAAGGATGTCTGGCTGCAAAATAGGATGTCTAAAGGGTATTTTACAAAGCAGCGGCATTGAATTCAATTGGGTCGGGCCCCGATATCGCACTGAGGCTGCCACCACTGCTTTGTAAACATACCCCTAAGTCTAAACTCCTGATATACAGGGGGATAGAGCAGCCGAGAAGGTGGTCACATGTAAGTGCCTAGTAAAAGTATCCTTTCTCCACCCTGAAAGATACATGTGTTTGCTGCATAAAAGCAAAAACGAGGACGAAAAGAGGTATGGGTTAAACACGTTCAGGCTCTCTTCGGATTTCAGAAACTTGCATGTGTCACTTTTGCTTGTCTGCAGAAGGGAGGGCATAGACGTGCATGTGGCCCTATTACAGGATGTGACTGAGGATCTCTTCCCCTTACACATCCCAGCCTGCCATTTTGTGAATAAGGACGTGCAGTGACATTGGAGGCCGTAGAAATGCTTTTTGTTCTTACTAGCAGGTATCTTCGAAGGAGTGAAAAGACATATCCCTCTTCATCTTACTGTTACTGAGTTGTAGAAACAAACATCATTTAATAATCCTATCCGTGCCCTGGAGGAGGCATAGCCACAGACATCCCTGATGGTAATTTCAGACGTGCAAGCTTAAAAGGTTAAGGCTGCTCAACTTGGAAAAGAGACAGCTGAAGGGAGATATGATAAGAGGTATATAAAAAAATGAATGGAGTGGAATGGGTCAATGTAGATCAGTTGTTTACTCCTTCAGAATTAGAAAGACTAGGGGGCAGGCAATGAAGTTACAAAGTAAGCACACTTAAGATTAATCGGAGAAAATATTTTTTCACTCAACGCATAATCAAACTCTGGAATTCATTACCAGAGGATGTAATAAAGCTGTTAGTGTATCTGGGTTTAAAAGAGGTTTGGACGAGTTCCTGTAGGAAAATTCCATACACTATTATTAAAGAGGACCAGGGAAATCCATTGCTTACCTCTGGAACAAACAACATGGAATGTGTATATCTTTGGGAACCCAGGATGGCATATCTTATGTTCTTATGTCTGAAATCACGTCTGCACTTTTGTCTTTTAATTGACTTGCCCTGGCCACACCTTCAGACATGCTCCCCCACTGACATAGACGTGATTATACTGAACACATGTATCTTCAGGCATTTTAAAATGACTCCAAAAACATCTTTGTGATTTGCTCTTTTGAATGCCCATTTTCAGATGTACAAATCAGGAACAGAGTTTCTAAATTGACATTCTTTCTATCTCAGAAAATCTGCATAAGTGTCGCCATTGAGAATCCACATATAACTTTAAATGATTTTCTTATCTGTTTAAAGTTACCCCTGTTGTTTAACTGTGAACATTTACATGTAGAAGTTATACATTCAGTGGCTGAATTTTGTCTCCTTTCATTCTGCGCCAATTTTTTATACATATGTAAAACCTTTCCCTTATAATGCAGTTAAAAGTTATGAAATGACTTCTGGAGATGAAATATTTTTCTTTCCTTTCTATGTAATCTTAGTGGAGAGGTTTTCTAGTATTGGGAAAGGACATTGTATGGTACACACAATACAATATACAAGTTGAAAGTGTGATGCCATTTCCAAATGAAATGGGTTGGACAAGGTTAGTGCTAATTTCACAGATGCCTTTTTCCATTCTCTGTAAACTCATGTGCTTGTTATCAAGGTCAACATCAGTAAGCATTCAGATTTTACTAAACAGGTGATTTTTATTAACTTATAAAATCTAACTGTGACATTGGGGCAGGTTGAAAGCCAATGAGCTCAACATGACCTTTAAGTAGAGAAATGTCATGTGATACTTAAGGTCCAAAGGAAAGAGCAACACACACTCACAAAGCTGTGAATATCAAGTATGGAGTGAGGTGGAACAAACTACAGAAGGCAAATCTGTAACACCACAACAGTACAAATCTATTATATCTAAAACCAATTTATATTTCTTAGAAATCGTGCAAGCCATGGTAAAGGACAGTAAAATATAATAGTAACATAGTTGAAGCCTCAACCATTCATATACAACACATATTGGGGGGAGAGAAAGAACATAAGAACATAAGATATGCCATACTGGGTCAGACCAAGGTCCATCAAGCCCAGTATTCTGTTTCCAAAAGTGGCCAATCTAGGCCATATGTACCTAGCAGTTTCCCCAAGGGACACAGGTTCCACAATGCTTGTATTGGTTCAAACATTGATATCCTGAGTCCCTTCTTAATAATGGTTTATGGACCTTTCCTCCAGGAACTTGTCCAAACCTTTTTTAAACCCAGCTACACTAACAGCCTTTACTACATCCTCCGGTAACAAATTCCAGAGTTTGATTACACGTTGAGTGAAAAAATATTTTCTTTTATTAGTCTTAAATAGTTTACCCTGTAGCTTCATTGCATGTCCCCTAGTCTTTCTATATTCTGATAAGGTCAATCGATCTACGTTTACCCGTTCCACTCCGTTCATTAATTTATAGACTTCTATCATATCTCCCCTCAGCCTTCTCTTTTCCAGGTTAAAGAGCCCCAACCTTTTTAGCCTTTCTTCATAGGAGTATCCTTCCATCCCCTTTACCATTTTGGTGGCTCTTCTCTGAACCTTTTCTAAAATCGCTATATCCTTTTTAAGATACGGCGACCAGAATTGCACACAATATTCAAGGTGCGGTCTCACCATGGAACGATATAGAGGCATTATAATATCTTTTGTTTTATTTTCCATTCCTTTCCTTATCATACCTAGCATTCCATTTGCTCTCTTGGCCGCTGCTGCACACTGGGCCGAGGGTTTTAACATGGTATCCACAATGACACCTAAATCTTTTTCCTGGGTGGTGGTTCCTAATGTGGAACCTTGCATCGTGTAACCATAGTTTGGGTTGTTCTTCCCTAGGTACATAACCTTGCACTTGTCCACATTAAATTTCATCTGCCATTTTGATGCCCAGTCTTCCAATTTATCAAGATCCTCTTGCAATTTTCCACAATCCTCCTGGGTTTTAACAACTTTAAATAGTTTTGTGTCATCTGCAAATTTGATAACCTCACTCGTTATTCCACTTTCCAGGTCATTTATGAATATGTCAAAAAGCAGCGGACCCAGCACAGATCCCTGGGGTACACCACTATTCACCTTTCTCCATTGGGAAAATTGGCCATTTAGCCCCACCCTCTGCTTTCTATCTTTTAACCAGTTCCTGATCCACAATAGTACACTGCCTCCTATCCCATGACTCTTTAGTTTTGCCAAAAGTCTCCGATGAGGGACCTTGTCAAAGGCTTTCTGAAAGTCCAGATACACAATATCAACCGACTCACGTATGTGAGTGTATAATGTGTTCATATATAGCATAAATGACATATAATGGATTTTTGCTGTTGTGGTGTTACAGGAACTCAATTATAGGATGTTTTTACCCCTTGTTTAGCCACATCCAGTTAGGCCATGTTTGATTCCCTTATGACCAATTTACTAGGGATATATATTTCTCATTAATTTAATGTTAGATATTTTTACGTTCCTCATGCACACTACTTTCTGGAGGTTTTTAGTTCTCTTATATATGTTTTTATTGTAATTTTTAATCATAAGACGTTTTGAGGTTCCTGATGTTTTACTTGATTGATATATTTAATTGTTTTAATTTTTTTTTTTTTACATTGTAAAAATCATTTTGAAGAAAGCATCTTTTTAGTCTCACATTTTGATTGCTCTATCAATTCATTGTTTTATTTGTTTATTTATGTTTTTAAAATCTTATTGTCAATAGTTTTAATGTATTTAATGATTATGTCTTTTCTAAGGGTTCAAATACCCCTGACGAAGGTCCACTGCCAAAACCCGGCTTGTGTAGGGTTGAACCCACCTAGACACCAATAAAGGTTTGGATTTGATGGATTCACCTTCTCTGGTTTGTTCCACCTTGCTCCATACTTGATATATGTGACACCTAAGTCTATAATTAAAATTATACAGATACCAACTTCTTCTCATTAATATCAATTCAACATATACAGTATTACCCTGTAGTTGCTGTATTATATGGATGTTGTTTATTAAATCAGCTGTTTTACAAAAAAATCTTTAAGAATATTAGAGTGGAGTGGAGGAGTAGCCTAATGGTTAGAGCACTGGTTTGGGAACCAACAGACCAGGGTTCAGTTCCCACAAGCACTCCTTGTGGCCTTAGGCAAGTCACTTAACCCTCCAATGCCTCAGAAAAATCCAAGCTATCAATATCCCTGTTTAACATACATTATCAAATTTAAGTTACAATGTAAGCCACTTTGACTGAAATGATAAAGCGATATAAAAAAACCTATTAAATAAAATATTTATTTATTTAATGTTTTTTCTATACCGGCTTTCGAGATTTATCAAAACAGTTTATATTAAACTCAACATCTTTTATATAAAACAAGGTAGGGTGGTAACATTCATTGTAACATTAAATGGCTAACTAGTGTTAGGATAATGAGGGGGATGGGGTCAGTGGCCGTCAAAATTATTTACAACTTAGTCAAAGCTTAGCTAATATACTGTTGTCTGATTGGGGTTTAGGTATCTGAACCAAAGTATTCCGTGAAGAGGTAGGTTTTTAAAGGGGGGGGGGGGGTTGTGTGGAGGTCAAGTAGGTTCCTATTTTGAGTCTATTTTATAAGGACACATAAAGGCACATTTTAGAAAGGCCGATTAGGTGCAATCTGAGACATCCAAGTCAAAATGTCTGAAATTTCATGGAGCAGCTGCAGAGAAGGTGGGCACATGTAAGTGATATCTACAGTTGACCTCTCTTAACCCTAAAAGATAAGCATCTCTGGCAAAAGAAAAAGAAATGGGGACATGCAGAATAATGAGTTAGACTTGCAGGTTTTTGACCAGTTTTAGAAACCTGAATGTGTCAGATATGGAAGGGAGAGGGTCCAGGAACACAGATGTATCTGTGATGTTATTTCAGAACGTGTACATGTATCTCTCGCCACATATGCATCCTGGCATGCAGTTTATCAAGCAGAGATCTGCAATGGCACAAGTGCTAGGAAAAAGGCCTCTCTATTTACTGGCATGCATTTTTGAAGGATCAAAAATAATTGGGGTTGTGATAGGACAATCTCCTCTTCTGTGTACGGTTGTTAGGTTGCTGAAATGAGCATTCCTAGGATCAGGTATAGACAAGGGCATGTCTGCTGGTGGATTGAGACAAGCGGTGCTGTCCTAAAATCAGGCACACGTATAATGCCACAGATACGCCCGCATCATGATCCTGTTTGACACGGATACGATCACGCCAAAAACGTACGGTAAATTTGGGGCTTTCTAAAAGGGCTCTTGGACGTGGCTTCTAAAATGATCCCCGCAGGCACCTATAGGTCTTTATAAAATGCATCTACATTGAAGCCATGGACATTTAAGCACAGATATAAATGTTAGCGTAAGCATGAGTAATTTATAAAATATGCATGTAAATTGCAGCATTGCCTGCTCCTCACCTAGTCTCCACCCCAAAACCACCTATACTCAGGTTATATGAAAGTATGCACCTTCTTGACGCCACACATACTTTTACATGTGAAACCCTTGGGGTAATTTTAAAAAGAAGTCTTTTTGCGTTCATCAAAAGGCCTTTACCAGTGAAAAATCTCTTATACAGGGTGGCCCAAAAAAGTGAGAATATCTCGTAAATTAAAAGCTTAAATAGTTTACTTATTTACCTTTTTTAGCTATATAACATCTTTATTTCGACAATTTCCGGTTACCATCTTTTTTTTAAAAATTTGTCAATCGTTTACATCTGTCTTTTTGAATTTTTAAATAACTTATATGCTACGAGATGTTCTCACTTTTTTTGGCCCACCCTGTATATTACTTCCTTTGTTGGCCAACAGGATTCACTCTGGCACACAAGAGGATGATGCCATCCAGTGGTTCCAGGATGGAACTGCTCTTCCAGAGTATAGAACTAGTGGAATGTTCTGAGCATGTGCAGCCCTTCCTATGCCCTGCAGTCCTCTGACTCCTCAGTTGAGTTTATTCCACTCTGACAAGTGGAAGAATAGAAATGTGTCCTGTTTTTCTAGACCTGTGGGTTGTTTTTTTCCCCTCGGTTTTTATTTTTTCTTAATAATTTACAAAAATGCCAGGCTTTAGACCCTACCCAGCTTGTGGGAGAAAAATAGAAACTAATAATGCCCACAGACTGTGTGTAAGGTTACTCGATGTCCCCAGTCTTTGGGAATTGTTCCTGATTTTGAGGTAATGTCCCTGATTTCGTGGACTATAACCGCCTCCCTGTCCCCAATTTTAGTGGGGACAGAGTCAAAGAACATTGCTTTTCCTGCATACCTCTCTGATGCAGTCTTCTCAATTCTGGTTGGAGAAGATGTAAAATTTAACTTCTTTTCGAAAAAAAAGAGGAGGAATTTTAGAAATATATATATTTATATGTATAAAATAGTTTAAACATATATGTATGTATGCACACTTATAAATCGAGAAGGGCTGTTGCTGTCTTTTTTTTTTTAACTTTTTAAATTAGTAAATGCTATGTAGATCTGCTCCCAGATCTGCTCCCCAAAAATCTGGTAACCCTAAATATGTATCATTTACTTGGGTCCAGAACACTCTTCTACACAAGGCTAGGATCCCTTTTAGTGTCCACAAAATACAATATTTCAAAATCTGTACCACCTCTACAAGTTAAAACTCCTGACAGAGAATATCTGCGCGCATCTCAATGTCCTTTCAGCGTATCATGTCTTGATGAATCAGGCTCTGGCTTCCCAGTGTCCCACTGTATCCAAATTCATGAGACCTTCTTTTTTATGTGCCACCTGAACTCCAAAAGCCTCCAGATCTCCAGGAACAAGCAGGAATGAGTCTTCACATATGGGTACGTCGGTACCGAAGGAGCCTGCGCGGGAACGCTCTCCAGCTTCCCAAAAAGGAAAGCTTTTGGGAGTATCCCACAGCGCCTGTGCGCTGCTTTCCCGCCTTTCCTAATCGCCTCTCCTCAGTTCTTCTTTGCCGCGGAGCCAGCAGGTCGAGCCCTGTCACCGCTGAAGAAGTTCTTTATTTTATTTTATTTCTTTGGTCGCGTGTCTGCCTTCCCCGACTCCGGACCGGTACCGCCGGTCTTTTCTTTAAAAAAAAAAAAAAAACTATATATTTTTCCCTCACTTAGTGTATTTTTCACTTTGGGCCTTAGGCCTCACAAGAAATTTTCCTCATGGAAAAACCAGCCTCCGGGTTTAAGAAATGCACTAAGTGCAGCGGTACTATTTCTGTTACAGATAACCATGAATGGTGTCTTAAATGTTTGGGTCCTGAACACTCCATTTCGGATTGTCCGTCCTGCTCTCTGATGTCTAAACGGGGTTTTCATAACCGAGCAGCTAAGCTCCATGTGCTGTTTCCCGCTGATGCAGCTTCGGTGGCATCGACGTCTTCCAGGGCTTCTTCTTCCCCCAATGGATCTCAGGTAACCAAACATAAATCCAGCCGGTCCTCGAAGGGTAGATCTCCCTCTAAGCATCGAGATGCCTCCGGGCTTGCCCTCGAGGATCCTGCACTGGCAAAACAACCCCGGCGGGAAGCTCCGGCTTCCAAAGCTCCACCTATGGGGTTACAGGTTGACATCGATGGCACGGCCTCGACCGATCACCTGTTAGAATGCTCTGGGGTACCGGCACAACCTTCCGGTACCGAGTTCCAGGCATTCATGGCGTCGATGGATCAGAATGTTCTGTCCATGCAGCAGGCTATCAGTGCTTTCATTCAAGCTGCGACGCCGTTGATACCACAACAAACTCCGTTGTTGGTATTGACTCAGGTACCGGCACCAGCGCCGATACCGGTACCGACTGCACCAGCGCCGATACCGGTACCGACTGCATCAGCATCGACCAGGATACTGACTGCAGCGGTTCCTTGTCCAGGGCTGCTCATCGGTACCGATCCGGTACCGATGACGCCCGATGTCGATACTGCTCGATACGCGTACCGAGCGTTAGAAGAGCACCCTGACAGACGGTACTTTGATTCCTCTGGTGATTCTGATACATCAGAGGAGTCTGCTGAAGTATCTATAGCCCTTCCTGAAGAGCCTTCTTCTCCAAAAAGAAGAATGTCTCCTCCAGAGGACTTGTCCTTTCAAGACTTCATAAGAGAAGTAGCTAAAGGTCTTTCTATTTCAGTATCCTCTGAATCAGAGCCTAGAGCAAAAAAATTAGATATTTTGGGTTATTCTAAGGCTCCTAAAGAGGCAGTCACCTTACCAATTCATGAGATTCTTTATGAACACATGATTGATTTATGGGAGACTCCTCTCACTATCTCTCCTCATTCTCGCAGATTGGACACTATGTATCGTGTCCCTCCCTGTCCTGGTTTTCATAAAACACAGCTTCCTCACCATTCCATTGTGGTGCAGTCAGCTATGAAGAGGATAAAGAGTACAAAGAGACACTCTTCTACTCCTCCAGGAAGAGAATGCAGGACTTTGGATGCTTTTGGTAGAAAAATCTTCCAAGCCAGTATGCTTATTGCCAGAATCAACTCCTATAGTCTTTACATGGGTATGTTTCTAAAGGAGGTTGCAGATAAACTGCACACTTTCCTCCCTTTTCTGCCAAAAGATAAAAGGGATGAATTCCTCATTTGGCTTAAGCATACTCAAGATATTTCAAAGTTTTCCAACAGGGCAGCCTTTGACTCCTTTGTAAGGTGCCAGCAGAGCTTCTGGCATTGCCATAGCTGCTCGCAGAATTGCTTGGCTCCAAGCTTCTGATTTAGAACCCTGGGTCCAAGATGGTTTAGGAAATCTTGCCTGTACAGGTGAAAACCTGTTTGGCAAAGAATGGCAAATAAAAGCCACTCAAATGGATGCAGAAAATTCTGCTCTGGATAGACTTTCAAAGTCAACCTCCATTCCTGCCAAGAAAAAACCCTTCAAGAAGTCTTTTTTCAAAAAGGGCAGATTCCCTTCTACTTCTGGCCAACAATCCTCTACAGGTCGCTTTGCTACTAAGCGTCAGCAACCTAAACAGGCCAGGCCTAAGACTACAGGGGCTGCTGCAACTCAGCAGACCCAACCTCCTCAGGGATTTTGACTTGATGCTAGAGAACTTAGCCTTTCTGGCTTTAAAACAGCCAGAACCTCTCACCATTCCAGGAAGGTTAGCTCATTTTGCTCCCAGATGGGAGCAGATTACATCAGAGCAGTGAACCCTCTCCATCATAAGAGAGGGCTACAAACTTCATTTCTCAGACCTTCCTCCCCACACCATGGTGAGACATTTCAATTCTCCCACATCTCTTCTCGACCTTCTAGGTCAAGAGGTGGCTACCCTTCTTGCCCAAGGGGCAATAGAAGAAGTTCCCCTTCTTCAACAAGGGTCAGGGTTTTACTCCCCCTATTTTCTCATTCCAAAGAAGACAGGGGGATACAGACCCATATTAGATCTCAGGGAATTGAACAAATTTCTATGCAAGGAGAAGTTCAAGATGCTTTTTCTGGGCACTCTCCTTCCATATCTTCAAAGTCAGGATTGGCTTTGTTCTCTAGATCTCAAGGATGCGTACACACATGTCCTCATCCATCCATCTCACAGAAGATAAATCCGTTTTCTTTTCCAAGGAAAACATTATCAATACAGGGTGCTTCCGTTTGGTCTGGCCTCTGCCCCAAGAGTGTTCACAAAATGCATGGCAACAGTAGCTGCATTTCTACACACTCTGGGAATATTTGTATTCCCATACCTGGACGACTGGCTCATCCGAGCTCCATCTCAGTCAGAGGCCCACACTTCCCTGGACTGCACAAGGTGCATTCTACAGTATCTGGGACTTGTGGTATACCTCCCAAAGTTCCAGCTCACCCCTACTCAGTCCCTAGAGTTCATTGGGGCCTGGCTAGATACTACCACTGCAAGGGCCTATCTTCCTCAGGCCCGTTGCCAACGCCTAGTGCAGTTAGTCTCTCAGGTTCAGTCAAAGAGCCACTTAACTGCTCGGGAGATGCTACAACTGCTAGGCCACATGGCTTCCACAGTGCATGTAGTACCCTATGCTCGCCTACATATGAGAGCAGCCCAATGGACTTTGTCCACCCAGTGGACTCAAGCATCAGGAGCTCTCTCAGACCAAATAGCAACCTCCAAACGTCTCTTTTGGTCTCTCCAGTGGTGGATGTCCACTCAGAATCTGTTGCTGGGGTCCCCCTTCCAACAGTTGTTGCCCCAAGCAACCCTCACAACAGATGCCTCCCAAACAGGTTGGGGAGCTCATCTACAAGACCTCTCCACTCAAGGCACTTGGTCCCCACAGGAGACCTTTCTTCATATCAGTCTCTTGGAGCTTCGAGCAGTCTTTCTAGCTCTCAAGGTCTTTCATACCCTGCTCAGCTACAAGACAGTCCTCATTCATACGGACAATCAAGTAGCCATGTTTTACATAAACAAGCAAGGAGGAACTGGCTCTCTGTCGCTTTGCAATGAAGCTTTAAGATTGTGGGCCTTCGCCAGAGAGCATCAAATCCATCTCCTGGCAGTATACCTCCCAGGAATCCAAAACTCTTGGGCAGACAGACTCAGTCGAGTTCTGCTCCCACACGAATGGTCCCTGCACATGGATCAGGTACTCAGAATCTTCCAAGAATGGGGAACCCCGGACATAGACCTCTTTGCAAGTCCGTGGAATGCCAAACTTCCCCGGTTCTGTTCCAGAATTCCGTGTCAGGGAGTTCAGGCCAAGGATGCCTTCCTCCTTCACTGGGGTCAGGATTTCCTGTATGCCTTTCCACCCATTTCCTTGATTCCCAAGACTCTGTTCAAACTCCAGAGGGATCAAGGATCTATGATCCTCATAGCTCCACGCTGGCCACGCCAAGTGTGGTACCCTCTACTTCTGCATCTCTCCCAAGCCCCCTCCCTGGACTTGGGAGCTGCTCCAGACCTTCTTTCCCAGGAGGAGGGGACTTTGTGGCACCCAACCCCCAAGTCCCTTCACCTCAGAGCTTGGTTACTGAAGGCATAGACCTTCAAAGCTGGAATCTTTCTCAACAAGTGAAGGATATCCTCCATGCTTCCAGAAAACCTTCCACTAGGCGTTCCTATGCTTTTAAATGGAAAAGATTTTCCATTTGGTGTGCTGAAAGGAGTCTTGACCCTCTAGCACTACCTTTGAATTCTCTATTAGAATACCTCCTGCATCTTTCCAATGCAGGCCTTAAGAAGAATTCAGTAAGGGTCCATTTGAGTGCTATTGCAGCATCCCTTAAGCCCATTAATGGACAACCTATTTCCTCTCATCCTCTTATTGCAAGATTCATGAGAGGCCTAACTTTAACTAGACCTCCCATTAGGCCTCCTCCGGTGGCATGGGATTTAAATCTGGTTCTTGGTCAGCTTATGAAGCCTCCTTTTGAACCCTTAGCCACCACCTCCTTGAAATTTCTTTCCTGGAAGGTTATTTTCCTCATTGCAGTCACCTCAGCTCGCCGCATCAGTGAGCTGCAGGCCTTAGCGGCTAATCCACCTTATACAAGGTTCCATCATGATAAGGTAGTTCTTAGGACCAATCCACACTTTATGCCTAAAGTGGTCTCACCTTTTCATCTTAATCAAGAGGTATATTTCCCTGTCTTTTTTCCAGCTCCTCATGCATCAAGTGCAGAGAAGAATCTTCATACTCTGGATTGTAAAAGAGCTCTTGCCTTTTACTTACAAAGGACACAGCAACATAGAAAGTCTTCCCAGCTCTTTGTTGCTTTCGATCCCTCTCATTTGGGACTTCCAGTCTCTAAGAGGACACTGTCCAATTGGATTGCTCAGTGTATTTCTTTCGCCTACCAGAATAAGAACCTTTCCCTGGAGAGCCATGTCACAGCTCATAATGTGAGGGCCATGGCCGCCTCTATGGCTCATCTAAATTCTGTGTCCATCGACCAGATCTGTAGAGCAGCCACCTGGGCCTCTGTTCATACCTTCACAGCCCATTACTGCTTGGACAAGGACTCCCGCCGGGATGCCTTGTTTGGTCAGGCTGTTCTCAAACACCTGTTCCATTCTTAATCAACTCCTACCCTCCATCCCTGGATAGATGCCTGAGATCCATAGGAGGAGGTAGAACCCTTCCCAGGGTCTCATATCCTTGGGGATCTCCCAGGCATCTTAGCTGTGGAGTCCCCATATGTGAAGACTCATTCCTGCTTGTTCCTGGAGATAGCACAGTTACTTACCTGTAACAGGTGATCTCTGGGAACAGCAGGAATAAGTCTTCACAACACTCCCACCTCCCCTAGGAGTTGTATCTCTCTATCTGTCTTTCCTTTCCTCTCTCTCTTTTGTCTCAGCTTTAAAACTCAAACTGAGGAGAGGCGGTTAGGAAAGGCGGGAAGGCAGCGTGCAGGCGCTGCGGGATGCTCCCAAAAGCTTTCCTTTTTGGGAAGCTGGAGAGCGTTCCCGCGCAGGCTCCGTCGGTACCGACGTACCCATATGTGAAGACTTATTCCTGCTGTTCCCAGAGATGACCTGTTACAGGTAAGTAACTGTGCTTTCCATGGGGCCTAAATATTAGGGATGTGGAGGGTGAAAAAATTCATTTTGTTTTTCTTTATCCTTTTTTCATCTTTTCATTTTTTTAATGGCACACCTTATTGCATAATAGAGAGCACTGTTGTGCAATAACATGTACTATTCACGCGTACACGAATAGTCCACACTATTCATGTATACACACTATTGCCTCTTTCATTTCAAAAGAAAAGCTATTGCCTACTGAATATCATGTTTTCCTTTCTCATGAAACCACTATTTGTGCCAATAGGGTCCCTATCACTAAAAAAACCATGTAAGGTACTTTTTCCAGCAGCAGTCATGTCCACTGAAAGAACTGGCGAAATTTGGGCCTTAGTTACCTATGAGTCTTATATATAATTTCATAATAATAAGGTATTTTGATGAACCCATCTTAAGTTCCTTCCCACCACCAAGGAAAAGGATTTAAGCATCATCATGGACAATACGTTGAAACCCTCTGCCCAGTATGCAGCAACAGCCAAGAAAGCAAATAGAATGCTAGGAATCATAAGGAAAGGAAAGGAATGGAGAATAAAACCAGGGATATTATAATGCCTTTGTATTGTTCTATGGTGCGACTGCACCTTGAATATTGTGTGCAATTCTGGTCACCGTATCTTAGAAAGGATATAGTGGAATTAGAAAAGGCACAGAGAAGAGTCACCAAAATGGTAAAAGGGATAGAAGTATACCCCTATGAGGAAAGGCTTAAAATGTTAGGGCTGTTCAACTCAGAAGAAAGATGGCTGAGGGGGGAGATATGATAGAGGTCTATAAAATAATGAATGGAATTGGAACGGGAAAACACAGAGTGGTTATTTTACTCTTTCAAAAAGTAAAACGACTAGGGGACATGCAAGCTACAATGTAGTCATTTAATATTTTTTTTACTCAAGGTGTAGTCAAACTCTGGAATCCATTACTGCAAGATGTAGTAAAAGCTGTTAGTGTAGCTGGGTTAAAAAAATGGTTTGGACAAGTTTCTGGAGGAAAAGTTCATAAACCATTATTAAAGAGGACCAGGGAAATCTACTGCTTACCTTGAGGATAAGCAGCATAGAACCTGTGTACCGTTTTGGGAACTTGACAGATACTTGTGACCTGGATAGACCGCTGTTGGAAATGGGATACTGGGCTTGATGGACCTTGGTCTGACCGAGTATGGTATATCTTATGTTCTTATGTTTGTATCAAAGCTAGTCACCTTTTTACATAAACGGGAAAATAATATTACCTGCCTTCTATTCTAAATCTCATAAGCATCAAGACAAGAAGATCTTCCATACTCTAGACCAGGCATGTCCAACAGGTAGATCGCGATCTACCTGTAGATCGCGGAGGGGTCAGAGGTAGATCGCCAGCCCCACCTGGCTCCATCTCTCCAACAGCTCGCCCCATCGCTAGGAGAGATCTCGTGTCGGTAGGTCGTCTGCCGAGGGCTTGCCGCCGCTGCTGATCCTTTGCCTGTCTTTTTTTCTCTGCCTGCGGGAATCTTGTCTGTGGGTGTATTGGGGGCGCTTGTTGTTTTCGTACCAATAGTTTGTGGGTACCACAGGGGGCCGCTGCCCCTGCCCCATGATGAGACGCCACAGGCCCAGCATCATACCTGGTCTCCTGCCCCTCAGAATCACCCATTCCTGCCTCCGCCCCAACACCCCTTAGAAGTGTGTTATATACTGGGCGATATCCATTCACCCGGGCTTTACCTGAATACACTTAACGTATTAGTTGTGTCATGTGCTGGTCACTGGTTGCTTTATAGTTCGCTTTCATTAAACGTTTTCGGGCAGACACAACAAAGTGTCAAGAATTTCGTGATTTTGGTGGGCTTTTCCAATTTTGTTCTAACTTGCCTATGCCTTGCCTTTGAATTGGTTCAAAACACTGTGACTTTTGCTTACCTCTGCAGTTTTACTTTGCCTAGCCTTTGCGTTGATTCTACACTGCAATTTTATTTCGCCTTGCCTTTGCATTGGTTCTACACTGTGTGCAGAATTTATTAAATTGCATGTGGTGGTATTTGAACTTGTTTGGCGGTATTTGATTTTTTCTGGTTTGCTGGACAGGTGTTTGAGTTTTTTTGATGATTGTTTGGTGGTATTTGATTATTGGTGCCAGTATGATGAATTCTTATTTTTACTTTTAGAACTACATGTGTGGTTTTGGCATCTCCAGTCCTTGTATTGCACATCATCCAGAGGTCTTCAGTTCCTGTTGATCTTTAATACTTTGGGACAGTGACAGTTTTGGACCAGATTCAGCCAGTGTTTATGCTAACTTATCAGATTTGTCCTTCTTACTTCCAGCCACCCCAGTATAACGAAGATGAGTGTTCCAAAGAAGAGCAAAACCTACCACTTTAATGATGAATGGGAAATGGACTACTTCTTCATCATGGTTAAAGACAAGTGGTGTTGTCCAATTTGTAACGCCCCAGTATCCTTGCCCAAAAAGGGTAATCTGGAACGTCATTATAAGGCTCTGCATAGCGATAACTTTGATGCTGATTTTCCACCCAAAAGTGAAATTCGTAAACTGAAGCTCAAAGATCTTCAATCAAAATTAGTTACTCAGCAACAGTTAATGGCGAAGCCAAGGACACATTCGGTCAATGCAACCATAGCATCCTTCAAGGTCAGCAACCTGATTGCAAAGAAATGCAAACCTTTCACTGAAGGGGAATTTGTAAAAGATTGTTTTCTTGAAGCAGCTGACAATCTTTTTGAAGGATTTAAAAATAAGAAAGAGATCATAGCTGCTATTCAAGATGTACAATTGTCAAGAAGCACCATCGTACGGCGAATAGAAAAGATGTGTGGAGACACAACTGAACAATTGTTGGAGGATGTTTCAAATTGTGTTACTTTCTCACTCCAACTGGATGAATCTACAGATATAAGAGACATAGCCCAGTTACTAGTCTTTATTCGGATGTTTTTTGAAGACTTCAGTGTTAAAGAAGAACTACTTGGAATGATTTCTTGTAAAAGGGAGAACTACCGGTCAGGAAATATTCAGTTCTTTCCATTCTTTTGTGATAAAGTGTAATCTTCCATTGCATATGCGTGTTTCCATCACTACTGATGGAGCAAGAGCAATGACAGGTGAGGTTAACGGTTTCATAGCCCTCTGTAGACAGCATGATGACTTCCCAAATTTCCTTTCTTACAGCTGCATCATTCACCAGCAAGTTTTGGCAAGCAAGAGACTCAATACAAAGACTGTCATGGACATCACTTTCAAAATTGTAAATTCAGTTTGTGGAATATCACTTCAAAGACGTCTTTTCAATCTTACTCTTGATGAAGGAGCATCGGAAATAATTTTGCACACAGATGAAAGGTGGCTAAGTAGGCACACATTTCTGCAAAGATTTTGTGATTTGCTGAATGAAATAAGAAGTTTTTTGAAGGAGAAGGGAGATGACCAAACAGAGTTGAAAGATGAGGAGTGGTTATGTGACCTGGCATTTCTCGCTGACTTTACAGGCAAACTAAGTGATATGAACCTTGAACTACAAGGTAAAAACAAATGCATTGGCGAGATGATGAGTATAGTTACATCCTACAAAAGCAAATTTGAGCTAATGATGACTGACCTTGCAAACAATACTTTTGATAATTTTCCTAATACGCAGGACCATCTGGGACAATATCCAAATTTTGTTTTTCAGAACGAGAAGTATGTGACAGAAATCTGTTCTGTTATCCAGGAATTCGAAAATAGATTCTGTGACTTCCAAAAAATTGGAACAGTTGTGGAGTACTTGTCATACCCATTCAAAGTAGATGTGGACATTAAAGAAACTGCAGCTGCTATCAGTAAGAATTACTCATTGAACAAGCCATCTCTTGAAAATGAAATATTAACCCTTAAAAATTACATTTTTCTCAAGACCCGTGCTGAGCAAGAATCGTTTTGAAAGCTAGTGCCTAGAGACAAATTTCCCAATTTGCGAAGATGCAATGAAGCTGTACACTCCTGTTTCAGTTCAACTTATTTGTGTGAATCTGTGTTTCCCAACTGAAAATGACAAAGAGTACACAACGTTCCAACATGACAGATGAACATCTCCAGGATTCCCTGAGACTGGCCCTCACGCAATATTCACCCAACTTCAAAAAGCTGGTGGATGAAATGCAGGCTCAGACGTCTCACTAATGAACAAGAGCGAAATATTAAAGATTGGGCAAGATCAGCCTGGATCAAAACTCAATCTAAATTTAACACTGATTACTCAATAAAAGTTAAAGAAAGTTATTAAGACAGTTAAAGAAAGTTATTACTCAATAAAACGTTAAGAAAAAATGTACTTTCCATTTCCCTCGCAGTTCTTACTGGATCTTCATCTCTCTGTTTTATTTTTGCTTAATTTGCTTAACAGCTGACCACATTCAAGTAAATGATAGAAAGTTCATTAAAAATGGGGGGGGGGGGGGTGGAATCCTCCATCCTTATTGGGTTAAAATTTAATTTGAAACTAATTTGAAACTTAATTTTCATGGTGGTAGATCACCGGCACTTTTGGCCGGAAAAAGTAGATCACGATCTGTTCGAAGTTGGACATGCCTGCTCTAGGCTGTAAACAGGCACTGACTTGTCACCAGAAATGAACAAAGTTCATCAGGAAATGTACACAGTTTTTCATCTAGCTAATTGGTTAGCATCCTATATCCTGTCCTGCTATGATCAGGCTTTTGTTCCCTTAACCAACAGAATCAAGCCTCATCATATTAGAGCCACTGCTACTACTGTACGAGGTAGCTGTCTTAAAATGTATTGCTCTTGAGACCATTTACAGGGCAACCATCTGGTCCTCCCTCCATATTTTCACACTATAGCCTGGACCAGTCTTCAGTCAGAGACAGTGTATTTGGTCAAGCAGTACTGAGCAATCTCTCTTTTAATCTATCTATCTCTTGCATTATCATGTGAATGGGCTGCTTGTTAACACTAGACAATTATCTAAGAAACTGGAGCATCCTTGAGCTTGGGAGTCACCCACTTACAGTATGTGCTGATTCATGTGTCAATAGAGAAAGCAAAATTGCTTACCTGTAACAGGTGTTCTCTGTAGAGCAACTAGTAGTACTGCTTATTACTACTACTTATCATTTCTGTAGTGCTACGCGGCATATGCAGCGCTGTAAAGACACATATAAGAGACAGTCCCTGCTTATCAGAGCTTGCAGTCTAGTCAAGCTAGACAGTACAACAACTGGGGACTAGGAAATATTTAGTGGAATGGTAAGGAAACGCATAGGAGGTAAACAGGAGGCTGAGGGGATAAGGATCTGAAAAGTCTCAAAGAGATGTTTTTAGCCTGGAATTGAACAGGGCCAGAGATGAAGTCTGACATTGACTCGGGTAGTTTGTTCCAGGCACAAGGAGCAGCAAGGTGGAAAGATCGATATCTGGAACTGGCAGTGGAAGAGAAGGGCACGAATAGAAGGGAACTGGCAGAAGAGTGGAGTTCCCAAGGAGGGGTGTAGGAAGAGATAAAAGAGGAATAGTAGTGAGGAACCGTAGTCCCCAGTTGTTGTGTTGAACAGGATGCAAAAATGGATATGGAGCTAATGAAATGACTTGAGAAGAGTGATGACATGAGCATAGCGACACAGGTAGAAGATTAGCGATGCAACTGAGTTTTGAACAGATTGAAGTGGTGAGAGATGATTCAGAGGAAGACCAGCAAGGAGAAGTTTGTAATAGGCTAGACGGGAGGTGACTAAACAATGAAGGGTCTTAGTAGTGTGGTCAGAAAGCATAGAGAGCACAGAATAATCAGTCACACAATCCCACAAGCCTTCCTAATAGTTGATTCTGAACTTTAAACTAATTGAGGAAACTGGCAGAACTGCTGCATGTGGGAAAGGACATAGATGCTCAGAATTATTCTATTTTGGTGCCATCAGATGACATTGCCCACTTGCATGCCTGATTAATCCTGCTATCTATGGAGAATACCTGTTATAGGTATGCACTTTTGCTATTTTTGGTCTTGATGCAAAAACCCTGCAAGTTTAACGCAGAAAGTTTCTGCAGCGATGCTTTAAGCAAACAATATATAGGTAAACTATATGCATAGTCTGAGCTAAACTGGGAGAGCAATCTAGGCACATGTGCACAGGGGACACACCACGAAGCTGCAAAGTAGTATATTTAAAACAGGAGAAAATATCTTTTCTCTCAATGTATAATTAGTCCTTGGAACTCATTGCTGTTAGTCTTGCTGGGTTTAAAAAAGGTTTGGAGAAATTCCTGGAGGAAAAGTTAATAAACTGTTAAGGTAGTCTAAGAGAAAATCACTGCTTATTCCTGGATTTAAGTAGCATGAAACTGGATACAAAAGCTACGTGCTGGAAAGCTGTGTAGCGCATAAGAGCAATATCATTCTGCTTAGAAGTTTCAATCAGAATAATATTGGTATCTTTCCTTATCATCCCTCCAGTCCAGGCCCACACCTCTGGGTAGTCAACCTCCTCCAGCAGCTTGGAGACTGAGCATATCATCTTTTGATGACATCAGTGTACTAAGGCAACTGTCTCCTCCTTCTAGCCCCGTAAGCTCAGTCTCCAAGCTGGGGGAGTGGTCCAGAGAGGGTGGACTCACTGTAGGGACAACTAATGAGTGGGTTATCTAGGGTGCTTGATTTGTTTTTATTTATTTTGCCTTTAGTTTAGGCCTTGATTAAGTAGAAAAAAAAAGAAAAGGGAGCAGTGCCGTTGGGGGCCTGTGTGGAGAAGAGACAGGCAGATAAGAGGGACTTCTCTCCCCCCCCCCCCTTTTCCCCTCCTCACACTCTGTGAGAAACAGGGGGTTGTGAGCTTGCACACAGCCAGACGCCATCAGTGACTCCTGATCCAGTGACCGGATGAAGAGCTGCAACTCTATCGAAGGACTGAAGCAGCACTGTGAAAGCGCTTGCACACTCTGCCTCGACGCCGAAGCCCTCGATAGTGGCTGAGCATGAAGAAACAGAAAGTTCAGCAGTAGCGGTTCTTTTATTTGCCATTGAGTGGGCTCAAACTGTGGGGACCATCGGTGGCAGTATTTTTTAGCCCAGAGAGCAGGGTTATGCACAGAGTGGATTCTGCATCCCTCCTTACACCGGACCGCTTGGTTTCTTTCTGGCTCTTTTGCTGCCACCTTGAAACAGCACAGTTTCTCTTCAGAGAAGGAGGACTGTCAGGGCGTTGTGTGAGGGCTCCCTGAATTTTTTCCTTTTGTTGGTTTTTGTAGCAGGGGCTTTGTTTGTCCCTCTTGACTGTGAAAAGAAAAAGAAAAAAAGAAAAGAAAAAGAGTTTCTCCTTCTGGAAGCAGGGGTTCTTCACTATACACCTGCTTAGTTGCAGTATTTGGTTGCCCAGGCGAGTGAATAGATCTTGGAGGGCAGAAAAAGACCATGCCTACAAGGCCTCAGTGTATGGCTTGCAGCATCTGCAGGGGGTCAGTCTCAGAGACACGCCTTTGCCGTGGCTGTGAGAAGGAGGCTGTGATGAAGGAACAGGACCTACAGGAGAGCGCAGGGCAGTTCTTGGGTGCACGGTCTCCACAGACAGCAAGAGGAACGTTCTATGTGCCCAGGAGGACCTGGTTCAACAGTAGGCAAAGTCAGGGTTTGCGGAACCGCTCCACCTCTGCTAGAACCTTATGGGAAGGACCAGGCCTCTCCTGGCCCCTCCCCGTCTCAGGGCTTAGGAGGCGAGAGTGGCCAGTGGGCTTTTTCACCAGAATTCGTCCTCATGCATAGGGCATGCTGCATGAGGTGATTGGGGCAAAGAACCAGTTTTCCCTACCCAAACAAGGCAGAAAAAAGTCTGCAGCCACAAGAGAGCCAATGACTGATGGGGAGTCGTCCAAAAGGCATAGGCTGGAGATGGACTGGTGGGAGCAGTCTCTGCCTTCAGAGGAGCCAGATTTGTTGGATCTGGAAACAGAGTTGGAAGCAGAAGGAGAAGAGTTAGAGGAAGGAGAAATTCCCCAGGAGTCCTGAATAGCCCAGGTCTTTCGCCAAGAGGAGTTGACGTCGCTCATTGTGAAATCATTGAAGATTCTCAATATGCCGGCAGATTGCCCAGTGGAGGAGACCTTAGAAGACCCGCTACTCCAGGCTGAGAGTAAGACGCAGAAAGTGTTTCCCGTGCATAGAGTGGTCAAACAGATGATCCAGGATGAGTGGGATCTTCCGGAGGCTGGACTCCGGGGGTAAAACTCTCTGCTCTCCAAATCACATTAGAGAGAGCATGAGTAGGATCCCCTTAGGTTGAATGTTTCTCCCATGTGAATAACTTTGGGTCTTTTCCACTAAACCCACCTTCCTCCTTCCTCCCCTCTCTATTTAGAACATAAGAACATAAGATATGCCATACTGGGTCAGACCAAGGTCCATCAAGCCCAGTATCCTGTTTCCAACAGTGGCCAATCTAGGTCATACGTACCTAGCAGTTTCCCCAAAAGACACAGGTTCTGCAATGCTTGTACTGGGTCAAGCATTGATATCCTGGGTCCCTTCTTAATAATGGTTTATGGACCTTTCCTCCAGGAACTTGTCCAAACCTTTTTAAACCCAGCTTTCTGTGGATAACACTGCACTCCTCTCTGTTTCCTCAGCTTGCAACCTTGGGGTCATCATTGACTCTACTCTCTCTTTCTCTGCCTACATCCAATAGACAGCTAAAACCTGTCGCTTCTTTCTCTACAACATTGGTGAAATTTGTCCCTTCCTTTGTACACACTCTACTAAGACACTTATCCACTCTTCAGTTACCTGCTATCTAGATTGTTGCAACCTTCTCCTTTCTGATCTCCCTCTGAATCACCTCTCTGCCCTTCAGTTTATTCAAAACTCAGCTGCACGGCTAATCTGCCAGCCTCAATATGCTCATATAACCCCTCTTCTCAAGTTACTTCTCTGGCTCCCTATTTGTTTCTGTTTCCAGTTGAAACTTCTACCACTGACCTATAATTGTACTCATTCTGCTGCTCCTCACTACCTTTCCTCTCTTATCTCTCCTTACACCCCTCCTCGGGAACTCTGCTCTTCTGGCAGATCCCTTCTATCTGTGCCCTTCTCCTGCCAACTACAGACTTTGATCCTTTCACCTTACTTCACCTTATGTCTGGAACAAACTACCTTAGTCTGTGCCTCAGGCTTCATCTCTGGCTCTTTTCAAATCCAGACTGAATACCCACCTCTCTGCTTTTGAAGGAAGTGATATCTTTGCAGATAGCTGACTGACAAACCCCTTTGCTGCCAGGAGTAACATATGGCTTTTGGCATGACCTTCCCCTAGCATTTATGGGGCATTGCTCAAAGCAGGGGCAAAATTAAGGGAAAGTCAGCAATGGCCAGAGTGGTTGCGCTAGCATTGTTTTATCCTGGAATCTTCTGACAGGTTTTTTTTGGCCATGTGCTGCTTTAGATAGTGGCAGGACATCCAGGCAGCAAAGTCAAACAGGCTGACAATTGAATGCTCCACAGTGTGGGAGGTTGAATGGGCAGGAATGGGGCATTCTTAGATGGAATCTACAAGACTGCTCATTCCCTTGGTGCCCTGATCTCCTCCCATGTTTTCAGTACCATCTTTACACTGATAACTCTCAGATTTATCTCTCTACACTAGACATCTCTTCAAAAATACAAGCACAATTATCAGGCTGTTTGACGTTGCTGCCTGGATGTCCTGCCACCATCTAAAACAGGTGGTGGTAAAAGAAGGGTGGCAAACGTACTTTAAAATGTTTGCTGTGCTGCCTCTTTTCTTGTTTTAAGGTTTTTTTTGAGGCCCAGCAGCGTGATAACAGCTGCACCGCGAGACTTCAGCCTGGTGGCAGCAGGGACTTAATAGCTGCTCCCTCAAATCGTAAAAGAGGAGTGGAGGTAGCACAACAAACATTTTAAAGTAAGTTTGCTTTAGCAGGGGGGGCAGGGGGGAGGGTGCACTTCTCCAACTCCCACTGCAATAGTGGGAGTCTTTAGCAAATGTTTTGTCTGAGGGTCCTTCATTAGAACTTACACCACTGGGATTGAGTATATATAGAGAGAAGTCCCAAGGAAAGATAGTGGCAGAAGAGGATCTAGCCAAGCATACACTGAAAATGTGATGGGAGAGATAAGAAGCAAACCAAGACAGAACAGAGCCCTGAAATCCAAGTGAACAGGGTATTGAGGAGGTGGTGGTGATCAATAGTGTCAAAGGCTGCAGATAGGTCAAGAAGGATGATGATCAAGTAAAGGCTCTTGGATTTGGCCAGGAGCAGGTCATTGGAGATTTTTTTCAAGTGATGTTTCTGTGGAATGTAGAGGAAAAAAAACCTGATTTAAGTGGATCCAGAATGGCATGGAAGGAAAGAAATTCAAGGCAGCAATGGTGAACTGCATGTTCAAGTAGTTTAGATGAAAAAGAGAGGAGGGAGATGGAAGGGCATTTAGGGTCCAGTGAAAGCTTTTTGGAGGAGTTGTGTAAACAAGACTGAAGGCAAAAAGAAACAATTACAGTGGAAAGTGATAGGCTGAGGATATGAGAGATGGAAGGGATAAGAACATATGAAATGCCATATTAGGTCAGATCTAAGGTCCATCAAGCCCAGTATCCTGTTTCCAACAGTGGCCCATCCTGGTAACAAGTTCCTAACAGGTTTCGAAAAGGTAGATACAGTATATTCCATGCTGCTTATCTCAGGGGTAAGAGTTTGACTACGCATTGAGTGAAAAAATATTTTCTCTGATTAATCTTAAATACGCTACATTGTACTTCATTGCATGTCCACTAGTTTGCCAACATTTTGAAGGAGCAACAACCGATCTGTGTTTACTCATTCCACTGTATTCCATTATTTATAGAGCTTTCTCAGCTCAGCTGTCTCTTTTCCAAGCTGGAGAACCCTACCTTTTTAAACTTCTCTTTCATAGGGGTATTCTTCCATCCTCTTTATCATTTTAGTCACTCTTCTCTGTATCTTTTCTAATTCCGCTATATGCTTTTTTAGATATGGCAACCAGAAGTGAACACAATATTCAAAGTGATACAGAGGCATCATTCTCCATTCCTTTCCTTATGATTCCTAGCATTCTGTTTTTCTTTCTTGGCTGCTGCTGCATACTGAACAGAGGGTTTTCAAAATATTATCCATGATGATGCCTAGATCCTTTTCCTGGGTGATGACTTCTAATATGGAACCATAGTTTGGGTTATTCTTTCCAAGTATATAACTTTGCTCTTGTCCAGATTAAAGTTCATCTGCTGTTTGGATGCCCACTCTCCCATTTTCTCAAAGTCCTCTTGCAATTTTTCACAGTCTTCGTGGGTTTTAACAACTTTGAATAATTTTGTGTCATCTGCAAATCTTGATCACCTCACTCATCCCCATTTCCAGGTCATTTATGAGAATATTAAAAAGCAGCAGGCCCAGAACAGATCTCTGGGATACTCCACTATTCATGTTTCTCCATTGAGAATATTGGCCATTTAGTCCCACTCTATTTTCTATCTTTTAGCCAGTTCCCTATCCACAATAGTACACTGTCTCCTATCGTATGACTATAATTTCCTCAAGACTCTCTAATGTGGAATCTTGTCAAAGGATTTCTGAAAATTCAGATATACTATATCAACTGGCTCACCTGTATCTACCTGTTTATTCATACCTTCAAAAGACTATAGCAGTTTAGTGATAAAATACTTTCCTAGGCTAAATCCAAGTTGGATTTCCCTCATTAAAACATGACTATTTAAATGTTGAGTCATTTTGTTCTTTATAATGGTTTCTACCAATTTGCCCAGTACTACCGTCAGGCTCACTGGTCCATAATTTCCCAGATCACTTCTGGAACCCTTTTAAAAATTTGATGTTTTCGTTGGTTACTCTCCAGTCTTCAGGCACTGTAGATGATTTTAATGATAGTTCACAGATTACTAATAATAGATTTACAATTTCATTTTTGAGTTCATTCAGCACCTTGAGAAGTATACCGTCCGGTCCAGGTGATTTGCTACTCTTTATCAAATTTTTGTATTACATCTTCCAGGTTTATTGATATGTGTTTCAATTCCTCTAATACATTGCTATTAAGTTACCCATATCAAAAATGATATTTCTATACATCATCTTTAGTAAAGACCAAAGCAAAGAATTAATTCAGTCTCTCTGCAATGGCCTTTTCCTCCCTTAGTGCCCCCTTTACCCCTCTATCAACTAGTGATCCAACTGATTGTCTCACAGCTTTTTTTGCTATGAATATACTTGAAAACGTTTTTGTTATGAGTTTTTGTTTCCACGGCAAGCTTCTTTTCAAATTTTCTCTTTGCCTGCCTTATCAATACCTTGCATCTAACTTGACAGTTCTTATGTTGTTTCCTGTTTTCGTCATTTGTTTCCATTTTCTGGCTTTAACAGCCTCTCTGACTTTACCTTTAAATCATGCTGGCAGCTGTTTGACCTTCCTTCTGCCTTTCTTAAATCATGGAATACATCTGGTCTGGGCTTCCAAAATAGTATTTTTAAACAGTACTCAGGCCTGATGTAAACATTTTAGAGGGTCAGCCTAAAAGGTTTAGTAGCAGGTTTGGACGTCTGTAGATGGGCACATGAACATCAAATTAACATACACCTCTCTGCAGCCATTCCACAACTGCCATTTGCAAATGTCTCCAGTACAGGGACGTTCAATTAAGCATGGGAATATGGTGGAGGTGTGTCTAGGGAGGAGCAATGGACTTCTACGTCCCTGTTTCATTCCATAAATGGTGGAGCTGTCTGCAGGTATGTGCATGTGCATTCTTGCTTCAGGCACAAATAGTCAGCAGGAAACTGTTTGTTTTTACCTTAAAACATCCAAGAGTGTAGAGAAGATGGAGAATTAAGTAACTAGATTACAAAATCTCACACTGGGCTTTGAACCCTGGCTATTCAGCTTGTAAAGACAAGTAGAAGTCACAGGTGCTAAATTTATTTATGAAAGAACCTCTATGCATTTCGGCATCAGGCCTTCATCAGGGGGTATACATCTAAAAACAATAATGGAATAACATAACAAAATAAAATAAAACATATAAAAATACATATTAAAAACAATGTTAAAAAATATATTAAAAACGGTAATACATCAACAATTTTAAAAATGCAGACAAAGAAGAAATACTTCAATATTAAAATGATATGAAACGGTATAAAGTTACACTACAAACACAGTTATAGAAATAAAAATGAGAAAAATAAAAAATATATAAAAAATAAATATATAAAAAAGGAATCAAATAAATGCCACAATACAAATAGCTAATATGGACAAATAGGAGGTACTACAGAGAGGGTACTTACATTATGCACCATATAGACAATGATTGGAGGTCTTGAAAAGGACACCAATATATTTCAGTCTCAAAACTAGAGAAGAGCACAGAGCCAGAGAAGAGAGGAGCAATAAAAACAAAACATTGGTAAAAAACAAGTCTGAAAGAAACTACGTAAAACTATTGTAGTAATTAGACTATGATATTAAAAGAAAAGCAATAAAAATAGGGGCGATAAAAAAGGAGCAATAAAAACATTCAATCAACAGATAAAGCCTAGATAAAAGTACAAGGAACTACATAAAAATAGGAGGATACTGCAAAAATGAAGGCATATTGTTGAATGTTGTTGTGATCTGTAATTATGTTATTTGCATCGCATCTTCTTTGAAGATCTTGGTGGTTTATGATTCTATGTATTTTTTGAAAGCCTTTCAATAAAAAAAAAAAATAGGAGGATAAACTACTGTAGTGAGCAAATTGAGTCTCACAGGAGAAAGTACTATATGAACCTGGAAACTTTGAATGAGCACCTTAAAACATGACATCATAATATGACCACAGCTTAGAGATATCTAGTGGAAAATAAAAGCAAATATGAAACATAGCATGATGTATTAAACCAACGTGAAGCATATTAATAATGAAAATATCAATAGGACAGTTAAAATCAATAAGTTATAAAAAATAAATAGTAAAGTAATAGTAATCAAGACGGTGGAGCCACACTGGCGGAGTGGAGATTTGGAGAAAATTCTGTTGAAGTTAGAACAACGTTATACAGTCAAACCTCGGTTTTCATTTGCCCCGGTTTTCATACGCTTCGGTTTTCAACGTCTTTTCTGACTGAGATTTTGTCCCGGTTTTCATGCATTGCTTCGGTTTTCAACGTCTTTTGACTGAGATTTTGTCCCGGTAGCAGGGAAGAAAAGCTGTCAACGTAAGCAGGAGATGTTGCATGAATGTGGGAGGCAGTTCTTTCTCTTGCAGGGTACGTCTGAAGCTATATCATTAAGATTTTCTGCCATTCTGAAGCATTGAGCAGATAATGTAAAGGTATTTTAATGGACTGAATTCAATGTGATTCCAAAGAGAGCTGGGCACAGCAGCTTGTCAGGGGTGGCTAAGGCCAGATGTTAACATACTGTACTGTACAGTACTGTACTTAGCTTGCTTTCAGTGATGTTAAATGTTCATTTATCCATTTCATTAGTCATTTATATTTATTTCTCATTGTTTTCTGTATGTAAAAATATAGTTATTCTCTATAAAATGTATTTTTTGTGAATATTTTTGGGTGTCTGGAACAGATTAATTGGATTTACATTATTTCTTATGGGAAATATTGCTTCAGTTTTCATACGTTTCGGTTTTAGTCAGACTTTTTCGAACGGATTAATCATGAAAACCGAGGTTTGACTGTATCTACGAACTCAACACACTTACGCTGGCTGGTCTCAGTCAAGAAGTTGACGTTTCTGCCTTTCTATGATCGCTTTTCTATTTTAACTCAAGTTCTTTTATGCTCATCTAGCCTTACAATCTAACTGTGTGCTACAGATTATAACCTCATGTCCGTTTTTATTGTTCCCTTGCTTTTTAATCATATCCCCCTTTTTATATTTTTAATTATCAGTACCATAATATTATGACATGCTGCCTTTTCCTTTTTAGTAATATTCACCACTCACTCCTTCATTTACTCTTGCTATGCGCGCCTATCTGTCAATCACTATTTTTTTGGCGCGAATAACGCAGTATTTAATTTAAGGTGGACGCACACAGCACTACTCAGGATGCTGTCTGTTGCAAGTTTTTTGCATGTTGCACTGTGTAAAGTACTTGCTATAAACCTCTATTCCAGCTATTTTATGTATTAAACTTCAGTAATTTACATTGTATTGGATTGTATGAAGACAACAGAGGTGTGAAGATTGGTGGAAGAGTCATCAACAACCTTCGCTATGCTGATGATACCACATTACTGGCTGAAAGTGAAGATGATCTGAAACATTTGCTTCTCACAATCAAAGAACATAGTCTCAAAATGGGCCTGCACCTTAATGTAAAGAAGACAAAGATCATGACAACTGGCATAATCAACAGGTTCATCGTTGAAGGAGAAGAAATTGAAATTGTGAACAACTTTAACCTACTTGGATCAACTATCAATAAAGAAGCAACAAGCAGTCAAGAAATCAGACGACGCATTGCTCTTGGCAGAATGGTTATGAAAGACCTAGATAAGATTCTCAAGAGCAGAGATGTCTCTCTCCATACAAAGATTCGACTTGTTCAAGCCATGGTATTTTCAATAACATCATATGGATGTGAAAGCTGGACAGTGAAAAAGATAGACAGGAAGAAAATTGATGCCTTTGAATTATGGTGCTGGCGGAGAATACTGTGTATACCATGGACTGCCCGAAGAACAAACCAGTCGGTACTAGAGGAGATCAAACCTAAGCTTTCTTTAGAAGCTCAGATGACAAGACTTCGATTTTCATACTTTGGACACATCATGCGAAGAGAGAGATCATTAGAGAAAGACATTATGCTTGGCAAGATAGAAGGTCAACGCAAAAGAGGAAGGCCAGCAATGAGATGGATCGATACAATAACAGCAGCTACGGGTACCAGTCTGTCAACAATGAGCCGCCTGACTGAAGACTGAGCACAATTTAGGATAGCTATCCAGAGGGTCACCATGAGTCGACTCCGACTCCACGGCACTGAACAACAACAAATTTACATTGTTTGTCGTGGCAGACACGCCGCTTTTTCTTTGTATACAATGTATCCTGTAAAATACTCTTTGTCATAAGTTTCACTACGTGATACAATCGCCATGAACCCGCTGTTTTGTTATTTTCTGATTCTTTATTTTTGTTTCTCTGCTCACACGAGTTTTTTAATATGATCACTTGGGTCAATTTTATTGCAGCTTCTTTTTATTATTTTTTATTTGGATTGTCATGTTTCTAAGAGTCTGTGCTATACATCATTAGGTAATTTTTAGAATTCATATTCTACTGGGCAAGGTTTCTCGCCACAAACCTACATTTCAGTTTTTTTCACTTTGGTCATGAGCTTCCACCTGTCACTCATTATTTGTTTGGCGCGAAAAGTTCAGTATTTATATTGTGATGGAAGCACTTGGCACGATTCAGCAGATTGTTTGTTGTAAGTTCATCTCATGTTGGATTGGGTAAAGTACTTGCTTTATATTGATACTCTAAGCTTTTGAGTTTAATTTATTCAACTTACTTTTACTTTCTTGCGAACACGGAGCTTGATCTCTGTGTCTAGATTTCCCTTAGTTGGAGTATTATAGTACTGTCACGCCCATAGCCCCTTACAGCAGTGTGGAGGGGCGTGCTTGTTATAGCAGATTCCACCACTTCAGCAATGTGCCTGACTGACTGACTTTGAAGTGCACCATGGGAAAGGTAGTCCAGTCAGGTTACACTTGACTTTTAGGCAGAAAAACACTCTTTTGTAGTTGGTCGAGAGTTAAGGCATTGACAGAATTTATTTATGAGGTAAACGCAAATAAGGTTCACAAATTGTCACCTATTGGATTTCTTCTCCAGGATTATATTTAGTACAACAGGATATAACTGAACTTAAGCACAAACAGCTTGTAATATCTTTCAATGCAAAACAGAAAGTCCTTTCCACAGCCCCTGCTAGCAAACGTGCCTAGCAGTGCTGTTTAAAACAAAACCAAAAATATCAGCTTCACATAAACAGCTCTCTTTTCTCTTCCAAAAGAAACTTCTTAAATCCACCGTGAGTACGGCATAAGCTCTGCACTGCACTGACTTCAGCTGGTCAATGAGCAAACAATTAAGCAGCTGCACACATTCTCAGCACAAGTATTTTCCTTTTCAAAGAACCTTTCCTCTTCACACACAGGCTCTCTAAGGCACTGGACTCTGGAAGGTTCTCTTATGATGTATTCCCTCTCAGGACTTCTTTGTGCTTGGCAGTTTGGCATAAAGAACAGTCCATATAAGAATCATCCTCTTCCAGAACTAATTCCTGTTCTCCTAGCTGCATGGGTTCTACTTCTGGCTCAGAGGGCTTAGCCGACTGCCTCCCATCAGGACAAGCGCTGTCTCCAGCAAATCTGTAATGCTCCCAATCAGACAGGCTTCCAAAACTCATACCTGGGTCAAGGCCTGGTTCAGTGGTTCCTCTCTCATTTTCTGGCCAGCATGTATCTGAGCTTCTCTGTCTTGTCCTCCAGCATGGGCTCTTGGTTCTCAGGGCTGCAGCTCCATTTCTCCTCCAGTAGGCATTCCTACTCCTTCTCCTCTCCCCTGCTGAATATTCTGTCCTAGCTTTAAACCTCCCAGGCTCTAACCCTGCCCTTTCTCCTCTCAGGTGTTGCAAATCAGTCTGCCTCTTGGCAGCTGAGTAATTGGGAAAGTCAGTGATGTAAGGGTTCCTTACTCTGAACTTGCTTTCCCCCTCCTTCTCACCACTAGGGACACTCTGCAACCTATTGCAGCCTGGTACAATCTGGTTTCTAGGTACATCTGAGGTTTTGTATCTCTGACCTGGCAATACAGGTCCTTTGATAAGGGTAAATTCCCCCTCTTTATCCTTGTTTCGTGGGCCCTGATAAGCTTCCTTTTCACAGTACATATATCATATATTATATTCTTCCATATACTCCTGGTTGTTTGTCGCTTAACATGCTTGACTGTGTTTTGTTATCGCTACTATTATTTTTATTTTTAACTTTTTGTGCCTTACTTTTGGTTCCTTTGCATATACGGCGTTTGTCTGATTGGGTATAACATTCACTATATACCTACTTCCGATTTTGATTTGCTTGCACATTTTCATTTTAGCTTTTTATTTTTCATGTTTTCAAGCACTTTCGTTGTATATGGGCCTCTCAGTTCTTCAGACAGATCATTTACAACAAACTGTACGCCGTCTCAAAACTACGGTACATAACGCGTTAGTACTACTCAGAAAGTCCTTTGTTTTTTCTTATGCTTGATTGGTATAGTATTTATTACAAAACAGCTTTTCAGCATTCTGCTGTTTTTAATATTATGGCACAAGTCAGTTTTTATTGATTCAGCTGGTTTTGTAGCATGGCGTGGTTCCCTGTGCCGTATCATTCGTGTTCCTACCTTTTAGTAGTTTCACCTACTTTTTAGTAGTTTCACCTACTCTTTAGTGTTTTATCATCTTACTATTTATTTATTTATTATTTATAACCTTATTATTGATTTTAACTGACCTCTTGATATTTTCATTATTAATATGCTTCATGTTGGTTTAATACATCATGCTATGTTTCATATTTGCTTTTATTTTCCTTTAGATATCTCTAATCTGTGGTCATATTACGTTGTCATGTTTTAAGGTGCTCATTCATTTTCCAGGTTCATATAGTACTTTCTTCGGTGAGACTCAATTTGCTCACTACAGTAGTTTATCCTCCTATTTTTATGTAGTTCCTTGTACTTTTATCTAGACTTTGTTTATCTGTTGATTGAATGTTTTTATTGCTCCTTTTTATTGTCCCCTTTTAACCGAAGCAGGCGGACCCGGCACTCCGGGCCTCATCCTATCCCACCTCCCCCCCCCACTCCACAACAACCCCGCCCACACCCCACACCCCACAAAAGACATCACACCATAACGTCATGGAACACCACTGGTCGCAGCTTTTATTAGCCATAAACAATTTAACAAACCAACAATAAACTTTCTAACCCCCAATTAGCGGCACCCGGCTGCACCAGCCATACCTCAGCAAAGTGCCTGCCACCGCTAATTCAATAACTCGCCACCCGGCAAGTTACCATACCCCTCTCCCCGACTTCACCATGCTAAGCAAAAGTCGGCCGAGGGTTTGACCGGGTCAGGGGCACCCCGCCCCCGCCCAAGTGTAGCCTGCTGCTCCGGACCCCGGAAACCTCCGGGATCCCGCCACCGGCACATAACACTGTTCATGTGCCGCCCCCCCGGCCTGTGGTGAACAGCGCCCTCCTGAGCCTATGGAAACGGATGAAAATCCTGAGGTTCAGCAGGATTTATACCAATATGATAAAGCAAGGAAGAAAGAGAGACTCTATTCCACGGAGCTGAGCATGGAGACCAGCCCAGGGGAGGAGTCCTGCAGTCCTGATTGGGCACTCCCTGCCCTTGGAAGGGGCGTGTCCAGGAGAGAACGTGGTTTTAAACCAGAGCATGGCTATGCTAGTCAGAAGCAGAATAAGGAGAGACGGATAAAGAAGAAGCAGGAGAATGATTGGAAGTCCAGAAGACAGTATGCTGATACTGGGGAACCTGGCATTGGAAGGAGACCTGCAAAGTTTTATCCAGAGGCAGTGAGTAGAAGTCCCAAGGAGAGAGGACCTAGCCCTGAGATAGACAACCGTTGGAAGGTACAGCCCTGGGAAAGGAAGCCTTCAAGGCAGGCACAAGCAAGAAAGCAATCATTCTGTGAAGTACTGTTTGAGCCAGAGAGCAACAAACATTTGAACAGCTGGAGAACGTTGGAGCCGTCTGAAGTCAGAACGGCATGGCAACAAGTAAGTGATTTGCCACAAAGTTTCCAAGCTGAACGTAAAGCTAACTCTCCTGTGTGTGAAACATTAGCAAAAGAGACTAGCAGTTACTCTGATACAATTAATCTAAGAGAGGAGAAAATAAACAGCCTTAAGCCAGAGGGAAGTTGTATAGCTGATAGCAATTCCCTATCTCCCAAACAGCAGGCTGAATTGCTCCTACAGAGTTTTAAGCAGTTTTTAGAGTTGCAAGCTAGAAGACAGCCAGTGTTTCAAGAAGCCAGTAATTCCATACAGCTTGAAGAATTAACACAGGATAATACAGACTTACCAGATTGTGAGAGCATGGATTGCACGGTCTGCTGTGTAGAGATGCCAAGCTGAAGGAAACTGCTTTTTACCGTATGTGAATTGAATGCTACGGAGCTGTTGTATTGCCTTGCTGAGAAAGCTCTAATTATGTGCACCTGATTTTCCCCAGCACTGTGAAGGTAACAGTGGCTGAAAGAGGTTGCAGTGAATCTAACTGACCTCTTGGGGCAAAGTGAGTAATTTGCTTAGAAGTGAAAAGCAGCAGTTATACTTTGTTGCCTTTATCCTAAGTTTTCCTGTTAGCATTTGAAGCACCTATTTTGTTTGCATTTATTTGCCATGTGATGGAACAATATCCTTTACTATAATAAATATACTGGAAACCCCATAACTACAACTCTTTATTTTGGAGCAAGAGGAGCAGGAACTACAATACCCAGCATTCCCTGGATACAGGTTACTCTCTTCCTCACGAAGCATCAGACCGCCGCTCTTGTCTTTAGCCCTAAGGCCGGGCAGGAGCGCCGCAGGCCCCAAGCTGCGACCAGCGTGCATCAGTGCCAGACATATATTCCAAGGCCTCCTGCCAGTCGTTAAGGAGTAGGTCCATGTCAACTGGCGACAAATGAACCCCATCAGCCCGATAGAGTCCCGAACACCCGACATCCACCCAGTCATGCAGGATCTGATACCCACCCCTCTCACAGACCCAACGACCAATCTGGCGATTGACCTTGGTCAAACCCCTGGACCAACGACGCTGGTCCCAGCAAGCCGGCCTTGGAATGATGTCTGACCACAGTACAATAACACCGGGAAACATCCGAAACACCAGTCCCAGATCATCTTGCACCGCCCGGATCAGTTGCAGGCAGGACCAGGACACCAGGTCATTGCCACCCAGATGCACCAACAGGGCGGCCGGCCGGCCACCGCGACGTCCTCCCGTGGCGCTGTAGCAAAGGCAGCAATTGCGGCCACCGCATGCCTCGCACGCCCAGCCATGTCACAGTCACCACCGACGGGTCCAATCCCAAATTGGCACCGATAGGGCGGTCCGCCGCACGCCGACCCGCCCAATGGACGAAAGAGTGGCCAGCAACCCAACATCCACCAGGTCTGACACCCCCACCTGAAAAAGAAATAGACAGTTAAAGCCCCAACCCACAAACCCCTGCTCCTACAGCCGTACATACCCCTTAAAAGCCAAAGAACGCCACCTCCCAATGTCCTGAATCACATGCCCCGGCAATCCAGCTGCCGCCACACTAGTGGCAGCCCCAATCCGAAAGGAGTGAGGGGCAAAACGCAGCGGGTCCTCACCCACCGCGGACAACACTAGGCGCAGCACCGCAGAAACCTGAAAATGGGTTAAAACCCGAGAGTCCGCGTGCACGAAAAAACTGACCGCACCCCCCGGACGCACCGCTAAATACTGTCGCAATGCCCGCACCGGGCAAGTCTGCAGCTCCGCGACCTCGCCCAGCCACACCCACAAACCTTTCCCAAGCGGATCCGTTTTGGACCTAGCCAAAAGGATCCGCACCCTCCCCCCTTCCACCCGAACGTGACGCACCTGCAGCCCCCCGACGCTGCCCCCCCGGCCAGAGTCCGCAACCAATTCCCCGATGCGAAATGCCCCAAAAAAGGCAAGGCAAAAAACCGCCCGGAACAGGGAAGCCTCATATGCGGATGAAGCCACCTGCCCCAAGGCCCCGCAAACCCGTACCAGGAGCCCATGCGTGATGGGCAACCGCGAGTCACGCGGCGTAGGCTGCACCCGCTCCCAACCCTGCAAAAGCCGTCACGTTAAGACGCCCCCAGCTGTGGAACCCCAACCCACCGCGCTCGCAAAAAAGTTAAACCCCGCCAAATGCGCACGCACCGCCGACCGAGAAAAACCCGCGCCTTTGGCAGCCACAATGTATTGACCCATCAAGCCCTCCGGAACCCCACCCGACTGCCACCCGCAAGTTAACAAAAAGGCGACCACACGGTCACACCCCCGCCGGTACGAAGACCAGGTCCTCGCAGACACTGAGTTCCTCAGCAGATTTAGCATCTCTCGAGGCCAATGCTCCACAAGTTCTCTGGGACCACAGATCCGTCCTTGTCCGCTTCGGGGGCCAGTGCCCGGAACCGCTCCCACTGAAAACGAGAAAGAGCATCAGCAATCTGGTTAGTGCACCCCGGTATATGCCGTGCCCGCACTGCCACATTCAACTGCAAACAGGCGAAGACGACTTCCTGCATCAAGCCAGCCACCTTCAAACACCTCGGAGAGTAGCGGTTAACTACACTGACGACAGCCTCGTTATCACACCACCAAAGTACCCTCCGGTTCCGAAGGCACTCCGGCCAGAGCGCCAAAACCACATGAATCGGAAAGAGCTCCAAAAAGGTGATATTCCTGGTCAAACCTGCAGCGCGCCAAGACTCCGGCCATCGATCCGCGCACCAGGCCCCGGCGAAATACACCCCAAACCCGTCCCCCCCGCCTCATCAGTGTACAACTGCAAGGCATCACTGGACACCTCGGACTCCAGCAAAACAGAAGTCCCATTGAAGTCCTCCAAAAAACGACCCCACACCCGCAAATTAGCCCGCATTGCCTCCGTCACCCTAATCCGGTGGTGGGGCTTCCGCACCCCGATCGTCGCACAGGCCAACCTCCGGGAAAACACCCGCCCCATTGGAATCGTCCTGCACGCAAAGTTTAAGGACCCCAACAGGGACTGCAACTCCCTCAAAGAAACTTTGCGGGCCGACAACACATTAGCCACCGAGATCCGCAAGCGAGCAACTTTGTCCTGAGGCAAGCGCGCCACCATGTCCACCGAATCCAACTCCACACCCAGAAAGGTCAGCCGCGTAGTCGGACCCTCGGTCTTCCCGTCCGCCAAAGGCACCCCAAACTCCTGTGCCAGCCGCACAAACGCGGATAACATCTCCTGACATTCCCCTGAGTGAGCTGCTCCCACGAACAAAAAATCGTCCAGGTAATGCACTACGGAAGACAGGCCGGATGCGCGAACCAGCACCCACTGCAGGAAGGTACTAAACATCTCGAAATAAGCGCAAGAGACTGAACAGCCCATCGGCATGCACTTGTCGAAATAATACCCCCCTTGAAAGCAAAACCCCAATAAGTGGAAAGAGGACGGGTGGATGGGTAACAAACGAAAGGCCGATTCAGTGTCCACCTTTGCAAGTAAGGCCGACCGACCGGCCCTCCGCACCAGCAAAGCCGCCTTATCGAAGGACGCATAGCGGACCGTACAAAACTGACGCGGGATAGAATCATTCACGGAAGCCCCGATCGGACAGGACAAATTATGAATCAACCGGAATTTCCCCGGCTCCTTCTTGGGAAGGATACCCAAAGGCGAAATCACCATGTGAGGAAAGGGGGGCTCCGAGAAGGGGCCCGCCACCCTCCCCAACCGCAATTCCCCCAACAATTTGTCCTGAACGACCTCCGCCCAACGACGGACTTAAGGGGAGTTCCGAGCAGACGGAGCCGACACCACACCCCGCACCGGGATAATGAAACCGTTCTTAAACCCAAATCCCAGAATCGCTGCCTCGCGCCTCTGGGGATAGCGGCTCAACCACCCCAAGAAGGCCTCCACCCGAATCGGGGAGCGGGCGCGCCCGCAACACTCAGAGCTCTTTAGAGGCGGGACCGGCAGTGCCAGCGGCGCCCTTCTTAAGGCACTTGACAGCGGAGTGGGGACCCCCGCACAAGGAACAGGCGTGCTGGAATTTGCAATCGGGAAAAGGGCACGTGGAGCGGTTGAAACCCCCCCTCGAAAGGGACGCACCGCCCCCCCCCACTGCCCCGCTACCACTTTTCCCCCGCCCCACCACCGGCACCCGACCTAGCCGACATCTGGGTCAGCCACAGGTTAATGTCCTGCGTGCCCCACGAAAGCGAGCGGCTCTCCTCCATTTTGTCCCTGAACTTTTCATCGTAATTCAACCAAGACCATCCGTTGTGCGTCTGAGACGCCTCCAGGATGGAATCGGCGTACGCTAGCAACATGCCGTACTGCGCCGGATCGTGCTGGCCCCACACACTGGCCAACCGCAAAAAGGAACGCGTCCAGTTAACCACATTACGAGCCACCTTCCTAACCCGACCCGCCTTTTCGTTGTCATTTCTCTTCTTCCGACTTTCGCCAGAACGCAACCTCCCTTCTAACAAGCGGAAGATATCAATATAGCGCCGCTTCCGAATTTTACGCCGCAGCTTACGCGGCACCCCCACCCACAATTCCGGCAAAGAAACCACCGAAGAGGCCCCCCCACCCGCACCGAGGCCCGCCCCACACTCCCTTACCTGCCGAACCGCCTCCTCTCCCGACCCCTCCGACGAACCACTCGAAGAGGAAGAAGACGAGGACAAGTCCGAGCTGCGACGACGCCGACAAGACCGCCGGCGCTTCTTACACGAATCACGCACCACCTTCCCCCCTTGCAACCGCACCCCCACCTCACCCCCATCCCCCAGGAACTCACCCGACTCGGCCGGCGCAGCAGCCGGCTCCCCAGCCACCGGACGGTCCTCATCACCAGCTCGCGCGACATCTCTTGAGCGCTCTCGAGCCGACTCCGCCGCCACTCCATGCTGCATCTCCGCTCCAGCCGAAGGATTCAGCCAGCTCTCACCGCCAGCAGCACCCGAAGGCCATGTAGGCTGCATCCGAACCTGCCCCTGCGGAGACAAAAAAAGGGAAAACAGGGGGGGCAACAGACACCGGCCAGGCCGGAGACCAAGGACCTCCCCAACCCGCCCGAGATGTACCCTGCCCCCCAGAAGCCCACTGCTCCCAAGGAGAAGAACCCCCCGGGGTGCCAAAGCCACCGGGACCCGGGAACCACCCTACGGCCCCACTGCAGCCAGCAACCCATGGAGCCCCATCGGGCTGTAACCCTCCCTCCAGACCCAGTGCCCCAAAATTGCCCCCCACACCCCCTGCCCCCCTACCCCACCCACAACACCCCCTTCCCCCCCTGCCCCACCCACAGCACCCCCCGCCCTTACGCTCCCCGCTGCTCCTGCCACGCCCCGGAGCCCCGCACCCACCCCCAGTGATCCACTGGGTGGGTGTAAACCCCTACCACCGCCCCCCTCCCCCCCGGCTGCGGAGCCCATTTCTTTCCTTTTTGGCCCTGCGCAGCACCTCCACGGCCCCCTTGCCCACCCCCAGCCCCACTCACAAGCCCGGGCAGCCCCCTACCCCTCCCAGCCCCCCTATGAGACCGAGACCCCCGCCCCCTTGCCCCAACCCTTGCAGAGGCCAAACCCCTGGCCCCTGCCCGGCCACGCAAAGCAGGCATCCCGCACCGTGCCAGGAACCCCTCAAGGCAGCAAACACAGCCGCTGGACCGGCTGTGCAAGGAAAGAAGGCCGCGAAGCTCCCTGAGCCCTAACCTGCAAGGGCCACGACCACCGGGAGAAAAACGGCAACCGGCCCAAATGCCCTCCCAGAGCTCGACTGCCCAATGGCCCCCCCCTGCCCCAACTCACAATACCCGACTGACAAAACCGGCGATCCTCCAGGAACCAAAGGCCCCGAACCCACAGCACGCCGGCACCTGAACGCAGCCTCCGCACCGACTGGCCACGCGGAGGCTGCTCTGCCAATACTCCCCCCCCTGCCCCCCAACATCCGCGGCGACAATTGGCTCCCGTGCGGCCGCGACTGACGGGAGCCAATCAATTTAAAAGATGCCCGCGCCCCACCCAGGCCGCGCACAGGGTCCCCGCGCCGGGCCGCGTGCCCGGTTAATGTCGGCCGCCGGGACCCTGCCCGCGGCCTCGGGATTATTGCCCCTATTTTTATTGCTTTTCTTTTAATATCATAGTCTAATTACTACAATAGTTTTACGTAGTTTCTTTCAGACTTGTTTTTTACCAATGCTTTGTTTTTATTGCTCCTCTCTTCTCTGGCTCTGTGCTCTTCTCTAGTTTTGAGACTGAAATATATTCGTGTCTTTTTCAAGACCTCCAATCATTGTCTATATGGTGCATAATGTAAGTATCCTCTCTGTAGTACCTCCTATTTGTCAATATTAGCTATTTGTATTGTGGCACTTATTTATTTATTTTTTTAAATATATTTGTTGATATATTTTTTATTTTTCTCATTTTTATTTCTATAACTGTGTTTGTAGTGTAACTTTATACAGTTTCATATCATTTTAATATTGAAGTATTTCTTCTTTGTCTGCATTTTTAAAATTGTTGATGTATTACCGTTTTTAATATATTTTTTAACATTGTTTTTAATATGTATTTTTTTCTGTTTTATTTTATTTTGTTATGTTACTCCATTATTGGTTTTAGATGTATACCCCCTGATGAAGGCCTGATGCCAAAACACGTAGGGGCTCTTTCATAAATAAAGTTTGCACCTGTGACCTCTACTTGTCTTCGCCCGTTGTGTCTCCCTGCTGTTACTGTGAGGGCTTTTGCTCTATTTGTGTTCCTACCCAGCTTGTAAGCCATCACTCTAACCATTATGCTATTAGACATCTTGGTGCTGAATTATTCTCCCGGGGACGTCTATATATACAGTTGATGCACATGCATGTCAGGCACATCCACATTTCTGGAATTTTGCGTGAAACTGCACGTGCCTACCTTTCTTTTCAGACATTCTGGTTTTGACATCCCAGATTGCACGTTGACTCTCTTTTGAAATGTGCCTCTTAACCTTTTTTAGCTGCTCCTTTTAGTTTTTTTGTAACTATTTTTCTCATTGTATCCTAGTCTCCATTTTTAAAGTTAAATGCTAGTGCCGTGGATTTCCTTGCTATTCTCCCTCCATTTATTAAATCATTGTGATCCTGTGATGGTCACTATTGCCAAATGGCTCCAACATTGTTATCTCTTGCACCAGATCCTGCATTCCACTAAGGTCTAGGCCTAAAATAGCTCCTCCTCAAGTTGGTTCCTGAACCAGCTGCTCCACGAAGCAGTCATTTATTTCATCTAGAAACTTTATCTCCCTAGCATGTCTTGATGTGACATTGACCTAGTAGATAATAGGGTAATTGAAGTCACCCATTATTCCCTAATTTCTTTTAGCATTTCATTATCCGTCTATTATTATTATTATTTTTTGGCCAGGCAGATGGTAGTATACCCTCACTATTGCCTTCCTTTTAAATGGAATTTCTAGCCATAGAGATTTTACAGTGTATATTGTTTCCAGAAAAATGGATAGCAAGAACCTTTTGTTCTTTCTAAGAACATAAGAACATAAGATATGCCATACTGGGTCAGACCAAGGTCCATCAAGCCCAGTATTCTGTTTCCAACAGTGGCCAATCTAGGTCATACGTACCTAGCAGTTTCCCCAAGGGACACAGGTTCCACAATGCTTGTATTGGTTCAAGCATTGATATCCTGGGTCCCTTCTTAATAATGGTTTATGGACCTTTCCTCCAGGAACTTGTCCAAACCTTTTTTAAACCCAGCTACACTAACAGCCTTTACTACATCCTCCGGTAACAAATTCCAGAGTTTGATTACACGTTGAGTGAAAAAATATTTTCTTTTATTAGTCTTAAATAGTTTACCCTGTAGCTTCATTGCATGTCCCCTAGTCTTTCTATATTCTGATAAGGTAAACAATCGATCTACGTTTACCCGTTCCACTCCGTTCATTAATTTATAGACTTCTATCATATCTCCCCTCAGCCGTCTCTTTTCCAGGTTAAAGAGCCCCAACCTTTTTAGCCTTTCTTCATAGGAGTAGCCTTCCATCCCCTTTACCATTTTGGTGGCTCTTCTCTGAACCTTTTCTAAAATTGCTATATCCTTTTTAAGATACGGCGACCAGAATTGCACACAATATTCAAGGTGCGGTCTCACCATGGAACGATATAGAGGCATTATAATATCTTTTGTTTTATTTTCCATTCCTTTCCTTATCATACCTAGCATTCTATTTGCTCTCTTGGCCGCCGCTGCACACTGGGCCGAGGGTTTTAACATGGTATCCACAAGGACGCCTAAATCTTTTTCTTGGGTGGTGGTTCCTAATGTGGAACCTTGCATCGTGTAACCATAGTTTGGGTTGTTCTTCCCTAGGTGCATAACCTTGCACTTCTCCACATTAAATTTCATCTGCCATTTTGATGCCCAGTCTTCCAATTTATCAAGATCCTCTTGCAATTTTCCACAATCCTCCTGGGTTTTAACAACTTTAAATAGTTTTGTGTCATCAGCAAATTTGATAACCTCACTCGTTATTCCACTTTCCAGGTCATTTATGAATATGTCAAAAAGCAGCGGACCCAGCACAGATCCCTGGGGTACACCACTATTCACCTTTCTCCATTGGGAAAATTGGCCATTTAGCCCTACCCTCTGCTTTCTATCTTTTAACCAGTTCCTGATCCACAGTAGTACACTGCCTCCTATCCCATGACTCTTTAGTTTTGCCAAAAGTCTCTGATGAGGGACCTTGTCAAAGGCTTTCTGAAAGTCCAGATACACAATATCAACCGACTCACCTTTGTCCACCTGTTTATTCACTCCTTCAAAAAAACATAACAGATTAGTAAGACAAGATCTACCTTGTCTAAAGCCATGTTGGCTGTCTCCCATTAGGTCATGACTATCTATATGCTGAGTAATTTTATTCTTTATGATGGTTTCTACCATTTTTCCCGGTACTGATGTCAGGCTCACCGGTCTGTAGTTTCCCGGATCACCCCTCGAACCCTTTTTAAAAATTGGTGTTACATTGGCGATCCTCCAATCCTCAGGTATTAGAGATGATTTTAATGATAGTTCATTAACAAAATTTGCTCCTTCCTTTCTGAATGCACTACTAAAACATTTATCCACTCTTAGTCACCTCTCGTCTCAACAATTTAGCATAGGAACATAAGCAATGCCATACTCAGTCAGACCAAGGTCCATCAATCCCAGTATCCTGCTTCCAACAGTGCCCAAGCCAGGTCACAAGTACCTGGCAGTTTCCTAAAAAGACAGGTTCCACAATGCTTGCACTGGGGAAAGCAATGGATTTCCTGGGTCCTCAATGGTTTATGGACCTTTCCTCCAGGAACCTGTCCAAACCTTTTTTTAAACCCAGCTACACTAACAGCTTTTATTTATTTATTTATTTTTAATTTAAAATATTTTCTATACCGTGCTTTTTAGAATACAGTGCGGTTTACAGGTAACATTAATTTGTACAATGCATGATGAATCATGCATTGTACTTACATAGAACAGGTACTGAAGCTTGGGTTTTAAACAGGGTAACTATGTACAAATTGAGCAATTATGTCCCGGAGGTGTTGTGGCGACAAAGACATACTTTTACAACTATTTACAGGCTGGACAATTATTTACAGGTTGGACAGTTGTATTAATGGATGTGGTTGCGTCACTATTTATTTATTTATTTAGCATTTCTTTTATACCGTGCTATTATCATCAGTGCAGTGTACATCAAAACAGAACATATGCATTCAGGGTTACTGAAAATGCATTTACATTTGAACAGGGATTGGAACTTGGATAACAGGGTAATTAACAACAGTTATACAATATAGTATCTACAATTATATACATGGTGAGTGTAATTCCCTATCGGGGCTACACCGGAAAGTATCTGATGAATAAGTGGTGTTTTAGGGCCTTCCTGAGTTGTATTAGGTCTGTGATAGCTCTGATGTCAGGGGGGAGGGCATTCCAGGCTTTGGGGGCATAGAAGCAGAAGGCTCTGTTAGTTGTTGCCTTCTTGCATCTTCTTGATTCTTTCGGGACTATCAAAGTGTTTACTGCTCCAGATCTTCTACTTCCATTGGGAGGTGAGGTGTATATCAGTTTGGTGATGGCTATGGGGGACTGATTGTTTAGGGCTTTGAAGGTCATATTTATATTCTTATATAGTGTTCTAGCTTGAAGTGGTAACCAATGAAGCCTTTTCAGGATTGGTGTGATGTGGTCAGTCCCCAATATTCCTTCTAGCACCCTGGCTGCCGTGTTCATTGCCAGTTGGAGAGGATTTAGGGTTGCTTGTGGGAGTCCGTATAGGATTGCATTTGCAAAGTCAATGTGTGGCATCACCAGGGCTTGGTAGATTGTTCTAAAGTCTGTGTACTCGAGTAGTGGTCGTAAATGACGAAGTGTCCTTATCTTGTGGTAAATTGATTTTGTTGTGTTTTTTATATGCGCCTTCATGTCCATCCTTTGGTCAAGGGTGATGCCTAGATATCTGATGGTGGATTTGGCTGTCAGTTCTGTGCCCTTTACCTTTAGTGTGCGTGACTATGACTTGAGTGTACTGGTGGTGTCGTCATGGTGGGTAGGAGGTATGCTCAGTTGTGATGTATCACTGGAGTGGGAGTAATGTAGAAGGAAAAGATGGTGCTTTAGTGCCTTCCTAAATTGGGCAAGGTCAGTAATGGCTCGGATGGTGGTTGGGAGGATGTTCCAGCAGGTAGGTGCTCAGAACACAAAGGCTCTGTTCTTTGTTGCCTGGGAGCATTTCGTTATTGCGTTGGGGACTACGAGCGTATTGGCAGCGAATGACCTCCTGGATCTGTTTGGGGGAGTAGGATGGACAAGGTCTGTGAGGGAGGTGGAGGATTATTTGTTAATGGCTTTGAAGATCATCAATAATACTTTGAAAGTGAGCCTGCGGTGGATTGGAAGCCAGTGGAGGTGCTTCAAAATTGGGGTTATGTGGTCTCTTCTGGAGGCTCCATGCAGGATGTGGGTGGCAGCGTTCATTGCTAGCTGTAGTGGGTTCAGTGGGTTCTTAGGGAGTCCGTGCAGAATAGAGTTGGCGTATTTGAAGTGGGGGATTACCAGTGCTTGAAAAATTGTCTGGAAGTCGTCGGGTTCCAACAGGGGTCGTAGGTGATGAATTGTTCGTATCTTGTGATAGATTGCCTTGATGGTGTTGCTTATGTGAGCCTTCATATCAAGCTGTTGGTCTAGTGTGATACACAGGTAGCGGATGGTGGGCCTGCTCGGGAGCTCGGCGTCTCTCACTTTTATTGATGCAGGAGGGGTAAAGGCTTGATTTCTGGTGATGAATAGGATGTCTGTCTTGTTGAAATAGATTCTGAGGCTTTTTTTTACCACATCCTCTGGTAATAAGTTCCAGAGTTTCATTATGTGTTGAGTGAAATTTTTTTTTCTCTTATTAGTCTTAAATGAGCTACACTGTAACTTCATTCCATGTCCCCTAGTCTTTCTACTTTTTGATGATGTAAACAATTTATCTATGTTTACCTATTCCACTCCATTCATTAATTTATAGACCTCTATCATATCTCTCCTCAGCTGTCTCTTTTTCAGGTTAAAGAGCTCTAAACGTTTAAGCCTTTTCCTCATAGGAGTATTTTTCTATTCCCTTCACCATTTTTGTGGCTCTTCACTGTACCTTTTCTAATTCTGCTATATCATTTTTAAAGCATGGCAACCAGAATTGCCCACATTATTCAAGGTGCAGTCACACCATGGAACGAAACAGAGGCATTATAATATCCTTTGTTTTGTTCTCCATTCCTTTCCTTATGATTCCTAGCATTCTGTTTGCCTTCCTGACCACTGCTGCACACTGGGCGGAGGGTTTCAATGTGTTATCCACGATGATACCTAAATATTTTTCCTGGGTGGTGGTTCCTAATGTGGAACCTTGCATCATGTAACCATAGTTTGGGTTGTTCTTTCCTAGGTGCATGACTTTGCCCTTGTCCACATTAAATTTCATCTGCGATTTGGACATCCAGTCTTCCAATTTATCAAGGTCCGCTTGTAATTTTTCAGAATTCTGTTGGGTTTTAATAACGAATAATTTTGTGTCATCTGCAAATTTGATTACCTTACTAATTTTTCCCATTTCCAAGTCATTTAGGAATATGTTAAAAAAACAGCGGACCCAGCACAGATCCCTGGGGTACTCCACTATTCACCTTTCACTATTGGGAAAATTGGCCATTTAGCCCTACCTTCTGCTTTCTATCTTTTAACCAGTTTCTGATCCACAAAAGTACACTGCCTCCAATTCCATGACTTTTTATTTTCATCAAGAGTCTTTCATGAGGGACTGTGTCAAAGGCTTTCTGAAAATCCAGATACACTATATCGACTGGCTCACTTTTATCTATGTGTTTATTCACACCTTCAAAAAAATATAACAGATTAGTAAGACAAGACCTTCCTTGGCTAAAGCTATGTTGCATTAAACCATGACTATCTACATGTTCAGTGATTTTGTTCTTTATAATGGCTTCTACCATTTTTCCCAGTACTGATGTCAGGCTCACTGGTCTGTAGTTTCCGTGATCACCCCTGGAACCCTTTTTAAAAATTGGTTTTGGTTTGACTATTCGCCAATCCTCAGATATTACAGATGATTTTAATGATAGCTCACAGATTACTAATAGTAGGTCTGCAATCTCATATTTCAGTTCTTTGAACCCCTTTTGTATGAATATTATCCGGTCCAGGTGATTTGCCACTCTTTAGTTTATCAAATAGTTGTAATATATCTTCCTGGTTTATTGACATTTCTTTCAATTCTTCTGATGCATCACCTTTAAATAACATTTCTGTCATTAGTATTTATTTATTTATTAGACTTGATTTTCATGCCACTTTTCACCTGGGCAAAGCAGTATACATTACAACAACAGCTTATACAGAGAACAAAGGGAACTTATATATATATATTACCATTTGAACAAATACAACAGTAACTTATTACAAAGAACAGAGGAACTTATTTACATTAGGGTTCATTCCATCCCGGATGTCCAGCCCCTCTGTAAGTCCGGTCTGAGCCGGACGTACAGAGGGGATTGCAATTCTAATCCTGCAGGGCATGTCCAGTCCTGCGGGATCAGAATCGTGATTAGTCATGTACGTGCAGGCCAGGACTGCAATTCAGTCTGGCCTGCACGTTCATGACAAGTTCAACTAACTCAATCAGGGCTTTTAAATGGAGCTGTGGTGTCTGGTTGCCATGACACTGCAGCTCCATTTAAAAGCCACGATGCCGGCCACTGGAAAAAAAGGCTTATTCCCCGCAGCCTGACCCCCGATCTGGCCTCCTAAAGCCAGAGTTGGGCTGCAGGGAATGTCCTCCGCCACCCCCACCCCCCCCCCGGCCCCATCCATGCTCCAGCTTTAAAAAAAAAATGTCCAGGGAAGTTATTCCACCTTGGAGGTGGAATAACTTCACTGCACATGTCGCCGGTCCTGGACATACAGGGCCAACATTAGAATCAGCCCTGTATGTCCAGGGCCGGCGACTGCCCACTGCCCGCCCAGACTCTGTCCCCGAACCATCCCTTCCCCGCCCCTGTCTAACTTCCCCACACAACTGGCAGGGAGATTAGATGCTGGCGGGGAAAGACACGAATAGGACATCTATCCCCACTATTCGTGGCATAGAATAACCCCCATTGAGATAAGTGGTTATCTCTACAGGTTGTGTATGTGAACAAGAATTTGTTCGGATGAGGGGAGGAGGGGTGACAAGGAGGGGAGGGAAGGGGGAAGGAAAGATTATGTGATGGAACTAAAATGTTCATTAAATAGGTAGGTTTTGAGAATTTTTCTGCACATGGAGAGATCATTGGTAGCACGGAGAGTTCCTAGTAGAGAGTTCAAGACAGTTGGAGCATATAGCTCAAATGCTCTGTTGCAGGCATACTGGTTGCTTTCGATTTTCTCATGTGGAATATTTAGCATGTTTATTGTGTATTATCTTCTTGTCTTGTTTAAGTTGGAGGAGTTTAGAAGTGATTGGAGGTAGTCTGATGACTGGTTACTGATGATTTTGAAAGTCAAAAGTAGAATTTTATAGCATATGCGGCTGAGTAATGGAAGTCAGTGGAGTTGTTTTAGACTAGGTGTAATGTGATTGTGCTTTGATGCTCCTTGAATCATACGTGCTGCAGTGCGCAGGGCTGTTTGGAGTGGAAGCAGAGTGACTTTAGGCAAACCTTGATAAATGGAGTTGCAATAGTCAAAATGTGGTGGTATAATTGCTTGGAAGGCAGTACGAAAGTTGGATGGGTCTAGTAGGGGACGGAGGTGTCAAAGGGTACGGATTTTGTGGTATATTAGTTTTGTTGTAGCATGTATGTGTGATATCAAGTAAGTTGTTGATCAGTGGTAATGTCTAGGTACTTGATTTTTTTTGTACATTCACGCTTGTACTTTTTAACACTATTGATGTTGGCACTTTGAATTAGGAATCCTTATTTATGAATAATATTTTGATTTTCTTGCAATTGATTTGTAAGGAGTTGTTTGATAATCATAATGATATTTGAGAAGAGGTTTATTATACCATCATATTCTGGTATGTTGGTGTCAAATGGTGCGTAAATCATTGTATTGTCTGCATAGATGTGAAAGGATATATTGTGTGAGTGGATAATATTGAAAAGCAGTGCTGACAGTGAGGAGCCTTGAGGGACACTTTGGGTTTGTGAAAAGAGGAGGGATGAATTGCATCTGGTTTTGACCTGTTGTTGTCGGTCAGAGAGGTATGAGTGGAATCATGTCAGAATGTTGCCTTGGATTCTAATGGACCGGAGTCTCTGCAGGAGAGTATTGTGATTGATGGTATTGAAAGCCGCAGAAATATCTAGAAATATTAGGATAAATCTTTGGTGTGGTTTCTGTGTTGGGGTCTAAATCCATGCTGCTGTGGGTCCAGCGGGGCAGAGTTGCTGTTGATTTGATTTTTTTTTTCAATTATCTTGGTCGTGAATAGGAGACTTGCTATGGGTCTATATGCTGCAGGATCGCTGGGATCGAGGTTTGTGTTTTTTAGGGTGGGACGGATGGAAGAGAATTTGAGTTGTTTGGGCATGTAGCCCTGTTGGAGAGAGAATTGAGCGATTCTCGTCAGACTTGGGCTAAGTTCTTCTTTGGAGGCTTTGACCCAATGAACTGGGCATGGGTCAGATGGTGATATGGTTGAGTTAATTGTGGTAATGGTATGTTCAATGTCCCTTTTGCTGATGGAGTTAAACATGGTCCAGTTGTTGCTTGCATTATTGTTAGGAGGTATCTGTAGGGGAAGCGGTTGTGATGAGTTGTTTCTTTGGTAGTGGTTTGCAAGATCCCGAGGGTGGGGGGCGGTCTCTATGGATGATGATAGAGGGGGTTTTATTAGGTTCCTTATTATCTTGAAGAGTTGTTTTGGCTGGTTGATTGATTTATTTATGATTTTTTGTGTAGAATTGTCTTTTGCATTTTTCTGTTTCTGTTCGGTATTCTGTTAATAGTAACGCAGGAATTTCTGTCTTCTGGTAGTTTTGATTTTCTCCATTTATGCTCAGTCTTTCATAGTTGTCTCGAGGATTCTGAGTTCAGTTGAGTACCATTGTGTTTTTTGTAGTTTGTTGGATGAACATTGGGTTGGCGGTTCTTCTGCTGCATTTTCAATGACCTGATTCCAATTTAGTACTAGAGTGCCAATGTCTGATTGCGTGTCCAGGAGAGGGAGTACTTCATTTGCAAAGGTGTTTTTATCAAAGAGTTTGAAGCGTCTTGGAGTTGGGTTTAGATGGTTAAAACTGTTTGTGGCGGAGCATGTTAACTGGAAGTTTATTATTGAGTGGTCTGACCATGGGACAGATAGGAGAAAAGAAGGGAGGGGGAGTGAGCTGTGTGTCGGTTTTAAGTTAATGAAGATGAGGTCCAATATGTTACCCTTTTCATGTGTTGGGGCTTGTACAATTTGGATAAATTCCATTGCGACATAGCTTTGAGGAATGCCGTAGCCTGTTTGGCAGTGGTTGAAGGGAGGTTTAAGTCACCAAGGAGTATGAGGTCCTTATTCGGGCTTGAGTTTTCAACTTGGAATCCCAGAATCTTTGATAAATCATTAGATGATGTAGACAGGGATCTGTATATGAGGCAGCAGGTCAGTTATTTATTTGATATAGAGATGTGGTCTATTCCCTCCGTGCTGTCAGTGTTGATTTTGTTGAAGTTGAGTTTGGATTTTGTTATTATGTGAACGTGGACAGTGGAATATTTTTTTTTTTTTAATGGTAGTTTTTATTCAGTTTAAACATATAAAATAACAGTACAAACGATCATGATATAGAAGGATACAAGCAGATGCTATTGATCAAAATAGCAAAAGAATATAATAACTTGAACAAGACAGTACAATAACTTTAACAAGAACTAGTATCAGTCCATGCCAGCACGCCACCCTCCCTCTCTCCGTTCAATATGGTTACAGCAGAGACCATTCCACAAGGCAGCCTCCATCAATCACTTTCATCAAACATAATTTTGTAAAGCTGACCATTTCTTACTTAGTTTACCAGACCATGGGTTCTTGGCTATATAGATCTCTTCGTAGGTCTTGTGTAGGATTAAGAGACTCCACCAATGCTCGAAACAAGCTTTGTCGAGATTCTTCCAGTGTATTAGAACTATTTTAAGCGCTATCCCGAGCATTAAGTCCAGCAGTTTACTATCCCATTTCATCAGAGTAGGTTCCAGAGCTATGGATTTATATATTACTATCCGATAAGTGATAGGAGTTTGTAAGTTGAGGATTTGTGATATGCGTTCCCATACTCTGTTCCAATATATTTCCAGGGATTTACAATGGAACAACATATGTGCCAGTGTCCCAATTTCCATGTTACAGGACCAACATCGATTTCCCTCCTGTAGTTTCCATTTCATTTTCTTAGCCGGTGTAATATGCGCTCGATGTGCTATAAAGTACATAGATTGTGTGAGAGACGCTGCTCTCGTGGCACGTATTTGAGTTCCCCAAAAAGTGTCCCAATTTTCCGGAGGTATATCTTGACCGGTTTCAGTAGCCCACACCGACTGTATCTTAAAACATGTCTTGTCACCTTTGGATCGGAGAATCGCAACACATCTCGAAACAGCTTTGGCATCTGTTTGTAATTCTTGAAGTTTCTGTCGCAGTGGCCATCCAGTACGTATCAAGACAGGTGACACACCCGCTTTGCTCATGCAGTATCGGAGCTGACACCATTGGAAATAGCATGTATGAGGCAATCGGAATTCCGTTCTTAATCTGTCAAAGGTTTTAAATGCACTTCCATTGATCAGTTGTCCAATGGTTATAAGATCATGTTCCACCCATTTTTTCCATAAGACAGGCTTCCCTCCGATGATAAGGCGCGGGTTCAGCCATAAGGGCATATCTGCGGCGAAGTCATCCCCTCCATCGATACATGATGCCAATAATCGACAGGCATGCTGTGTTTCTCGGATAATAGCATTATGTGGTACAGTCTGGTCTACTACTGTGCCAACCATTAGCCATGTAGGTAGGGGGGAATGTATGGCCCGCTCCACACTCAACCATCTAGGTCCTTTATCCGTGTCGTCAGAGTCGACCCATTGAGCACCCTGCTTTAAAAGAGAGGCAGTGTGCAGCCAGCCGAGATCTGGGAAATGGACACCTCCTTGTGCATTAGGTAACTTCAGTTTCCAGGCAGCTATTCTAGGTACTCGGTTGTTCCATAAAAAGGCTATCAGTTGACTATTCATTTTCTTATAGAAGGCTGACGGGAAGCGTAAGGGAATCATACTTAATATATAGCTGAGTTTTGGTACCAACATCATTTTTATCGTTTCTAGCCTGCCCCACCAACTCAAATGAAGGGGGGTCCACCTGCAGACGTTATCATGTACAATGTCTTGACACATCTTAATGTTGATTGCGACAGTCTCTTCCAAGGTGGTGCCATAGGTCACGCCCAGGTATCTAAAGGATGACTTCTCATATTGAAAGGGGTATCCACGCATCATTTCTTCGCTGACCTGTTCATTCAGAGGAATAATTGTTGTTTTATTCAGATTTACTTTATATCCGGATATCGCTGAATATGCATCTATGAGTTGCAGTGTTTCAGGAAGGTCTGATGGTTGTAGAAAAATGAGCAGGTCATCTGCATATGCTGACAATTTACAGGGACCATCAGCTAACTCAATTCCTTTTATGTTTTCCTTCTGTCGGATCGCTATTAATAAGGGTTCCAGGGCTAAATTAAAAAGCATCGGTGACAGGGGGCAACCCTGTCTGGTCCCTCTTTGCAACTGAAAAGGGGCTGAGAGGTGTGAGTTGACCGCTATTCGAGCTGTGGGTTTGGTATATAACAATTCAACGCGTTTTAGGAACTTTTCTCCTATCCCAAACCACCGTAGGGATCGAAATAGAAAGGACCATTCCAGTCGATCGAAGGCTTTTTCGGCATCCAATGCTAGCCCTATCAGGGGCTCGGCCTTAGTCTTGGCAGATGCCAGTACATGTGCCAATAATCTTCCATTATCTGTAGTGGATCTGTTTTGTATAAATCCACATTGATCCTCATGTATCAAATCTTTTAAGATCCGTCCTAATCGGTTAGCAAGCACTTTAGCATAGATTTTATAATCAGAGTTTAGGAGAGAGATGGGTCTGTAATTCTCTATCTTTTGTGTATCCCTGCCCGGTTTCGGGTGAATTACCACCACAGCCTCTGCCAGGGCTCCAATCTCTGGAGATTCATCTTGCAGGCCACTGTAGTAGATCTGTAGCATGGGAGCCAATTGAATGCAATATTTATTATAGAATTCCAGTGGGATACCATCTGGACCGGCGGCTTTGCCACGAGCCATCTGTTTGATCGCATCTTGTATTTCAGTTACAGAGATCTCTTGTTCCAGCGTTCGACTTTGATGACTGGTTAATGTGGGTCCTACTATCTTGGAGACAAAATCTTCAAAGGCTCTGTCACTACATTGGGTATTGGAGCGATATAGTTCCTCATAGAATTCTTTGCAGCGGTCTAGTATTTTGTCAGATCTCAGGAGAAGGCCCCCGGAATTGTCTTGCAACGCCGCTATAGCGGTCTTGCTGGTCTTTGGTTTGAGCTGCCGAGCTAAGAGGGATCCAGAGCGGTTGCTTTCATAGTAGTATGTACTACGTTGTAGCTGGATACTACTCAGTGCTTCTTTGTTGAGGAGAGCATTATATTGGTATCGCAATTTTTGGAGTCTAATCAATATCATTGAGTCAGCTCTTTTGGCTAGTAACCTTTCCCCAGCTTTTATTTGGAGTTCCAGTTCATCTTTTTCTTTTTTCCTGGCTTTACGCCGTCTAATGGTGTAGGTGGTCATATGAGCTCGTATTGTCGCTTTAAAACCTTCCCACCAGCTCCAGATGGAGGTATCAGTGGGTGTATTATATTTAAAATAGGTCTCAATTTCCCCTGACAGTAGCTGTACAAAGGAGTCATCTGCTAGTAGGGATTTATCAAATGTCCATCTTGGCGGAACATGTTGTGTAACGTTGATATCCAGCACTAGGGAGACAGCGGCGTGATCCGATACCGTTGTAGCATATATCTCTGCGGACAACACTTGAGGCATCAGCTCTGTGGACAGTAGGAAGAAATCGATCCTTGTTTGGGTATTATGTGGGATGGAATAAAATGTGTAGTCTCTTTCTTGGGGATGAAGTAGGCGCCATGGGTCTACCAAGTGTAGCTCTGTTATGATTCCTTTAAGAATCGCCTGCGATTTGACTTTGTCTACAGCCCGATAGGGCGTGCGATCTAACAGTGGATCCAAGATGACATTGAAATCGCCCCCTAAGATGATATTGGTGTGAGCTGCGGCTGTAACTTCTTTAGCTATCAGTTTGAAAAAGTTAGGGTCATCGAGGTTGGGTGCGTAAATATTGAAGAATGTGTAAAGCTGTTGATTTATTTTCATCGTCACTCTGGCCCATCGACCTAGCGGATCAATCTGTGTGCCGGTAATGGCGGATTGCAGGAATTTGCGCACTAATATTATTATCCCCCCTTTGCGTTGAGTGGCAGAGGCCGAGGCCGCCACCAGGAAATATTTAGAGGTTACTTTCTGCGATTCAGTATCTGTTAAATGTGTCTCTTGTAAGAGGGCAATATCTGCTTTTTTTTGTTGGCAGTACGCTAAGATCTTCTTTCGCTTGACAGGGCCAGTAATACCTTTTACATTTAATGAAAGCATTAGGAGATCACTAGACATCAATGTTGGAATAAGCTGTCTTATAGGTGAAAGCTATCCTATGGATAGGTCTGCCGCGTACTTGCATTTTGCGTGTATGTGGAGGGTTTTGCACTGGACTGGACTGACACAAATAACTGCATAACTGGCAAACATTGTATCACTAAGGTGAACACAATCCACTGAAACAGTAACCAACCCCGACCTCCCGTTGCCACCCCTACATTTCAAGCAGAAATATCTGGTTAATTAAAACTATTTAGAACAACAGAAATACAGTCAATAAGGTGTTTAACAAGGTTTAAGGCGTTCTAAAATTTGTGAGAACGCACGGCCGCACCCCCTGAGTATATGCTGAGTTCTCTACACTGCGTGAGAGATCAGAATATTGACCTCAGGTTTCCATACCGCATTTTTCTTGTAGGAAAGTTTTCAGTTTTTCAGCTTCAACAAAATTCCTCGTTTCATTATGCAGCGTGACCCGCATGGTTCCTGGGTAGTATAGCCCGTATCTTGCCTGTGCACTTTGTAGCATGGGTCTACAGGCCAGCAACGCTTTTCTCCGATCTACCGTTTGCTTGCTCAAATCTGGATAGAGTGCCACTTTGTGTTCCTGGATTTGCAGTGATCCGGCTTTCCGTGCAGCTTGAAAGATCTGTAGGACCTGTGGGTATCTCAGTACCTTCATTATGAGTGGGCGCGGGTATCGTGTGTTTTCAGCTTTGTGTGTTGGGATTCAATGGGCCCGTTCTAGTTCAAAAGGCCTTGCAAAGACAAGCTGCAGCATCTCCGGTATGGTTTTTTCCAGAAATCCAATCGGATCGGTGCCTTCAGCGCCTTCAGGGACTCCAACAAGGCGGATATTATTTCTACGGGCATGGTTGTTTTGATCTTCAATCTGACTTTCTATGTGCCGGACTCGTTTGACCAAAGGGCCCAGCTGTTCTAATGCAACGCCATGCTTCTGGGTTTGTAATTCAACTGCACTAAGTCGAGTGGTGATGGTGAGGAGTTTCTCTTTTACCTCCAGTAAGTCTTCTTGAATCATGTTCAGTGAACTAGAATTGGCTGCGATCATTTCTTTAACGCATTTCAATTCCTGTAGCACTTCACGTAGGCCACCGGCAGTCACTCCCTCCTTCTCTCCCGCGGCCATTTTCTGCGGGGAACCCACTTCGGGTTTGGATCGTTTCGCTGCTGAGCCGGATCCCTGCGGAAATTCCAGCCGGGCAGGCTTCAGGGATGCCATCCAGCTATATTTCGGTGTTATTGATGTAGGTAGGGGGTACAAACTTCAATTTAATACCGGGATATGTTCAGGATTCTTGGGCAGCAACGGGAGCAAAAATTCAGGCGTCCATTCTGTTCAGTGGCTAGCTCCGCCCCCTGTGGACAGTGGAATATTGAGTAGCTGTGGGATTTCAGCTGATTTAGAAGTATTGTGTCTGAATCTGTGAGCCATGTTTCAGTGACAGAGAGGACATCTAGGCTGTTGGTAGTGATGTAGTCTTTGATTATACTGTTCTACAAATTTTCAAAAATTGTTTGCTTCAGAAATTAAATGTGCTATTTCTTAATGAATTTGATACACTGAAATTCAAATATGATAATGAAATTGGTCAATTAGCTCCTGTTTCTATGATATGTGGAAGAATTTACATTTTACCACTCTGTATGGTGAAAATCGAGCCTAAATCTTTAGATGTAAATCAAAATCTTATTACAAATGAAACTGCACAATAACAAGCATGTTTTTATAAAATAAAGTTCATAAACGTACTTAGAAGAAACAGAGGAGTAATTATGTCTGCAATTTATATTTCATTAAGAACATTTGTAAGTACATTCTAGCAAGTTTTGTTCTCATTCAGTAGCTTCACGACTCTTCCTGATCTGTTTCTTGTACTGAAGCAATCTTTATTTGTTTCTTTATATACCGCCCAGACCATGGGTACCAGGGCGGTTTACAATAGGCAAAAACAGGGGTTAGATGAAGGTCGCTGCAGGAAAAAGAGGGATAGAAGAAACAGAACTCCAATGGTATAATAGGAAAGGGACAGAAGTAAAGAGAATGCAAAAACGTAGGCCAAGAAAAAAAAACCAGATAGACAGACCAGCAAACAGACAGACAAACCGGGGCAGACAAGACACAATGAACAGGCTTAAGGAGGGGCCGTGGGGATGGAGGGAGGGGATGGGAGGTCGTAGGCTGCACAGAAGAGGTGGGTTTTTAATCCGGTTTTGAATTTGGTAAATGATAGCTCAAGGCGGAGGGCGGGAGGGGGGGAGTGAGTTCCAGAGCCTGGGGCCAAGGAAGAAGAAGGCGGATGAACAGGTAGTTAAGACGGGCAGAAGCGGGAGAAGGGAGAAACATGCGGTTGGCATGGATGGAACGGAGGGAACGTTCATAGAACATTATGGACACATCACGTAATCAACAAAGCCTGATCAACAAAGACCCCGACGAGAGATTGTAAGACACCGACAAGAGATTGTATATCGGCACAGGATCTAGCTCAAGCCCTATCTGGACAGTACCTTGTATTATAGAACATGCTGTATTATAGCGCACACTGTACATAGCCCACCCTAATCTAGAATCACCCTCCTCACACGCACTTCACATCACTGCCCCCACTGCATGAACTCCCCCCCCGCACACTATTCCTCCTGCATGATCCCCCCCCCGCACACTATTCCTCCTACACTGCATGACCCCCCCAGCACTTCATCTGATTGTATTGTTGTGACACCGCCTTGATTTTTATGATAAGACGGTTTAGAAATACTTTTAAATAAATAAATAAAATAAATAAACGTTGGGGGACATGAAGATGAACTAAGTCAGAGAGATAGTGGGGGACACTGGTGTATAAGGCCCTATGAACAAAGGTGAGGACTTTGAACTGGATCCGATAGGGAATGGGAAGCCAGTGGAGACCAATAAGAAGGGGAGTGACGTGGTCATAACGGGAAGCATACGTGATAAGCCGAGCTGCGGTGTTTTGGATGAGCTGCAGCCTCCGTACTTGATATTGGAGAAGTCCGGCAAAACAGATGTTACAATAGTCTAAGCGAGAGAGAGTGAGAGAAAGGAGCAGGGTGGTCAATGAGGAGACAGGGAGGAAGGGACGGATGGTGCACAGCTGTCTGAGAGAGAAGAAGGAGCGTTGAACTACAGACGAAATATGTTCGTGAAAGGACAGAGCCGAATCCAGGATAACCCCTAAGTAGCACAGAGAGGGGACAACAGGGATGGGAGAGGAAGAGAGTAGAGGGGAAATAGAGGGAATGGGCCCACCGAGAGTGAACCAAATGGCCAGAGTTTTGGAGGGCTTGATATGAAGAAAATTGGTGGACATCCAGGAGGCAATGGAGGAAAGACAGGAGTTGAGTGGGGAGAGATCAGGTGAGAGTGGGTTGGTGTGGTAAAGGAGGAGGATATCATCAGCATAGTAATATGTGGAAACACCAAATTGCTGCACCAAGAGAGTGAGGGGGGCGAGGAAAACATTAAACAGAATGGGGGCTAGAACAGGACCCTGAGGGACACCACAGGTGAGTGGGTGAGTGGGAGAGGAAGAGGAACCGGAGATAACAGAAAAGGATCTGTTAGTCAAGAAAGAGCGGAACCAGTGGAGAACAGAGCCCGAGATCCCAATGTCGTGGAGACGAGAGAGTAAAGTGCGGTGGTCGACAAGATCAAAAGCAGAGGACAGGTCAAGGGAAACAGCAATAGAGATGGAACCATGATCATGTGCAGAGTGAAGTTTGTTCATAACAGAAAGGAGGATAGATTCCATGCTGTGCCCAGGACGGAAACCAGACTGACGAGGGTGAAGGGAAAGGGTGGCATCGAGGTGAGAGGAAAGCTGAAAGAAGACCAGTTTTTCCAAAAGCTTAGAAAGAAACGGGAGGTTGGAAATAGGACGCCAGTTTGCAGGAACAGAGGGATCCAAAGTGAGTTTTTTAAGGATAGACCTGATTAAAGTGTGTTTCCAGAGGGATGGGAAATAACCAGCGAGGAGACTGGAGTTGAAAATAGAGAGGATGAGGGGAACAAGGGCCAAAGAAGAATCGGAGAGCCAAGTAGAGGGGATGGGATCGGAAGGGCATGTTGTCTTAGAAGTGGAAGTGAGGGTCTTGGTCAACTCTGGGAGAGTGATGGGATGGAAGGATGACCAGTGATGGGAGAAAATGGGACAGGTTTGGTCAGAGGAGAGGGAGGCTGGCAAGGAGATAGGAGGGGTAGGGGAAAGAGGAGGGGGCAGGACGGGAAGGATGAACGTAAGGCAAGGACCTTATCAGTGAAGTGCAAAGTGAGAGGGGCAGGATCTGGAGTAGGCTGGGGAGAAGCTGTGGAGATGAAAGACCAGGGGTTGGAAAGGGAACATAGAATAGAATAAAGCTGGCGGGAGGAGCTGGAAGCGGAAGAGATGTGATCGGGGAAGTAGGCATGTTTGCTGGATTGCAAGAGAGAGTGATAGTGGTGGTGACAGTCATGATAGTGGGCCAGAGCAGTGGGGGAAGGGTGCTTAAGCCAGAGGCGCTCTGCCCGATGGAGGTGAGAATGGTGTAGATGGAGATCAGGGTGATACCATGGATGAGAACGAGGGAGTTGTGTACCAGAGACAGGCTGAAGAGGAGCAAGATCATTAAAAGTGGTTGAGAGAGTGGAATTCCAGAGCTGGGCTTGGGTATCAGGAGACAGCAAATGGAAGTCGATGGGGAAAAGAGAGTTGGAAGGAGGAAAGAGTGAGAGGATTGTGGCACTGATACGATGCACCAGGGAAGGGGGGGGGATCCAGAGGGGGAAGAATGGGAAGGGGAAGGGGAGGGACATTGGATGGAAAAAAAAAGACAGTGGTGATCAGACCAGGGGACTGGGAGAGAGTGAAAGGCAAGAGGGGCAAAGGAGGAAGTCTGAGGAGATAGAACTAGGTCAAGGGTATGACCAGCAGAGTGAGTAGGAATAGAGACATGCTGCTGAAAGGAGAGGTGAGCAATATGGGTTAGAAAAGAGGTATCTCGGACCTAGTGGGACAGTCGGGATGGACATTGAAGTCACCTAGGACTAAGAGGTGAGGGAAGTGAAGGGAGGCCTCAGTAAGGGTAAGAAGAAGCGAGTCCCAAAGGTGGGGCTGGAGGGAGGGGGAAGCATAGATCAGAAGGAGATGGAGCGCAGGGGAGGAGTAAAGATGAAGGAGAAGAGACTCCGGATAGTGAAGGATTGGAGAGGAGAGTTCTTGGCTAGGAAGGTGGGAGCGGCAAATGACGGCGACTCCTCCACCAATTCTGCCACAATGGTGGGTAGAAAAGACAGAATAGCCCGGGGGGAGGCAACTATTGAGGAGGGGCTCCTCCCTATCCCTGAGCCACGTTTCTGTAAGAAACAAAGCATCAAGTGAATGGTGGAGGAGTAGATCATGGACAGGGATAGTTTTGGCACGTAGAGAGTGGCAGTTGTGTAGTGTGCAGAGTAGAACTGCAGTTGGGGATGGAGGGGGAGTGGCATGGGGACGATTAGATGGTGGCAGGCACAAAATAAGGTTGAGAACGTTTCTAGTTGATGGTACGTTGGAATTGTGTAAGTGGTGGGTGTGTCTTGGCAGGGGGCGGTGGCCCCAATGAACTGGGATGGAATACATGCACAGGCACAGACACCACAAAACAGTAAACAGGAATTGGGTATAGGACTTGAAGGACTTACCTTGTGGGAGGGATCCAGGTGAGGGGAACAGCAGGGGTGTACAGGGGTGGGGGAATGGTGGGCCCTGGCACTCGCCCTCGGACTCACCCCAAGGAGCTCGCCCAAGGAGCACTACAGGCTCCTTGGGCGTGCTCCGCCGCGGCACGGCCCGCCACACCAGGCAGGATTAAATAGACGCCGGCCACCTTGAGGGAATGGAATATCCCTTGTCACTGTCCAGCAGTAGTTTGCAAGCATTGATGGACTCCATTTACCCTGATACCTCTTTTCCATGGCTGCAATGTCTTGGTGAAATCGTTCTCCATGTTCATCACTTACTGCTTTGCAATTTTGTGGGAAAAAAATCTAGATGAGAGTGTAGAAAATGAATCTTTAAGGACATGTTGCAATCAAGTTTTTGTATGCCTTGAGAAGATCTTGAACAATCTCTTGGTAATTATTTGCTTTGTTGTTTCCAAGAAAATTTTGTGTCACTGATTCAAATGCTATCCATGCAGCCTTTTCCTTTCCACACAATAAATGAAGAAATTTGTCATCTTGAAGAAGTGCATGAATCTGAGGGCCAACAAAGACTCCTTCCTTAACTTTGGCATCACTCAGTCTAGGAAATTTACCACTAAGATACCAGAAAGCAGGTTTAGTTTTATCCATCGCCTTAACAAAGTTTTTCATTAGTCCTAACTTGATGTGCAAGGAAGACATCAAAATCTTGTTGTTGTCTACAAGTGCTGGAAACAGAACATTTTTGCTTCCAGGATCCAGTGACTGATGGAGTGGCCAGTCCCTTTTGATGAAATGACAATCTCTAGCATGACTATCCCATTCACACAGGAAGCAGCAGTACTTGGTGTATCCACCCTGAAGACCCAAGCAAGAGGGCGACCACTTTGAAGTCACCACAGATTGACCATAGATGTTGATCATAGTTTATACATTTCAAAAGTTGTTTCATATTGTCATAAGTCTCTTTCATAAAAGCTGCATGGCCAATAGGAATTTATGGTAGCAAGTTGCTGTTATGCAGCAATACAGCTTTAAGACTTGTTTTTGATGAATCAATGAAGAGCCTCCAATCATCTGCATTGTAATTCATATTGAGAGCTGCCATTAAAACTTTTACGTTGTTGCATGCAGCAAGATCACCTTCTTTGAAAAAGAATGGCACCAAGTATTTCTGACAGTCCCAGAAAAAAGAAATTCGAACGTCACCAGCCAGAAGATTCCACTGCTGTAGTCTGGAACCCAAAAGCTGAGCTTTATTCTTCAGGAGATCCAAATCCCTGACAAGGTTGTTCAATTCACCTTGCGTTATGAGGTGTGGCTCATTAGCAGTGGCCAGAAGAAACTCTGGGTCTTGACAGGTTGACAGTTCATGACTACAAACTTCTTCCTCTTCCTCACTTGATTCTAATGATAATGATTCTGACATTTTGGGAATCGGCAGCCCTTCTCCATGAGGCACTGGGCGTATTGCAGATGGAATGTTTGGATATTGCACAGTCCAATTACTCTTTCTGGGATATGCCTTTCTGAATTGGAGGAACCATGCAGAAGTAGCAATTGCTGACGTGATCCGTGGCTCTCTCCAGATCATTGGAACTGCAAAAGGCATTGATTGCCTTTTCCCATTCATCCATTGCCTGAGATTTGTTGCACATGTATTGCAGCATATGTGTGGTGCCCAACTCTTATCCTGATCTCCTATTCTGCAGCCAAAATATAAGTTGTAGGCTTTCTTAACCACCATAGTCATATTCCGTTTTTGTGATGTAAAAGTCACTTCACCACAAATATAGCAGAAATTATCTGCATTATTAACACAAGTACGATGCATCGCCGAATACGCTGTGATTGACCTATCGGCATAAAATAATGCAAAATAATTAATTTTTAATTTTTCTGTGACTAATACACCTTAAGATTTATACCGTCAAGTGATGCAAATTTTAAATACTGATTGCATCATCTGGTTTTGGACAGATATTTCTATTGGTTGCAAGTAGAGATTACGCAATCTCACACAAATGTTGCGTAATACACAGTTAATGGCCCTAATGACTAATTAATAGCATATATCTTATCAACTAGACCTAATCAGCCATTTAATTATGATTTCTGTGTTCAGCAGCCTTAAATTAGTTTAGAACAGCTGCTTTCATGGCCGAAGCATTTTGGCTGTCGAACAATTTTGTTGCAGACTGAGCGTGCATTGAAGACACAATTCAGGTTCTGTGTGCTGGTAGGCTTGTTTGGCGTGGTGGTGATGGGATGTTGGAGTCTTGGAATTTGTATTAGATTGTAAATGTTTCTTTGTCTCGATGGAGGAGCTACATTCTAGAAACTATAAGGTGGTGTTAGGGAGCTGTGCAGGGGTCTGAAAGATAATGTTTCTGGTATGTAGCAGAGTGCAAGCATTGTCAGAATGGTATAAGTTGAGGCATAGATGGAAATCATGTTTGATTGTTTTTTGAGGTGTTGAGCTGTAGGTTGAATTTGGTAAAGTTGTGTGAAAGTACCTTTTGGTGTGAATTGGGTGAGCTCGAGGTTCTTTGGGTTTTGATTTGTCAGGGGAGGAGTGGATCCAACTGAGATTGCTTTCAGTTTTTATTATGAGAGGTACCTGATTATTTGTTCCTGATTGTTTGGTGCGGTTGTTTATAGTTGCCTGTGCCTCGTCCAGTCTTTCTTATTGCTGAAGAAATCCTTCGCCTAGATCCACACCTAAGGGCCACGCCAAAGGGCCCTCTGGCAAGGCCCTCAGGTGCAGGCTTGCCAGGCACATGCATGCCTGGAGGCACCTTTAAATTTAAAGTTCAGGTGCGGGGTTCCTGCTGGCCTGATTGGGCCTTGCGAAGGTGATCATTGATTAGTAACTTTCCTACATCTTCTTCAGTAAAGACTGAAGCAAAGAAGATGTAGGGAAGTTACTCTTGACAGAAATGGTATTTAAAGGTGATGCATGGGAAGAATTGAAAGAAATATTGATAAACATCCTTGCTGGTCTCCCTCTGAGTCATCTTTCTCCCCATTAGTCTGTTCAAAATTCTGTTGCTCAGCTAATCTTCCTCCAGCCCCAATTTACTCATACAACACCTCTTCTCAAATCACTTCATTGGCTTCCCTTCCATTTCTATAACCAATACAAACTTCTCCTTTTGACTTTTAAATGCATTCATTTGTTTGCTCCTCACTACCTTTCCTCTCTCTTCTCACCCTACACCCCTCCTCGAGAATTCCACTCTTTCTCTGGCTTGCTTTTCTCTATTCCCTTCTCTTCCGCTGCCAACTCCAGACTTCGATCCTTTCACCTTGCTGCTCCTTGTGCCTGGAACAAACTACCTGTATCTCTACGGCAGGTTTCATCTCTCCCCCTTTTTAAATCCATATTAAAGGCTCGCCTCTTTCAGGCCGCTTTTGGATCTTAATCCTTTGTTCTTCTGTCTCCTTACCATTCCCTATTGTACCCTTGTTCTTCTCTATTGTACTGTCTGTCTTGATTAGATTGTAAGCTCTGATGAGCAGGGACCATCTTATATGTGTTTGTACAGCGCTGCATATGCCTCATAGCACTATATAAATGATTAATAGTAGTAGTAGTAATAGTAGTAGGAGAAGGTGAAAGAATTGGCAGAAAAAAAGAGATGGTTACTGAAAAAGTTAGGGAAGATAAAAGGAACAAGATAATATAGAGTGGGCAAATGTGTTGAAAACTAAGGGAAATGGAAGAGAGCATTCTTGTAGGCTTCAGTTGACTTATATAATTTAGGAAACCAGTTACTAAGGTGTGTTAAAGTTAATATACATTAATTCAGTGTAATGCACTAGATATTGGCAGGAGATATAGTGCAGTATCCCTGTAGGAGCTGTTGCTCATTATCGGGGCTGAGTGGCACAGTGCAGATAATTTCCAGCACTTATCTTGTTAGTGCAATATTTAGCTCACACTTTTCTGTATTGCAGCTTAGGCCTGCTTTTCATGTGGTCTGTGCTGTCTGGATAAGTGCCATCTGTATGTCGCAATAACTGGATAAGCGTCACACTTACCTGAATAGTGCCAATCTGCCCTCACTCTTCCCACAGGCTGCCCTCTACTAGCTGGATAGTGTTATGGGCCGTTTGTGGAGATATTTGGTGGCACTATTCAGATAACTCTGCTGAATATTGTGGTAAGTACCCTTTTCCAATTGGCCTCCCATTGGTTAATCAGGTAAAGGTTCTGAATATTGGGCTCCTAGTTCCTAATAACTTGTGTTAATGGTGAAGTAACGAGCGTTAACATTAGTGTACCTTAGTAACTAGCTCCCGTAGTTGCTTGAAAGAAATGTCAAAAGTTGACAAGAGTGTTTCAGCATAGCTTTTTTTATTCAGTTAAGAAAAACAGAAAAAATATCTGGTAAACTAGCCCAATACATTGAAAACATTTTCACAAAATAATTTCTTGTGTCCTGTGCAATGACCTAAATACCTGTTTTAAAGCTTTAGAAAAAAGGATCAGGCTGAATGTTTGTAGATATATGGCTATTTTTATTTATTTAGACAGTTTTGTATACCGCCTTATCCTTCAATCAAAGCGGTCACAACACAATTGGGGGATACATTTAACACGCGGGGATATGAGACACATACACTAATACTTACAGGGAACATGGGCAATGGAGGGTTAAGTGGCTTGCCCAAGACCACAAGGAGCATCTGTGGGACTAGAAACCCCAGTCCTTCCGGCCCAAGGTTGCTGTTCTCTAGTGGGATTTGAACCCCCGACCTTCTGACCTGAAGTACCTTGCCCCAACCACTAGGCTACTCCTCCCTCTAGGCTATTGATTTGGGTCAGATATTTTGCAAATTCCACCCCTGTCCATCGATGTAAACTATGCTGCTAAAATTATACATCATCTTAAACTGTATGTAAAATGCACCATTGACAACATGTTTATAACAGCTGTTAGCATTTCACTTATTTGCTATGCCAGACAATTAAACACATTTTTATATTTTTTACAGTTGCTTTTAAGGAATCATGCTGCAAGGACATTCTATTTAAAAGTGCTGGTGTTTCTCTAGAGATTGATGCTCAGACAGTAATGGAGTAATATAAATAGCATGCAGAAATACTATTTCATTCTAACTTCATAGAAAAGGATTACTGAATTAGCCCAAGTCTGCAAACTGCAAGTAGTCAAAATTAGTAAGGCTTAAGCCTTATCTACTGTACCATTCAGGTATCCTTCCTAAACCTTCATTACTTAGTTACTTTCTTAAAAGAAATTGTGTTTTCATGGACCTGATGGGCTTTGGATGGTATAATAAGTCAGGAAATTTGCTCCCTGGGCTTCTAGATTTGGCACTGGGGAATTAAAGTATCACTGGGGAAAGGTAGGTAGCAAGGGAGAGGTTACTCTTGAAAGGATGGAAGGTAGACATATTGGGATAAATCTGTTTTCTTGAAGCCAGAAATCTGACTTGGGGAGAGGGGCTAAAAGACAAACATACATGAAGAATAATATTTTCATTAACCCTGCCACAACTGTTATACGCCGTTAGTATAAATTTCTAAAATCTAGCTTACTCTGTTAGGATTTCGGATTGTGAAATTCAAACTACTTTTCAAAAAGCTTTCATAAAAAAGGGACATTGTTCACCATAGAAAGGATGCGTATCCTCGGTAGGAAATATTTTTTAAAAATAGGCAGTCTCAATGTCTTGTCTCTTGTATCATAATATATGTGTTAAAATCTCACTTCTGTGACTTTTCTACTGAAGATGCTACTTCCTTTCCTGTTGGTATTGTCTGATGTGTCCCTTGTGGAAGAAGATAGGAGAACTGTGTCCCTGAAGAATGGAGTGATATTTTTGAATCTGGATGGCAGAGCAGCACTCAAGGTGCTGACTCAGTTTCACTTGCAAGGAATTGAGTTTCACCCCTCTGTTTTGAAGTGGCAAAATGGCTAAGGCCATTGGTTTCATGGTAGAAGACACATTGAAAATTAGGAATACTTTGCGGATTATAGCTGAAATGCTACAAGGGTTGTGCAGGCAGAAGAACACTACATGTTAAGGAAGCTCATAGAAGCAGGAACTGGGATGGTTGTTAGCCTTTGCAGTAGGGATAAGTCCTATATCTAACCCTCTTGTTAATGATGCTTATAGTCAATTTGTCTGCTAGATCTTCCTTGGCCAACCCACCTATTTTGAGTCTGGATACTATTTCCTTAGAGCAGACCACTACTTTGTCTTATCTACATATGTTTTCACACGCTTATAGGCACAGGACAAAGCCTTTTTGGAGCTGCCTGTGAAAATTAGTCAAATTGAAAAACTTGTCAAATAGGTGACTCTTTCACAAATAATCTTGGTTCAGTATAAAAGCGTAGTATATTAAAAAGCATGTTTACTAAATCATGTTAGCTGCTACTGCAGAAATATACCGCCCGGCAGTAGCAGCTAATGCAGTGAAAATGTAGATATAGCAGGCACTTTCCTTTGATTTTGTGTGGTGGCCCTGAGGGTGAGAGGATCTGAGTGGGGAAAAGGTGTGCCGATGGTTGGCAGCCATTGCAGGAAACTTTTGTCACATGATGTCTGCCAAATCAGATCTCATCGAAGCTGCAAATAACACCACCCCAAGAAATGGTGTTATTTGCTGGTGATCCAACGTAGCAGACATTGCAGTCACTGCCAATTGGCATTGGCTGTCTACCATGCAGCCACCAGCCCCCCATGCCCCGCTCCCCCCAATGCAACAATATTATTGGTGCTGTGGATGTAAAGATAGCATTTAAAGAAATGCCTGCCTCCCTCCTAAACCTTCAAAACCAGCTAGCCAGTCAGATTGGAGGGCCTTCTGGGACCCACCCCAACCAATCCCCTCCCCGATTCCTACCTTCATTCCCTGGTAGTAGGTGGTGAATAGGGGCAGGAGCAGTCCTTCCCACTCCTGCTTTTGTCGTTGAGCCTTGCCCAAATGGCTGCAATCACATGGTGTTGCCCGCTAGCCTCATGCTAAGGGCAGCACCATGAGATTATGGCCATATTGATGAGTACTGTTGAGGAGGGCAGGAGCAAACGACTGCTCCAGCCCCCATTCATCAATGGACCATCAGGGACTGAAGGTTGGGTCAGGGGGACCCGGGGGCTCACAAGCTGACTGGCTAGCCAGATTTGAATGTTTAGGGAGGAGAGGGACTCAAACTGGTTAGCTGGGATTTTTTTAAGGGATAGGGAAGGGGCCTGGCTAGACAGGATAGTGGAGTTAGAGGGGGGGAGGGTGCCTTGATCTCCCCCAGACAGGATTGGTGATGAAGGGGGTGTTGGGCACTTCTTTAAATATTGTCGGTGCCGTGGATCTTTCAATCCATGGCAGTGACAATATTGTTTAAGGGAGGCCCTGATAGAGCTCAAGAGAGATCGATGCTCCGAATCGCTACCTGTCTTCTCCATTGATTTACCACAGAGATCAGCAATACCTGCATCAGCAGACACTACGAGACTTCCTGCACTACCTGCCAATGCAGGTATCATGGGGAAAGCTGAGAAGGTCCTGTGCAGATATTGCAGAAGTTTTGGACTTCACTGCAGCCTTTTCCAGCTATCGCACCACGATAGCTGCAAAAGGTTACTGCAGTTTAGTAAACATGCCCCTAAAAGGTAAGGAATTTATAGTTGCTCAATTTGACAAAGATCATTTTAACTTCTGTATTGGACTTATTTACACAGCATATTTTGGAAGTTCAGAAAACATCTAAAGATGCTATTCTAAGTAAAGTATTTTTCTTACCTTCAGCAAAAGAGGGTAAGACACATAGGAAGAAAGCCCAGAAAAGAAAAGAGATTACCATGGACAGTTTAGATCTTACAGAAATAATCAAAGTGACTTGGAGAAGTGACTCAAAATTGAAATAGTTGACAACTTTAACCTACTTGGATAAACTATCAATAAAGAAGCAACAAGAAGTCCAGAAATCCGATGATATATTGCTCTTGGCAGAATGGCTATGAAGGACCTAGGCAACATAAGAACATAAGATATGCCATACTGGGTCAGACCAAGGTCCATCAAGCCCAGTATTCTGTTTCCAACAGTGGCCAATCTAGGTCATATGTACCTAGCAGTTTCCCCAAGAGACACAAGTTCCACAATGCTTGTACTGGGTCAAGCATTGATATCTTCGGTCACTTCTTAATAATGGTTTATGGACCTTTCCTCCAGGAACTTGTCCAAACCTTTTTTAAACCCAGCTACACTAACAGCCTTTACTACATCCTCCGGTAACAAATTCCAGAGTTTGATTACACGTTGAGTGAAAAAATATTTTCTTTATTAGTCTTAAATAGTTTACCCTGTAGCTTCAGTGCATGTCCCCTAGTCTTTCTATATTCTGATAAGGTAAACAATCGATCTACGTTTACCCATTCCACTCCGTTCATTAATTTATAGACTTCTATCATATCTACTCTCAGCCGTCTCTTTTCCAGGTTAAAGAGCCCTAACCTTTTTAGCCTTTCTTCATAGGAGTATCCTTCCATCCCCTTTACCATTTTGGTGGCTCTTCTCTGTACCTTTTCTAATATCGCTATATCCTTTTTAAGATACGGCGACCAGAATTGCACACAATATTCAAGGTGCGGTCTCACCATGGAACGATATAGAGGCATTATAATATCTTTTGTTTTATTTTCCATTCCTTTCCTTATCATACCTAGCATTGTATTTGCTCTCTTGGCCGCCGCTGCACACTGGGCCGAGGGTTTTAACATGGTATCCACAATGATGCCTAAATCTTTTTCCTGGGTGGTGGTTCCTAATGTGGAACCTTGCATCGTGTAACCATAGTTTGGGTTGTTCTTCCCTAGGTGCATAACCTTGCACTTATCCACATTAAATTTCGTCTGCCATTTTGATGCCCAGTCTTCCAATTTATCAAGATCCTCTTGCAATTTTTCACAATCCTCTTGGGTTTTAACAATTTTAAATAGTTTTGTGTCATCTGCAAATTTGATAACCTCACTCGTTATTCCACTTTCCAGGTCATTTATGAATATGTCAAAAAGCAGCGGACCCAGCACAGATCCTTGGGGTACACCACTATTCACCTTTCTCCATTGGGAAAATTGGCCATTTAGCCCAACCCTCTGCTTTCTATCTTTTAACCAGTTCCTGATCCACAATAGTACATTGCCTCCTATCCCATGACTCTTTAGTTTTGCCAAAAGTCTCTGATGAGGGACCTTGTCAAAGGCTTTCTAAAAGTCCAGATGCACAATATCAACCGACTCACCTTTGTCCACCTGTTTATTCACTCCTTCAAAAAAACATAACAGATTAGTAAGACAAGATCTTCCTTGTCTAAAGCCATGTTGGCTGTCTCCCATTAGGATGTGACTATCTACATGCTGAGTAATTTTATTCTTTATGATGGTTTCTACCATTTTTCCCGGTACTGACATCAGGCTCACCGGTCTGTAGTTTCCCGGATCACCCCTGGAACCCTTTTTTTTTTTTTTTTTTTAAACTCTTTATTTATCATTTCAGGAAAACAGAAAAACAGAAAAAAAAACCTACAAAACCTTCATCCTTTAACAATACTAAGTAATAATACAACCACTGCAAAATCCCAATCCCTCCCACCCCTCCCCCCACCCCGACTCTCTGGGAGACAGGCAGCCGCAAACCCAGGACACCAAACAGGCGCCCCGGGGCTGGCAGGCAATATACTAATACCTGCCTTTGGAAAGGCACCTACTAAACAACTTTGGCACAGGCGATATATTGATCCAACATCTCCCATCTTTTGAAGTTTAGCTCAACATCACACGGGCGATATAGTTTACTGTACAACTTCTCATATTTGGAGTACTGACAGACCAAATTCCACCAGTGAGCTAGGCAGAGCCCAGAGAAAGATTTCCAGTTTGCCAAGATCTGCTTAATCGCAATGGCCAACATGAAGTTTAAAAGGAAACGTTTCCCTGGGTCCACCGCCGGGCACACCGCCAAAGATCTCAAAAACATCCCGCGCCAGGTTAGCCCGTGGGACAGGTGCAATATGGAACTAATCCTCCCCCAAACCTGGTCCAGAAAACTCTTAACAAAGGGGCAGTCATAAAACATATGTGAGAATGTTCCCTCATTGGACTGGCAGGACCAACATTTACCAGAAGTACCCTTGTCCCACTTGGCCAGCCTCACTGGGGTTATAAAAGCCCTATGGGCATAAAAATACATTGCCTGCGTTAGCGCTGCTGATCTAGAGACCCTTGTTACAGGACCCCATAAGAGCTTCCAGGTACCTGCGGAGATCGTTCCAGACACATCTGCCTCCCAGACTCTCTCTAAACCAAGCAGCCGCCGCGGAGCACTGTCCCGGAGAGATGCATACAGTTTAGAGAGGGCACCCCGTTGTCCAATTGTGCCCCGAAGCATTATTAGCTGCCCGCTCTCTGCTGCCAAATCTCGCACCTGGGTATGAGAGGCAGTAATGCAATGCTTAAGCTGTATCCACTTAAAATAGCTGGCATCCGAGAGAGAATATTCAGACTGAAGTTCCGAGAAGTTCTTCCAACCATGCAGCCCTACTAGCTGGCCTAGGACCCAAATACCACACGCTTGCCATGCCTTCCAGGCAAACATCTTGCCACGTATTCGCAACAGAGGATTCCACCACAACGGGAATGCTGCCGAGGGCGAGTTAGCAGTGCCCAACCTCTTAACCAAATTCAAATAGGCGTCCTGCGTTGCCTTAATGACTCCCCCCGCATTAAGTCAGTCGGGCTGAAGGGCACCCAGTAACGACGCCAAGGGATAGGGCGCGGCCACCCCCGTTTCGAATTCTAGCCAAGCTGGGCGCAATACCAGCTCCCCCTGCTCAAGCCACAGGGCTCCTTGCTTCAGCAATAGGGCCTGATGATATAAATAGAGATCTGGAAATTGCACCCCTCCCCCATCCTTAGCGGCTTTCAGCTTCTGGAGAGCAATACGTGGTTGGGCATCCTTCCACAAAAAACTAGTAAGGCATTTCTCCAGCTTAGCGAATATGCTATGCGGTAACGGGATAGGGAGCATGCCCAGCACATAGTTAATTTTTGGAACGAGTATCATTTTGATAAGCTCTAGCCGGCCCCACCAGGAGAAGTGCATAACAGACCACTCGAGAGTCTTACTTTGGATCACCTGCATCAGTTCCTCGACATTCTTTTGAATCATAGACTCTGTCGAGGAGCAGTACCAAGCGCCCAAATATTTAATACAAGCAGCCTCCCACTGAAAAGGATAACTGGCCATCTCTGCCGAAGAAGTAACCCTATTAAGTGGGAAGGCCATGGACTTGTTCCAATTTATTTTATAGCCGGAAACTGCGGAGTAAGACTCAATCAAGTCAAGTACTACTGGTATTTCTGACGGCTGTACAAATAGGAGCAGGTCATCGGCGTACGCCGATAACTTCACCGTCGACTCCCCCCCGACTATACCTTCTAAACTACTGTGCTGTCTAACCGCAAGGAGCAAAGGTTCCATTGCCAGATTGAACAACAGGGGGGAAAGGGGACAGCCCTGCCTGGTACCCCTATATAGTGAAAAAGAGCAAGATAGGACGCCATTCGCCGCTATGCGCGCTGTCGCATTAGCATATAACACCCGGACTTTGTTAATGAAACCCTCTCCTAATCCGAACCATTTCAATATAAAGAATAAGAAAGGCCACTCCAGCCTGTCGAAGGCCTTCTCCGCATCTAGGGAGAGGGCCACATAAGGATTAGGTACCACTGCTGCCCTGTCAAGTAAATTGCAAAGCAGACGCGCATTATCTGACGTGGACCGCCCGGGCACAAAGCCGCACTGGTCCGGATGTACCACGTCCCCTATAAATAGGGCGAGCCGCCTCGCTAGGACGCTCGCGTAGATCTTGTAATCGGCGTTTAAGAGGGAGATGGGCCTGTAGTTGCCCACAACACCAGGATCTCTTCCGGGCTTTTCAAGAACAGTAATAATAGCATCAGAGAATAGGCCAGTCTGGCCTTGACTCTTCCCTAGCTCTTCGTAGTATTCCAACAAATACGGTTGCAGATCAACCCCGAAAACAGCATAAAATTCCGAGGGGATACCATCCGGCCCTGCGGCTTTCCCTTGAGGCATAGATTTGATAACTACCTTAAGCTCATCACCCGATATGGGAGCCCCAAGTTTCACCGCTTGCTGCTCCGACAGCACGGGGTGATCTAACTGATCAACGAACTGCTGAAAGTCCGTCAGCTCCGCCTGTGACTCAGCAGAGTATAGGGCCCTATAAAACTTAGAAAACTCCTCAACTATGTTGGTACTCTTAGTATGTCGCACAGCTTGATTATCTATGATAGCCGCGATCCTAGACTTATTGCGCTGACCTCTGACAGTTCCTGCCAGCAGTCTGCCTGCCCTGTTTTGTTCTATGTGATACCGAGCCGCCTGCCGGAGCATCACCTGTTCCACTTCTGAGCTGAGAATTTCGTTATATTGAAAACGCAGTCTCTGCAATCGCAAGAGGAGGCCAGGGACCGGCTGCCGCCACCACAGATGCTCACCCGCCTTAATCTGGCTTTCCAAAACTTCCAAGTGAGCTTTACGCCATTTAGTCTCCTTAATCTGAAAACTAGTAATGGATGCTCTCAGCGAAGCCTTAAAGGCCTCCCACCAGGCCCAGCTGGCCGACTCGCCCAATTTGTTCTCCCTAAAATATGAAATAATAACAGCCTTTATCTCTTCTTGAAACGTGGATTCTGCCAGCCAAGATCTGTTAAAGGACCATGGTGGATGAGGCTTCTCAATATCAGGGACCTCTACCGTGACCGTAATGGCTGCATGGTCTGAAACTGTAACACTCAAAATCTCTGCCGCACAGCTATCGGACACTAGAGGCTTGGATATTAAAAAAAAATCTATACGGGACGAGGATTTGTGGACAGGGGAGAAAAAGGAGTAATCTTTGTCTCTCGGATGGAGCAGTCGCCAAATATCCACCAGTCCACATTCATCCATAAGGGCTGAGAGCGCCGCACCCACCCGAGTGGGGCGCTCGACTCTCCCCGGATTTCGATCTAACAAAGCATCTCTCACTTGATTAAAATCCCCACCCACAATGGTGAAGGGGCCACCCTCCCTCTGTAAGCTCTCATTAAGCTTGCAGAAAAAGACAGGATCATCTCTATTAGGCCCATATATATTAATAAAGAGAAGCTGAACGCCTCCAAGTAGTATCAATGATTTGGCCCATCTCCCCTCTTCATCATTACTGGCCTGAATGACCTTACAACTCAATGAAGCTTTGGCTAGCGTGGCTACACCATTCTTTTTATGAGCCGCTGGAGACGAGCCTACCAGCTGATAGACCTTGCTTCCCAGTTTGGAGGTCTCTTTCAAGGACAAGTGAGTCTCCTGTAAAAGAACTATATCTGCATTCTGACGCTTACAGTAAGACATAATCTTTTTCCGCTTAATCGGAGAGTTTATACCTTTTACATTCAAAGATAAAATCTTTAACGGTTTAGCCATTGCAGCCCCTGCAAGAATGGTTAACAGAAATAGTCATCCTAAGAAAATCAAGTACCAATCTATCATTTCCCCCCAGAGAGCCATCCCCCCACATTCCCCAACAAACTAAACAAACTGGGCAAGATAGCGAAAGCACTATTACAGCATAGCGCAGCCCGGCTGAAGACACTTATGTCAAAGATCAAAATGTGAACAACAATGAAATTTGGTAATACTGATATTGGAAAATAAAAACAAATAATCCCCCCCCCCCTCACCAGACAACATTACCCCATCCAGCCCTACAGGGCCAGTCGTGAAGCTATCACTGTCCGAGCATAGCAGGGTCCGGACAATTGACACCTTAGCATTAGATCTGGCCTGAGAAAAGGCCTTTGGCCAAGGTAGTAGGAGATAAATCAAAGACCAGGTCAGGTTACTTGCATCGCGAGGGCTTCCTGCTCTTCCACGAACTGATGAAGAGCTACTGGATCGTCAAACGATTTGGTGACATTGTTCAAAGTAACTTTAAACCGCGCTGGGTTGAAGAGCCCGTAGCGGGCTTGCAACCGCTGCAGTCTTGGTCGCAGGGCAAGAAACTGCCTCCTTTTGTCGACGGTATGTTTGCAGAAATCCGCATAAAAGGTCACCCTCTGGCCCTCATGTTGAATCGCTTGCTGCTTCCTTGCTGCGTCGAAAATTTGTAGCGCCTGCTGGTGCCGTAGGAGGCACAGAATCATGGGTCTCGGCCTTGTGTTTTGCTTGACCATGCTTGTTGGAACACGGTGAGCCCGTTCAATTTCCAGCGGGAACTTAAAATCCAGCTTGAGTAATTGAGGTAGGAAAGTCTCCAGGAAACCGACTGGGTCGCTCCCTTCCACGCCTTCCCGTAGGCCCAAAATACGCACGTTGTTGCGGCGGGCTCTGTTCCCCATGTCTTCCAGATTGCGCTCAAGCCAGGCTATTTTACGAGCCGCCACTGCACAACTCTTCAGCTGCTCACCTTGTGCCACCGCCTTGGTTTCAATGGCATCCACTCGGACCGTGAGCGCCTGCAGCTGCGATCCCAGAGCTTTCATGTCTGCCTGCAGCTCGGTTAGGGAGTCGCCATTCGCTTCCACGCGAGCTCTAACAGCCCTTATCTCGTGCAACAGCTCTTTGATTCCCTCTGGCTGTTCCTGTCCGGGCGCCATTTTGTGCGGTGAGAGGGGATCCGTTTTGGATCTTTTAGTGCCTGCATTTGTCGAGCCCGCAAACTCTAAGCGCGTCTGTTTGCCTCCAGACATGTTCTCCCTTTATCCGATCGCCGCAGCTCTAACCTGGAGGGGGCAATATTGCCAGCGAGGGGCTGAATTGGGTGTCTTCAGCCGGGAGGATCTCTCTTACGCAGCCATGCTGGCTTCCCGCTGGCTCCGCCTCCCCCTGGAACCCTTTTTAAAAATTGGTGTTACATTGGCGATCCTCCAATCTTCAGGTATTAGAGATGATTTTAATGATAGTTGACAGATTACTGATAGCAGGTCTGCAATCTCATATTTCAGTTCTTTCAACACCCTCGGATGTATACCATCCGGCCCAGGTGATTTGCTACTCTTCAGTTTATCTAATAGTTGTAAGACATCTTCCCGATGTATCGATATTTCCTTCAATTCTTCCGCACCTTTATTTATTTATTTTTATTTATTTAATATACATTTGTATACCGCTACTTCCAGCGATCAGCAGCGGTTTTTGATTACAGATTGGAAATTGTCAAATCATGACAGGAAATTTTTGAGGTATAAACACATTGATTTTAAATACGACTTTAAATACGACTTCAGTCATGGGTAACATCCCTACATCTTCCTCAGTAAAGACCAAAGCAAAGAATTCATTCAGTTTCTCCGCTATCGCCTTGTCGCCTCTTAGTGCTCCTTTAACCCCTTTATCATCTAATGGACCAACTGACTCTCTCACAGGTTTTTTGCTACAAATGTACTTGAAAAGGTCTTTATTTCGTGTTTTTGCTTCCGCAGCAAGCTTCTTCTCAAATTCTCTCTTTGCCTGCCTTATCAATGCCTTGCATTTGACTTGCCAGTGCTTGTGCTGTTTCCAGGTTTCGTCGTTTGGCTCTTTTTTCCATTTCCTGAAATGTGCTTTTTTGGCAACAACAGCCTCTCTGACCTCACCTTTAAACCATGCTGGCAGTTTTTTGGACTTCCTTCCACTTTTCTTAAAGCGTGGAATACAGCTGGTCTGGGCTTCCAAGATAGTATTTTTCAACAACACCCAAGCTTGATGTACGTCTTTAACCTTCGCAACTGCTCCTTTTAGTTTTTTCTTAACTGTTTTCCTCATTTTATCATAGTCTCCCTTTCAAAAGTTAAAAGGTAGTACTGTGGATTTCCTTACTATCCCTCCTCCACTAATTAAATCAAAGGCGATCATGCTATGATCACTATTGCCAAGTGGCCCCAACACCCTTATCTCTTGCACTAGATCTGGTGTTCCACTAAGGACTAGGTCTAATATGGGTTCCCCTCTGGTTGGTTCATGAACCAGCTGCTCCAAGAAGCAGTCATTTATTTCATCTAGGAACTTTATCTCCCTAGCATGTCCTGACGTGACACCGACCCAGTCGATACCGGGGTAATTGAAATCACCCATTATTATTACTGTGCTGTAACGTTTGTTAGCTTCCTTGATTTCTTTGAGCATTTCATCATCCATTTGGTCATTCTGGCCAGGTGCTCGATAGTACACCCCCACTGCCATCGCCTTCCCCCTTTTATATGGAATTTCAATCCATATAGATTCTACAGCAGATTTTGTTTCCTGCAAAACTTTAATCCTTTCTGAGTCAATGCCCTCTCTAACATAGAGCACAACCCCTCCACCAATTTGATCAGCTCTATCATTACGATATAGTTTGTACCCAGGTATTACAGTGTCCCACTGGTTGTCCTCCTTCCACCATGTCTCTGATATTCCAATCATATCTAACCTTTCATTTAGTGCTATATATTCTAACTCTCCCATCTTATTCTTTAGACTTCTAGCATTTGCATACAAGCATTTTAGAGAATGTATTTTATTCATATTAATTTGGCTATTGTTAGACATGGATAAATTGGGATCTTTAAGCTCTGTCTGCTCCATACTTGAGGGCATTTGGGCTACTTTACTCTTTTGTGGAACCTCTCTGCTTTTGGTAGTATCCTTCAAGGATGCATTCTTCCGAACCATCCGCTCTTGGGCGACTGTCGGCTTTCCCCTAATATCTAGTTTAAAAGCTGCTCTATCTCCTTTTTAAAGGTTAATGCCAGCAGCCTGGTTCCATCCCGGTTAAGGTGAAGCCCATCCCTTCGGAAGAGCTCCTCCTTTCCCCAGAATGTTCCCCAGTTCCTAACAAATCCAAAACCCTCATCTCTGCACCATTGTCTCATCCACGCATTGAGACTCCGGAGCTCTGCCTGCCTTTTGGGTCCTGCGCGTGGAACAGGAAGCATTTCGGAGAATGCTACCCTGGAAGTTCTGGATTTTAACTTCCTACCTAAAAGCCTAAATTTTGCCTCCAGAACCTCCCTACCACATTTTCCTATGTCATTGGTACTGACATGTACCAAGACAGCAGACTCCTCCCCAGCACTATCTAAGACCTTATCTAGGTGGCGCTTGAGGTCCGCTACCTTCGCACCAGGCAGGCATGTTACCAGGCGATCCTCACGTCCACCAGCCACCCAGCTATCTACATGCCTAATGATCGAATCACCAACTATAACGGCTGTCCTGACCCTCCCCTCATGGGGACATGGCCCTGGAGAAACGTCCTCGGTGCGAGAGGGTTTTACATCACCTGGAGGACAGGTCCTAGTTACAGGATCACTTCCTGCCACACCAGGGTGATGCTCTCCTGTCACATGACCTCTCTCCTCTATGGCAATAGGGGTGCTGCCAGACTGGAGGTGGGACTTCAGGACTATATCCCTGTAGGTCTCGTCTGTGTACCTCTCTGTCTGTCTTATGTTTTCCAAGTCTGCTACTTTAGCCTCTAGAGAACGGACTTGTTCCCTGAGAAAGAAGAGCTCCTTGCACCTAGTGCACACGTAAGACCTCTCACCAACTGGGAGAAAATCATACATGTGACACTCAATGCAAAAGACTGGAAAGCCCCCATCCTGCTGCTGGACTGCTGTCTGCATCTTAGTTTAAGTTTGTGTCTAGATCTTTAAGTTCTTACTTACTAGGGGTTGCTATGGGTATTTATACCAATAAAACTGTACCTAATACGTTTAATATACCTTGTTCACCTGAAGCTTAATTAATCTCAGGTCCTTAGTGTATGACTGATTTGGGTAATGAGCTTCACCTGAAAGCACCTCCTGTCTTTTAAGATGTGTAAGTACCTATAAAGCTATGATTATCCCAGGGGAGGGCGGGTGTGGGGAGGGAGGGAGGGAAATAACACTTATTAAAAGAGGGCTGCTACACAGTACCCTGTCTTGTGCTGCTGAGGTAAGCTAAATTCTGATTTGATTTAAATTATAGCTCTTAGCTGCTGCTAGGCTCTAACTTCTTATGAAATTTAAACTACAAGCTCTCTGCTGGGTACTAAATTTAACCAGAAAGCTCTCTTCTGTGTGTTAAATTTAAACTAAAAGTACTTTGCTGTTACTTGGCCCTGAGTGACTATTAAATTTAAACTACAAGCTCTCTGCTGGGTATGAAATGTAACCAGAAAGCTCTCCTCTGTGTTTTAAATTCAAACTTTAATTGCTGCTACTAGGCCCTAACTGATCCAACAAGAAACAGTGGGTTCACAGATTAAGTAGCTTTAATACAAAGAATTCTTATTAGAAAATTACCAGAAGTATATACTCACAGTTGCAGATTTCTCTCCAGAAGTAACAGTCCCCCTTTCTAGTCTTTCAAGATTCTCAAGATTCTCAAGAGCAGAGATGTCTCTCTCCATACAAAGATTTGACTTGTTCAAGCCATGGCATTTTCAATAACATCATATGGATGTGAAAGTTGGATAATGAAAAAGAAAGACAGGAAGAAAATTGATGCCTTTGAATTATGGTGCTGGCAACAAATACTGTGTATACCATTGACTGCCCAAAGAACAATCCAGTCAGTACTAGAGGAGATCAAACCTAAGCTTTCTTTAGAAGCTCAGATGAAGACTTCAACTTTTGTACTTTGGACACATCATGCGAAGAGAGAGATCAGTTTATACCACTGGTCAGTTCATACAACCTCAACTTTGGAAGTGCTAAGGATATGTGAGTTATAATGGGAAGGAATCTCAATTTAAACCATAAATTACTGAAATACATGCACATCTTCAACTGGATTTGTGATAAATCTATGTTTTTGTTTGGACAGTACTTGCTTTTCAGGCAAAACAAATTGAGAGCAATTCTATCCTGGTCGTCCTGCCCCTGTATGGCTGATCAGAATCTGGGCGCACAGTGGTAGCACCCGATTCTGTTCCCATGGGGGCTAGTCATGCCCGTGGGAACAGAATCAGGTCTACCGGCCTGGACGGTCAGGCCATGGCCCAATTCTGATCGGCCGCATGCCCAGCAGATCCCTGGCTACCTCAGCCAGGCTCCTGAATGGAGCCACAGTGCCATTGCGTCCCTTCGCCGTGGCACCACAGCTCCATTCAGAATCCATGACTCCCAGCCGCCAATGAAAAGGCTCTTTCCCCGCAGCTCGACCCCCTAATCTGGCCTGTCATGTCCAATGTTGGGCTGCAGTGCTCCCCTTGCACCCCTCAACTCTTTGAGGTCACCAGGCTCTGCGGTTCTCTGACATCCGGGGGGACTTATTCCATCCAGGGTCACATTCCTGCCCACTGCCCACCTTCACTCCTCCCACAGCCCTCCCCCTCCCGTCCATGAACAGAGCTCCCCACACAACTCGGCAATACGTGCAGGGAGCTCTTCTGCTGCAAGCACGGTCTAGAAGTTTATTGGGTCTGGACGTCTGGATCGGAATGACCCCCTTAATGAATGATGCAATTTGAAGGTGCTATTATGTCATGCAAGATATGAATTGCATCATTTTATTCCAGAAGTCATAGATGATGCAATCCTAACTCGGCTTAATTACATCACTCTACAGAACAAATTACACAACATTTCTTTAATGAACATGACATGTCAGTATTATTTTGGCTGTAGACCAGTCTTCTCAGTGTTTGATTTTTTTTCCTGTTAGCCAAAGTGAGAGATGCCTTGTAATTGTTTGAACAATGCAGATCACTTTTGTTACTTTGTGTTGAAGTAACTTTTGCATCACAAAAATGCAGTATAACTTCTTTGATTAAAAAAGCCTACCATCTTTACTTTGGTTGCAAAACTGGAAATCAGGACAAGAGCTGGGCCCCATACACATGCTGCAACACTTGTGTAACAAATCTTCACCAGTGGTTGACTAGAAAAAGGAAATCCATGCCTTTTGCACTACCAATAATTTGGAGAAAGCTGACAGATCATATCAGCAATTGTTGCTTCTGCATAGTGCTTCTTGTTGGGAAAGGTTTGTTGAAGAAGAAAAAGTGGACTGTGCAGTATCCAAACATTCCATCAGCTATATGCCTAGTACTCTATGGAGAAGGACTTCTGGTTCCTGATGTCCCAGAATCATTCTCACTTGAGTCAGGCGAGGAAGAGGATGAAACATCTGGTCCCAAATCATTAATTTCACATGACCCAGATTTTCTCCCATCATCCTCCTCCTCCTCTGAACATAAGGTGAACTGAATGACCTTGTCAGGTATTTGGTACAACCTAAGAGTAAGGCAGAGCTGTTGGACTCCAGAATGCAGCAGTGGAATCTTCTGACAGGTGATATTAAGGGTTTCCATATTCCATGAAGCCCAAAAGGATCTTGTTACATTCTTCTTCATGGATGGTGATCTTGTAGCCTACAATATCAATAGTCTGACGGTAGCCCTCAACATCATTCATCATCCAGATGAGTGGAGAGTGTTCACTGATTAATGAAGATGAGTCTTAAAGCTGTTTTGCTGCACAATGACAATACTTTGCCATAGTGTCCAATTGGTCACACAGTCCATATGAAGTAAATCTATGACAATCTAAAACAGCTGTTGAGATGCATAAACTATGACCAACATCAGTGGCAGCTTTGGATACACAAAGTACTACTGTTTTCTCTATGAATGGGATAGTCGTACAAAAGATTCTCACTACATCAAGAGAGACTGGCCACTCCGACAGTCTTGGAGCCTGGAAAGAAAAGTGTGCAGCATTCACCAGAATCAAAGATGATTTTGTTACTATTCTTACACATTAAGCTGGATCTAATGAAAAATTTTGTCAAGGCCTTGAACACAACAAAACTAGTTTTCAAGTATCTTAGTGGGGCGGCATGGAAAGCTTTCCGGTTTGTGGCAAGAACTTTTCTCGGAAACAACCATGCAGACAACCATGCAGACAACTAAAGGAAGTTGATGGAAAAAACTCCTCAAAGTCCTGGCTGCAACATGTCACTAAAGATATATTTTTTGCACTCTCATCTTGATTTTTTTCCACCAAACTATGGAGCAGTGAGCGATTTCATCAGGACATTGCAGTGATGGAGAAAAGATATCACGGCAAATGGAGCCCATCAATGCTTGCAGACTATTGCTGGACAGTGACAAGAGATATTCCATTTACAAAATACAAGAGACAAGCTAAGAAATGCTGAGCAGACACTGAATAAGGTGTGAAATGAATACATAGTTGTTTCTTGCTTTCTGTTTCATACTAACTTTTTAAATTGTTTTTAAATAACCCTTTCGCTGATTTTCAAACTTTTAAACAAAGACGATAGATGAAATATTATCAAAGTCATATATATTGCAACCATAAACACATGAAAAGACCTAGGTTCATAATAATTTGTGATTAAAGCTCTACTACCAACACGCTATATATATGCATAAAATGGAAAAGCTTAAATATCTTGGAAACAGTAGCCAGTCAGCAGTTTTAGTTGTCATTTTTTAATTCAGCTCATCAAAATCCATAAGAATTGCCAGATATTGTCTCTGAAGCAGAGAACTTTTAAAAAATTGTAGAACAATCTTTTTAGAAAAAGTATGGATTTTTCTAAATGTTTGTAGATTTACTGAAGACCACGGGAGAAAATGTCTTGATATAAAGTAAAAGGTAATTTACTTTGTATAAAGATGTGTACTGGTTCTTTTTAAATGTTTGCTTACTGTTGGAGATTTGTATTATATTTTTGTAGCTTATTGTTGGACATTTGTGGTTTTTTTGAGCTCTAACAGCTGCACATCTGTTTGCATGCTAGAAAACAGGGAGGGGTTACCACTTTCAAGTGCTAGTGAATAATTGGTTAGATATTATGCAGTGGTGTTTTTGTATGGTAACTGAATTAATTCCCCTTTATTTTATTCAGCTTCTTACATTCCTTTCTAGGTATGTACTCCCTGTTTTGCTTGTAATTGCTTTATTTGTGTTCTGATAAAGAACTGATCAGTATATGGTAATCAGTGGCATAAATACCACCCAAAAAGTGCCTGCAGGCTAGATAGGAGGCCCACTTGGCCTAGTGATCCCTAGCCTATAATGGCAGCGGCAGAGTGTTGCAAACATCGTACTTACAATAAAGATGTATGCTCTGTTGTCTTCCGCTGCCTTTCTTAGCGAAGTACTTTATCTGACAGCCCAAGCCCGAAACAACATCACCTCACTGTATGCCCTAAGTTTCGCTATACTTGAAACTTTGTCTGCGCATAAAGTACTTTGCAAACAAATAGGCAGTAGGAGATGGTGCGGAAAACATCTTTATTGTAAGTACATTGTTTGCCGTGCTCTGACTTTTTTTTTTTTTAAGTTTTCAGGTGGGGGTGGAAGGGGGGAAGATATTCTCAGCCCCCTTAGCCACATCACCATTGCGAGGGGCCTCGGCAAATTTTGCTCGGGGGTCTCTCATTTGAACTTATGCCACTGGTGGTCATTTCTTTGTTTTAAGCTATCTTATCGTTTTCATGAACACTTGAATGCTTTTTATTTCTTATCATGATGCTAGACCAGTCCAGTTAAGTGGGTTATGCTCCCAAGCAAGCAGGTAGAGGCAGACCAAAGAAGCACTCATTAATGTCATCACTAGTACACATCCTGATGCAGCAATGAAGGAAGCCAGTATTTTCTGCTTGCAGCAGGGGTCAAGCAGTGTGAACTGGTGCAGCAGTGAAGATAGGCCTGTCTCCCCTGGCCCAAACCATAGTCTTGGGCCTGTGTGATAAGACCTGTAGGTTCAATGTTTGTTCAGAGCTTGGATATGCCCTTGTTTGCTCGAGCTGACAGCTGCCTTGTGTCTTGCGCTGTTACCCATGGGTTCCAGTGACTGGTGAGCTGAAGAGCATTCAGGAAGGGCCCCTGTTGGGGAATAGTAAATCCTGGAATCGGGGCCCGTTTTCCTCTCACTGTCCTATCTCTGCAGGCTTTACTCCTTTCTTTGCCTTTTTCTTTTTTTTTCTATATTTTTAATTGGCTCCTTGTTTTGCTGCTTGAATGAAGCAGCTTAAAAAAACCCTCTAAGGCAGCTGGATTTTCCCAAGTCTGTGTAGGTAGCTGGTGAAACTCTTTTTGGGTTTTTCCCACCAGCCTGACAGATACTGGGATTACCTTTCCATTTGAGCGTCCCCTTTTCATCATGTTTTTTCTTTTTTGTTTTGTTGCTATAACACTGAGCTATGTAGCCCAATGCAGTCTGCAGCCCCTGGTGTTCTTTTTATGTGGCTAGAGTTCTTTGACCTGAGAGCATTGGGAAAGCCTTGGCACATTTTTTCAGCATGTTCTCGATTCCCCCCCCCCCCCACACCCCGTGGGGTATCCAGGGCCCAGTTCTGATTTTGGTGCCTCTGCCTCATCTACGCTTTTTTTTCCCCCTGCTAGTGAGTACAGTGGCCATTTTTGATGGCCATATGGTCCTTTCAGAGGAGAGCATGGTGGGGCAGCCACAACCTCAAGCCTACAGGCTCCTTCAATTTCTTTGAGACCCTAGGACCCTTTTGCAGTTGGCTTTGAGCAGCAACTTCTGAAACAGCTTATGGGTTGTTTTCAGTTTTTATTAGCTGTCGGGTAGCCTCCTTCATGGGGGCCGAGGGCCAATTCCATACCTATGGTGTATTTAGGGCCCTCTAGCATCTCCCCATCTGGGGACAGCAGGATTCAGCCTCATGTTTTACAGCTTATCTGTTCTTTTCACAGTCTGGCCTTTCCCCAAGGTGGGCGGGGGTGTTTCTAGGGAGAAGATGCTGTTATCTCCAGGAACAAGCAGGAATGAGTCTTCACATATGGGTACGTCGGTACCGACGGAGTCCGCATGGGAATGCTTCCCAGCGTCCAATCAGAACGCTTTTGGTAGCATCCCAACACACCTGCGTGCTGCCTTCCCGCCTTTCCCAACTGCCTCTCCTCAGTTTTCGTTTTTCCGCAGAGCCGGCAGGACTTCCTCCTGTCACCGCAGAAAATTCTTCTTTTATTTTTTGGTTTTCTTGTGGTCGTGGCTGCCTTCCCCGACGCCACTGGTATCGCCGGTGTTTCTCTTCTTTTTTCTTGTTAAATTTTCCTTTTTAAGGAATACTTTTTTCCTTGTTAGTGCTTCATGGTTTTCTTTAGGCCTGCTAGGCCTACTCACTTTCCTTCATGGAACCGCCAGTCACTATTCCCAAGAAATGTACAAACTGTGGCGGTACAAAATTAACTTTAGACACTCATAATTGGTGTCTAGCCTGTTTGGGTCCTGACCATTTTCCTCCGGAGTGTCCCTCCTGCAATAGTATTGTGGGAAGAAGTCTTCAACATCGGGTTTCTCTCGATACGCGGTCCCCATCCAACTTCAGGGCACTGACCACTTCTTCTTCTACACGGGATCAGGTAACCCAAAAACAGTCTGTTAAGACTAGCCAGTCCTCGAGTGGTAAATCTCATGCACAGCATAGAGATGCCTCTGGCCTTGCCCTCGAGAACACACTGGCTTTAAAACCACGGTGGAAGTCTTCGGCCTCCAAAGCCTGTGTGGGGTTTCAGGTTGTTCCTGAGGTTCACCCCCTCACAGAACATACCTGAGCCATGCTCGGTGGTGGCATCCGCTTTGAGTGGTACCGATACCCCGGCATCGGCAATGGTGTTGGATGAAACATTCCTCACCAAGGATCGTTGTCTGGCGTCCTCGGTATCTACGGGGCCATTGGATATGCTACAGACCGAACTTCCGGTATTGGTATCGATCCCGGTACCGATACTAGTATCGACGTCGGTACCCTCCAGATGTGCTTCGATAGACTCGCTTCCTTCGATGCCGAGTATGGAATCGATCTCCAGTCTGGAGGACTGGGTACCGACTCACCGTGGTACCGACACCAGACAGTACCGAAGGCACGGTTCCGATTATCCATGTCCAGCACTCTCGGTTTCTTCCATACCGTTAGAGTTGTCACCGGCTGGCCTTCATCCACTGGTATCGGATACGGTGCCAGAGTCGGTACCGGTATCCACATTAGCATTGCTGTCGGTGCCTTCCATGCTTCTCTCATCAGGCTTGCTTCCCTCGATACCGAGTTTGGAATCAATCCCTAGCATGGACGTTGTGCTACCAACTGTTGCTGGTCCCGACCTCCTGCGGTATCGGAGACCATTCTCTAAGGATCCCATACTCCACCATTCAGGATCTTATATTCCTATAAGGTAGGATAGATCCTTCGGTGCCAATGCTAGTTCTTCAGCAGATCTAGCCTGTCCAAAAGAATTTCCCTCTGGGGATTTTTCTTTTCAAGCTTTTCTCCTGGATATGGCAAAATCACTTGCCATTTCTATACCTGGACAGGATCCTACACAAGGCAATGCAGAATCCCTGTATATTCCTGGGAGAGCAAAGGATACCATCATGCTTCCTTTGCATCATTCCTTGCAGGATCTCCTTCTACGAATGTGGGAAGCTCCTTTAACGGTACCCCCACCTTCTAGGGCAACTGATCTTCTATATCAGGTGCCCCCCTCTCCAGGTTTTCAGAGGACTCATCTTCCTCATCATTCCATTGTTGTAGAATCAGCAATGAGGCGGGTGAAGAGTACTAAAAAGCACTCTTCTTATCCGCCAGGTCGTGAGTCTAAGACTTTAGATGCCTTTGGACGCCAAACCTTCCAAGCATCCATGCTTTCAGCAAGAATTTTCTCATATATTTTCTATATGGGTTTATCTCTTGAAGAGGTCGCAAAGAAATTACTATCTTTGACTCCCTTTCTTCAAGAGCCCAAAAGTGCAGACTATTCCTCACTGGTTAGTCATGCTCAAAATATCTCTAGGTTCCTTACTCATGCTTCCCTGGACTCCTTTGAGTCTGTTAGCAGAACCTCTGCTATAGCTATAGGGGCACGACGTAAAGCCTGGCTCCAGGCTTCAGACTTGGACAAATGGGCTCAAGAAAGACTGGGAAATACTCCTTGCACTGGAGAAAATCTCTTTAACAAGGAGTCTTTACTCCAGGTTGCTCAGTTAACCACTGACATTCCTGTTTCCAGAGGCTGTTCTACGCCTTCCTCTTTCCAAGTTGGTAGGAAATGTCCTACCAAACTTTCTTCCCCTAGGGGGAAAAAGTTTTATCCATCTTCTGCCCATCATTCAGATGTTCCCAAACAGGGGAAACATTGCCCTGGTCTGAAGAAACCAGAACCTCAACTGGGTCAGCAAACCCAGCAGCCGCAGGGTTTCAAATAGGTCATTATTTCCCCTTTTGGTTGGTGGTTAGAGTGGCAGTCTGCTTCTTTTTGCTGAAGTATCTGCACTAAATTTATCCTAACTTTTTCTAGATATCTTTTCTTTTACTCTAAGAGTCTTTATGATGATCATGCCCATACTTGACAGGTTTTCTCTTCCTCTTGGGGAAAAGAGAAATGACAACTATCAATAGGACAGTTGTTTCCCTGTACTGGCATGTATCATCTTACCTTTCAGAGACTTCCTCCATAGTCAGTCTCCTTCACCTCTGTCTTACCTCCCTCTTGCTACAACATTTGGTTTGTAAGAGTGGCTCTTTTACACTGGTAAGCCCCTATGGTCCTCTACCTGTTCCACAGGGGGATTCTCCCTTCCAGAGTTGTCTCCCCCTTTCTTACCTTAGGGCAGCTCATCAGACAATAGGAAGTCCTACTATGTCTGTTGTTTCTTTTTCCCAATCTAAAAAAGATGGGAAAAGAAATTTTCTTCTGCTGCCCTGGTAGTTGCTGCAGATACACTAATTCCTAGTGGTTAAGCCACTGGTTCTGTTCACCACACAACCAGGGCTTCTCCTCCACTAGCAATCCTTCTAGCCTCAGTGCTAAACCCCAAACAGGTTATCAACCTCGTTTGAGAAACCCTCTTATCACAGACTGGTTGGTTAACTTCTATTCTTTGCCCCCTTGTCCTTGGCAGAATAGTTCTTACCCATTGGTTTTCAACAGCCAGTTTTTTCTTCTAACTAACCTGCAGCATGCTCTCTGCAACTCTACAGAGTAGCTTTGCACTATGGGCCCTTGCTAGAGAGCATCAGTATCTTGTCTAGCAGATAACCCCAGAGGGTTAGGAGGGGTTCCCCCAGTCATGTTTTCATGACTGGTAGGTATTCCCTACCCTTACCATCTCATCTAAAATCTCTTTTGAGACATAAGACTCAGGCCTTTCTTCACGTGACAACCTAAAGAATGGCCAATTCCCTGGCTTGACCCATATCTCCTTGGGTTTTCTCGCCAGAGGTAATTTTCTTTCAGTGGCAGCTAAAGGACGCCTGATACCCATCTTGCCCTTATAGACGGGTCACTATGGTATCCTACTCCAGTGACGTCCTCTATCCATTCTCCATACTGCAGTTCTGGGGAAATCTGGACTTGCTGCCTGCAGATGGAAGTTTTCCTCTGCTTTTTTCACGTAGGCATAACCAGGGAAGGAAGATTCTCTATGCATCTATTCAAGCGGGTATCACCCTCCTTGCTGTTAGATGAATCTTTTCCCTCCCCATACTCCTAGGGGGATCAAGTTCTATAGACATCTCTCCATCCACATACCTGGAGACATCTGTCTATATGCCTACATATTTATATACACATACATATATATATATATATATATATATATATATATATATATATAATATATATATATATATATATATATATATATATATATGTGTGTATCTTCTGCCCATACATATCTCTCTGTATATATATGCATATATACCCTATATGTGTATATATTTAGGAATGTGTGTATATATGTATATATATATATATATATGTGTGTGTGTGTGTGTATATTGTGGCGACCCCACCCCTACCAGGCGGTTGCCTAGTAGGGCCGGGAGACCATCTTGTATTCCTTTTCCAAAGGGTTGTAGTTGTGTAGTCAGAAATGAACCAAGTGGATGTTTCAAAGCGCACAGGAATTTTTATTAGCTTCCTTTAGGTAAGATGGTAATAATCTTCAAAGCAACTTTACACTCAGGACAAAGAAACAAAGGATAATCTTCTCCAATTAAAGCAAATGTCAAAACAGTGTTTCCGTGGAATTATTTACAATGGCTTTCCTTTTCTTTCCCTTTAAGATGCTTCTTACTTCAGCAATCATAAAGGCACATGTATTTACAACTTACAATCAAAGCCAGTAGGGCTGCTAGCTCCTTCTTTGCTGTTTTGAGTTAAACAGTTCTCTGCTGTCTAGCCCCACCTTGGTTGCACTAGCCACTTCTTTAGGAAAGAACCTTAGTGCTTCAATACAAAACTCATTCTCTCCTTTACTTCAGGCTTTCAGCTATAACAAAGTTGTAACAGCTTTCTTAATTTCTTTCTGCTATTTGGCTTCCATTAATTAGCATCAATACAAACAGCACAGTCCATCTCAGAACAAGAAGAACCCATGTCAGTTCCTCTACCATCCACCTCCATACTTTCTTCTGAGCTGCATATTGGTAAAGCTTGGAAACGTTCAGACACTTTTTCCTTTAAGTCATTTAAAAGCTCAAATAGCCTATTCCACTGCACTGCCCTTCCTTCTCTTGGCAGAACTTCAACAGGCTTCTCCTGTTCAACTTTTCTTGAAAACCCCTTCTTTCTAATCTGGGTTTTCCCAGGTACAAATCCCTCTTCAGAATCAGAGCAAGAGATATAAGCCTTAGGCTTCACTGCTTTCTTTCTCCTACCTTGGAGTTTTACTGCAGGACTTCCATATCTGGGGCTTCTGTTGGCTGTAGCTATCTCTGCCTCAGAGCCAGTCAGGGAATCAGGGTAAGATTTCCTCTCCACTTCCTGGGGCTTCTTCTGTCTGAAGGCACACCCTTCACCCAAGGAGTCTAGGCTCTCTTGCCTTAGCTTTTCCAATGCCAGCCTTCTCTCTCTCTCTCTTGCCAGTATACTTGGTCCTCTCCCTGGAACCTTCTCTGTAGCTCTCTTGGCTGCAGTCCTAGCTGCTCTTGCTCTCCTTCCACTTGTCCTTGTTCCTGTTCCTGTTTCTTCTTCCGTCTATCTCTCTGTTTGTTTGCTCAAACTTAAACGTGGAGCAGGGCATCTCCCCTTCTGACTCCACCCCCATGTACCTCCTACTCTTACTTAGGGTTGCCATGGAGTCTGGGTGTGGCTTTAGCCTAGCTCTACCCTTGTGGTTTCTCTCACTGCTTTTACTAGGGTGTATGTGTTCTGGTGCACCCATCCCCCACAAAGAAGAAAAAGTTCTTTTTCCCTTTATTTCTTCATGCTGGACTGCCTTCTCCTTACCACAATATATATATATACACACACACACACACGCACATATATATACACACACACACACATATATATATATATACATACATTCCTAAATATATACACATATAGGGTATATATATACGAGGGGGTACCCAAAAAAACCAGGAATAACATTGCCGTGGGCGGAGCTTGTGTAGTACGCACTTCAGCCGCTAGGCGTGTATAGTGCAACTGATTGTCAGTTCAGTGCCGCCTGTGTTGTCGACCTGGCTTGTTCTGTTCATCTGCTGTGATTGTTTTTGCTAGCGCTGTTTTATTCTTGTTTCTTTTTTTATGATGCAAAGTTTAAGTGAACAACGTGCAGCTGTGAAATTTTGTTTTCTACTTGGTAAAAATGCTGCTGAAACTGTTTTAATGTTGAAAAGAGCTTATCAAGATGACGCTATGGGAAAAAGTCAAGTGTACCAGTGGTTTGCTCGGTTTAAAAATGGCGACATGTCGATTGATGACAAACCTCGTTCTGGGCGGCCATCAACTGCCCGAATCGACGAAAATATTGAAAAAATTAGAGAGCTTGTGCTCACAGATCGTCGACAGACAATTGATCAACTGTCAGAGATTAGTGGGTTATCTTGGAGCTTGGTTCAGCGAATTTTAACGGAAGATTTGGGAATGAAAAGGGTTGCTGCCAAGTTTGTTCCTCGGGTTCTGACTGACAATCAAAAGGAACATCGAGTTGAAACATGTCGTGTTTTGAAACAACAGCTTGAAACTGATCCAGATTTTCTATCAAAGGTCATTACAGGTGATGAGTCATGGTGCTATGATTACGACCCAGAAACAAAGCAACAGTCAAGCCAATGGAAGACGTCATCGTCACCCCGTCCAAAAAAATGTCGTCAAGTCAAATCAAACATCAAAACAATGCTGATTTGCTTTTTTGATGCCAAGGGGGTAGTTCATTCAGAGTTTGTTCCCCAGGTCAGACCGTCAATCAAACCTTTTATTTGGAAGTTTTAAGAAGATTGCACAACAGTGTTCGTCAAAAAAGACCCGATTTGTGGCAGACAGGAGACTGGTTCTTCCACCACGACAACGCACCTGCACACACAGCCATCTTTGTTAGACAGTTTTTGGCTAAAAATGGCATGGTTCCGCTGCCCCACGCACCTTACTCGCCTGACCTGGCTCCGTGCGACTTTTTCTTATTTCCACGCATGAAAAGGAGCATGAAAGGACACCGATTTGACAACATTGAAGAAGTCAAGAAAAAAAAGAGGGAGGAGCTGTCAGCCGTTTCTAAAGATGACTACAAAAAATGTTTCGAACAGTGGAAGCACCGGTGGGACAAATGTATCAGTTGTAATGGAGAGTATTTTGAAGGGCATAAGGTTGTTTTGTAAAGAATTTGAAATAAATAGCTTTAAAAAAATAATTCCTGTTTTTTTTGGGTACCCCCTCGTGTATATATATATATATATATTTATATATATATATATATATATATATATATATATATATATATGAGAGAGAGAGAGATATCTTTTAGGTAGATATGTATCCACATACTTATCTATCTGTCTGTTTCGCTTCAGATATTCATACATTCCTATATGATCCTGACAGATGGGCACTACCCCTATCAATGCTGTACCAGCATACTTAGGGTTCTACACATATAACCACTTCCTATGGTCATTAACAAACTTTTTCCTTACCATAACCTTTCAGGGTTAGGTACCTCTGAAGCTCTCCATGTACATTTTCTTTCCTAATTAACCCATTTAGGAAAGACATTGCGGAACTTCAGTTTATCTAAAGCTTAGCACTTCCTAAGTCTGTCCTTACTTTCTTATCAGATACAGGGGTTTCCATACCCTTTCTCTCCTACATGGACTGATTCTACTGCCAGTCCACATGGGTCAGACTCATTTTTCTTTTGGTCCTAGGATTGGATTTTTGTTGGACCAAAACAGCTTAAGCTTTCTTTAATGGTTCCTTCTGCGTCTCCGCTGAAGCCCTACCTCTTTTTACTGCCCCAGTTTTCCCCTGGGGCTATTTTTCACCCTGAAGGGTTCTGACCTCCACTTGTTTTTTCTACTTTTCTTACCTCTACTTCTCAGTGAGGTACTCCTTGAGGTTTTTCAATGGCTCTTCTAACAGATCCATATAAACCTCAGTAGACTTTTGCAATGCCAACAAGGGAGGCCCATATCTCAATATTTACTACTAGATACCCTCTCTACAGGGTCTTCCTCTGTAGAAGTCCTGTTCTAGTTCAGCTGTTCCACAGCACCTTTTCTGTATTCAACTCCTACCCTCCATCCCCAGGATGCCTGAGGTTCTGAGGAGTAGCATGGCTCTTCTAGATTCGCAACATGCTAGGACTCCCTCTGGGCATCTCAACTTGGGAGTCCCCATATGTGAAGACTCATTCCTGCTTGTTCCTGGAGATAGCACAGTTACTTACCTGTACCAGGTGATCTCTGAGAACAGCAGGAATAAGTCTTCACGACCCACCCACCTCCCCTAGGAGTTGCATTTCTCTATCTCTATCTTTCCCTTCCTTGCTCTCTCTCTCTTTGCCTCAGCTTTAAAACTTAACTGAGGAGAGGCAGTTGGGAAAGGCGGGAAGGCAGCACGCAGGCGTGTTGGGATGCTTCCAAAAGCATTCTGATTGGACGCTGGGAAGCGTTCCCGTGCGGACTCCATCAGTACCGACGTACCCATATGTGAAGACTTATTCCTGCTGTTCCCAGAGATCACCTGTTACAGGTAAGTAACTGTGCTTTCCTGTCTTTGGTGAATACACAGGGGAAGAGGAGCTTCTCCTGGTGAAAAAAGAGGTTCTGTAAGGGCTAGTTTCAGAGAGGAACTTTCCATCCCTTTTGAGAATGTCGGGGTGCCTTTTTATTTTGACGCGCCTCCTCCCGGCTATGGTTCCACAAGTGGACCCTTGAGGATTGGAGTCATCTCTCCAATTTCTTCTCTCTCTGTGTCTTTGCAAAAGGTCTTTAAACTGTGTAAATGCCTTTGAATATTTGGCCCATATTTTTTATTTCCAACAACTATTGCCAAACCGTAATGATTATCAGTCAGAAATGTATATTAAAGAAACTGTCTTATCTTACCAGTGGTAGAGTGATTCATTACTTGTGGCTCAAGTTTTTTTTAGGAAGGAAGGGCTGATTTTCTGTAATCTAGTATATATTTTGAAGTTAATCAAGTTTGAAGTGTCTACACAGGATCATTTTCAGCACAGAGCAGGACTCGATTTGCCGTTATAATCTTTATCACCAGGAATGGAGATTTATATTCAACTGATGATTGTAAAGCCATGTCATGTCATGTCAAGTGTTGTTATGTTATGGATTGGTTTGGTGTCTTTAGCAGGAGCATCTTGCGCAGGAGTCATCACAAATATTTTAATTAATTGGCATGCACAGATGACATTTTTAATGTGCTTACTGCTTTGTGTTTTCAAGGAATGAAAGTGCTTGTAAGGGTACAAGTCTTTAAGTGGCTTTAATGGGTAGGTAGGAGCATATAAGTTCCTTTTGAACCTATAGGTAGACAAATTCTCTACACTAGCTCCTAGAAATGTTATGAGCCCATCACCTTTATGCTGCAACTGTTCGCAATCTATTCCAGTAGGGGCAATACTAGGTTCCTTATCGTTCCTCCAGTTCAGTCCTCCACCTCTGGGTAGTGTACCTCCTCCTGCAGTTTGGAGACTGGGCATGCGAAATTCGTGACATCACTGGATGTATACTGCTGGCCTCTCCCATCAGCCCCAGTGTGTCCAGTCTCCATGCAGCAGGAGGACGTAGTGAGCCTAGGTCTGGGCTCACTTGAGGAACAGATAAGGAGCAGTTACTGCAGTTTAGATCAGTCTGTAGATTTTTATTTGGTCCCTATTCCTTCATTAATTTGGCTTTTATCAGGGTGACTGTTGCTTTAAAAAAAAAAAAAAAAGATGGGAGGGAGACATTGCAGTTCCCGAGCCAGCTCTCTGCCTGTTCTATCTTTTCCATTCCTTACCGGGACAGTCTCCCTTGACAGCTCTCTCCCCCTAGACAGTACGGGGGAGAGCTCTGCCGATTGTGAAGCCGACGGTTCTCCAACTCACCGGGCAGAAGGGTGACGTCGGCGCAGAGAGCTCAGGCCAGGAAACCAGCTCGCATCAGGAGCGACGGCTCACAGTTGTGCTGAGCGTCGCCACGGTGCTGGAGCAGTACATCGCGCTGTTAAGGGAGATTTTCATTTGGGCTTTCCTTTCCTTTTTAGCATGGAGCAGGACTTGATTCCGTGGCCGCACTGCTGGAGCAAGCGCCACTGTTTCCCTGCATCGCGTTTTTGGTTCCAAGGCAGACTCTAGCCTGGCGGCCATTTTCGCACACGTTTGAGCTGTGTGGTGGGCCTCAGTGGGTCGGTTCACGATGTGAAGGCAGGCATAGCTGCAGTGTGAACACATGGGTGCATTAGAGGTCTTGCCTTTTGTTATTTGCAGCGACATTGGGAAGGTTTTAGGTTAACTAGGAACCTTTTTTTTCCCCTTCTCTGGGGAAAATAAATAAATATAAGTATTATTTGTAGTTTTTTGCCCCTTCAATGATTAAAATAAGCAAATAAATAATAATTTTGGTATAAGCAAATAAATAATAAATAATTAATAATTTTGGTATACAGCAAAGTGTGTTAGTGGAGAGAGCTGATGCCTTCGCGCCCTCAGTGCCTGGTTTGCGGCACTCGCAGAGGCACAATCGTCACCTCCGGCATATGCCAGGGCTGCACAGCAACTTCCACCGTTATGGAGCAGCAGATAGATGATAAACTAGCACAAGATTCACACAGCTCCGCTGCAGGAACTGACGGGGAACCTCCGCTTGAGGGTCAGTCTCTTCCCTTACCGGAGGCGATCGCGGGGCCCTCTACTGCACCTCCTTTGACCGTGGTGGGGACTCCTATGGATGATTTTCCCCAGGTTTCGTGTTAATAATGCATCGATCTTACTGCTTGCATCAGCAGGGAAAGCTACCTGAACCAATACCCCTGACAGCTCCATTGAGGCAGGTCGGGACCGAAGAAGTCGGTAACAATGGCGCCAGGCCTCTTAAGAGGACACGGCCGCTAGATCAACCGCCAGCAGAGACAGAGTGGCCTGAGATGGAAGACACAGAGGTGGATCTTGAATCTAGGATGGAGGAACTTGGAGAAGGGGAAATTCTGGAGCCGGAGGATCAGGCGAGGATTATTCAGGTTTTCCAGAAAGATGAGCTGACGGCACTCGTTACAGAATCCTTTCAGACACTCAATCTAGCGGCAGTGCAACCAGCAGAAGAAGAGGGGTTGGAAGACCCTCTCAAGCGGTGAGGGAATCTCAGGTGGTGTTCCCAGTTCACCGAGTAGTTGATAGGATGATAAGAGATGAATGGGATCTGCCAGAAGCAGGGCTGAGGGGTATCAGGACCATGAATAGGCTCTACCCCTTGGCGGAAAAGGACAAGGAAAGGTTCCGTTCCCCCCAAATCGATGTGGCGGTTTCGACAGTCATGAAGAAAACGACTATTCCGGTTGATGGCTGCACGGCGTTGAAGGATGCACAAGATAGGAAAGTGGATGGATTGTTGAAGCAGGCCTTTGAGTCGAATGCACTGTCACTGCAGGCTTCGATTTGCGGGGCTTGGGTGGCGAGAGGGTGTTTTAGGTGGGCTCAGTGTTTGCAGCAATCATCCCAGCTTGAGCAAATGGAAGTGACACGCCTGGAATCTGGTTCTGCACTATGATTTGATCAGAGTTTTGGCGAATAGTATGTCATCTCTGGTAGCCGTACAGTGCTATTTGTGGTTAAAGAATTGGGCGGCAGATGGTTCCTCCAAGTCGCGCCTCAGTAAGCTTCCTTTCAAAGGCAAGTTATTGTTTGGGGAAGACCTGGACAAGCTGGTTAAGGACTTAGGGGAGTCTAAAGGAGGAAGGCTTCCGGAGGACAAGCCCAAGCAGGGGAAATCCACGCCGGCTTCTCGGGGCTAGTTTGGGGATTTCAGGAGATTCCGTACTTCCCGTTTAGGGGGTTCCCAGAGAGGAAGATTTGCTTCTAGAACCCAGGGGTTTTGTGGGTTTCGGGGAGCAGGCAGAGGTTTTGTAGCTTCCTCTGCAGCGTCTAGTCGAAAACTGCAATGAAGTGAGTCGGGCCCGGATAGGAAATCAACCCATTGGAGGTCACCTGCAAGAGTTTTTTTCCTATCTGGCCCCAAATAACGTCCGACCAATGGGTGTTAGAGATAATTCACGAGGATTATGCTCTAGAATTCGCCCATCGGGTCCTGAACTCGTTTGTGCGTTCACCCTGCAAAGGTCGGCTGAAAGCGATAGCTGTCCGGCAAACTCTGGATCGGCTTCTACAGCTAAGAGCGGTAGTGCCCATTCAGGTGGTGGACTATGGGGTAGGTTGTTACTCCATTTATTTCGTGGTGCCAAAGAAAGACGGCTTGCTCCGCCCTATTCTAGATCTAAAAGGGGTGAACTGCTGCCTTTGAATCCCTCATTTCCGGATGGAAACCCTGCGATCGGTCATAGTGGCGGTTCGTCAAGGAGAGTGTTTGACCTCTCTCGATCTTACCAAAGTGGATTTACACATACCAATCAGGGCAGCTCATCAAAAGTTCCTGAGGTTCGCTCTCCTTTGGGGACATTGCCAGTTCCAAACGTTGCCCTTCGGTCTGGCGACGTCCCCGCACACTTTCACCAAGGTCATGGTAGTGGTGGCGGCGGCGTTACGAAAGGAAGGCATTTTAGTACACCCTTATCTCAACAATTGGTTGATTCGGGCAAAATCCAAGGTCGAGAGCACGCAAGCTATGGACAGAGTGGTGCAGTTCCTGCAAGATCTCGGTTGGGTGATCAATCCTCTCAAGAGTTGGGGAAACTGCTAGGTACGTATGACCTAGATTGGCCACTGTTGGAAACAGAATACTGGGCTTGATGGACCTTGGTCTGACCCAGTATGGCATATGTTATGTTCTTATGTTCTTATGGGTGGTGCCGTCGCAGGTGCTTTGACACGGAGAGGAGCTGTGTTTCTGCCGGATCGGCGGGCTCAAGCTCTCCAACAGCTGGTACGCAAGTTCTTGTCAATGCCAGCCCTGTCTGCGTGGAACTATCTTCTAGAGGTGGTACCGTGGGCCAGAATTCACATGTGGCTGATGCAGAGGGCACTGCTTCACTGATGGTCACATCAGAACGATTCTCTGAGCAAATGCCTTCCCTGTCCGCTTTGGGCCAGGAGGTCCCTTCAGTGGTGGCTTTCTCTGGGAAATTTGGCGGTGGGCTTGCAGCCAAAACAGCTGCAGTGGCTTCCCTTGTTGACAGAGGCGAGTCTCACGGGATGAGGAGCGCATTGCAGGGATCTTTTCGCCCAGGTACTTGGAGCATCCAGGAGAGCCAATGGTCAACCAACCGTCTCGAGCTGCGTGCAGTGTTTGTAGCACTACAAGTGTTCAAAACCACATTAAAAGGCCAGGCGGTGCGAGTACTGTCAGACAATTCCATAACGGTGGCCTACATCAATCGGCACAGCGGAATGGGCAGCGTAGCCATGGAACCTCGGCTATGAGTGATTTCGGCGGCACATATTGCAGGGAAGGACAACGTGATGGCAGATTTTCTCAGCAGGGTCTGGGTGGATGCCGGGGAATGGGAGCTCCATCCGGAAGTGTTTGCTCAAATAGTCTGCAAATGGGGCCCGCCGATTATGGATCTCATGGCGACCTTTCAATCAGCAAAGACATCTTGCTTCTACAGCAGACGGCGAGAAAGGATGTCCGAAGGGATCGACGCTCTGATACAATGATGGCCATCATCCGGTCTCCTATATGTCTTTCCCCCATGGGCACTCATAGGGCGAGTGGTTAAGCACATCGAGGCTCATCGCAGAAGAGTGCGGCTGGTGGCTCCTGATTGGCCAAGGCACCCGTGGTACGCCGATCTGGTTCGCCTGCTCAACGGGGATCCTTGGAGATTGCCGATATCGGAAAATCTGTTGCTCCAGGGCCCTCGTCGAATGCCTTAGGTGGATCGGTTCTCGCTTACAGTTTGGCCATTGAAAGGGCGAGGAAAAAAGGTTATTCGGGACCTGTCATTGCGACCCTACTTCGGGCTAGAAAGAGGTCTACTTCCCTCGCATATGTACGAATTTGGTATATCTTTGAGGATTGGTGTTCTCGGCGGCAGGTCCGGGCTTCCTCGGTATCAGTCCCTATGGTGTTAAACTTCTTACAAGATGGGTTTGATAAGGGACTAGTGACCAGCTCCTTAAGAGTTCAGCTGGCAGCTCTGGCTTGCTATAGAGAGAAGGTCCAAGGAGTGGCCCTGGGCTCAAATGATGATGTGGTGCGTTTTCTCAAAGCGGTCTCTAGGCTTCGTCCCTCTCACAGAATATTGATACCACCATGGGATCTTAACCTGGTCCTAGGAGCATTGCTAAGAACCTTTTGAAGCATTACACCAGGCATCCGTTAAGGACTTAACCTTGAAAACAGTGTTTTTAGTGGCCATCTGCTCTGTTCGGCGGGTCTCGGAACTACAGGCTTTGTCTTGTCGGGAGCCCTTCTTGTCCTTTTCTCGGGAAAAGGTGGTGTTACGGCCAGTTCCTTCATTTTTACCAAAGGTGGTGTCTCCGTTCCACTTGAATCAATTGGTCTCTTTACCAGTATTAGGTTTTGCAGAGGAGAACGTATCAGACCGTAGTCTATGACGTTTGGACATTAAGAGGGTGTTGCAGCAATACTTTAAAGTTGCAGAGACTTTTCACAAGTCGGATCACCTCTTCGTGCTGTTTGGAGGTCCCCGTAAAGGGGAAGCGGCAGCTAAAGCTTCCATTTCCAGATGGATCCGAGAAGCAATTTCATTGGCGTATATATTGCAGGGTCATCAGGTGCCGCTGGGCTTACGGGCTCACTCTACTAGAGCGCAAGCGACATCCTAGGTGGAGTACAGTTTGGTACCACCAGTAGAAATTTGCAGAGCGGCCACTTGGTCTTCTCTTCACACCTTCAGTAAGCACTACCGCCTGGACGTTTTTGCAGCAAACCATGCCTGTTTTGGGGAGGCAGTGTTGCAATCTGGGTGGAAAGGTCCCTCCCAATGATTACTGCTCTGTTACATCCCAGAGGTGGAGGACTGAACTGGAGGAATGATAAGGAAATTGAAATTACACTTACCTGGTAATTGTTGTTCCTTGAGGAACTCCTGTTCAGTCCTCATTCCCGCCCGGGGATAGTTTGTTCAGATGGAGTGTATCGCATTTGGGGAGGTATAAAGTGCCAGTTGTTAAGTGAAAGAAGACCTGAGACTTACAGGGTCACGGTATTTATTTCTGCCTTTCTTTACCTTCCTTCTCTCTTACTCGGCTCAGGGGGGAAAAGAGGGGGGAGGCAAGATGAAGTCCCTTCTTATTGGAAGGGGGTTTGCTCAAAAGTTAGGTTTCAGTTTAGTTAACAGTTACAGTGACGTTTAATGTTATGGCTACTTATTTGTTGCTCCTTTGAGTCTGCTTTGTCAATAGTTCACTGGGACTGATGGGAGAGGCCAGCAGTATACATCCAGTGATGTCACGAATTTGACATGCCCAGTCTCCAAGCTGCAGGAGGAGGTACGCTACCCAGAGGTGGAGGACTGAACTGGAGTTCTTCAAGGAACAACAATTACCAGGTAAGTGTAATTTCAATTTTCTGCCAACAGGCTAAACCATTTTGGATATGCCCCCCTAAGTGTGCATCTACTTTTATGGGATCTATGAATAGTAGTTCTTAGGGACAAAATTTGGATGGAGCAGATGCAGAATTACAATGTATATGTGTATTTATCAAATGTGTCTACGTGCATATAGTACACATATAAATGTACGCCTTCTTCAGAATTGGAATGAATATGTGCATTGGCATTAGTGCATTATTAGGGATTGATCTGGGAGCCTATTTTGTGAGAGCATCACACCTCTGAATATTTATTTCCTAAATTCTGTGAGTCAGTCTTTATAGTTCTTGTAACAAAATTTTCAATAGTTCTATGCTCTTGAATAACAAAAGCATAATCTTTTTTGGATGCAACTGGGCTGGACTTTTATATAGTAACATAGCATATGATGACAGATAAAGACCAGTATTATCAATCAAATCTGCCCAGTAAGGTGGCTAGAGTGGTTGCAACTGCTGCTCTGTGCAGGTCACCCCCCTCTATGCCTGTGTTTAGGGTTGTACCTACTACTTGATGCAGGTCATCCGTCCTCTATTGATTGAAGTATAAAAGATATTTGTTTGCTTTGATTTTATCCTCTGGCTATAAAGGGATCCACTATAGCTGTCCCATGCCATTTTGAATTTTGTCACTGTATTTGCCCCCACCACCTACTTTGGGAGGGCATTCCAAGCATCAACCACCCTTTCAGTGAAAAAGTATTTCCTGATGTTGCTTTTAAGTTTACTGCCTTGCAGTTTCATTGTATGCCCTCTAGTTTTACAGTTTCCCCTTCTTTGAAAAAGGTTTGTTTGTTCATTAATACCCTTTAAGTACTTAAGGACTTCAGTCTTTTCCCATATGTCTTCCAGTGTAGGCTCCAAATCATTTTGGTCTGAACCGTTTCAAGTCTTTTTATATTCTTTGTGAGATACGTTCTTCAAAACTGAACACAATACTCCAAGTGAGGCCTCACCAATGACTTGTACAGGGGCATTATTACTTCCTCCTTTCTGCTGGTTATTCTTCTCTGTATACACATACAATTTCTTTGGATTTCTGCATCCCAAGTGCGTGATTCTGCACAGTCAAGCATTATACCATTCTTCCAGTGTTTCTAGATCTTTCCACATGATGTCCAGCCCCTCAGAATTGTCCACTCTGTTGCAAATTTTTATGTCATCTGCAAAAAGGCAGACTTTTCCATTTAATTCTTCTGCAATATCACTCACAAATACATTGAGCAGTATTGGCCCCAGGACTGATCCCTGAGGCACACCACTACGCACCTTTCTTCTGAATAAGTTCCGTTTACCACCATCTTCTGTTGTCTGTCAGTCAGCCAATTTCTGATGCAGTTCACCACCTTGGGACCAGTCCCCAGATTGCTCAGTTTATTGATAAACCTCCTATGAGGAACAGTATCAAAGGTTTTGATGAAATATAGGTTTATCGCACCAATTGCATGCCCTTGATCTAGTTCTTTGGTTACCCAGTTAAAGAACTCAGTCAAATTTGTATGGCATGATCATCTCCTGGTAAAAACCATGTTGCCTTGGATCATGCAATCCATTGGTTTCCAGAAAGACCACTATTCTTTCTTTCAAGGGTGCCTCCATTACTTTAACCACCACCGAGGTAAGATTTACTGCCCTGTAGTTTCTTCCCTATTACCACTTTTGTGAAGAGATACCACATCAGCCCTTCTCCAGTCCTGTAGAACCACCCCTCTCTCCAAGGATCTATTAAAAACATCTTTTAAAGGCCCTACCAGAACCTCTTTGAGCTCTTTTAGTATCCTGGGATGTATTCCATCTGGTCCCCATGGCATTGTCCACTTTCATTTTTGCAAGCTGTTCAAATACATCATTTTCTGTGAATGGCATAGAATCAACTCCATTCCCATTTGTATATTTGCTGCTGACCTTGAACGGTGCAGGGAATCAGGGAGACGGCCGTATGCCAAGGGACCTAGGCTGAGGCGCAAGTCTGTGAACATGTCTGTTGCCCAACGTTTTACTAGATACCAATTGGACTGGGTAGCCATACATGTGCTGTGCCTAGTGCTGAGGCCACACCTTGCTGCCCTCACTCACCACTGCCCTAGCCATCCTAGGAACTGTTTCTTCTCAGTAGGTGTTGGCTTCTGCATAGTCTGAGCCTGGCTGCATCTTTCAGGTGCCTCATGAAGTATCTGGGTACCTTTATTGGGCTACAGTGATCCTGTGTCTTCTGATGATGAAACATGGGTCCACATGTAAGGGAATTTTCCAGGGGGGGGGGGCAGCAGAAGCAGGGTATTTATAGCAAAGTAAATCATTTGGACAGGCAGGGGTGTGTAAAGCTAGAGAGTCACCTAGGGTATCAAACACAGTAGGCCCACAACTAAGGACAGCCCTGGGGATATCCAGAGCTGTATGCTCATAGCATGTATATGTTATTGGTGGATGGGCTTTGTCAGTACTGTTGTGTGTGTGTTCATGTGTTCCTGTGTATACAGTTGGATGTGTGGATGAGCTGCTTCTGCATCTGAACTCCATCAGCATCATGTTGGCACAAACTGCTCTAGTCAGAAAAATCTGCTCCCTCCGCAGTGCAACTTCCATGGCAGACTCCACTATTGGGCAGGCTGCTGTTGCCATTGCACTGCTGAAGCAGTAGCTCCCTCTGACAGGAGCCATGTTTGCTGGCACTATGCTGATGAGGCTCAGAAGAAGAAGCAACTTGGGCCCATGCCATAGAGCTGCCAGTCAGGTGGGTGAGTCCCCTTAAACGTGTTTGGGTACATGTACAGAAGTCAAGAGGGGATGAATGTGAAGACAAATTAGTCCCAGTGCATACTGGGGATGATCCCAGGGCTTCACATGTAGTGGGGTTATCAGCTCTCATTGTCAGCTCGCTGCTACATATCCTACATTCCCCGCGGGCCTGCCTTACCATACAGGATTGCCAAGCTGTAGGTTAGAGCCCTTGAACAGTGGCTGTGCATTGCCTACTCATTATCCAGCTGAAGAGGCTGGAGGGGAGGTGTGTGGCTGGGTAAATCAATGCAACTCCTCCCTCAGTCCATGCACCTCTTCTTGCAGGCCCTGTAGATGCAACATGATAAGGTCCAATGACCAGTGCAAGTCAGCGAGCTCCTGCAGAATCAACTGCTCCATGGCAGCTAGACACTGCAGGGTCTCACTGAGTGCGTTGGCCAATGTTGCCTCCTCATGCTGCACCTCCAGGCAGGTGTCCTGCGGCAGCTGGGTCCCAGCTTCCTACCCCTACCCCTCCCCCTTCCATCCTCAGGACCCACCTGTGCCTCCTCACCATACCCACACCCTTCCATCAGCACTATCACACACTCCTCCATGTCCCCACTCCCTGCTCCCAGCTTCCCCACAGCTTCCTCCCCCTCCCCCCTCCCCTTCCCCCGCACCATTCTGGCTTTCTCATTCTTTCCACTACCTTCCCCAGTAGTCTCCTCCCACTCTCCTCTCCCATCCCCCACCACCATCTCAGCATCCTCCCTCTCACCACTCCCTTGGCCTTGCCCCAACCAGGCCTTCTCACACTCCCTGCTCCCATCTCCTTGCCCCAGCCAAACCTCCTCAACCTTCCCACTCTCAAGGTCTTGCCCCAGCCAAACCTCCTCAACCTCCACAATCCCATGGCCCTGCCCCAACCGAGCCTCCCCCCACTTCTGCACCACCATTGCTGGGCCCACTCCAGCCTCCACACCATCCCCCTTCCCATCCCCTTGCAGATCAGCCTCTTCCAGGGGTTCAAGATACGGGTCCTTATGTGGGCCCAGCCTCTGAATGCAGCAGCCTGGGCTAGCCTCTGATGCTCTGCGTGCAGTAGTACATCCTCCTGCAGCAGCACCATCCTCACCAGCTGCCTGGTCTCCTCTGAAACGTTAGGCTGTCTGGTAGCCATGTTGATGTGTGTGATATGGACTTGGCAGTGGTGGGAGGGGGGTAAACACTCCATACTGCTTCCTGTTGTATGAGGACCAGGTCCATGAGGGGGTACATGAGGTTGGAGCCATTTTTGGATAGATGGGCTGGCACACTGAAACTGTGTTCGACTGGCACACTTGTTCGATGGTACACAGGTGCATTTTAGATGCCGTGCGGGTACAACGTACAGGCCCCAGGTGTCTGGCATATGCATATATTGTGCATGCAGCGCTGAGGACATCTTCACCCTGATTCCATATCCGCGTGTGCATTGCCACACGCAGTTCCTGAATTCGGTCTGGTACAGCTACGTTTAATATCTATATGTGCCTGCATCCAAGAGGTGTATGTTATGTATTGGGCTCCACATGAATAAGCACAGCAGAGAAGATCAGGAAAGGGGCCAAAGACAAGGCTAGGATAAGTGAGACAGTGTTTCTAGTGACTTAGCAGTAGAAATGGACATAAAGGACATAGACATGAAACTATTACTACTACTACTACTACTACTACTGTAATAGATCACCTGGCCAAGAAGGAACACCGGAGGCCTTCGTGAAAGCAAACAGCTACACTACCACTACTACTAATCATTTATATAGCACTACAAGGCATATGTAGTACTGTACAGATACATACATAAAAGTCCAGCATCCAACCCAAAAAAAGCACAGCACACTTGCAAGAGGAACCAACACCAGTCTAGAGCGAACTGTGAGCCAAACCATAGTTTATTTATTCATTCACCCTAGGGGGAACAGCAAGTAGCCACCCAACATGGCCGTGTTTCGGCACTGCCTTCATCAGGAGAATGACCTATACAAAAATAATAAATAAAAAAACATATTTAAAATTAAAAAATACATTAAGAAAACTTTTGTTGCAGAGTAAAGGGTTCTCTTTTGAAAATTTGACATTTTTTTTTCCATTTTTGCCTCCTCAGTCTACGCCTTTTAAAATTATTTTTGTTACAGTGGTCTTCCTCTGATATTTTGTCTATCGTGCAACCAGTTGGAGCATAGTATACCATAAAATGCTTTTGGGGATGAGATTCATTAGTGAAATCTCCAGTTCTAAATACATTAATATTCAGGTCTGAAATGATACACACATTGGTCATGCAAAAAATGGACTGTTTATAGTGCTGGAACGATGCTTAATAAAACAAACTTCACAGAAGGTGATGCTTTCACCTTTGCCATAAGAGAGAGCCTGAGCACACAGTCCTTTTACCTCTTTAAACGTGTCCATCGCCATCTGTCTACTCCTCATCTCAGTAGCCCTTCACTGATAATGAGCAGTTACCACAGAATCGACAATCGGTTGTTCTTAAATTACTGGGTGGACAGTGAGTGCACCATCTTCAGTGCGTCCATGCACTTTAGTTTACATGCTGTCATAACAGTTGGAGCGGGATGAGGCTGATAGAGATGAGTGCAAAATGTAGCTTTCTATACACACATGAAGAGAGACATTGGAACCAAAGCCAGAGGCTTCACTGCTGACTGACATATCTACAACTAGAATGGCAGAAGTCTCCTAATATTGGGGCAAGGTAAAGAGTGGTAGCAGGCTCCTAACATTGTGGCAGGGTAAACAGTAGCAGCAGGAAGGAGACATCAAAAGAGACCTTGAACAGGAAGGGCAATTACGGAAAGATTTCCTCCCTTTTTGTAAAACCCTTATCCAGTTGTACTATGAACAGTTTTATATTGTACAGAATTATGTAACAATAACAGTAGTAATTGCTCTTAATCTATCCTGTCACCAGTACACCATTAAAACTATAACAGGGAACTACTGTTGGTGTTGGGCATCCACGAAGAGAGTGTTTCTTTGTGATTTCATTACTTAGCACCATCACCAACATTGTAAAGTAGTCAATAAATCAAAGAAGTTCAATGTCTTTTAAAAGGTAAATAAATAACTGAAAGCAATAAGAAGAAGCTACTTTAAATAAGTGAAAACGTAAAAATATTTCAGATAAGCTAAAAAAAAAGGTGTAATAAAGAGGTGATATCTGAAATCAGCAGGCATGTGAAGTATTCTAATAACAACTGGATTACATGGACCCCTTTTAATTAATTTTCAAATTCACGGTTGTATCACTTTTTGGCTCCTTTCATTCTTGTCTATACCTATCAGAGAACACTAAATAGAGCAAAAGATTTGGAAATAAAATATAATAAATGATTATCAAAGGTAACGGCGTATTACCAAAAAGAATCAATGCTTTTTAATGCAAATAGAGGAGCATTGTTCTCCTTCAGTGCATTTGATTATATAACCTGCTGTGTGCAGAAAAGATTATCAGTGCATTATGGTACATGTATTGGATTTTATTACTAGGAATGAATACAAATGAATCAAATCTAAGGTCAAACATAATTCTGTAGATATAACAAGTTGCACTGTAGAATACAACACTACTGTATGGGGCATGTTTACTAAAATGCATTACCCGGGTAGCATGGGAGTAGTATTTGTTTTTGGTATTGCACTAAAAGGTAGCATGGGGCTCTGCGCTAAAAAGTCCTTACTACTTGGGCAGTGCATATCTAGGTGGCATATGGCGGGGCATCATGATTCTGCTAATGCAGGCCTTCAATGCCCACACTGCTGGCACTTGGCAGGGAGTAACTACTGCTAGCACAATGGATGGAGGTAGTTGCTTCTTATTGCGGTATTACTGCCACGAGCAGTGCTAAATTTAGGGGGATGACTGTCTCTGCCCCCCTGCATCTAGTGCTGTGTTCATGCTAATAATGCAGTCCAAAAGCAGTTTGCTAGCATGTGGCTTAGTAAGCACGTCCCTATTTTCTCAACAATTTCAGTGGCTCTCTAGGACCAAATACATATCTGAAATATTTAGAACATTTAGATTTTAGTGTTATTTTCAAATAGTTCTGGATTTCCATGACTTTTGTGAATGCCCATCATACTGCAGTTGTCAAGTAGGAATGCACAGGGGCAGTCCGAGGAAGGTGATGTAGGTCTATGTGCAGAAACGCTTTGTGAAACCTCATTTGCATAAAATACCTGTATAAATATTTGTGCACCCGAAATGAATCCTGGTAGCTGTGAATTCGGGATCACGGTGCACAGGCTGGGTTGGACCATGCCAGAGCTGGAGAAGCCCAGAAGTCAGCAATAGTGAAGCTCTTAAGGCCACAAAACAAAATTAAACTGAAATGTTCCTTTAAAATGTGTTTCTGCAAATCTGAACTAAGAAAATTATTTAAGATTTTAGAGAAGCAGTATGAGGAACACAAAACTGCATATATCAGACTAGGAATAAAAAAACTAAATGAGAAGGGACACCCCCGCAGCAAAGATGAGCAGGAAAAAAACAAGGAGCAGGGGAACAAAAATATCAACAAACTCTATGTCCACATGGTGCATTGTTGAGTCGGAAGTCTCATGTTTTATATTTATTTTTCACCCCTTGTTTGTCAATACAATTTTGCCCCTGACACAGACATAACATGTCGAAACACGGCCGTGTCAGACTCAGTAAAGTTTGCTGTTGATATGTTGTTTCCCTGCTCCTTGTTTTTTTCTTGCTTATCTCAAAGACTATCCATATTCCACTAACCCCCACTGACACCCTACAAGCAACAAAAAGAAAAAGTGAAAACAACAGCGCAGGATCTATAGCTCTAATCTACCAATTCATGATAGCAGTAACTTCCAAAACTCACAGCTTGAGGAGCCTACCCCCAAAAAAGGCAGCAATATAAATATTGCAGTGGGCCCTAGGACATCCATACACCTACTGGGATCATTGAAGAAGCTGTAAAACACCAGATTACTACAAATCCCTACATAGAAACTAAATGCTTGCAGAATACCTGGCCTCAATCATACACTTAGAACATAGGCGGCCACTTACCAAGCACAGAATAAGTGGCCACCAAAACTTGAAATACATAGACAAATATTCAGCTTAAACCCCAGGAAGATAGACTCTGCATGCAGTACAACACCAGAGAACTAGAAAAAGATGCATATAAATTACAAAAGATGCCAAAATGTGTTTTTTTTCTTTTGCACCGTAATTTTGTCCAGTCCTTAAATTTGGTTTTAAGAGTTTGGGAAGACGTTCTTTGATATAATATTACAATCAATGTTGACCACCAACACTTTGTCATAGTTCTATTCTCTGAAAATAGCTCTTTGGCTGATAATAAGGTGGTTAGGGTAGCTCTCTCATTTCAAAATGTCCTTGGCTCCCCGCTCCTCCCCCTTAGACAATTACCTGTCTCAGCCCTCTCTGTCTCAGGTCATAAAGGCACACAGCACTGCAGCTGCATTAGGGTCAACAAACTGAGGGTTGAGGCAGAGATACACTGGACATACTTGGAATGAATCAGTTTACAGTCTGGGGCTTGCAGCGGCGCAACCTCCCTGCCTCGGCTCTGTTGAATAAGTCGGCACCGGGCAGTGGTGGTGACACATGCTAATATAGCTGCAGGCATTCTGCTTCATATCTCCTTGCTGTTTGTTGTGCTATGCTGCTCTGCAGCAGCGTGCAGCAGGCAGCATGGGGACATCATCACATCAGCAAAGCTGCGGTGAAGGCTGGAGTTTGGCCGGCGTGGCCAGTGGCAGCAGCAGTAAGATGGCAGTGACAGTGTGAAAAAGGAGATGCACAGGCATTATGAGGCTGCAGCATGAGGTTGGCATGGGGCCCACTGTTCTACAGGGCCCTGTGCCAACAACATGCTCGTACATGTGTTGGTTCGGCCCTGGGATTGATTCATAGTCTGTTAGAGGGATTAAACCAGCATGGGATTTTTAGACTGCTATCCTGGCTTAACCAAGACTGCCCAGAATGATGTACAAAACAAATCAACAAAACAAAAAAGAAAATGCAACAAAGCTAAAAGGAGGCCAACTTTGTGAGAATGGGAGATTAGGGAGGTCATTCCAGAACACGAATAAGCCCATTTTGACATGTGGTGAAGGAAAAACATCTACAACTGTATTCTGAAACTCAGTGGTCCTGCACGTACATGGAGCTAGCATGGGGATCTCAGAATGTGGGCAGGAGGGGGCGGAATGGGGCAGAACGGGGGTGTGGCCAGCATCAGAGGCATATAAAGCATAATCAGGAGAGGCCCGTGTATGTCCTCAGTATTTCCCACAGACGTCCCATGTTATTTCTGCAGAAATATGGAATAAAGGCAGGACTTAGAAAAATTTCTGCTCTGTTCAAAGCGTCCTGTATTGAAGAACAGTTGACAAGTATGTCTTGAACTGTTGTGTCTGCAGTCTGGAGGGACACAAGCTGCAGTTGTAAAGAAAACAAAGCAGAGGTGAGGGAAGGTTGTAAGGTATAGAAACAATATTAAACACCCCTACAGAAACATTGAGAGGATCAAATGTGTTTATTCTGGCTATGCTGACGTTTGCTGTTTGTGCCAATGGAACTATTCTAGGGTTCCCTAACATGTCCTGTGTTCTGGAAAATTGAACCATTGATGTAGGGCTAGTATGTGACTGAGCATGGAAAAGATTCTTGTTCTTGTGAGAAAAGCAGATCAGATTTGCAGTAGTGGGTCACAATAGTATTATGTTATTCCAGCTGTTTATAGGTGCAGGGGATCATTTTGGCCAGAGTATGTTTAATGTGAGTGCAAGTAAGTGTGTGTGTGTGTGTGTGTGGTGTGAGGGTTGCACGGGAGGATCCGTGTGCTCTGCCACAATTCTGGGGGGATATGAATGCCTGGCCTTTACCTGGACCGTAGGGATGACCGCTGCATACCAGGTGCCAGTGTGATGGGGTCAGAAAACTCATCAAAGGTTCTCTATAACAAAATGTGAAAACATATCCCTGTCAGCAATAAGGGACCAGTAAATCAAAATGCCAGAAATAGGGTCAAAACATCAACTTGCCCTACAGTGAAGTGCTCTCTTCTTTTAGATATGAGCTAGGAAATATGTAGCTTCTGTATAAAAGAAGGGAGCACTTTACACTAGGGCAAGTTGATATTTTGTCCCATTTCTGGAATTTTGTTAACTGGTCCCTTATTCTTGACAGGGATATGTTGTCACATTTTGTTATAGAAACCCTTTGTTTACTTCTACTGGTCCATAATTAGCATTGTACAGACTATTTTTGGAGATGCCCAATGCACGATTAAGTGAGACGTTCTTCTACTGCCATGTATGCTCTGATGGCAGCTATGTCAGGACAAACATATCACATTAGACTTGCTGTTATTATATCAATGACAGCACTGAGCTTACTTTGCAGTGTTCTGGGCATCCAACAGACTAGTAAATCTAGTCTTGTTGGCATCCACATTTAGATATGATCAATATTCATGTGTTATTTGCATGAACACAACACTGTCGGTGAGAAGAGCAGCTTAGTGGATGCACATTTTAACGGGGGGGGGGGGGGTAGAGGTGGGCGGCATCATAGAAGTTCATCTTTTCAGAATATTTTGAGGACAGGGATGTCCAAGCTGTTTAATACATCTACGTCTCCAATTCTGGACACGTGGATGTATCCATACAGGAATCACGTTTAAAACGTCCCCGTCTCCGATTTGGATGTGCCCACGGCCTGGATGTGAATGGTATGGAATCGGCCTCTAGGCATATCGGTGTCTGTACCATGACACATCATAATGACCACTTTCCCATGTTAGCAGTATGGCTACTTTCCACTGTAGTGCCAGGAACACCACCTACAATTACCGTGGAGGTTGTTCATTTAGCACATATTAAGTGCAAAACCTTAAGGTGGTTTAATAAATAGGCCTGTGGTGTGTGGTGGGAAGGGGATTTCTGTACAACACGGGCCAGACAGCAGTTCAGGGAAAACAAAAGCAGCTTTTATTTGTCACAGCTTGTTAAACCTCCACAGGCTAGTTCTCTCGGTCCTTTCTCCAGCCCCAGTTAAAGTTTCTACCTCAGAACTCCTCTGCACGGCTTGCCTTGGAAGGACTTCTGGCTCCAACCTCCTGCAGCCTTCTATGTTCTTAACCTCTTTTTGTGAGCCACGGCCTCCCAGCTCTGGGCTGCAGATTTTCTTAGAGAGGACTATTGATAATCCCTTCGGAGAGGGACGGGTAACATTCTATAGATCCCATCACAAATTACTCACCTTCTCTGCACGTTAAAAAAAAATTTGTACATGCAAATGAGTTATACATACATCAGTTTGTTGGTACACATGCACATACAATTTTTTTAGGCATCTAAATGAACTGAATATTTGCCAACAAATTTATTTTTTAAGCAATTAGGTGCTTTCCTAGAAATGGAAAAATAGGGGCTTATCGGTGAGTTTGCGGCATGAAAATACTTTTTTAGTGGATTTTTACGTGTATTCCATTTAATGATACAAAACACGGTTTATGGTTTATGAAGTTTGATATACAGTTATTCTGCAAGCAATCATAGTGGTTTACATTTCATTAAAATAATAATAATAATAATAATCAGCATCCCCCTATTCACACAACTGGACAAGCTGGGTTACTACAGATCTCTATGTAGAAACTTCATGCTAACAGAGCACCTGACCTTGCTCACCTACCCAGAACATAGACTCTCACTGAGTACAGAAAAGTGATCACAGCTGTGATTAGAGCATCGGGGGGGGGGGGGGGGGGGGGCCCTTATCAGTTATAACCGAAAACTGGAAGCCCTAATTATATTTGAGAAGCTACTAAAATTGGTTTATATGTAACTCATCTTTAATTTATGGCATCCTCATGCCACCTCCTCTTAAAGAAAGCAATCATTTTATTGGGAACAAATGGTTCTTCAAATAATAATTCTCATCAAGTGAGTCCATCTGCATTTGCTTTTTCAGGAACAAACATAATAAAGATGAAGTTAAAAACAGCAACTATAACATTGTTCTGATGAGGTTCTGCTAGGCACCGTTATTTCCAATATAAACATCAAACTGACATCAAATGCAGCCCAAGATGTAGAATTTATGATTTGTTTTAAACAGTACATCATGGAATAAAATAAATTATTCATGGGAAGCAGAAATGACGTGTCACTTGTTGCAGACATTTAGATGAAGGCAACAATTTCCTGTTGTCTGTATTTTGCTCTTTCTTTGGACATTGATATGGTTTGGCTGAAAAACTCAGGGCTCCAGTGGCAAAAAGTCAGAGGTTGTAGAAAGACAGGAGTCAATAGATTTGTCGAGATTCTTTCCTTTATTTTCTCTACTGGGATCATCAGAGGGAATAGACCTCTTTTCTGGCCTCTGCCCGGGGTCAAAATGATCCTGTTCCCTTGGACTCCCTCTAGCAATTAATCATCATGCACTTGTAAGAAGTAATTGCTTTAGCCAAACCAATCATGTTTATATTGTCAGCACTTTAAATTAAGCCTGTCTTTGTGCACACCTCCCTTCAACAGTTTCATCTCTCACATTTATTTCTTTTATACAGCTAGACTGCAATAGTTATTTTTCTGTTTAACTCTACATTGCCTGTGGACATTAGCAATTCAGATAGAATACAGCTCAGTTAACGAAAACCAACACCGTGGGGCATATTTACTAAAGGATTTAATGCATATTAATAAAGTTAACATGTATTAAGTGCCCAGAACCGTTTTATTTCCATTTTAGTTCAATGCATCAATCATTAAAATATATAGAGTTTTTTTAGGTTGTCATCTATATTTTTCATAATTGTTTCTGCACACACACAGCAGCATGTTTACTAAATGTGAAAGGTGCATTAATGAAATTAGCACGCATTATGTGTGTGTTAATTTCATTAATGCACCTTTAACATTTAGTAAACATGCTGCTGTGTGTGTGCAGAAACAATTATGAAAAATATAGATGACAACCTAAAAAAACCCTATATATTTTAATGATTGATGCATTGAACTAAAATAGCATACTTTATTAACTATATTAATATAATAATAAATAAAAGTAAATTTGGTATTTGTTTAGACATGGATATCTCTTTAGACCTAGTCCTATAAATTTTGCTTGCTTTAGTTTTAATAAGTGTTTACTGTACTTGGGGCTGTCAGAAGGGAGAGATGAGATGGGCAACCACCTAGAGTGCCACATACCTCAATCGAGGGGGCTAACGTATTACTGTACAGCTACAGCAGCTACAATGGCATTAGGAGGAAGTTTCAGAACTTAAACAGCTGCTGGGAAGTAGCTGCATCATGAGAAGGGCACCCTGACTGACCATTGCCATCACTGCTGCAGACCCTGCTTCACCCCTGAATTTCTTCGAGATAGACCTGACTCTACTTCCAGTCTTAATCCCTGCATCAATTTAAAAATGTTCTTGTTTTAGAGATCTTAGTGGCTGGATAGTCATAATATTACCTGACTTTCAGGCAATCAATTACATGAAACAACTTAATGCAGTCCCCAAAGAGCAAATGTTAGATTAATGCAACTAAACTATAAGGATCAGATTTAAGAAGTAATTAAATGAAGGAAAAATGCGAAAATCATGCAGATCAGTTTGTTAACAGTTTTAGCCTAACTCATCTTTTCTGCAAAGCTTTCATATTCTACAACTTCTTGAAAAAAATCCATAGAAAAATTATACAAGTAAAGGTTTGTGCAGAAGGCAATCTGAAGTTTTTCTCAGTCTTAAAACCAGTTAAATTAACATTTTTGGGGAAGTATTCTCTTGCATTCTTTTGTAGAATTAGCTGAGGCAAGTAGAGGAGAAGAGCCCTGCTTCAAAATGTTGATGATCAGGTGAAATATAAATAAATAAAACTTAGAAAGCTGCGTAAAGAAAATATTCTGCAGTATAGATTAATTGGGGTTTCAGGAAAGAATGAGAGGAAGGAAAGACTGGATAATAATTTAGCAGATAAAAGCTTCAGGTGTGACCGAAGACTTAAATGGATTTGAGCTACTGAAGGAAACTGAGAAGAAGAGGAAAGTAAACATAAAATATATATAAATGAAACATAACTTGGGCCAATTGAAAATGAGCTTTATATTGTAAGGATATACTAAAGTGCACTAGGGTTATGCAAGTATTGCACATTTAGGAAAGGTATTAATGCACAGTATGTGCCCTACCTGTTGGGGATATGTACAGCATGCCCCAGCAGATACCACACTGATTCAGGCCCTAATGCTCCAGCTTAGCCTACCTTCAGGGCAAAGCATGAGGAATACTAAGGCATGGAGCGTAAATATTGCTTGATCCAAAACTGGGAGCCATTGAAACTTTTATAGTATTGACAAAGCACTGTTTCTAACAAAATAAATCTCATTACCACTCTTGCCATGATGTTCTGGAGAAACTGTAGTCTAAACACAATAGAATCTGAAGTCATCAAATGATTACAAACAACACAAAACAACCTGGAATGCACACTTCCAAATTACTTGAATGCCAGAACAATAAATGGAAAAAAAAATGAAAGTGAAAGCGAGAACCTCATAATCTTGTGGCAATATTTTGAAAACTTTACTGCTTTCACATTAAACCATTGGTCCCATTCTTAGAATCCCTTTTTTTTTTTTAGATTATTTTATTTTCCTCTTTCATTTTCAATTTCTTTAAATTGATTTTTCTGGCATTCAGGTCATTTAGAATTGTACATCCTCGGCTGTTTTTGTGTTGCTATCTGTAATCTAGATATGGGCTTCATAGGGAGCTCCATGTATACACTTTTGTAGTACTGTAATTTGGTTGTACAATATCTTGAGTCTGCATCTTAGAATCCAAAGATTTTGTTACTAAAAAGGGGCAATGTTTCCTTACTGTTCTCATTTTCAGGCAAAGATTACAGACGATCACTCATTTAATTAACCTCCAAGCAACAACTTAAAAATAATACATAACAATTTAATACATTTCTGTATTTACAGTAAAATAAATCAGTCAGTCGTTCATTCATTATGAATAAACTACTCTATTCTGTCCTGTGCTCGTATATACCTCACATTTCAATCTCCTATAGAAAAATTGATTGAATGAGCCAATTTAATAATTTCAGTGATAGGATTATTAGATGGTTGAAACTGGCCTGGGGCTTTGTTGAAACTGGCCTAGGGCTTCGTTATTGCTAGAAGGCTCTTCTGTATGGATATACCACTGACATACATTTCCACACCTTGCAACAATGGTGCAACTTGTTTATGTGGTAGGTCTGCGTTATAAGCTGGACAGATTTTGATCTGATCCAGTACTACTATCAGGCAAAACCAGGCAGTCGTCTAGAGCACAGTACCTCTGGGTGCACCTGTTGCCGCTGCTGGTGGCCCTTTCTGGGACCTGCAGTGGTGCCAATAATAAATTACCAATTCAAGAACATCTGGTTGCTATGGCTGTGGTCAGTCTCCGTTTTTGTGTTTCCTTTGCATTTATATACTGTGTGGTTACAGAGATCCCCTCCCTCCTTTTCTTAATTATTGCATGCTGACAGTTAGGGGTTCCTATTTTGGCACTATTTCTTAAAGACATATATGTGCCTACGTATGTGACTTTATAAAGTACTAACGCAAATCCAGCAGCAATAAGACCTACAATGAAGGTGCATACTTTATGCTTGCTATAGAGAAATTGTAAATGTTAACACATATTCTATACATGTATTCTGTAAAATATGCATGTAAATTGTAACTTTGTCCAAGTTTAGTCCAAAATCGGCTCCTGTGCACATCTACTGTACTTTTTGGCATGACTTAATTTTATAAAAGCCCATTTACGCATGTAAATTCCATTTTTACATGCAAAATGTGCTTATAAAATTACCTTTGTAGTGTGCTATGGTACTGTAATTGTGAGCACATGGTAATTGCTGCATTTATACAGCTAATGCAGTTTAGTAAATATACACCCATGTGTTGCAATTCCTGCCCTACGCTCACCCTAGGAACGTATTTATTTAAATTAGGTGCCTGCTATACTTCACTTAGAACTGGAAAATTATCATAGTGGTTTACAATAAATATAATGAAAAACAGCGGGGCAGGGGAAAAGGGAAGAGAACAAGGGGGGTACATTCTTCAAGGGGGCCATTAGAGGGAGGAAAGAGGCAGGTGAAAGAAAAGAAAGCAGGTGAAGGCTGGGAGAAGGGAAAGGTGAGGGGTAAAGAGGTGGCTTTAATGGTTGGTGAATTAGGGGAAGAATAGTTGAAAAAGGTTAAGTCTTAAGGCCCTTTTTAAATTTTGGAAAGGAGGATACTTTCTGGAGGGCAAGGAGAAGGGAATTCCACAGGAAGGGACCTAAGAAAAAAGAAGAATGCCTGGAAATTTCCAAGTGCAAGGAAGAGGGCAGAGGAAGAGCTAGAAGGGAGATTTGGGAGGAGTGGAGGGTACAGAAAGGGAGGTAAGGACTAGTGACAGTATCAAGCTGCAGGGAGAAGGGGAGCAGAAAAGTAGACATAGTGGATAAGCAAAGCAGACAAATCAAATGTGACAAAGAGAAAAACAAAGATTTAAACTACAAAGCTGACTTGGGTTTTACAGGTCATGAAAGAATCCAGAATGACACCTAAGATTCTAACTGACATACAGGAGAGAACAGGGGATGCAGACAGCAAAGGTGGATACCAGAAGAGAGAAAACAAATGGACTCACACATTGAAATATTCTGATTTCTTGAGACAATATCCTGCTGCATTCACACATACCTGAAGGAGGAGATGTCAAAATGAGGAGAACAAGCAGTAAACGAAATCTGTACATCGTCAACGTAAATGTAGGGGCTATAACCCAAGGATTGAGACACTAGGGGGAGAGAAGCCAAGAAAATAGAGAGCAGACAGTAAGAGGAGACTCTTGAAGACTCTGGAAAGCAGAAGACAAGAGGAAGAAAGCCTAGAGTCAAAGGTAGACTTGAAAGGAACAGTGATGGAGACAGGAGGAGAACCATTTTAGGACAATGCTATGAAGTCCAATTTCTTGAAGTCTCCGGAGAAGGCAGGAGTGATCAGCAAAGTTGAGGGCTGAGGAGAGGTCAAAGGTAGCAAGAATGACAGAGTGGCTTTGGTCCAGGATGGTCCAGATCTCATTTAGTAGGGCAGTGAGTTGTGATTCAGGGTTGTAATTGGTTGCCTTGGAGGTTTATGGTTTATTTTGAATTTAATATACCATCCTTCAGGCCATACGAGAAACGTGGTGGATGCTTGGAATGCCTTCCTGATGGAGGTGGTACAGAGAAATACAGCAACAGAATTTAAAATGGCACAGGACAGACACAGTGTATTTCTTTATAGCAAGAGGATGAAATCAAAGCAAAATTAAATATCTTTATACTTCAATAAATAGAGGGGGGTGACCTGCATAGAGTGAAGGGTACAACCCTAAACAAAGGTATAGATGGGGGTGACTTGCACGGAGTGGCGGTTACAATCACTCTAGTCACCTTACTGGGCAGACTAGATGGACTGTACTGGTCTATCTCCAGGAACAAGCAGGAATGAGTCTTCACATATGGGTATCGTCGGTACCGACGGAGCCTGCGCGAGAACGCTCCCCAGCGTCCAATCAGAACGCTTTGGAAAGCATCCCACCAAGCCTGCGTGCTGCCTTCCCGCCTT